>CP106728.1:58254941-59624941 GCA_025506655.1 Gossypium rotundifolium | reverse complement strand
AAATAACAAGAAAATAGTAACAAAATAATAACAATAAATAAGAAAAAAGCTGCAAATTTTTTTATTTTATATATTGAGTCGGGCTAAACTCAAATTAAAAAAAATTATCCTAGACCCAAATTATTTTTAAATGAACCTTATTTTTATTTAAACTTATTTTTAAATATTTTTTTAAACTCTCTTATTCAAGCGGGCACCCGACCCCGACCTATAGACAAGTTTACTTACAAGATGCCATTAACGTTTTCGACTTATTATAAAGATGCCACTCCACCAATTACAGGGGTAATGATGCCTGAAATGTGCCATCAGTTTAAAAAATATTTTTTCTTTCTTTTCTAATATTAAATTATTTTGTATTTCGTTCATTATTTTTTTCTTTATTTTTAACTAAAACCCTTTCCCCAGTTTTATCTGAAACCCTTTCCTTCTTTAGCATCCAACTTCTACAAACGTCATTTGACGCCGTCGATAAAGCCGGGGGCGGCAACATCAATAACTTCCTCTAAGTACACTCTCTCAGCTTCACCATCACCCCGACCATCATCTATACATCCCTCTCTCGGCTCCTTTCCTTCGATCTTCACCATCATCAAACACTCCGCCCATTGCTCCAAACCTCTCACAGATCTCTCTCTCGGCTCCCACCACCACCCATTCAACTCATCACTATTTTCACAACCTCCATAAACATCAAATTCTCCTTCACATACCAGATAAAAAAAAAAAGAAACAATCCCAACAAACCCCAATGGCTAACCGGATATCCCTCATTAGCATCGACACGGAGCAACCATACCCAAACTGAAATCATACAAAAATCACAATAAATCCACACAACACAAACAAACAAAAAAAAGACCCAAGCTTCATTTCGGGTTATCTGGTTCTAGGGGCTCGGAGGATCTGCTGTAAGATCCAAACGGTGGGAGTGCAGCGAAGGTTGAGGGGAGTAACATGTTCCGAGCTCAAGGTGATCTAACAGTAAACGATTACGAATCAAAGTTTTTAGCTTCAAATTTTTGTTCAGGTTTTCGAGAGTTTTGGTCATTTTCTCAGGAAACCTGAACCATAGGATGAAGAAACGATGAGCAGATCTTTGTTTCGGTGTTAAAAGGGGGTTGATCGGAGCTGCGACAACGGTGGTGCATGTTGGCGGTGGCTTGGGTAAATGGAAGAGAAAAAAGAGAAGGGAAAGGTAGAACAGGAAATGCATTAAAGGGTGTCACATTTAATATTTTAAAAAATAAATAAACAAGAAAAAATAAAATAAATAATGGTTATTTTACCCAAAAATGCACATTTTTTAAATTATTTATGGAAATGGGTTAATTTTTTGATTATTTATTGAAAATGGTCGAATTTTACGAAATCGTGTCCACGTCAACGCGTTCTCAAGTGCTGTGTCAGCAAACGTTCCTCAGGGACGCGTTTTGTCCTTTTTTAACCCTCAACGGCTACTTTTTTTAACCGTTTGGGCTTCAACGGTAAAAAAAAAATTATAAAAGGTCTCCTTTCATTTTTTCACACAAAAGTCCTCTTAAATTTCTCTCAAATTTTCTCAAAGCTCTCTTTAATTTTTTGCAAAAAAGCTCAGTTTAAAATTTTTTTGAATTAGTTTTTTTTTAAATTAAAAAAATTTGATCATGTTAGCAATGGCCGGAGAATTAACTCGTCTCGATAATAAACACATCTCCGTTGATCAAATGACAATGGTAAGTGATAATTTTAATTTTTCAATACCATTTAATATTTTTTTCATTTATGCAATTTTAATTAATTTTCAATACCATTTAATATTTTTTTCATTTATCCAATTTTAATTAATTTTTATTTTATAATTTTTTTATAACAGTCTGTAAATCAAGTGTTGCAATGCTATATTCATAATATGTTTGGTCCTCCATCGCCGTTGATAGAGAATTACCAGCGGGAAGCGAGGTTTTGGCAGGTGGCCACGATAGGTTGGGGGTGCAAGTTGGACTTGAAACTAATCAGTACGTTGATAGAGAGGTGGAGACTCGAGACGCACACTTTCCATCTTCCATGCTGAGAGTGTAGAGTGTACTATCACTCTAGAGACGTGCAGTTGCAATTGGAATTGCCGGTGGATGGGTACGCAATCACCGGGTTCGCTCAATTTGCTGATTGGAGAGCCGTATGCTATGAGCTTTTGGGTGCTATTCCGGATAATATTAACGGAGGTCAGATCGAGATGGGCTGGTTACGAGACACATTCCCTGAGCCGGATAATGATTCGACTGAACTAGAAAGAATACGATATGCTCGGGCATACATTCTTGCGATGATTGGAGGTTATCTGATGCCGGACTTGTCACGAAATCTCGTACATCTGAGATGGTTGCTGAAACTCGTTAATTTTAGAGCAACTGGTAAATTTAGTTGGGGGTCTACCTTGTTAGCAACATTATACCGGGAGATGTGCGGGGCGACGCGACCTAATAAAGCCAAAATCGGAGGTTGCCTATCACTACTACAATCATGGGCACGGTTTCACTTTCCATTTTTACGTCATCGAGTGGACCACCCATATACATTCCCACTCATAACGAGGTAAATTTTATATTAGATTTTACAATTATTACGTTGATTTAAAATATAATTGTATGCTAAAAATTTATTTAATTAGGTGGAACTATTCGGTGAGTCATGTTGAAATACATACCTCTCTTGAAGATATATGGCTTCTATTAAACCAACGATCGGAAGCACAAGTAAGTATTAAATAAAATATACATACATAATAAAATAGTCGTTTCGTATTTAGTATTTAGTATTTAGTATTATGTATATAACTAATATTTTTATCATGTTCATATAGTTTCAATGAACACCATACGAGGATCTGGCAATTCGGGCAGTAATTCTGGATGAATTCTTTCAAAATCCGAACATTTGGCATGTGAAGGTCCTATTAGTCAACTATGCCACCGTGGAGATGCACCAGTCAGATAAAGTATTGCGACAATTTGGATTCCGACAACCGATTCCAGTAGCACCTGAGGTGCTCGATGATGAGCACAAAGTCGACTTACGGCAGTTGCATATGGATTGGAAGAGATTCTGGTCAGCATATATCAAAATGTGAGAAAATTGATATGATTATATACTTACTTGGGAACAGATCATCGTTCTTGAGTTAGCGTGCGTTCCGAAATACATACCATGGTTTAGGATCCATGGCAAGCCATATTTACTGTAGGAAGAGGAGATGCGACAGCAAATTCATGTCCAAAGGGAACGACGGGGCCCTTTAAATCCAAGAAGAATGGATGACAACACGGGCCCATCAACAGTGCCCACACAGTCATCGGGCCCAACATTTCAACTGACGACACCCATATCACATCCTTTTCAAATTATGCCAGTTGCATATCCTAGCCCTTATATGTATCCTAACCCTTATATGTTTTCTTTTCCCAATCCTATGGCAGGTTGGAATGCATGGCCCTTCATCTCCACTCCCGATTACTCCGAGTCAACCGCCGATCTATAGGCCGCCGTTGCATAAGAGATCGCACGAGTCGATGTTGGGGAGCTCTTCTTTTTACTGATCTTCATCGCCTTATGGGATTCAAACACCTCCGCCATGTGTGATGCAAACACCTCTGCAGTCATTATTCTATCAAGGTGGGTCATTCTCCCAATACCCACAACCAAATCATCTGCCGGAGAAACCACAATCCTCGCTGGAGCAACCACAACCCCCACTAGAAGCTGAACTAAGGAGAAATCCAGTAACCGTCGACGACCCCCATGTGGCACTGATTCCGACCGGTACCAATAATTTTTTTTGTTAATGTATTTGTACAAACTTTTTTATATGGTTTCATTTAAAATAAAAGTTGTTTTTAATATTTTAATTGTAATTTACTTTTTATATTTTTAATAAAATAAAAGTTCTTTTGAATAAGATAATATTTTTAATATTTTTATATTTTTAATAAAATATAAATAATACAACATAATTTTATTACAACAACTATCAACTATTCCGATTTGGACATGATCGAGTTGTATGGTCTGGGTTCCTACACCATCCGCACAATTTCTGTTGGTTGATTGTTTCTCAGATATCCATATTGTTA
This sequence comes from Gossypium rotundifolium, assembly GCA_025506655.1. Classification (NCBI taxonomy): domain Eukaryota; kingdom Viridiplantae; phylum Streptophyta; class Magnoliopsida; order Malvales; family Malvaceae; genus Gossypium; species Gossypium rotundifolium. The sequence goes on along the minus strand of CP106728.1, from coordinate 59,620,832 downwards.
CGTATTCTAGTCGAGCAAGATCGACCCTTTGGTTTGCAACGCAGTTCTCTATTCGGTAACAGCTTAAACGGAGCAAGCGATACAGATGGCCACTTTCGTTCATCTGAGACTGGTGGGAATACGTGTCTCCACACATTGTACATGTATTCTATTTTGTACACTTCGTGGACATAGCTCATGGGATCCAAACAGAGATTCTGACAAGCTGCAATTACATGAGCGCATGGATAACGAAGTGCATCAAACATCCCACAGCCGCAGGTCCTATTTCTCAAGTGTACACGATATTGCCCGCCAATAATACCTTGGTTCGGCTGTCAAACTCCGTCACACGAAACCATAGGTTGTTGTGATCGTGACATACTGTGTGCATGGTGTTGGCCCGTGCCTTTGCCTTGTTAATTTCTTGCAATACCTTCGCGCACCATACATGGCCTCCCTGCATTTGGCCTTTATAACTCGCTGCTCGCTTTGGAAATAGTGCCACTAAACAAAAATATGTCTCTCGCACAACCGATGTTATCAGAAATGACATGTTCCTTTTAGAACAAAATTTATGCATTCAACTAGGTTTGAGGTCATATGACCGTATTGTAGGCCGCCGTCGTATGCATGTGTCCACTGTTCAAAAAGTATGTTATAGAGGTAGTCTGCGCCTTCTTCGTTAACTAAATGCAAAATCGTCAACATCTCATGAAAACGGTCCTTACTTATCTCATACCCTGCCAATATAAGTTTATAGCGAGAATTACATACCACTCTTCCATTCAAAATAAATTGAACATGACAAACAAAATTATATTAATATAGATTAAATACTCATGTTGGTCACTTGTCGTCGTTCACTTGTAGATCAATATTGCCCGTAGTAGTTGGACGCAACATGCTTTAGGCAATACCAATGGTGTGTGCGATGCCATAGGCTTCCCTATCGCTCAATTGCGGCTAGTATTCCAGTGCACAGATATGATATAACGCAGATATCAGGTTGGGGGCAAAAAAATGCCTCATTAACCTAGAAAGAAAGAAATCCCAGTCATCAGCTGACTCCCCCGATGTTATTGCAAACACAATTGGAAGGATTCTCCCACTGCCATCCTGTACCATAGCTAGTAATGGCCGATGGGTATATCTACCATATATAAAGGTACCGTCAATTTGTACCAATTGCTTGCAGTATATAAATGCTTCTCGGTATTGCTTAAAGTTCTAGAACAGACGCTTGAACACTTGGCATCCACGGAGCAATCGGTCGTTGTATTACGCATGTTCCATTTCAAGATCTGTTATGCAACCTCGGACATATCTCTCCAGCACCTGACACCACTGTCACACTTCATTTTATGAAGCGTCCCACCGACCATGCATCTTTTCTAACACTTTCTGCTTAGCTATCCAAGCCTTGCGGTAAGAGGGCGTGTACTTCAATTGGCTACGAATATTGGCAATTAAGACCGGCACTGAAATCTTGGGATCTTCCTTCACCGTCAGTAGTATTAAGCTAGCTAATATATTTGAATCCATCTTGGGATGATCATGTGAAACACTTGTTAATGAAGTACGTTAAATAATGCAACATTACTTAATAACAGTATTATTCAAAAACCCTAAACACCTAGTGATACTTTACCGGCAACACATATATGTGGACCTTTGTACTTTTTTATCTCCCACAAGCCTGTCCTTTTCCTCAACGAGACCATGATTTCCATGAACATGTACCGTCCTTCACTGCACACTTGGCCTCATACTTATCGTGTAATAAGGCCATTTTGCCTGGGCCCATTCAGAAAAAGAAACAAAATAAAAAATAAATGTCCATTTTTTAAAAAATGTCCTGTTACAAAATAACCCGGTCTAGAGGCCTAAATATTAAACCACTACCCAAACCTAACCCACTAGCCCAAATCCTACCCAGACCCAACAACAGACTAACCCAAACTCGCACTTGGCCCAAGTGGCCTACAAGCTTGCGGACGTAGGAAACCCTAGGTTTCCATTGCGCTGCAAGCGCCCCAACAGGAGCCTAATCATCGCGCCGTAATCCTCATCCAGCCTTCGATCGCGCCTTAGTCTGCGAGTCACGCTGCCATCAACGCGCCTCTTCACCACTTTCACGGTCTTCTACCTGCGAGAAAGGAAAGAAACAGTAGTGCAAATGGAATCTTTTTGTTTCCTTTTTCATTTTCTGGGTTATAAATACCCATAACATATGTAACAAAGGGGATACAAAAAAAGAAGAAGAGAAATACGGACACAAAAAAAAAAAGAGAAAACAGAGAATACAATAATACAAGTTTTTTCACAGAGGTGATTATTTTCTATTTTTATTTGATTTCTTTTATATTCCATTCATGCATGTTTTTAAACAAAATAGTACTAAAAAAAAGGAGGGGTGAGTTCACCTTTTGACGGTGTTGAAAATCGAAGTTTTGGCCTTCGACTGCCGTTCGTGGAGGGGGTGAGGTGCGTGTGACGCAAAGCCCTGAGGCCCTAACAATCGAAACCCTAGACGAACTTGGAGGATCTAATTTTTTTTAAATGGATGCCAAATGAATTTTTTGGCTTGAAAATTGTTATATATAGTAGTTAAAAAACGACGCCGCTTTCGTTTAGGCAAATAAGTGTTGAAAGGACGCCGTTCAGCAGACCAGATTTACGCGTTGACCCAACCCGGAGAAGAATCCGCGCGTTTTCATTGAATGGCCTAATTACCATTTAGTCCTCCCTCATTTTTATTATTTTTAATTCTGTTTATTTTAAATTCTTTTTATTTTTAATTTGGCCCCAAAACTCATATTCTGTTTCAATCTGATCCTTCGGGTTCTCCAAAGGTTAAATTCAAAGCGTTTTTGTTTTTAAATCTGGTATAATATCCATATTAGTCCCTGAGATTTAACGCGTGCTTCGTTTCAATCCTTTTATATATGTTTTATTGTCTTCTTTGTTTTTTTTAGTCTTTTTATTTTATTTTATTATTTTACATTATATTAAATTATTTTATTATATTAAATAGTTTATATTATTGTCTTTATTATAATTTATTAATAGTATAAAATTTATATATATTTTATATATAATATCCTTATATATATTAAATGATTATTATTTATTATTTTATTTAGCTTAATATTATTTCTTTTACATATTATTTTGTTTATTATATTGTATTTTTTAAATTTCTATATTATATAGTATTATGTTATATTATGTATATTACTTCTATTTTTTATCATATAAGATATTTAATTTATGTTGTATTTGTTATGTATGTAATTTTATGATTAATATATTATATATTTTATATAAAATTATTATATATTATTTATTAATTATTTTATTAAATATAGTTATTTATACATGTATTAATTTATTAAATTATATATATATCTATTATAAGTTTTTTTATTTTATTTTTATTCTTTTGATCTTTTATTATTGTTTAGCATAGTTCATTATATATTTATGTTATATTATTCTTTTATTATTTATTGTTAGTATAATTTGTAATTATGTAAAATTGTTATTAAATATGTAGGTTGTATGCTAAAACCATTGTTTTATAAAAGTACCTTTTTGATGCATTTTTAATTATTTAAAAAAAAAAGGTGGTATATGATATTTGGAAACTTCGAGAAGAATTGTGCCCTAACTCACTGGGTTTCGATTTTCCTCGTAGAACTTAAAGTATTAAATATCCCCTCTCTTTTAAAATCGAAACTTACAAATTTCAAATAAAAAAAATCTATTCTTGGGAATTCAAAACGTTGTGTCCTAACTTACTGAATATGATGTTTTGTGTCTTAATGTAGGAATTTTTTAAAATAAAGACGTGCTTGATTTCAAAGTCATGAGATACTATATCCTAACTTACTGGGTATAGTGTTTTGTTTCTTTGAGATAAGTAAGTCTAGGTCTTTTACTTCAAATAAAAGGATCATTTTCTAAAATTTTTCAAATTTTCTAAAATTTTCAAATTTTAAACATTGGGACATGATTTTATCAATTAGGTACCAATTTTTGGGCGTTATGAGGGTGCTAATCCTTCCTCATACGTAACCGACTCCCGAACCCATTTTTTTGTTTTTCGTAGACCAAAATCAGTATTTTGAAATAAAACGATTTTCAAGGTGATCCAATCACACCTAAGTAAAAAGGGATTGGTGGCGACTCCCATTTTCGTTTTTAAAAGTCGATCCCCGTTTTTTCAAACCTTTTAAAAATGGCTTTGACAGCTTGGCGACTTCGCTGGGGACAATAAAAGTCAAGCCATAAAATTGATAATTTCATGTCCTTTTGTCCGAATTTAAAATTCTAATTTAAAAAAATGATCATTTTATTGCATGTTATTTTAATATATATCTCTGCATTACATTGCATGACCATTGTGGTCGCACCCTTAAGTGGGAGTGAGAAACTATGCTTTCGTGAGGTTTTCACATCCGCATAGGCTAGTGGATTGCTTCCAGGATACATCCATACTTATGTCTTCGTGAGGTTTTCACATCCGCATAGCCATAGGGAAATGTATTCCCCTGAGCTGAACTCGGTTCGTATGAGCCTATAATAGGTGAGGATCGAGGAATCTGCTGGTTCGGGTACCCTCAACTTTAGAGCTAAACCACATGTATAAAACCTAAGTTCTTACCTTAGGTAGAAATATGCTAAACCCTAGTAGCCACCCAAATAGGTGTTCTATGTTGTTTATTTCTCCTACACTAACGTGTTTTCTTGTGTTTTGATTGCATTGCATTCATATCATAGAAAAGAGGTGTTGATTCAAATCTGATTGCTAAATAGAAGAGTTGGTCATAAGAAAATGAATTTTTTGATAAAGTGGATTATAATAAGGTTGTCCGAATATAGTCCAAGTAAACACAACGAGAGAAGACTGATAGTCCTTGAAAGAATACAAGACCTTATTACCCAAGAATTCAAGTTGACAAAGACTATTTGAGAATTACCACGTCTCGACTATCTTGAAGAGGCTAACAAGCATTATGGAAATAAGTGAACAGTGAGTTGCGCCCAAATCAAGCAAAATAAGTTAGAGGAGACATCTATTAGAAGTTTGCAAGATTTGACCTTTACGAAGAAGGGGATTGATGTTTTCACTTAGACTATGAGGACAAAGCCGCATATGTAATCCGTTTTGTGTAAAGAAATTTATTTTCTACTAAAGTTTTTCTAATGGAATTGAATTCAGAATCAATACTTCTCTCTTTGCATTTCATTCCTTTGTATTGCATTTCATACATTTGCATTACATCACATCATATGCATTTAAGTTTATAGAGAGAGTCTAATTAGTTAAAATTAACACAGGAGACAGAGAGAAAGAGAAGGGAAATCTAGAAGCTAAACACCCTTACGGAACACATGCCAAGTCAAAGAAAATGGATCAAATACTTGAACAATTCCAAAGAGATATGCAAGACCAGATGCAAGAGCAAATGGCAAAGCTCCAACAAAAAATGAGGGACCAAATGTTGGAAGCTCAAAGGAGTATGATGGCTCAAATGGCCCAAATGCTAAGTGGGGCAATGGACAAAGGGAAGGGTCCCATAGTTAACGTTGATGACAATAAGGATTTTCCTCGGGGTTTCACCCCACCGCATGTACAACCTGAAGAGTATCTCTAAAGGCCACCTGTCACAATTAGACCTCAACAGGTCAAGCAGATATTAGATCACCTATGAACTTCTAGGTTGGCTTTGGATCTAACCCAAGAGATAACCCTGTCAATCCTGTTATCCCTGATTTGGACATAGTAGAGAGAGAGGGAATAAGAATTGAATCTTCAAAGAAGTTGGAGGATCGCTGTAGATGGTTGGAAGAAAAGTTTCAGACTTTGGAAAATGCTGATCATCACCATGGCATTGACGCAAAAGACTTGAGTTTGGTTCCAAATTTGGTGTTTCCTTATAAATTCAAGATGCTAGAGTTTGAGAAGTACAATGGGACTCGCTGCCCTAAAGCCCACATTACCATGTTTTGCAGACGCATGACCAGCTATGTTAACAATGATCAACTCTTGATTCATTATTTCCAAGACAGTTTGGTGGGGGCAACGTCTAGGTGGTACAATCAACTCAGTCGCACTAATATTAGCTCCTAGAGAGACTTAGCTCAAGCCTTCATGAAGCAATACAACCATGTCACAGACATGACGCCTGACAGAATCACTTTGCTAAACATGGAGAAGAAACCAAATAAAAGCTTTAGGCAGTATGCGCAAAGATGGAGAGAGGTCTCCATACAAGTTGAGCCACCACTCCTAGAAAAGGAGACTACAGTGCTCTTCATCAATACCTTGAAGACTCCATTCATCACTCATATGATAGGAAGTACTACTAAGAGCTTTTCGGATATAATGATGGCAGGAGAGATAATTGAAAATGCCATAAGAGGCAGCAAGATTGAAGTAGGGGAAACCACTAGAAGGTCTATTCCTAGGAAAAAGGATAACGAGGTGAATAATACGAGTACATACAACAAAGGGTGCTCAAAAGTAATTACTGTTAATCAGCCAAAGGTAATCGCTGCTGGGCAATAAGGGTCGTCAAGACAAGAATCAGGCACCAGGCAAAACTCTGAAAGGCTCCAATTTACACTAATCCTAATGACGTATAAGGAGCTATATCAAAGTTTGTTTGACGCACATGTGGTGTCTCCATTTTATTTGAAACCGTTGTAACCTCTGTTCCCAAAATGGTATAACGAGAATGCTCAATGTGAGTACCACGCGGGAATAAAGGGTCACTCAATTGAAAACTGTACTGCGTTTAAAAAGTTAGTTAAAAGGTTCATTAAAATGGAAATTGTGAAGTTCGACGATTCATCAAAACCTGATCACTTTGACGAGGCAGTAAATGCCATAATTGAAAGAGGAGACAAGAAAGTTACGATCCCTTGAAGAAATCGAAAGCGAAGAGGGAATTGGGGAACAATGTTTCCAAACCTTACGTACTAGGGAGTGTTTTGAATAATGGGACTGTGGAAGAGATCCCTGTATTTTTAGAGCTGATCTAGAGTAATATTTAAAAAATGTTTCTTGCCTTAAGCCTAGAGGCAATAAGAATCCTTTTGTGAAATAGGTTTGTGTCCGAAATTTTATTTCAATAAAATGCATCTTTTAAGCAAATATTCTTTTATTCTTTCCATTTCATACTGTACAAACAATTGTTCTTAGTTTTTTTTCTTTTGTTTGGATTTTCTTTCAAATATTCTTTCATTCTTTATTCATTACCATACAAATAATCATCCTTAGAATCATTTATTCTTTGGATTTTTTGCCTTCGTACCTAGGTATCCAGATATCAACGGCATGAGTGATGTTGTTACCGACTCCCTTTTTAAATGAGATATGGGTCTAGGGGATCTAAGGACTTTGAAGATAACAGAGATTGTAACCTATCTTCCAATTTGTTAAGAATGGTGAAATAAGATGAAAAACAGACCTTACTTTACAAAGGGTCATTGGATATTATGAGTCCAGAAAAGAGGTAAAAATTATGGCTTAGCTTATCACATCATTGAGTTATTTTCAAGAATTCAAAGATGTTTTGGCACGATCATATCAGGACATGCCTGGGCTACTAAGATACGGGCTAAGCGTGAGGATCAGGCACTGATGGTCTACTATGGAAGGGGATTGCATCAGTCGTACCATAAATACTAAATTGAAGAAGACGATATTTATGTGACTCTTCTATTCTCTTCACAGATTTTTTTATGTGGGGTATGGATGTCATGGGGACGATCTCGTCAAATGTTTCTAGTTGACATCGATTCACTGTCATGGTCGTCGTCCATTTCACTAACAGGGTGAATGTTGCTCCATATGCTAATATTGCAAAGTCGATAGTTATCAACATAAAAAAAAGGGATTAGACGCTAGCAAAGAATGCTATAAAGGATCACGTTTAATAATGCATAATTGTACAAAGTCAAAGTTACAGTTTGTCCAAAGATCAGGCAGCATATCACAGTACAACAAAAGTTGCCAAAAGAAAAAATACAAAAAGAAAAACAAAAAAAAGGGTGATTAAGACTTGTAAGGATTGACATAAGAAGCTATCATTTACCCTCTGTCTTATTGAACGTCGGCCAGAACCTTCGCTGGAGCAACATTTTACCGATTGGTTTATGGAATTGAAGCGTTTTGCCAATTGAACTTAATTAAAGAAAAGGTTAAAAGCTATTTGTCATGGCCAGATGATGCGAGATTACGTTAAAGAAGTTCATCTTAGGGAATTCCACGAAGAAACCTAATGTTAAAAGATTTTTCTTCTACAAAACGATTCCAGAGAAAGGCATATGCCAAACTGGGAAGGACTTATGTAGGACTTGTTCTAGAAGAGCATCGATATTGACCAAGATGGATGGCGAAGACTTGCCCAATCTGGTAAATTCAGGTTCAGCCAAGAAATATTTGACCTAAAAGAGAAAAGACCAAGGTGAAAACTCGCAAAGGGCGCCTCGAAAAAAAAAAAGAAGAAGAAAGAAAGAAAAAGGAGAGGCCAAGGCGAAAACCCGCAAAGGGCACTTTGAGACTAAAGGGGCTTTGACCCGAAAACCCAAAAGGGCAGCTCAAATTTTGATCAAAAGTGTGGCATACAGTAGTCTTGCTACGCTTGAATTAACAATGAGGAAGTATGTTATGCCTTGGGGCATCGACAAAGTACTCCGGATCCCCTAAACACATATCGAGTTTAAAATGGTTCTCAAGAAGTTTGAACAAAGAAGCTCAGGCTGCGATATTTGGGGCACCTAGCTTCTATCTTACTCATTTTTGAATTTGTTATTTTTGATTGCTTTACTCTTTTCAAGATACACCCAAATCAATTTTCTTTTATTACCTTGGTGATCTTTGATTAACTTATTTGTTTCGAGCATGATCCTGATTAATTTCTTTCTTGTCCATTTTTGTGACCTTTTCAAACATTTTATATTGAAATAACGATTAATGGACTAATAACACTTTCATAAAAGGAGTTTTGCATATTACTCTGAAAACTTCTAAATGATACGAGGGATTTGAAACATGACTATTATTTAGAACTCACCAAGCTTAAGGGTTAGAAACATTGAAAAATGATTATCTCTTCGAATTCTTATTAGATAAGACAATATTCGTTGGTGATACCATATCGACAAATGACAAACAAGGTCAATCCAAGTACAAAAGGGGATCATTGTCGAGAGACCCTGCATTCATGTAAATTTTAGACTCATACATCCAGGGAATGGTGTAACAAGTTAAATTGATGGAAAACGGTACAAGTTCTATACCTCTGAGTGGTAACAGATTGGATAGAAGAAACTAAATGTTATTTCCCTAAAGTTGTAGTGGGAGGTACCAAACTTCATGTCCCAAGGTTCAAGTGGAGAGGATTCAGAATTTCCATGGGGCAAATTATTTGAGCAGAATATGGTTGATACTTCATAAAGAACGAAGAGGAAACTTTGTTGGATAAATGAGTGATGACACTTAAAATAGGAAGCATTCTCATTTTATATTTATATATCATTGCATGTCTAATTAGGAGCATTTGATACATTTCGATCAAGGCATCCTAATTATTAGACATAGGCATATACCCATTCTTCAGGTTATGTTCTCTAGAGGACAATGTAGCAAGGTAGAAGACATCAGTCTGGCATTCCTGAGGTTGCAGGAAGTAGATCGAAGACATTAGTCTGGCAATCCATGAAGTTGCAGGAAGCATATTAAAATAGCAGATTTGGCATTCCTGAGGTTGCAGGAAGCAGATCGAAGACATTAGTCTAGAAATCCCTGAAGTTGCAGGGAGCAGATTAAAATAGCAGATTTGGCATTCCTGAAGTTGCAGGAAGCAGATCGAAGTCATTAGTCTGGCAATCCCTGAAGTTGCAGAGAGTAGATTAAAATAGCAAATTTGGCATTCCTGAAGTTGCACGAAACACGTCAAATACATTAGTCTGGCAATCCCTGAAGTTGTAGGGAACAAATTAAAATATCAAATTTGGCATTCCTGAAGTTGCAAGAAACAGATCGAATACACTAGTTTGGCAATCCCTGAAGTTGTAGGGAGCAGATTAAAATAGCAAATTTGGCATTCTTGAAGTTGCAGAAAGCAAATCGAAGTCATTAGTCTGGCAATCCCTGAAGTTGTAGGGAGTAGATTAAAATAGCAGATTTGGCATTCCTGAAGTTACAGGAAGCAGATCGAAGTAATTAGTCTGTCAATCCCTGAAGTTGTAGGGAGCAGATTAAAATAGCAGATTTGGCATTCCTGAAGTTGTAGGAAACAGATCGAAGACACTAGTCTGGCAATCCCTAAAGTTGTAGGGAGCAGATTAAAATAGCAGATTTCACATTCCTGAAGTTGCAGGAAGCAGATCGAAGACACTAGTCTAGCAATCCATGAAGTTGTAGGAAGCAGATTAAAATAGCAGATTTGGCATTCCTGAAGTTGCAGGAAGCATATCGAAGACACTAGTTTGGCAATCCCTGAAGTTGTAGGGAGCAGATTAAAATAGCAGATTTGGCATTCCTAAAGTTGCAGAAAGCAGATCGAAGACACTAGTCTGGCAATCCCTAAAGTTGTAGGGAGCAGATTAAAACCATAGATTTGGCATTCCTAAGGTTACAGGAAGCAGATCGAAGACATTAATCTGGCAATCCCTGAAGTTTTAGGGACCAGATTAAAATAACAGATTTGACATTCTTGAAGTTGCAGGAAGCAGATCGAAGACACTAGTCTAGCAATCCCTGAATTTGCAGAGAACAGATTAAAATAGCAGATTTGGCATTCTTGAAATTGCAAGAAGCAAATCAAAAACATCAGTCTTGCCTCTTTGAGTTTTCATGGAGTAGATTAAAAGATAGTGGATATCACCTCCCCAAAGTTGCAGCAAAGTAGATTGAAGCCATCAGATTTATAGTTCAATACTTCTAAAGTTGAAGTTCCAAATACCATTGAAGTTGCAGTGGAGTTGGAAGCCATCTGAAGAAGACGAGGACCAAAAGTCAAGACTCGACAAGATCGGGCAAAATTGGGCCTTTTATAGTCTTTTCTCTATTCTTGTTACATGACAATGAGCAAAGAAGGGCTGCTGTAATAAGGCCATTTTGCCCGGGCCCATTCAGAAAAAGAAACAAAATAAAAAATAAATATCCATTTTTTAAAAAATGTCCTGTTACAAAATAACCCAGTCCAGAGGCCTAAATATTAAATCACTACCCAAACCTAACCTACTAGCCCAAATCCTACCCAGACCCAATAACAGACTGACCCAAACTCGCACTTGGCCCAAGTGGCCCACAAGCTTGCGGACACAGGAAACCCTAGGTTTCCATTTCGCCGCAAGCGCCCCAGTAGAGAGCCTAATCGTCGCACCGCAATCCTCATCCAGCCTTCGATCGCGCCTCAGTCCGCGAGTCACGCCGCCATCAACGTGCCTCTTCACCACGTTCTCCGTCTTCTACCTGCGAGAAAGGAAAGAAACAACAGTGCAAATGGAATCTTTTTGTTTCCTTTTTCATTTTCTGGGTTATAAATACCCATAACATATGTAACACAGGGGTACAAAAAAAAGAGAAATACGGACACAAAAAAAGAGAAAATAGAGAATACAATAATACAAGTTTTTTCACAAAGGTGATTATTTCCTATTTTTATTTGATTTCTTTTATATTCCATTCATGCATGTTTTTAAACAAAATAGTATTAAAAAAAGGAGGGGTGAGTTCACCTTTTGATGGTGTTGAAAATCGAAGTTTTGGCCTCCGACTGCCGTCCGTGGAGGCGCGTGAGGTGTGTGCGACGCAAAGCCTCGAGGCCCTAGCAATCGGAACCCTAGATGAACCTGGAGGATTTTAAATATTTTTTTAAAAATGGATGCCAAATGAATTTTTTGGCTTGAAAATTGTTATATATAGTATTTAAAAAATGACGCCGTTTTCGTTTAGGAAAATAAGTGTTGAAACGACACCGTTTAGCAGACTAGATCTGCTCGTTGACCCAGCCTGAGAAGGATCCGCGCGTTTTCATTGAATGGCCTAATTGCCATTTTAGTCCTCCTTAATTTTATTATTTTTAATTTTGTTTATTTTAAATTCTTTTTATTTTTAATTTGTCCCCAAAACTCATATTTTGTTTCAATCTGATCCTTCGAGTTCTCCAAAGGTTAAATTCAAAACTTTTTCGTTTTTAAATCTAGTATAATTTCCATATTACTCCCTGAGATTTAACGCGTGCTTCGTTTCAATCCTTTTATATTTGTTTTAATGTCTTCTTTGTTTTTATTTTTTAGTCTTTTTATTTTATTTTATTATTTTACATTATATTAAATTATTTTATTATATTAAATAGTTTATATTATTGTCTTTATTATAATTTATTAATAGTATAAAATTTTTATATATTTTTATATATATAATATCCTTATATATATTAAATGATTATTATTTATTATTTTATTTAGCTTAATATTATTTCTTTTACATATTATTTTATTTATTATATTGTATTTTTAAAATTTCTATATTATATAGTATTATGTTATATTATGTATATTACTTTTATTTTTTATCATATAAGATATTTAATTTATGTTGTATTTGTTATGTATGTAATTTTATGATTAATATATTATATATTTTATATAAAATTATTATATATTATTTATTAATTATTTTATTAAATATAGTTATTTATACATGTATTAAATTATTAAATTATATATATCTATTATAAGTTTTTTATTTTTTATTTTTATTCTTTTGATCTTTTATTATTGTTTAGCATAGTTCATTATATATTTATGTTATATTATTATATTATTATTTATTGTTAGTATAATTTGTAATTATGTAAAATTGTTATTAAATATGTAGGTTGTATGCTAAAACCATTATTTTATAAAAGAACCTTTTTGATGCATTTTTAATTATTTAAAAAAAAATATGGTGGTATATGATATTTGGGAACTTCAAGAAGAATTGTGCCCTAACTCACTGGGTTTCGATTTTTCTCGTAGAACTTAAAGTATTAAATATCCCCTCTCTTTTAAAATCGAAACTTACAAATTTCAAATAAAAAAAAACCTATTCTTGGGAATTCAAAACGTTGTGTCCTAATTTACTGGATATGATGTTTTGTGTCTCAATGTAGGAATTTTCTAAATAAAGACGTGCTTGATTTCAAAGTCATGAGATACTATATCCTAGCTTACTGGGTATAGTGTTTTGTTTCTTTGAGATAGGTAAGTCTATGTTACTTCAAATAAAAGGATCATTTTCTAAAATTTTTCAAATTTTCTAAATTTTTTCAAATTTTCAACATTGGGACATGATTTTATCAATTAGGTACCAATTTTTGGGCGTTATAGGGGTGCTAATCCTTCCTCATACATAACCTACTCCCGTACCCATTTTTTTTGTTTTTCGTAGACTAAAATCAGTATTTTGAAATAAAACGATTTTCAAGGTGATCCAATCACACCTAAGTAAAAAGGGATTGGTGGCGACTCCCATTTTCATTTTTAAAAGTCGATCCCCATTTTTTCAAACCTTTTAAAAATGGCTTCAACATATCGATTTGGATTTAACCACGTTGTAGTTAACCCTGTTCATGATGCTATGTTGTTTCAATGCCCAATAAAACTATCCTTATTGGAAATTCCTTACCAACTTCCAATTCACTCGAATCCAATGACGAACTTGTACGGTCACGTCTTCTGTGTGGTAGATCTGGAAACTCCAACGCATCATCTTGATATAGATCGACATTATGCATGTGAGCTAGAGGCGAACTGAATTGCGGATCTTCTTCATCTTCATTTGAACCCTCTTCAACATCTTCAAGTATGGTTGGAACAGGCTCCGGTTCAAAAAAAATGCAACTTCTGCACAATCGAGGCCAGACTATCGAGGTGGATCCACATCGGACTCATTATCTGACCCACCACCATCTACAATGAACGAGGTCCCCTCACCGGTGGAAGTCGTAAGGAGTACATCATCCCTTCTTGTGGATATTTCGTAACGTCCCCAATCATATGTGGAATGCCAACCACTAGAAGTTGATGTCGTTCCACAATACGTATTTCCAACATCGAACATCGACCCACCAATGTGCATATCCCATCTACTAACCAAGTGTTGTGCAAGGGTTGTGTTTTCCATACTGCCACCAAACATGGGTGCTTCATATTCTGCCTCCCACTAACAGATTGTCGGCTAGGGGTCGTGTATTCTTCTCAAACAGCAGTAGATGTTGAAGTCGCAAATGTATCATTTGGCGATGAAAATTGTACATATAACTCAAGATAGGGTGATCTACTAGCAAGATGAGTCTGCACCATTGCCTCCAAGCTACGAGGACCTTTGATGTCGAATGAGTCATATATCACGGGATCAACTGAAGCACAAAATTGATACTTAATAGACAAAACTTTCATTGGCGTCATTCCGAAAATTTTATGCCTAATTCTTTTACGAAGTTCTATCAAATCTATGTTCTGGTTAAAAACCAGTCGCGTTGTGTTCTCCTATAAAAAAACAATGCCGTTCTCGGTGTCACGGACCTCACCATCATAGTAAATAACAGCACTAATACGTTCACTCATCTGCAGTTTCTATTCTATTTTAGCCTCAATTTCTCTTACTGTAACTTATGCAACCTGAGAATGAAATTTGGCTCATTTATATTCTAAGGCCAAATAGGAACTACTGTAGAAAAAGAGCGTTCACGTGGGAGCTTTTTTCAGTAATCTTGCTGACAGTGGATCCTGCTTGAAGCGTTTTGGACACTATTTGTCCAGAAACGTCTTCTCAAAATTATTTTTTTAGATACTAATGTAGAAAAAGAGCGTCCAAGTGGGAGCTTTTTCAGTAATCTTGTTGACAGTGCATCCTGCTTGAAGCGTTTTGGACACTATTTGTTCAGAAACTTCTTCTCAAAATTATTTTTTCAGATACTACTGTAGAAAAAGAGCATCCACGTGGGAGCTTTTTTCAGTAATTTTGCTGACAGTGCATCCTACTTGAAGCGTGTTGGACACTATTTGTTCAGAAACGTCTTCTCAAAATTCTTTTTTCAAATACTACTATAGAAAGAAAAACAAAAATTTTTATACTGCTAATATATTTTTTTTCAAAACCCTAAACACAAAATTATTTTAAAAAACTAAAACATAATTTAATTAATTAATCCTAAAACCCTAAACTCTAATTTAATTATTTTTTAAATTAATAGTTAATTTAATTAATTAACCTTAAACCCTAATTTGATTAATTTTTCCTTAAAACCCTAAAACAAAGCAAAAAACCCTAACCCTAAAAAAAGGGGCAAAACGCTCCTCCAAGGACGCGTTTTGCTGACACAGCACCTGAGAACGCCCTGACGTGGATGCGATTTCGCGGAATTCGTAGGGCTGAATTTTTTTAGTAAATTTCATATTTGATTAAACCTCTAACTCAATTTCTACAATTTTTAGTAAATTTTCAAAGTTTAACCACTGTTCTGTCCAGAAATTGTTTTAGTGATAATGTCTAATTTTTCTTGATTCTTTGCATTAACTTTCATTTAATCATACGTAATCATTATAATTTTGATTATCAGTCAATTTATTAATTTATATTTATATTTATATATTCAATTTTTATACATTTCTTTACCTTGAAGCTTCTCATAATACAAATCATTTTTTTTTCTCTTTCACTTGAAATGTGATGTTCCTATACATCATACTTTATCAATTACTTTCTACCTCTACTATTTCAATTAAAATTCCCATACCATGCCTTTCAATTATAACATTTTTAACAAAACTCATAAAAATACAAGTAAAGTTAATATGAAAACTTACCTCTTTTGACAAGAATGTCTTCATCACTATCCTTCTCTTCTTTTATAATTTTCTTCACTTGCATCTACTAATTTCTTACTTTTAAATTATGGAACATATTCTCGAGGATCTCTACTTCCTTTTCTTTATTGTTTACGGAAATTCCCAAGAATTTTGGGTGAAATAGTAAGATTTCATAACAAAAGACTAAATTGTAAAGAAATCAAAATTTCTCTCTTCCTCCTTTTATATCAATATTTTGTAATTAAATTATTAATAAATATCTAATTAAATTATATTAATATAATATTTTATTAAATAAAAAATAAAAAATATCACTAACATAATCATTACATTCTAGAATTATCTCTTGCTAATTATCTTTCAAAATTTCATTCTTGAATCATCACTTAATTTGGTAAAATTGGGATTTAGTCTCTCATATTTCTTTCACTTATTCAATGTGGTCCTTATTAATCCATTTTCTTTATTTTCTAGGGCCTTCCACCCTTAAGATATTTGCACTATTTGCCCTTCAACTTTTTTATATTTATACTTTAACCTCACATGTTAAATATTTACACTTAGACCACATAACTTTTCATATTTTTATGATTTAGTCCCTAGCTCAAATTAATATTTCACAACATTCTTCTTATTCATTCTTCTCTAACATCCCTTATCCTTTACTTTCTTTATATCTTATTTCACTAAAAATCTATCTCATATTATTTTCGACCAAAGGATTTTGGGGATTACACTAATAGTTTTTACATTACTTTTTCCCCAAATATTTAGAGAAGATAAAACTTGATTTGTTGAATGCTATTTAACTTTATAAAATTACGAAGAAAGAATGCTAGCATTACCCTTTTGAAATGATAATAATGGCTGCATTTTTATTCATTATTGAAGCAATCCAAATAAATCTAATGGTATAGGTTGAGGAAGGTAACCCAAATGCACTTATACTAGATAAATCCTCCATATTTTCAAGCTTTGCTAAATTGTCTACAATGTAATAGATGGTTGATCTACAAATACCGCTCCAAACGTAAGTCTTAAGCAGTTGGAAACTTGAAAGCAACTATCACACAACTTGTTTTAGCATATTAGTTCTTCAGTCCTCTGTAACCTTTGTAACATAGGTTTCTTTTCTAAATTGCAGGCAAAAAAATATAGTTATCAAACAAACAAAAAATGCAAGTAAAAGAGAGAAGCCTTACTTGAAGTAGCAGTAGAGACAGCGTCATCGTTGTCGTCGGTGGCTGTTGAAAGGTATACTATTAGAGAAGTTTAGAATGAAATTGCTTTGTTTCTTGATTGAATCATTCTTAATCTTTTTTCACTATACATCTAATTTATATAGAAGTTGTGTTGATTGTCTAGCTGACTGTTAATCTAACTAATTGTGCTTAACAACCTGAACCATATTAATAGCTTAGTAACTGTTAATTTGAAAGATATTACAATGGTATTACTAACTCTATCATGCACCCATCTTCTCAACCGGTAAGACCTGAAGTGCTAGTCGAAACCAAGAAAACAAAGTAACTGACAGTGGCTTAGTGAAAACGTCAGCCACTTGATCACAAGCAGGAACCTCACCAACTTTGAGAGACCCATCGGCAACTTTCTCACAAACAAAAAAAAAAATCGAGCTCAACATGTTTGAACTTAGAATGTAGAATAGGATTGGCTGCAACTACCACCGCACTAGAACTGTCGCACCAAATATTTGGAACATCAGGAGATTGAATTTAGAGTTCGTTAAGAAACGATAATAACCAAGTAACCTCACTCGTTGCTGCAGTAAGACTCCTATATTCTGCCTTAACTGTGGACCGAGATACCACTTGCTGTTTCTTGGAACACCACGCGACAGGGTTTTGACCAAAATATATACAGTATCCGATAGTTGATCGGCGATCGTCAAAATCCAATCCTCAATTGGCATTGGCATACCCGATCAGAAACAATCGATCAGACGGACGAAAAATAATGCCAAAATCAAGAGTACCACATAGATATCGTAGAATGCGTTTAAGCGCCACCATGTGTGCTGTGGTAGGGTTGTACATGAACTGACAAACACTGTTAACAGCATAAGTAATATCAGGTCTGGTCAGCACCACATACTGAAGTGCACCCGTAAGACTTCTGTATTCAGTGGGGTCTGCCAAATAATCGCCATAATGCTTTGACATGTTAGAAGAACTAACCATTGGGGTATGAACACTTTTGGCCGTTAGCATGGAGCAACGAGCAATAATCTCACGAATATACTTCCTTTGAGAAAGATGTAGACAACCGGAGGAACGTATCACTTCTATCCTAAGAAAATAGTGAAGATCACCCATATCCTTAAGCGAGAACTCACTATTCAAAAGCTGAACAAACCATCCAATAGCGGTTGACAAATTCTCGGTGATTATAATATCATTTACATATACAAGGACATATAGAGTGGAGCCAGAAACTACCCAAACAAACAGAGACGCGTCAGCTTTGGAGACAACAAAGCCAACTGAGATGAGAAACTGCTTCAACTTCTCAAACCAGGCACGAGGAGCCTAACGAAGACCATACAAGGCTTTCTTCAGGCGACAGACAAAAGGCTTACCATTAGAATCATACTTTTAATATCTCGGAGGTTGAACCATAAAAACCTCAGTATCAATATCCCCATTTAAAAATGCGTTGTTTACATCAACTTGCCACAGGTGCCACCCTTTTGAAACGGTAATGGACAAGATGACCCGAATAGTAGCAGGCTTAACTACTGGACTGAAAATCTCCTTGAAATCGCACCTAGTAACTTGAGAGCAACCTTTCGCAACTAGCCAAGCCTTTCGTCGAGCAAGAGATCCATTAGGATTTTTCTTGATCTTGAAGATCCACTTACACCCGATTACCTTACAATTGGAAAATCGATGCACCAGATCCCATGTCGAGTTATGAACTAAGGCATCATATTCAGCTTGTGCTGCCTCATGCCACTCGAAAGACAAAAATGCTTCGCCAATGGATGTAGGTTCAACAGCTTCAACTGTCAAGGCCTTGGGCTTAAAATTCCAGCTTTCGATCGAGTCACCATTGGATGATTATTGACAACAGGCACATGACTTGTTTGACAATCAGCAGAAGATACATGAACATCAGTAGACCAAGGTCTACCATCACTAGGAATAGTCGAATCCTGAGGGTCACGATCAGAACCTACCCCTGATTAAGAAGAAGCAGAGAGTAGAATTATCTGAATAGTTTACTGGTTAAGGAGACAACGAAGACAGTGGAACATATTTAGAATCTGACAATGGAGATGACATGTGTCTAAGTAATGGGACAAACTTGGTGACTGCCTGATCGGGACTAGATGATCTCTATCCAGGAGCAGAGTCAGGTGACAGAAACTGATTCTCATTAAACACAACGTGTTAAGAAATAACAATCTTGTCGGTCAGTAAAAGACATTGGTACCCCTTGTGCTGAGCACTATAACCCAAGAATATTGAGGGTTGAGAACGAAAATCCAACTTATGTGACATAAACGATCGTAAGCAAGGATAACAGCAACAACCAAATACTCGCAAGTGATCATAAGTAGGCTTAGACCTATAAAGTGCTTGGAATTGAGTTTGACCGTTTAAAACTGGGGTGGGAAGACGATTGATGAGGTGAACTGCACAAGAAAATGCATAGCACCAGTATTCCAGAGACATATTCGCTTGAGCCAACAGAGTGATACCCATGTCAACGATGTGGCGATGCTTACGCTCAACTACCCCGTTCTGTTCAGAAGTATATGGACACGTCAACCGATGAACTGTCCCTTGTGACGCGAGCACAGACGTAAAGGCTCGATACTCACTGCCCCAGTCACTCTGAAATTGTTTAATAGTCTTTCCAAATTGAGTTTGTACAATTTTTGAAACTGAAGAAAACACTGCGCAGCTTAAAACTTTTGTCGAATCAGATATATCCACGTAAACCGGGTACAGACATCAACAAATGATACATAATACAAATTATTTCCACATGGAACAGAAGCAGGTCCCCAGAGATCAGACACTACCAAATCAAAAGAGTCACTATATTTAGTAGTAGAAACAGAAAACGGTAGTTTATGTGATTTTCCTTTTTGGCAAGTAGTACACACAACATCACAACAGTATTTAGTTGATGTAATACTACAATTGTCTAAAACAGCTTTAACAATACCAGTAGCTGGGTGACCCAACCGGTTATGCCGTAACAAAAAATCTTTACAGGCCTTAGACTTATTTTGAACTACAGAGGAATCAGTAGGTGGAGCTTTGGTTGACTGAGTGGACAGAACGGGCACCGAAAAATGATACAGACCATCATGAATGTGGCCCCTCAGTAAAGTTTTCTGAGTCACGATATCTTTTATAACACATTAGTTCGGATGAAATTCAAAAAACACAGTATTATCATTAGCAAATTGAGACACTGACAATTCTTCCTGATGCTCGGAACACACAAAATATTAGATAACCGTAGTAATTTAGACTGAGTAGGTAGAAAACCATCACCAACTGGTTCAATAGATACGGGAGTCCATTATCCATTAAGAGATTAGAATTACCTGAATACGGAGTAGTGTGATGTAGAGCTGACGTATCCCGACACACATGGTTGCTTGCACCCGAGTCTGGGTACCAAGACGTGGTGCCCACTGGCATACGATTATAAGAATCTGAACCATCTCCATGAACCCCTAGTTGAGCAATGTTGGTATTAGATTCGGAGAAATCAGAGTAATTTGACGGATGAAGATCACCCAATCGCGGAAGACCAATACAAGGATCCGATCCAGAGTAAACCCGAGCATGTGGCTTAGTATGCCACTGACCCGCAACACCATCTGAACAACCATCATGAGGCCCAACAGTAGGAGAGTCAAGTTGGATGTTATTATTACTGGGCTTAGGAAGGAACGATAGTGCGTGAGGCCTTGATTGCCCAATAAATTGTTCAGACTCTTGCTGCCCATTAAAGAGTGGTCTGGACATGGGAGAATATTGGTAAGGAGGTGGCACAAATGGATTTGATGGCCCACGCGGAGGAGGATAATTGTATCCACTATTCGGCCTGACAAATTGAGTTGGTTGATGAGACGCCATATAATAATTTTGACCAGCATTTGGGTATGGTTGACCGACACTTAAATCAAGCTTTGGTCTTCTATTTGACTGAAGAGACCACCCACGTTCTACAGCCACCGGATTGAAAGAAGGAGAAGGGTTAGGGATCGAACCTTCATGAAACGATGGTAAGACCTCCGTTGGCACAACCTCATCTCGATGGTAGCGATAGTAGCATCTTTGCACGACATGGCCATAGCGAGCGCAAATTTGACACTGAAGACGCGGCTGAAAACCTCGACCACGGCCACGGAAGAATGAACGGCCACCACGAACAGGGGCCTCCTTCATTTCAGATGAAGGACATTCGACCTGATTCGCCGCAAGAAGAACATCATTAATAGCTCGCTCTTGACATTGTTCGCACTCGAGAAGAGCATCCATAACCTGTTAAAGCGGCAAGGAGATCGAAAAGAGAGAGGCCGACGAAACCACGGTGTCAAACTCAGGGGGAAGGCTTATAAGAAGAATTTTGGTCCTCTCAGCCTAGGAGACGAAGGATCCCGATGCTTCCAAGAGAGCACACAAACCCTGCATCTTGGCAACCAGATTTGAGATCGAGAGAGTACATTTTCGAAGAGAATGAAGGTCATGACACAATTGAGACTGTTTGGCACCAGTATCTATGGCAAAAAGCTTAATTGCCGTCGTCCACACATCCAAGGCCGTCTTAACATCATTCAATGAAGGGAGACAAGAGGAGTTAATGGTGGGCAGCAACCACGAGGTAAGCAAATTGTTTTGTTGATTGAAAGCTAATACGGTTGGGTTGAGAAGACGAGATCCATCGGTTGTTTGAACAAATTTGGCAGGAGTACTTACCGATCCATCAAGAAAGCCTGCTAAATCATAGCCGAAAACGATGAGATGAACTTGCTTTTGCCATTGGAGAAACGTACTGCCTTCCAATTTGACAACCTCATGACGAGGGAAGGAATGGACTAACCGATCACCGGAGAAGGAAGAGCCAGGAGTGTCGACGAGAGCGGGATCAGCGATATGCGTGGACATGATTGACAAACCAGGAGTCGTTAATAAGCGACTGATACCATGTTGAAAGGTATAATATTAGAGAAGTTTACAATGAAATTGCTTTGTTTCTTGATTGAATCATTCTTAATCTACTTTCGACTGTACATCTGATTTATATAGAAGTTGTGTTGATTGTCTAGCTGACTGTTAATCTAACTAATTGTGCTTAACAACCTGAACCATATTAACAGCTTAGTAACTGTTAATTTGAAAGATATTACAATGGTATTACTAACTCTATCAGTGGCGATAGGGTGGCCGATGGTGTTATATTCGCAGGTGGGCTTATCAAAAAGGGTGGGGTCATGATTAGGGGTGATATAAGTTCCATGCGGTTTTTGAATTGTCCATTGTAATTTGGTTTCGCTCAATTCTTATTTTTTCCATATTAATTTTTCGTTTTGATTTTTACACCTATTTTAATCAAATGACCTTTGTTTTATGGCTTTTGAATATTATTTGACAAAATTTCAATGTCTTTTTCATAAAAATTTCTTTAAAAAAATTAAAAACTTTTAAATTATTTTCACTATTTTAAATATAAAATATTTGTTTTTATATCATAAAAATTAAATTAAATTATATATTAAATAAAGAATAAATTTTGGTTCGAATCGTAAATCATTGTAATAACTCAATTTTAGTCGATTTTTAAAATGTAGTTTCAAACCGAATTCAGAAATTTAGTCATTGAAATTATGAATAGAAGTAATTACATATTTAGTATGAAATCATATTATTGAATTGTTAAGTAATTAGATCGAGAAAGTCGTTAATTATAGTACAAAAACTAAATTGTAAAAGTACAATCGTTATTGAGTTGTATTTAAAAAATGTTATAACATATATAAAATGTTATAACATACATAGTAAGGTGTGATTATTTCATCCATTCACCGTTAATAAAGAAAGTTAATTATATATTAGAATCATCTAATTAAGTTAAATAAATTTAATTAATTTACTAATCTAAGTATACATTATAAGTGAGAGGAGAGAGATGAAAGTTATCATCTTTCCTTTTATTGTTTTCGTCCCAACTTGAAGAAAAAAAGAAAGAAAGTTGTTTTTCATTTCATCATTTTGGTCCCAAAACTAACAAGGTAATCAAGTCTTTTCTTTTACATTTTTTTATAGATTTTATATTAGTTAAGCTTAGTTTACTTACCCATTAGAAATTCAAATTATCAAGTTAAATACAAGTTGTTGTTAATGGATATTTGATGAAATCAAACTTGTTAGTTATAAGGTTGGGAATAATATGCTTATATTATGATAGGAATAAATTAGAATGCAGTGAAAAGTGATGGATTTTATTAGAAATTCAACTAAGTCTTATACTTTAATTTTATGACATTATGGACTAAATCGAATAAATTAAAAGTTGTTAAGAAATTATGTTATAGATTAAAAGTCCAAGTCCCCTAATAAATATGAAATCGTATTTTGATTCAATGCTAAATATTGAAAGATATGAGCATTTTGATATAGGGACTAAGATGAATCTATTGTGTTTTCATGTGTTTGTGTGAAACTAATATTATTTATGTTATCGAATTTATCATAAGTAGCTAAAGATGACGTTGGCCCATCTTAAGATAAAGGAAAGGCGACGGCCGTAGACGAGTAGCCTATTTCGGTTTGTGCTTTCATGATTGGTTTTTAATACATAGTTTGATCAGTGTTAAATTGATTAAGGTAATGCTTATATGCTTGTCTCATGAAAGGTGAGTAAATTTATACTATAATTAAATTACGGAATGTGATGAAAGTATAAAGTTGTATATATGATGATATGCATATGATGTTTTGTTGCAAAATGAGAATATGAGATGTATGTGTTAGGTAAGATAAGAAAACATGATAAAGATATGTAAATTATTTGAATATGACATGAAACTGCTATACAATGACTTGTGACATAAGAATTATATATGCTTTGAGATAGTGAGTACCCTAATAATGGTCTTAGATTGAGTCAGGTATAGTTGACATGCCATGGGATTAGTGTACGGGGTTTACTTTGGTTCATATTGATGAGGTGCGGAGCGCACATTATACTTCGAACGTATCGATGAGGTGCTAGGCACATTTATGTTTATTACTTTTGTTTATACCAATGAGGTGCAAAGTGCAATATACTTCAGGCATACCAATGATGCATTCAGTGCCAATTATATTGGTGTGATGGTTGGATGATCCATATATTCATTTGGGTTAGTTTCCAGTTTATAGGGATTATAAACAATTGAAATTGATAAATGATATTGAATGTTGAATGTTGACTTTGAATTTGTATATGAACATTATAGCATTGATAGTAGCATGTGAAAGACCAAGCGATATGATTATTACAAGCCTTGTCACTATGGTTATAAAATGAATCAATGGATTCAATAATGAAATGAGAAAGTGAAATTGTTCATATGATATGCCTTAATTTATATGTAATTGAGATGAAGTTGTAGATGGAATCAAATGTTGATATGTGGCATGAAAATAAGCATGGAAGCATGATATTAAAAGCATGAGACAAGAAATGTAAACATGATTTAAGTTATGGTTGAATTTCATAGTAAATTTACATGTTTATTTTGGTTATAATTAATTATTGTTTTGAATCACGTTAACACCATTATGCTTTATTTCTCTGCGTACAATTTTGTTTGTTTCCTTGTGAAGGTTTCAGATAAAAGCTTAGTAGACTTGAAGTCAAGCATCCAATTTCTCCTACTTAGCTTACCTCATGTTATTTTGTATGTAGATAAGTGTTTTGAGCCTTATGGCATGTACCTAGGTTGGTTGGTTTGTTCTTAAGTTAATATTCGGTACTTTTTCCATTATGACCTATAAAGTTTTAAAGGTTAAGTTTTATTATTTGATTAGCAACTATTATATGTTTGCTTATTTAAGTTTGAATGTTTTAGTTAATAGGTTAAATCTTAATGCTTTGGATACTATGATCTAATGGTGTTTGATTGTGTTTACATGTGCTAATTTAGTGATTTTGCATTGGTGTAATATTTAGGGATGTTTTAGGTACAATTAGGTGAGGTTTGAATGATTGAAAATGGGCATTTTAGGTCATTTAACCATTAAGTCTCGAGACAATAAGAGTATGTCTTGAGACTGTTTGAACAAAAAATTACCTTATTATGCATTCAATTAATGTCTTGAGTCATGTCAAATTGGTCTTGAGACAAACTAATCTAGGTCTTGAGACTAGTAGGCTTTGTCTTGAGACAGGAGCACATCGAAGCTAGATAACTCTTGCCCTGCTCCAGGTCTTGAGACAAGAACCCCTTGCCTCGAGACATGCAAACAATGAAGTTGAAATAGAAAAATATAAAAGGTCTGTGTTGAGACCCAGTCTCAAGGCTTGATGACTTTTGTCTCGATTCATATGCTTCATTGCCTCAAGACATATAAACATCGAAGCAATTTTTCAAAATTTTTTATGACGCTTGTCTCAAGACATATTGTTAAAACTTGACAAAAAGAATTTGGATTCGATTCCTAATCTTGTATTAGACTCTTCCTAAATTCTAATTGACTAGATTATATTTTATATGTATTTATGTGATTTAACTTTATGGATTTTTAATATTAATTTACATGAGTTGCTTTGGCAACATGACGTGATATCTCATATTTGAATCCAACGATCGGATCGAGTGCAGTGTGTCACAACCACAACTTTTGAACTTGCATTCTGAAAACCATTCAAATACCTTGGTTCAGATCAATGTTCAGTGTGGTCGATTTTTTTATCACCCCTAGTCATGTTTATGGTTCGTTGTCGTTGTTGTTGGATTCTCTCTTCTTAAATATGATTCAAATATTAATGATACCAATATTGAAATCTTCAAGTTGCAAATAAACCCAAAAAAAAAAATGTTTTGGACTAATTACATAGAAGTCCCTAACTTTAGTTAAAAGTAAAAAAAAATGTCACGTCAGTTAGTGGATTAATGAAAATTTTAATGGTAATGACAAATTTAAGCAATTATCTTAATTAGAGTGATTAAATTAATAAAAAATTTAAATGATGAAAATAAAAATATAGGCTTTTTTATTAAAATAACCTAAAAAAATTAATTAATTATCAAAATAACCCACCTTTTTAATTAAATACGAAAATAACTCAAAATCTACAGTAAAAGTTGGTGGAGCCAAATTATATGGCGCCACCGACTTGCCACGTCAGCAAGGGGCATAAAAAAATATTTTTTTTGGTGGAGTCATTTTGAATGGCGCCACCGTATAAATACAAGGGAAATACGCAAAATCTAAAAAATTGGGGGCTTTTAAAACAATTTCTTATTTTTGGTGGAGCCATTTTAAATGGTGCCACCAGCTGACACCCTTTTCAGTTTTTTTTTTTTACTTTTTTTTAAAAATTTTGTTTTTTTTGTACTTTTTTCACGTTTTATATTTTTTCTTATTTTATTTTATTTATTTATTTTATTTATTATTTATTATTAATTTTAAAAATTTGAAATGTATATTTAAAATGTTTATAATATATATTTTAAAATTTTAAATATTATTTTTAAATTATTTATTTTAATTTTAGATATATATTTTGAAATTATTTTTATAAATTTTAAAATATATTTTTCAAATTAAATTTTTAAATTTTAAATATTATTATTTTAAATATTAACCATATTTTTAATAATATAAAACATTTAAACATTTAAAATTTTTAAATACAATTTTTAAATACATTTAAAAATCATAATTTAAAAATTATGAAAAGATGGGCCTTTTAAAACAATTTCCTATTTTTGTTTTTTTTTACTTTTTTTAAATTTTATCTTTTCTTTTCTTTTTTTTTTTACTTTTTTCAAGTTTTATATATTTTTATTTTATTTTGTTTATTTATTTTATTTTTAAAGGCCTCCAACTTTTCGAAATTTAAAAAATTAAAAAAATTAAATATGATAGTGTCAGTCTGGTGGCGCCTTTAAAATGACTCCACCGTAAATAGAAAATTATTTTAAAAGCCTCCATCTTTTCATAATTTTTAAATTATGATTTTTAAATGTATTTAAAAAGTGTATTTAAAATTTTAAATGTTTTATATTATTAAAAATATGGTTAATATTTAAAATTTAAAAAATTAATTTGAATAATATATTTTAAAATTTATAAAAAATAATTTCAAAAGATATATCTAAAATTAAAATCAATAATTTAAAAATAATATTTAAAATTTTAAAAATACATATTATAAACATTTTAAATATACATTTCAAATTTTAAAATTAATAATAAATAAAATAAATAAATAAACAAAATAAAATAAGAAAAAATATAAACTTGAAAAAGTAAAAAAAAAAAAAAAAGAAAAAGACAAAATTTTTAAAATGGCTCTACCAAAAATAGAAAATTGTTTTAAAAGCCCTCAATTTTTCAGATTTTACAGTACTTCCCTTATATAAAAGGTGGCGCCATTCAACATAGCTCCACCAAAAAATTATTTTTTATGCCCTTGTTGAAGTGGCAAGTTAGTGGCACCATATAATTTGGCTCCACCAACTTTTACTGTAGATTTTGAGTTATTTTCGTATTTAATTAAAAAGGTGAATTATTTTAATAATTAATTAATTTTTTTAAGTTATTTTAATAAAAAAGCCAAAAATATACTATTTTAAGATGTGCTGTGGCTTATCCTAAAAACAAATAAAATGTAACAGGGATTCAAAATTTAAGCGTATACAATTTTCAATTATGGTGATCATTATATTTATGGATATTTTTATTTGGATTTGACTCCTGCCATATTACGCTATAGTTTGTTATTTGTTGAATTACAATGTTAAATGGCACAGGACAGTTTGTACTTTAAGGATACCTGGGCTTTGACCCTGGTTAGGGTGTAATCAATAAAATCCACTTAATTTAATTAATTGGTTGATAAATCGATTTAATTTGATTGGAAGTTAATTAATAATTTTTTAAAAGTTTGATTATTAGTTAGTTTAGTTTGAAATTAAGTAATTAATCGAACTTAATAGTTAATAATATAAATTATATGCAATTTTAATTAAGTTAACCGATTAAATTAATCGAAATCTTTCAGTTCGGTTAAGAGTTAAAAGATTAAAAAGTTCAATTAATTTAATTAATACTAATTCGATTCGGTGCCTAGACATGATGATGGGCTGGGCTGAGAAAGTGGAAGAGTTTGAATAAAAATATAGGTTTAAAAAATAGACTTGGAAAAAAAATGAGGCCCGTTTTCTAAACAGATCGAGCCTCGGTTAAGCTTTTTTGGCCTTAACTTGGCCTGAATTTGCAAAAAAGATAAAAAAATCTGTTGCTTTTGTTGTTGCTTTCATTATTTTTTGTTGTACTAATTCTAATGACTATTAGAATTTAAAGTATATCAAAATTTATCTTGATTTTGATAGACATTTACTTAATAAGATATTCATAATAATACATTTATTTATTTATTTTAATGTTTGTAGTGTATTTGATGTATTTTATTTCTAAAATTTATTTTTATATAAAAATAATATTATAAAAATTTTAATATAAGTGAGTTGAACTGAACTCAAATTTTAGTATTTTTATCATAATTAAAATTAAGCAAAATTTTAAACCGGAATCAAATCCAAACTTAAAAATGGGGCTAAAATTATATTAAGATCCGACGGGGGTCATCTTCACCTCTAATCGTGCCCATCTGCCCTAAAGAGAATAAAACAAATATCAGGTGTAAATAGGAGAGACAGATGGGTAAAATTACGAAGGCCACGGAAGGGACACGGTAAAACTAAATCGGATCCACGTCATCAGCGGTGGACCCTAGCCTCTCAAAAAGTGAAAATAAATAAATGGCATCATGAACATCGTCATCAATATCATTTTGATTCAAACAGCCATCCTCCCTCTGTTCCCCTCTCCCTCTCCCTCTCCCTTCTCCCATTTGTTTTCCTTCACATTCCTCTCACCGTTTTCGGCCGGGCCTGCAATTTTGATTTAAAAGAAAACCATCTTGAAAATCAATAACGAAGGGAAATTGAAATCGGATCGAAGGGTTGAGGGCGAGAGGAGAAGAATGAGCACTAAGAAGAAAACATCGCAGGGTCACTTGAGTAGAACACGCATAGGAAAGTACAAGCTGGGAAGAACCCTGGGTGAGGGGAGTTTCGCAAAGGTTAAGTTCGCTGAGAATGTCGAGACCGGCCAGTGTGTGGCGATCAAAATCATGGATCGTGATCAAGTTCTACGTCACCGTATGGTCGAACAGGTGATCTCCCTTTCCAATGTTCCACCATGCATATTTTAAAACAACATTAAATTTAAAAACAAAAATTGCATTTCAGTTATCTCCCTCCGCCGCCAATAAACATGGGGTCTCACGTAAACTTTACTTCAGAAACAGGGAACCACGTGGGACCATGTTTAATGTGGGGGTCTATAGGTCAAACGTTGGATTAAATCGAATCTGGGTTCATGATTAAATATGTTCGCCTGTTTCATATTCAATAATTGATATTTTCGTTTCTTTTCTTTTTCTTTTTCTCTTTTAATGATTGCGATTTTATTCGGGGCAGATAAAAAACGAAATCTCAACGATGAAGCTCATCAAGCATCCCAATGTCATTAAAATATTTGAGGTAAATAAAACTAATGTCTGCAAATATGGTGTTTGGTTTATTCTGCTTTGCATTGTTGATAAGATTTTTGTTTTTTTTTAACTTCAATTTTGCTTCTAATGCATAGGTTATGGCGAGCAAGACAAAGATTTACATCGTGATCGAGTTCGTTAATGGTGGCGAGCTCTTCGACAAAATTGTAAGGACTTGTTGGGCATTTATAGTTAAATGAGGATGAAGCAAATTTTATATAAATTCGCTCATTGAGTTTTTATTCGCAATAGCAGTTTATTGTTTAAAGTAATAATTCTTTGATATTTATAGGCCAGGCATGGGAGACTCAAAGAAGATGAGGCTAGAAGCTATTTCCAGCAGCTTATTAATGCTGTTGATTACTGCCACAGTAGAGGCGTCTACCATAGAGATTTGAAGGTTCAGCTTCAATTAACTGATTGATGACTGCTTAAAAGCTTTCCACTTTGGAACTTGGGTTTTGCTTCCTGATTCATATGTGACATGTTCATTTCATTTTTTGCAGCCAGAAAATCTTCTTTTGGACTCCTATGGTGTTCTTAAAATTTCAGATTTTGGATTGAGTGCTTTCTCACAGCAAGTTCGGGTAAGCATTTACTCCTTATTTGCTAGGATGGTTTCTCGATACAAAAAGTTTTAATATAATAGCTATAGGTCAAAGCTTTTAGTTGGCAATTGAGATTATATAAATGCTAAATATCAATTAAGAAGGAAAAGAAAGAGGGAAAAACCCTGTCTTTTGTTTTAGTGTAATCTTTCTTTTTCTTTAATATGGTATAGATGCAAACCTTTCTAACATTTTTTGGAATGTAGGAGGATGGATTGCTTCACACTGCATGTGGCACTCCAAATTATGTTGCTCCAGAGGTATTCCATCATGACTTTATTGAGACAATAAGCTTTAATGCTGCCACTTTTTGTTCACTCTGTTACCTCATACCTCCCATTTTTCTTGACAGGTACTTAAGGATAAGGGTTATGATGGAAAATCATCTGATATTTGGTCTTGTGGAGTTATTCTGTTTGTGCTTATGGCTGGTTATTTGCCTTTTGATGAGCCAAACCTTATAGCCTTGTATAACAAAGTGAGTATTCCCAGAATTGGCTTCTCTATTTAGATGAGAACTTCACTAAAACTTTTGGTACATCTTGATGAAATTCAGATTGGGAAGGCCGATTTCACTTGTCCGTCATGGCTTTCGCCTGGTGCAAAGAAATTCATAAAGCGTATTCTTGATCCAAACCCTCTTACAGTAAGTTCAGAATTCAGTCATGCTTTGAGACTTACAGAATGTTAATAAGAATATTAAGCAATTAACTTCCTTTTATCTCTTTCTTTTGTTTGTTTAAACACTGTAACTTCTTATAGTTGAACATGCTTTCCGTTGAAACACTGGACATTATTTGTTGCAGCGTATAACTATCCATGATATCTTAAACGATGAATGGTTCAAGAAAGGGTACAAACCACCCAAATTTGAGGAGGAAGAGGATGTAAATCTTGATGATGTAGATGCAGCTTTTAATGACTCAACGGTAAGACATTTTTGTCATGTGCCTGCTTTGTTTCTCTAGGAAATGAGGTCTATATAAGCATAATCTCTTAAAATAGCATATTATTATATTTTAGGTCTATAGACTTAATTTGTTATCCAAAACTGGACCGGTGTGTTTGCAGATCTACTTAGAGTGAAATGGTAATAAGAGGATGAATTTCATCCTATGATACTTATCATTTGTTTATTTTGCAGGAACACTTTGTAACAGAAAGGAAAGAGAAACCCGAGTCCTTGAATGCTTTTGAGTTTATCTCTAGGTCTCAAAGCTTTAGCCTTGACAAGTTGTTTGAGAAGCCTACGGTAACTCCCTGCATTAAATGTTCTTAGTCTGGATCTCCTGTTTTCATTTTGTAAAATACGAAATTTCTTTTGTAGCTAAGTGTATCTTTCTTCTTTGTTGGTTTGAATTGAAACAATAGGGTCATGTGAAGCGAGAAACCCGTTTTGCTTCCCATTGTCCTCCTAATGAAATCATCTCCAAAATTGAGGAAGCTGCAAAGCCTCTGGGGTTTAACGTTCACAAGCAAAACTACAAGGTTTGGTTTATCCTCATTCGATTTGCTTGTTCTGATTTTGGTGATATGATATTTCAACTGTTACAAATTCTTTTTCAACTCTCACATATTTGATACATTCATATTATCACAGATGAAGTTGAAAGGGGACAAAAGTGGGAGAAAGGGTCAACTTTCTGTGGCCACCGAGGTACTGAATTGTTTGCTAACCAGTGAAGCACTCTTTTATGTTATATTGAAAACAATTGCAGTTTACTCTTGATTGATTAGTTAAATTAAAGTCTAGATCATTTTTGCATGATATAATAGTCTCAAGCCTATTTTCTAAACTCCCATTGGAAGGATTTTAAGAGTCTATGCTCGAGACTCATCCCCTTGAATGATACTGTTTTATTAAAATATTAGCACATGGTTTTTAATCTTTGACAATCCTCTATCTATCCAAAAGTAACCCCTTGAAGAGCTCAAAATCACTAGAAATTCTCTAGAAAACTTTGAGAGAAACATGGAAAACATGACACTTTTGAATCTCAGGTGTTTGAGGTGGCTCCCTGCTTACATATGGTAGAGCTCCGGAAAACTGGGGGTGACACATTGGAGTTTCACAAGGTATACTTCCATTTAATTTCCTTCCCCTACGTAATGGAACTATGAATGAATGGTTAGATGCCTTTATTATGAAGCTTTCCTAGGTTCAACTCCATGTATTAATTCATCATTTAATACGACAGTTCTACAAACAATTTTCATCGGGATTGAAAGATGTGGTCTGGAAAGCTGAAGACATTGCTGAAGAGTAAAGATGATCTGATATATCTGTCGCCACACATCATGCATCTGTTGTTGTATTGACATGAACCAAACAGGGTTTTTTTGAGCAACTAAATTGGGTGGTGCAGGCCATGATGAAGAAAAACTGTCTTGCGTGGTTCCATGTTCATCTGTTGCGCTTTAGCCAAGCAATGATGTTGGTGATTTCTATTATTGGTTGGGCCTTTGGGGGGTTAAGAAAAGAGTTCATTTTTATTTCCTTAGGAAGAAACCATTTTCATTGAAATTTTGCATTCATTAGATGGAGTAAATGCAGTATTTAGAGACGGTCTTCTTTTTTTTTTTAAATCTTTAAAAAAAGTTTTCTGATTTCAAATAATTGTCTGAGTCCAACATTGGCATCTTAGGTTTCTCTCAAGTTATAGCTGAAAAGGTCCATTGCCAAATCATATTCTGCCACTCGTGAAATTAAAACACCAAAAACAAATTATGAAATATAAAAACGCAAGTGAAAGGTCTATAAATTTTGGGACAATTTACTTATACTGATGTAACTAAAATAGTTTTACAGTTTTTTTCCTAAAATTTGACATAAATTGAATTATTAAAATAATTGCAAAACCAAGTCGTCCTATAAATTTGATAATAAATAAATATACAGTTAGCAAATGTTTGATGTGAGGATAAAAAGGCTCCCGCGAGACTTAAAAAATAACCATAATAAGTATTTAAACCTAGATAAAAGTCAACTTATTTCTTGTTTTCATCTCCTTCCCTACCATATAAACATCATTCTTTTAAAAAGATTCAATGCAAACTATCTGTGCAATTCAAATTTGTTGAAACATTCTACTTGAGTAACAATTTTAGAATAAATATGAAATTTTATGTTTTAACTTAAAACAAGTTAACGGGGTTGCATATTAAAATTATATATAAATTTTGATTTAATGTGTAATTTAATGTATGAATTTTAATTTGGTATAATTATATACATGAAATATTGATTGTTGTTCAAATGTATGTATACAACTCTAATATTGATTAAATTGTACACATTTAATGGCATAATTATATCAATTTATTTTTATATTGAATAAATTTAATTATTTGTATATACAATATGTTAACGTAAAATGATGTTACACCAATAATTATGTTTGTGATTTCTGAAAATTGAATCAAATCAATATTTAATGTATAAAATGTACAAAATCAAAATTAATATATAGCATTGCACATTAGACCAAAATTCATACATTCCAACTTTTCCCTTTTTTGATATTCAGGACATATCAAACATATTTTCTAATTTAATAGTATAGAACTAGATAGAGTTAGAACCGTAAAACTCTAATATGATCTTTCATGCCAAATTTTCAAGAATAAATTAAAAACAAAACTAAATGCGAAAGCGTGCCTGAATCTATCAATTTCTTGAAATCTTCGAATCTTGTGGTTTTGATCTTCCAAACTAACATACAAGTATTTTAAAAAATTGTAACTCTCTCTTTTCTAAAGGTAGGCTATCAAAAAAGTTAGACATGTGTAATTTGGAGATCATAACCCTCATATATAACTTTTGCATATTAAACTTAATTTCTAATTAGCTCATCATCAATTAGAAATTAGTTATCGAGTATCTACACATATTTGACCTATGCTTTATTTAATAATTGAAATCCAATAAACTTTAACCAAATTATATCACTTTAAATTTGGGTAACATTTTATGATACTAAATAATAAAATGTAATTATTCTTATTATATATGTGATATCCATATTTTTCGACAATCTCCCACTTAGATCATATATATATAATAATTACCTTATAATTACATGTTATTATATAACCTTATGAAAACAAAACCTTACTATCATGTCCAAAATGTATTTTGAACAATTTCGTCCATTAATTATGTTAACATAGAACCAAAACCACTTTTGTTACATATATCATAACATCCATCCATCATCACTTATTTAACATAACCGATTGGCATAAATCAAGTAGGGATGTGTAGCATGAAAATTACATGCAATGTGATCTAAACATATCTATTTCCAACTGGTCCTCCTTAAGCTTTACTGAGATCAAACCTTACCAAAATTAGAGTGTGAATAAACCAAATAAACCTTATTTCTGCATAAAATACCTTAAAATCGTAAACTAAAATAACACAAAATGCGTCTATAATAAAAAAAATTTAAAATTACAAACTCCCACTAAAACTGAATATATCGAAATGACATTACTCCCATCTGAGTAGTATGCTCATAGTAACCTCGGGTGGTAGTCCCTTAGTAAGCAGATCCACAATCATGGAGTTTGTCCCAATATGCTTTATAACATTTGGCTACCCTGGACTCTTTCTTTAACTAGGAATTTAAAGTATATGTGTTTTGACTTTGATGTGCTATTGTTGTTATTGGAATATAGGATTGCAATTTATTGTCACAATTGCACTTCAGTGACAATTTTGCACTCATATTCCATAAAATCGGAGCCTGTATACCTAATAATATCTAACTTATTAGACCTTTTGTAATACCCTTAACCCTTATTTGTTGTTGGAACAGGGTTACGGAGCATTACCAAACTTTACAGACTAATTTCGAATATTTCATTACCCTTATTATACAAATTAAGAATCAATCATAAATCATTAATACTGCCCCTTAGATGGGCCCTTGGAGCCTAAAATACACTTTAGAAGTGAATCGGGACTAAACTGAACACTAAAGAAATTTTTCTCAAAATTTTAAAATTTTTCTTAAGAGCAAGGGACACACGTCTGTTTGGCACGCCTGTGTCTTAAGCCGTGTGGGCATTCGAGGTGAGGCACACGGCCGTGTCCCAGCCCGTGTTCAAATTAGGGTAGCTACTGACTTGGGTCACACGGCCAACCATATGCCTGTGTGCTAGGCTGTGTGTGAAGTGAAGGGGTCACACGGCCAAGTCACAAGCCCGTGTGCAAAAATCTGGGCATTCTGTTTTGAAATTTTAAGGTACAAGGGACACACAGCCAGACCACATACCCATGTGCCAGACCGTGTGTCACACACGGCTGAGACACAAGCCCGTGTGGACTAAAATAGGCCATTTTAAGGCCATTTTTCTCACCCTTTTAATATTAACTTGCACACAACATAGAAATACACTAATATATCCCAACCAAGCAACCAATTCAAGCCAAAATCATATATTAAACATAATATGTAATTTTGCAAAACTCATTTACACAAACTTACTAAAATAACTCCATTCATTAATTTACTAATATCTTCTACTAAATTCTCGCAAACAAACATATATATATATATATATATATATGCGTCATTCACATTCATAATTCAAGTTTAACTCTTTTCTATTCAACCCTATACATGCCATATAAATCATAGGATTGTATTACAAAATCTATCGGAGAAATCTAGATAGTGTGTCCCGATGTGTTGATCCGATCCTCCAATCTCACGTTAATCTACAAGAGACACTAACATCACGAGTAAGCTTAATGAATCTTAGTAAGTTCATTGGTTTAAAGTTAAATCTTACCAAACATAATATAACAAATCATAAATATGCAATTCACTATCACTTCCTGCCAATCACAATTTCAAATGATGAAATTCACTTGATTGAGCTCAATATCAATAACTACTTAAATTCTATCACTTTAATCCATATGGCACTTACCAATCTTTGTCAAATTAGAGAACGTCTTACGGAATTGAGTACATCGTTTACTTGATGCCATAGTCCAACTATGGTCTTACACGTATATTGCCATGGCCCTGCCATGGTCTTACACTCGTAATGCCATAACCCAATTATGGTCTTATCATCAAGATGCCATATCTCAACTATGGTCTTACACTTATACACATACTGCCATGGTCCAACCATCGTCTTACGTTCACGGTGCCATAACCCAGTTACAGTCTTTTTATTGAAATGCCATAGCCCAGCTATGGTCTTACATTTGAATATTGCCATGGTCCAACCATGGTCTTATCTGTCAATTCATCTTGTGTCACGGAACGATCGCACTCAATCCTGCGTTCTACTTAATTTGAACTTCCAATTCAATTTTTATATTATTACAATAATCATAATTCAAGAACAAATATATGAAATAATACATTATATCATTACTAAATTAACAATTAATCATGAAATTTTAACCATATGAACTTACCTGGGGTAGTTTGTAGAGGTTGTAGAAATTTAGGGACTAATTTGTTAATTTCTCTTTTCCACGTTTATCTTTGGGTTCTTAATCTATAATATAAAATTTTCCATTAATCAGCAGCAAATTCAATTCTAATTCACTTAACAATTTATGTCCTTCAGTTTTTGAAATTACACATTTACCATCAATTGAGCTAAATTTTCTCAATTAATACTTTATCTAATTATTTTTGGCTACTATACAGGATTTGATATTCAGAATTTCAGCACCAAACCCTAATTCTAAACTTTTTCACAAGTAGGTCCTAAAATTAATTTCTATCAAAATCACTTAATACAATCATCTTATAACAAAATTAAAGCTTCAAATCAATGCTAATTCATCATTAACATCCAACACTCATCAATGGTAACTTTCAAAATTACCCATAGAATCAAAAACTAATGGAATAAATGGTTGGACCTAGTTGTAAAAGTCTGAAAAACAAAAAATTTCAAGAAAAGAGAAAGAATTGAACTCAATGTAGGAAAAATATGAAAAACCAGCTTAGAGGGACTCTTCTATGGCTGTTTTTGGTTAGAGATTGATGAAGAAATGTCTAGATTTTCAATTTAGTCTTTATTTAGTTTTATCTCAATTGCTAATCCCTAAACCATCCAATTTCTTTGGTTTTTTTTTTTTTTTTTGCTTACACCGTTTCAACCATTCACTTTGGGCTAATTTTCCCATTAAGTCCTTTATTTATCACTTAAGCTATTTAATCATTATTTCTTTAATTAGCAAGTTTTCCACCTTTTTCAATCTAATCTTTTTATTTAATTAACCATCAAAACGTTAAAATTTTCTAACGAAACTTTAATAATAACTCAATGACACTCCGTAAATATTTATAAAAATATTTACGGCTTGGTTTATAAAATCAAAGTCTCGATACCTCGTTTTAAACCCAATTTACCTAATAAATTCTTTTAAATCATAAAATTCACTAATTTAATAATATTTCTAAAATCACACTTGACTCATAAATATTAATTTATTAAATTTTCAAACTTACTTATCGGATTTAGTGATTTCAAATCACTATTTCGACACCACTGAAAATTAAGCTGTTACACCTTTGGTATGTGAGCATGTAATGTTTTGTTTATGAATCTTTTGGTTGCTTTCCAATGATCCATACCCGAATTGCTCAAATATTTGCTCAACATCCCAACAATTTGCACAATATCTGAACGCTTACAAACTTGAACATACGTTAGATTTCCCACAACTAAAATGTAGGGAATCCTATGCACTTTCATAATCTCAAAATCATTCATGGAGCACTGGGTGAGACTATTCTTACTCCCATTGATCTTGTAATATATACAATCATTAACCAAAGTTATCTCAAAATTGAATGAGATAATCACTTGGTGAATATTGTAATACCACTAACAAGGGCCCGCTTAAGCCCACAAATGAATTATATTTACTCTGCAAACCGTTGAGTTTGTATCACCGAGTACAAAGTTTTCTGGATGCACCATATAAATCTTCTCATCAATATTACTATTGAGAAACACTGTCTTGACATCCATCTAATGCAGCTCAAGGTAAAAATATGTCACTAAAGTTATTAAAACTCTTTTTCTAATGGACATTCTTAATGGCATTGGTTCTTGAGGTTGTAGAGTTTGTTACTTGACTGTGAGATTCTACTACATTATCCTAATCTAGAGTTGCTATTTAGATAATACCAGATATAATAGATTGTTCCTGATCTTTATCAATAGCACTTAAAAGAATATGTTGAAGAATATTAGCATATTCTTCTTCAAAGACAATGTCCTTAATTTTTTCTCCCCCCCCCCACTCAATATCTTCAAAGAATGGGCATTATCCATCTTAAAAATAAAAAAATTTGGACATAAGAATTTTAAACCTTTAGACATTTCAGGCTATACAAAAAAATCGAAGGGGTCAAGAATACCGTTGGACACAAGCCTTTTAATTCTCATTTTGGAGATATAACCTAATCTCTTATGTCACAACGAAACTAAATTCTTATTGGTTAATTTGTATCTCTTACCTATTACAATAGTATGCAAAGATTTATTAAATGAAGCAATAGTATTAAGTAAATATATATTATTACAACCTGATAAAGAACCTAAACCAACTAAATTTAAATTATGAAAGAGACTAAATTTTCTATTTCCAAATGAACAAAAATAATTGAATTTGTCCAATGCTAAAATGGAAATAAAGTTCTGCCTAAAAGACAATACAACAAATGTCCCATTCAAATCCAAATAAAATTCAATCCTTAATAATCATCTAAAAATTCCTATTGCTTCAACTTCTACCGAATTACCATTGCCTATATAGACGTATCTTTTACCAGCATTTGGCTTTCGATAGTTTTGACAACCTTGCATAAACACACTGATGTGACTTGTTGCACTAGATACTAAAGTCAAATTAACCTCTAAACAAAGAAAAGTAAATAGTGCATCTTGCGCATCACAAGAGAAACAACTATATTTAGTTGAATCCTTTTGTTGTTTCTTTTGTGGTGTTGTATCTGCAACTTTCTTATTTTTCTTTGTATGCCACATTGAAGTTAGATTTGTTAAGAATGTATCAATTTTAGCCTTTTCATTCTTGACAAATCTCTTTTCAATGTCGGCCATGAATTCTTTAGCCATGGTAATCTTATCAAACATAATGCCCCTAAATGTTTTTGGAATGATCTTCTTTATGATTATCATACACATGCGATTTGATCTCGCTTACCTTTCCATCTCCCTCCATTGATTAGAGGTACTGTCATTTGTAAGCAGTGGAGGAGAATCAATCCTTAATGCAAGGTCGTGATCCATGATTCTGAGAAAAATTATAAGATTCTCTTGCCATGATTTCAAGTTGGTGTCATTTAACATAGGAATTGAGTTAATGCTGAATGTGATGTTGGAAGTGTAATAGTTGAATCAAACAAAACAAGCTCACATAAAACTTCAAATTTAAATTAGAATAATTTGAATACAAGTAACTCCATCTTAAGATACCAGACACTTCATTCATATTTTATCGTTGGACAAAATATTAACTTGTAAGTGATATTTTTTTTGTAATAATCAAACATTGACAATAAAAAGAAGTTAGAATAATAAATCTTCATTTACTCACCAGTAAAACTAAATAATCGCTATATGTTTATTACCACAGCTTGCACATATAACATTTGTTAAATATTAACTTTAGTTTGATTTGATCTATATTAACATGGCTTAAGTTACATATACATTATCTTTTATATTTTAAAACAAAAAATTAGTCAAAAATCAAAACTAAATTTTGACCGCATTATAATTTTTGAAATAATCTAAAATAAAATTGTCTAAATACCGCCATTCAGAAACTTCTTCTTTTGGTTTTTTTTTTAATTCCTTAATCATTCAATTGTTGTTAAACAAATTTATTCAATTCCATGATAAATTATCATAAAATAGCACTAATAAAATCTCAACATTGCAATTCACACATAGTGAACTTAAAATCCACACAATTCAATAAGCAGAGTAAAATTTGATAATTGCAAATTTTCAACCAATATTTGATAAATGCATCAAATCATTCTACCATACTTAATATATATATACCAGAGTAATTAGTGAGAGAAAAAAAAAAACCTAATCCCACAAATCAATAAACAGTGCATCAACCAAAGAATTCTAATGAAATATACAAAATTGTGCAAAAAGAATGTACAATCAACAACGCCAGAATTTACCAAACATCACTGCAAGCGTAAATTAATATAGAATCGTGAATAGGGATCCAATCACACACTTTTTTTTTAGCATAAATAATCAAAATCTAAATTTTCAACAAATATAATTAGTTAAAACTTTAAAACTTTGATATAAAATTTGATAAATTAATATTTGTCATGTTAAATCATTAAGAATAATTTAAAATAAAATTAAATATGAAAGTATAAAAATCTTTGAATATTATGATTTTGATTTTTCAAATTAATACACAAATATTTTAAAGAATGTGTCTCTTTTTTAAAAATGAAATTTAAGAAAAATTATGCATGTGTAGTTTGAAAATAATAACCCTAATATACAACTTTTGTAGGTTAAACTTAATTTCTAATTAACTCATCATCAATTAAAAACTAATTATTAAAATATCTACACATATTCAACCCCATATTTTATTTAATAATTGAGATCCAATAAACCTTAATCAAATTAAATTATTGAGATAATTTTTATAATAATAAATAATATGTATATATGTAAAATAGTGCTTGTACATCAATACAGTTTCTTTTCACTTAAAAAATAATTTTAGGAACATTGGCTTGAGTAATGTATTTATGGAAAATATGAATTATAAAATGATATCAGGTTTGGTTGAAGACGAAGTTTGCATACTGGGAATTTGGGCAGGTTAGCTAGCGAGTCGTGACAACCTTCTTTGACCCCCACTATTTATTGTCCTCTCTTTGCCAGTCACCTATAATCCACCGCCCAATTCACCCTTTCTCTCTTTTGACCTTTTTATTTTATGGGCTTAAAATGAGAACAAAAAGATAGCTTTCTTGCAACAAACCTAAAACACCATGCAATGGGAAATGAAAAGACCTTCATAAAGTCTCATTCACCTTTTCTTGCAAGAAACCTCGCAATCTCACATGGTGGATTAGGCATTTTACACTCCCATCAACAATATACCAACACGCCAAGTCGGCAACATCCTCTTCAAGGCCTTTTTACTCACATTTTTTTTTTCTTGATATTATTATGTATCTTTGGTGGTTGAGCTATCTATCCTGTCTCGGAACTACCCACCATTAATTCAACACTCTCCTTCCAGCTTTCCCTTATTGACTCTCTTTCTTCTACTTATTCTTATATTAACTCTCTTTGTTTCACTTCTTCCCTCAAGCAAGCTTTCTCCCATTTCTTTTCATACCCAAACCAGTTCCCTTTTAGCTGATTTTTACAAGACAACCATGATTGGAGAGACAAATATGGACAAGGATAGCATTGAGATGGATAAAGAGAGGCTGACGGCGGAGATGGCATTCAAAGACTCCTCCTCCGCCGTCATCAAAATCCGGCGAAGATTGCCTGATTTCCTGCAATCTGTAAAGCTTAAGTATGTGAAGTTAGGGTATGGTTATTCATGTAACCCTGCAACCATTCTCATGGTTGCTTTAATCCTACCACTTCTCTATACCATTCTGGTTCACTTCATTGATCAAAAAATGGACCGGATTTCCGAGTTATGGACCAACCAAGCCCTTCGACTTGAGAGCATTGATGCTGCTACAACACTAGCTGCTTCATTGTTTATGTTCTTCCTCTTCGCTCTCTACTATGCAAAACGGTCAAGGCCGGTTTACCTCGTCGACTTCGCTTGTTACAAACCTGAAGATGATCGTAAAATGTCAGTTGATTCCTTCCTCAAGATGACTGAAGATAGCGGAGCTTTCACGGAGGACACGCTCCAATTTCAAAGACGGATATCAACCCGGTCTGGTCTAGGTGACGAGACGTATTTCCCCGGAGGAATAACAGCTACACCGCCAAATCTGTGCATGGAAGAAGCTCGATCTGAAGCAGAAGCTGTCATGTTCGGAGCACTTGACTCGCTTTTTGAGAAAACCGGGGTCAACCCCAAGGATATAGGCATCCTTATCGTTAATTGCAGCTTATTCAATCCAACCCCATCCCTCTCAGCCATGATAGTTAACCATTACAAGCTACGTACGGATATCAAGAGCTACAATCTCGGAGGAATGGGGTGCAGTGCAGGCCTTATATCAGTCGAGCTCGCAAAAAACCTCCTTCAAGCCAATCCCAACACGTATGCCGTAGTGGTAAGCACGGAAAACATAACACTGAATTGGTATTTCGGCAATGACAGGTCCATGTTGCTATGCAACTGCATATTCCGCATGGGTGGAGCCGCTGTGCTCTTGTCGAACAAGGCTGGAGACAAGAGTCGTTCCAAGTACCAGCTGGTTCACTTGGTTCGAACCCATAAAGGCGCGGACGACAAACATTACAACTGCGTCTACCAAAGAGAGGATGAGAAAGGAACCGTTGGGGTTTCGTTGGCTCGTGAAC
The DNA here is from genome assembly GCA_025506655.1 of Gossypium rotundifolium. Classification (NCBI taxonomy): domain Eukaryota; kingdom Viridiplantae; phylum Streptophyta; class Magnoliopsida; order Malvales; family Malvaceae; genus Gossypium; species Gossypium rotundifolium. The sequence continues at coordinate 59,577,975 of CP106728.1, read as the reverse complement.
TAATGGCTGTGGCTGGAGAGGCATTGAAAACCAATATTACCACTCTGGGTCCCCTTGTTTTACCCTGGACAGAGCAGTTCATGTTCTTTGTTACTCTTGTTCGAAAGAAGATTTTCAAAGCCAAAGTTAAGCCATACATACCTGATTTCAAGCTTGCTTTTGAGCATTTCTGTATCCATGCTGGTGGAAGGGCGGTTTTGGATGAATTGCAGAAGAACTTGCAGCTAACAGATTGGCATATGGAGCCTTCAAGGATGACTCTACATAGATTTGGGAACACTTCAAGTAGCTCCTTGTGGTATGAGCTGGCTTACACGGAGGCGAAGGGTCGGGTGTCGAGTGGTGACAGGGTATGGCAGATAGCATTCGGGTCGGGCTTCAAGTGTAACAGTGCTGTTTGGAGAGCTCTTAGGCGGAGTCCCATGAATGAGTTAAGGGGAAACCCCTGGAAGGATGAAATTGATAAGCAACCAGTGAAGGTTCCCATTGCTTGATATCTCAAACTCCAATTGAAGTCAATCGTTTGGAATGGTGGGTACCCTATGACCTGCGGGGTTCTTTCGTTTCCTCACTGTTTTATTTATTTTTTACTTAATGAAAATGTAATTATTATATATATATATTCCACATATCGTTATATTGTTATCCTAATGTACGAAAATAATGGAATAATTTAGATTAAGATTATTTTAATTTTTACATACTAATAAAAGATAATATCATCTAATCAATTTTAAAATATTAAAATTTTAATACGTATATATATTTTTGGAAATCGAACATAAATGTGTGTTTAAGATTAATAATAATTTTTTTAAAGGTCAGTTTATTAATTTATTCAATGAATGAAATTATACAATTTTGAAAAAAAAAGAGTAAACACTTATCATAGATGGTGAAAGACAAGCTCTATTAACACAACAAAAAATTTAGCCTTAGTATCAATAGAACATTATGACACGTTGACAATAAGATTTGTCACAACTCAAGCATGACATATCTGGAGTGATTACAGACATTTAATACGATAAGGAAATCAGCTCCGGATGGTCTAAAGCAACAATAAAAAATCGACAAAAGAATCGAACATTTACCAAATTAGAGAGGACGACAACAAAATCATCCTTAAAATCATTTGTAAAACTAAGATTATATGCATAAGCAAGACTAAAAAATGTGCTACAAGAGCAGATAAAAACTACTAAAACTGAAGACTTATTAAATAATGAAAAACAAACAAAAATTAAAATATATAAAACTTAAGACAACACGGGTCCAAATCGACACGTGAAATCATTTATTATTCTAATATACTCTCAAAACATAAACATATTAAGAAGTTGACGAAGAGTCACCCACTTTTCAAGAAAAACTACTGGTAGCTAGTGAAGTTTTAGCTAACGACAGGCACCGTCATTTGTCCATCACAACTTGTGAAGACAACAAAAACACCCACAAAATAGATCTGCAAACTGAAAAGAAAAAAGACATGTGTAGTGAATGTGAAAAAATAGAAAGGGTTGATGGGAGAGGAAAAAAGCAGGCGATAGCGAGCCCCTGGCATTGTCATTGAGCAAAACAAAATATAAGAAGCAAACGACTTAATTTTCTTTTCTTATCATACACGGGTTGATCATGTATATTAATTTTTGTTTAAAAAGTGTAATATTAAGTGCATTATAATTGTTTATTATGATGTTGACATTGATTGCGAGTTAGTATCGAGTTAACTTGTTACACCAACTCAATTTGTAACATTATTTATAAATACAAATTTGGCGAGAAAACAATTTTATTAAAAGTTAATTTTTAAAGTTTAATTAAAATTTATTATTAATGTAGCAAGAAAGAATTTATTTATAAATTAATCTTAGGTATATTAGTTTTAATTTTTATTTAAAATTATATAAAATATAAAAGGAGAAAAAAGTATCAAAATAACAGTAGTAATATTTTTAGTAAAGATTGATATATAACAAATTTAATAAAAAGAAATTATGCTTTGAGAGTTAAGGTATACTAGTGCATCGTGCCTATGTGGATTTGTTTCTGAAAGTTAAAAAGAAGGTTTTTTTTCTTAAATTTGTAGTTATTAGTGTTTGAAAATTAAAAAAACATTTTAATTCAAGTTATTGTCTATAAAAACTAATGTGAGGTTTCAAAATTTACTTCACTCGTTATAAAATAAAAAGAGGATAGATATTAATTTTGATTGGATCACAAACTTTGATAAATTAGAGCTTTGATTCAATTTGGTTGGCAGTTGTGGAATTCTTTAATTTATTATTGCTTTCAAATTTTGCTTCATAAAATGCCCACTGATTTTGTTTGATTCAATTTGGTTGGCGGTTGTGGAATTTTCAATTTATTATTGCAACAACATGATACAATAGGTATATTTATTATCCAACTCAATTTCCTTTTTCTTTTTCATTAAGGTTGAGTTGAAGAGTGTAGACTAATTGAACAAAAATGTAACTATTAAGGTAATAATTATATTTTTTTTTTGTTTAGCTGACAAATGTAATTATATTGTAATTTATTATATTATGTTTGATAGTACAAGTTGTAATCATATAGTTACATTGTCGAAACCATTTTTTATCGGGTTTTGAAAAAAGAGAATTGACTTTAAAAAATATGGAGTCGCCACTGGTCATTTTTGTTTAGGTGTGATCAGGTCACCTATAAAAATATCTTGGTTTGCGAAATTTGAGGAAACGGGTTCGGGAGTCGGTTACGTGCAAGAAGGGTTAGCACCCTTGCAACGCCCAAAGTTGGTACCAAATTGATGAACGTTGTCCTAATGTCGAAAACTTGGAAATATTTAGGATAAAAAAATTTAAAAGAATTCGTTAAATCAGAATTGAATCTCAAGATTAACTCGTTTCAAACACTACAACAAAACAACCCTACCGCGACGCTTATGGGGCGACACTTTCCTAAGTGTTGGGATAGACTGGCCAACATACGCTTTGGCCAACTCTTTTATAAGGGTTGGGATATGCATGCCTAAGGCAACGCTTAAATAAGAGTTGGCTTTGTCTAGTCCTAAGACGACACTTTTGGGGCGACACTTTCCTAAGTGTTGGGATAGACATGCCAACATACGCTTTGGGCAACTCTTTGTACGAGGGTTGGGATATGTATGCCTAAGGCGACGCTTGAATAAGAGTTGGCTTTTGTATAGTCTTAAGACGACACTTTTGTGACAACACTTTCCTAAGTGTTGGGATAGACTACGCTTTGACCAACTCTTTGTATAAGGGTTGGGATATGTATACCTAAGGCAACGCCTGAATAAGAGTTGGCTTTTGTGTAGTCCTAAGACGACACTTTTGTGGCGACAGTTTCCTAAGTGTTGGGATAGACTACGCTTAGGCCAACTCTTTGTATAAAGGTTGGGATATATATGCCTAAGGCAACGCCTGAATAAGAGTTGGCTTTTGTGTAGTCCTAAGATGACACTTTTGTGGCGACACTTTCCTAAGTGTTGGGATAGACTATGCTTTGGCCAACTCTTTGTATAAGGCTTGGGATATGTATGCCTAAGACAACGCTTGACTAAGAGTTGACTTTTGTGTAATCCTAAGACGACACCTTTGTGCCGACACTTTCCTAAGTGTTGGGATAGACTACGCTTTGGCCAACTCTTTGTATAAGGGTTGGGAGATGTATGCCTAAGACAACGCTTGAATAAGAGTTGGCTTTTGTGTAGTCATAAGATGACACTTTTGTGGCGACACTTTCCTAAGTGTTGCGATAGACTACGCTTTAGCCAACTCTTTGTATAAGGGTTGGGATATGTATGCCTAAGGCAACGCTTGAATAAGAGTGGGCTTTTGTCTAGTCCTAAGACGATAGTTTTGGGGCGACGCTTTCCTAAGTGTTGGGATAGACTTGTCAACATAAGCTCTGGCTAACTCTTTGTATAAAGGTGTAACGTCCCAAATTTCCTTAATCCCGGCTATTTTTGAATGTGTAGCACCAAAAAATTGGATTTAAAATATGAATATTCTTAAAATTTTACATCATCAGTTTTGTGAATAATTATATATATTCAAATTAAAAATAACTTAATAGCTTCGAGTGTGAATAAGGTTTTTAATAAAAATGCTGCGAAAAATCAACCTAGTTTAGGTTTAAGGTTTATTGTTTAGAGTTTAGGTTTAAGGATTATAATTTATTGTTTAATGTTTTATGGGTTTGTGTTTATTTTGTGATTATGGGTTTATGGGTTTAGGGTTTAGGGTTTAGGATAACATTAATATGAATATATTAAAATTATAATTATAGTTTAAATTATTTAAGAAATAATAGATAAACTTTATATATATTAAAATTTAAAAATTGGTAACCCATGCATCTCTAGAGAAACAAAATTAATTGGTAAATTGAAAATGTTATTTAAATTACCTAAAATATTGAAAAATATATAATATTAAAATTTTATCTAATTAATTTAGGGTTTAATGTTTGTAGTTAAGGGTTCATATGTTTGTAGTTCATGGGATATGGTTTTGAGTTTAGGGTTCCAATATTTAAGAGTTATGGTTTATGGTTTAGAGTGAGTGTTTTAGAATTTGGGGTTTAGAATTATAAGGTTTAGGGTTTAGGGTAGAGCAAATGAAGACGTGAGTGATGGAGAGACCAATGCTACTAAAGAACGGTTTGGTCTGTAAATCAGTTAACCAATGTCAATCGGAACTGAGCTATTTTTAATCAAGCCTTTTTCACCCTTATTTGTAGGGTTCTTAGAATTTCATGTGTTCGTGCTCATGTTAGAAATCAAACTAATCTAATTAGAATTAATCAGTTTGGTTTGACCAGGTTTTTCGGTTTCTCATCATTGTTAGGCTGGATAATGATAACATTCTAGAAATCAATTTACTATTTAAATGTTGGTCAATGATGTTTGAACCGGACAATATTGGCTGGTTGGATTGGCAGCTAGATGGGGTTACTATTAAACTATTGACTAATAGAAGTGTTGGGCTGTAGTGGCGCTAGTGTAAAAACGTCGCAAAAAATTATTCTGGTTTAATCAAAACGGCGCCATTTTAAAAAACGAGTAGGATTGCTTAGAACTATAGTGTTTGTTTGAGCATAAGTTAAAGAGAGTGTGAAGAATTTTTTTATTTTAATTTTATTTTTGAATAAAATGAACTGGGCTTTATAAAAAAATATTAAATTGTACAAGACATCAAATTTAAAAAACAAAATAGGAATTTTTGTACAAGACATCGTATTTTAGAAATTTTGTTTTTGTTTTTGTTTTGTTACATGGTGAAAAGAGTAATCTACAATATGATTTTAATGTAAGGTCTTGGAGGTACTTTTACCAACAAATATATATGTTAGAAAAACGAGTAAAATAATATATTATTTTGTAACATTCATCATTTAAATGCAACAGCTTGAAGGTTTTAAGTGACTATAGATAAACTCGATTAACAATTTTTTTGCATGAATATCATAGGTTTAAATTCAATAACGTGAGCTATATTCAAATTTATTTTTATATAAAATTTCATATATTTATATATTTAGTTCGTAATTTTAATTATAATTATTCGTACATATATTTTTAAAATTATATTTTAATTTTTTATTTATTTAAGCTCGAATCACATTAAACCGATAGTTATTTTATTATTAGAAAATATGAAGAGTTTTATATTAATTTTGATTATTAATAAATAATTAATAAAAAAAAGACTGAAACGGTGACATGGCATAAGATCATCGGTCAATTGCCAAACTTACTTACCTTGATTCTTAACCACAAAAAACCACTTATTCTCACTCCAAACTCTGTTGGCCAAAAAGACCAACCTGCTCCAGGCAGTGATTCATCTGCCGTCGACCACCTGCTCCAGCCACTGGTACATCTACCGTCCACCACTTGCTCCATCTACTGGTCTGTCATAGTAATTGGTTTCGACTTTTTTTCTCTGTGGGTAGAATCTGTGGTTCCAAAATGGCCAAATTGAAAAACTAATGCAAGTTTGTGAATAATGCAGGAATCGACGGTGTGAATTGAGGGTCCATCGATAGAGAATCCTCACCAACTTAGTTCTTCACTACCCTTGAAAAATTGACGATAGAAGGGTTTCGAGGAATAGAAGCTTTTCCAGAGTGGTTGGGAAATCTCTCTTCTCTAAAGCATCTGAGAATCCATTTATGCAATCTGAGTATCCAGAGGAATAGATGTTATGCGAAGCCTCTCCAAATTAGAAAGAATTGACATTCTATGTTATGTGGAATCCCTTCTCTTAATGATTTTCCGTTCAAGTTTAATGTTTCCCTATTGAAGGTAAATTTGCTGCTAACAACTTCTAAAGTGGTGTATGTCCATACGAAATTGTTTGTGTTCATTTTTGTTCTCTTTCCATGAAAATTATGATATGACGCCTTTAGATTTTTCCAGTAATCTGAAAATTGGAGTTGTTAATCCAGCTTCTTTTCTATATCCAACAATTGACCCCAGATTAAGTTAGACAACTCTACTTGCTCAGAAAACAATGCCAACGGTAATGAGAGATTTTATGTTTCATGGTAGCCATCTCTCCCCCTCGGGGCTCTTCCTTTCTCCCTCTTAGTATTGGTGACAACGACACCCAACCACTTATTGCCATTTTTTTGTGAGAGGCCCATCCTACTCCAGAAACTTTTTCCTTGTAAAATTATGTTCAATATGAAGATGATTCCTTGACAAATTTATTTAATTTTTATCTTTGAAATCTTTTTTCATTTAAAACAGTAAAAGGAATTATCGTTTTTTTCTTTTTCCTATTTTTCTTCTTTCTTTTTGATTCTCTATTATTCCTGCATTTAGTTTTTTGAGTCCAAAATCAGCTTTATTAGATTGCAGTTTGGGTTGCCATGATTAGATTCAGTCATGGCTAGCTAGATTGGCATTAGTATGATCCAGATATGGTTCTACATTCTAAGGCTATACAGTTTAAACAAGGTTGGTTGGCTAGAAAAAAGGTGAAGTGTTTCTTTTTTTAATCTTAATTTGAAATTAAGCATACTTATTCGATTTGAATTAGAGAGTTTAGTTCCATTACCTTTTTTCGATATGTGGGAAGGGTGGGTCTGTATATATAGCAAGGAGTTGTTTGAAGCTGTCTTTGAGCAGAGGATACTTGCATTTACCATTGGGTCAAATCTTGAGGTTAATTATTGTTAAATAACAAAGATGCCAAGTTTAATGATTTTTTCCAAATATTTCAAATATAAAAAATGAAAAATAAACTAGTAAATATTTTATTAATAATAATTTTTGGTAATATTTTCGTGAGGATCGTGTCATTTTCCCACTACATTGTCACCGGTTTGCGGTGTTTCCATGAAATAATGGGGCCATTGCTAATTCCAATCTTCTTGCAATTCACTTTGATTTTGCAATCTCACCGTAATACCAATTGGGCTGGGTCACGGTCTCATCCAAGGGCTACTATTTGTTAATGAAACACCCAAACCCTACCCAAAAAGCCTGACCGGGTTTGATATGTTCCTCGAATAAAACTTTAGCAAACTCTCACTTATTTAAGAAAAACTTGATGATTTTGAATAAAACAGATTAACTTAAAGATCGGGTTGAAATTTAATTGTAAAGTAAATTAGCATCTTCTTAAAACATTATTTTTAAGAGAAATTAATAAGTTAACGAAAAACCAAATTTAATGAAAAATTTATTAATATTGTGGAAATATATTTTGTTTTCAAAATGTTTAAATTATTTATCAAAACCATTTAGTTATTTAATTAATAAATGTTCATGGCGTAATAAAAAATAAATCCAACACAAAATTTAAAAAGCAGTTCATAGTGGCCTTATTACATAAAAATAGCAAAACCCATAATAAAGTCTAAGTAATAAAATTAACTTAATAAGTTTAAGTAGGAAAATTTCCAAAATACTTTGTTTGAGCGTTGGCCACCTCGAAATCCTTGTCGATTCGATCCATCGCACTACAAATCATCTGAAAAGTTATCCCACAAAAGGGGTGAGTTATAAACTCAATGTGTAACACATACATTAAAAAGCCCATTTGATCATAGCCTTTCAAGCCCATTTATAACATATATAATCATAGGCCCATTTAAGTCATGATTAGCCATAAGCCCATTTTCATAACAGATCAAATAATAATCATTTTAAAATCACATGGATATATACATATAATGAAATGCAAACCCGACCCACCTAATATCCATCCGCTACACACCACCCGTACCAACCAATCACACCGTGGGGATTACTAAATCGACCCTCCATCCGCTACACACCATCGAAGGCGCTTGTCAGCCAACATGCACATCGCCTTTATAATTTTGTGGCAAAGCCACCAGACAAATGTGATCAAGTCACCGGATTTCAAATATGTGACCGAAGTCACCAGATTCACATATGTGACCGAAGTCACCGGATTCAAATATATGACCGAAGTCACCGGATTATGTGGTAAAACCACCGGAATACTTCCCCTTTATCAATTTTACCCATATGCCCATGCACATACATATTATTCAATTTTCATGCCATTTACCCCAAAATCATAATATAGTCATACTTATTTCACATTTATGCATATAGCAAAATTAACGAAATATTGGGGTAAACATACCTGAATATCGTATGCCACTGAATGGTATCCACAATCATTATCAAACATATTGTCATATAATCACATTTAATATAGATCTATGAGATTTTATTGTAAGGTTACACACCTTATGACTGTGAGAACGATACCTTCCCGCTCGTTAACACCTAGTTAATTATCACACTTGATTAGTATACACTATTACTAATAAAACTATACTATTGATGAGAGATCTAAATCCTTACCCTCGGATTCTCGAACAACCGTTATTTGTGGTTTTTCTCCGCTAGATGAATCAAAACCCGCTAACAACCCACTAACGAAAAGTGGTTCGGTTGTACGCACTACTTCAAATAACCGATCTTCGTTAGCAGAGGGTCCACAACCCGGTGGGAAATCTCTTATCGCCGATACAGCCCTTCGTTTGAAGTTTGAGGGTAAAACAGTGCCTCCTCTCTTCCAAACACTCCATCGCTTCTTTTCGAACCTATCTTGTTAGTCTCAAAATCACCCCTAAAATAAAGTTGTTTAATAATCTATCTAAAAGAATTGATATAAACGAAAGTGATATTCTTACCTTGGATGATTTCGAAAGGTTCCTCTTAAAACGTTGGTTTCCAAAAAGATTCTTAAAAATCCCTTCCAAGGATTCGGCCTAGGAGAGAAAAGAAAAATAAGAGAACTATGTTTCTAAATCGGCTATAATAAAAAGAGATAATGAAAACAATTGACAAAAACCTTACTTGATCACTTGAAGATTCGGCCTTGATGATATAGAATAAGAGAAATTGTGATTTCGAATTGCACAAAAGAGAAGAGAAAAGATAGTGATTTTGGCTATAATGGTTTCGATTTTCAATAAAAGAAAAGAAGGAATGAAATCAAAATGGAAGATGATTCGGTTGACAAAAGAGAGGAAAAGAATGGCGGTTTTGGTTAGGGTAGATGATGGTTTGGTTGAGAGAAAGAAGAAAGAAAATGAAAATGGAAGGAGAAAGAAAGAGAAAAGAAGAAAAGATGATGATAATGATGATTTCCAAAAGAAAAGAGATAGGTTTAGGGACTTATGTGCATTCGCCAAGAGGGAAAAAATGAAGAAAATAGGTTTATGATCTTTGGGACTTTCGGTTACAAAGAGAATGAAAGATGTTTTGTTTAGGAGAAAAGAACTAGAAAGGTTTCTCAAACCGAATGGTAAGTTGCAAAAGACCAAAAGAAGAGCAACAAAACTTCTCTTTTGTGTAGATAGACATTCTGCTATGAACAAGATTTTGAGAGAAAATTTGTTAAAATTATGCCAACTATCACCCCTAATGGCTAAGCAAAGTTTCGCCAACTTAAGCCAACATCATCCCTTTTTCCTCCTTGTTTCTTCCCCATCAATCCATTGTTTCTAAACACAATTAGACTTTCTCCCTTAGCCCCAAAATCGACTAGGTTCATGGTCAAATGACCATGAAAAAGCTTCCAAAACATTGTCCTTACTTCAAGCCTTTTGTCCCCTTTCTTACCATCCTTTCTTGATTCCTTGCCATAACTTTTAGCTTACCTTTTCACATGGTCTACTCACCAAAATAGAAAAGATGACCATCCCTTCTAGAATAGTCTTGGCGGCACTATAGGAAGGAAACAACAAAAAAAAAATCCTCCCATTTGCTAGCTAGGGGATTCGGACCTCTCCCCTCAAGTATTCATCCATGCGTCCTAACCAACTTGCCAATTACTCATCTTATGCTTAAAACCTCTTGTCATTATTTCTTAAAGCTTATCTTGCTTAGTTCCATCTTAATTATTAAAAATTAATATTTCACTAAGCAATCACTTACATAATGAAGTTCAAAAATAAACTTCCAAAACACACTCAATCATAATTAGGCATGCAATAACATTCAATTAAGTAAAGATGCATAACCCCTAATTATCAGGATGTTATAGTTCTACCCCCTTAAAATAATTTCATCCTCGAAATTACCTAGTTGGAACAAGTGAGGGTATTGCTGTCGCATCGCTTCCTCCGGTTCCCACGAAGCTTCTTCTGATCCATGATTGCGCCATAATACTTTGACGAGAGGAACTGATTTTCTCCGTAAAACCTTTATATCTCGCTCCAGAATTTGAATTGGCTCCTCTTCATATGACAAATCTGGTCTTAATTCCACCTCTTCAACTGGCACTACATGAGATGGATCCGACCGGTAACGGCGTAACATTGAAACATGGAACACATCGTGCATTTGCTTCAACTCCGAAGGCAAATCTAACTGATATGCCACAGGTCTGACCCGCTTCAAAACCCGATAAGGTCCAATGAACCTGGGACTTAACTTCCCTTTGCGACCAAATCTCATCACCTTTTTCCAAGGTGAAACCTTCAAGAATACTTGATCCCCCACAACAAACTCTATTTCTTTCCGCTTAAGATCTGCGTATTACTTTTGTCTGTCAGATGCTTCCTTTAACCGAGCCTGAATTACCTTAACCTTTTCTTCGGATTCAGCCACTATTTCTGGACCCAAAATCTAACGTTCCCCTAATTCTGTCCAACATGTAGGAGTGCGACACTTCCTTCCATATAGTGCTTCATATGGTGCCATCCGAATACTGGCTTGGTAACTGTTGTTGTACGCAAATTCTGCAAACGGTAAGAATTCTTCCCAACTTCCTCTGAAATCTATCACACATCCCCTTAACATATCTTCTAAAATTTGGATTACTTGTTCAGATTGGCCGTCAGATTGTGGATGAAATGCCGTATTGAAGTCCAATCTGGTGCCCAATGCCTGATGCAATGCTTTCCAAAACCGAGACGTAAACCTCGAATCTCTATCCGAAATAATCGACACTGGCACTCCATGCAATCTCAGCCACATATAACTTTGCCAACTTCTGCAAAGAGTAATCAACTCGAACTGGGATAAAATGTGCAGATTTCGTCAATCGGTCCACTATCACCCATACCGAGTCTTTCTTAGTAGGCGTAAGAGGAAGCCCTCTAACAAAGTCCATGGTGATTCTCTCCCACTTCCACTGCGGAATCTTTATCGGCTGAAGTAATCCCGAAGGTACTTGATGTTCAGCCTTGACTTGTTGACACGTTAAGCACTTTCCCACGAATTTTGTAACTTCTCGTTTAAGACCAGGCCACCAAAATTGATCTCGCAAATCTCGATATAACTTACTTCCTCCAGGATGCATAACATAGGGGCCACTATGCGACTTCTGAAGAATCTTTTGCCTCAACTCTTGATCCCTCGGCATACAGACTTTACCTTTATAACACAATACCCCATCACGATTAATACCATAATCTTCTAATTTCCCACTCTGCACCTACCGAAGCTTTACACTCAGATCTTCATCTATCAACTGCCTCTCTTTCATTTGACTCAACCATGTCGGTTTAACTTGTAATTCTGCCAACAAGCTTCCGTCATCGTAAAGACTAAGATGTGTGAACATCGCCCTTAAATCTGACACCACTTTCCGACTTAGAGCGTCTGCCACCACATTCGCCTTGCCCGGGTGGTACTCTATAGAACAGTCGTAGTCTTTCAACAACTCTATCCACCTTCGCTGCCTCAAATTCAGTTCTTTCTGAGTCAGTAGATATTTTAGACTTTTGTGGTCCGTGTATATCACTGACTTTTTCCTATATAAATAATGTCTCCAAAATTTAGGAGCAAAGACTACTGCTGCCAACTCCAAGTCATGCGTCGGGTAATTAACCTCGTGTGGCCTTAACTGTCGAGATGCATACGCAACTACCTTCCCGTCTTGCATTAAAACACATCCTAACCCTGTGTGAGAAGCGTCATAATATACGAAAAAATCCTTTCCTGCCACAGGCTGAATCAAAATCGGAGCTTCAGTCAAAACCCTCTTGAGCTTCTCAAAACTCTCTTGTTGCTTATCAGCCCACACGAAAGGTACTTCCTTTCTCAGCAATTTCGTTAAAGGTGCAGCTATCGATGAGAATCCTTCGACGAATCTTCTGTAGTAGCCTACTAACCCTAAGAAACTGTGAACCTCAGTTACGGACTTAAGTGGTTTCCAATCTAGCACGGCCTCAATCTTCCGAGGATCCACCCTTATTCTTTCTGCAGACACCACATGGCCTAAAAACGCAACCTCTTTCAGCCAAAATTCACACTTGCTGAATTTGGCATAAAGCTTCTTCTCCCTTAAAACTCGCAACACAATCCGGAGATGCTCATCATGTTCCATTTCAGACTTAGAATACACCAGGATGTCGTCTATGAATACCACAATGAACTGATCCAAGTAGGGCTGGAAAATCCAGTTCATCATATCCATGAACACAGCTGGGGCGTTTGTCAATCCGAATGGCATTACCAGAAATTCATAATGCCATATCTAGTTCAGAAAGCCGTCTTATGGATATCTACTTCTTTCACTTTAAGCTGATGATACCCTGACTTTAGATCAATCTTTGAGAATACCGTAGCTCTCTTAAGCTGATCGAACAAGTCGTCGATCCTTGGCAAAGGATACTTGTTCTTGATGGTCAGCTTATTCAACTGCTGGTAGTCTATACACATCCTCATCGATCCGTCTTTCTTCTTCACAAATAGGACCGGTGCTCCCCATGGAGACACACTAGGTCGGATAAATCCACGATCAAGCAACTCTTGAATCTGAGCCTTAAGTTCAACTAACTCCTTCGGTGCCATTCTATATGGAGAAATAGAAACTGGCGCCGTTCCAAGCAATAAATCTATCCCAAATTCTACCTCTTGATCCGGAAGCAAACCTGGAAGTTCTTCCAGAAACACATCTACAAATTCATTCACAGTCCTGACTCCCTCAACAGTTGCTTCCTTAGCCTCCAAGGCACTCACCAACATCAAGAAGGCTACACATCCCTTTCTAACCATCTTTTCTACCTTAAGAGTGGATACTACATTAGATAAGTAGTTCCGTCTCTCGCCTATCACTACAACTTCTTTGTCATCAACAGTTCTTAAGGACATTCATTTAGCAGCACAATCCACATTTGCATGATACTTCACAAGCCAGTCCATGCCTAAGATCAGGTCGAATTCTCCGAATGGTAACTCCATTAAATTAGCCAGAAATTGCGTCCCTTGAACTTCTAAAGGCACTTCCTTAAAAAGTTTGTCTATTACTACTGTCTGTCCTAAAGGACTAAATACAGTCATCTTCCTAGGTACAGTTTCAGAAGTCACATGCAAAGTCCCAGGTACTTCACTAGCGATATATGAGTGAGTTGACCCTATATCTATCAAAGCAATAAAGGGCAACCCGAAATTAGAACGCATCGTGATAACATCAAATCGGCCATCCTTTCTCTCTCTGTGATTTAATCGCATATACCAGACTTGGCTATCTCGCCTCAGAGCTACCACTGCCTCTGCCTGAAGTTCCGCGACCTCTACCAGAGCCATTACCCCTTCCATTTGGACCACGGCCCCTTATCGGTCATTGTTCACCTCTGCCGACTGATTAACACCACGACTTCTTTGGGCGATTCTTATCTGAATTCTTCGGGCAATCCTTGATCATATGGCCTTTAGATCCGCACTTGAAACATCCCCCGATCTTTTTCCAACATTCTTCCGGGTGCATCTTCCCACATTGAGTGCAAGCACGATGTTGTCCACCCATAGCAGTCTGCTGACTTCATGGCCTATCATTTCTTGGTTTCTTGAAAATTCCCGGATGACCCTGAAGACCCAAAGCTCCTCTTATTCTTATTCTAGCCTCTGTCCGGTTACATCTTTCGGTCAAGCAACTTCTTCACTATTCTTGCCCTTTTACTAAGATTACAAAGTCTCTTTCCGGTGGAGCAATCATCACTGCAGCTCATCTCTAAGTCCATCCTCGAATCGACACACCGTTCATATTCGTAGCTACTATCCTCGGCATATCGGCTAAGTCGCAAAAATTCTGCTTCATATTCAGCTATCGACTTATTTCCTTGCACTAAATTCAGAAACGCCTTTCTCTGGGAGTCGATGTAGCTAGCTCCAACATATTTCCCTTCAAATTTAACTTTGAAATACCCCCAATCCACTCGATCCACAGGGGTACTCTCCTTGACAGTGAGCCACCACTGGTAGGCCTCATCACGGAGTAGTGAAATAACACCTTTCAATTTTTCTTTAGCAGTGCAGTCTAAATCGTCCATGATCCTCTCGACTGCCTCCAACCAGTATTCCACTACATTCGGAGCTACTCCAGATACTCCCCTAAAAACCTCAGCTCCATTTGATCTAAGTCTCTCGACCATCGACTTTCGAGACCCATTTCCGACTAACTTCGCTACTCGCTCCAAAACTCAAGTAAATACGACTTGATATCTGCGTCACCTCCTCCATTTTGTTCTTGAAATTCCACCTCAACAGCCGGTGGCGGAGCTTCATTTTCAGAACCTTGACCAGATCTAACTGGTTCTAACACGGTCATTCTTCCTCGACCGCGTCCACGATGACCACGTCCCCTAGAACTCATGTCTACTACGCGTATTATCTGTTTTTACGAAAAAGTCTTATGCATTAGAGTCTTTTCACTTCTTATTAAAAGAAAGTTTTATGCAACAGATATTCAGTGGTTTTTCCGTAGTAGTACACATACACCTAGGGTCCATGTCTCTAAAGTATGGTTTCCTTAGGTTTATCATACATTCATATTACTTTTTCAATAAAGTACTTACGATGGACTGGCCGAGAACTCCGAAAGTGCCATGCTCTTATAAAACCATTTTAACTTAAGAAAACTTTCAAAAGTCATTTGGGCTAACTTTTGAAAGCGTTGTGGGCTTCAAAACCCAAGGCCGAGAGTTTAAAATCGGGCTCGATACAAGTTGAAACACCCCAAACCCGCCCAAAAGCCCTAATCGAATTTGATATGTTCCTCGAGTAAAACTTTAGCAAACTCTCACTTATTTAAGAAAAACTTGATGATTTTGAATAAAACAGTTAACTTAAAGATCGGGCTGAAATTTAATTATAAAGTAAATTCGCATCTTCTTAAAACATTATTTTTAAGAGAAATTAATAAGTTAACGAAAACCAAATTTAATGAAAAATTTATTAATATTGTGGAAATATATTTTGTTTTCAAAATGTTTAAATTATTTATCAAAAACCATTTAGTTATTTAATTAATAATTGTTCATGGCGTAATAAAAAAATAAATCCAAACACAAAAATTTAAAAAGCAGTTCATGGTGGCCTTATTACATAAAAATAGCAAAACCCATAATAAAGTCTAAGTAATAAAATTAACTTAATAAGTTTAAGTAGGAAAATTTCCAAAATATTTCGTTTGAGCGTTGGCCACCTCGAAATCCTTGTCAACCCGATCCATCGCACTACTGAATCATCCAAAAGTTATCCCACAAAAGGGTGAGTTATAAACTCAATGTGTAACACATACATTAAAAAGCCCATTTGATCATAACCTTTCAAGCCCATTTATAACATATATAATCATAGGCCCATTTAAGTCATGATTAGCCATAAGCCCATTTTCATAATGAGATCAAATAATAATCATTTTAAAATCGCATGGATATATACATATAATGAAATGCAAACCCGCCCACCTAATATCCATCCGCTACACACCACCGTACCAACCAATCACACCGTGGGATTACTAAATCGACCCTCCATCCGCTACACACCATCAAGGCGATTCTTTGCAGTCAACATGCACATCGCCCTTATAATTTTGTGGCAAAGCCACCAGACAAATGTGACCGAAGTCATCGGATTTCAAATATGTGACCGAAGTCACCAGATTCACATATGTGACCGAAGTCACCGGATTCAAATATATGACCGAAGTCACCGGATTATGTGGTAAAACCACCGAATACTTCCCCTTTATCAATTTTACCCATATGCCCATGCACATACATATTATTCAATTTTCATGCCATTTACCCCAAAATCATAATATAGTTATACTTATTTCACATTTATGCATATAGCAAAATTAACGAAATATTGGGGTAAACATACCTGAATATCGTATACCACTGAATGGTATCCACAATCATTATCAAACATATTGTCATATAATCACATTTAATATAGATCTATGAGATTTTATTGTAAGGTTACACACCTTATGACTGTGAGAACGATACCTTCCCGCTCGTCAACACCTAATTAATTATCACACTTGATTAGTATACACTATTACTAATAAAACTATACTATTGATGAGAGATCTAAATCCTTACCCTCGGATTCTCGAACAACCGTTATTTGTGGTTTTTCTCCGCTAGATGGATCAAAACCCGCTGACAACCCACTAACGAAAAGTGGTTCGGTTGTACGCACTACTTCAAATAACCGATCTTCATTAGCAGAGGGTCCACAACCCGGTGGGAAATCTCTTATCGCCGATACAGCCCTTCGTTTGAAGTTTGAGGGTAAAACAATGCCTTCTCTCTTCCAAACACTCCGTACTGCTCTTTTCGAACCTATCTTGTTAGTCTCAAAATCACCCCTAAAATAAAGTTGTTTAATAATCTATCTAAAAGAATTGATATAAACGAAAGTGATATTCTTACCTTGGATGATTTCGAAAGGTTCCTCTTAAAACGTTGGTTTCCAAAAAGATTCTTAAAAATCCCTTCCAAGGATTCGGCCTAGGAGAGAAAAGAAAAATAAGAGAACTATGTTTCTAAATCGGCTATAATAAAAAGAGATAATGAAAATAATTGACAAAAACCTTACTTGATCACTTGAAGATTCGGCCTTGATGATATAGAATAAGAGAAATTGTGATTTTGAATTGCACAAAAAGAGAAGAGAAAAAGATAGTGATTTTTGGCTATAATGGTTTCGGTTTTCAATAAAAGAAAAGAAGGAATGAAATCAAAATGGAAGATGATTCGGTTGACAAAAGAGAGGAAAAAAATGGTGGTTTTGGTTAGGGTAGATGATGGTTTCGGTTGAGAGAAAGAAGAAAGAAAATGAAAAATGGAAGGAGAAAGAAAGAGAAAAAGAAGAAAAGATAATGATAATGATGATTTCCAAAAGAAAAGAGATAGGTTTAGAGACTTATGTGCATTCGGCCAAGAGGGAAAAAATGAAGAAAATAGGTTTATGATCTTTGGGACTTTTGGTTACAAAGAGAATGAAAGATGTTTTGTTTAGGAGAAAAGAACTAGAAAGGTTTCTCAAACTGAATGGTAAGTTGCAAAAAGACCAAAAGAAGAGAAACAAAACTTCTCTTTGTGTAGATAGACATTCATTATGAACAAAATTTTGAGAGAAAATTTGTTAAAATTTTGCCAACTATCACCCCCTAATGGCTAAGCAAAATTTCGGCCAACCTAAGCCAACATCATCCCCTTTTTCCTCCTTGTTTCTTCCCCATCAATCCATTGTTTCTAAACACAATTAGACCTTCTCCCCTTAGCCCCCAAAACCGACTAGGTTCATGGTCAAATGACCATGAAAAAGCTTCCAAAACATTGTCCTTACTTCAAGCCTTTTGTCCCCCTTTCTTACCATCCTTTCATGATTCCTTGCCATAACTTTTAGCTTGCCTTTTTCACATGGTCTACTTACCAAAAATAGAAAAGATGACCATCCCTTCTAGAATAGTCTTGGCCGACACTATAGGGAAGGAAACAAAAAAAAAAAAAAAATCCTCCCATTTGCTAGCTAGGGGATTCGGACCTCTCCCCTCAAGTATTCATCCATGCGTCCTAACCACCTTGCCAATTACTCATCTTATGCTTAAAACCTCTTGTCATTATTTCTTAAAGCCTATCTTGCTTAGTTCCATCTTAATTATTAAAAATTAATATTTCACTAAGCAATCACTTACATAATGAAGTTCAAAAATAAACTTCCAAAACACACTCAATCATAATTAGGCATGCAATAACATTCAATTAAGTAAAGATGCATAACCCCTAATTATCAGGATGTTACAGTTAATGTCACTCATATGCTACATTCTTTTGTTCGAGTTCCTAGAGTTGCATTTTCTCTCTTTAGTTTCACTCAGTCTTCTGTGGTTTCAAGTTCCTACCCTTTTTTTGTTGGGCTGCTTTTAGATACAATTTTCCAAAATCTAGAGTAATCTTTAGCTTCAAACTTTCCTTCCTGGTTTGCCAAAATGTCTTCTGTAGAATAACAATAACTTTTTCTCTTTGGAGATATTTTGCTTGATGATTCTGAATTTTTATTGTTTGCTTAAGTGCTGATGCATTTTGTTTGTTTACATATTGCAATTGGTAGGGACTCAAACTGTATCCTCGAGACACGGATGATGAATGTGATGTGCGCATTAATCCATTATGTGCATAAAGAAGCTGGATATAAAGAATGTGCAGACACAAAAGTAAGTTGTGCTTCTATTTCCTTTCCATGAAAATTATGATATGATGCCTTTAGATTTTTCCTTTATTAAAAATTCCATGGATATCATAAGTCCCTTTTCTCATATCTCATATTTTTAACTTAAATATTGATAAAGGTTTCATGGAGATCATATTTTTCTTCTTGTCTTTCCTACAAAAATATCTCATTGCTGCCCTCTCTTACAAACTTGCTCTGCTGTTGCTGTTGTTTGTAGCCACAAATCAACAAAATTATACAACAGCAGTGTTCAAATTGCATGCCCATAAATAAAAAAAAAAAAATAAATTTAATAATTAATTACTTACAGTCTATTTTCCCTTCTTAATTAGCATTGAGCTTGCCTCATATGAATATTTTTTGACCTCTGTTGTTGATTGTATCAGTTTTTATGAACTTTTCAGGCTAAATTAAAGATCTCGAAGCATATACCTTTTTACTATAATTGAGATATATGTGATATTGGATTTACCAGTTTGATATAACTAGAAGGTTAGTTAACCTTTTCTTTTCCTTTTTTTTTTAAATTTACGTTTAAATTTTTCTATCTTTGTTGTTTGGACTATTTTATTTAGGAATTTAGATATTATTTATCATAAATTTTAATATTATTTAATTGGCATAAATATAAATTTTAATTATTTTAATATTTTAATTTGTTATTTTATTTCGGATTAGGTAGTTTTGGTTGTTGTTAGTTCAAGAGAAAGCTGGTATCTTTTCACATATGAACATTAGGTTAGGCATTAATAGATACTCTGTTTTAATATTAATTACTTTAACAGATGGGCGATAAAAGTTGGATGGATGCTCCAAGATTTAGCACCAATCACCTAGCTGGAATAGAAAGATTTCTATCATTTGCAATTGGAAAATGTAACACCCCAAACTCGGCCCATGAGTCCTGACCGGATCTGGTATGTCACGGAGTAAAATGATTTGAAACATTTTGAGTGTCTGGTGAAAACTTGTTAAAATATGGCTAAGGTATTAAAACAGGGTTTGATAAAACTCAGTTGGGATTATTTTTATAAACATGATTGTGTTGATAAACCCTTTGAGAACGTTTGATCATGTAAAATTTTAAAATTGTCAAGGTTATAGTTGACTTGGTGTATTTTGTTACCCGATGGTAACATCTTTGAAAACTCGTAAAAGTTACTTAATTTGAAAATGTTGCTTTTAACCGATTTTCTTAACATTTATAATTTCAGTTTGTAATATAGTATAAGTAAATTAAAACAACTAATTAAAACATCCAAATAATAATTAGCGGCCTTATTACAACCCAAATTAAAAATGTAGAAAGTAAATAAACATGAACAGAATCAAATAAAATTCCAAAAAACTAAGGAACAAGCATGGCCGCCTCTAGTCCTCTCTGGCTCCATCTCCGCGATCTACTCATCTGCAAAATAATTTGGGAAGGGGTGAGTCACCAAGACTCAGTGTATAATTCCCCCACCCAGAAATGCAACTCATACACATATTATTAATAACATGCAAACATGCAACCCCACTAACCATTCGTACTCCTTTAACTACCCCGTGTGGTCAAAACCACTGGTGGTCAAAACCACTGGTGACTAGAGTCACAAATCAAGTGATGGGGCTAACCCATCGTGTGGTCAAAACCACTTGATGACCATAGGTCACAAATATCATAATGTGGTCAAAACCATTTGGTGGTACCAAACGATCGGGACTTAGTCACGATTTATCAACGTGTGGTCAAAACCTCAGTGACCAAGTCACAATTAAACTAATGGGACCAACCCATCTTGTGGTCAAAACCATCGTGACAGATCCATAGAAATCATCCCCCTCCTCTCATCAATCCCACCATCATCATGCTTACATAACAAATGTCATAATCACATATATCATGCATTTATGTATAGCATAGCATCCAACAGCATATGATGGCATTCAAAATCATATATCATAGATCACGTAATAGGGGACTTACCCGGAATCCATGCTTAAGCCCACAAGCAAATCACTACCATAATGATTAAAAGGCACAATATAACAATGTTAATTAATAAAGTGTGTAAAGAATTTTACACACCTGTTACTATCGAAATTCCTAGATCCCGAAGATCCGATCTACGATGCTAGATCCCTTGACCCTATATTCGGCCAACAACAAGGTTAGTGACATAGGCCTATTTGGCCATAACATCTTAATACCAAAGGCTCATTTGCGACACTTACCTTAAACGGATTTGGTTTCCAAACAAATCCCGAAGCTGCACTTATTCCTGAAATCGTTGAATCCTTATATGGCACATGTTAGTTTCAACTTTAGGCACTAATTCTCAACAAATGGCCCTTGGCTGAATGATGTATAAGCCTTACCTTGAAGAAATCAAATCCCGATAAACTCCCTGAATTCGGTACAAACAGTTTAAACACATTATTATGAATCATAGGCCATTCGGCCATAACCATAAACCTAAAAGAAGTTGTCGCCCCTTACCTTGATGACTATCTCGGTCTCTAACCCCACAAATCGGCATCACTTGGTGATGTTAGGGGTTTCAGCTACCTTTAAGGAAGAGAAAAGAACCGAATGCTAGAGTGAAACAGCACCTTCCTTAGGGGATTCGGCTCAAAAGAGAAAAGGTATGGAGTCGGCCTTAAAACAAAGAAAGGAGATGAAAGGAGGGACTTAAAGTGTTTTGGCTTTATGATTTCAAGAAAGAAAAGAAAAAAAATCAAAGAGAAAGAGATGAGGGAGATAGGGAATTCGGCTAGGTACTTGAGAGAAAAGAAGATAGCCTTGAATGAGTTTAGGGGGACATTCGGCTATGCTTATGCTCCCAAAACCGATAGCCAACCTTGCCTACAATCCCACCTTGACCAACTCTCCCCTTTTTGATAATTTTAGCTTTTAATTATCCCCAAATCAAGATTTATCTCTATCCCTACCTTTATCACCTTTACAAATAAAAAAAATAAAATATAGTATAACAACATCACAACTCTTCCAAATTAAAATTAAAAGAAAAACAATGTTTATCCTTATCACCTTAAGAGTCCAAAATCAAGCCATTACTCCCCTAACGCCACTTGCATAAAAAAATAAAACCAATCACTTTGCCCTTGGTTCGAACATAGGACCTCACCGCCATGACCCCTTACAACGCCCATACCACTCTACCACCTTGACTTTCATGCCCAAATTCACCCACAAAAATCTTTTAAAGCCTTCTAACTTGGCCCCCTTCCTTTAACGCCAAAAAGCCCAAAAAAACAAAACAAATCCCCCTTGTAACTCCCACGACTCGAACCTCTCCCCTTGAAAACTCCCTTTGACGCTCCAAGCCAATCACGCCAATTAAATCCTTGTGTCCAACTTCTCACAAAATTTCCTCTTAACCCCTGTCTCACCTAGCTCCTTCCTCTCAAGCACTAAAAATAAATTTTTAGCCCTAAGTCAGACCTAGCTCGGGGTTATGACTAAACCCTAAAACATGTCAAGTAATCACAGTTTTCATTTCTTTCAGGCAAGCACATGCAAATAATTAAATTACAAACAACCCCTAATTTAGGATGTTACAGTTCTACCCCCTTAAAAAGAATTTCACCTCAAATTACGGATCAAGAGTTGGGGTATTGTCAGCGCATCACATCCTCGGGTTCCCATGTGGCCTCCTCCGTACCATGGTTTCGCCATAGCACTTTTACCAAAGGCACTAACTTCCTTCGTAGAACTTTGACATCTCAATCTAAAATCTGTACCGGCTCCTCCTCGAAAGACAAGTCCGAGTTCACTTCAATTTCCTCAACCGACACAACGTGTGAGGGATCTAATCGATAGCGCCTCAGCATCAAAACATGGAAGACGTCATGTATCTGGCTCAATTCCACTGGCAACTCAAGCTAGTAAGCTACCGGTCCCACACTTTTCAACACCGTGTATGGTCCGATGAATCTAGGGCTTAGCTTGCCCTTCCGGCCAAACCTCAGCACCTTCTTCCAGGGTGATACCTTCAAGAAGACCCTATCACCTACTGCATATTCAACCTCTCTGCGCTTAAGATCGGCGTAGGATTTCTGCCTCTCCGATGCCTCCTTAAGACGATCCCGAATTACTCTAACCTTATCCTCCGTCTCCGCTACTAACTCTGGACCCAACATCCGACGTTCTTCTAGTTCCGTCCAACATGTAGGAGTACGGCATTTTCGACCATACAATGCCTCATACGGTGCCATCCGAATACTCACTTGATAACTATTGTTATAAGCGAATTCTGCCAAGGGTAGGTACTCCTCCCAACTACCACGGAAGTCCAAAACACAGCCCCTTAACATATCTTTCAACACTTGGATTACCCTCTCAGATTGTCCATCAGACTGTGGGTGAAAAGCCGTGCTGAAATTCAACTTCGTGCCTAACTCCTTATGTAAAGCCTTCTAAAATCTCAACGTGAACTGGGGATCCCGATCTGAGGTAATGGACACCGGTACTCCATGCAACCACACTATCTCTGCTATATACAGCTTGGCTAACCTTTGAAGGGAGTAGTCAACCCTTACCGGTATGAAATGGGCCGACTTAGTCAACCGGTCTACTATCACCCAAACGGCATCTTTCTTCTTCAAGCGTGAGGGAAGCCCACTTACGAAATCCATAGTAATCTCCTCCCACTTCTCTTGTGGGATCTTTACCGATCCGTAATGACCACGATGGCAATTGATGCTCAGCCTTAACTTGCTGGCATGTCAAACACTTGCCTACCAACTCGATCACTTCCCGCTTAAGACCCGGCCACCAAAACTGCTCCCTTAAATCCCGATACATCTTGTTGCTTCCCGGGTGCATAGCGTCCGGACTGCTATGAGCTTCTTTAAGGATTCGCTGCCTCAAATCATCATCCTTAGGCATGCATACTCTCTCCTGAAAGTACAACACTCCATCACTACCCAAGCTGAAACCTTCGGCCTCACCATTCTGTACTTGCAACCTCTGAGTACACAAACCTTCGTCGGTTATCTGCCTTTCTTTGACCTCATCAATCCAAGACGGCTTCACTTGCAATTCTGCTAAAAGGCTCCCATCCTTATAGAGACTGAGGTGAGCAAACATTGCTCGCAAATCAGCTACCACCTTTCGGCTCAATGCATCAGTTACCACATTAGCCTTACCCAGATGGTACTCGATTGAGCAGTCGTAGTCTTTCAGCAACTCAATCCATCTCTGCTGCCTTAGATTTAAATTTTTCTTAGTCAAGAGGTGCTTTAGACTCTTGTGATCTGTGTACACTACCGATTTCTCCCCATACAGATAGTGCCTCCAAATTTTCAAGGCAAAAACTACTGCAGCCAATTCTAAATCATGTGTTGGGTAGTTACTTTCGTGAGGCCTCAACTGTCGTGACGCATAAGCGACCACCTTCCCTTCTTGTATCAACACACACCCTAAACCAGTATGCAATGCATCACAATACACAGTGAACTCCTTTCCTGCCTTAGGCTGAATTAAGACTGGTGCTTCTGTCAAGATCCTCTTCAGCTTATCGAAACTCTCTTGCTGCTTCTCAAACTACACAAACGGAACTCCTTTTCTCAGTAGTTTAGTCAACGATGCTGTGATTAAGGAGAAATTTTCCACAAATCTTCGGTAATATCCTGCCAACCCCAGAAAACTCTAAATTTTCGTAACTGACCTCAGTGGTTTCCACTCTAAGACTGCCTCAATCTTACGGGGATCCACTCTAATTCCTTCGGCTGAAACAGCATGCCCTAGAAAAGTTACCTCCTTAAGCCAGAACTCACACTTGCTGAATTTGGCGTACAACTGTTTCTCCCTTAAAACTTGCAGAACCATATGAAGATGTACGTCATGCTCCTCCTCAGACTTCGAGTACACCAAAATGTCGTCTATGAACACCACGACGAACCGATCCAAATAGGGTTGGAAAACCCGGTTCATCATGTCCATAAACGCGGCTGGTGCATTTGTCAACCCAAAAGGCATTACCAGAAACTCATAGTGCCCATACCGAGTACGGAATGCCGTCTTATGGACATCAGCCTCCTTCACCTTAAGCTGATGGTACCCCGACCTAAGGTCAATCTTAGAGAACACCGATGCACCCTTGAGTTGGTCGAACAAATCATCAATCCTGGGCAAAGGATGCCGATTCTTTATTGTCAACTTGTTCAGCTGCCGATAGTCTATACACATCCTCATTGTCCCATCTTTCTTCTTGACAAAAAGCACTGGAGCTCCCCAAGGCGATACACATGGTCGGATGAACCCTCTATCCAACAATTCCTAAATTTGTGCCTTCAACTCTACCAATTCTTTCGGTGCCATCCGATATAGAGCTATAGATACGGGCGCGGTTCCGGGTAACAAATCTATACTAAATTTAACCTCACGGTCCGGAGGTAGACCTGAAAGTTCCTCTAGAAACACATCAACATAGTCCCTTACGGTCCGGACATCTCTTACAGTAATATCCTTAGCTACCAAAGCACAGACATGCACCACATATGCTTTACAACCCTTCCTCACCATCTTTTCCGCCTTCAATGCAGAAACCAGATTAGATAGGTAATCTCTCCTTTTACCTATCATCACCACCTCATCACCTTCTACGGTCTTTATTACCATGCGCTTAGCTGCGCAATCCTGGCTAGCCTGATACTTTACTAGCCAATCCATCCCGAGGATTAGGTCGAACTCCCGATACGGTAGTTCCATCAAGTCAGCCAAGAACACGACCCCTTGGAGTTCTAGGGGTACGTTCCTATAGAGTTTACTTACTTCTACAGAGTGACCTAGGGGGCTCAATACAGTCATCTTCCTAGAAGTAAGCTCAGAGTCTAAGTGTAGAGTTTCCACTACGCTACTAGCAATGTATGAGTGGGTTGAGCCAATGTCAATCAAGGTACTATAGGGCACACCAAAGATCAAGAACATACCGGTTATGACGTCCGGTGCGTCGCCCTCCTCTTGACGCCTCGCAGCATAGACCAAACCAGGTTGCCTAGCCTCAGTACCACCGGTACCTCCCCTCGGTGCCCCACGACCTCTACCAGCACCATTACCTCCTCTTCCTGCACCACGACCTCTCGGAGGCTGTTGGTTATCCCTCCTATTCGGTGCACGATCCTGACCCTCTGACCTCAGCCTAGCTGCCTTTTTCGAACAATCTCTAACCCGATGTTCCATAGACCCACATTCGAAACATCCGCGATTACCATTCCAACACTCCTCCGTGTGAGACTTCCTACACCGAGCACACCGTGGCGGCCATTGAGAATTTGCAGCAGTAGCAGGCCTAGCAGCTTGATCTGACCCACCAAACCTTGTCCTCTTTTGCTGATTACCAAAAAACTTTGAAGATCCAGAGCTCCTCTTATTCCGGTTCCTATCTTGATTACGCTTAATCGGTAGCTTACCCTTGACAACCTTTAGACTTCTCTACTAGGACAGCGAACTCCCGTTCCTGTTGTGGAGCTATCATCATCCTCAGCTCATCTTTCAGCCTATCCTCGAATCTAACACAGCGTTCATGCTCCGTACCCACAATACCACGAGCATACCTACTCAACCGGAGGAATTCAGCCTCATACTCTGCCACCGTCTTATTGCCTTGAACCAGGTTCAAGAAAGCCTTTCGCTGCGCATCCACGTGACTGGTTTCGATGTATTTCTTTTGATAGGTAGCTTTAAAGAATTCCCATGTGAGATCCTCTGCCATCGCTCCATCCCTTACAGTGAGCCACCACTGATATGACTCATCCCGAAGCAGAGATATTATGCCCTTCAACTTCTCCTCAGCTGTAAAATCTAGGTCACCCATGATCCTCTCAGTTGATTCCAACCAATACTCCACCGCACTGGGTGCCACTCTAGAAACTCCCCTAAACACCTCCGCTCCGTTAGCCCGAAGTCGTTCAACCACAAATTTACGGGCTCCACACTTTTAGCTTCCAAAGAACTCGTTCCAACACTCATAGTACATCTTGAGATACTACATCGTTACCACCGGTCTGATCTTGAAACTCAGTTTTCGCCACCGGCAGATCCGACATCTCATTTCCAGACCCATGACCAGACCCTGCTGGCTCCGACAAGGTCATCCTACCTCTACCGCGACCACGTGGCGGATGTCCACGACCTCTCGTACTCATTATTCTCGTTTGCGTTTATCTGTTTAAGAATTTTATCCATTAGTACCTTTGTTTCACTTGATTATCCGCGAAGAAATTTTATGATAGGAGTTTTAGGAGTGGTTCTTTCGTATTCATACACGCACACAGTCTTTCTATTCATTCATTCAAAGAGACGTTGTAGTTTTTATTGTGATTATTTTTTTCACTACCCAAGGGTATTTTCGTAATTTGTCCTGTAGGGGTATTTTTGTAATTTTTCAAAAGTAAAAGTTCTCGGATGATTTTGTCAAAAAGTATTTTGGAACTCTTAAATTCCTGGGGTATTTTGAAAAATTTTAAAATCCGGGGGTATTTCGATAATTTTAGACCTCAGTGGTATTTTGGTAATTTTTCACAAATCAGGGTGTATTTGTAAAATTTAATAGATCAGGGATATTTCAAAAGTTGTAAAACTTTGATGGTTCTTTTTGAGAATTGCATTTTCCGAAACAGTGATCTTGCAAAATTTTGAAAATCAGGGTTATTCTGGTAATTTTGTTGGTTAGGGGCAATTTTGTAATTTTACCACTAGGGGTATTTTAGTAAATTTCTCTTTTTTCATAACAAGATTTCCAAAATTTGGTTCTAATTTATTTCATAAAAGAAGGATATTTTTAATTTTTCTTATTTGGAAATTTTTCATACGGAGGGTATTTTGGTTTTTTTTTAGTCAAGGTTTTAATTACTTCAAAAACAAAACGGCTAGTCCCTTTCGGGTTTTAGTTATCAAGTTTAGCCTGTGAGTATGTCGTCTCAGCTAGGATGAACCGTCACTATGCACCAGGTAGGATTCAAATGAGTAGGAGGTGAGTCACTAAGACTGCTTAAATACCAGGCTCCCACCGAATCCAATCCTAGACATGCATATAACGATTGCCACATCCCTTGCTCAGTGACAACTCACGGGGTTGTTTAGGAATTATTAAATCTTATGCATTGTTATTTGGGTTTGCTAACCCTAGGGTTCAACAATTCCTTATTCTAATAGTCTACGTTCCCAATTTACCCTTCTACCCCTATCAAGTATTCACAAAATAGATAGAATTACTTACAGGTGGATTGGTGCTTAAACTTCGGTGCCATCTTTGTTCGACCATAATTAGTTTCTCAAAACATTCCAATAAGGCCTACTAACATAAACAAAATATTTTGGGCCTTGGGCCCCTACAGTCGAGTTTTGAACCGGGCTCTGATACCAAAAATGTAACACCCCAAACCCGACCCATGAGTCCTGACCGGATCTGGTATGTCACGGAGTAAAATGATTTGAAACATTTTGAGTGTCTGGTGAAAACTTGTTAAAATATGGCTAAGGTATTAAAACAGGGTTTGATAAAACTCAGTTGGGATTATTTTTATAAACATGATTGTGTTGATAAACCCTTTGAGAACGTTTGATCATGTAAATTTTAAAATTGTCAAGGTTATAGTTGACTTGGTGTATTTTGTTACCCGATGGTAACATCTTTGAAAACTCGTAAAAGTTACTTAATTTGAAAATGTTGCTTTTAACCGATTTTCTTAACATTTATAATTTCATTTTGTAATATAGTATAAGTAAATTAAAACAACTAATTAAAACATCCAAATAATAATTAGCGGCCTTATTACAACCCAAATTAAAAATGTAGAAAGTAAATAAACATGAACAGAATCAAATAAAATTCCAAAAACTAAGGAACAAGCATGGCCGCCTCGAGTCCTCTCGGCTCCATCTCTGCGATCTACTCATCTCGCAAAATAATTTGGGAAGGGTGAGTCACCAAGACTCGGTGTGTAATTCCCCACCCGAAATGCAACTCATACAGATTATTAATAACATGCAAACATGCAACCCCACTAACCATCCGTACTCCTTTAACTACCCCTGTGGTCAAAACCATTTGGTGGTCAAAACCACCGTGACTAGAGTCACAAATCAAGTGATGGGGCCAACCCATCGTGTGGTCAAAACCACCGATGACCATAGGTCACAAATATCATAATGTGGTCAAAACCACTGGTGGTACCAAACGACTGAGACTTAGTCACGATTTATCAACGGTGTGGTCAAAACCACTGGTGACCGAAGTCACAATTAAACTGATGGGGCCAACCCATCTTGTGGTCAAAACCACTAGTGACAGTCCATAGAAATCATCCCCCTCCTCTCATCAATCACACCATCATCATGCTTACATAACAAATGTCATAATCACATATATCATGCATTTATGTATAGCATAGCATCCAATAGCATATGATGGCATTCAAAACCATATATCATAGATCACGTAATAGGGGACTTACCCGGAATCCATGCTTAAGCCCACAAGCAAATCACTGCCATAATGATTAAAAGGCACAATATAACAATGTTAATTAATAAAGTGTGTAAAGAATTTTACACACCTGTTACTACCGAAATTCCTAGATCCCGAAGATTCGATCTACGATGCTAGATCCCTTGACCCTATATTCGGCCAACAACAAGGTTAGTGACATAGGCCTATTCGGCCATAACATCTTAATACCAAAGGCTCATTTGCGGCACTTACCTTAAACGTATTTGGTTTCCAAACAAATCCTGAAGCTGTACTTATTCCTGAAATCGTTGAATCCTTATATGGCACATGTTAGTTTCAACCTTAGGCACTAGTTCTCAACAAATGGCCCTTGGCCGAATGATGTATAAGCCTGACCTTGAAGAAATCAAATCCCGATAAACTCTCTGAATTCGGCAATAACCTTCCCTACAAACGGTTTAAACACATTATTATGAATCATAGGCCATTCGGCCATAACCATAAACCTAAAAGAAGTTGTCGCCCCTTACCTTGATGACTATCTCGGTCTCTAACCACCATAAGTCGGCACCACTTGGTGATGTTAGGGGTTTCGGCTACCTTTAAGGAAGAGAAAAGAACCAAATGCTAGAGTGAAACAGCACCTTCCTTAGGGGATTTGGCTCAAAAGAGAAAGGGTATGGAGTCGGCCTTAAAACAAAGAAAGGAGATGAAAGGAGGGACTTAGAGTGTTTCGGCTTTATGATTTCAAGAAAGAAAAGAACAAAAATCAAAGAAAAGAGATGAGGGAGATAGGGAATTCGGCTAGGTACTTGAGAGAAAAGAAGATAGCCTTGAATGAGTTTAGGGGGATATTCGGCTATGCTTATGCTCTCAAAATCGATAGCCAACCTTGCCTACAATCCCACCTTCGGCCAACTCTCCCCCTTTTTTTGATAATTTTAGCTTTTAATTATCCCCCAAATCAAGATTTATCTCCTATCCTACCTTTATCACCTTTACAAATAAAAAAAAATAAAATATAGTATAACAACATCACAACTCTTCTAGCCAAAAATTAAAAGGAAAAACAATGTTTATCCTTATCACCTTAAGAGTCCAAAATCAAGCCATTACTCCCCCCAACGCCAGCTTGCATAAAAAAAATAAAACCAACTGCTGCTCCCTTGATTCGAACATAGGACCTCACTGCCGCAGCCCCCTTACAACGCCCCATACCACTCTACCACCTTGACTTTCATGCCCAAATTCACCCACAAAAATCTTTTAAAGCCTTCTAACTTGGCCCCCTTCCTTTAACGTCAAAAAGCCCAAAAAAACAAAACACATCCCCTTTGTAACTCCCACGACTCGAACCTCTCCCCTTGAAAACTCCCTTTGACGCTCCAAGCCAATCAATCTAATTAAATCCTTGTGTCCAACTTCTCACAAAATTTCCTCTTAACCCCTGTCTCACCTAGCTCCTTCCTCTCAAGCACTAAAAATAAATTTTTAGCCCTAAGTCAGACCTAGCTCGGGGTTATGACTAAACCCTAAAACATGTCAAGTAATCATAGTTTTCATTTCTTTCAAGCAAACACATGCAAATAATTAAATTACAAACAACCCCTAATTTAGGATGTTATAGAAAATCATTTTCTAACGGAAATATATATTTTCGTGCCATCGTTGCAATAATAGGCTATTGTACGAACCACATATTGTGGGTGAGCATCTTCATCTTCATGGTATAATAAAAGAATACAAGCATTGGATTTTTCATGGAGAATCCATTGAAAGTGCAAACTGACCAAACAGTGAACTTCTCCGTCAATTTGTACGTTGTCACAAGACAACGAAGCTGATTTAAGAGATCTCATAACGGATGCTCTAGATATCAACATCCCAACTCTTAATGAGAGTTTTGATGGAGTTCGAAGCAAGTTTGAGAATACTGGTCGGGTGTATGATGTTAATGAGGACCAAAGGCCTGCGGATAGAGCAACTACTCTTCTAGATGATTGTGATATTCTGCTCTATCGCGGTTGTGTCAAGTTCTTATGCGTCTCATTCCTACTTCAACTTTACCACTTCAAAGCACTTTTTGGATGGTCAGCAAAATCTTTGACATGCTTATTAGAGTTGTTAAACGAGGCATTTCCAGATGCAAACACAATCCCGACTACATACTATGAAGCAAAGAAAAAGATTTCTGCACTAAATCTTGGGTATGTGAAGATTGATGCATGTCCGAATGATTGTATGTTATACTGGGGCGATGCTAGTAAAAAGATCAGCTGTGATGTCTGTAAAAGCTCAAGGTGGTAATCTTCTAATGAGTTGGATATAGATGAACAAGTTGATGGTAGTTGTCACTGTCCTAAGCCTGCCAAGGTATTACGGTACTTTCCTTTGATTCCTAGACTTAAAAGATTATTTCAATCCTCCAAGACATCACAATCCATGAGATGGCATAAAGAAGGACGAACCAAAGATGGTATATTGAGACTTCCAACCGATGGTTCTGCTTGGGATGCGTTTGATAAGAGGTTTCCTAATTTTGCATCTGATCCTCGCAATGTTAGGCTAGGATTGGCTAGCGATGGATTCAATCCATTTTGAATAATGAGTACAAGTCACAATACATGGCCCGTAATTCTTATTCCTTATAATTTGGAACCATGGGCATGCATGAAACAATCATCAATGATACTCTCAATGGTTATCCCCGGTGAAGAAGGACCTGGTAATGACATTGATGTCTACATGCAGCCTTTAATTAAAGAGTTGAAGCAATTGTGGACAGGAGTTGATGCTTTTGATTCATCAGCTTTCGGATCTTTCACTTTATAGGCTTGTCTTCT
Organism: Gossypium rotundifolium; assembly: GCA_025506655.1. NCBI lineage: Eukaryota > Viridiplantae > Streptophyta > Magnoliopsida > Malvales > Malvaceae > Gossypium > Gossypium rotundifolium. Next base: position 59,545,687 of record CP106728.1, on the reverse strand, counting down.
TTGGACAATCAATGATTTCCCTGCTTACGCTAATCTTTCGGGGTGGAGTACAAAAGGTCGGGTTGCTTGCCCAGTATGTGCTGAAAACACTGAATCTCGATGGCTACGGTATGGACGAAAGTTCTATTATATGGGTCATCGTTGATGGTTATCAGCTGAACACCCTTTTCAAAAATAGAGTCGTGAATTTGATGGAACTATAGAGTATGGGGTAGCTCCTATACCACGATCTGGGGAAGATATCTTAAGGGAAGTTTAAGGTGTCAATTTCATTTATGGAAAAGCTCGAAAGAGGGATAGAGAAGAACTAGATAAAGGGCCGGTAGAACTTGATGTACACGAGGAGTGTGATTTGTTTAACAACTTTGATAAATTAGTGGTAGAGAGAGATGAAGCAAATCTCATAAATCAAGACGAGACTTTATGGAAGAAGAGGAGTATATTTTTTAACTTGCCTTATTGGCGTTACAATCTACTTCAACATAACTTGGATGTCATGCACATCGAGAAGAACGTATGTGACAATGTCGTTGGCACCCTTCTTAATCTCTCACACGGTGGTAAAGATAACGTCAAGGCATGCAAGGACCTACAAGATATGGGCATCTGAAGTTATCTTCATCCAAAAATGAGGAACAGGAAAGAGTACTTACCGCAAGCATGTTACACTCTTGCATCAAAGGAAAGAGAGATTTTTCTTTCCATTGTGAAGAACTTGAAGGTACCCGATGGTTATGCATCGAATATATCCCGATGCGTGAATTTGAAAGAGCACAAGTTGAGCAATCTCAAAAGTCATGACAGTCACATTCTCATGTAAGATTTGCTTCCTATATGCTTAAGAGGAGTTGTAGAAAAGAAGGTGCTAAGTGTTATTACGAATCTATCAGATTTCTTCAAGGGATTATGTGCAAAAAGTCTTGATCCACAAGAAGTTGATCAACTTCAAAGCCAAGTCGTATTAACACTTTGTAAAATAGAGAAAATAATTCCTCCAAGTTTCTCACAATCATGATTCATTTGATTATTCATTTACCGATGGAGGCTAAGCTTGGTGGACCTGTTCAATACATGTGGATGTACCCGATCGAAAGGTATATGAAATATATCAATAATATTTCACAATATTTTATTTTTATTATTTTAATAGAGAATATAATAAGTATGTAAAAATAAATGTATGTGATGTAGGTATCTAATGGGATTGAAAGCTTCGGTGCGAAATAGAGCTTATCCTGAAGGTTCCATATGTGAAGGGTATATAGTTTCAGAATGTCTTACATTTTGCTCCTGTTATTTTTCTGATGTTGAGACAATATTTTCCCGTCCTCTGAGGAATGATGGGAATATTCAAAAATGGTACATTTTCTCTTCTGGAGGATGTCCAATTGGCACCATGAACACGAAGATATTGGACATGCGATCTTTTGTACAAGCAAACCGCTATGTTCTATTGCATAGCGATAAGTTATCACCATACCGTTAGTGAGTTTCCTGAGGAAAATTTTGTCATTCGATTATTTTTCTTAACAAATAGACAAATAAAGTTATCGCATAATTTGTATACATTTTGACAACATTTTTCACAAAATACTGAATATATTATAGAGAATTTTTGGAGTCTGAGCGAGCTGTTTATGGTGGCATTCAAATTAGTAAACGCATAGAGGACAAATGGATGGTTGAAAAGTTCCCAAGATGGCTTGCGAAACAGGTAAATTGTCACTATTAAAATAATTTATTGTATTATTTATGTAATGAGGGAACATTGTAGAAATTTGATCATAGAATAAGAGTTAATTAAATTTACTACTATATTGTTAGATTTCAAAGATAGAAGTTGAACAAGTTGATGCTGATGTAATTGCTCTTGCTCGAGGACCACATAAGGTGGTTTCCACATATGATGGGCTTATAATTAATGGTTTTAGGGTCCATACAAAAAAACTTGAGCAATATCGTAAGACTCAAAATAATGGCGTGATGGTTTTTGCTGACGGGAGAAACTATTATGGCAATTGCATTGAAGTTGTCGAGCTAAACTATTATGAAAGGTTTTGGGTTATCATGCTTAGATGTGATTGGGTGAATATTAAATCTCCTAGGAGTATGAAGAAGGATGCAAATGGTTTTATTATGGTGAAATTTTCTGAGCTTATCCATGTAGGGAATCATGATTCGGACGATCCATACATATTGGCTTCTCAAGCGAAACAAGTATTTTATGTCTAGGATGGCAAAAGTGAAGGATGGCTCCATGTTATCGGAATAAAACCAAGAGATTTGTTCAATCTAAGCATTGAAACCCCTGTAGAAGATGATGAATATCCGCAATGTGATCATCATATTGTAACTTAATAATTTTAGTTTTATTTTGAACACGAACGATGTTTTGAAGTGCAAAGATTTAGTGTATTTGACATTTATATTATATTAACATCTATATATGTTCATTTATATATTTGAAGTCATTTTAGGTTATAGGAATTATGAAATTATATACTGTTGGAAGCCACAAACATAGTCTTATTCAGCATATAAGCTTCATTCTCAGTACTGGGATTATTTTCTTTTCCATGTGTGAATAAGTTTTATGCCTTGTTGACATGATTACCTTGTTAACATGTTATAAGCAACAGGTTTTTGTCACACTGCTTGCGTGCTCAGCTCGTGTCAACTGGTTCATTTGCTTGTACTCTGCATTGCTTCATTTTAGAAAAAGGTTCATTTTCAAATATGAATTTTGAATATGAACTGTGATTTTTGTTTTTGATTTTTTCCCCGTTAATTTCAATGTGATGTTCATATAAATGGAGGTAATGGTTGTGGACAAGTGGCACTTAGCTGGAACTTTAGATTGGAAGACCAATATAGGAGGTCCGTTTGGTACCGTGGAGCATGCCGTTGAGCTTGCACATAAGGCTAACACCGGTCTCGACATTGCCATCAATCTCCTCTAGCCGATCAAAGAGCAGTTTCCTATCATCTCTTGCGCTGACTTTTATCAGGTATTTAATTTGTAATTTTTTTAAATCTAATGTGTATGTGTTTTCTTTAATGTTTAAGCATTTTATGTTTGTTTTCAGTGGTTTTGACCGATTTTTATAGTTTGGACTCTCTTATATCTTGCCGTCGTTGTCGCTGTTGATGTCACCGGTGGACCTGAAATTCCCTTCCATCCTGGAAGACTGGTCAGTCATGATTTCTACTTCGTCCTTGAATGAAAATACACATGACATTATTGTTCAATTATGCTTATGGTCAAAATTTTTAAGTAATTGGTATGCTAATTTTTAAGTGAATGGGCCATAATAAGAGGAAAGTTGGTCATTAATCTCAATATCCTTACATTGTTCTTATTGTGGTATTGAGATTATTTGATCACTTCATTTAAAATCTTATTAAGAGAAATAGAGGGTTTCGCAGGTAGTGCTACTGTAGTGCAAAAATAAAGTGTGGGTCTTAACTTGTAAACTTGAATGTTTTAATAATATTTTTAATTTTTTAAATAAAATTTAAGCTTGTTGGTTGGACTTAGCTAAATGGGTAAGTAAGCGACTTTAAAGAGGTCGATTTAGGTTTGTTTGGAGCTCTAATTAAAAGGTATGTTTGCAAGGTTGCATGAATGACTAAATGTTTGAATGTTAGATATTAGTATGATTAAAATGAATTGTTTTATGATATAATATATGCTGGTTGGATGAAAATGAAATGTATGTTTCGGTGATATGTTATGAAATGTAATGATTGAAAGATTGTAAAAAAATGAAAAAGGAATTAATTAGTTAAGGCAAGTGTTAATTAAATTTAGGTGAAAACATAAATTGTAGTTAAAGGTGAAACTGATAATGTGGGCCATTGAAGTAGTTAACTAAATAGGAATGCCTTAATATAGAAACATGAAAGAGAAATAAGTGGTAAATAGAAATTGCATCAACATCTGTTGTCCCAAAGGAATTGAGAATGGTTGCCCACAAGTTATTGAGTCAAATTTCAAACATGGTTAAGGGAAGTAGGAGATGTAGAGTTGGAGGTTACGTGCACAAATAGCTTGAATGACTCATTTCCTATCTAAGTAATTTGTAATAACAAAAAGATGTAGGTCTCTAGGTGGGAAGTAACTTACTCTTCAGTCCTACTTTATGGGAATCTCTTTGTTTCTAAATCAATCATATTGCTTATGAGGGTTGGAATACAGATTAGCTACAGCTATCAAAATATGGGTTTAATTACACCACCAAAATGCTAAACAACAATCATTTAGTTGATGTAAAATATGGAAATGTTGCCAAAAATGTCTTCAGAAAACTACCTTCCTTTGTTATTATAAAAAAAATATTAACATATTTTACATGTTAATATAGTAGAAAATCTATCCTCATCCATGGAAATATTGTGTCTCCCTTAATTTTCTTAATTTCTGCCCACACTGTTTTGACGTCAATTAATTCCTATATTATAGTGACTTGTTTAAACTAATTCCTATGTTAATTAATTAATTATTTAATCTTTTATTAGGATATTTATGGTTTAAATATATTATTTAGCTAATGTTTTCAAAGTTTTTGCTGTATTTTATTACTATACCTTTTATTGGGCTGTATTTTATTGTTTTGTTTTTTGGGCTTGATTTGGTTTTTTCTTTGTTTTGATTGGTTTTTGGTTTTTTTTGGGTTTGTTTCGGCCTAGCTGTTAATAAAATGAAGTCATTGTTTTAAACAATATATAAAAACCAATTGAATGGACATTCCATTGCAATTGTCGGCCAAACCCCAGGTAAATAAAGAAGCATACCTTGCTCCAAAATTACAGTGGGTTTCAAGTTTCTCGGCAATAGTAAGTTGAAAAATAATATTTTTCCTGGTTTTTCCTCCTCAAAACCCATGAAATTTTTGATGCTCTGCTGGGTGCTTCATCGTTAACCGTTACCGATTTGTTTTCTAGGAAAATAATTGGCAATAGACGAACATTAAAAGGTGTACGATTCTCTTCAACGGGTTCTTCGACAGGTTCGAATACATTGGGAAGTGCTGTTACCGATAGTCTAAGCACGGAGATGAAACTCCAACTCAATCGTGAAGATGTACCGCAACTCCTTGGTACCTCCATTGCGTCTTCACTTATTTTTCCCTGGTTTCAAACTACTTTGTTACCTTCTGCTAGTATTTATACTTACCCATATACTTATTCTTTCTCTGCTACTTTATACTTTGTGTTTGGTTTTTGGCCCGACTGATCTTTCTATTTGTTACCATTTTGTCACTGCTCCTCTTTTTCCACTCCATTACTGTATGAATTTTTTTTTGTTTTCTTTCCTTCATAGATTCCTCTTCGTCTTCTGCTACACTTTACTTTTTCACAACTTTCAGACAATTTATTTTGTTTGTTAAATTTAATGGGTTTTACATTTCTCTTTGTTCTTCAATAGATTTAAAATCTTGTTTTTTAATTAATAACATATTTTGAAGATTTAAAATTTTATCTGAATTTATTGAAGATATTTTATATGTTGATTATCTTAAAATTTTGATGGAAAGGTTGATAGTAATTGACTTTTAGTTTAACAAGTATTGAACTGTTATACATTTCTCTTAATTTTGAACTCTCTAAATACAAACATTACGGTTTCTTTGCTATACTTAATAAGACCATGAAAAGAAGTATGCGATTAGGTTTAACCCATATTTTGACGTATCTGAAACTTAATAGCATGCCCTTTGTCTTTAATTACCTTGGTTTATCTAGCCAGAGGCAAAATAAGGACCATAACTAGGCATCAGAGTAGGGGTGCATAAATGCGTGATTTGTTGAATGAGGCATAATAAACTTAGTTTTCCTATTACTCTCATATTTTTTCTCATTACTTTAAACAATAGGCACAATCAGAAAAGGCGAAAGAATCCCGAACAAAGGTGCATTTTGCACACACTGCTGGTAGTACAGGATATGCAACCCTTAATGCACAGTTTGTAAGTATTACATATTGATCAATATGTAACTTATATTATATTCATTATTTTGCGCTCATTGGTGAATATTGTTAACAAATTTTTTTTGTTGTTGTTGTTGTATAATAGGTTGAGAGGGAAGGCCGTGAACCTTCGCATTTGGAGCAATTTAGATTTCAACATTTGCACAAAGATGGGAGTGACAAATTCAGCAGTGAGGCAGCAGAACAAGTTTATGTAAGAAATAAATGGGTATTATTTTTTTATTTATATTTACTTTGACATCTACTTTTTTTTCAAAATATATTTTTCTAATTAAAGAGAACTATAGTATGAAGCATGCAAGATGGTTAAAGAGTCTATGCCAACACCTGACAGTTCTTTCACACCTCAAGATAACATTGCATTAGAAAACGAGGTCTATACACAAATTTTCGGCCCTGACAAGGATGGAAAAATGATGGGATATGGATGTGGGATGACCAAATCCAAGTTGTTTGGCTACGGATCAGTCACCCGAGGAAGCCAATCTACATCGGCCTTCAGTACATTGATTGAAGAGATGAGCACTAAACATGTTAAGCAAATACAAACAATTCAAGCCGAACAAGCAATTGGAGAGAAAACTCTACTTGAGGAAGCAGAATCTCGATTCCGTACGAAGGCCGAGGAGCGAGAAGCTCATTTGATAGCTGAGGTAGAAGAAAGATTTATGAAATTAACTGAAATTCAAGAGGCAAAGTTCATGGAGATGATGGATGCTCATGAGAAAAAGTATAAGGCTCTCATCAATGAGTGTATGGCAAAGGGAATGTCAAGTAAGTTCTAGGTTTTTCATAGAAAGCATAGTAAGGTGACTATTTTATAATTAGATTGTCAATAAGTTTGTTAATGGTTTAATAGACATTGATTGTTGTAATTGAATGCTAGGTTCTTATTTGATGTCTTCATTGCTTGCTCAACTAATATTTAGTTGATTAACTGATGAAAATTCTTTATTTAGCTTCAATTTATGGTTATTTGCTTAATATTAAAATATCCTTCGTATGTGTTCATGTTGTTTCTCATCTAACTTGTATAAATAGAAAATGTACATTGCTATTTTTGCAGTTGACTTTTAGACTAGCGGACTTGATGATAAAGCCTTCAGTTCGGATGATGATGAATAACGCTTACTGCGTATTATGTATTATATATATATGTTATAGTGGTTAATGAATGCAATAGTCCCATAATTTTTTGGTGTCATGGGAATCATGTTGACCACATGTTTGCTTAGGATTTTGTATAATTTTTTGATATCATAGGAATCAAGTTGACAACATGTTTGCAAATGTTGACTGCCTCTATTAGGATTTTGTATAATTTTTTGATGTCATGTGAAATAGGTTGACAACATATTTGCAACTTGTTGACTACTACTATTAGGATTTTGTATATAAATTACTAACTGCATTATTTAATGATAATTTTGTATTTATATGATCATTTTATGTTAATTAATTGTTCAATTTATATTGACACAAAATTTTCCAAACTCAATACATATAAATTTGCTCATATTTCACCAAAATATGCCATTAAAAATTGGGAAAAATGTCGTAAAAAAATATTGGACATGAGACAAAGATCTATCCCGACCTTTTTAAATTTAACTTCAATGGGTTTACTCTGACTTTTATAAAGTTGCTTTAGACGGGTTTATCCCAACTTTTTTTTAAGTTGCCTTGGAAAAGGTCTATCCCAATCTTTTTAGGGTTGCTATAAACGGGTCTATCCCAACATTTTTAACATTGTCTTAGACTAGTCAATCCTAACTATTTCTAAAAGTTGCCTTAGACAAGATCTATCCCAACCTTTTTACGGTTATTTTAGACAAATCTATCCCAACCTTTTTAAGGCTGCTTTAGACAAGTCTATCCCAATCATTTTTTAAGGTTGTTTTATACAAGGTCTATCCTAACATTTTTAAAAGGTTGCCTTAGACAGTTTATCCCATCGTTTTTTAAAGGTTGTCTTAGACAAGATCTATCCCAACTTTTTTTAAAACGTTGCCTTAGATAATTTCTATCCCGCCCTTTTTTTATGGTTGCCTTAAACAAGGTCTATCCCAACCATTTTAATGTTGCATTAAACAAGTCTATACCAACCCTTTTTAAAAGTTGCCTTAGACAAGGTTTATCTTAACTTTTTTAAAATGTTGCCTTAGATAAGGTCTATCTCAAATTTTTTTAAAAGGTTAGCTTAGACTAGTCTATCCCAACCTTTTTAAGGTTGCCTTAGACATGTCTATCACAACCTTTTTCAAAGGTTGGCCTTGACTAGGTCTTTCCCAACTCTTTTTGAAAGCCGGCATTGACTAAGCTTTTCACAACCCTTCAATAAGGGTCGACTTATGTTGACTTATGGCGACGCTTTTGTAAAAGCGTCGCCATGCATATGCCAACTGTACTATAGACGACTATTTTGGAAGCGTCGGATGAAGCGTCGTGAAACCTATGCTAATGTTTTTTGTGTCATCTTAGGTAAAAAAAGTGTCGCCGTAGGGCTGTTTTGTTGTAGTGAAAGGAATAAAAGTATCATACTCAGCACGTTAGGATATAACACCTTTATACTCTGACGTCGAGATCATCTTTGATCTTCAAAACATATAAAAAGGGTATTTGGTTATTTAGTAGAACGAAAAATCAACACCCAGCACGTTAGGATGTAAATTTCCGTACTTCTAATGTAACATCCTAGATTAGGGGTTATGCGTTTGTGCATAATTCATGAGTAGTAGGTTTTGACAATGGTTGGAAGTGAATTAAGGGTTTTTAAAATCCTAGGATGGAAGAGAAAGCTTTGGAAAATTATTGGTTTTTTTAAGTTAAAAACAAGAAGTGATGTGGAAAAGTGGCAAAGGACGCCACCTAAGGGGCAAGGGTTATGGCATCACGTGAAGTACTTTGAGGAAGAGGTTCGAATCCCATTGTGTGCATTTTGCTTAATGAAATAGCATGTTTCTTGTGATATGGATGTGTGGTGTGCATCTTTAGAACCTTGGAAATGTAAGGAAATGTAAGGAAATATAAGGAAATGTAAGGAAATAAAAGGAAGTATAAGGAAATGTAAGGAAATGTAAAGAAATGAAAGGAAATAAAAGGAAATGTATGGAAATGTATGGAAATGTAAGAAATGTATGGAAATGTATGGAAATGTAAGGAAATGTAAGGAAATGTATGGAAAAGTATGGAAATGTATGGAAATGTAAGGAAATGTATGGAAATGTAAGGAAATGTATGGAGCGATTAGTTAAAAGAGGAAAGTGAACATTTTGGAAACCTAAGCTAAAAGAGGAAAGTAAACATTTTGGAAACTAAGCCAAAATAGGAAAGTAAACATTTTGGAAACCTAGGAAATGTCAAGTTTACAGAGCCGGCGCGAAAATTTTTGGAAACTTAAAAATGACCCCGAAATGTCAAATTTTAAAGTTCAAAGGGAACTTAGGGCCAGGTGACCAAAATATAAAGTATGTGAAATTTGACCCATTAACGGACTTGGAAAAGTGGCTCAAGATGCCACTTAAGGCCTCGAGAAATGGCCCACGTGCAAGGGTGTTGGGCTTGAGTTCGAGTCACATAAGAAGCAAATAAAATAAGTTTTATTTTGCTTCTAGAAGCCAAGAGGTGGACGGCACAAGGCTTGCAAAGAGGAGTTTCACTCTCTTTAAAACTCGGCTAATTAGAAGATCATAAGGACTCTTAAGGGAAGAGTTTAATTCTCTTTAAAATTTGGCTAAATAGGTCGATAAATGAAGAATTATTCTTTAATTAGGAAAATAAGGAAGAGTGGTGGCCAAGTTAAGGATTCTTGGCCTAGTAATTTTGGCTATAAAAGGATGAGACTAGGGCCATTCATTATTCATTCTCCTCTCTCTTTTCCTCTGCGAATATTCTTCTTGAGCATCCATTCTTTTCTTCTTTTCTTTTAGCCTCCTAGCCGATTCCTCTAAGCCTATTATTCCTCTCTTCTTTCATCTTTGAAACTAAATACATAAGGGATCATAGCCAATTGTTCATCAAGTCTCTAAGTCAATCTACGAAGTGGTGTCGGGAGGATCATCGATTTCAATATAAAGGGTAAGGATCTATGGTTATAATTGTATTCCTTTCTTTTAAGCCGAAAGTTAGTCTAATCCCTCCTATATTTTATTGATCGAAATATGGAAGGTGAATTTTGGGATTTACTAAGTGTCGACTACAAGGAAGGAGAAGTTCTTTTCCCGAAGGTACACCATAGGCCGCGTGTTCCCTAGTTATTCGGTGAATTTCGAGATTTAAAATCCACAAGGTAAGACATGCGAATATTCGACCAAGGCCTATTTTTGGTGTTTTAGATCTAGTTCATATTTATTCAAAAGCCGAAACTAATTTGTTAAAGTGATTTAAAGCTTTGCCGAATACAAGAAAGAGTATAGTGAAGATTTCGGGATTTGGCACCAAGGTAAGTTTTAGTGTACTAATCCTACTAGGATTTGGATTTTTGGCCGAATAGCTTACTAAGTATTAAATGATTAATTCAAATGTAGGGATTAAGGATCTAAACATTAGATCTAGCTTTTCGGAATCTCAAGAAATTGCTAAGCGAATCAGGTGTGTACCCTACACTAAATCTTGATAGATTTACGGCTTTAATTCAATATATGTGTTAATATGAAAGTGAAAGATTATGGCTAAGGTACCGTATGTACCCCACACTAATCTTAATAGATTTATGGCTTAAATATGATATATATGATTAATGTGAAAGTGAAAGAATGTGGCTAAAGTACCATATTATGGTACAAGGTACTCAGGTACGTTTTCCTACTCCTACTAGGATTTTGAAATATGTTATATTTAACATGTGAAAAGTGATGTGAAAGTGAAATTAAATATGATATGCATGATATGTATAATTTGGGGCATTCGGGTTATTTGAGAAAGGGGAAGTGAATGTGATGACTTGATCTCACTAAGTGAAACGTGATGACTTGGCCTCACTAAGAATATGTGATGACTTGGTCTCACTAAGAATATGTGATGACTTTGGTCTCACTAAGAATATGTGATGACTTGGTCTCACCAAGTGAAACTTGTTGACTTGGTCTCACTAAGAATATGTGATGACTTGGTCTCACTAAGTGAATGTGGTGACTTGGTCACATTAAGTGAATGTGGTAACCGGTTACATTATCTAAATGTGGTGTCTCATGACACAAATATCCGGTGGCTCACCACGGCCTTGTCTGCAAGCAGTCTGCCGAGGTAAGATATGTGGGATCACTTGGTTGTGATCGGTGGATTAACCACTGACCTTGGCGAAGTCTGCTAAGGTTGGTGTAACGGATGGACCTAGGTTTGGGTTCGGGTTTGCATCATTATCTTGAATTTTTATATGAATATGATATGTATGGTGTGCCTATTTCTATTATGTTTTGGTGTTGGTTACACATTGAGTCTATCGACTCACCCGTTGTGGGAACATGTTTGGTGATGAGCAGTAATGGACCGGGACGACGAACTTGTGGTGGCCATGTTCACTTTGAAGTTTAATTTTATTTGAATCTTTATTTCATTTTAGGTCTTGTACAATTTTCTTTTGGGTTTCATTTTATGTAATAAGGCCATCGTGACATTTTATTTACGCTTTAATTACTATGTTATGAATTTAGGGCTTTACAAAGAATAAGCCCATTTAATTTAAAATAAGTTTAAATATTTTGTCACAGAAACAAATGGGTTTTGTTATAATATAAATTTGTTTTCAACTCGAGCCCAACCCACAACAAACTATCTTTCAAAACACACGATTTTCAAAGTATTGAATGAATTTTGAGCAAGGTTACTTGAGGAACATACGGATCCGGTCCATTCTCGTGGGTAGGGTGTGAAATGTTTCAATTTAGTATCGAGCCCGATTTTAAACTCTCGGCCTGTGGCCTAAGGCCCAAAACGTTTTTAAATCGAGCCCAAATAAGCTTTATAAAGTATCTTATGAAATAAGCAGGTTTTTCTGGCATGGCACCTAAGTCTCCGACCCATGATCCACCGGTAAGTACCCCTAACTATCTGTGTGATTATGTGAATTATAGAAGGGTAGAAAAGGAATGGAGCGTAGAATAGCATGATAGGAACTTGAACCCTAGGATTAGTCTACTCAAACACAAATACATAAGACTTAATACACTAGACAAACTGTGATTAAGTCACCGAGCTAGGTGTGTAGTAATCACAGTGCGCATGTCTAGGAGTGGATTCATGAAGAGCTTGGTATTTAAGCGGTCCTAGTGACTCACCTCCTCTTTACTCGAATCCTACCTAGTGCGTAATAGCAGTTCACCCTAACCAAGAGGACTTAGTCACTGCTAAACCCAATAACTAAAACCCGAAAGGGACTAGCCGTATTTTATGGAAACCCTAATTTTAAAATTTCTAAATTACCCTCTTGATTTGAAAAGAATATTTTATAAATTTTCATGAAATATTTCGATTTACAAATTTACTAAAATACCACAGTGGTAAAATTACAAAATGCCCTTGGTTTATAAAATGTCCAACTACTCAATAGTTTTGCCAAAATTTCATTATGTTATAAAAGTCCAAAACCCTAATTTGCAAACTATCAAAAATACCGTGATTTTGGAAAATTACAAAATTGCCCCTAACTTACCAAAATTTCCAAAATGACCTCGATTTCCAAAATTTTTGCAACTTCATCGTCTTTGGAAAATAAATTTCTCAAAAGAACTCTCAAAGTTTTGCAACTTCAAATATCCCCGATTTATTAAAATTTTACAATTTACCCGATTTGTGGAAAAATTACCAAAATAACCCCAAGGTCCAAAATTTTTGAAATACCCTCGGTTTCAAAAAAATTTCAAAATACCAGAATTTAAAAATACCAAAATACTTTGTGACAAAATCACCAAGGAACCTTATTTTGACAAATTACGATAATACCCCGTAGGACAAATTACAAAATACCCACAGGTAGTGGAAAAACAACAACAATGAAAACTACAACATTTCTCAATGAGCGAAAGTTCATAATTGATTGATGGATGTATGAATGTAAAGGCGTGTGCATCTGAAAGGACCACTTCTAAAAATTCTTTCAGTAAAACTTCTTCGCGGTTAATCGGTGAAACAATTTTTTTTAATACATAAAACTTCTTAATCGATTAAATCAAGCGTTAGAAATGAGTTCTAAGGACTTGAACTTAGAGATTGTGCTGGAAAGTATGATGGTTCTATTAAGATCGAGTCTTGCAACGTAAGCATAGTCTTGGTGAGAAAGATTGTCTGATTGTCGTTAAGTAATTTCGAGGACGAAATTATTTTTAAGGAGGGTAGAACGTAACATCCTAGATTAGGGGTTATGCGTTTGTGCATAATTCATGAGTAGTAGGTTTTGACAATGGTTGGAAGTGAATTAAGGGTTTTAAAATCCTAGGATGGAAGAAAGCTTTGGACAATTATTGGTTTTTTAAGTTAAAAACAAGAAGTGATGTGGAAAAGTGGCAAAGGACGCCACCTAAGGGGCAAGGGTTATGGCATCACGTGAAGTACTTTGAGGAAGAGGTTCGAATCCCATTGTGTGCATTTTGCTTAATGAAATAGCATGTTCTTGTGATATGGATGTGTGGTGTGCATCTTTAGAACCTTGGAAATGTAAGGAAATGTAAGGAAATATAAGGAAATGTAAGGAAATAAAAGGAAGTATAAGGAAATGTAAGGAAATGTAAAGAAATGAAAGGAAATAAAAGGAAATGTATGGAAATGTATGGAAATGTAAGGAAATGTATGGAAATGTATGGAAATGTATGGAAATGTAAGGAAATGTAAGGAAATGTATGGAAAGGTATGGAAATGTATGGAAATGTAAGGAAATGTATGGAAATGTAAGAAATGTATGGAGCGATTAGTTAAAAGAGGAAAGTGAACATTTTGGAAACCCAAGCTAAAAGAGAAAAGTAAACATTTTGGAAACTAAGCCAAAATAGGAAAGTAAACATTTTGGAAACCTAGGAAATGTCAAGTTTACAGAGTGGCGAAAATTTTGGAAACTTAAAATGACCCCGAAATGTCAAATTTTAAAGTTCAAAGGGAACTTAGGGCGGTGACCCTAAAATATAAAGTATGTGAAATTTGACCCATTAACGGACTTGGAAAAGTGGCCTGAAGATGCCACTTAAGGCCTCAGGAAATGGCCCACATGCAAGGGTGTTGGGCTTGAGTTTGAGTCACATAAGAAACAAATAAAATAAGTTTTATTTTGCTTCTAGAAGCCCAAGAGGTGGACAGCACAAGGCTTGCAAAAGAGGAGTTTCACTCTCTTTAAAACTCGGCTAATTAGAAGATCATAAGGACTCTTAAGTGAAGAGTTTAATTCTCTTTAAAATTCGGCTAAATAGGTGGATAAATAAAGAGTTATTCTTTAATTAGGAAAATAAGGAAGAGTGGTGGCCAAGTTAAGGATTCTTGGCCTAGTAATTTTGGCTATAAAAGGATGAGACTAGGGCCATTCATTATTCATTCTCCTCTCTCTTTTCCTCTGCTAGAATATTCTTCTTGAGCATCCATTCTTTTCTTCTTTTCTTTTAGCCTCCTAGCCGATTCCTCTAAGCCTATTATTCCTCTCTTCTTTCATCTTTGAAACCGAATACATAAGAGATCATAGCCAATTGTTCATCAAGTCTCTAAGCCAATCTACGAAGTGGTGTCGGGAGGGATCATCGATTTCAATATAAAGGGTAAGGATCTATGGTTATAATTGTATTCCTTTCTTTTAAGTCGAAAGTTAGTCTAATCCCTCCTATATTTTATTGATCGAAATATGGAAGGTGAATTTTGGGATTTACTAAGTGTCGACTACAAGGAAGGAGAAGTTCTTTTCAGAAGGTACACCATAGGTCAGCGTGTTCCTAGTTATTCGGTGAATTTTGAGATTTAAAATCCACAAGGTAAGACATGCGAATATTCGGCCAAGGCCTATTTTTGGTGTTTTAGATCTAGTTCATATTTATTCAAAAGCCGAAACTAATTTGTTAAAGTGATTTAAAGCTTTGCCGAATACAAGAAAGAGTATAGTGAAAATTTCGGGATTTGGCACCAAGGTAAGTTTTAGTGTACTAATCCTACTAGGATTTGGATTTTTGGCCGAATGGCTTACTAAGTATTAAATGATTAATTCAAATGTAGGTATTAAGGATCTAAACATTAGATCTAGCTTTTCGGAATCTCAAGAAATTGTTAAGCGAATCAGGTGCGTACCCTACTCTAAATCTTGATAGATTCTGGCTTTAATTCAATATATGTGTTAATATGAAAGTGAAAGATTATGGCTAAGGTACAGTATGTACCCCACACTAATCTTAATAGATTTATGGCTTAAATATGATATATATGATTAATGTGAAAGTGAAAGAATGTGGCTAAAGTACCATATTATGGTACAAGGTACTCAGGTACATTTTCCTACTCCTACTAGGATTTCGAAATATGTTATATTTAACATGTGAAAAGTGATGTGAAAGTGAAATTAAATATGATATGCATGATATGTATAATTTGGGGCATTAGGTTATTTGAGAAAGGGAAGTGAATGTGATGACTTGATCTCACTAAGTGAAACGTGATGCCTTGGTCTCACTAAGAATATGTGATGACTTCGGTCTCACTAAGAATATGTGATGACTTCGTTCTCACTAAGAATATGTGATGACTTCGGTCTCACTAAGTGAAACGTGTTGACTTCGGTCTCACTAAGAATATGTGATGACTTCGGTCTCACTAAGTGAATGTGGTGACTTCGGTCACATTAAGTGAATGTGGTAACCGGTTACATTATCTAAATGTGGTGTCTCATGACACAAATATCCGATGGCTCGACCACGGCCTTGTCTGTGGTCTGCCGAGGTAAGATATCTGGGATCACTTGGTTGTGATCGGTGGATTAGCTACGGCCTTGGCGAGAGTCTGCTAAGGTTGGTGTAACGGATGGACCTAGGTTTGGGTTGGGTTTGCATCATTATCTTGAATTTTTATATGAATATGATATGTATGGTGTGCCTATTTCTATTATGTTTTGGTGTTGGTTACACATTGAGTCTATCGACTCACCCGTTGTGGGAACATGTTTGGTGATGAGTAGTAATGGACCGGGACGCACGAACTTGTGGTGGCCATGTTCAAACTTGAAGTTTAATTTTATTTGAATCTTTATTTCATTTTAAGTCTTGTACAATTTTCTTTTGGGTTTCATTTTATGTAATAAGGCCATCGTGACATTTTATTTACGCTTTAATTACTATGTTATGAATTTAGGGCTTTACAAAGAATAAGCCCATTTAATTTAAAATAAGTTTAAATATTTTGTCACCAAACAAATGGGTTTTGTTATAATATAAATTTGTTTTCAACTCGAGCCCAACCCACAACAAACTATCTTTCAAAACACACAGTTTTCAAAGTATTGAATGAATTTTAAACAAGGTTACTTGAGGAACATACCAGATCCGATCCATTCTCGTGGTAGGGTGTGGGGTGTTTCGATTTAGTATCGAGCCAGTTTTAAACTCTCGGCACTGGGCTAAGGCCCAAAACGTTTTCAAATCGAGCCCAAATAAGCTTTATAAAGTATCTTATGAAATAAGCGAGTTTTTTACGGCATGGCACCTAAGTCTCCAACCATGATCCACCGGTAAGTAACCCTAACTATATGTGTGATTATGTGAATTATAGAAGGGTAGAAAAGGAATGGAGCGTAGAATAGCATGATAGGAACTTGAACCTAGGATTAGTCTACTCAAACACAAATACATAAGGCTTAATACACTAGACAAACACGTGATTAAGTCACCGAGCTAGGGTGTGGTAAATCATGTGCGATGTCAGGAGTGGATTCATGAAGAGCTTGGTATTTAAGTAGTCCTAGTGACTCACCTCCTCTTTACTCGAATCCTACAGTGCATAATAACCGCTCACCCTAACCAAGAGGACTTAGTCACGGGCTAAACCCAATAACTAAAACCCGAAAGGGACTAGTCGTATTTTTATGGAAACCCTAATTTTAAAATTTCTAAATTACCCTCTTGATTTGAAAAGAATATTTTATAAATTTTCATGAAATATTTTGATTTACAAATTTACTAAAATACCCCAGTGGTAAAATTACAAAATGCCCTTGGTTTATAAAATGTCCAACTACTCAATAGTTTTGCCAAAATTTCATTATGTTATAAAAGTTCAAAAACCCTAATTTGCAAACTATCAAAAATACTAGTGATTTTGGAAAATTACAAAATTGCCCCTAACTTACCAAAATTTCCAAAATGACCACGATTTCCAAAATTTTGCAACTTCATCGTCTTTGGAAAATAAATTTCTCAAAAAGAACTCTCAAAGTTTTGCAACTTCAAAATATCCCGATTTATTAAAATTTTACAATTTACCGGTTTGTGGAAAAATTACCAAAATAACCCCAAGTCCAAAATTTTGAAATACCTCGGATTTCAAAAAATAATTCCAAAATACCACGGGAATTTAAAAATACCAAAATACTTTGTGACAAAATCACCAAGGAACCTTACTTTGATAAATTACGAAAAATACCCCCGTAGGACAAATTACAAAAATACCCCTGGGTAGTGGAAAAACAACAACAATGAAAACTACAACATTTCTCTGAATGAACGAAAGTTCATAATTGATTGATAGATGTACGAATGTAAAGATTGTATGCATGCGAAAGGACCACTTCTAAAAATTCTTTCCATAAAACTTCTTCGCGGTTAATCAGTGAAATAATTTTTTTTTAATACATAAAACTTCTTAATCGATTAAATCGCGACGTTAGAAATGAGTTCTAAGGGACTTGAACTTAGAGATTGTGCTGGAAAGTATGATGGTTCTATTAAGATCGAGTGCAGTGTAAGCATAGTGGTGAGAAAGATTGTCTGATTGTCGATTAAGTAATTTGAGGACGAAATTATTTTTAAGGAGGGTAGAACCGTAACATCCTAGATTAGGGGTTATGCGTTTGTGCATAATTCATGAGTAGTAGGTTTTGACAATGGTTGGAAGTGAATTAAGGGTTTTAAAATCTTAGGATGGAAGAAAGCTTTGGACAATTATTGGTTTTTTAAGTTAAAACAAGAAGTGATGTGGAAAAGTGGCAAAGGGCGCCACCTAAGGGGCAAGGGTTATGGCATCACGTGAAGTACTTTGAGGGAAGAGGTTCAATCCCATTGTGTGCATTTTGCTTAATGAAATAGCATGTTTATTGTGATATGGATGTGTGGTGTGCATCTTTAGAACCTTGGAAATGTAAGGAAATGTAAGGAAATATAAGGAAATGTAAGGAAATAAAAGGAAGTATAAGGAAATGTAAGGAAATGTAAAGAAATGAAAGGAAATAAAAGGAAATGTATGGAAATGTATGGAAATGTATGGAAATGTATGGAAATGTATGGAAATGTAAGGAAATGTAAGGAAATGTATGGAAAGGTATGGAAATGTATGGAAATGTAAGGAAATGTATGGAAATGTAAGGAAATGTATGGAACGATTAGTTAAAAGAGGAAAGTGAACATTTTGGAAACCTAAGCTAAAAGAGGAAAGTAAACATTTTGGAAACTAAGCCAAAATAGGAAAGTAAACATTTTGGAAACCTAGGAAATGTCAAGTTTACAGAGTCATGCATGAAAATTTTTGGAAACTTAAAATGACCCCAAAATGTCGAATTTTAAAGTTCAAAGGGAACTTAGGGCGGTGACCCTAAAATATAAAGTATGTGAAATTTGACCCATTAACGGACTTGGAAAAGTGGCTGAAGATGCCACTTAAGGCCTCGAAATGGCCCACATGCAAGGGTGTTGGGCTTGAGTTTGAGTCACATAAGAAATAAATAAAATAAGTTTTATTTTGCTTCTAGAAGCCCAAGAGGTGGACAGGCACAAGGCTTGCAAAGAGGAGTTTCACTCTCTTTAAAACTCGGCTAATTAGAAGATCATAAGGACTCTTAAGGGAAGAGTTTAATTCTCTTTAAAATTGGCTAAATAGGTGGATAAATGAAGAGTTATTCTTTAATTAGGAAAATAAGGAAGAGTGGTGGCCAAGTTAAGGATTCTTGGCCTAGTAATTTTGGCTATAAAAGGATGAGACTAGGGCCATTCATTATTCATTCTCCTCTCTCTTTTCCTCTGCGAATATTCTTCTTGAGCATCCATTCTTTTCTTCTTTTCTTTTAGCCTCCTAGCCGATTCCTCTAAGCCTATTATTCCTCTTTTCTTTCATCTTTGAAACCGAATACATAAGAGATCATAGCCAATTGTTCATCAAGTCTCTATCTAGAATCTCCGAAGTGGTGTCGGGAGGATCATCGATTTCAATATAAAGGGTAAGGATCTATGGTTATAATTGTATTCCTTTCTTTTAAGTCGAAAGTTAGTCTAATCCCTCCTATATTTTATTGATCGAAATATGGAAGGTGAATTTTGGGATTTACTAAGTTTCGACTACAAGGAAGGAGAAGTTCTTTTCCCGAAGGTACACCATAGGCCGCGTGTTCCCTAGTTATTCGGTGAATTTTGAGATTTAAAATCCACAAGGTAAGACATGCGAATATTCAACCAAGGCCTATTTTTGGTGTTTTAGATCTAGTTCATATTTATTCAAAAGCCGAAACTAATTTGTTAAAGTGATTTAAAGCTTTGACGAATACAAGAAAGAGTATAGTGAAGATTTCGGGATTTGGCACCAAGGTAAGTTTTAGTGTACTAATCCTACTAGGATTTGGATTTTTGGCCGAATGGCTTACTAAGTATTAAATGATTAATTCAAATGCAGGGATTAAGGATCTAAACATTAGATCTAGCTTTTCGGAATCTCAAGAAATTGCTATGCGAATCAGGTGTGTACCCTACACTAAATCTTGATAGATTTACGGCTTTAATTCAATATATGTGTTAATATGAAAGTGAAAGATTATGGCTAAGGTATCGTATGTACCCCACACTAATCTTAATAGATTTATGGCTTAAATATGATATATATGATTAATGTGAAAGTGAAAGAATGTGGCTAAAGTACCATATTATGGTACAAGGTACTCAGGTACGTTTTCCTACTCCTACTAGGATTTCGAAATATGTTATATTTAACATGTGAAAAGTGATGTGAAAGTGAAATTAAATATGATATGCATGATATGTATAATTTGGGGCATTCGGGTTATTTGAGAAAGGGGAAGTGAATGTGATGACTTCAATCTCACTAAGTGAAACGTGATGACTTCGGTCTCAATAAGAATATGTGATGACTTCGGTCTCACTAAGAATATGTGATGACTTGGTCTCACTAAGAATATGTGATGACTTGGTCTCACTAAGTGAAGCGTGTTGACTTTGGTCTCACTAAGAATATGTGATGACTTGGTCTCACTAAGTGAATGTGGTGACTTGGTCACATTAAGTGAATGTGGTAACCCGGTTACATTATCTAAATGTGGTGTCTCATGACACAAATATCCGTGGCTCGACCATGGCCTTGTCTGCAGTCTGCTGAGGAGGTAAGATATGTGGGATCACTTGGTTGTGATCGGTGGATTAGCCACGGCCTTGAGCAGGGAGTCTGCTAAGGTTGGTGTAACGGATGGACCTAGGTTTGGGTTCGGGTTTGCATCATTATCTTGAATTTTTATATGAATATGATATGTATGGTGTGCCTATTTCTATTATGTTTTGGTGTTGGTTACACATTGAGTCTATCGACTCACCCCGTTATGGGAACATGTTTCAGGTGATGAGCAGTAATGGACCGGACGGCGAACTTGTGGTGGCCATGTTCAACGAAGTTTAATTTTATTTGAATCTTTATTTCATTTTAAGTCTTGTACAATTTTCTTTTGGGTTTCATTTTATGTAATAAGGCCATCGTGACATTTTATTTACGCTTTAATTACTATGTTATGAATTTAGGGCTTTACAAAGAATAAGCCCATTTAATTTAAAATAAGTTTAAATATTTTGTCACCTAAAACAAATGGGTTTTGTTATAATATAAATTTGTTTTCAACTCGAGCCCAACCCACAACAAACTATCTTTCAAAACACGATTTTCAAAGTATTGAATGAATTTTAAACCGGTTACTTCAAGGAACATACGATCCGATCCATTCTCGTGGTAGGGTGTGGGTGTTTGATTTAGTATCGAGCCCGTTTTAAACTCTCGGCTTTGTGGGCTAAGACCCAAAACATTTTCAAATCGAGCCCAAATAAGCTTTATAAAGTATCTTATGAAATAAGCGAGTTTTTTACGGCATGGCACCTAAGTCTCCAACCCATGATCCACCGGGTAAGTAACCCTAACTATACGTGTGATTATGTGAATTATAGAAGGGTAGAAAAGGAATGGAGCGTAGAATAGCATGATAGGAACTTGAACCCTAGGATTAGTCTACTCAAACACAAATACATAAGGCTTAATACACTAGACAAACACATGATTAAGTCACCGAGCTAGGGTGTGGTAGCTGTTGTGCGCATGTCAGGGAGTGGATTCATGAAGAGCTTGGTATTTAAGTAGTCCTAGTGACTCACCTCCTCTTTACTCGAAT
The DNA here is from genome assembly GCA_025506655.1 of Gossypium rotundifolium. Taxonomy (NCBI): domain Eukaryota; kingdom Viridiplantae; phylum Streptophyta; class Magnoliopsida; order Malvales; family Malvaceae; genus Gossypium; species Gossypium rotundifolium. The sequence continues at coordinate 59,524,100 of CP106728.1, read as the reverse complement.
CCTACAGTGCGTAATAACAGTTCACCCTAACCAAGAGGACTTAGTCACTGCTAAACCCAATAACTAAAACCCGAAAGGGACTAGCCAGTATTTTATGGAAACCCTAATTTTAAAATTTTTAAATTACCCTCTTGATTTGAAAAGAATATTTTATAAATTTTCATGAAATATTTTTGATTTACAAATATACTAAAATACCCTAGTGGTAAAATTACAAAATGCCCTTGGTTTATAAAATGTCCAACTACTCAATAGTTTTGCCAAAATTTCATTATGTTATAAAAGTTCAAAAACCCTAATTTGCAAACTATAAAAATACCGTGATTTTGGAAAATTACAAAATTGCCCTAACTTACCAAAATTTCCAAAATGACCCGATTTCCAAAATTTTTGCAACTTCATCGTCTTTGGAAAATAAATTTCTCAAAAGAACTCTCAAAGTTTTGCAACTTCTGAAATATCCCTAATTTATTAAAATTTTACAATTTACCGGTTTGTGGAAAAATTACCAAAATAACCCCAGTCCAAAATTTTGAAATACCCCGGTTTCAAAAAAATTCAAAATACCCGAATTTAAAAATACCAAAATACTTTGTGACAAAATCACCAAGGAACCTTACTTTGATAAATTCTGAAAAATACCCCGTAGGACAAATTACAAAAATACCGCAGGTAGTGGAAAAACAACAACAATGAAAACTACAACATTTCTGCGAATGAGCGAAAGTTCATAATTGATTGATGGATGTACGAATGTAAAGGCGTATTGCATACTGAAAGGACCACTTCTAAAATTCTTTCCATAAAACTTCTTCGCGGTTAATCGGTGAAATAATTTTTTTAATACATAAAACTTCTTAATCGATTAAATCATGACGTTAGAAATGAGTTCTAAGGGACTTGAACTTAGAGATTGTGCTGGAAAGTATGATGGTTCTATTAAGATCAGTCTTGGCGTAAGCATAGTCGCGGTGAGAAAGATTGTCTGTTGTCGATAAGTAATTTCGAGGACGAAATTATTTTAAGGAGGGTAGAACTGTAACATCCTAGATTAGGGGTTATGCGTTTGTGCATAATTCATGAGTAGTAGGTTTTGACAATGGTTGGAAGTGAATTAAGGGTTTTAAAATCCTAGGATGGAAGAAAGCTTTGGACAATTATTGGTTTTTTAAGTTAAAAACAAGAAGTGATGTGGAAAAGTGGCAAAGGGCGCCACCTAAGGGCAAGGGTTATGGCATCACGTGAAGTACTTTGAGGGAGAGGTTGAATCCCATTGTGTGCATTTTTGCTTAATGAAATAGTATGTTTACTATGATATGGATGTGTGGTGTGCATCTTTAGAACCTTGGAAATGTAAGGAAATGTAAGGAAATATATGGAAATGTAAGGAAATAAAAGGAAGTATAAGGAAATGTAAGGAAATGTAAAGAAATGAAAGGAAATAAAAGGAAATGTATGGAAATGTATGGAAATGTAAGGAAATGTATGGAAATGTATGGAAATGTATGGAAATGTAAGGAAATGTAAGGAAATGTATGGAAAGGTATGGAAATGTATGGAAATGTAAGGAAATGTATGGAAATGTAAGGAAATGTATGGAGCGATTAGTTAAAGAGGAAAGTGAACATTTTGGAAACCTAAGCTAAAGAGGAAAGTAAACATTTTGGAAACTAAGCCAAAATAGGAAAGTAAACATTTTGAAACCTAGGAAATGTCAAGTTTACAGAATGCCTGAAAATTTTGGAAACTTAAAATGACCCCAAAATGTCGAATTTTAAAGTTCAAAGGGAGCGTAGGGCGGGTGACCCTAAAATATAAAGTATGTGAAATTTGACCCATTAACGGACTTGGAAAAGTGGCACAAGATGCCACTTAAGTCCTCGAAATAGCCCACATGCAAGGGTGTTGGGCTTGTGTTCGAGTCACATAAGAAGCAAATAAAATAAGTTTTATTTTGCTTCTAGAAGCCCAAGAGGTGGACGGCACAAGGCTTGCAAAGAGGAGTTTCACTCTCTTTAAAACTCGGCTAATTAGAAGATCATAAGGACTCTTAAGGAAGAGTTTAATTCTCTTTAAAATTAAGCTAAATAGGTCGATAAATGAAGAATTATTCTTTAATTAGGAAAATAAGGAAGAGTGGTGGCCAAGTTAAGGATTCTTGGCCTAGTAATTTTGGCTATAAAAGGATGAGACTAGGGCCATTCATTTTCATTCTCCTCTCTCTTTTCCTCTGCAGAATATTCTTCTTGAGCATCCATTCTTTTTCTTCTTTTCTTTTAGCCTCCTAGCCAGATTCCCTCTAAGCCTATTATTCCTCTCTTCTTTCATCTTTGAAACCGAATACATAAGGGATCATAGCCAATTGTTCATCAAGTCTCTAAGCCAATCTACGAAGTGGTGTCGGGAGGATCATCGATTTCAATATAAAGGGTAATGTAACAGCCCAAACCCTACCCAATCGTTAGGACCGAATATGGGTCGTTACTAAGAAGAAGTTTTTGGAAACCCATTTTCTAAATCCACTTAAGTTTTGTTGAAAGCTGCTCATTTCAAGTTATCTTGCCGAAAGTATACTTAGTCCAAATTGAAAGTTTAATTAAGTCAAGTTATTACACAAATTTCGGATGTGCTGATAGCACGATAAAACATTTTCGTGTTAATTTAGAAAAGCGTGTGATTCAAATTTTAATTAAAATAAAAATATCCAACCTAAAAGAAAATAACCAAAGTAAAGTTTAATGAGGCCTTATTACATCCAAAATAAAACAACCCAATGACCAAATTTAAAATAACAAATATCAAAGTCTATTTAAATTTAAATCCACCGCATGGCCTCCTCAAGTCCCTCCGGCTCCATGTCCATGATCTAAGCATCACTGAAAAATTAATGGAGAAGGTGAGTCACCAAGACTCGATATGTAACCCTTCCCGTTTTAAAATATATTTCATACACAAAATATAACATCTAATATGCAAAATAATGTGTACCCAACCTAGCCAACCATACGCCCTTTCTACCCCGTTGTGGTACCAAACCCTTTGGTGGTGCCAAACCACTGGTGACATATAGTCACAATGTGTTACCAAAACAACGGTGTCCGTGAACACAAATCGGGTGATGGGGCCAACCCATCGTGTGATACCAAATCAGGCGGGCGATCCCATATCTCGGTGGGGCCAACCCACGGTGGTGTTAACCACGGGGACAAGTCGCTATTAAGGTACCAAACCTCTGGAGGTACCAAACCTCTGGTGACATTTAGTCACGGTGTGTTACCAAAACACTTGGTGCCCGTCGGCACAATATCACTTGCCCCTCCACTCATCAATCCCAGCAGATAAACATACATATATTTCATGCCATCACATTCTTAAATTTCATGTGTCAACACATCATGCTTACCAAAAGCATTAATAATAATAAATCACGTTAACGGTACTTACGAATCACCACTTATACCGATTTGGTATTCATTCCAATGCTACATTCATAAAATGAGCATTCACAAAGTTAGGCATATTTAATATATTATATAGTGTGTATGTACACACATTACCACGATAGTCTTAAACCGAAGATAATCAATCGGCCACCCTCTAAGTCCTTGCCCTATATTGACCAACTATCAAGGTTAGTAATATGGCCATTCGGCCAAACCAAATTATTTAAAGGGTAACCTTTTGTGCGAATCCTTACCTAGTCTCTTTGAATACTAGCCTCGGTGCCCAAATCACGAATTGATTCACAAACTACAATCGGTTAATATAAATAATCATAACCCTTTTTAAATGAACACCAATCTATATGTAACTCCTTACCGAAGATTGGCTGACTAACGTTGGCGCACTTACTTGCTTATCTCCAAATCCCGAAGATCCTACAGTGGATTAGTATTCTTAATCAATAGTTGCCGAAACCCATGCCTATCTTTACCAAAGTCGACATAATGAGATACCAATAATATAAGCATTGACCTAAGATCCTTACCTTACGAGATCGTCAACAAAAGATGCCTACTTCTCATGCACACAATTGGCCAAGTAGAGCTTAAAGAAAAGGGATTTGACACTTTGATAGAAGTTAGATTGACTAGGGGTGTTTAACTCAAGGTTTGGACTTTTGGTGAAAGAAGAAAATAGGTAGAGAATAGATGTTTTGACTAGAAGGAAAATAAAAGAAGAAAGAATTGAGGAGGAATTGACAATGGGAGATGCTAGGAGGGTTTCGGCCTAGGTTTTGGAGAGGATGTAAAAGAAAAAGAGAATATATGATGAGAGGGTTTAGAGATTGACTAGCAAACTTGGAAAAAGAAAATAAGGTGATCACTTTAGGTGCTTATATAAGAATTGGCACCCCCTCCCTAGTGTCCTTGCGTCCACTTCTCTTAACAAAAGTTCAAGATTCATCAATCTTCCTTGAATCACTCTAGGCCACCCATTCAAACTAATATGATTTAATGAATAATAATAAGTAATAATCTCTTAATAATCCATGTAATATCCCTATTATCCTTAAAATAAAATCCTATTATCCTTCTTTTAACTTATTATTTATCATCAATAAATAAATAATAATAAGAGTTTAAAGAGAGAAACTCTCCCCCATGTGCCGTCAAAATAAAGTGCAAAAGAGGACTTATGCGACTCGAACACAAGCTCTCCCTTGCTCCTTGGTGGCGTCACATGTAGCTCTTAAGTGGGCTTACTTTGCCACTTAGTCTAGGCTTATTTTATGTCCAAATTATCCCCATTTATTCTTATAACACCCTCTTGCCAAGGCTCCCTACCTTAAAAGTTAAAAACTAAAATTTCCTACCAAATCGAGCCAACACAAAGCCTTAAATTGATCATTATTATTCCATAAATAATGGCATAGCGATTCTTACATAAGAAAAATAATTAAATTCCAAATAACCCCATTTTTGGGATGTTACTGATTCTACCCCCTTAAAATAAATTTAGTCCGAAATTACATAACTAAAACAGATGAGGGTATTGCCGCGTATCACATCCTCGGGTTCCCGTAGCTTCCTCGGCACCATGATTCCGCCACGGCACTTTCACTAAGGGCGCGACTTCCTCGTAGAACCTTTATATCTCTATCCAAGATCTGAGCAGGTTCTTCCTCAAAAGATAAGTCCGTGTTAACCCGATTTACATCACGGGCACCACATGTGATGGATCCGACCGATCTGAGTCTCGGCATTGATCGTGAAAGGCGTCATGTATCGACTTAATTCTGCGGTAACTCTAGCGATAAGCTACGGGTCCTATTAAACTTCAACCTTTGTATATGGGCCAATGAATCTTGGGCTTAGCTTCCCTTTTCGCCCAAATCTTAGTACCTTCTTCCAAGGCGACACCTTCAGGAAGACCTTATCTCCCACAGCATACTCCATTTCCTTGCGTTTGAGATCGGCATAAGACTTCTGCCTATCTGATACTTCCTTGAGACGAGACTGAATCACTTTAACTTTGTCTTCAGTCTCTGCTACCAATTCTGGGCCCAACACTTGTCGTTCACTCAACTCCGTCCAACACGTCAGGGTTCGGCATTTCCGTCCATACAGTGCTTCGTACGGTGCCATCTGAATACTCGCTTGGTAGCTATTGTTGTAGGCGAACTCAGCTAGAGGTAAGAATTCCTCCCAACTACCTCGGAATTCCAAGACACAACCCCTCAGCATATCTTCTAAGATCTGTATGACCCTTTATTTGCCGTCAAATGCGAGGATGGAAAACATCTTTGAAATCAACCGCGTACCAACGCTTGATGTAACGCTTTCCAAAACCTCGAAGTGAACCTTGGGTCCCTATCCGAGATAAGCGTCTGGGTACACCATGCAATCGACTATCTCGACCACATACAACTTTGCTAGCTTCACGGGTGAGTAGTCCATTTTCACCGGTATGAAGTGAGTGATTTAGTCGAGACGGTCTCGATCACCCAAAGCGCATCTTTCTTCTTTGGGCGTAAGGGTAGACCAGCGAAATCCATAGTGATCCTCTCCCATTTCCATTGAGGATCTTAACAGGTTGAAGTAGTCGATGGTAGCGGTGTTCGACCTTAACTTGGCGACCGTCAAACACTTCCCTACAATTCCGTTATCTCACGCCTCAATCAAGACCACGAGGCATTTTCGTAGATCTCCATACATCTTGCTTCCTCCGGATGCATAGCGTGAGAAATTGCTATGAGCATCACGGAGAATTTTCCGCCTCAACTCTATATCCTTTGGCATACAAGGCCGTCCACGAAAACATAGCACACCATCACCGGTCACACTATACCCTCTACACCACCATTACGAACTTGTATTCTCTTCGCATTTAAGCCTTCATCCACTAACTGTTTGTTCTTAATCTCCTCGATCCACGTTGGCTTAACGAAGCTCGCCAAAAGGCTTCCATCGTCATATAAACTTAAGCGAGCAAACATTGCTCTTAAATCCGCCACGACCTTAGGCTCAGCGCGTCGACCACCACGTTAGCCTTACGGATGATACTCGATGGAGCAGTCGTAGTCCTTTAACGACTCAATCCATCGGTATGTCTCAAATTCAGATCATACGTATCGAAGATACCTCGGACTTTTATGGTCCGTGTAAATTACCGACTTCTCCCCATAAAGATAATGTCTCCAAATTTTCGAGGCGAAGGCATTGCGGCTAACTCCGGATCGTGAGTTGGATAGTTAACCTCATGCGGTCTCGGTAGCCGAGGCGCATAGGCTACTACCTTTCCATCTGCATCAACACACACCCCAAACCGGTGTGAGATGCATCACAATAGACGTGAATAATTTCCACCTCGGGTTGTACTAGAGCAAGAGCTTAGTCAAAATTTTCCTTAGCTTATCGAAGCTTTCTTGCTTCTCTCCGTCCATACAAATGGAACACCTTTCCTTAGCAACTTAGTCAGCGGTATTGCGATCGAGAAAACCCTTCCACAAATCTCCGATAATACCACTAAACCCGAAAACTCCGTATCTACGCCACCGACTTAGGCGGTTTCCACTCAATACCGCTTCAATCTTGCGGGGATCCACTCTAATCCTTCCGTGACACCACGTGACCTAAAAAGCCACCTCCCTTAGCCAAAATTCGCACTTCTTGAATTTGGCATACAAGCTTTTTTCCTCAACACTTGTAGGACTATCCGTAAATGCTTGTCGTGCTCCTCCTCCGTCTTTGAGTAGACCAATATGTCGTCTATGAACACTACGACAAATTGGTCCAAATCTTGATGAAAAACTTCGGTTCATTAGATCCATGAGCATGCCGGGTGCATTGGTCAACCGAATGGCATTACTAGAAACTCGTAATGCCCATACCGAATTCGAACGCCGTCTTGTGAACATCGGCCCCTTCACCTTAAGTTGATGGTAACCCGACCTAAGGTCTATCTTGAAAACAAGCGCCCCTTCAAGCTGGTCAAACAAGTCATCGATCCGCGGTAATGGGTACTTGTTTTGATCGTTAATTTGTTTAGCGGCGGTGTCGATGCACATTCGCATAGATCCGTCCTTCTTCTTGACAAACAATACAGGCGCTCCCCACGGAGATATACTAGGTCGAATAAATCCCTTATCCAAGAGCTCACGAATTTGAGCCTTGACTCCACCAATTCCTTTGGTGCCATTCGGTGAGTGCTATAGACACGGTGTGCCGTTAAGATGGCAGTCTATCTGAATTCGACTTCCGATCTGGAGGCGGACCGGAAGTTCTTACGGGAACACATCGACAAATTCCCCAACCGTTCGGACCTTTCCAACTCTTGACTCCTTAGCTTCCAAAGCACAAATTGAACCAAATCGCCTTACAACCCTTCTTGACCATCTTTTCGCCTTCAAGGCGGACACCACATTGGATAGGTAATTCCTTCTATCACCTATCATAACCACTTCACCATTCTCGGTAGTCTTAAGAACCATGCGCTTAGCGCGCAATCCAAATCGCTGATACTTAGCCACCAATCCATTCCAAGGATCAAATCGAACTCCCGAATGGTAGTTCCATCGGATCGACCCGAATCGACCCCTTGGAGTTCTAGGTGCGTCCTAAAAGTTTGTCTACCACTCTGAGTGACCTAAAGGACTCACTACGGTCATCTCCCTAGCGGCGATCTCGAGTCTAGGTTCAAAGTCTCTACCACACTCACGGCTACGTGTGAGTGTGTAGACCCCACATCGATCAATGCATAATAAGGAAGACCAAAATCGAAAGCGTCTGGTTATGACATCCGGTGCGTCACCCTCCTCATGACGCCTTGCCGCATAGACTAAGCTAGTGCGCCTAGCCTCTGTGTTGCTGAACCTCGCCTGAGTTCCTCGACCTCGGTTAGGACCATTGCTTCCTCTGCCATTACCACGACCCTCTGCGGTCCCACATTTCGGTCTGATGCAGTTACGCCCCTCTGGTGATTTGAGCTCGCTTAGGGGACAATCTCTAACCCGATGTTCTAAAGACCCACACTCAAAACATCCTCTATCGTCGGTCGAGCAACCTCCCCAATGGGACTTCCCTAGCGATTGCCTTGGCCGGCCTCGATTATTAGCTACGGGCCTTCTTTTGATTTGGCCCACTCTGCTAGCCTTCTTGATCATTACCCTTTGGATCGGTGACCCAAATCCTCTCTTGATTATTTCTACTATAATTACGCCTCACGACCTCCTTAATCCCTCGGCTACTTTAGCCTTTTCCACGAGAGATGAAAACTCACGAACTTCTTTGCGGGGCAATCGGTAACCTCAAGTCATCTCGGTCCGTCCTCAAGCGGACCTGGCGCTCGTGTTCAGTAGCCACGATGCCTCTTGCATACCTACTCAGTCTTAAAAACTCCGCCTCATACTCGGCCACGGACTTAGTTCCTTGCACTAGACCCAGAAAAGCCTTCCTCTGCGCGTCAGTGTAGCTGGTGCCCACATACTTCTTCTGGAAAGCAGTTTTGAAGTAGTCCCACGTAAGATCATCAGCTGTGGCTCCATCCCGAACTGTCAGCCACCACTGGTACGCTTCATCCTTTAGAAGCGACACCGCCCCTTTCAGCTTTTCCTCCTCGGTCAGATCAAGATCATCCATTATCCTTTCTGTAGATTCCACCAATACTACTGCTACCTGGGTGCCACTCGACACACCGGAACACCTCGGCTCGTTGGACCGAATCCGCTCGAGAGCAGATTTAGAGCTCCTAAATTTCCACCATTGACCACCAATTCGAGGACTCGTAACACCGCTTGCGACCTTGCCTCTCCTCCGTCGATCCTGCTCCTCTGCTCCAAAAGTGGAGGTGGTGGTGGCGGTGGTACATCGTTTTGAACCTTGTCCCGACACGGCGGGTTCGAGACACCGTCATCCTACCCCTACTGCGTCCACGGCGTCCACGTCCTCTAGAACTCATTCTATCTACTTGCGCTTTTAATCGATTAAGAAAATTTTTATGCGTTAGCATTTGTTCCACTTTATTACTCATGAAGAAATTTTATGGATAAAGTTTAATCGGAGATTCTTTCGTGCAAACAAGGTTTTAGTCTTCTATCCTAGTTCACACAAAAGTTCTTGCATCCATTCCTAATGCTTTCCATACCTTTTCACTCTTGGACATTTACGCCCATTTCTAACCCGAGGTATTTTCGTCATTTTCCTCTGAGGTATTTTTAATAATAAAAGAAAATTTAAAACTTTAGTAGAGTAGATTGTTTGAAGTTCCCAAAAGCTGGAGGTATTATTGAAAATTGACAAGATTTGAAGTTATGGCATTATTTGAAAACCGGGGTATTTTGGTAATTTGGTCCTCAAGGGTAATTTTGGTAAATCAAGGATGTTTTAACCATTGTAAGACTACGAGGGTCCTTTTGAGAATTTTTTTTCCTTAAAGCGGTGATGTTGCAAAATTTTGTACTCGGGGCATTTTGGTAATTTTATAAGTTGAGGCATTTTCGTAATTTTTCCAAAACCAAATATTTTCTTGATGATGTCCCGAGGCTAAGTTGTTGAATAATTATAGAATAGTTAAAATTTTTGGACAAAATCATTGATTTGATATTTTATGGACCAAGGGTATTTTAGTAATTTTACCCTAAGGGCATTTTAGTAATTTTTCCACAAATAGAACTTTTCGAGGAAAGCGTTGTAAAAGAGTTGTTCTTACTTTTGAAGGGGTGATTTGAAAAGTTTTAAAACCAAGTGTTGTTGTTTCATCATTTTTTCGAAAATCAAGGCTAATTCCCTTTCGGGTTTTAGTCATTATGTTTGGCCTATGACCGAGCCCTCTTGGTCAGGGTGAACCAAGCTACGCACCAGGCGGGTTTAGTGTGGAGAGGAGGTGAGTCACGGATTGCTTAAATACCAAGCTCCCACCGAACCTTTCTAGACATGCGCAGAGAGGTTACCACACCACTGAGCCCTCACGAGTCGAGGTGAACCCAAGCTACGCACGGGTAGGATACTGCGAAGAGGTGGTGAGTCACTCGGTTTGCTTAAATACCGAGGCTCTTAGGTTCCAATCCTGACATGCGTCTGGGGTTACCACACCTAGCTCGTGACTAAGTCATAGATTGGTTTAGTTCTTTAGATCTTATGTTTAGTTTGTGTGTTTGAGTAATCTAATCCTAGGGTTCAAATTCCTATAAGTCTATCTACGTTCCATGCTTCCTACCCTTCTACAGAATATAATTCACAAAGGAGTTTAGAGGTACTTACAGGCGGATCGGTCTTGGGAGACTCGGGCCATCTTTGCTTAAAACCCAAAAATAATTAATAAGGCCTACTAAAACATTTTTGGGCCTTGGGCCCCCACAGCCGAGTTTTGAACTGGGCTCTGATACCAATTTGTAACAGCCCAAACCCGGCCCAATCGTTAGGACCGAATATGGGTCGTTACTAAGAAGAAGTTTTTGGAAACCCATTTTCTAAATCCACTTAAGTTTTGTTGAAAACTGCTCATTTCAAGTTATCTTGCCGAAAGTATACTTAGTCCAAATTGAAAGTTTAATTAAGTCAAGTTATTACACAAATTTCCAAATGTGCCCGATGGCACGATAAAACATTTTTCGTGTTAATTTAGAAAAACGTGTGATTCAAATTTTAATTAAAATAAAAATATCCAACCTAAAAGAAAATAACCAAAGTAAAGTTTAATGAGGCCTTATTACATCCAAAATAAAACAACCCAATGACCAAATTTAAAATAACAAATATCAAAGTCTATTTAAATTTAAATCCACCGCATGGCCTCCTCAAGTCCCTCGGCTCCATGTCCATGATCTAAGCATCACTGAAAAATTAATGGAGAAGGTGAGTCACCAAGACTCGATATGTAACCCTTCCCGTTTTAAAATATATTTCATACACAAAATATAACATCTAATATGCAAAATAATGTGTACCCAACCTAGCCAACCATACGCCCTTGTCTACCCGTTGTGGTACCAAACCCTTTGGTGGTGCCAAACCACTTGGTGACATATAGTCACAATGTGTTACCAAAACAACGGTGTCCGTGACACAAATCGGGTGATGGGGCCAACCCATCGTGTGATACCAAATCAGCGGCGGCGATCCCATATCTCGGTGGGGCCAACCCACGGTGGTGTTAACCACGAGGACAAGTCGCTATTGAGGTACCAAACCTCTGGAGGTACCAAACCTCTGGTGACATTTAGTCACGGTGTGTTACCAAAACACTGGTGCCCGTCGGCACAATATCACTGCCCCCTCCACTCATCAATCCCACAACAGATAAACATACATATATTTCATGCCATCACATTCTTAAATTTCATGTGTCAACACATCATGCTTACCAAAAGCATTAATAATAATAAATCACGTTAACAGGTACTTACCTGAATCACCACTTATACCGATTTGGTATTCATTCCAATGCTACATTCATAAAAATGAGCATTCACAAAGTTAGGCATATTTAATATATTATATAGTGTGTATGTACACACCTGTTACCACGATAGTCTTAAACCCCGAAGATAATCAATCGGCCACCCTCTAAGTCCTTGCCCCTATATTCGGCCAACTATCAAGGTTAGTAATATGGCCATTCGGCCAAACCAAATTATTTAAAGGGTAACCTTTTGTGCGAATCCTTACCTAGTCTCTTTGAATACTAGCCTCGGTGCCCAAATCACGAATCGATTCACAAACTACAATCGGTTAATATAAATAATCATAACCCTTTTAAATGAACACCAATCTATATGTAACTCCTTCAGAAGATTGGTGACTAACGTTAGGCGCACTTACTTGCTTATCTCCAAATCCGAAGATCCTACGGTGGATTAGTATTCTTAATCAATAGTTGCGAAACCCATGCCTATCTTTACCAAAGTCGACATAATGAGATACCAATAATATAAGCATTCGCCTAAGATCCTTACCTTACGAGATCGTCAACAAAAGATGCCTACTTCTCATGCACACAATTGACCAAGTAGAGCTTAAAGAAAAGGGATTTGGCACTTTGATAGAAGTTAGATTCACTAGGGTGTTTAACTCAAAATTTGGACTTTTGGTGAAAGAAGAAAGATAGGTAGAGAATAGATGTTTGGCTAGAAGGAAAATAAAGAAGAAAGAATTGAGGAGGAATTGACAATGGGAGATGCTAGGAGGGTTTGACCTAGGTTTTGGAGAGGATGTAAAAAGAAAAGAGAATATATGATGAGAGGGTTTAGAGATTGACTAGCAAACTTGGAAAAAGAAAATAAGGTGATCACTTTAGGTGCTTATATAAGAATTGGCACCCCTCCCTAGTGTCCTTGCCGTCCCACTTCTCTTAACAAAAGTTCAAGATTCATCAATCTTCCTTGAATCACTCTAGGCCACCCATTCAAACTAATATGATTTAATGAATAATAATAAGTAATAATCTCTTAATAATCCATGTAATATCCCTATTATCCTTAAAATAAAATCCTATTATCCTTCTTTTAACTTATTATTTATCATCAATAAATAAATAATAATAAGAGTTTAAAGAGAGAAACTCTCCCCATGTGCCGTCAAAATAAAGTGCAAAAAGAGGGACTTCCGCGACTCGAACACAAGCTCTCCCTTGCTCCTTGGTGGCGTCACATGTAGCTCTTAAGTGGGCTTACTTTGCCACTTAGTCTAGGCTTATTTTATGTCCAAATTATCCCCATTTATTCTTATAACACCCTCTTGCCAAGGCTCCCTACCTTAAAAGTTAAAAACTAAAATTTCCTACCAAATCGAGCCAACACAAAGCCTTAAATTGATCATTATTATTCCATAAATAATGGCATAGCAGTTCTTACATAAGAAAAATAATTAAATTCCAAATAACCCCATTTTTGGGATGTTACAGGTAAGGATCTATGGTTATAATTGTATTCCTTTCTTTTAAGCCGAAAGTTAGTCTAATCCCTCCTATATTTTATTGATCGAAATATGGAAGGTGAATTTTGGGATTTACTAAGTGTCGACTACAAGGAAGGAGAAGTTCTTTTCCCGAAGGTACACCATAGGCCGCGTGTTCCCTAGTTATTCGGTGAATTTTGAGATTTAAAATCCACAAGGTAAGACATGCGAATATTCAACCAAGGCCTATTTTTGGTGTTTTAGATCTAGTTCATATTTATTCAAAAGCCGAAACTAATTTGTTAAAGTGATTTAAAGCTTTGTGAATACAAGAAAGAGTATAGTGAAGATTTGGGATTTGGCACCAAGGTAAGTTTTAGTGTACTAATCCTACTAGGATTTGGATTTTTGGCGAATGGCTTACTAAGTATTAAATGATTAATTCAAATGCAGGATTAAGGATCTAAACATTAGATCGGCTTTTGAATCTCAAGAAATTGCTATCTTGAATCGGTGTGTACCTACACTAAATCTTGATAGATTCTACTGCTTTAATTCAATATATGTGTTAATATGAAAGTGAAAGATTATGGCTAAGGTACAGTATGTACCCCACACTAATCTTAATAGATTTATGGCTTAAATATGATATATATGATTAATGTGAAAGTGAAAGAATGTGGCTAAAGTACCATATTATGGTACAAGGTACTCAGTACATTTTCCTACTCCTACTAGGATTTGAAATATGTTATATTTAACATGGGAAAAGTGATGTGAAAGTGAAATTAAATATGATATGCATGATATGTATAATTTGGGGCATTCGGGTTATTTGAGAAAGGGAAGTGAATGTGATGACTTGGTCTCACTAAGTGAAACGTGATGACTTGGTCTCACTAAGAATATGTGATGACTTGGTCTCACTAAGAATATGTGATGACTTGGTCTCACTAAGAATATGTGATGACTTGGTCTCACTAAGTGAAACGTGTTGACTTGGTCTCACTAAGAATATGTGATGACTTGGTCTCACTAAGTGAATGTGGTGACTTGGTCACATTAAGTGAATGTGGTAACCCGGTTACATTATCTAAATGTGGTGTCTCATGACACAAATATCCGATGGCTCAGCCATGGCCTTGTCTTGTGAGATCTACCGAGGTAAGATATGTGGGATCACTCGGTTGTGATCGGTGGATTAGCCACGGCCTTGGCGAGGAGTCTGCTAAGGTTGGTGTAACGGATGGACCTAGGTTTGGGTTGGGTTTGCATCATTATCTTGAATTTTTATATGAATATGATATGTATGGTGTGCCTATTTCTATTATGTTTTGGTGTTGGTTACACATTGAGTCTATCGACTCACCCCGTTGTGGGAACATGTTTCAGGTGATGAGCAGTAATGGACCGGACTGACGAACTTGTGGTGGCCATGTTCAGCTTGAAGTTTAATTTTATTTGAATCTTTATTTCATTTTAAGTACTGTACAATTTTCTTTTGGGTTTCATTTTATGTAATAAGGCCATTGTGACATTTTATTTCTGCTTTAATTACTATGTTATGAATTTAGGGCTTTACAAAGAATAAGCCCATTTAATTTAAAATAAGTTTAAATATTTTGTCACCTAAAACAAATGGGTTTTTGTTATAAGAGAAATTTGTTTTCAACTCGAGCCCGACCCACAACAAACTATCTTTCAAAACACACAGTTTTCAAAGTATTCGAATGAATTTTGAACCGGGTTACTTCAAGGAATATACCAGATCCGGTCCATTCTCGTGGGCCGGGTGTGGGGTGTTTCATCTAAACACGCAAATATTGCCTTGTTTTTCATTAAATCGGAATTGAATCTCAAGATTAACTCATTTCAAATGAATAAAAGTATCATACCTAGCACGTTAGGATATAACACCTTTATACTCTGACGTCGAGAGCATCTTTGATCTTCAAAGCATATGAAAAGGGTATTTGGTTATTTAGTCGAACGAAAAATCAACACCCAGCACGTTAGGATGTAATTTTTCGTACTTCTAAACACACAAATATTTCCTTGTTTTTCGAATACGCAATCTTAAAATTGGTTCAATGTACGCTTTTAACGAAAGAAAATATTTAGAAAGAATTCGAATATATTTTAGTTTGAAATATAAAATAATAACTAGTAACACAACTAATTAAGCATGACTTAATATACAAGCTCAACATTATGAACGTAATTGTAGACGAAATTTAATGCACAAATATACAACGGTAATCGCATAATTAAAAAAACATATTAACAAGCAATAATAATTCTACAAGATTTATGATGGCAAACTAATGTAAAACAAAATTTGAATGCTAACAAATGTGTTTAAAACAATCGAAAAATGTTTAAAACTAATAATTCATGAAACGATTCAAAAATCAATGTAATAATTTACAAATAAATTTATGAAAAATTATAATCAATGTAATAATTTACAAATAAATTTATGAAAAATTATCATAAAATAAGCATATACATATTAAAATATATATACTAGCTTATGTATGCTAACTTATATATACACTAAATTATAAAAGAAAAATATATACATAAATAGATTAAAAATATATATACCTATGAAAGATGATATGAAATCCATAATATATATAAATGATTCGATATAAATTATATGTGTATATAAAAGAATATATAAAAATAATTAACAAACATAAATAACATATGAAAGGAAATTAATAAAATCTAGAACAATTTAAACTATATAATATTAAATATTAATTTAAAAGGAAAATAAATTTCACAAGTTAATGATCAAATAAATTAATCTGAGTGCTATATTGAAATTAACATAACAATGAAGGGACTAAAATTGCAAAAAGTTAAAAATGAAATCAGAAAAGGACTAAAATAGAATGCGCGTAAACTAAAAGGGACTGATCTATTCAATCCGGATTGAATTGCAAAAGAATCAAAAAGCATAGGGATCGATTGCGTAAATAGTCCTTTTAAAGCGGAAAGGCACGGATCTGGGTCACAAAGCGGGTAGACGCGCGGATTCTACACCCTCCTAAACGGTGCCGTTTTATTAATGCTTAAAACCGACTTTTGGTTTCCATCATTTAAAACCTTCTATTATTATTATGTTTCTTTAAAATAAAACATACAAACAAAAAAACCAAATCCCTTTTTTCAAACCCCATTCGGCCGTCCTAGTTCTGCCCTTCAAACGCAGATTCGCCACCACGGACGACGACTAGTGGCCTCGAACCTTGATGGATGCCTTTTTTTAGCCTTAAGATCTCTTATCCACCATGATTTCATCGCAGCAAGAAGAAACCCATGGCGTACTCGTAAGGTAAGTCTCTGTTTTCCCTCGTTTATTCTTACATACGAAAGAAAAAAATGAATAGTAATAGAATCTGTAAACTTTTAAGAAACTAAACACTAAAATCACCTTTCAATATGCTTTTCACTATTTTTTGATTCAATACCCTTTTCTGTATGTATATGTGATTCAACAAAAATTGGACCCCTTTTTTATTTCGTGTGTAGGAAATAGAAAAGAAAAAAAATGCTATTGAAATATAAAAAAAATCAAGAGATGAAATCAGAAAGAGACCTTTTTTGAATCTCTGTTTTTGGTTTTTCTGTTGCTGTATTCAGTGTGCGTGTAAATCTTCCAGAAGATGCAATAGCTTGATTTCAGACCTTTTAAAGGCCGAAATAAAATTAAAATAAAAAATACAACTGCCTCTTTTTCTTGCAATTTGTCTGCTGTCATTTGTCCTTATTTTCGCAGGTACAGTGGCCAACTGTGGCTGTACGGAGGCATGGACGTGGCATGTACAAAGGTTGTGCGCTGATAAACTGTAAAAGTAACATATTTTAACCCCATATTTAGTATGCTTTTGGATGATTTAGCCCTTGATTTATGTAAAAAGGTGCTTTTAATCCTTTCTTTTCATGTTTATACTCAAGAAAGCACCCGAGGATGAAAAGAACGAGAAACGGGCTTAAAACGGGCCAATTTGGGCCAAAGAGGAAATCAACACGGCCTGGACTTCAAGCCACATGGCCGTGCCTCGTCAAATTACTTCATACGGCCATACCACGATTTACACGACCGTGCCCCAATCGACAGAATCGAGACACGGCCTGAAGACGATTTACATGGGTGTGTACCTTGGCCGTGCCCCTGCCATGGGAAAGAGCAATTTCACTCAGATTTGGATGCTTGGAGGCAAAGAAACACATTCCTAAGTCTATTAAAACATCCTAGGAGGAAATCTACTTGAATTAGGATACTTAGGACCAAGTAAAGCATCTCAAAGCCTATATAAACACCCAAGGTAGGAACTAAAAAAAGGGAGTCCGGCAGAAGCCGAAACAAGACGGGTCTTTGGTAGAGGCTTTTGCTGAAGCTTTCATCTTTTAGGGAATCACTTGAAGATAGCCAGCGGATCCATCTCAAGAAGTTAGAATTCTATTCAAGACAGAGGATTTCCTCTTCAATTCCTTCAGGGGGTTTTAGGGATTTCTTATGTTTTGTTTTATCTTTTCTCTTGAGATGTTTTCTTATTTAGTTATGAACTAAACCCTTCAGATACCTGAAGGGGATGAAACCTATGATGAATTTTGTTATTTGATTTCTAAATTATATGATATGTACTTGGTTTGTTCTTAATTATGTTGCTTAATTCAATCTGATGTGCTTAGGAATAGACCTTACCTAAGAGTAGAACTAGCATAATTGAGCGGAGTTGATCGGGCACCTAGAGATAGGGTTATGAGATTTTACCGGATTAGGGTGAAACCTAATATGGGAATCCATTGATCGATTCACTGCTTCCTTATGGGGTTATTATAAGAGAACTAGAGTTCCACTAATTAACCTAAGGTTAGACATTATTCGCCTCGAGAGAGGGTTTAATATAGGTTAGGGAGTCTCACGGATCAAGCTAAGTAAAGAAATCATATGGTTTGGAGAATAAATAACAAGAGAAGTCATAGGTGGATTCTTCCTGAGGGTATCGTCTTCATCAACTGAGTTTTCCTAAAGTCTTTCTCCAATTCGTTCTTTTGTCTTTGCATTTAGTTTAAGTATTTCATTAGTTTTAATAAATCAATCACTCCATATTTTAGGCTAAATAATAGAAAGAAAGTGAGTAGTAGTACTTTTAGGTTCCCTTGGGTTCGATAAGATATTCTTGCCTAAACTGTACTACTGTTCGATAGGTGCACTTGCCTCTATCATTGTCATAGTTAGTCTACAGGTTCGATCATTTTTTTATAAATATTAAAACTTGACTGTTTGACACGATCAAGTTTTTGGCACCGTTGCCGGGGAACATTAAAATATTATGAAAGCTATATTTTTATTACTTTAGCCAATTTTTTATTACAATTTATTATCATTATTATTTTTACTTTGCTAATTTTTCCTCTATTTTGCTTTTGGCAGAAAATTTTAGTCTATGAAAAAGATGGCACTAAATAATTATCAGTGGCAAGTAATGAGGACAATTCCTACTAAAACAGCTAGTGTCTTCAACCTCGACGTGGTCACCAGGTTATCTAATCAGTTAGAGATGATGAATAAAAAGATTGATGATTGGTATAGTCCCTCGCAGGAACATCCAAAAATACAATATGATTTGAATCTAGGAGGTGTGGCGAATCCTGAGTATCCACCCAACGGATATGGCATGGAAAACAAGCAAACTCACTATACAGGTAACTATTCTAGATATCAAAATAATTTTTATAGTGACACTTATAATACAGGTTGGAAGTACCATCCCAATTTCTCATGGGATGATCAAAATAGCCAAAGATCGGAACTTACTCCAAATTTTCAACAACCACCTCACCAACAAGAAGAGGAGCCAAATCTTGAAGAGATGCTGACGAAATTCATGGCAGCCACAGATTCTCGTTTCCAAAAGACTGAAGCGGCACTTGATGAACAACAAAAATCGATCAAAGGGATCGAGAATCAAGTTGGAGAACTTACTAGGTCAGTGAGACATCTCGCAAAGCTAATGTCAGAACGACCGCTAGGACGTCTACCAAGTAACACCGAGGTTAACCCAAAGGAACAAATTCAAGCCATTTCAGCTCAAGACAGTAAGGGGATAGATGAACCAAACTCAATACAAGAAAACAAGGGAGACGGAGGTAAGGTAGAGGTAACACAAGAAAAGCTTAAACTGGTAATCAAGGAGTTCCAACCTCGCATACCTTATCCCGAAGCAATGAAAAGAGACAATTCAGAGGAACAGTTCGGTAAGTTTCTTAAACTCTTAAAGAAATTACATATTAAATTTCCTCTCCTTGAAGCTCTTTTTCAGATACCAAACTCAAGGAAATTTTAAGACAGCTCTTGACCAACAAATGCAAATTAGACGAAGAGCACCACGTGGAGCTAAACGCAATGTGCTCAGCAATTCTACAAAATAGACTACCACGAAAGCTAAAAGATCCAGGGAGTTTTACAATTCCATGTTTAATTGGTAGTTTATCTATTGATAATGCATTATCAGATTTAAGGGCAAGCATCAATGTTATGCCTTACAAAATGTTTAAACAACTAGGTCTAGGGAAACCCAGACAAACTAGGATGAGCATTCAATTAACTGATAAAACTATAAGAATTCCTAGGGGTATAATAGAAAATGTTCTAATCAAAATTAATAAATTCGTATTCCCAGTAGACTTTGTTGTTTTATACATGGATGAGGACAACACGATTCCTTTAATTTTAGGAAAACCCTTTCTAGCAACTGCCAGGACTAAAATTGATGTTGGTACAGGAGAACTCATTCTTCGCGTAGGTGACGAAACAATCACTCTTCAAGCTCTTAACTCAGCTAGGACATCAAGTAATAAAGGTACGAACGTTAATTCTATTGATAATCATTTGGTTCAACCTTCTTTAGAGGAAGCATCACGAAATCACTTAGATAAGCTAGACCCTAGACCTCATGCCAACAAAGAAGAAATACATAAGGAACAAAGACTTAGGGTTGACAAACTAAAAGAGCAGGAAACACAAATCAAAGAAGAACAGGAACCGCACGAAGTGAAACTGAAGGAGCCCCCAGACGAGCTGATAGGAACAACGAATCATTTCAAATTAGGAGATCAGGTATTGTTGAATAAGGAAGACCCTCGAATCACCAATTCAGACCTCAAGACAAACGAAGAAATCACTTTTGAGGTACTAAATGTCTTCCTATACGGCACAGTCGAGGTTAGCAATCCTAAATTCGACACTTTTGAGGTTAATATTACTCGACTTAAACTATATATCCATAACCGAAGTGATTGCATGAGAAAGGATTTTCACCTCCTCAAACCACCATGACTATACGAATGAGAGGTAAAGTCTAGCTAAGACTATAAACGAGCGCTTCTCAGGAGGCAACCCGAGCACTAACCCCATTTTTATTTTTTTTATTTTTTATTTTTTTCTTTTCTTTTTCTTTTTAGCACCTAATCATAAACTAACCAAAGAACAGATTTCTAGGCCACACGGCCCTACACACGGGTGTGCTCGTGGCCGTGTGGAAGCTAGGGGATGAACCATGGGAGTGCTAGTAGCTGTGCACGACATAGAAAAATTTCTTTTCCCGATACAGGTGGCGATAATAGTCCACACCCGTGCCGATGCCCCGTGCGAGGTTACTGACTTGTCAAGCACTAGCTAAACACGGCCGTGCCTTTCAACCGTGCCAACATTCTGACTTATCGAACACGGGAGGAGCACGCCCGTATTAATGATCGTGTGAAGAAAGACACGGGCATGCCATGACACCCATGGCCACGCCCGAACACCCTGAATGCGTTCAAAATTAAAAATCCCAAAACACGGGCTACATCTCTATTTAAACCTCATTCTCCATTTTTCTAGTTGTCTTTCATTTGCCATTAGTTATTTTTGTTTTTACTTTATTTCATCATTATTTTTTTTACTTTATTTTATTTTATTTTCTTCTTCTTATTCTTTATGGCATTTAGATTTAGCTTAGGATACAATAAAACCAAGCCGGCTACTTCGAGGATTCAATTTCAAGCGGTTCGAGACGCTTCCCCATTCACCTCAATCTTATCCGGTCTCTTTTCATAGACTTCATCCAAAATTCAGGAAGTGTTACTTCTCCCTTCTCTTTGATTTTATTATTACATAATTGTTTATCTATCTTTGTACATTGAGGGCAATGTACATCTTAAGTGTGGGGGATAAAAGTACCTGACTTTTTGCATTATTCTCAAATCCTGAATTTAGTCTTGTTTTCAAGTATTTTTCTCATATTACTAATTAGGATGAAATTCCTATTGATTTATGATTTGTATTGATCTGTTTTAGAGTAAGTCATAGTTAATTGTGCATTGATGATTAAATTTGAAGAATACTAGAGAATCAGGCATGGTAAGTCTACTTTCTAAAAATTAAAATTGATGGGTCGTTGAACTAAATTTGAGTATTACCTTGAAATTTGGAATTTATAAGGATTGATGTCAAAAACACCCATAATTTTTGTGAGATTTTGAGCCTTATAGAGCATATATTCTTTTTTGTGCTCACTTTATTACTTATGAGTGTGTCTACTTTGAACTGTTATTCTAGAACTTGCCTCGTTTATACATGTCGAGACCACATTAATGATTTGATATACTGAGATGATGAAGATACCTAGATTTAACCCACTTACTCCATAAAAAGCCGACCTTCACAAATTAACCCCTAGTGAACCCCGTTGAATCCTAACAACCTTTTTATTGACTCACCCATTAATATAAAACCAAAATCCCTTTGTATTTGTTATCACCCTTTCTTTTGACTACCCTTTAATCGAGGTTTGATTTGAGTAAGTTACAAGTATATTAGTTCAGAAGTTACATTTATCATTTATGATGTAATATTTTAGTTTGTTCTAAAAAATAAAAAATCCAAGTTTATTCAATATTAGTAGTATATAAAAAGCGACATTTAAACTCCAATTACTGAAGAAAAAGCTCGTATTAAAGTATATCAAATTTTAAGTGATAAAATAGTCTTTATTATAGAGTAATTATCAATAGTGGTATTATTAGTTTTCATTCAAAGTAAATATTCATATTTAGTTCAGTGTTTCTAGTTAGGTAATTTGTCAAGTCAATCTCGATTCTAACCTTTTAATTCAGCCTTTATCCATACCTTGTAACCCAAGCTCCATTACAACCCTGATACCTTTTGATTTGTGTATCATCTCATATACAGTGGTGGAGATTTGATTTTCAGGCAAGCCTATGGGATTAACTTTTCAGGTTCAACTTAGAGTGCTTATTCTTGAACCTTAAACACTTCGAGTGATTTGAGTGAATCTTTTGTGAGGATGTTAATCCTTGTCGATTTTGAATTAAAGGTAATTACTTAGTGATAAATCGTAAAAGTAACACATTTTAACCCTATATTTAGTATGCTTTTGGATGATTTAGCCCTCAATTTATGTAAAAAGATGCTCTTAATCCTTTCTTTTCATGTCTTATACTCAGGAGAACACCTAAGGATAAAAAGAACGTAAAAAGGGTTTAATACGGACCAAAGTGGGCCAACCCAAGAAGTCGGCACGACCTCTACCCATATATTACACGGGCGTGTCATAACCGTGCCTAAATCGACAGGATGGAAACATGGGCTGGACCACAATTTACACGGGCGTGTCAAGACCGTGCCCCTGCCACAGGAAATAGCAGTTTCACCCGGAATTGGATGCTTGGAGCCCAAGAAACGCAATCTTAAGTCCACTCAAACACTTAGGACGAATTTCACTTGAATTACGAGTACTTAGGAGCCAAGTAAAGCATCCCAAACATCTATATAAACAATCCAAGGCAGCAATTCAAGGTCATCAGGTTTTAGCAGAGTTTTCTGCCAGAGCTTTACTCGTTTAGGAAATTACTCGAAGATAGCCAATTGATCCATCTTGAAGAGTCAAAATTCTACTCAAGACGGAGGATCTCCTCTTCAATTCCTTCAGGGGTTTTTAAGGATTTCCTATGTTTTGTTTTATCTTTTCTCTTGAGATGATTTCTTGTTTAATTATGAACTAAACCCCTCAGATACCTAAAGGGGATGAAACCTATGGTGGATTTTGTTATTTAATTCTTTCGGTTTATATGATAAATACTTAGTTTGTTCTTAATTATGTTGCTTAAATTTATCCGATGTGCTTAGGTGGAGGAGGAATAGACCCTGCCTAAGAGTAGATCTAGCATAATTAAGTAGAGTTGATCGGGCGCCTAGAGATAGGGTTACGAGATTTTGCCGGATTAGGGTGAAACCTAATATGGGAGTCTATTGATCGATTCTTCGCTTCCTTAGGGGTTATTATAAGAGAATGAGAGTTCTACTAATTAACCTAAGGTTAGACGTTATTCACTTCGAGAGAAGGTTTAATATAGGTTAGGGAGTCTCATGGATCAAGCTAAGTAAAAGAAATCATATGAATTGGAAGTTAGATAATAAGTGAAGTCATAGGTGGATTCTTCCCGAAGGTATCGTCTTTATCAATTGAGTTTTCTTCAAAGTCTTTTCCCAAAGTTTATTCTTTTGCCTTTGCATTTAAAGTTTAAGTATTTCATTTGTTTTAGTTTAATAAACCAATCACTCCATATTTAGGCTAAATAATAGAAAGACAATGAGTAATAGTACTTTTAGGTTCCTTGGGTTCGATAAGATATTCTTGCCTGAGCTATACTACTATTCGATAGGTGCAATTGCCTCTATCGTTGTCGCAGTCAGTCTACAGGTTCGATCACTCTTTTATAAATATTAAAACTAGACTGTTTTGCAGTGATCAAGTTTTTAGCGCATGTTCTTGGGAATTCTAAAATATTACGAAAGCTCTATTTTTATTACTTTAGCCATTATGTCTAATTTTATTAATTTTACTAATCCTCCTTATTAAACTTGCAAGGTACCTCTAGTTTATGACTAGAAGAAACCCTAGAGGACCATTAGAATCTGACAAAGATATTGAAGCTACCGCTCGAGAATCACGAGAAACTAGGCGAGCTCTAGACTACCAAAGAGAAGAACAACAAAACAAATCCAATCCTCTTGAAGGGATGACCGAAAATAATTACTTTGATCATAAGATCGAATGCTCAGCGTACTATGTATGATTATGCTAAACCTAATCGACGGAGCGTAATCTAGTATTGCTAGGCCTACTATAGCTACTAATAATTTTGAATTAAAACCTAACATAATACAAATGATTCAATAGTTTGTTCAATTTGATGGATTGCAGGACGAAGATCCAAATACTCATATAGCTAATTTCTTAGAGTTCTGTGATACTTTCAAAATAAATGGCATTTCTAATGATGCCATACGTCTTCGGTTATTTCCTTTTTCATTAAGGAATAAAGCAAAGCAGTGGTTGAACTCGTTACCATGAGGGTCAATCTCAACATAGGACCAAATGGCCGAAAAATTTCTTTTAAAGTATTTTCCACCAGCCAAAACGACCAAATTTAGGAATGACATATCTTCTTTTGTGCAGAATGACGCAGAAACATTATATAATGCATGAGAAAGATACAAGGATCTCCTAAGGAGATGCCCACACCACGAATTACCTTTGTGGCTTCAAGTCCAAACTTTCTACAATGGTGTGAATTCTTCAACAAGGCAAATGATTGATTCATCAGCCGGTGGAACTCGGAACAACAAAACTCCTGAAGCGGCCTACGATTTTATCGAGGAGATGTCATTGAACACTTATTAATGGCAAATCACAAGCGTGAAGCCGACAAAATCAGCCGGAGTTTTCAACATAGACGCAGTGACAATGCTGTCAACACAGGTAGAGTTAATGAATAAAAAGCTTGATAATCTATGTTCTTCACAGGTACATCCAGTGATGCAATGTGAAGCAAGCGGGAATGTGACGAATATTGAGTACCCACTCTACCAACCAGGAGCAGAAAATGAGCAGACAAACATATAGGTAACAATTTCAGATCCAATAATAATCTCTATAGTAATACTTATAACCCAGGTTGGAGGAACTACCCAAATTTTTCATGGGGAGGACAAGGAAATTAAGGAATTCAAAGGCAGCAACCTCCTCCAAATTATCAAAATCTGCCCAACCCATAGGGAAAAACAATCAAGCCTTAAGAGATGCTGATAAAATTCATGGCAGCCACAGAATCTCGTCTTCAAAAGACTAATACAAACCTTGATGAACAATAGAAGTTGATGAAATGACTCGAGAATCAAGTTGGAGAACTTACTAGGTCAGTGGGACACCTGACAAAGTTAATTTCTAAACGCCAACAAGGACGTCTACCAAGCAACACAGAAATAAATCCAAAAGAGCAAATCCAAGCCATTACAACACAAGAGGGTACAGAAGTAGATAGACCCACATCAGCGCAAGAAAAGAAGGATAAGACCGAGGTAGTTCAAGAAAAGCAAAAACCGGTAATCAAAGAATACCACCCTCGCATACCTTATCCCGAAGCATTGAAAAAAGATGATTCAGATGAACAATTGGGTAAGTTTCTAAAACTCTTGAAGAAATTACATATTAACTTACCTCTTATTGAAGCTCTTTTTTAGATGCCCGATGCAAGGAAATTCTCAAGCAAGCTCTTGACGAACAAACGCAAAATAGATGAAGAGTACCATGTGGAATTAAACGCAACATGCTCAGCTATGCTACAGAATAGGCTACCAAAAAAATTAAAAGATCCAGGGAGTTTTACGATTCCATGCTTAATTGGTAGTTTGATTATTGATAATGCGTTAGCTGATTTAGGGGCAAGTATAAATGTTATGCCTTATGTACTATTTAAACGACTAGGTCTAGGAAGCCCAAACAAACTAGGATGAGTATTCAACTAGTGATAAAAGCGCCGAATCCCTAGGGCATTATTGAAGATATTTTAGTCAAAATCGATAAATTTGTTTTCCCAAGAGATTTTGTTGTTTTAGACATGGATGAGGAAAATTCAATCCCTTTAATTTTAGGAAGACCTTTTCTTGCAACCGCCAAGACTAAAATTGATGTTGCCACAGGAGAACTCATACTGCGTGTAGGAGATGAATCACCAATCTTCAAGCTCTTCACTCGGCGAACCACGTAAGATAAAGGTAAGAAAGTCGTTTCAATAGATAATCAAATTTTTCAACCTCCATCACAGAAACATCACGAGCGACAAAAGCGAGCCAACACGAAGCATACGATCAACAATTTAGAAGAAGCGGAAGATATACACCAAAGAAAAGCGGGATCCACACGTAAAACCTAAAGAACCACCAGAAGAGCTCATAGGAACATCCAATCACTTTAAAATAGGAGACCAAGTGCTGTTAGACAAAGTCGATCTTCACATCACTCCAACAGACTTGAGGACAAAGGGAAAAATTCTTCCCAAGGTACACGAAATCTTTCCCCAAAACACAGTCGAGGTAAGTAACCTAAAATTCGATAAATCCAAGGTAAATGCTTCTCGACTCCAACTTTGTCATGAAAATAAAATCGCAAGCATGAGGGAAGATATTCAAACCTTTAAACCTCCCTGAAATTTTCAAACATGAGAATAGTCTAGCTTAAGACTATAAACGAGCGCTTCTTGGGAGGCAACCCGAACATTAACACTATTTATTTTCAATTTTTTTTCAGTTCCTTTTCTGTCCATCTTTCTTCCATAAGTATTTAGTTGGAAACTAACATAAAAGTGCAGATTTCCAGACCACACGACCTTACACACAACTGTGTTCGTGGCTATGTGGACCACCAAAACCACCACACTGACAGGAGCAGGGCCGTGCAAGTCAGCCCAACCACTCCCCGATGTCATGAGCCCAACAACCCTAAAACACGAGTATCGACAAGAACAGCATGGGCGTGCCTATGAACCGTCTGAAGCTACTGACTCTCTCAAAACGGGCGTGGCTGGCTAAGAAATGGGCGTGCAAGAAGCAACACGCCATTAGCCACGGTCGTGCTAGGCAGCTGTGTGAATCAACACACCCTTGGTACACGGGCGTGGGAACATGCCAGATTTGAAATCCTATTTAAACCCCCACAGCCCTTCCACTTTTTCCCATCTTCTTTCTTATTCCTTCTTCCTCTTTTTTTTTTTTTCAAAATTTTCTTCCTAATCATAGAAAAGATCCAAGACACTTGAGCAACACAAAGACCATGGCGAAGAAACATAAGCATCGTATCCTCAAAGGAAACCTCAACATGAGTTCATGCCGGTAGCTTCACTTAATTGACACGCCAAGGGTCTCGGAGACCTTTTCGATTCTATTTTTCTTTTCTCGTCTCCTTTATTCTCCTTATCTATACTTCTTTGATGCTTAATATAATTTATTTCATATTAGTTTCTTGGTTTTAGGTTCTAAAGGCTACTAGGCAATCACACAACACAGCCTTCGAAGTCACACCCACTTCGCAAACCATCCAACAATAAGGACTCCTTAGTCCATTATTCTTTTCTTTCAATTTCAGTTCTCTTCTTAGTCTCCTTTTTATTTTCTTAATCTTTAAATTTAGTATTAGTATATCATTATTATTTCCCTAGATCTCTTGGTTATATCTTCACAGGCTACCTGATTTCTTCATCTAGCAAATTGCTTCTCGGTAGCCACTCCACCAGGCCTATAGAAAACACCATCACATACCAAAGGCGCTTGAGGATCATCTAGATTTCAGGAGTATTATTTTCCCCACCTATCTTTTGATTTGGCACATAAATTTCATTATCTATCTTTGTACATTGAGGGCAATGTACATCTTAAGTGTGGGGGTAATAGTGCCTAACTTTTTGCATAACTCTCAAAACCCTGAAATTAGTCTTAATCAAAAGTATTTTTCTCATATTATTAATTAGGATGAAATTTATAATGATTTATGATCTTTATTGATATGTCTCTAATTAAATCATAGTTAATTGTGCATTGAGGATTAAATTTGAAGGATACTAGAGAATCAAGCATGATAAGTCTATTTTTCAAAAATAAAAATTGATAGGTTGTTGAACTGAATTTGAGTATTACCTTGAAGTTTGAAATTTACAGGGATTGATGTCAAAAACACCCATAATTTTTTGGTGAGATCTTGAGCCTTATAGAACATATATTCTTTTTCTTGCTCACTTAATTGATTATGAGTGTGTCAACTTTGAACTGTTATTCTAGAACTTGCCTCGTTTATACATGTCGAGGCCACATTAATGATTTGATACACTGAGATGATAAAGGCGCCTAGGTTTAACCCATTCACTCCACTAAATAGCCTACCTTCACAAATCAACCCCTAGTGAACCCCGTTGAATCCTAATAACCTTTTTATTGACTCACCCACTAATATTAAACCAAAAGTCTTTTGTATTTGTTATCAATATTCCTTTGACTACCCCTCTATCGAGAATTGGCTTGATCAATTTCCAAATTAGGTTATTTCAATTATCAAAGTTCCTTTTATTAAGTTTTACTTAGTTTGTTCTTAAAAAAAAATCCCAGTATATTAAATATTGGTAGTATATAAAAGAGCTTAGAGCGTTTAAACTTCAATTGGTAAAGAAGAAGCTCGTATTAAAGTAGTATCAAAATACTCCTTATTATGGAGTAATTATCAAAAGTGATATTATTAGTTTTCATTCAAAGTAAATATTCATATTTAGTTCAGTGTTTCTAGTTAGGTAATTTGTCAAGTCAATCTCGATTCCAACCCTTCTAATTCAGCCTTTTTCCACACCTTTAACCTTAGCCCCGTTACAACCTTGATTAAAGACCTTTTGATCTATGTATCAACTCATATACAGTGGTGGAGATTTGATTTCCAAGCAAGTCTATGGGATTAACTTTTCAGGTTCGACTTAGAGTGTTTATTCTTGAACCTTGAACACCTTTGAGTGACTTGAGTGAATCTATTGTGAGGACGTCAATCCTTTTCGGCTTTGAATTAAAGGTAATTACTTAGATAAGGGGAAACACCTATGTTTTTGTACTACAAAGGTATGACTTATCGTAATTAAATCTTTAGGACTCTTTGAGTTGAATTATCCATGTATAGATTATCTATGAATTATGATGAGACAATATCGATAGGAATTATGAATTTTGGAAAGTTCATTTTAATTGTAAATTGAGAATTTTGCTTGAGGACAAGCAAAAGCTTAAGTGTGGGGGTATTTGATAAACCGTAAAAGTAACACATTTTAACCCCATATTTAGTATGCTTTTGGATGATTTAGACCTCAATTTATGTAAAAAGATGCTCTTAATTCTTTCTTTTCATGTCTTATACTTAAGATAACACCTAAGGATAAAAAGAACGTAAAACGGGCTTAATACGGACCAAAGTGGGCCAACCCAAGAAGTCGGCACGGCCTGGACTTCATGCCACACGGCCGTGCCCCAATATTTAGATTGCACACGGTCACACCCTGATTTACATGATCGTGCCTCGTCGATAAAAAACCCAACATTGCCTGGACTTCATGCCATACGGCCGTGCCCCAATTAGCAGACCCGAAGCACGACCTATACCCATATATTACACGGGCGTGTCATAGCCGTGCCTAAATCGACAGGATGGAAACACAGGCTGGACCACGATTTACACAGGCGTGTCAAGGCCGTGCCCCTGCCGCGGGAAAGAGTAATTTCACTCGAAATTGGATGCTTGGAGGCCAAGAAACGCAATCCTACCACTCAAACACTTAGGACAAATTTCACTTGAATTAAGAGTACTTAGGAGCCAAGTAAAGCATCCCAAACGTCTATATAAACAATCCAAGGTAGCAATTCAAGGTCGTCAGGTTTTAGTAGAGGTTTCTGCCAGAGCTTTACTCGTTTAGGAAATTACTCGAAGATAGCCAATTGATTCATCTCGAAGAGTCAGAATTCTACTCAAGACGGAGGATCTCCTCTTTAATTCCTTCAGGGGTTTTTACGTATTTCCTATGTTTTGTTTTATCTTTTCTCTTGAGATGATTTCTTGTTTAATTATGAACTAAACCCCTCAGATACCTGAAGGGGATGAAACCTATGATGGATTTTGTTATTTAATTCTTTTGGTTTATATAATAAATACTTATTTTTTCTTAATTATGTTGCTTAAATTTATCCGATGTGCTTAGGTGGAGAAGGAATAGACCCTGCCTAAGAGTAGATCTAGCATAATTAAGCAGAGTTGATCGGGCACCTAGAGATAGTGTTACGAGATTTTGTTGGATTAGGGTGAAACCTAATATGGGAGTCCATTGATCGATTTACTGCTTCCTTAGGGGGTTATTATAAGAGAACGAGAGTTCCACTAATTAACCTAAGGTTAAACATTATTCACTTCGAGAGAAGGTTTAATATAGGTTAGGGAGTCTCACGGATCAAGCTAAGTAAAAGAAATCATATGAATTGGAAGTTAGATAATAAGTGAAGTCATAGGTGGATTCTTCCCGAAGGTATCATCTTTATCAATTGAGTTTTATTCAAAGTCTTTTCCCAAAGTTTATTCTTTTGCCTTTGCATTTAAAGTTTAAGTATTTCATTTGTTTTAGTTTAATAAACCAATCATTCCATATTTAGGCTAAATAATAGAAAGACAGTGAGTAATAGTACTTTTAGGTTCCTTGGGTTCGATAAGATATTCTTGCCTGAGCTATACTACTATTCGATAGGTGCACTTGCCTCTATCGTTGTCGCAGTCAGTCTACAGGTTCGATCACTCTTTTATAAATATTAAGACTAGACTGTTTTGCAGCGATCACTTAGATAAGAGGAGACACCTATGTTTTCGTACTACAAAGGTATGACTTATCATGATTGAATCTTTAGGGTTCTTTGAGTTAAATTATCCGTGTATAAATTATCTATGAATTATGATGAGACATTGTCAATAGGAATTATGAATTATGGAAAGTTCGTTTTAATTGTAAGTTGTGAATTTTGCTTGAGGACAAGCAAAAGCTTAAGTGTGGGGTATTTGATAAATCGTAAAAGTAACATATTTTAACCCCATATTTAGTATTCTTTTGGATGATTTAGCCCTTGATTTATGTAAAAAGGTGCTTTTAATCCTTTCTTTTCATGTTTATACTGAGGAAAGCACCCGAGGATGAAAAGAACGAGAAATGGGCTTAAAACGGGCCAATTTGGGCCAAAGAGGAAATCGATACGGCCTGAACTTCAAGCCACACGGCCGTGCCTCGTCAAATTACTTCACACGGCCATGCCACGATTTACACGGCCGTGCCCCAATGATAGAATCGAGACACGGCCTGAAGACGATTTACACGGGCGTGTACCTTGGCCGTACCCCTACCGCGGGAATGAGCAATTTCATTCGGATTTGGATGCTTGGAGGTAAAGAAACACATTCCTAAGTCTACTTAAACATCCTAGGAAGAATTCTACTTGAATTAGGATACTTAAGAGCCAAGTAAAGCATCTCAAAGCCTATATAAACTCCTAAGGTAACAACTAAAAAAAGGGAGTTCGGCAGAAGCCGAAACAAGACGGGTCTTTGGCAGAGGCTATTGCCGAAGCTTTCATCTTTTAGGGAATCACTTGAAGATAGCCAGTGGATCCATCACAACAAGTCAGAATTCTATTCAAGACAGAGGATTTCCTCTTCAATTCCTCCAGGGGGTTTTAGGATTTCTTATGTTTTGTTTTATCTTTTCTCTTGAGATGTTTTCTTATTTAGTTATGAACTAAACCCTTAAAATACCTGAAGGGGATGAAACCTATGATGGATTTTGTTATTTGATTTCTAAATTATATGATAAGTACTTAGTTTGTTCTTAATTATGTTGCTTAATTCAATCTGATGTGCTTAGGTGGAGGAGGAATAGACCCTACCTAAGAGTAGATCTAGCATAAGTGAGCGGAGTTGATCGGGCACCTAGAGATAGGGTTACGAGATTTTATCAGATTAGGGTGAAACCTAATATGGGAATCCATTGATCAATTTACTGCTTCCTTAGGGGGTTATTATAAGAGAACGAGAGTTCCACTAGTTAATCTAAGGTTAGATGTTATTTGCCTCGAGAGATGGTTTAATATAGGTTCGGGAGTCTCACGGATCAAGCTAAGTAAAGAAATCATATGGTTTGGGGAATAAATAACAAGAGAAGTCATAGGTGGATTCTTCCTGAGGGTATCGTCTTCATCAATTGAGTTTTCCTAAAGTCTTTTTTCCAATTCGTTCTTTTAACTTTGCATTTAGTTTAAGTATTTCATTAGTTTTAATAAATTAATCACTCCATATTTCAGGCTAAGCAATAGAAAGAAAGTGAGTAGTAGTACTTTTAGGTTCCCTTGGGTTCGATAAGATATTCTTACCTAAACTATACCACTATTCGATAGGTGCACTTGCCTCTATCGTTGTCATAGTTAGTCTATAGGTTCGATCATTCTTTTTATAAATATTAAAACTCGACTGTTTGACACGATCATCTTATTGGAGGTTCTGGTAGCGCGTGGGAAGAAAAATCGCTTCTTGGTATTCTTTGAACCCTAGGGTTTTCTATTGGTATTTTTCTTTGGGCTTAGTGAATTTGTGATTGTTTGGGCTGTTTGGGTTTATTATTTGGGACTGTTTATTTTGTAATGGACTTTTATAATAATAATAATTTTTTGGGTTTTTTTAAAATTTGGTTTTGTTTTGGTTAATGTTTTGTTTGGTTAATAGGCTCGGGCAAATTTTGGGCCTTACAGCTGCCCCTCTTTGCTCATTGTCGTGTAACGGGAATGAAGCAAAGACTTTAAAGAGGGCCAAATTTTCCTGGTCTTGTAAGTTCTTGACTTCTTGGCACGTCTTTTCTGCAAGTAGCTTTATTCTATCCCACTGTATCTTTAAGGGCATAGGAACTAGCGCTTCGATTTGCTCAAATGTAATTTCAGGGAGAAGAGATTTGTAGCTTTGATCTTCTCCACTAGAACTTCGAAGAGGTAAGAATTCAGAGAGAAGAGATTCGTAGCTTCGATCTTCCTACTGAAACTTCTCGAAAATGAAAGTTGATCCTCAATGCACTCAGGGAGGAGATATTTGTAGCTTCGACCTACTCCACTGGGACTTCGAGGTGATAAGAATCTAGAGAGAAGAGATTTGTAGTTTTGATCTTCTCACTGAAAATTCTCAAAAATATAGGTTGATCCTTAATACACTCAGGGAGAAGGGATTTGTAACTTCGACCTGCTCCACTGGGACTTCGGGGTGATAAGAATCCAGAGAGAAGAGATTTGTAGTTTCGATCTTCTCACTGAAACTTCTCGAAAATAAAGGTTGATCTTCAATACACTCAGGGAGGAGGGATTTGTAGCTTTGACCTGCTCCACTGGGACTTCGAGGTGATAAGAATCTAGAGAGAAGAGATTTGTAGTTTCGATCTTCTCACTGAAACTTCTAAGAAATAAAGGTTGATCCTCAATACACTCAGGGAGGAGGGATTTGTAACTTTGACCTACTCCACTAGGACTTCGAGGTGATAAGAATCCAGAAAGAAGAGATTTGTAATTTTGATCTCCTCATTGAAACTTCTCAGAAATAAAGGTTGATCCTCAATACACTCAGGAATAAGGGATTTGTAGCTTCGACCTGCTCCACTGGGACTTGGAGGTGAAAAGATTTGTATTTTCGATCTGCTTCACTCAAGAAGGCAAGATTTTCCATCTTCAATCTATTCCACTACAAACTCAGGGACGCCAGACTGGTATCTTTGATCTATCGCTCAGGAAGGCAAGATCTGCTATTTTACCAATGTTGCGACACCGTCCTCTAGGGGACCTATCCTATAAAATCAGTTTTGTGTTTATGCTTATGCAAAATGGTTAGGATGCAATGATCAGAATGAATCTAATGCTCGTAACTAAATGTATTATGGACGACATTTGTATGAATGCAAAATGTCATGAGAATGGTCTTTTTACAAAGATTAGGATATAATGATCGGAATGAATCAAATGCCCCTAAATAGATGTGCCTTATGGATGACATTTGTATGAATGAAGAATGTCATGAGAATGATCTTTTTACAAAGATTAGGATGCAATGATCGGAATGAATCAAATGCCCCTAAATAGATGTGTCTTATGGATGACATTTGTATGAATGCAGAATGTCATGAGAATGATTTCTTACAAATATTAGGATGCAATGATCGGAATGAACCGAATGCCCCCTAAATAAATGTGTCCTATGGATGAAATTTATATGAATGCATAATGAGAATGATTTCTTACAAAGATTAGGATGCAATGATCAAAATGAATCGAATGCCCCCTAAATAAATGTGTCCTATGGATGGCATTTGTATAAATAAAGAATGTCATGAGAATGATTTCTTACAAAGATTAGGATGCAATGATCAGAATGAATTGAATGCTCCTAAATGTGTTTTGCATGAATGCGTAATTTCATGAGAATGATCCCTGTTTAAGGTGTCATTATTCATTGTTCATCAGGGTAATATGCTACCCTCTTGTTCGGCTAGTATTCTTGACAGAAAACCTGAGAAAACAAATATCTTGCTCAACAGACTTGCCCCGCCGTAACTTTAGGGTTCATCTCATTATGACTTAGGGGTATATGATCTGAATCTTTTCCCAACCATCCTACTGTGATTTCAGAATGTGAGATTTTTTTTCTTCAATCCATCCCATTACTATTCAAAGGTATAGGATCTGTATGAGCTTCCATCCATCCAACTGTAACTCAGGGGTATAAGGTCTATAGCTTGTTCTATCAACTGATCACTCCTTGGGTGACCCAACCAAATGTGTATGCATGATATTTACATGGATGCAGAATATCATTTTTCTTACGAATGATTCCCCTTTTACACTTGGGTTAACATTGCCCATTTTCCGTTAAGGTTGTATCACCAACCATTTTTGACAGAAAATCCAAGGAGATAGCCCTAATTTAGACTTTTCCTTCTCCAACATTTCCAACCCTTAAGCTTGGTAAGTTCTAAACAATAGCCCTATTTCAGGTTCTTGTATTATTTAGAAGCTTCCAGAGTAATATGCGAAACTTCTTTTGTGAAAGTGTTATTAGTCCACTAATCGTTATTTCAATGCAAAGTGCCTGAAAAAGATCATAACCATGGACAAGACGGAAATTAATTGGGAGCATAGCTCGAACAAGCAAGTTAACCAAAGCTAGCAAATGCAATTAAGCAGGGATTTTATCAAAGGCGTATCTTGAAAAGAATAATGTAGTCAAAGATAGCAAATTCAAAATGGATAAGCTGGAAAACTAGGTGCCCCAGATATCGCAGCCTGAGCTTCTCTGTTCAAACTTCTTGAGGACCATTTTAAGTTCAACATTTGTTTAGGGGATCTGAAGTACTTTGTCGATGCCCCAAGACGTAGCATACTTCTTTATTGTTAATTCAAGCATAGCAAGACTGTTGTATGCCTCATTTTTTATCAAAATTTGAGTCTCCCTTTTCAGGTTTTCAACTCAAATCTCCTTTGGTCTCAAAACGCCCTTTGCGGGTTTTCACCTTGGCCTCTCCTTTTTCTTCTTTTTCTTTCTTTTTCTTTTTTTTTCAAATTCACCAGATTGGGCAGGTCCTTGCTATCCATCTTGGTCAATATTCATGCTTCCCCAGAATAGGCCTTCTTCGCTGCATAAGATCCTTCCCAGTTTGGCATCCACTTTCTTCTGAAGCCCTTTTTGCATGGGAAAAGTCTTCTTCAAAGCCCTATCATGAAATTTTCTAGGGCGAATCATTTTTGTTGTGAGCTTGCATCATCGACCGTGATGATAGCTTTTAACATTCTTCAAATTCAATGATCATATTGAGATTGGATTCATTCTGCCTCATCCAATTTCAGCTCTGAGAGAATTTCGACTCCAATGGGCAAAACCAATGAGAAGTGTGTTGCCCCGGTGACAGTCTTGGCTAACGTTTGATAAGCATAAAGGGTAAATAGTAACTTCTGTATGCCAATCCTTACAAGTCTTGGTCTTTTATGATCTTTTATTTTTCTTTTTGGTCACTTTTGCTGCACTGATATGTGGCACCTGATCTTTGAATAGACCGCAGACTTTTGACATTGTGCGATTAAATATGATCTTTTCGACATCATTTTTTTGATTTTTTATTTGATATTTTCTTTTATTTTTTTTATTTTTGATTTTTTTGACTTTGTTTTTTTTTGCTGACTATCGACTTTGTAATATTGGCATATGAAGCGACTTTTACCATCTTAGTGAAGTAACCAACATCCACGAAAATGAATCGATATTGGCCAGAAACTTTTGATGAGTTTGGCTTGATAACCACCATGCCCCACGTATAGACAAAATGGAGGAGGCATATAAGTCCTGTCTTTCTTAATTTGGCATTTGATGCAATTTTCCTTTCTCGGTAGACCAGTAGCCTAAACCTGATAATTAGCCCGACTATTGTAGAACCATTAGTATGGGTTTTTTTAAACACCAATCTTACAGCATGCCCATGTTTTAGAAGCTTGGCGTGCCTTGATATGATCGCGCGAAAATGTCTCGAATTCTTGAAAATAGCTCAATGATGTCTCACCTTATTTCTGTGGTGAATTAGGCTTCGATTTTTGCCCATTTCCTAAGATCGCAACATCTACTGACCCTTTGCAAGGTGTAGTTTATTCTCATCTTGCTCTATCATCCTTAACAAATCAAAAGATAGGCTACAATCTCTGTGATCTTCAAAGTCTTTAGATCCCTTAGACCCATATCTCATTCAAAAAGGGAGTTAGTAACAACGTCGTTCAGATCATTGTTATCTGGGTACCCGAGTACGAAGATCCAAAAATGATTCTAAGGATGATTATTTATATGATATGATCCTAAATGAAGAATGAAAGAGTATTCCAAAAGAATAAAAGAATGTATAGTATGAAAAAGAATGAAAGAATATTTGCTCAAAAAGATGCATTTTATTGGAATAAAAATTCTGGACCCAAGCCTATTTCATAAAAGGATTCTTGTTGCTTCTAGGCTTAAAGCAACAAGCATGTTTTGAATATTACTCTAGATTAACTAAAAAATACAGGGATCACTTCCACAGTCCCATTGTTTAAAATCTTTCCAAGTACGTAAAGGTAGAAGCTTGGAAAAGTCTATTCTCTGGTTCTCTCTTTGAATATATTGTTAATGTTCAGATTCCCTAATATTCCTTCGGGTTTTTGATTTCCTCAATCAAACCTCGCACTAATGCTCTGAGCTCGATGCATCATTGGATCTCATGCCCCTATCCATCATGGGCTTCACGATGTATTCTCTTTTAACAGAAAGGTTGGGTAACGAATTTTCTACACTATAAAGATCATCGAATTTTGACGATACCCAATCTGATGAGTCTTTCTACTACTTTCTTGAAAGCGGTGCAATTTTCCATCGAGTGCCCCATAATTCCTGCATGGTATTCGCATTGGGTGTTCACATCGTACCATTTAGGGTATGGAGAACATATTGGTTCTATATGAAAAGGGGATACAACATGTGCATCGAACAAAATTTGATACAACTCCCTATACGAGATTGGGATGGGCGCGAACTGGAGTTTTTTCGAGTTTGATCTTAGATCGGGTTATTGCTGTAACACCCCAAACCCGGTCAATACGCCATGACCGTATCTGACATGCCACAGAGGAAAAGCGTTTTGAAGAAAATTTAGTTTCCGATTAAATTTGAGAAAAATAAGTGCGTGATTAGTTAAAAAAAATTGATAGTTTACTTTTAAAATCCCGTAAGTAAATTTTCTTTTTAAAACTTAGTTGACAATCCATAGGTTAGAAAACATTTATGTCATTTTAAGAAAAACCCAAATTATTACTTTGAAAACCGTTCGCATTTGAGTGTAGAAACTTCAATTTGTAAATCATTTAAGTTGTCGAAAATATTTAAGTTGAAATTTTACTATCAAACGATTTATATTACCCGATGGTAAAATTTTGAAAACTATTGCGTTTTTATAATTTAGAAAACTTTGGGCTTAATTATTAGATCAACCATGATGATTATTTAGCCATGTTTAAAACAAGTCCAAAGCATATAAATAATCCAAAAACATAATTAAAGAGGCCTTATTACAAATTCAAATAAAGATGTTAACAAAATTAAAATAAAATAAAGTACCCAAATCGAAGTTCATGAAAAACTGAATTTTTATTGCATGGCCTCCTTGAGTTCATCCGACTCCTCCTCTGCGATCTAAGAATCACCTGAAAATATAAAGGAGAAGGTGAGTCACCAAGACTGAGTGCATAAATCCTTCCCCCGGTTAATGCAACATTCTTACACAATTCATAACCAAGCAATATATATATATATATATAATGCACCTAACCTAGCCATCCACAACTCCTTTTGTAACACCCCAAACCCGGTCAATACACCACGACCGAATCTGGTATGTTACGGGGAAAACGCATTTGAGAGGTTAGGTTTCTGGATAAAGTTTTGATGAAAACTCTTTGCTGTATTTGTACTTTGTAAAAATCTTGGGCATGATTGTTTTAAAACCGATAGTGCATTTTGCTAACCCGGAGGTTTTGAAAACTTAGCTGGATCTAATAGTAAAACCAATTTATATCATTTGGAAATTCGAGTTATTCCTTTTCAGTTGCAAAAACATTTTAAACTTAGTTTAAGTTTGGAAAACATTTGAGTTGCATTCATTTTAAATTACAGCGTGGTACCCAATGGTAAAGTTTAAAACATATCGCTTTGTAGTTTTGAAAACCTTATCTTTCCAAGTTTTATCTAATATTAACCCAATAATTTGTTAAGGCATATTTGAAATCAAATTTAAGCATATAAATAACCAAAGTATAATTTTAAAAAGGCCTTTTACAATCCCAACAAAATCAAATGAAAATAAATAACGCAAAGTACCAAGTTTGTAAATCGGTGCAAATCCCAATTGATTCATGGCATGGTCACCTCGAGTCCACCCTACCCATGTCCGCGATCTAAGTGTCACTGAAATGATAAGGGAGAAGGTGAGTCGCAAGACTCAAAGCAAAAATCCCCTCCGATGAATGCAACATACTGAACACACATCATAACAAAGCAATACAAGTAATGCACCTGATCCTAACCATCCACAACACCTTTTCTACCCCGTGTGGTACCAAACCACTGATGGTGCCAAACCACTGGTGACCCAAAGTCACGATATCCATCAATGTGGTGCCAAACCGCTGGTGACCCAAAGTCACGAATAATCCATCTGTGGGGCCAACCCACGTGTGATACCAAATCACTGGCGACGATCCCGTATCTCAATAGTGGGGCCAACCCACGGTGGTACTAAGCCACAGGGACGAGTCGCTATGAGGTGCCAAACCTCTGGTGTCCCAAAGACACAAATGTGATACCAAATCACTGGTGACCGAAGTCACGAATAGTTAGGTTGTAGGGCCAACCCACGTGTGATACTAAATCACTAGCGACGATCCCTTAATATCAACTGTGGGGCCAACCCACTGTGGTACTAAGCCACTGGGACAAGTCGCTATGAGGTGCCAAACCTCTGGTGACCCAAAGTCACAATAAATCGATCTGTGGTACCAAACCACTGGAGGTGCCAAACCTCTGGTGTCCCAAAGACACGGATATCATATTCCCCTTCCTCTCATATCACCCATAGACATGTCATACCGACTCATGTAAAGTATGCCAAACATGCAAATCATGCTAACATGTTAATATTGCATCTAACAACACATACATCATAGATCATGATATCATATATCAATAACAGAACTCGTAATGAAACAGACTTAACCGAATCCGTGCGCATACCCCATAGGGTATCATATCAATCAACCATACTGTTTCGACTTTATTAAACAATCAGGTTATTAAGCATATTACTAAGTGAAGAGTGTGTTAGTTTACACACCTGCTAAAGCGCAAGCCTTAATCCCAAAGAACCGATCTAAGACCTTCGATTACCTTACTCCTATAATCGGCCAAACATGAGATTAGCAACCTAAATCAATCGGCCAAACCAAATAACTCAAGAGGGTTAACGCTCAAACCCTTACCTTATGAATGATTTGGTTTCCTACCAAATCTCGAACCAACTGATGGTTCCTCTGACAATCGGCCACACCCTGATAAGAAGAACAGTTAATCCTTTGAAGACTTTGGCTTAACGAAACTAAGAGAATAGACTAATAAAACCAACCCT
Organism: Gossypium rotundifolium; assembly: GCA_025506655.1. Taxonomy (NCBI): domain Eukaryota; kingdom Viridiplantae; phylum Streptophyta; class Magnoliopsida; order Malvales; family Malvaceae; genus Gossypium; species Gossypium rotundifolium. The sequence goes on along the minus strand of CP106728.1, from coordinate 59,483,574 downwards.
TACCACCACTTACCAACCGTTCACTCACAAGTGGAGGCTTCGCCTGACTGCTTCGAATCCCGGATACCCTATAACAAAATGGTTCCAAAACAATCGATTAACACACTTCCAATCAAATACCGAATCAACTCTTACCTTGTAAAAGTCGACAGAGAACAGGGAGGGGAAGAAATAGGCATTCGACCTAGCACTAACCTTCCTCTAAAAACCCGATTGGAACCAAACTAGAAAAAATCCACCCACACCAATATTCGGCCAATATGAAAACTACTAGGAGAGGGGAAGTTTCGGCTATGGGTGCTTAACACCACTTATGGTACGGCTTGAGTGGTAAGAGAGGAAAAGAAGAAGTGAGATGAAGCTAAGGTTTCGGCAAAAGGGTTTCAAGAAGAACCAAGAAAATGAAAGTAGAAGAAGAAGAAAAAGAGTACTTTCGGCTTTAAGCACAAAATGGAAAATGAAATGAGAGAGAAGTGTAACACCCTGGTTCTAGGGGTTATGCATTTAGTGCCTAACTCAGGTGTTGGCATACTTCAGTGTGTGGTTGGGTGAGTTTTAGGGGTCTTGAGAACCTTATGAGGTAGTGGAATGCCTTTGGAAATTTTTAGTTTTTAGTGGTTAAAAGGGGAGCTTGGCTATAGGGGGCCTTAAGAGAATTATTTGTGAGGTTAAGACTCAAGAATGGCTTTGGTAGAGTGGCAAGGGAGACGCCACTTAGAGCATGGAGAAGTGACACCTCAAGGGTGCTAAGGGGTCTCATGTTCGAACTGCAAGGGTAGCACTTTGGCCTTTGTTTTTGCATCAAAGAGGTAAGGTGTTGGGCGGTTTTTGAATGCTGAAAAGATGAGGGAAGACTTGGTCTTCCATTTTGAATTCGGCTAGGAGGGTAGGATTAAGGTTTGACTTGTTCAAATCTTTTTAAATGAGTGGCTAGGAGGAAGGATGAGTTGGTTTTAATTTGAAATGGTTTGAAAGGTTGGTGTAGAGTGTTTTTAGGAGGAAATCTTGGGATTTGAGAGGAGTTGAGCTGGTGGCTGGTTTTGGGAAGCTTGAGGAGGGTATTTTCGACTTTGTTGGATGTGCTTAGGTGTGTGCCGAAACCTTAGTCGTATTTATAGGGGATGCTCACCTTTTGGCCACCCTTTTCACCATTTATCCTCTCCTTGCCGAAAGTTGTTTCCTCCCTTTTCTTCACTTATTCTTCCCTTAGTCTCTTGCCAAAATTAAGTCAAAGAAACTCTCTTCTTTTCTCTTATTCCTTTGTAGCCAAAATCGATAGTGGCATAACCTTTTGTGTACCTATTTTCCCTTCACACCTTTCTCTTTTACGTTACTTGAGACGAAATCACCCCTGAAGGTTACCTTTGCCGAATACCCCAACTCCATTTAAAAAGTCATTGCCGAATCACTCTGTCATTCTCTCATTCTCTCCACTTTGGTTACAAGTCCCTGAAGCCGAACCTTAGTTCTTGTGGTGGCCGATTCTTGTTAGAGCAAAAGGGGAGTGGTTAGTAAGGTAAGGGTGCGATAGCTTTTTCTTTGATTTAGGATGTATGTTTGGTCGAATGGTCTTGGTGCTGATATTCTTTACTTGGCCGAATGGCCCTAGGTGTTCTCTGTTATGGTGCTAAGACCGATTGTGGGAAGGAAGAGCCTAACGCAGGAGACCTTTTCAGAAGGCGTATAGTCAGCATTTGCAGAGGCCTAAGTAGCATCCAGGATTCGAGTGGTTTTGGTAAGCAATTCTTAATAAAAGTTCAATAATTGGGTTTATGATGTGGAGGTTTAATCGGTTTACCTGATTAAGTGTGTTGATGGAGGCAAGTACCGATCAAGGGAGCAAGGAAAGTCCCTATCTGGAGGTTCAAGAAAAGAGCATCTCTTTGCGGTTCGGGATTGGCCACGGGTGTGGGCGACTTGAGCGGCGAGCTTTAGGCAGATCGTCGTAGTTTCGTTCAAATGATAGCATTGAGATCGAGGTCTAGAACTTCAAGTGATTAGGTGCGTAATCATCGCCTTTGTTTCTTGATTAATTATTTATTAGTGTGTACTTGTATATGCTTTGTGTGATAGCCGACATTAAAGGCTAAGGTGATGGATACCCATATGTGGGTAATCGATTATCGAGTTGGTAAAATTGTGTTATTAAATTTACTTATGGTGTATGTATGATATGGTAATGAGCTTATGATGTATACTCATTCGATATGATTGACTTGACATGATGCATTGACACTTATGCATGGGGTTGGATGTGACCAAGGAAGGATGGGTGTACACATTGTTGTACGTGGTCTAATGTTAGCCTCGTGCTACATTAGTACTTGATGATTAGTGTGCTACATCAAGGGAGGTGTGGTCAGGTGCCCATCTCGGCGGTTGATAGTGAGTGCATCACCATAGATAGATCACTATCGGGATCACGATGTGATCGGTGGCTCAACCATGGCCTTGTCAAGCAGTGTCCGAGGTAAGATTTGTGGGATCACTTTCGGTTGTGATCGGTGGATTAGCCACGGCCTTAGCGAAGTCCGCCAAGGTTGGTGTTTGATGGATTGTAGGTTGAAATGGGATGCATGTTTGCATGGCTTGTTACGTGAACTGTGTGGGTATGGGTTAGGTCCATATGTGTGGAACATGTGTAATGATTATGCATGAGTCTATGGACTCACCCCGATTTTCCTTAACCATTTCTGTGATTCATGAGTTTGGACCGGGTTCGGAGAGGATACAAGGTGGCCCATGCAGAAGAAGATATTTTAAATTATTCTAAGCCTTTTTAATATTAAGTATTTTGTTTAAGTATTGGTTGTAATAAGGGCCTTTTTATTATTTTGGTATGATGCTATTTTTATTAGTAAGATGGCTTGTTTAAATTAAGTTACTTATGTGAAGATGGCTTTATTTCTAGCAACTTTTCCTTGTTCAAATTATATATATATGTGTTTAATAAAGTTTTAATTCAAACATTTTACATCATTAAGGTTTTCATATTATTTTAAATGGACATGGTTTTCAAAAGATGACAAAAATTTTAACGTTTTATCTTAATTCAAAAATACTTTCAACCGTCTTTCTGCAGTGACATACCAGATCCGGTCAGGGCTCGTGGGCCGGGTTTGGGGTGTTACAAGAAGAGAGGGTAAGTGTTTCGGCCAAGAATCAAAAGAAGGCAAAAAGCGAAATGACAAACAAAGTTTTCTTTGCACTCAAGAGAGCATTCGGCCACAACAACATCAAAAGAATAAGTGCAAATTTCGGCAAAGTGAAGGTTACTTGGGGTTTTCGGTTTTCAATGAAAAAAACAAATGAGTGACTCCTTTGAAAATTCGGCAAGGCACTAGACTAAGGCTGGCCGAAAGTCACTCAAAATGCCAAAAGAATTTCGGCACTCCCCACTTACTCACCTACCAAACCGGCCACTCCCCCATGAAGACTCCAAGATTCGGCCACCTCCCAAGCTCACTCATGGCCACTAATTCAAACTGATTTGAATTAGCCAAATCCCTTAATTTCCTCTCAACCCACCATTTGAAATATTTGACTTGGTCCATGGTAGAGTTTGAACTGCACACTACTTCTCCTCCTCCATGCCGTCAAAATGGAAGCAAAACGTGAGGCTTCTGTAGCTCGAACACAGGACCTCCTCCCCTTGCAAGTGGCGTCACACACAAGCTCTAAGTGGCGCCTTCCTTGCCACTCTACTAGCTCAATTCTTGTGCTAAAATTCACCTAAAAAAAACCTATAACCCCTTAGCTCCTTCAGCTCCATTCACTTAAAGCTTAAAAACTAAAATTTTCCCTACCACACAGGCTTACACCAGGCTTACGACTAAGCCCCAAAACATCAACAACCACACCGCAGATCAAACACATGCAAACAATGCAATAACAAAATAGCCCCTATTCCAGGATATTACAGTTCTACCCCCCTTAAAAATAATTTCGACCTCGAAATTACCTGATCAAAAGAGTTGAGGGTATTGCTGCCTCATCACATCCTCTGGTTCCCACGTAGCTTCTTCCACATCATGATTCCGCCATAGCACTTTTACCAAAGGAACTGACTTCCTACGCAGGACTTTCACATCTCGATCTAGAATCTGCACTGGTTCCTCCTCCATGGTCAAATTTGGATTCACCTCGATATCTTCCACTGCTACCACATGCGATGGATCTGAACGATATCGCCTAAGCATCGAAACGTGGAATACGTCGTGAATCTGACTTAGCTCTGCTGGCAACTCAAGTTGGTAAGCTACTGGTCCCACTCGTCTCAGTACCCTAAACGGCCTAATAAACCTCAGACTTAACTTGCCTTTTCTCCCGAACCTCAACACTTTTTTCCATGGCGAGACCTTCAGAAGACCTTATCACCCACGGCAAACTCTATATCTCTACGCTTGAGATCAGCGTAAGACTTCTGTCTGTCCGAAGCTTCCTTCAATCGAGCCTGAATCAACTTAACCTTGTCTTCAGTCTCTGTGACCAACTCTGGTCCCAACATCTGACATTCACCCAACTCCGTCCAACATGTAGGTGGCGACACTTCACGCCATACAATTGCCTCATATGGTGCCATCTTGATGCTTGTTTGGTAACTATTGTTGTAGGCGAACTCATTAATGGTAGAAACTCTTCCCAACTACCTCAAAGTCCGAACACAACCTCGTAGCATATCCTCTAAGATCTGATGACCCTTTCCAATTGCCCATCGATCATGCGGGTGAAATACGTGCTAAAATCCAAACGCTGCACTCCAGCTCGATGCAACGCTTTCGAACCTTGACGTAAATCTGGGATCCCTATCCGAGATGATCGATACTGGCACACCGTGTAGCCTCACTATCTCTGACACATACAGCTTCGTTAACCTCTGAAGTGAGTAATCCACCCTCACCGGAATAAAGTGAGCTGATTTAGTCAGACGATCCACAATTACCCAAACTGAGTCCTTCTTGCTAGGCGTAAGAGGTAATCCACTGACAAAATCCATAGTTACCCTTTCCCACTTCCACTGTGGAATCTTCACTGGCTGAAGCAACCACGACGGCAATCGATGTTTAGCCTTGACTGGCGACATGTCGACACTTCCTACAAGCTCATTACTTCCCTCTTGCACCGGCCACCAAAACTGCTCTTTTAGATCCCGATACATCTTACTACCTCCAGGATGCATAGCGTAGGGGCTGCTATGTGCGTCCTGAAGAATCTTCTGCCTTAACTCAATATCCTTCGGCATACAAGCTCTCCCTTGAAAACACAGCACTCCATCACTAGCCAAACTGTAACCCTCTAAACCACCATTCTACACTTGCTACCTTTGCACATTCAGAACCTCATCCTCTAACTGTTTCTCCTTAATCTGCTCAACCCACGTAGGCTTAACCTGTAATTCTACCAGAATACTTCCGTCGTCATACAAACTCAAATGGGCAAACATCGCTCTTAAGTCCGCTACAACCTTACGGCTCAACGCGTCTGCCACCACGTTAGCCTTGCCCGGATGATACTCAATCGAACAGTCATAATCCTTTAGCAACTCAATCCATCTGCGCTGCCTCAAATTCAAATCTTTTTGAGTCAAAAGGTACTTCAGACTCTTGTGATCTGTGTAGACTATCAATCTCTCTCCGTACAAGTAGTGCCTCTAAATTTTTAAGGCAAAGGCTACTACCGCTAACTCCAAGTCGTGCGTCAAATAATTGACTTCATGTGGCCTCAATCTTAGAGATCGTAAGCCACAACCTTCCTTCCTCGCATCAAGACACAACCTAAACTCAGTATGTAATGCATCGCAATATATCGTGAATTCCTTTCACCTCGGGTTGAATTAGAACCGAGCTTGATCAAAATCTTCTTCAACTTGTCGAAACTCTCCTGCTGCTTCTCAGTCCAAACGAACGGAACCCCTTTTCTTAACAATTTGGTCATCGGTGCTGCGATCAACGAAAATCCTTCTACAAATCTTCGGTAGTATCCTGCCAAGCCCAGAAAACTCCGAATCTCAGCCACTGACTTAGGCGGCTTCCAATCCAAAACTGCCTCAATCTTTCGAGGATCCACTCTAATCCCCTCAGCTGACACCACATGACCCAAGAAGGTTACCTCCCTCAGCCAGAACTCGCACTTACTAAACTTAGCATAAAGCTGCTTCTCCCTCAGAATCTGCAACACAACTCGCAAATGCGCATCATGCTCCTCCTCAATCCTTGAATACACCAAGATGTCATCTATGAATACCACGACAAACTGATCCAAATACTGCTGGAACACCCTATTCATCATATCCATGAATCTTTCTTTGGCGTTAGTCAACCCAAACAAAGATTACGTAAACTAATAATGCCCATATCGAGTACGTAAACGCCGTCTTGCAGATATCCGCCTCCTTCACCTTTAACTGGTGATACCCAGACCTTAAATCGATCTTCGAGAATACCGATGCACCCTTCAGCTGATCAAACAAGTCATCTATCCGTGGCAACGGATACTTGTTTTTGATCGTCAGCTTATTCAACTGGCGGTAATCTATACACATCCACATAGTACCGTCTTTCTTCTTGACAAAGAGTACCGGTGCTCCCCAAGGTGAAACACTTGGACTGATAAAGCCTCGGTCCAACAACTCTTGGATCTGAGCCTTAAGCTCTACTAACTCTTTTGACGCCATCCTATACGAGGCAATAGACACTGGCGCAGTTTCGGGTAACAAATCTATCCCGAACTCCACCTCTCGATCCAGTGGCAATCCCGAAAGCTCCTCTGGAAACACATCAACAAATTCCTTAACTGTTCGGACCTTCCCTACAGCAGACTCCTTAGCCTCCAAGGCATACACATGAACCACATATGCTTCACAGCCCTTCTTGACCATCTTATCAGCTTTCAGAGCAGACACCACGTTGGATAAGTAATCTCTTCTATTACCTATCATGACCACCTCATCACCCTTAACCGTCCTTAGAACCATGCACTTAGCCGCGCAATCTAACCTCGCCTGGTACTTAACCAACCAGTCCATCCCAAGAATCAGATCGAACTCTCCAAATGGCAGTTCCATCAGATCAGCCTCAAACACTACCCCTTGAAGTTCTAGGGGTACATCTCTATACAGCTTATCTACAACTACAGAGTGACCTAGAGGGCTAATTACAGTCATCCGCCTAGAAGATATCTCAGAGTCTAAATCCATGGTCTTCACTATGCTACTCGCAACGTATGAATGCGTTGAACCCACATCAATCAAAGCAGTAAATGGAGAACCAAAGATCAAGAACGTACCGGTTATGACGTCCGGTGCGTCGCCCTCCTCTCGGCGCCTCGCTGCATACACTAACCCAGGCTGTCTTGCCTTAGAATTACCACACTCTCTGCCTTGCTCATGCGACCCGACCGAACCATTACCTCCTCTACCATTACCACGACCCCTCTGCGGTGGCGGTCCATTATTTCAAAACTGAGTACGGCCCTGACCCTCAGACTAAATCCTAGCCAACTTACACGGATAGTCCCTCACACGGTGGTCCAGCAAACCACACTCAAAATATCCTCTTCCATCAGTTCAACATCCTCCCCAATGAGCTTTCCCACAATGGTTACACTGTGGCGGTCCCTGATTAGCAGCAACGAACCTACCAGACTAATTCGGCCCACTCTGTCTAGCCCTTTTCTGAGGATTACCTGACGACCCAGAAGATCCAAAACTCCTCTTATGCTTGTTCCTATCCAAGTTCTGCCTCACATGCTCTTTAACCCCTTCGGCTACCTTAGCCTTTTCTACCAGGACAACAAACTCACGCTCCTGCTGTGGAGCAATCAGCAACCTTAATTCATCTCTCAGACCATCCTCGAATCGAACACACCTCTCGTGTTCAGTAGCCACAATGCCCCTAGCATATCGACTCAGCCTCAAGAACTCTGCCTCGTACTCTGACACAGACTTACTCCCCTGCACCAGCCTCAGAAATGCCTTCCGTTGATCATTAATATAGCTAGATCCAATGTACTTTTTTTGATATGCAGCCTTAAAATAATCCCAAGTAAGATCTTCTGCTGCAGCACTGTCCCGAACCGTGAGCCACCACTGGTATGACTCATCTCGAAGAAGTGATACTATCCCCTTTAGCTTCTCTTCAGCAGTCAGGTCCAAATCGTCCATGATCCGCTCTATCGCCTCCAGCCAATATTCAGCCGTGCTGGGAGCCACACCAGACACACCTCGAAATACCTCAGCCCCATTTGCTCGAAGTAGTTCAGGCACAGATTTTTGAGCTCCTGCGCCTCCACCTACTCCAACTACCCTTTTCAGAACTCGCAGCATTGCCTGTGACACTGCGTCGCCCCCAGTTTATTCCTGAAACTCACCACCTCCAGCTAGTGGTGGTACCGGTATCTCATTCTCGGACCCCTGACCAGACCCTACTGGTTCAGAAACTGTCATCCTACCCCGACCACGTCCACGACCACGGCCACCCCGAGCGCTCATGACTAAAATCTCATCTTGTCTGATTAGAAGTTTATGCATTAGTAAATATTCCACTGTCTTTTAAAGGCAAGAGTCTTATGAATATCTCTTATTAAAGAAGTTTTGTTTATGCAGTCCACGAGTCCTATCGATTTCAGTTTCTAAAGTAATCTACTACGACTAGTCATTCACCATATTACATCAAAAATCTCAAGCAATAGTAAGGGGTACTTACCTGGGCGGATTGGTGCCGGAGTCTCGGTGCCATGCATTTCAAACCATTTATTTAAAACAACATCACTTAAACCAATCTTTAAAACATTTTGGGCCTCTGGCCCACAGCCGAGCCTTTGAACTTAGCCCTGATACCACAATTGTAACACCCCAAACTCGGTCAATACACCACGACTGAATCTGGTATGTTACGGAAAACGATTTGAGAGGTTAGGTTTAGGATAAAGTTTTGATGAAAACTCTTTCTTTGTATTTGTACTTTGTAAAAATCTTGGGCATGATTATTTTAAAACCGAAAGTGCATTTTGCTAACCTGGAGGTTTTGAAAACTTATCTGGATCTAATAGTAAAACCAATTTATATCATTTGGAAATTCGAGTTATTCCTTTTCAGTTGCAAAAAAACATTTTGAACTTAGTTTAAGTTTGGAAAACATTTGAGTTGCATTCATTTTAAATTACAGCGTGGTACCCGATGGTAAAGTTTAAAACATATCGCTTTGTAGTTTTGAAAACCTTATCTTTCCAAGTTTTATCTAATATTAACCCAATAATTTGTTAAGGCATATTTGAAATCAAATTTAAGCATATAAAAAACCAAAGTATAATTTTAAAAGGCCTTTACAATCCCAACAAAGTCAAATGAAAATAAATAACGTAAAGTACCAAGTTTGTAAATCGATTGCAAATCCCAATTGATTCATGGCATGGTCACCTCGAGTCCACCCGGCTCCATGTCCATGATCTAAGTGTCACCGAAATGATAAGGAGAAGGTGAGTCGCAAGACTCAGTGCATAAATCCCCCTCCCGATGAATGCAACATACTAACACACATCATAACAAAGTAATACAAGTAATGCACCCGATCCTAACCATCCACAACACTTTTTCTACCCCGTGTGGTACCAAACCACTGGTGGTGCCAAACCACTGGTGACCCAGAGTCATGAATAATCCATCTGTGGGGCCAACCTACGTGTGATACCAAATCACTGGCGACAATCCCGTATCTCAATAGTGGGGCCAACCCACGGTGGTACTAAGCCACAGGGACGAGTCGCTATGAGGTGCCAAACCTCTGGTGTCCCAAAGACACAAATATGATACTAAATCACTGGTGATCGAAGTCACGAATAGTCAGGTTATGGGGCCAACCCACGTGTGATACCAAATCACTGGCGATGATCCCGTAATATCAACTGTGGGGCCAACCCACTGTGGTACTAAGCCACTGGGACAAGTCGCTATGAGGTGCCAAACCTCTGGTGACCCAAAGTCACAATAAATCGATCTGTGGTACCAAACCACTGGAGGTGCCAAACCTCTGGTGTCCCAAAGACACGGATATCATATTCCCCCTCCTCTCATATCACCCATAGACATGTCATACCGACTCATGTAAAGTATGCCAAACATGCAAATCATGCTAACATGTTAATATTGCATCTAACAACACATACATCATAGATCATGATATCATATATCAATAACAGAACTCGTAATGAAACGGACTTACCCAAATCCGTGCGCATACCCCATAGGGTATCATATCAATCAACCATACTGTTTCGACTTTATTAAACAATCAGGTTATTAAGCATATGACTAAGTAAAGAGTGTGTTAGTTTACACACCTGCTAAAACGCAAGCCTTAATCCTAAAGAATCGATCTAAGACCCTCGATTACCTTGCTCCTATAATCGGCCAAACATGAGATTAGCAACCTAAACCAATCGGCCAAACCAAATAACTCAAGAGGGTTAACGCTCAAACCCTTACCTTATGAATGATTTGGTTTCCTACCAAATCCCGAACCAACTGATGGTTCCTCTGACAATCGGCCACACCCTGATAAGAAGAACAGTTAATCCTTTGAAGACTTTGGCTTAACGAAACTAAGAGAATAGACTAATAAAACCAACCCTTACCACCATTTACCAACCGTTCACTCATAAGTGGAGGCTTCGCCTGACTGCTTCGAATCCCGGATACCCTATAACAAAATGGTTCCAAAACAATCGATTAACACACTTCCAATCAAATGTCGAATCAACTCTTACCTTGCAAAAGTCGACAGAGAACAGGGAGGGGAAGAAATAGGCATTCAGCCTAGCACTAACCTTCCTCTAAAAACCCGATTGGAACCAAACTAGAAGAAATCCACCCCACACCAATATTCGGCCAATATGAAAACTACTAGGAGAGGGGAAGTTTCGGCTATGGGTGCTTAACACCACTTATGGTACGGCTTGAGTGGTAAGAGAGGAAAAGAAGAAGTGAGATAAAGCTAAGGTTTCGGCAAAAGGGTTTCAAGAAGAACCAAGAAAATGAAAGTAGAAGAAGAAGAAAAAGAGTACTTTCGGCTTTAAGCACAAAATGGAAAAAGAAATGAGAGAGAAGAGAGGGTAAGTGTTTCGGCCAAGAATCAAAAGAAGGAAAAAAGTGAAATGACAAACAAAGTTTTCTTTGCACTCAAGAGAGCATTCGGCCACAACAACATCAAAAGAATAAGTGCAAAACAAAGTGAAGGTTACTTGGGGTTTTCGATTTTCAATAAAAAAAAGAAATGAAAGACTCCTTTGAAAATTCGGCTAGGCACTAGACTAAGGCTGGCCGAAAGTCACTCAAAATGCCAAAAGAATTTCGGCACTCCCCACTTACTCACCTACCAAACCGGCCACTCCCCCTATGAAGACTCCAAGATTTGGCCACCTCCCAAGCTCACTCATGGCCATTAATTCAAACTGATTTGAATTAGCGAAATCCCTTAATTTCCTCTCAACCCACCATTTGAAATATTTGACTTGGTCCATGGCAGAGTTTGAATTGCACACTACTTCTCCTCTTCCATGCCGTCAAAATGGAAGCAAAATGTGAGGCTTCTGCAGCTCAAACACAAGACCTCCTCCCCTTGCAAGTGGCGTCACACACAAGCTCTAAGTGGCGCCTTCCTTGCCACTCTACTAACTCAATTCTTGTGCTAAAATTCACCTAAAAAAAACCTATAACCCCTTAGCTCCTTCAGCTCCATTCACTTAAAGCTTAAAAACTAAAATTTTCCCTACCACTCAAGCTTACACCAGGCTTACGACTAAGCCCCAAAACATCAACAACCACACCGCAGATCAAACACATGCAAATAATGCAATAATAAAATAGCCCCTATTCCAGATATTACACCTTTTCTACCCCGTGTGGTACCAAACCACTGGTGCTGCCAAACCACTGGTGACCCAAAGTCACGATATCCAATAATGTGGTGCCAAACCACTGGTGACCCAAAGTCACGAATAATCAAGTTGTGGGGCCAACCCACGTGTGATACCAAATCACTGGAGACAATCCCAATACATCAATTGTGGGGCCAACCCACGGTGGTGCTAAGCCACTGGGACGAGTCGCTATGAGGTGCCAAACCTCTGGTGTCCCAAAGACACGAAATAACTATGGTACCAAACCACTGGAGGTGCCAAACCTCTGGTGTCCCAAAGACACGGATATCAAATCCTTCCCCCTCCTCTCATATCACCCATATTAATGCAACATTTAAACAAATCATGCCTTTATGCTTTATTAGAAATCACATAGGAAATAAATCATAAATCGTATCATCATGCATCATATTGCAAAAGTCATATCGAAACGGACTTACTCAATTTCTTGCTTATACCCATACGGTATCATATTGAGAATCTCATAGTGTTCGGCTTTAATAACATGATTAGAATATTTAAAATGTTTATATTATCGAGTTATGAAGTGTGTAAGGTACACACCTGTCACTAACACAAGTACTAACTTCCGAAGACCCGATCTACCGCACTAGATCACCTTGTCCTACATTCGGCCAAACCACAAAACTATAAGCAAAACCATTCGGCCAACATCACACCCTAAATCTCAATAGCCTTTAGCTTTTCAACCGCTAAAAAAAATGATGAATCGACATGAATCCTTACCACTTGACTTATCAACTTTGATTGCTAGAGAATAGGGTTAAATCGATTGCTTCCAAAGTCCTAAAGAGCCCAAAAGAATTCGGTTCCTAAAAATAGTTAGAACCTTGCAAGCAAATGCCCAAAAATTTGGCCTTTGCCCTCAAGAAAAATGACAGAGAAAAGAGAAAAGAAACTAAAGAAATACGGCCATGAACACTTACCCCCTTCCAAAACCGATTGAAGGAAACCAAATGAAGACTTACCCTTGATGATATTTGGCCAAGACAAATCAAAAAGAAAGAAAGAAGATTTGGCAATTAGATGATGGAGGAAGATTCGGTTAGAGTGGGGAAAAAGAAAAAGAAAGTGAAATGCAAGAGAGGGATTTCGGCAAAGGAAGGTGGAGAGGATTTTGGCACAAAAGTTTGAGAGAAGAAAAAGAAAAGAAATGAAAGGGAGGAGATGGTACTTTCGATTTTGAGCAAAAAGAAAGAGAGAAAGAGAGAGATTTGGAGAGAAAGAAAATTTGGCCAACCACTAGAGAAGAAGTTTTCGGCTACAAAGAAAACAAAAGATGAAAGGGAGATTCCAAAAGAGTTTCGGCCAAATGCCTAAGAGGGAAACCAACAAACACCTATGGACAATCAGCTTATGGTTCACTTTGGTGCACTTGAGAAGAATTGGTAAGGTTCAAAGGGTTTTTGGTTATGGCTCAAAACAAAGAATGAAAGCATTCCAAACTAACCGAAAATGACTACCTAACGAAAAGAAATTTCAGCACCAACTAGCTACCAACAAGACAAAATTCAGTCACTCCCCCCTAGGCCCCAAAACTGTCCAAATACATGGACTTCAAGGTCAAACCTATCCATACAAAACTTTCCATAACAAAATACCTTACATCATGCCTTATGTTCTCACATCAACCCTTAATCAATTGATTTCTTTCCCAAACATCAAGCTTACCTAAACTATTATTCCACTTGCCATAAAAATTTAAAGTCCAACCTACCATAATTAGAGCTTGGCCTACACTTAATGTTAGGATGCATAAAAAAATAAAGTCTTCAAATGCATTCCATGATACTCGAACCACTTCCCTCAAGCAATCCTTCATGCGTCATATCCACCTTGCCACTAACTTCTCATGTGCTAGAATTGAACACTTAAATTAACTTAAGTGTCAGATTCACCTAATCCACTTCACTAAATTTCAATACTAAGAATTATTCTAGCTTCATAAATTAAATCAAGCCTTCACAAGACTATGCTAAACACACAAAATTTATACCCGAGCCAACACAAATAAAAAGATAATACTCTAATTTTTAGGATGTTACAATTGCCTTGGGGATACCTGGCGGCTGCCAATTACGGTCCTTAGCTGGCCTACTGTAATCAACTTTGAGTGACCTTTGCTATACCTACTCGTACTATTCGCTTCCCTTTCCTTCTTCTTCGGGACGTTTGAAGTCCATTCTCCCATTTTTTTTTGCCAGAACAATTGGTTTGGCTCGATCATCCTTTGGGTTAAAACTTGAGTCCATCGGGAGATTTAACAGTGCCAATGTATTAATCTGACATTGGGGTTTGATAATGACCGGTGCCCCTTGAGGGGGCACGTCTAGTCGGGCTGAGACACTCATTGGAGAATAAACAATGTCCTCATCATCGTCCACACTGTCGACCACTGGGCCACTCCTTTTTTCAAGCCCTCTGATTACTAATTGAGTTAACTGGCGCATCATATTCATTTGATTTTGCATATCTTATTGGATTTTGGCCAATTGCTCTTGCATTTATATTTACCTTTGCTCTAATCTCTCCAACCTTCGTTCCATGTTTTCTGGGTTAACTGAAATAATTTCACTTAATTAGGGACCTTATGTGAAAATGCAATGCAAATGATGTAATGTAAATGATGTAATGCAAATGCATGAAATGCAAATGCATGAAATGAATGCAAGAAAGAAAGAGAGACGTTGATTCTGAATTCAATTCCATTAGAAGAACTTCTCTAGAAAACAAATTTCTTTACATAAAATGTATTATATATGCGGCATTGTCCTCATAGTCCAGGTGAAAACATCGATCTTTTCCTTCATATCCGGACGCTGCAGTCGAATCCTTCAAATCCTCCCAAAAGATATCTCTTTTGTTTCCACTTGGCTTGATTCGGGTCGTGGTTTGCTGCTCACTTATCCCTTGTGATATTGATTAGCTTCTTTAAGAAAATTGAGGCATGATGACTCTTGCACAATTCTTGTCAATTTAAATCTTTCAGGCAAGGTTTTGCATTCCTCCACGGACTATCAACTTTCTTCTATGGTGTTTACTCAGACCATGTCCGGACAACCGTATTATAATCCACTTTATCAAGAAATTTATTTCCTTATGACAAACTCTTCTATTTAGCAATCGAATTACTAATCAACATCTCCTTTCTATAATGATGCAATGCAATGCAATGCAGTGCAATGTAATGCAAACATAAACACAAAACACGGTAGCACAAGAAAAATAAACAACCAAAATAGATTACCTAAATGAGTGACCATTAGGGTTTGACATGGCTTTACCTATGGTTAGATCTTAGGATTCGCTATATGTGGTTTGGTTCTAAAGAGAGGGTATCTGAACCAGCAGATTCCTCAATCCTCACCCATTATAGGCTCATATGGATTGAGTTTGGTTTAGGGGAATACATTTCCCTATGGCTATGTGGAGGTGAAAACCTCACGAAGCACATAGGTACAGATGTATCCCGGAAGTAGTCCACTAGCCCATGCGGAGGTGAGAACCTCACGAAAGCATAGCTTCTCACTCCCACTTAAAGGTGCGACCACAACAGTCATGCAATGCAATGCCAAAGTATTTTGTTAGACTCAACATTATTGTAATTATAGCACAAACAAAATGAATCGAAAGAAACATGATTCTTCAAAACAAATTTCCAAATTTCAATCAAAAGGACAAAAATTAATCAATTTATGGCCTGAATCTCAATCGTTCCCCAGTGGAGTCGCCAAGCTATCGAAACCATTTTTTATTGGGTTTTGAAAAAATGGGAATCGACTTTAAAAAATATGGAGTTGCCACCGATCCTTTTTGTTTAGGTGTGATCAGGTCACCTATAAAAATATCTTGGTCTGCGAAATTTGAGAAAACGAGTTCGGGAGTCGGTTACGTGCAAAGAAGGGTTAGCACCCTTCCAACGCCCAAAGTTGGTACCAAATTGATTAACGTTGTCCTAATGTCGAAAACTTGGAAATATTTAGGATAAAAAAAATTTAAAAGAGTTCGTTAAATCAGAATTGAATCTCAAGATTAACTCGTTTCAAAGGAATAAAAGTATCATACTCAGTACGTTAGGATATAACACCTTTATACTCTGACGTCGAGATCATCTTTGATCTTCAAAACATATGAAAAGGGTATTTGGTTATTTAGTTGAACGAAAAATCAACACCCAACACGTTAGGATGTAATTTTCCGTACTTCTAAACACGCAAATATTGCCTTGTTTTTCATTAAATCGAATTGAATCTCAAGATTAACTCGTTTCAAAGGAATAAAAATATCATACCCAGCACGTTAGGGTATAACACCTTTATACTCTGACGTCGAGATCATCTTTGATCTTCAAAACATATGAAAAGGGTATTTGGTTATTTAGTTGAACGAAAAATCGCCACCCAACACGTTAAGATGTAATTTTCCGTACTTCTAAACACACAAATATTTCCTTGTTTTTCGAATAAGCAATCTTAAAATTGGTTCAATGTACGCTTTTAACGAAAGAAAATATTTAGAAAGAATTCGAATATATTTGAGTTTGAAATATAAAATAATAACTAGTAACACAAGTAATTAAGCATGACATAATATACAAGCTCAAAATTATGAACGTAATTGTAGACGAAATTTAATGCACAAATATACAATAACGGTAATCGCATAATTAAAAAAAACATATTAAAAATCAATAATAATTCTACAAGATTTATGATGGCAAACTAATGTAAAACAAAATTTGAATGCTAACAAATGTGTTTAAAACAATTAAAAATGTTTAAAACTAATAATTCATGAAACGATTCAAAAATCAATGTAATAATTTACAAATAAATTTATGAAACAATTATCATAAAATAAGCATATACATATTAAAATATATATACTAGCTTATGTATACTAACTTATATATATACTAAATTATAAAAGAAAATATATATACATAAATAGATTAAAAATATATATACCTATGAAAGATGATATGAAATCCATAATATATATAAATAATTGATATAAATTATATGTATATAAAAGAATATATAAAAATAATTAACAAACATAAATAACATATGAAAGGAAATTAATAAAATCTAGAACAATTTAAAATATATAATATTAAATATTAATTTAAAAGGAAAATAAATTACACAAGTTAATGAGCAAATAAATTAATCTGAGTACTATATTGAAATTAACATAACAATGAAGGGACTAAAATTGCAAAAAGTTAAAAATGAAATCAGAAAAGGACTAAAATAGAATGCGCGTAAACTAAAAGGGACTGATCTAGCAAATTTTTCGGTTAGCCAAAACGCGGCGTTCAATCTGGATTGAATTGCAAAAGAATCAGAAAGCATAGGGATTGATTGCGTAAATAGTCCTTTTAAAGCGAAAAGGCGCGGATCCGGGTAACAAAGTGGGTAGACGCGCAGATCCTACACCCTCCCAAACGACGCCGTTTTATTAATGCTTAAAATCAACTTTTGGTTTCCATCATTTAAAACCTTCTATTATTATTATGTTTCTTTAAAATAAAACATACAAACAAAAAAAGCCTAATCCCCTTTTTCAAACCCCATTCGGCCGTCCTAGTTCTATCCTTCAAATGCCGATTCGCCACCACGGAAGACGACTAGTGGCCTCGAACCTTGATGGATGCCTTTTTTTAGCCTTAAGATCTCTTCTCCACCACGATTTTAGTGCAGCAAGAAGAAACCCATGGCGTACTCGTAAGGTAAGTCTCTATTTTCCCTCGTTTATTCTTACATACGAAATAAAAAAAATGAATAGTAACAGAATCTGTAAACTTTTAAGAAACTAAACACAAAAATCTCCTTTCAATATGCTTTTCACTGTTTTTTGATTCAACACCCTTTTCTGTATGCGTATGTGATTCAACAAAAATTGGACCCCTTTTTTATTTCGTGTGTAGGAAATAGAAAAGAAAAAAAAAATGCTATTGAAATATAAAAAAAATCAAGAGATGAAATCAGAAAGAGACCTTTTTTGAATCTCTATTTTTGGTTTTTCTGTTGATGTATTCAGTGTGCGTGTAAATCGTCCAGAAGATACAATAGCTTGATTTCAGACCTTTTCAAACACTAATCAGCTTTCATGCTTATAATATAATTTTTATAACTTGTATAAAAAATAAAATTATAAAATTAAATTTGGGTTTAATTACCTATGTAATTACTTGAATTCTCACACTCTTTCTAAGAATTGAAAAATGTGATTGGCGTGCTTCAATCACATCCAATTTAGTAGGACCCATCAATTACAATGGTTTCCCAAGCATGATACCCTTATATAATTGTAAGCAATTACACACAAATCCAATTATTAGTTGACTTTCCAAACATTACCTAAAAAAATGGAAATATTGAAATTATTGATTTGCCATCCAACTCAAATTTCATAAGGCATGTTTTATATATTCAAATGTATATTTTATAAAATTATTATTTTAAGGACAAAAAAAAGTAGAACAAGTAAATAGCCTGATTTGAAGATTTGATGGATTCTTATTGATAAGTGATAAAAGTAATATATTTTAATCTTATTCTTAATGCATTTTTGGATGATTATTTATGTAAATTGGTGAATTTTATGCTCCTAATCCTTTGAATTCATGTTTCTATACTTAGGAGAGCATTTGGGAGTGAAAAACGAGCGAAAAACGGATAAAAAAAAAAGTAGATTTCAAGAGCCACATGGGCTGGACACACGACCATGTGCCAGACTGTGTCGATTTCGCAATTTGCATCCCAAACGTGCGAAATAATGCAATTTTTAAGCATTATGGGCATTCTAAAGTCTATAAATACCAACTAGAAGAAGAGAATAGGGATCCATTAGAGAATATTGAAGAAAACAACTCGAAGAACATCATTGGAGCCAACTCTGAAGCATATTTCCATCAATATTGAAGACCTCCTTTTAATTTCTTTTGAAGGTTTTATGAGTTTATTTCTTGTGGTTATTCCAATTTTGAGATGTTTTTATTCACAATTATGAAATAATTCCCTAGATACCTAGGGAAGATGAACCTTATGATGAATTCTATTATTTGATTTTTGTTTTTTTGTGATAAATACTTGATTCTTGTTCTCAGTTATGTGTGCTTATCTCTTGTTTTAATATTTAGGGGATATTAATTCATGTTTAATGTGCTTAAATCAGAGGAGGAAAATTCCTTGTTTAAGAGTAGATCTAACATAATTGAGTGGAGTTGCATGCAATCTTAAAAATAGGACGACATAAATTTATCAAATTAGAGTCAAATTTAATAGGGGGATCCATAGAACGATTTAATGCGATAATAGGGTTTTAATTAGAAAGAAATTTCAATTAATCAACCTAGAGTCAGTTGCTCTTACTCTCGAAAGAGATATTAGCATAATTTAGGGATTTCTTCAAATCAAGATACCAAATGAATAAATCGTTTAATTCAGATTCATAAAAGTAGATGAAGTCTAGGTGGATTCTTTCCTGGATATTGTTTCTCTCATTGGTTATTATTCAATTATTTCCCTGATTTATTCTCTGTTGAGTTCTTTAGTTAAATTAATTTAGTATTTTTAGTTTAAATCAATCACTCCAAATTGTCGGCTAAATAATAGGAAAATGATAATTACTAGTACTTTTAGTCCTCGTGGATACGATATCTTTACCTACAGTAGATATGCTATTTATCAATAGATGCACTTGCCTTTGTCATATTTTTAGTTAGTAACGGGAAAACACATCATCTATACCCTATATTCTGGATGTTTTTAATTAGAAGCTTATAAAGCTCCTGTTCATATGGGTTTTGTGGTGCTTTTTATATAAAAAAATTGGGATATAATAAAGAAGGATGTTGTTGAGACTACAAAAAAAAAAAAAAATTGTTATTGGAAGATGAATAAGGAGTTAAATATGATTAATATTTTGTTAATTCCTAAGATGAAAGGTCCAGAATTAGTAACATAGTATAGACTCGTAAGTTTGTGTAATTTTGGGTATAAGGTGATTTCTAAGGATATGGTCAATAAGATGAAATCTGTAATAGTCCGTTTTTTATGGTACTAAAAACGGTGGTTTCAGAAGTCCGTTTATTGATGAATGAGTCAATAAGTTTTAATATTTAATATCTATTAGTCTATTATAGTGTTATAGGAAACCATGGTTTGTTAATTTGATTGATTAGATAATCTATTTTAGTATAGAGATGAAATCGTAAAGGTGGTAAAAGTTTACCATTATGAATTTCTTTTACTAATGATAATATGTTAATCGATTAGGGATTGAAATGATAATTCAACCAATTTTGTAGTTAATGGTCAGATAGGTGTTGGCTTTACCTTACCTGTAATGATGTTAATTTTTAATTAATAATTAGATTAAACATATATATATATATATATCGAAGCATACTGGATAAAGGGAAAGAAAAAATCATTTTCCTTTATTCCATCTTCATCATCGTCTTTATTTTTTGTTAAGCTAGGAAAACACGAACAAGCTTTGTACTCTTACATGGTAAGCTAATTCAATTCTGTTTTGCTTGAATTTGATGTTTTTGTGATTGTTGCACTTCAATTTAGTTAATAGTGGTATTCGTTTACAGAACTGTTAAAGAATTCATGAGATTACCATTGCTAAATGCTTGAGATTGTGGTAAATGTTTAGATTAGACGAAAATTTAAAAAAGATCACTTGGTAAAATGAGAATTTGTTAGTTTTGAATAATAGGACTAAAGTGTAGACACTTCGAAACTAGCTTAAGATTTCTATAAACATTACTATAAAAGGTTTGACTGTTTAAGTGTTAGGTTGAGGGAAGCTAGAATGATGTAATTGAACTGACTTATATGTTTCATAAGCTGATGAATGATAATGGTTGATAAAAATTGAATTAAAATTATGCTATAGATCAAGATTTGAATCCACCAAAAGAAGATCGCGGGAAAGGAAAAGTTGTTGAGTAGACTCTACCGTGGTGTGTTATCATTCCACCAGGTAAGTTCATACAATGTGAACATTATTTAACTTTCTATTCTTTTGTTCTTTAATAATATAATTGAAAATTTGGTAAGTAAGAGTTGGTTTGTTAAATATATAGAGGAGAAATACTGTAAAATACAAAGGAACACGGATGAGATTACAAAATGAAAGCGTCCCAATAAACTTAGTAAAAACTCATACACATGGTTACATGTTACTTTGCAGGTAAGTAAGTCGCGGATGGTAGTGGCGAGGTAGATTACTTGGCGAGGCTCATCCCTGAACAGATACTGGCGAACCTGGGAATTAGGCGATGGGGTTTATTGTGGGTTTATATTTATCATAAGTTGACTATATTATTAAAATAATTTCTTTTAAAGTTTATGTAACAACTCGTTTTTATCAAATCAGAATAGTGGTTTTGGGACCACAAATTCGAGGTCAAAATTTTTATTTTAATATTTTTTTAATGTCTACAACATGATAATATGATTCTGTGAAAATTTCGTTAAGAAATTTTATTATTTGAGTGTTCAATTTGATAAAAAGGACTAAATTGCGTAAAGTGTAAAACTTGAGTTCTATTAGCTAAAAGTGTCTAATAGCTATAGAACCTTAAAATGGAGGTACTTAAGTGGTAATTAACCTATTAATGAGTTAATGGATGATAATGGTTTGGCATTTAGTGAAGTATTTAATGTCCATTAAGGTTACTTTTGTAATTTAGTTAATAAAGATAAATTAAATGAAATAAAACTACATATCATCTTTTTCTTCTCCATCTTCAACCAAACCTAGGGCAAAATAGAAGCCATTTTCTTCCTTTACATTCAGCCAAGCTTGTGCATGCAATTAATCAAGAAAAGCGAAATTCAGATTTAGATTGGGGGAAAAATAAAGTTTTGGACTAGTCAATCCGTTCCGTCATTTTAGTGATCGAGTAAGTTCGTATGTAATAAAAATTGTCATATTTGTGCTTTAAATGCTTTAATATTGCATAAATTGTGAATACAACCTTGCGGATATATTCGACGATGATTCGCCAAATGTGAAATCCCGGTTGAACCTTAGGAATAGATTAGGATACAAATGACATGTCATTAGGGGTTATGTGATTTTGGTGCTGGTCTGTACGTGATCGTGTCAAATAGTCTAGTTTTAATATTTATAAAGAATGATCAAACCTGTAGACTAACTATGACAACGATTGAGGCAAGTGCACCTATCGAACAATAGTATAGTTTAGGCAAGATTATTTTATTGAACCCAAAGGAACCTAAAAGTACTACTACTCACTTTCTTTCTATTATTTAGCCTAAAATATGGAGTGATTGGTTTATTAAACTAATGAACAACTAAAATAGATGCAAAGAAAAAGAATGAAACTTTAGGAAAAGACTGTGGAAAAACTCAGTTGATTTTAGACGATACCCTCAGGAAGAATCCACCTATGACTTCTCTTGTTATCTAACTTTTAATTCATATGACTTCTTTACTTAGCTTGATCCGTGAGATTCCCTAACCTATATTAAACCCTCTCTCGAGGCGAACAACGTCTAACCTTAGGTTAATTAGTGGAACTCTCACTCTCTTATAAGAACCCCCTAAGGAAGCAGTAAATCGATCAATGGTCTCCCATATTAGGTTTCACCCTAATCCGGCAAAATCTCGTCAACCTATCTCTAGGCGTGCGATCAACTCCGCTTAATTATGCTAGATCTACTCTTAGGCAGGGTCTATTCCTCCTCCACCTAATCACATCAAATTAAATTAAGCAACATAATTAAGAACAAATTAAGTACTTATCATATAATTTAGAAATCAAATAACAAAATCCATTATAGGTTTCATCCCCTTTAGGTATCTAAAGGGTTTAGTTCATAACAAAATAAGAAAACATCTCAAGAGAAAAGATAAAACAAAACATAAGAAATCCTTAAAACCCCCTGAAGGAATTGAAGAGGAGATCCTCCGTCTTGAGTAGAACTCCGGCTTCTTGAGATGGATCAACTGGCTATCTTCGAGTAATTCCCTGAATAAAAGCTCTGGCAGAAAACTCTGCCTAAAACTTCCTTCCTTTAGAACGGCCACCTTGGGTTGTTTATATAGGCTCCTTATATGCTTTACTTGGCTCCTAAGTACCTCCTTCAAGTAGAATTACTATTAAGGTGTTTAAGTAGACTTAGGATGTAACACCCCAAACCCGGCCTAGAAGTTAGGCCTGAATCCGGTGTGTCATACTAAAAAGTTTTTCGATAACGTATAAAGAAAACATGTCAAGTGAGATAAAAAAAACATGTTAGATCCTTTTTATTCGTACAAAAATAGATGTTGATTTGTTAAAATCAAGAAAATCAAGTTTGACTTGAGATATTTAATAAAATACTACTAACCTCGAAGATTGATCGATTAAATTTGAAGTAGTAATTTTATAAAACTGTGACTTTTGGAAATATCGTTGATAGTTCGAGAGAAATTTTCAGATTAAAAATATTTGTACAAGTTTATTTTGAAATTCATTTTTAATCGATTTTGGAAAACCTTTATTATGATTTTAGAAAATCCCATTTAAAATAATTTGAGTAAAATATAAACACGTCAAACATAAAGCAAAATAAAATAATCTATAGGCCTTTTTACAACACATAACCCAAAATAGTAAAGTAATTTAGTAAACGAAGTAAGAAACTAAAGTCCAAATAAAACCATTTCTGAAGTATGGCCTACACCGAGTCATCCATGGCCCCAAGTCCTCTTCACTGAGCATTACCTACAAGGGTTAAGAAAGAAAGGGGAGTGAGTTACAAGAACTCAGTGTGTAACCCACTTACCATTGTCCATTGGGCCAAAAATCCAATTAAGCATTTATTGGGCCAAAGCCCATTTACAATTATAACATAATAACATGTATATAATATGCATGTGATATGCAATTCCCAAACCAAACCTAGTTTTCCATCCGCTACATACCACCCGTACCAACCAACACACCTGTGGGGAGCTTTAGTCACCCACCCCGCCAACACACCAAACTGGGCATTAAGCCATATATCAAACTGGGCATTAAGCCATATATCAAACTGTGGACAAGCCACTAGAATTTTGTAGCAAAGCTACCAGAACTTCTCTTCATCATTATCCCAACCCATGCAAATCATGTATATAATGCATAACAGTTCACAATGATGTATTCAGATATTCTTTACTAATTTTATGGCCCATTATAACAATTTATCAAAGTTGGCCCATTAAGCAAATATCATCTTGGACCATTTTGCATATTTTCAGATTGGCCCATATAATCATATATCAATTTGGCCCACATAACAAAAATATATCAGATTCGCCCATATAATCATATATCAATTTGTCCATTCGGCCCATAAGGCAATATGTCAATTCAGCTTATTAAGCAACTTCATATTTTGACCCATTAACACTTTACAATTCAGCCCAATAGGGGCATTTCCATAATTCAGCCCATAAGGGCATTTTCATAATTTGGTAATCGTACCCACTAAGGGTAATTCGATAATCTTACCCACTAAGGGTATTATGGTAATTTCGTAACCAAGGCTTAACTACTAATTTGGGGCATAAAAGTTTGAAACTGTCCACTTGCGTCATGCTGACTAAATTGACCATAACTCAGTGAGAAATATCGAAATCTAAATCTGTAAATTTTCCTTGAAACTAGACTCATATATCTCCTTACTACATTTTTTTCAGAATTTTTGGCTTAACCATTTAGTACAGTTTATTCCTTAAAATTTCCCTTGTTTCACTGTCCAACAATTCTGACCTCTCTTATCTAAAATTAAAATATCTCACTGTACAGGTTTCATGTAATATCCTGGATTAAGGCTTATGCACTATGGCTAAAATTTTATGAAATAGTATGCCTTATGTGTTGTGAATGTGTTGTGTGCATTTTAGAACCTTGGAAATGTAAAGAAATGCTTTAGAAAATATTAAGTCCTAAGAGGAAGCTTGGAAATGTAAGGAAATGCTTTAGAAAATATTAAGTCTTAAGAGGAAGCTTGGAAATGTAAGGAAATGTAAGGAACCTTGGAAATGTGACAAAAACGGGCTTGGAAAAATGGCCCGGAGACACCACTTAGGGCTCTGGAAAATGATGCCATATGTTAAGGATAACTTGGGCCTAGTATGGCCACATGAAGCCCAAAATAATGGGTTAAAATTCGGCACTCCTAAGGTAAGGAGATGGACGGCATAGGGAGACTAAGGAAGGAGTTTAAGTCGAGGCCAAATTCTTTTAGAATTTCGGCTAAGGTAGGAAAATAAAGATATGAGAGTGATGGCCAAGAAAGGGGACTCTCTAGGCTTAGTAATTTCGGCTGAAAGAGGAAAATAAGGCCATTCATCAATCTTTCCTTCTTCTCTTACCTTTGCCGAATTCTCTAGTATATCTTCTTTTCTCCTTTTATTTTTTTTAAACCGAAAAACTCCCCTGTGCTAGCCAATTCTTCATCCTCTTTTTCTTCTTCTTTTCATCAAAAGTGAATTCCTTCCCAAAGATCACCATAGCCGATTCTTCCTAAAGCTCATATCTCTCTCTCTTTTCCTCCTTGAAATCGACACTCCATTAAAACTCAAAAGTCAAACCTTTTGAGCACTAGCTAGCCTTCATAGCCGAATCTTTGAGGGCTTCAAGCAAAGGTCTTTGTCGACTTTTGTATTAAGGGACTCTTCCGGGATTTGTCTCTTGTCGACTTTAAGGAAGGATATTCAGGATTTTAAAGATTCAAGGTAAGACATATTCGGCCAAGGGCTATTTGCTTACGATTTAATGTTAGAAATTAATCTAACATAAGTTTTTAGGTATTTCGACAGATACTACAATCCAAGGTCACTTTTCGGGATTTAGATCCACAAGGTGAGTCCATATGAACATTCGGCCAAGGCCTATTTTGATACTTAGATCTATTTCTTACATGTTCAAAAGCCGAAAACTAACCTATAAGGTGATTTGGGTGCTAGCCGATTGCAAGGATAAAGCATTACAAAGTTTCAGGATTTGAGTGATAGGCAAATCGGCACCAAGGTAAGCCTTGAGTTATAATCCTAGTAGGATTTGGACTTATAGCCGAATGGCATTGCACTAATAAAATTAGGGTTGGCCGAATATAGGCAGTTAAGGATCTAAAGCTTAGATCGGGATTTTTGGGATCTTCAATAAAGCACTAAGTAAATCAAGTGTGTACCCCACGCTATTTCTTAATAAGTTTAAGGCAATCGCTTAATATGTATGTTATACTTAATGTGGAAAATATGGCTAAGTACCATGTTATGGTACACAAGATTAAGGCACGCTTTTCCTACTCCTACTATGAGTATGATAAGACTTGTTATGCCATGAATATGAATATGATAAGAATGTGAAATCTGGCTAAGGCATTATGTTGCATGATTTTGTATGACATGGGCATATGGGATATTATGAAAAGGGGAAGTGAATGTGGTGACCTAAGACCACGATATCCGAATGTGGTGACCTAAGACCACGATATCTCGAATATGGTGTCTCATGACACAAAATATGTATCCGTGGCTATGCCACAAATTTTATAAGGGCGATGATGAGCACGTCATTGCAATGATCGCCTTCGATGGTGTGTAGCGGATGGAGGGTTGACTTAGTAGTCCCCACGATGTGCGAGTTAGTACGGGTGACGTGTAGCGGATGGTAACTAGGATTGGGTTTGGGATTGCATCATTATTTATGTTATTATATCAGATATATGATTTTGTATGCACATCTGCTTTGAGACTTAGTGTTGATTGTACACATTGAGTCTGCTTGACTCACCCTTGTGGGACAATTTTTCGGTGATGATCAGTGATGGAACAGCCTACGGGAGCTCAAGGGTGGCCATGCAAAGCCCAAGGATTAATTTATTTTTATTTATGTTTAAGTTTTGAATTATTTGGGTTTTAATTTGATGTAATAAGGCCAAAGTATTGAATCGTTTATGCATGCTTTTAAATTACTTAGTATGATACGATTATTATCGAACTTAAAGTATAAAAGTTAAATTTTTCTTAAGTTTAATTATTAAATTGTTTTTAACACCTTATCAACACAGGTTCTTAATTCGAGCCCAACCCCAATTAAAGAGTTTTCAAAAAGAAAAAAATACAAAGTTCTTAGCAAAGTTTCAAACAAGACTTGAATGGATTTTCTTTAGAAGCATGCCAGATCCTATTCGGGGCTTGTGGGTGGGGTTTGGGGTGTTTCAGTTTGGTATCGAGTCAGATTCAAAACTCACCTTGAGGGCTTTTAGGCCCAAAACATTTTCAGTCTTTTGAAAATAGACTTTTCTAAGAAATAAACAGGCTTTCTAGCATGGCACTTGAGACTCCGACCCGAAGTCCACCAGGTAAGTACTCCTAACCTCTTTGTGATTTATATGTAGGGATATATATGTAGGGATGTAGATTAGTGGACTAGGAATTGAACCCTAGGACTAGTTTACCCCAACAATTGCATAAGACTCTAATGCACAATTAAACAAACACATGTCTAAGTCACGAGTTAGGGTGTGGCAACCATTGTGCGCATGTCTAGGATTGGTTTCGGTGGAAGCTTGGTATTTAAGCAGTCCGCGTGACTCACCTCCTCTCCACTCGAATCCTACCTGGTGCGTAGCTTCGGTTCACCCTAACCAAGAGGACTTAGTCACGGGCTAGACTCAATAATTAAAACCCGAAAGGGGCTAGCCACATTTTATGGAAACCCTAGCTTTAAAAGTCAACAAACTACCCTTTTGAAATTATGAAAATTATTATTTTGGAAAAACTTTCTAAGAATTTTTAATTTGCAAATTACCTAAATACCCTTAGTGGTAAAAATTACTAAAATGCCCTTGATTTTCCAAAATTACCATCTACCCCCGATTTTAATGACAATTTTTGGTTTTGCAAAAATATCCAAAAAGTTCACAAAATATCAAAGACACCCTGGTTTGAAAAAAAATTACGAAATTACCCCTAACTTACAAAATGACCAAAATACCCTCAGTAAGGAAAATTACCGAAGTACCCTCAAATTAGAAATTTTTTTAAAAAAAAAGCCTTGTTTTGAAAGTCACTAGGAACCATATTTTTGGCCAAAAATTACTGAAATGACCCTGGCTGGTAAAATTAAAAAAATACCCTTAGTGTATAAATTACCATTTTACCCTTGAAATTTTTCCAACAAGTATTTTAATTTTGTAAAATATCAACAACCTCTATTTTGCAACATTTTCAAATACCCTAATTTGAAAATTACCAAAATACCCCTATAGGATAAAATTACGAAAATACCCCTGGGTAGTGGAAAATAATAAACAACAACAATTACAACATTTCTCTGTAATGAACGCAAGTTCATATGTGTGATTAGATGAATGGTGTGAGACTGTATGTGTATGAATCAAAGAACTACTCCTTAAAACTATTAAACATAAAACTATTCGTGGTTAATCAAGTGGAACCAAACTAATGTATAAAATTCTTTAATCAGATAAACGCAAGCGGAAGTATGAATTCAAGGGGACGTGGTCATAACGCGCGTGGCCGTGGAAGAGGTCAATGATCGTGTTCCAACCCGTTAGATCGGGTCAAGGATCGAGAATGTAATGCCACCACCACCACCCCACCACCGATGTGGAATATCGTGACCGACGGGATGACGTGAGTGTCACAAGGCGATCTTGCGGGTCTTGGAAAGGGTAGTAGGAGTAGGTGAAGGCATGGGAGCTCGAAAGTCGGTACCTGAGCGACTCTGAGCCAATGG
Organism: Gossypium rotundifolium; assembly: GCA_025506655.1. NCBI lineage: Eukaryota > Viridiplantae > Streptophyta > Magnoliopsida > Malvales > Malvaceae > Gossypium > Gossypium rotundifolium. The sequence goes on along the minus strand of CP106728.1, from coordinate 59,454,851 downwards.
AGCAGAAGTGTTCTGCGGTGTATCAGGTGTAGCACCCAATACCACTGAGTATTGGTTGGAGGTGACTGAGCGGATTATGGATGAGCTTGACTTAACTGACGAGGAAAAGCCGAAAAGGTTCACGTCGCTTCTCCGCAATGAGTCATATCAATGGTGGCTCACGGTGCGAGATGGTGCTACGGCTGAGGAACTCACGTGGGAGTATGCTAAGGCAGCATACCAGAAGAAGTATGTGGGCACTCATTATATTGATGCCCAAAGAAAGGCTTTTCTAGGACTAGTTCAAGGAAACAAGTCCGTAGCTGAGTATGAAGCTGAATTCTTAAGGATGAGCTGTTATGCTCAAGGCATAGTGTCTACTGAGCATGAACGGTGTGTCCGTTTGAAGACAGACTAAGAGATGACCTGAGGTTATTGATAGTAGTTTGCTGTGTTGGTGGAAAAGGCCAAAATGGCCGAGGGTATCAAAGAGTCCGTGAGGCAGAACTCCGATCTAAATAGGCAGAAGAGAGGATTTAGATCGTTAAGGCCATCTAGGAATGAGCAAAAGAGGCCTAGAGTTGAAGGGCCGCGAGGTCAGCAAGCTACTACTGGAAGGTAATACCCTACTTGTGAATAATGTGGGAAGAAGCACTTAGGTGAATGTTAGAAAAAGACGAGAGGATGTTTTAAGTATGGGTCAAAGGACCATATGATTAAGGACTGTCTGATGAGACCAGAGGGGAATCAACCAATAGCTCAGAATGTTAATCAGGCTGGTAGAGGTGGACAGCAACCTCAGCGGGGTTGTGGTCCGAATAACAGAGGAAATGGTACCGAAAGAGGACGTGGAACACCGGCCGAGGTGGTGGTAATACAGAGGCAAGACAGCCGGGCTTGGTGTATGCGATTCACCGTAGGGAGGATGGTGACACACCGGACGTCATAACCGGTACGTTCCTTATTTTTGGCAAACCCTATGTTGCGTTGATTGATGTGGGCTCGACCCATTCTTATGTTGCATGTAGAGTAGTTGAAACTCTAGACATAGCCTCTGAACTTTCTGATAGGGTGATGACTGTAGTAAGCCCACTAGGTCAAACTGTAATGGTGAATAAGCTCTTTCGTAGTGTACCTTTAGAAATTCAAGGCGTAGTATTTTCTGCTAACTTGATGGAACTTCCCTTCGGAGAGTTCGATCTCATACTTGGTATTGACTGGCTAGTGGACCATCAGGCTATGCTGGACTGTACAGCTAAACAAATTGAGTTAAGGACCCTAGAGGACGAGGTGGTAATTATGATAGGAGAAAGAAGAAACTACTTGTCTAATGTAGTTTCGGCGCTAAAGGCGGATAAGATGGTTCGAAAGGGGTGTAAGGCGTTCTTAGCTTTTATTAGTACTTTGGATGCGAAAGAAGGGGGAGTTAGTGGAGTTAGAATGGTAAGGGATTTTGAGGATGTGTTTTCAGAGGAATTACCGAGAATACCCCCAGATAGAGAGGTGGAGTTTGGAATTGACTTGCTGCCGGGAATAGCTCCTGTGTCCATTGCCCCATACAGAATGGCACCAAAGGAGTTGGTTGAGCTCAAGGCCCAAATCCAAGAATTGCTAGACCGTGGTTTCATTCGACCCAGTGTGTCTCCATGGGGAGCACCAGTCTTATTTGTGAAGAAGAAGGACAAAACTATGCGCATGTGCATAGATTATCGTCAGTTGAATAAGCTGACCATCAAGAACAAGTATCCATTGCCAAGGATAGATAACTTGTTCGATCAGCCTAAGGGGGCCGCAATATTCTCGAAGATCGACCTAAAGTCTGGATATCATCAGCTTAAGGTGAAGAAGGTTGATATCCATAAGACGGCTTTCTAAACAAGGTACGGGCATTATGAGTTTTTGGTAATGCCGTTCAGTTTGACCAATGCCCCAGTCACGTTTATGGACATAATGAACTGGATTTTCTAACCCTATCTGGATCGATTTGTTGTTGTGTTCATAGACAATATTTTGGTGTACTCAAAGTCTGAGGATGAACATGATGAGCACCTCCGAGTTGTGTTGCAAGTGTTGAGGAGAAGAGTTTCACGCCAAATTCAAAGCAAGTGTGAATTTTGGTCAAGGAGGTGACGCTTTTAGGACATGTAGTATCCATTGAAAGAATAAGGGTGGATCATCGGAAGATTGAGGCGCTTTGGATTGGAAACCTCTTAAGTCGTTGACTAAGTTCAAAGTTTCTTAGGATTGGCAGGCTATTATAGGCGGTTCGTGGAAGGGTTCTCATCAATAGCCGCCCTCGACAAAGTTGTTAAGGAAGGAAGTGCCTTTCATATGGACTGATAAGCAATAGGAGAGCTTTGAGAAGCTCAAGAAGGTCTTGATCAAGCTCGATTTTGATTCATTTCAGTGCGAAAGGATTTTGTAGTGTATTGTGATGCTTCCCATACAGATTGGGAGGTGTCCTTATGCAAGATGGAAAAGTAGTCGCCACGCGTCTCGACGACCTAAGGCCACACGAGGTTAACTACCCGATTTAACGACTTAGAATTAGCAAAGAATGGTCTTTGCCCTTAAGGTGTGGAGACATTATCTTTATGGAGAAAAGTCAGTGATCTACACAGACCATAAAAGTCTTAAGTATCTGTTGACTCAGAAGGAGTTAAACTTAAGGCAGCGAAGGTGGGTGGAGTTACTGAAGGACTATGATTGTTCAATAGAGTACCATCCGAGCAAGGCGAATGTAGTGGTAGATGCCTCTAAGTTGAAAGGTTGTGTCGGATCTGAGGGCGATATTCGTACACTTGAGTTTGTATGACGATGGAAGCCTATTGGCAGAGTTGCAAGTCAAGCCGACGTGGTTGAATGAGGTGAAAGAGAGACAGTTGGCTAATGAGGACCTAAGTGCTAAGCTACAACAAGTACAGAATGGAGAGTTGGAAGGTTATGGTGTTAATGACGAAGAAGTATTGTGCTTCAAGGGTAAGGTTTGTATGCCGAAGGATATGGAACTTAGGCGAAGAATTCTTCGGGAATCGCATAGTAGCCCCTATGCTATGCATCCTGGAGGTAATAAAATGTACAGAGATTTAATGGAATAATTTTGGTGGCCTAACCTTAAGCGAGAAGTGACCGAATTTGTAGGGAAGTGCTTGACGTGTCAGCAAGTTAAGGCTGAACACCAAGTTCCGTCAGGATTGCTTCAGCCAATACAGATTCCGTAATGGAAATGGGAGAGAATTACCATGGACTTCGTTAGTGGGCTTCCCCTTACGCCCACTAAGAAGGACTCGGTATGGGTGATAGTGGATCGGCTGACAAAGTCTGCACATTTTATTCTAGTACGGGTTGACTACTCCCTTGGCAAGGTTGTATGTGGCAAAAATTGTAAGGTTGCATGGAGTACCAATGTTAATTATCTCGGATAGGGATCCGAGGTTCACGTCTCAGTTTTGGAAAGCATTACATCAGGCTTTAGGCACACAACTGAATTTTAGCACGACTTTCCATCTACAGTCAGACGGCCAGTCTGAACGAGTGATTCAAGTGTTAGAGGATATGTTAAGAGGCTGTGTGATAGATTTTAGAGGAAGTTGGGAAGAATATTTGCCTCTAGCGGAATTCGCATACAACAACAGCTATCAGGCCAGTATTAAAATGGCACCATACGATGCGTTGTATGGTAGGAAGTGTCAGACTCCTACGTGTTGGACGGAGAGAACGTCAAATTTTGGGTCCAGAGTTAGTAGTGAAATCTGAGGAGAAGGTGAGTATAATTCGAGCTCAATTGAAGGAAGCATCCGATAGACAAAAGTCGTACGCAGATCTCAAACGGAAGGAGATTGAATTTAATGTGGGAGATCAAGTGTTCCTTAAAGTATCGCCTTGGAAGAAGGTGATGAGATTTGGTCAAAAAGGGAAGCTAAGTCCAAGGTTCATAGGACCCTATCGGGTATTGAAGCGAATCAGACCAGTGGCATACCAATTAGAGTTGCCACCGAATTGAAGCAGATGCACGACGTATTCCATGTTTCCATGCTACGTCACTATCGATCAGATCCAACTCACGTAGTTCCGGTTGAAGAGGTGGAGCTAAGGCCAGACGTATCCTACGGAGAGGAGCCGATTCAGATTCTGGAACGAGATGTAAAAGTGTTACGGAGGAAGTCAGTACCTTTAGTCAAAGTGTTATGGCGAAATCATGGATCGGAGGAAGCTTCGTGGGAGCCGGAAGAAGCGATGAGGCAACAATACCCCCACCTATTCTAGCCAGGTAATTTCGAGGACGAAATTATTTTAAGGGGGTAGAACTATAATATCCCGGATTAGGGCTTATGCACTATGGCTAAAATTTTATGAAATAGTATGCCTTATGTGTTGTGAATGTGTTGTGTGCATTTTAGAACCTTGGAAATGTAAGGAAATGCTTTAGAAAATATTAAGTCCTAAGAGGAAGCTTGGAAATGTTTAGAAAATATTAAGTCCTAAGAGGAAGCTTGGAAATATAAGGAAATGCTTTAGAAAATATTAAGTCTCAAAAGGAAGCTTGGAAATGTAAGGAAATGCTTTAGAAAATATTAAGTCCTAAGAGGAAGCTTGGAAATGTAAGGAAATGCTTTAGAAAATATTAAGTCTTAAGAGGAAGCTTGGAAATGTAAGGAAATGTAAGGAAATGTAAGGAACCTTGGAAATGTGACAAAAACGGGCTTGGAAAAATGGCCCGGAGATGCCACTTAGGGCTCTGGAAATGACATCATATGTTAAGGATAACTTGGGCCTAGTATGGCCATATGAAGCCCAAAATAATGGGTTAAAATTCGGCACTCCTAAGGTAAGGAGATGGACGGCATAAGGAGACTAAGGAAGGAGTTTAAGTCGAGGCTAAATTCTTTTAGAATTTTGGCTAAGGTAGGAAAATAAAGATATGAGAGTGATGGCCAAGAAAGGGGACTCTCTAGGCTTAGTAATTTCGGCTGAAAGAGGAAAATAAGGCCATTCATCAATCTTTCCTTCTTCTCTTACCTTTGCCGAATTCTCTAGTACATCTCCTCTTCTCCTTTTATTTTTTAAACCAAAAACTCCACTGTATAGCAATTCTTCATCCTCTTTTTCTTCTTCTTTTTCATCAAAAGTCAATTCCTTCCCAAAGATCACCATAGCCGATTCTTCCTAAAGCTCATCTCTCTCTCTCTCTCTCTCTCTCTCTCTCTCTCTCTCTCGACATTACTCCATTAAACTCAAAAGCGAAACCTTTTGAGCATCGGCTAGCCTTCATAGCCAATCTTTGAGGGCTTCAAGCAAAGGTGCTGTCGACTTTTGTATTAATGGACTCTTCCGGGATTTGTCTCTTGTCGACTTTAAGGAAGGATATCCGGGATTTTAAAGATTCAAGGTAAGACATATTCGGCCAAGGGCTATCTACTTACGATTTAATGTTAGAAATTAATCTAACATAAGTTTTTAGGTATTTCGATAGATACTACAATCCAAGGTCACTTTTCGGGATTTAGATCCACAAAGTGAGTCCATATGAACATTTGGCCAAGGCCTATTTTGATACTTAGATCTATTTCTTACATGTTCAAAAGCCGAAAACGAACCTATAATGTAACATCTTAAAAATTAGAATATTATTTTATTATTTGTGTTGGCTTGGGTATGAATTTTGTGTGTTTAGCATAGTATGGTGCAGCTTGTTTTATTAATGAAGCTAGAATAATTGTTAGTATTAAAATTTAGTGAAGTGGATAAGGTGAACTTGACACTTAAGTTAATTTAAGTGTTAAATTTAGCACATGAGGAGCTAGTAGCAAGATGGTTAGAATGCATGAAGTGTTGCTTGAGGGAAGTGGTTCGAGTAGCATGTTTAGCATTTTGAAGACTTTATTTTTATGTATCCTAGCATTAATGGACTTTGACATATGGAAGATTGGACTTTCAATTTCTCTTTATGGCAAGTTGAATATTAGTTTAAGGTAAGCTTGTATTTTGGGATAAGAATCTTAAGATTATGGTATGATGAGGGGGCAAAAGGCATGGATTATGGAGAATGTTTTGGAAACTCTTTTATGGTCTTTAGTTCATGTATGTGGACGGCATTTTGGACTAGGGGAGGGCTTGACCGATTTTTGATGGAAGCTTTGGTAGGTTAGTAGCTAGTTGGCCATTTTTCCTAAGCATTTGAGCATCAATTTCTTTTCTCTCCACAAACACTCCCTATAGTCGAATGTGTCTTGGGCATAAGGTGAGTTTTTGGTGTTAGTTTTGGCCTTGAATATTTGTTTTGGTGTCATAATCGAAAATCCTTTCTAGTTTTTGCAAGTTTCTCCCTAGTGTATCAAAGTGAAACAAAAACTGAAACCATCATTGTGCTTGGCCGAATCTCTTTTGTTCACAACTCCTTTTCCATTCTTTCATACTTGTTCAACCCACATTTCTTCTACTTTCTCTTGGCCGAAACTTCCTTCTGCCCATTCCTCTTTACTTTCTTTCATTTTTGTTCAAAGCCATAAACATCTCTCTCCCATTGAAATCTCTTTCTTTTTCTTCCTTTTTCCTTTCTCTTTCTCCACTCTAGTCGAATCCTTTTGTTGTTACAAAACAACCATATTGTCAAACTTCCCATACTCTTTTGAATTGTCTTGGCGAATATCATCAAGGGTAGGATTTCATTTGGTTTTCTTCAATCGATTTTGGAAGATAGGTAAGTGTTCATGGCCGAATTTCCTATTATTTCTTTTCTCTTTTCTATGCCGTTTTCTTGTGGACTAAGGCCAAACTTTTGGGCATTGATTGCAAGATTCTAACTATTATTAGGAACCAATCATTCTTATAGGCTCTTTGGGACTTTGGAAGCATTTGATTTAAGCCCTATCTCTCTAGAAATCAAAAGTTGGTAAGTCAAGTGGTAAGGACTCTTGTCGGTTCTTCATCTCTTTTGATGGTTGAAAAGCCACTTTGGGATTTAGTGGTTTGGCCGAATGGCTTTTGTTTATAATCTAAGTATTGGCTGATTGTAGGACAAGGTGATCTTAGTGCGATAGATCGGGTCTTGATTTTAGTACTTATGTTAGTGTCGTGTGTATCTTACACACTTTATAATTCAGTTATATATTTATATACATATTAACTAAACATGTTATTAAAGTAGGAATCTATGAGATTTTGATAAGATACCTTGATGGGTATGTGCAAGGATTCTGTAAGTCCGTTTCAATATGATGTTAATATATGTTGATTGATATCATGATCTATTATTTAAATATGTTATATGCTCATATCAAAGTATGATGGCATGATTGATACTCTTAATACATTGGTTTGGGAATATGAGTGGAGGGGGAAGGATTTGATATCCGTGTCTTTGGACATTAGAGGTTTGGCACCTCCAGTGATTTGGTATCACATTTGTGTCTTTGGACACCAGAGGTTTGGTACCTCATAGCGACTCGTCCCTGTGGTCTAGCATCACCGTGGGTTGGCCCCACTTTTGAGATATGGGATCGTCGCCATGATTTGGTATCACACGGGTTGGCCCCACAACTTGATTATTCGTGACTTTGGTCACGGTGATTTGGTATCACATTATTGGATATCGTGACTTTGGGTCACCGGTGGTTTGGCACCACCAAGTGGTTTGGTACCACACGGGTAGAAAAGGAGTTAAGGATGGCTAGGTTGGGTGCATTATATATTTATATATGTTGCTTGATTATAAATTGTGTAAGAATGTTGCATTAATCGGGAAGGATTTATGCACCGAGTCTTGGTGACTCACCTTCGCCTTATCATTTCAGTGATTTGTGAGATCGCGGATGAGGAGCGGATGAACTCGAGGAGGCCATGCAAGAAAAATTTGATTTTTCATGAACTTGATTTAGGGTACTTTAATTTATTTTAATTTGGTTTTGTTTTATTTTGGGTTTGTAATAAGGCCTCTTTAATTATGTTTTTGGATTATTTATATGCTTTGGATATTTTTAAATATGGCTTATAAATTATTTGGTTAATTTAAGAATTGAGCCCAAAGTTTTCTAAAATAATAAAATGCAATGGTTTTAAAATCTTACCATCGGGTAATATAAACCGCTTGATAGTAAAATATAGATTAAGTGTTTTCTCAGCTTTAATGATTTCCAAATATTAAGTTTCTACATTCAAAATGCAAATGGTTTTCAAAGTAATAATTCAAGTTTTCTTAAAATGATATAAATGTTTTCTAACCTATGATTTATCAACTACGTTTTAAAGTTTTATTTATGAAATTACAAAGTAAATTATCGCTTTAAACTTATTATACACCGATTTCTACAAATATAGAATTTTCAAAGAGTTTTCACAAAAATTTAATTGTTATTCGATTCTTTTCAAAATGTTTTCCTCAAGGACATACCGATTCGGTGGCGTATTGACCGGGTTTGGGGTGTTACAAATTGGTATCAGAGCTAAGTTCAAAAGCTCGGCTGTGGGCCCAAGGCCCAAAAAGATTTAAAGTATAGTTTTAAAATGTTTTTTTTAAATTATATGGTTGGAAAAGCATGGCACCGAGTCTCCGGCACCGATCCGCCTGGGTAAGTACTTCAAATTGTTGATTTTTGATATGATGATGGTATGATTGTATAGTAGTAGGAACTACTCTAGAGACCCAAAACTATAGGTTGGATGTACTCGCGAAAACAACTTCTTATTAAAAATTATTCATAAAACCGTGTTTTAAAGATAGTGGAATGATGTCATAAGCATAAAACTTTTAATTCAGATAAGTCAAGATTTTAGACATGAGCACTTAAGGTCAGAGTCGTGTTATGCGTGGACGCGGTCGTGGTAGGATGGATGTGTCTGAGCCAGTAAGGTCGGGTCAAGGATCCGAGAATGAGGTATCACCACCCCCACCACCAGCAGTTGGAGTTGAGTTTCAGGATCAAATGGGGACGACGCAGTGTCTCAAGCAATGCTGAGAGTTCTTGAGAGAGTAGCTGGAATAGGTGGAGGCGCGGGAGCTCAGAAATCTGTACCTGAGCGACTCCGAGCCAATGGAGCTGAGGTATTTCGAGGTGTTTCAGGTGTAGCTCCCAGTTCGGCTGAATATTAGTTAGAGGCGACAGAGCGAATCATGGATGATCTGGATCTGAATGCCGAGGAAAAACTGAAAGGGATAGTGTCACTTCTTCGTGATAAGTCATATCAGTAGTGGCTCACGGTGCGGAATAGTGCTGCAGCGGAGGATCTCACTTGGGACTATTTTAAGGTAGCGTATCAAAAGAAATATATTGGGTCCAGTTACGTTGATGCGCAGCGTAAGGCATTTTTGAGTTTGGTCTAAGGGAGTAAGTCCATATCAGAATATGAGGCTGAGTTCTTAAGATTGAGCCAGATCTTTGGAGGTATTATAGCTTGAACCTGAGCGATGTGTCCGGTTCGAGGATGGTTTAAGAGATGAGCTAAAGTTGCTGATTGCTCCATATCAGGAGCGAGAGTTTGCTGCGTTGGTTGAAAAGACTAAGATTGCTGAAGGAATAAAGGAATCAGAAGCGTAATCACAGCAGAACAAACATAAGAGAAGTTTTGGATCATCCGGTCAACCGATAATTCTTAGAAGAGGCTAGGCGTAATGGGTCAATCAATCTGGGAGGCTCATTCTCGCTAATCAAGGACCAAAGACAGTGTACCCGATGTGGAAAATATCATTGGGGCGAATGTTGGACCGGAGGGAAAGGATGTTTCGAGTGTGGCTCGCTGGATCATCGTGTGAGGGACTGTCCACGTAAGCAAGCCAGGAATCAGTCTGAGGGTCAAGGTCGTGCTCAGTTCAGAAAGGAGGGATCGTCACCACAGAGAGGTCGTGGTAATGGTAGAGGAAGTAATGGTTCTGGTCGAGGCCGCGGAGCATCGGGCAGAGGTGCAAGTAACACTGAGGCAAGACAACCTGGTTTAGTGTATGTTGCGAGACGTCGAGAGGAGGGCGACACACCGGACGTCATAACTGGTACGTTCTTAATTTTTGGTGTTCCATATACTACTTTGATAGATGTGGGTTCGACGCATTCGTATGATGCTAGTAGCATAGTAGAGACCTTGAGCTTAGATTTTGAGACTACTTCTAGGAGGATGACAGTACTTAGTCCTCTAGGTCACTCTGTAGAAGTTAATAAGCTGTATAGGGATGTACCTCTAGAACTCCAAGGGGTAGTGTTGTGGCTAATCTGATGGAACTACCGTTTGGGGAGTTCGATCTGATTCTTGGGATGGACTGGTTGGTTAAGTACCAGGCAAGTTTGGATTGCACTGCTAAGTGCATGGTTTTGAAGACAGCTGAGGGTGAAGAGGTGGTTATGATAGATAATAGAAGAGATTATCTATCCAATGTGGTATCTGCGTTGAAAGTAGTGAAGTTGGTCAGGAAGGCCTGTGAGGCATTTGTGGTTCATGTGTGTGCTTTGAAAGCTAAGGAGTCAACTGTAGGGAATGTTCGAACTGTAAAGGAATATGCTGACGTATTTCCAGAAGAACTTCCGGGACTGCCTCCGGATCGTGAAGTCGAATTCGATATAGATCTACTACCCGGAATGGTGCCAGTGTCTATAGCTCCGTATAGGATGGCACCGAAGGAATTAGTGGAATTGAAGGCTCAGATTCAAGAGTTGTTGGATCGAGGTTTCATTCGACCAAGTGTTTTGCCTAGGGGAGCACCGGTACTTTTTGTCAAGAAGAAGGATGGTACGATGCGGATGTGTATAGACTACCGCCAGTTGAATAAGCTGACGATCAAAAACAAGTATCCTTTACCGAGGATAGATGACTTGTTTGATCAGCTTAAAGGAGCAGCGGTTTTCTCCAAGATTGATTTAAGGTCTGGATATCATCAGCTAAAGGTGAAAGAGGCTGATATCCATAAGACGGCATTTCGCACTCGGTATGGGCACTACGAGTTTCTGGTAATGCCGTTTGGGTTGACTAACGTGCCGGCAGCGTTCATGGACATGATGAATCGGGTATTCCAACAGTTTTTGGATCAGTTTGTTGTGGTATTTATAGATGATATTTTGGTATACTCAAAGTCAGAGGAGGAGCATGATGCGCATTTGCGAGTAGTATTGCGATTCCGAGGAAAAGCGACTTTTGCTAAATTTAGTAAGTGCGAGTTCTGGCTTAGGGAGGTGACTTTCTTGGGTCACGTTGTATCAGTTGAGGGGATTAGAGTGGATCCTCAAAAGATCGAAGCAGTGTTGGACTGGAAGCCGCCTAAGTTAGTGGCTGAGATTCAGAGTTTCCTAGGTCTGGCGGGGTATTACCGAAGATTTGTAGAGGGATTCTCTTTGATAGCAGCACCGATGACCAAGTTGTTGAGGAAATGAGTTCCATTTGTGTGGACCGAGAAGCGAAAGAAAGCTTCGACAAGTTGAAGAAGATTCGATCAAGCCCTGTTTAATTCAACTTTGAGGCGAGCAAGGAATTCACGGTTCATCGTGATGCATCACATCCTGGTTTGGGATGTGTGCTAATGCAGAAGGGAATGTAGTGGCTTATGCATCTCGACAGTTGAGACCACATGAAGTTAATTATCCGACGCATGACTTGGAATTAGCTGCAGTGGTTTTCGCTTTGAAGATTTGGAGACACGATTTGTACGGAGAGAAGTCGATAGTCTACACGGATCACAAGAGTCTTAAGTATCTTTTGACTCGTAAGGATTTGAACTTGAGGCGTAGATGGATTGAGTTGTTGAAGGACTACGATCGCTCGATTGAGTATCATCCGGGCAAGGCTAACGTGGTGGCAGACGCGTTGAGTCGTAAGGTTGTATCAGACTTAAGATCAATGTTTGCTCTTCTTAGTTTATACGATGATGGGAGTCTCTTGGCAGAACTGCAAGTCAAGCCAACTTGGTTAGAGCAAATCAAGAAGAAACAGTTAGAGGATGATGGTTTGAATGATCGGAGGTTGCAGGTTCAGAATGGTGGTTTAGAGAATTATAGTTTGTCCAGTGATGGAGTGTTGTGTTTTCAAGGGAGAGCTTGTATGCCAAAAGATGTTGAGTTGAGGTAAAGGATTCTTCAGGACGCACATAGCAGCCCATACGCTATGCATCCTAGAGGTAGCAAGATGTATCGGGATTTAAGAGAGTAATTTTGGTGGCGTGTCCAAGCGGAGGTAATCGAGTTTGTGGGTAAATGTCTGACGTGTCAGCAGGTCAAAGCTGAGCATCAGTTACCGTCTGGATTACTTCAGCCGGTGAAGATTCCACAGTGGAAGTGTGAAAGGATCACTATGGACTTTGTCAGTGGATTACCTCTTACGCCTAGTAAGAAGGACTCAATTTGGGTGATTGTGGATCGTCTGACTAAGTCAGCTCATTTCATTCCGGTAAGGGTGGATTACTCGCTTCATAAGTTAGCTAAGTTGTATGTGGCGGAGATAGTGAGGTTGCACGGTGTACCAGTGTCGATCATCTCAGATAGAGATCCTAGATTTACGTCAAGGTTTTGGAGAGCGTTACATCAGGCTTTGGGTACGAGGTTGGATTTCAGTACCGCATTTCATCCACAGTCTGACGGGCAGTCAGAAAGAGTTATTCAGATCTTAGAGGATATGTTGAGAGGATGTGTTTTGGACTTCAGAGGCAGCTGGGAAGAGTTTTTACCATTAGCTGAGTTCGCATACAACAATAGTTATGAGGCAAGCATTAAGATGGCACCATATGAGGTGTTGTATGGTAGGAGGTGTCGTACACCTACATGCTAGACAGAGTTGGGTGAGCGTCAAATGTTGGGACCAGAGTTGGTTGCAGAGACTGAGGATAAGGTTAAGATGATTCAGGCTCATCTGAAGGAAGCTTCGGATAGGCAGAAGTCATATACCAATCTCAAACGGAGGGATATAGAGTTTTTCGTGGGTGACCAGGTCTTTTTGAAGGTCTCGCCATGGAAGAAAGTGTTAAGATTTGGGAGAAAGGGCAAGTTGAGTCCAAGGTTTATTGGGCCGTTTAAGGTGTTGAGATGAGTGGGACCAGTAGCTTATCAGCTCGAGTTACCAACAGAACTGAGTCAGATTCACGATGTGTTCCATGTTTCCATGCTTAGACGCTATCGTTCTGATCCATCGCATGTTGTGACAGTAGAAGAAATAGAGGTGAGTCCAGATTTGACGATAGAAGAAGAACCTGTGCAGATTCTAGATCGAGACGTAAAAGTTCTATGTAAGAAGTCAGTTCCTTTAGTGAAGGTCTTATGGCGGAACCATGGCATAGAAGAAGCTACGTGGGAACCGGAGGATGCGATGAGACAGCATTTTCCTCAACTCTTTCGATCAGGTAATTTCAAGGATGAAATTTTCTTAAGGGGGTAGAATGTAACATCCTAAAAATTAGAATATTATTTTATTATTTGTGTTGGCTTGGGTATGAATTTTGTGTGTTTAGCATAGTATGGTGTAGGCTTGTTTTTATTAATGAAGCTAGAATAATTGTTAGTATTAAAAATTTAGTGAAGTGGATAAGGTGAACTTGACACTTAAGTTAATTTAAGTGTTAAATTTAGCACATGAGGAGCTAGCAGCAAGATGGTAAGAATGCATGAAGTGTTGCTTGAGGGAAATGGTTCAAGTAGCATGTTTAGCATTTTGAAGACTTTATTTTTTATGTATCCTAGCATCAATGGACGGTCAAGCTTGACATATGGAAGGTTGGACTTTCAATTTCTCTTTATGGCAAGTTGAATATTAGTTTAAGGTAAGCTTGTATTTTGGGATAAGAATCTTAAGATTATGGTATGATGAGGGGACAAAAGGCATGGATTATGGAGAATGTTTTGGAAACTCTTTTATGGTCTTTAGTTCATGTATGTGGACGGCATTTTGGACTAGGGAAGGGCTTGACCGATTTTTGATGGAAGCTTTGGTAGGTTAGTAGCTAGTTGGCCATTTTTCCTAAGCATTTGAGCATCAATTTCTTTTCTCTCCACAAACACTCCTTATAGCCGAATGTGTCTTAGGCATAAGGTGAGTTTTTGGTGTTAGTTTTGGCCTTCAATATTTGTTTTGGTGTCATAACCGAAAATCCTTTCTAGTTTTTGCAAGTTTCTCCCTAGTACATCAAAGTGAAGCAAAAATCGAAACCATCATTGTGCTTGGCCGAATCTCTTTTGTTCACAACTCCTTTTCCATTCTTTCATACTTGTTCAACCCACATTTCTTCTACTTTCTCTTGGACGAAACTTCCTTCTCCCCATTCCTCTTTACTTTCTTTCATTTTTGTTCAAAGCCATAAACATCCCTCTCCCATTGAAATCTCTTTCTTTTTCTTCCTTTTTCCTTTCTCTTTCTCCACTCTAGCCGAATCCTTTTTGTTGTTACAAAACAACCATATTGCCAAAACTTCCCATACTCTTTTTGAATTGTCTTGGCCAAATATCATCAAGGGTAGGATTTCATTTGGTTTTCTTCAATCGGTTTTGGAAGATAGGTAAGTGTTCATGTCCGAATTTCCTATTATTTCTTTTCTCTTTTCTATGCCGTTTTCTTGTGGACTAAGGCCGAACTTTTGGGCATTGTTTGCAAGATTCTAACTATTATTAGGAACCGATCATTCTTATAGGCTCTTTGGGACTTTGGAAGCATTTGATTTAAGCCCTATCTCTCTAGCAATCAAAAGTTGGTAAGTCAAGTGGTAAGGACTCTTGTCGGTTCTTCATCTCTTTTGATGGTTGAAAAGCCACTTTGGGATTTAGTGGTTTGGCCGAATGGCTTTTGTTTATAATTTAAGTATTGGTGATTATAGGACAAGGAGATCTAGTCGGTAGATCGGATCTTGATTTTAGTACTTGCGTTAGTGTCGGTGTGTATCTTACACACTTTATAATTCAGGTTATATATTTATATACATATTAACTAAACATGTTATTAAAGTGGGAATCTATGAGATTTTGATAAGATACCTTGATGGGTATGTGCAAGGATTCGGTAAGTCCGTTTCAATATGATGTTAATATATGTTGATTGATATCATGATCTATTATTTAAATAGGTTATATGATCATATCAAAGTATGATGGCATGATTGATACTTTTAATACATTGGTTTGGGAATATGAGTGGAGGGGGAAGGATTTGATATCCGTGTCTTTGGACACCAGAGGTTTGGCACCTCCAAAGATTTGGTATCACATTTGTGTCTTTGGACACCAGAGGTTTGGTACCTCATAGCGACTCGTCCCTGTGGTCTAGCATCACCATGGGTTGGCCCCACTTTTGAGATATGGGATCGCCGCCAATGATTTGGTATCACACGTGGGTTGGCCCCACAACTTGATTATTCGTGACTTTGGTCACGGTGATTTGGTATCACATTATTGGATATCGTGACTTTGGGTCACCAGTGGTTTGGCACCACCAGTGGTTTGGTACCATACGGGTAGAAAAGGAGTTAAGGATGGCTAGGTTGGGTGCATTATATATTTATATATGTTGCTTGATTATAAATTGTGTAAGGATGTTGCATTAATCAGGGGAAGGATTTATGCATTGAGTCTTGGTGACTCACCTTCTCCCTTATCATTTCAGGTGATTCGTGAGATCGCGGATGAGGAGCCGGATGAACTCGAGGAGGCCATGCAATAAAATTTGATTTTCATGAACTTCATTTAGGGTACTTTAATTTATTTTAATTTGGTTTTGTTTTATTTTGGGTTTGTAATAAGGCCTCTTTAATTATGTTTTTGGATTATTTATATGCTTTGGATATGTTTTAAATATGGCTTATAAATTATTTGGTTAATTTAATAATTGAGCCCAAAGTTTTCTAAAATAATAAAATGCAATGGTTTTAAAATCTTACCATCGGTAATATAAATCGTTTGATAGTAAAATATAGATTAAGTGTTTTCTATAGTTTTAATGATTTCCAAATATTAAGTTTCTACATTCAAAATGCAAATGGTTTTCAAAGTAATAATTGAGTTTTCTTAAAATGATATAAATGTTTTCTAACCTATGATTTATCAACTACGTTTTAAAGTTTTATTTATGAAATTACAAAGTAAATTATCGTTTAAACTTATTATACACCGATTTCTACAAATATAGAATTTTCAAAGAGTTTTTCACAAAAATTTAATTGTTATTCGATTCTTTTCAAAATGTTTTCCTCAGTGACATACCAGATTCGGTCGTGGCGTATTGACCGGGTTTAGGGTGTTACATATAAGGTGATTTGGGTGCTAGCCGATTGCAAGGATAAAGCATTACAAAGTTTCAGGATTTGAGTGATAGGCAAATCGGCACCAAGGTAAGCCTTGAGTTATAATCCTAGTAGGATTTGGACTTATAGCCGAATGGCTTTGTACTAATAAAATTAGGGTTGGCCAAATATAGGCAGTTAAGGATCTAAAGCTTAGATCGGGATTTTCGGGATATTCAATAAAGCACTAAGTAAATCGGTTGTGTGCCCCACACTATTTCTTAATAAGTTTAAGGCAATTATTTAATATGTATGTATGTTATACTGAATGTGGAAAATATGGCTAAGTACCATGTTATGGTACACAGTACTAAGGTATGTTTTCCTACTCCTACTATGAGTTTGATAAGACTTGTTATGCCATGAATATGAATATGATAAGAATGTGAAATCGGGCCTAAGGCATTATGTTGCATGATTTTGTATGACATGGGCATATGGGATATTATGAAAAAGGGGAAGTGAATGTGGTGACCTAAGACCACGATATCTGAATGTGGTGACCTAAGACCACGATATCTGAATATGGTGTCTCATGACACAAAGTATGTATCTGGTGGCTATGCCACAAATTTTATAAGGGCGATGAGCACGTCGACTGCAGCGTCTGCCTTCGATGGTGTGTAGCGGATGGAGGGTTGACTTAGTAGTCCCCATGGTGTGCAGGTTGGTACGGGTGATGTGTAGCGGATGGTAACTAGGCTTGGGTTCGGGATTGCATTATTATTTATGTTATTATATCTGTATGTATGATTTTGTATGCCTGAATCTATTTGAGACTTAGTGTTGATTGTACACATTGAGTCTGTTTGACTCACCCCTTGTGGGACTATTTTTCAGGTGATGATTAGTGATGGAACGGGTCGGCAGGAGCTCAAGGGTGGCCATGCAAAGCCCAAGGATTAATTTATTTTATTTATGTTTAAGTTTTGAATTATTTGGGTTTTATTTGATGTAATAAGGCCAAAGTATTGAATCGTTTATGCATGCTTTTAAATTACTTAGTATGATCGATTATTATCGAACTTAAAGTATAAAAGTTAAATTTTTCTTAAGTTTAATTATTAAATTGTTTTTAACACCTTATCAACACGGGTTCTTAATTCGAGCCCAACCCAAATTAAAGAGTTTTCAAAAAAAAAATATACAAGTTTTTAGCAAAGTTTCAAACAAGACTTGAATGGATTTTCTTTAGAAGCATGCCAGATCCGGTCAGGGCTTGTGGGCTGGGTTTGGGGTGTTTCATTTCATATGTTGTTCCCACTTATTTCTATTGAAAATAGACTCACTAAGGAATCTTTAAATATAAAATATATCTCTTAATTCACTTTGTAAAATTTTATACGATTTTTCCAAGACAGATCAGGGAACCACGAAATCATTCAGAACTAGTCTCACTAAAATTAACATATCTCTGAATATAAAATTCCTTTTTCTTCTCCATTTCTTCCTTATCAAAATAGACACAGTAATATTTGATTTGATATCTTATTCACTTATTAATTCCCTTTTTCCTATTTTTCATGATTTTTTGAAATCACGTCACTGCCACTGACCAAAACTGTTTTATTACAAAAACATGATTATCACTATGAATCTACGCGCCCCCGAGTGATCCCGGATGCCTATTTCTAGTTTTCTTTGGTATTTCGACCAAATCACAGAACATATCATACAAACTTTCAGAGAGATGTGAGATTACACACCATTTCAAACATGTTTTCGGAAGGTACGGATTACACACCTTATTTGGAATCCGTAACACGATATTCTCTGCGGTACCTAAAGATACAATCGGTCAACAATTAATCCAAAACTCAATTTACCACTTCATCCAATATTTCGATTGATTAAAAATCTATATCACTTACCAACAATCTGAGTCTCTTATTACGAGGGATAGATCGAGCGATTAAGTATCTAAAACATATAGTCGATTAATTATCCTTCAATCCGATTAATACAATAACCAAGGAAGTTATTGAAAAAGACTATGAGAGAGCTTCCTTACCTTGAACAATGAAATTCCCGTTTCACACGATCTTCCTATGGCTAACGTCAATTAAGCGATGTGGTAGAAAATTGGCACTCCTCTATACCACTACAAAGAAAGAAATGATCTTATTGGAGCGAGTACAAAAATATGATGATTCGGTTCCTCCCAAATCAAAACTTATATTCGGCTATGCGAAATGATTATACCAAAGTTTGTGATTAAAAGATGGTGTCGGTTTTGAGAAGAGAAAGAATTAGAGAAATAGTTGAAAGAAAAGAAGATGGGAGGTTGGATAAATTGTAGATGATTCGGCTCTCAAGAGGGAGATAAACAAGAAATGAAAATCTTGATCAAACAAAAGAGTAAGAAAATGCACAAATGTGCTTGAAGAATTCGGCCAAAGTAAAATGAAAGAAGAAAAATATGGTCACCAAAGCTAGGAATTTCGGCACAAAGCAAAAGAAAGGATTGAGAGAAAAACACCAAATTGTGCAAAAGTGATTTTTGGCCTAATCAACACCAAAAATCCTACCAAAAGACTAAGCAATTTCGACTATCACTCTATAGCCCCTAAAACCATCTACATACAAGCTCTAAAGGTTAAAAACTTTGCTAACCATCCTTTCCATAACCTTTCCCTTGAAATATGCCACATGTTCCCCCTAAATTCCCTTTTTCTTTTGATTCCTTTCCCTAACTTCATCCTTGCCTTATTCTTTTAGCCACCTTACCAAAAATAATGAAGTCCACACTTGCCAAAACTACATGCTTGGCCGACACTTGATGGAAGAGTGCAAAAAAAAAAAAAAAAAGAGTCAAAATTGCACACAAAGGGATTTGAACCTCTTCCCTCAAGGTGCTACAAGTGGCGCCATATCCTCTCTACTAATAGATCTTTTATGCTAGCTATTTAATCAATTATTTCCATATGCTTTAAGGTCACTTACTCCATCTCCTTAAAGTGCTAAAACACCAAATTTTTCCTAAGGCCCAATTAAACCCGAGACTTCATAGAAACCTCGTAACCTTTCAAATTCACTTAACTAATAGTCTAATTTGCAATAATGCCATTCTCTTGTTCTCAAAATTTTAAACATTCCTACGCCCAATGCCCATTGGGCCCAATTATTCTAGGCCCATTTTTGGGATGTTAATAGGAGTATGTTTCTTTGGCTTCAAGCATCCAAATTCGAGTGAAAGTGCTCATTCTCGTGGCAGGGGAATGCCCATGGCACACGCCCGTGTAAATCGTGGTTGGGCCGTGTCTCGATTCCGCCATTTTAGAAACGACCGTGTAAATATCTAGACACGCCCGTGTGTGGTAATTTGATGATACACGACCGTATAAATCATTGGTTAGACAGTGTGGAATGTTTCCATCTATGCACGGCCGTGTGGTTTGAAGTCCTGGAAGTGCTGATTTCCTCTTTGGCTTAAATTGGCCCTATTTTAAGCCCGTTTTACATTCTTTTTATCCTTAGGTGCTTTCCTGAGTATAAGACATGAAAAGAAAGGATTAAGAGCACCTTTTTACATAAATCAGGGATAAATCATCCAAAAGCATACTAAATGTGGGATTAAAATATGTTACTTTTACGGTTTATCAAATACCGCCACACTTAAGCATTTGCTTGTCCTCAAGCAAAATTCTCAACTTACAATTAAACCAAACTTTCCATAATTCATAATTCCTATCGACAATGTCCCATCATTATTCATAGATAATTTATACATGGATAATTCAACTCAAAGAGTAGTAAAGATTCAATCACGATAAGTCATACCTTTGTAGTACTAAAACATAGGTGTTTCCCCTTATCTAAGTAATTACCTTTAATTCAAAACCAACAAGGATTGACATCCTCACAAAAGATTCACTCAAATCACTCGAAGTGTTTAAGATTCAAGAATAAGCACTCTAAATCGAACCTGAAAAGTTAATCCCATAGGCTTGCTCGAAAATCAAATCTCCACCATCAGATCTAAGATGATACATGATCGAAAGGTCTTTAATCGTGGTTGTAATGGGGCTTGGGTTAAAAGGTGTGGATAAAGGTGAATTAGAAGGTTAAAATCGAGATCGACTTGATAAATTGCCTAACTAGAAACAATGGTCTAAATATGAATATTTACATCGAATGAAAACTAATAATACCACTATTGATAATTATTCTATAATAAAGAGTATTTTCATTAATTAAAATTTAATAATACTTTAATACAAGCTTTTTCTTTAACAATTGGAATTTAAATGCTATAAGCTTTTTTTTTAAGAACAAACTAAAATATTAGATCATAAATGGTAAATGTAACTACTGAACTAATAAAATTCAGTAACTTAATCAAATCAAACTTTGATTAAAGGGTAATCAAAAGAAAGGGTGATAACAAATACAAAGGGATTTTGGGTTAATATTAGTGGGTGAGTCAATAAAGAGGTTGTTATGATTCAACAGGGTTCACTAGGGGTTGATTTGTAAAGGTTGGCTTTTTATGGAGTAAGTGGGTTAAATCCTAGGTGCCTTTATCATCTCTGTATATCAAATCAAAAGTGTGGTCTTGACATGTAGAAACGACGCAAGTTCTAGAATAACAGTTCAAAGTTGACACACTCATAATCAATAAAGTGAGCTTGAAAAAGAATATATGCTCTATAAGGCTCAAAATCTCACAGAAATTACGGGTTTTTTTGGCATCACTCCTTATAAATTCCAAATTTTAAGGTAATACTCAAATTCAGTCCAACGACCCAACAATTTTAATTTTTTAGAAAGTAGACTTACCATGCCTGATTCTCTAGTCTTCTTTAAATTTAATCATCAATGCACAATTAACTATGACTTAATCTAAAACATATCAATAAAAATCATAAATCATTAGAAATTTCACCCTAATTAGTAATATGAGAAAAATACTTTCGAATCAAGACTAAATTTAAGATTTTGAGAATAATGCAAAAAGTTTAACACTTTTACCCCCCACACTTAAGATGTACATTGCCCTCAATGTACAAAGATGAATAATGATAGTTATGGGATAAATCAAAAGATAAGGGGTAAAGTGACTTCCTGATTTCTGGATGGCTCCGGGAGTTGGCAGTGGACGTGGTAGAAGGTAGTTGGAGGAGGCGGTGGTGGCATTTTCTATGGTCCTGGTTGGGTGGCTACCAATGATCTCTGCGCTAGATGAAGAAATTGGGGAGCTTGTAAAGAATTAGCCAAGGATTATTAAGACATATTTAAAATAAACTAAGTGTATATATGAAGACAAGAAAGAAGACGGGAATTGAAATAGAAAACAATCTAAAGTGAAAATAAAAAATAAATGGACTATTAAGTCCTTATTGAAGGATGGTTCGCAAGGTGGGAATCAACACTAAGGTTGGGGATGTGATGGCGGTGGCAGATGTGAAGAGGTTATCATGGTGGTCAGTGTGATTCCCAAGCAACCTGGCGAACCTGACACTAAAAAATTGAATTAAAATAAACTAAACTAAGCATAAGATTGCAAAAGAGAAGGGCATCGAAGCAAAAGAGAAAAAGAAAGTGAAAACTATATGGTCTCAAAGACCCTTGGTTTGGTGTTTGAATGAAGCGGTCGGCATGAACTTATGTAGATCGGTCTCCCATAGGGAGATTATGCTTGCCTTCTTCCACTTATTTGGCATGATTTTAGTGTTGCTCAAGTGTCTTGGACACTTTTCCTACGGAGAAAGAAAATTTTGAAAGAAAAATGAAAGGAGGAAGAAGAGAAAATATGGGAAGAAGGGGAAGGGCTGTGGGGTGTAAATAGTATCTCAAATCTGGCACGGTCACACACCCGTGGTCCAAGGGCGTGTCGAGTTACATGGCCGCCTCGCACGGCCGTGGTATGGAGTGTGTTGCATTGCCCACGCCTGTTCTTGATGTGCTATGCCCGTGTCTAAGTAGTCAGTGTCAACCACAGCCGCGTCGCACGGCCGTGGGTACAGACGTGTTGAGTCTCCCATGCCCGTTTCTCAGTCGGCCATGCCTGTTGAGAGATAGTCAGTAGCTTTACACGGTTTAGGGACACGACCGTGCTGATCTTTCTGTGCCCCTGGTGAAGGGTGGTTGGGCCCGTGACGTTTGACGGTGGTTGGTCTGAATTGCACGGCCTCTGCTCTGTCAGTGTGGTGGTTCGGTGGTCCACACGGCCATGGACACAGCTATGTGTAAGGTCGTGTGGCCTAGAAATCTGCACTTTTGTGTTAGTTTAGAACTAATTATTTAGAAAAGAAGGATGGAAAGAAAAGAAACTGAAAATAAATTTGAAAATAAATTGAGTTAGTGCTCAGGTTGCCTCTTGAAAAGCGTTCGTTTATAGTCTTAAGCTAGACTGTCCTTGTATTTGAAAATTTTAGGGAGGTTTAAAGGTTTGGATATCTTCCCTCATGCTCACAGTTCTATTTTTGTGACAAAGTTGAAGTCGAGAAGCGCTTACCTTGAAATTGCCAAATATTGGATTGCTTACCTCGACTATTCCGTGTGGGAAGATATCGTGTACCTTAAGAAGAATTTCTCCCTTTGCTCTCAGGTCTGTTGAAGTGATGTGGGGATCGGCTTTGTCTAACAGTACCTAGTCTCCTATTTTAAAGTGATTTGATGTCCCTACGAGCTTTTCTGGCGGTTCCTCTAGTTTTACTTCGTGTGGATTCGGCTTTTCTTTGACCTGTGACTCCTGTTCTTCTAAATTGTCGACCCTAAGATTTTGTTCCTTGTGTGATTCTTCTTTGTCAATTTAGGGGCTATGAGTTGGCTCAGATTTGATGCCTTGTGATGTTTCCTGTAGTGAAGGTTGAACAATTTGATTATCTATTGAAGTGACTTTCTTACCTTCATCATCCGTTGTTCTGGTTGAGTCGAGAGCTTAAAGCTTAATCGATTCATCTCCTACGCGAAGTATGAGTTCACCTATGGCAGCATCAATTTTAGTTCTAGCAGTTGCTAGGAAAGGTCTTACTAGAATTAAGGGGATTGAATTATCCTCATCCATGTGTAAAACAACAAAATCTATTGGGAAAACAAATTTATCGATTTTTACAAGAACATCTTCAATAATGTCCCTACGAATTCTTACAATTTTACCAGCTAGTTGAATACTCATCCTAGTTTGTTTAGCTTCCCTAGACCTAGTCTTTTAAACAATGCATAAGGCATGACATTTATACTTGCCCCTAGATCCGCTAACGAGTTATCAATAGTTAAACTACCAATTAAGCATGGAATTGTAAAACTCCCTGGATCTTTTGGTTTCTACGGTAGTCTATTCTGTAACATTACCGAGCATGTTGCGTTTAGTTCCACATGGTGCTTTTCATCTATTTGTGTTTGTTTGTCAAGAGTTGTCTTAAAAATTTCCTCGAGTCTAGCTGGAAAAGAGCTTCAAGAAGGGGTAAGTTAATATGTAATTTCTTTAAAAGTTTAAGAAACTTACCAAACTGTTCCCCTGAATCATCTCCTTTCAATGCTTCGGGATAAGGTATGCGAGGTTTGTATTCTTTGATTATTGGTTTTGGCTTTTCGTGTGCTACCTCTATTTTACCTTTTTCTTCCTTAGTTTCTTGTGCCATGGTGGGCTCGTCTACCTTTGTACCCTCTTGAGCTGTGATGGCTTGGATTTGTTCTTTTGGGTTTATTTCTTCTGTGTTGCTTGGTAGACGTCCTTGTTGACATTCATAAATCAACTTTGTGAGATGTCCCACTGACCTAGTAAGTTCTCCAACTTGATTCTCGATCCCTTTGATCGATTTTTGTTGTTCATCAAGTGCTGCTTCAGTCTTTACGAGAATTTGTGGCTGCCATGAATTTCATCAGCATCTCTTCGAGGTTTGATTTCTTCTCTTATGGATATGGCTGATTTTGATAATTTAGAGGAGGTTGCCGCCTTTGATTTCCTTGTCCTCCCCATGAAAAATTTAGGTGGTTCCTCCAACTTGCGTTATAAGTGTTTCTATAAGGATTATTATTGGATCTGAAATTGTTACCTATATAGTTTGTCTGCTCATGTTCTGCTCCTAGTTGGTAGGGTGGGTACTCAGAATTCGCCACATTCCCACACGCTTCGCATTGCATTACTAGATGTACCTGCGAAGAACATAAATTATCAAGCTTCTTATTCATCATCTCCACCCGTGTTGACAGCATTGTTACTGCGTCTATGTTAAAAACTCCAACTGATTTTGTCGGTTTGGTCCTTGTAATTTTCCATTGATAGGTATTCAAAGACATCTCTTCAATAAAGTCGTAAGCCACTTCAGGATTTTTGTCATTCAAAGCTCCACCGGCTGATGAATCAATCATTTGCCTCGTTGAAGAATCACACTGTTGTAAAAAGTTTAGACTTGAAGCCACGAAGGTAATCCGTTGTGTGGACATCTTCTCAAGAGATCCTTATATCTTTCCCGTGCATCATATAATGTTTTTGCTTCATTCTGCACAAAAGAAGATATGTCATTCCTAAATTTGGCCGTTTTGGCTGGTGGAAAGTATTTTAAAAGAAATTTTTCAGTCATTTGATCCCATGTGGTGATTGACCCACGTTAACGAGTTCAACCACTGTTTTGCTTTATTCCTTAATGAAAAGGGAAATAACTGAAGATGTATGGCATCATTAGAAATGCCATTTATTTTGAAAGTATCACAGAACTCTAAAAAATTTGCTATATGAGTGTTCGGGTCTTCATCCTGCAAACCATCAAATTGAACAAATTGTTGAATCATTTGTATTGTATTAGGCTTTAATTCAAAATTATTAGCAGCTGTAGCCGGCCTAACAATACTAGATACTACTCCTGTCAAATTAGGTTTAGCATAATCATACATAGTATGCAGAGCATTCTGTTCTTGCACATTTGGCGGTGGATTGTTTTCGTCCATCCCTTCAGTAGGATTGGATCTGTCTTGTTGTTCTTCTCTTTGGTAGTCTAGAGCTCATCTAGTTTCTCTGCGATTCCTATGAGCGGTAGATTCAATGTCACTTTCGTACGCTAAAGGTCCTCTCAGGTTCCTTCTAGCCATAAACTAGAGGTACCTGTTAGGAGAAAAAAGAAAGAAATTTAGTGTAAATAAAAATTTAACCTACTAAAAATAAAAGTAAATTGAAAAAAATAATAAAATAATGGCTAAAGTAATAGAAATAGAGCTTTCTTAATATTTTAGTGTTCCCCGGCAACGACGCCAAAAACTTGATTATGTCAAACAGTTGAGTTTTAATATTTATAAAGAATGATCGAACCTGTAGACTAACTATGACAACGATTGAGGCAAGTGCACCTATCGAACAATAGTATATTTTAGGCAAGATTATTTTATCGAACCCAAAGGAACCTAAAAGTACTACTACTCACTTTCTTTCTATTATTTAGCATAAAATGTGGAGTGATTGGTTTATTAAACTAATGAAAAACTAAACTAGATGCAAAGACAAAAGAATGAAACTTTGGGAAAAGACTGTGGAAAAACTCAGTTGATTTTAGACGATACCCTCAGAAAGAATCCACCTATGACTTCTCTTGTTATCTAACTTTTAAATCATATGACTTCTTTACTTAGCTTGATCTGTAAGACTCCCTAACCTATATTAAACCCTGTCTCGAGGCGAATAACGACTAAACTTAGGTTAATTAGTAGAACTCTCGTTCTCTTATAATAACCCCCTAAGGAAGCAGTAAATCGATCAATGGACTCCCATATTAGGTTTCACCCTAATCTGACAAAATCTTGTCACCCTATCTCTAGGCGTGTGATCAACTTTGCTTAATTATGCTAGATCTACTCTTAGGAAGGGTCTATTCCTCCTCCACCTAAGCATATCAGATTAAATTAAGTAATATAATTAAGAACAAACTAAGTACTTATCATATAATTTAGAAAGCAAATAACAAAATCCATCATAGGTTTCATCCCCTTCAAGTATCTAAAGGGTTTAGTTCATAACAAAATAAGAAAACATCTCAAGAGAAAAGATAAAACAAAACATAAGAAATCCTTAAAACCCTCTGAAGGAATTGAAGAGGAGATCCTCCATCTTGAGTAGAACTCCTACTTCATGAGATGGATCAACTGGCTATCTTCGAGTAATTCCCTGAATAAAAGCTCTGGCATAAAACTCTGCCTAAAACT
Organism: Gossypium rotundifolium; assembly: GCA_025506655.1. Lineage (NCBI taxonomy): Eukaryota > Viridiplantae > Streptophyta > Magnoliopsida > Malvales > Malvaceae > Gossypium > Gossypium rotundifolium. Next base: position 59,428,507 of record CP106728.1, on the reverse strand, counting down.
TCCTCCCTTTAGAACAGCTGCCTTGGGTTGTTTATATAGGCTCTTTAGATGCTTTACTTGGCTCCTACGTACCTTATTCAAGTAGAATTACTACTAAGGTGTTTAAGTAGACTTAGGAGTATGTTTCTTTGGCTTCAAGCATCCAAATCCGAGTGAAATTGCTCATTTTCGTGGCAGGGGCATGCCCATGGCACACGCCCGTGTAAATCGTGGTTGGGACGTGTCTCGATTCTGTCATTTTAGAAATGACCGTGTAAATATCTGGACACACCCGTGTGTGGTAATTTGATGATACACAGTAGTATAAATCGTTGGTTAGACCGTGTGGAATGTTTCCATCTATGCACGGCCGTGTGGTTTGAAGTCTAGGCCGTGCCGATTTCTTCTTTAGCCCAAATGGGCCCTATTTTAAGCCCGTTTTACGTTCTTTTTATCCTTAGGTGCTTTCCTGGGTATAAGACATGAAAAAAAAGGATTAAGAGCACCTTTTTACATAAATCAAGGATAAAATCATCCAAAAGCATACTAAAAGTGGGATTAAATATGTTACTTTTACGGTTTATCAGTACGTCCTACCGGTGGTTAAGTTATCCAATATGTGTTGCGGATTCTCGTCATCTTGTATGAGCAGCACCATCTAGCTTCTTCATAACTGTCAGCTTGTGTGAGCAGACCCATTGATAGCTTGAGAGTGAGCATTATATGTGATATGAGATTGAGATAGCTTCAACTATGTATGTGGTACTTAGGGTGTGAGATTCCCAAGTATCTGATAGTATTCCAAATGGTTCAACAGGTATATTGAAGATACGAAATGGTGAGAAATAGATATGTATCAGTACAAGTATGTACGAAAACTATATAAGCATTGAATCTATGGAAGTTGTGAGTTTATGGTTAATTATGTGATTGAATATACGTTAACATTGTGATTAAATGTTTTGTAATATGTTATATTCATATTCTTGAATGGTAATTGAAAGGTGAGCTTTGCTTATTATTTCATACGAGCTTACTAAGCTTTATATCTTATATTGTTTATTTTTTTCCGTGTTTTATAGTAAAATCAAAGCTAGCTAAGATATAGGAATCGTCGGAGACCTCATCACACTATCAAGCGATCACTTTGGTACTTTTGAATCTATGTATTTGGTATATGGCTTGTATAGGAATTATGGTCATTTTAGTATATGTTAGTAATGGATTTGGCCACTTGAATTGGCTTGTAAATGTTAAGTGTTTGGTTTGTGTATAGCTGTGTGAGTTGGCTTATTTTGGCATAATTAGTGATGTATATATATGTGCCAATGGTCTTTATTGTGTGATTGGTAATTGTTATATAAATGCTTGTGGTAAATGCTTGCTGTGAATTGGTTTTTGGACTATCATATAGTTGATAATTGAGAATTGGTATTGCTTGTGATTTAGGTAAAGTGATGCACAAATAAAAGTGAACACTTAAGTGATTTGAGAATGTGAAATTGGCATAAATGGAATAGAATATTGTGTTACATGTGTGCTTTGTTGTTGTTGGTATTGAAATGGTATGAATTATGCTTGGTTGAGAGCCTATTTATGAAATGCTTTGTGCCAATTGGTTTGGTGTAGGTGTGTGATATTTGGGTGAGCAAAATGGCTTAGTAAATAGCCTATTTTTGTCCACATGAGTAGAGACAAGGGCATTTTTCTTGGCCATGTGTGACACATGGTCCAGTGACACAGCCGTGTGTCCCCTAGTGTTGAATTAGAAATCAAGTCAGTATGTTCCACATGGCCTAGCACATGGGCGTGTGACTTGGCCGTGTGGCATAAGTTAGTATACCCTACAGGTTTGGCACAGCCTAGCACACGGCCAGGTACATGGGTGTCTAAGGCCATTTTGAAAAGGCACACGGGCTGGTCACACGTGCGTATGGTTGGCTGTGTGACCCAAGTCAAGGAGTTACACGGGGTCGGACATGGGCTGGGACACAGCCATGTGATCCCATTTTGTATGTCCACACAGCTTGTGACATGAGACACACGGGCGTGTGTCCCCTATAATTTACAAAATTTTTTAAGTTTTCTAAAAATTCCTAATTTATCGGTTTAGTCCCGAACCACTTCTAATACATGATTTGGATCTCGTAGGCTTGTATTAGGGGCAATGTGAATGATTGTGATTGGTTTATATTTGAAATGGAAAAATGTATGAGAAATTGTATGTTTAATTGTGTAATAAGTTCGCTAATGCTCTGAAACTCTATTTCGGTAATGAGTACGGGTAGGGGTGTTATGTTTATTGGTATCAAAGCCATAATTTAGTCAATTCTAGGACTAACGTAGCGTATGTGAGAGTCTAGCTATACATGCCACATATAACCTCTGATAGTGTGATATCTGTTGACAGTTTAAATCGTGTTTTCATAGAGTAAATGGATCCCAATCAAGTTGTAACTGATGATGTTGTTAGTAATGCGTAAACCTCTGTTCACGGAGTAGCGCAATCAGAGTTGAGACCCGTATTGAGTAGTTAGGGAGAAGAGGCCAAAGAAGCCTTCTTCCAGATGATGAATGATTGGTTTACGGAGTTTGTTCAAACAAATCTCACTGCTCAACAACCTCCACTCCCACCTATTCCTTAACTGGTCCCCGTAGCTCCTCAAGGTTTAGAACCTTTACGATTGAGTAAGCCGCTAGTTAATAAAATCTGAAAGTATAGGGCTGAAGAGTCTAGAGCTACAGTAGATGATAATCCTGAGAGAACCAAATTTTGGCATGAAAATACTAAGTAATATTTATAAAAAGAATGATTGAACCTATAGACTAACTATGACAACGATAGAGGCAAGTGCACCTATCGAACAGTAGTATAATTTAGGCAAGAGTATCTTATACTACAACTCACTTTCTTTCTATTATTTAGCCTAAAATATGGAGTGAATGGTTTATTAATAAAAAAAACTAATGAAATATTTAAACTAAATGCAAAGACAAAAGAACAAAACTTTGGGAAAAGACTGTGGAAAAACTCAGTTGATTTTAGAGGATACCCTTAGGAAGAGTCCACCTATGACTTCTCTTGTTATCTAACTTTTAATTTATATGACTTCTTTACTTAGTTTGATCCGTGAGACTCCCTAACTTATATTAAACCCCCTCTCGAGGCAAATAATGTCTAACCTTAGGTTAATTAGTGGAACTCTCGTTCTCTTATAATAACCCCCTAAGGAAGTAGTAACTCGATCAATGGACTCCCATATTAAGTTTCACCCTAATCTGGCATAATCTCGTAACCCTATCTCTAGGCACTCGATCAACTCCGCTTAATTATGTTGGATCTACTCTTAGGCAAGGTCTATTCCTCCTCCACCTAAGCACATCAGATTAAATTAAGTAACATAATTAAGAACAAACTAAGTACTTATCATATAATTTAGAAATCAAATAACAAAATCTGTCATAGGTTTCATCCCCTTCAGGTATCTGAAGGGTTTAGTTCATAACAAAATAAGAAAGCATCTCAAGAGAAAAGATAAAACAAAACATAAGAAATCCCTAAAACCCCCTGAAGGAATTGAAGAGGAGATCCTCTGTCTTGAGTAGAATTCCAGCTTCTTGAGATAGATCAACTGGCTATTCTGGAGTAATTCCCTGAATAAAAGCTCTGGCAAAAAACTCTGCCCAAAAACTCCCCTATTTCAGCTTCTGCCGAGCTCCCCTTTTTAGTTGCTACCTTGGGTGTTTATATAGGCTTTGAGATGCTTTACTTGGCTCCTAAGTATCCTAATTCAAGTAGAATTTCTCCTAGGATGTTTAAGTAGACTTAGGAATGTGTTTCTTTGCCTCCAAGCATCCAAATCCAAGTGAAATTGCTCATTCCCGAGGCAGGGGCATGCCTATGGCACACGCCCGTGTGAATCATCTTCAGGCCGTGTCTCGATTCTGTCAATTGGGGCACGACTGTGGCACGACCGTGTAAGTCAAGATTCAGGCCGTGCTTCAGGTCTGTAGATTGGGACATGGCCATACAAATCGTGCTTGGGGCGTGTCTTTGAATGATTGGCGAGGCACAGCCGTGTGACTTGAAGTCCAGGCCGTGCCAATTTCTTGTGTTCATCCAATTTGGTCCGTTTTAAGCCCGTTTCTCATTCTTTTCATTTTCGAGTGCTTTCCTGAGTATAAGACATTAAAAGAAAGGATTAAGAGCACCTTTTTACATAAATTGAGGGCTAAATCATCCAAAAGCATACTAAATCTAGGATTAAAATATGTTACTTTTATGGTTTATCAAATACCCCCACACTTAAGCTTTTGCTTGTCCTCAAGCAAAATTCTCAACTTACAATTAAATGAACAAGCTCACTTCTTATACTAATATTGATTATACTTTGATTTTTCAAAATTTATTTATTTATTTTTTAAGAACAAACTAAAATATTACATCATAAATGATAAATGTAACTACTGAACTAATATAATTCGGTAACTTAATCAAATCAAACCTTGATTTAAGGGTAGTCAAAAGTATGGTGATAACAAATACAAAGGGGTTTTTGGGTTAATATTAGTGGGTGAGTAAATAAAAGGGTTGTTAGGATTCAACGGGGTTCACTAGGGGTTAATTTGTGAAGGTAGGCTTTTTATGGAGTAAGTGGGTTAAAGCTAGGTGCCTTTATCATCTCAGTATATCAAATCATTAATGTGGTCTCGACATGTATAAACGAGGCAAGTTCTAGAATAACAGTTCAAAGTTGACACACTCATAATTAATAAAGTGAGCACAAAAAAGAATATATGCTCTGTAAGGCTCAAAATCTCACAAAAATTATGGATGTTTATGACATCAATCCTTATAAATTCCAAATTTCAAGGTAATACTCAAATTCAGTTCAACGACCCATCAATTTTAATTTTAGAAAGTAGACTTATCATGCTCGATTCTCTAGTATCCTTCAAATTTAATCATCAATGCACAATTAACTATGACTTACTCTAAAACATATCACTACAAATCATAAATCAATGTAAATTTCATCCTAATTAGTAATATGAGAAAAATACTTTCGAACAAGTTTAAAATTCGTGGATTTTTGAGAACAATGAAAAATTAGGCACTAAATTGAGAATTATGCAAAAGTTAGGCACTTTTATCCCCCACACTTAAGATGTACATTGCCTCAATGTACAAAGATAGGTAATAACAATTAATATAAGATCAAAAGAGAGGGATAGAGTGCCACTTCCTAAATTTTGGGTGATTTCGAGGGATGGCAAAGAAATATAAGTTGGAGGGCCATGCGGTGGGGTGTCTCTGATGATCTTTGTGCTAGATAAAAAAATTGGGTAGCTTGCAAAGATATAGCCAAGAAATCTAAAGAAACATTAATAATATACTAAAATTATAATTAAAGATAAAGGAAATAAAGAGAATGAGACTAAGAAGAAAACTAAAATTGAAAGAAAAAACTAATAGACTAAGGAGTCCTTATTGTTGGATGGTTCGTGAGCTGGGTGTGACCTCTAAGGCTATGGTGCGTGATTCCCAAACAGCCTTTAGAACCTAAAACCAAGAAACTAGGATGAAGGGAATTAAATTAAGCAAAGGAGAAGTATAGATGAGGAAAATAAAAGAGAAGAGAAAAGAAAAATAGAACCGAAATGGTTTTAGAGACCCTTGGCGTGTCGAATAGTTGAAGCTACCGGCATGTACTTATGTGTTGGGGTCTCCTTTAAGGAGACAATGCTTACCTACTTACGCTTCTTCGGCATGATTTTAGTGTAGCTCAAGAGTTTGGACACTATCTTAAAGAAATAAGAGAAATTTGAAAGAAGAAGGAGGAAAGAATGAGAGAAGAAATTGGTAGGAAAGGAGAGGGCTGTGGGGTTTAAATAGGTGCTCAAATCTGGCTCGTTCCCACGCCTGTGGACCGACGGTGTTTTGAATTACACGCCGCATCGCATCGTAGTGTTGTGGAGTGTGTCGTTCATCCACGCTTGTGTTTCAGCCTATCATGCCCGTGTTTGTAAAGTCAGTATATGGGCACGAGTGTGACACACGGGCGTCTTGTGCCCGTGCTTAAAAAGTCAATAGCCTCGCACAGTCGTGGGGCACGACCATGCTAATTTATCGGCGCTCGTGGGGGAGGGTGGTTGGATCCGTGACGTCGGATGGTCGTTGGCCTGATTTGCACAGACTCTGCTATGTCAGTACGGGGATTTTGGTGGTCTACACAGCCACGGGCACAGCCGTGTGTAAGGCCGTGTGACCTAGAAATTCTGCATCCTTGGTTTAGTTAAAAAGAAAAAGAAAGAAGAAAGGGAAAGAAATTGAAAATAAAATTGAAAATAAAAAGTGTTAGTATTCGGATTGCCTCTCGAAAGCGCTCATTTATAGTCTTAAGCTAAACTTTCCTCGTATTTGAAATTTTTAGGGAGGTTTAAAGGTTTGAATATCTTCCCTCATACTTACAGTTTTAGTTTCTTGACAAAGTTTAGGTCGGAAAGCTTTTACCTTAAAAGTTTCGAATATTGATTTGCTTACCTCGACTATTTCGTGTGGGGAGATATCGTGTACCTTAAGCGAGACTTCTTCCTTCGCTCTCAGGTCTGATGAAGAGATGTGAGGATTGGATTTGTCTAATAGTACCTGGTCTCCTATTTTGAAGTGATTTGATGTCCCTATGAGCTTTTCTAGCGGTTCATTTGGTCTTACTTCGTGTGGATCCGGCTTTTCTTTGACTTGTATCTTCTGTTCTTCAAACTTGTCAAGCCTAAGGTCTTGTCCCTTGTAGGATTTTTCTTTGTTGTTTTGGGACTTAGGAGTCGGCTCAGGGTTGTCTTTATGTGGTGTTTCTTGTGATGAAAGTTGAACAATTTGATTATTTATTGAAGTGACTTTCTTACCTTCATCATCTGTTGTTATGGCCGAGTCGAGAGCTTGAAGCTTAATCGATTCATCTCCTACGTGAAATATGAGCTCGCCTGTGACAACATCAATTTTAGTCTTAACAGTTGCTAGAAAAGGTCTTCCTAGAATTAAGGGGATTGAATTATCCTCATCTATGTCTAAAATAACAAAGTCTACTGGGAACACAAATTTATCGATTTTTACAATCACATCTTCAATAATGCCCCTAGGAATTCTATCAGTTTTATCAGCTAGTTGAATACTCATCCTAATTTGTTTGGGCTTCCCTAGACCTAGTTGTTTAAACAATGCATAAGGCATGACATTTATACTTGCCCCTAGATCAGCTAGCGCATTGTCAATAGTTAAACTACCAACTAAGCATGGAATTGTAAAACTCCCTGGATCTTTGCGGTAGTTTATTTTGTAACATTGTCGAGCATGTTGCGTTTAGTTCCACGTGGTGCTCTTCGTCTATTTTGTGTTTGTTTGTCAAATTGTAAAATTTCCTCGAGTTTGGCATCTGGTCCAAGAAGGGGTAAGTTAATATGTAATTTCTTTAAAAGCTTAAGAAACTTACCAACTGTTCCTCTGAATCATCTCCTTTCAATGCTTTGGGATAAGGTATGCGAGGTTTGTATTCTTTGATTATTGGTTTTGCTTTTCACGTGCTACCTCTTTTTTACCTTTTTCTTCCTTGGTTTCTTGTGTCGTGGTGTGCTCGTCTACTTTTGTACCCTTTTGAGTTGTGATGGCTTGGATCTATTCTTTTGGGTTTATTTTTGTGTTGTTTGGTAGACGTCCTTGTTGACATTCAGAAATCAGCTTCGTAAGATGTCCCACTGACTTAGTAAGTTCTCCAACTTTATTCTCGATCCCTTTGATCAATTTTTGTTGTTCATCAAGTGCTGCTTCAGTCTTTTGGAAACGAGAATCCATGGCTGCCATGAATTTCATCAGCATCTCTTTGAGGTTTGATTGCTTCTCTTGTGGATATCGTTGATTTTGATAATTTAGAGGAGGTTGCTGCCTTTGATTTCCTTGTCCTCCCCACGAAAAATTTTGGTAGTTCCTCCAACCTGCGTTATAAGTGTTACTATAAGGATTATTATTGGATCTAAAATTGTTACCTATATAGTTTGTCTACTCATGTTCTGCTCCTGGTTGGTAGGGTGGGTACTCAAGATTTGCCACATTCCCACTTGCTTCGCATTGCATTACTGGGTATACCTATAAAGAACATAGATTATCAAGCTTTTTATTCATCATCTCCACCTGTGTTGACAGCATTGTTACTGCGTCTATGTTAAAAACTCTGACTGATTTTGTCGGTTTGTCCCTTGTAATTTGCCATTGATAAGTGTTCAATGACATCTCCTCAATAAAATCATAAGCCGCTTCAGGAGTTTTATTATTCAAAGTTCCACCGGCTGATGAGTCAATCATTTGCCTCGTTGAAGAATTCACACCGTTGTAAAAAGTTTGGACTTGAAGCCACAAAGGTAGTCTGTGGTGTGGACATCTTCTTAGGAGATCCTTATATCTTTCACATGCATCACATAATGTTTCTGCGTCATTGTGCACAAAAGAAGATATGTCATTCCTAAATTTGGCTGTTTTGGCTGGTGGAAAGTATTTTAAAAGAAATTTTTCGGTCATTTGATCCCATGTGGTGATTGACCCTCTCGGTAACGAGTTCAACCACTGCTTTGCTTTATTCCTTAATGAAAAGGGAAATAACCGAAGACGTATGGCATCATTAGAAATGACATTTATTTTGAAGGTATCACAGAACTCAAAGAAATTAGCTATATGAGTATTTGGATCTTCGTCCTGCAAACCATCAAATTGAACAAACTATTGAATCATTTGTATTGTATTAGGTTTTAATTCAAAATTATTAGCAGCTATAGCAGGCCCGACAATACTAGATTCGCTCTGTCAAATTAGATTTAGCATAATCATACATAGTACGCGAGCATTCTCGTTTTGCACATTTGGTGGTGGATTGTTTTCGTCCATCCCTTCAGTAGGATTGGATCTGTCTTGTTGTTCTTCTCTTTGGTAGTCTAGAGCTCGTCTAATTTCTCTGTGATTTCTGCGAGCGGTAGCTTCAATGTCACTTTCGTACGCTAAAGGTCCTCTTGGGTTCCTTCTAGTGATAAACTAGAGGTATCTGCTAGGAGAAGAAAGAAAGAAATTTAGTGTAAATAAAAATCTAAACTAAAAATAAAAGTAAATTGTGAGAAAAAATAATAAAAGAATGGCTAAAGTTATAGAAATAGAGCTTTCTTAATATTTTAGTGTTCCCCAACAACGGTGCTAAAAACTTAATTATGTCAAACAGTCGAGTTTTAATATTTATAAAAAGAATGATCGAACCTGTAGACTAACTATGACAACGATAGAGGCAAGTGCACCTATCGAACAGTAGTATAGTTTAGGCAAGAGTACCTTATCGAACCCAAGGGAACCTAAAAGTACTACTACTCACTTTCTTTCTATTATTTAGCCTAAAATATGGAGTGATTGGTTTATTAATAAAAAAAACTAATGAAATACTTAATCTAAATGCAAAGACAAAAAAATGAAACTTTGGGAAAAGACTGTGGAAAAACTCAGTTGATTTTTAGATGATACCCTCAGGAAGAATCCACCTATGACTTCTTTTGCTATCTAACTCTTAATTTATATAGCTTCTTTACTTAGCTTGATCCGTGAGACTCCCTAACCTATATTAAACCCTCTCTCGAGGCGAATAACGTCTAACCTTAGGTTAATTCGTGGAACTCTCGTTCTCTTATAATATCCCCCTAAGGAAGTAGTAAATCGATCAATGGACTCCCATATTAGGTTTCACCCTAATCTGGCAAAATCTCGTAACCCTATCTCTAGGCACTAGATCAACTCCGCTTAATTATGTTAGATCTACTCTTAGGCAGGGTCTATTCCTCCTCCACCTAAGCACATCAGATTAAATTAAGCAACATAATTAAGAACAAACTAAGTACTTATCATATAATTTAGAAATCAAATAACAAAATCCGTCATAGGTTTCATCCTCTTTAGGTATCTGAAGGGTTTAGTTCATAACAAAATAAGAAAACATCTCAAGAGAAAAGATAAAACAAAACATAAGAAATCCCTAAAACCCCAAGGAATTGAAGAGGAGATCCTCATCTTTGAGTAGAACTCGCTTCTTGAGATGGATCAACTGCTATTCTCGAGTAATTCCACGAATAAAAGCTCGCGAAAACTCGCCCAAAAACTCCCCTGCTTTCGCCTGCGAACTCCCTTTAGTTGCTACCTTGGGTATTTATATAGGCTTTGAGATGCTTTACTTGGCTCCTAAGTATCCTAATTCAAGTAGAATTTCTCCTTGGATTTTTAAGTAGACTTAGGAATGTCTTTCTTTGCATCCAAGCATCCAAATCCAAGTGAAATTGCTCATTCCTGTGGCAGGGGCACGCTCGTGTGAATCATCTTCAGGCCGTGTCTCGATTCTGTCGATTGGGGCACGGCCGTGGCATGGTCGTGTATGTTGGGATTCAGGCCATACTTCAGGTTTGTCGATTGGGACACAGCCATACAAATCATGCTTGAGGCGTGTCTTTGAAGGATTGGCAAGGCACGGACCGTGTGTCTTGAAGTCCAGGCCGTGCCAATTTCTTGGGTTGGCCCAATTTGGTCCGTTTTAAGCTCGTTTCTTATTCTTTTCATTCTCGGGTGCTTTCCTGAGTATAAGACATGAAAAGAAAGGATTAAGAGCACCTTTTTACATAAATTGAGGGCTAAATCATCCAAAAGTATACTAAATGTGGGATTAAAATATGTTACTTTTAAGGTTTATCACAGAGTATTTGATGAATTATCGTACATGCTAGCTAAATGTGTAAAATGCACCGTATCACTTTTAAGAGACACTGCATATCAGTGGTGGAATATTTTGATATTCGTGGTACCAAGAGAAAGGGTCACGTGGGAATTCTTTCGAGCCGAGTTTAGAAAGAAATACATTAGTCAGCAATTTATTGACCAAAAACGCAAAGAGTTTCTGGAGCTAAAATAAGGTCGAATGTATGTGACCAAGTACGAGAGAGAGTTTGTGAGACTCAGTAAGTATACTTGAGAATGTGTTTCCATTGAGGCAATCATGTGTAAACGATTTGAAGACGGGTTAAACGAAGACATCAGACTATTAGTTGAGATTTTGGAATTGAAGGAATTTGTTGTGTTAGTTGACAGGGCATGCAAAGCCGAGGAACTGGGCAAAGAAAAGAGAAAAGCTAATTTTGAGGATAGAGATTCGGGAAAGAGATCGATGAGTAAACCATATCACTTTTCATCAAAGAAATCACGGGATTCGTGTAATCGTTCAACAGCTTTAGCTGGTGATAAACCGTAATATATATATATATTTTAATCCCACATTTGGCATACTTTTGGATGATTTATCCATTAAATTGTGGAATTTGATGCTCCTAATCCTTTAATTTCATGTTTTATACTTAGCTGAGCATAGGAGGATGAAAAGAACGAGAAACGAGCCAAAAATAAAGAAATTGGGCCAAAGTGAGAAATCAACACGGCCTGGAGTTCACCACACGGCCGTGCCACTTTAGCATACTCGAACACGGCCTGGGCTCGATTCATACGGGCGTACCACACGGGCATGTTCCTGCTATGACCCATTTTAATTCTACGTGAAAAAGGTTACTTAGAGGCAAAGAAAGACATTCTGAAGCCTATATAAACACCCTAAGTGTGACCTAAAAAGGGAGAGCAAAAGGAGAAGAAGCTAGAGAGGGCTGAATATAAGGAATTACTCGAAGAAAGCCAGTTGATCCATCTCAAGTAGCCGAAATTACGCTAAAGACTGATGATCTTCCCTTTAATTCCTTCAGGGGTTTTAGGGTTTTTCTTTATGTTTTGTTATTTACTTTCTTCTGAGATGTATTATTTTATAAACATGAACTAAACCCCTCAAATACCTGAGGGGGATGAAACCTAAGACGGATCTTGTTATTGTTTTCTGAACTGTATGATAAATACTTAATTTGTTCTTAATTATGTATTCTTAATTCTTGTTTTAATATTTCAGGATATTGATTCAAGTATTGATGTGCTTATTCAGAGGAGCAAAAGTCCCTGTCTAAGTGTTAATCTAGCATAATTAAGCGGAGTTGATCGCACTCCTAAAGATAGGACAACGAAAATCTGCCGGATTAGGGTCAAACCTAATATGGGAGTCCATAGATCGAGTTAATGCAACACTAGGGGTTTTAATTAAAAAGAGATTTCAATTAATCAACCTAGGGTTAGACGTTAGTAGCCTCGAAAGAGGTATTAATATAAATTAGGGAATCCTACGGATAAGGTCAAGTGAATAAATTGTTTGGTTCAGAGTTAAATAACAAGTGAATTTGTAATATCCGGGAGTTAGGGGTTATACGTTTTAACTCATATTTATGTAGTAGCATGCTTAGTGTGCTGTTTGTGTGTGTTTGGGGGCTTTATGTAACATCCTTAAATAGGGTTATTGTGTTTGAACTTCTTTGCATGTGTGTGGGTGTTGTGTTGTTGTTTGAGGTGTTCTAGAGGCTAGTTGTAAGCCAAAGGTAGGCTCGAGCTGTAGGAAAATTTTGTTTTTAAGTTTTATTTAAGGGGGGCTGAAGGAGTTAGAAGTTAAGTATATTTCATGGGGGAATTTCAGCACAAGAATGGGCTTGGTAGAGTGGCAAGGAGGTGCCACTTAGGGCCTTGAGGGTGACGCCACATGCAAGGAAGGGAGAACTCAGGTTCGAGCAGTAGAAATTCCATTTTCCGCTTACCATTTTGATGCCAAGGGGGGAGGAGTTGTGCTCAGCACAAACTCTGTCAGATAAGCATTGAACAAGTCAAATTAATTTGAATTGGTGGCAAGGAGAGAATTTAGGGGCTTGACTGATTTAAACTTATTCGAATTTGTGGTCAGGAGGAATTTGAGGTGTTTGCTCAGTTTTGAACTCTTGATTGAAGAGGAGCAATCGGTTGGGAAGCTGAGTAAGGGGGTGCCGAAATTCCTTAGTTAGCTAGGTGATATTTTTTGGCAAGCTTGGAAGGCTCTCATTCTTTGTTTTGTGTCAAAGCCGAAACCACCATAGGCTCTTGTCGTTTTCCCCTCTAAAGCAGCTAGCCGAATCACACAGGAACCATTTGGAAACTTTCTTTTCTCCTTTGAAAACTAAAACCCCACTTGACATCTTTTTACTCTTCTCTTTTTTTTGGCAATTAAGGTGCTTGGCCGAACCTTCTTCCTCCCCATTTCTCTTTTTCTTTCTCTTATTCTTACTCAAAGCCGAAAGCAATCCTATTCCCTTCCATCTTTTTCTTTTCTCTTCATTCTCTCTTGTGTCGAATCTTCTTCTCTTCCTTTCTTTTTACCGAAACTCTTTGAATCCTTTTTCTTTAAGCCTAAGCCGAATACCATTCATCTTTCTCCCATCCTCTTCTGTTCACTTTAGCCGAATCTCCTTTGTTGCCCTCCACCATTGCCGAAAGTTCTCAAGCTCTTTCTTCCTCACTGTTGGCTGAATATTAGTCTAGCTCAAATCTCTTTTGGTTTCTGTTCAATCGGTTTTGGAAGAGAGTAAGTGTTCTTGGTTGAGTTTATGCTACTTCTTTCTCTTTTCTCTGTCTATTCATAGGAGAGCAAAAGCTGAATTTTGGCATTTGTTGATATTATTTCTAATCATTTATAGGAACCGATTTCTCCTAGGTTCTTCGGGTTTTTGGGAGCAGTCGATCTAAGCCCTCTATTCTCTGACAATCGAATTTGGTAAGTCAAGAGGTTAGGATCCATGTTAGTTTAATCACTCTTTTAGTTGTTTGAAAAGCCTAAGGTTATTGAAGTGAGTGTTAATGGTTACCGATTGTAGGGGAAGGTTCAATCTCACAAACTTTGGGTGGTGGCTAGTATTCAAAGAGCATTAAGGTAAGGTTTGGGGTTCCATGCGTTAACCCTTCGGAATTTATTGGTATGGTCGAATGGCCTTGTTAATGGTTTTGGGTTTGGCCGAATACAGGATCAAGGGGATCTAGTGCAGTAGATCGGGTCTTCGGGATTCAGTGGTTGCATTAGTAACAGGTGTGTAGCTTACACACTTTATAACTTGGCAAATATATTAATAGCCTAAGTTTGTGAAATGCTAAAAACTGTGTAGATCTTGAAATGATACCTTATGGGGTATGAGCAAGGATTACGGGTAAGTCCGTTTTGATGAGATATTGCTACATGATGCTTGATACTATGATCTATGATATATTTAATATATATTTAATTTAAAGGCATGTTGGCGTGATTTACACATGTATTGCATTGTCATGGATGATATGAGAGGAGGGGGAAGATTTGATATCCGTGTCTTTGGGACACTAGTGGTTTGGAACCACTAGTGGTTTGGTACCACAGTTGATTTCATGACTTTGAGTCACCAGAGGTTTAGCACCTCATTGCGACTCGTCCCAGTGGCTTAGCACCACAGTGGGTTGGCCCCATATTTGATATTACGGGATTGTCGCTAGTGATTTGGTATCACAACGTGGGTTGGCCCCACAGATGGATTATTCGTGACTTTGGGTCACCAGTGGTTTGGCACCACCAGTGGTTTGGTACCACACGGGGTAGAAACGGAGTTATGGATGGCTAGGTTTTGGGTGCATGATATATTGTTTGGTTATGATTTGTGTAAGCATGTTGCATTAGCCGGGAGGGGGATTATGCACTGAGTCTTGGTGACTCACCTTCTCCCTTATCTTTTAAGGTGATTCATAGATCGCGGATGAGGAGCCGGGCGGACTCGAGGTGGCCATGCATTAAATACATTCGGTTATACATGGATTTTGATTTGGGTATTTATTTTTAAATTTTAGTTTTTATTTGGGTTTGTAATAAGGCCTTTAAATTATATTTTTGGACTATTTTGCATGCTTTAGATTTGATTTCAAACTGTCAAAGTAAATTATTTGACTTGATTAAACCATTTGAACACAAGGATTTCTAAACTATAACACGCAACGTTTTTTTAGAACTTCACCATCGGGTAATACAATTCGCTTGACAATAACAACAACTCAAATTAGTTTCAAACTTAAGTTTTCCATACTTAATTCAAACGTTTTCCAATTAGACAAGCTAAAAGAATTACTCGGGTTTTTAATGGACATAAATGTTTTCCAAAACGCTAAGCAACACTAGGGTTTTCACTGAAGGTAAAAACGGTGACTCATTTACTTCAAAACGTTTTATTCTGTAATACGCCGGACTCAGTCGTGGTGTGTTGACCGGGTTTGGGGTGTTATAATTTTGGTATCAGAGCCAAATTCAAAAGCTCAGTTGTGGGCCCGAGGCCCAAAGTGTTTTAAGGAAAGGTTTGAAAAGTTTTTAGAAAAGGTACATGGGTTGAACAAAGATGGCACCGAGTCTCCTGCACCAATCGCCTGTAAGTATTCCTAATCATTGTGTGAATTATATTTGGGGAAAATGGGTATTTGGGATCGTAGATTAGTAGAATAGGAGTTATTGAACCTTAGGAATAGCTTACTCCAACACTATTACATAAGACTTAAAGATCCATTAAACAAACCTGTGAGTACGTCACTAAGTTAAGGGTGTGGCAACCGTTGTGCGCATGTCTAGGAATGGATTTAGGGGGAGCTTGGTATTTAAGCAGTCCTAGTGACTCACCTCCTCTCCACTCGAACCCTACCTGGTGCGTAGTGACAGTTCATCCTAATTGAGGCAACTTATTCACAGGCTAAATTTAATAACTAAAACCCGAAAGGGACCAGCCATTTTGTTTCGAAATACTTTAAAACCTTAGTTTTGAAATTACCACAGTACCCCTGGTTTGGAAAATAACTAAAATACCCCTGAATTGAAAAATGACCAACTTACCCCAGATTTGTAAAAATTACCAAAATACCCTCAGTATGGAAAATTGCCGAAGTACCCTCGAGGTGAAAATTTTCAAAATACCCTTATTTTGTAAAATCATCTGGAACCATATTTTGGAAAAAAATTTTACGAAAATACCCCTGGTTTATGAAATTACCAAAACACCCCCGATTTTTGGAATTTCTAAAATATCTACGATTTATAAAGGTTTTTCGAATTAACCTTGTTTTATTACTAAAATACCTCGATAAGTTAAATTACAAAAATACCCTGTAGTGAAATGATTTAGAATACCACTAGACGTGGAATGAGGTAGGAAATTGAAATGAAAACTTTGTGATGATCGAAAGAACCACTACCAAATTCCTCTACATAAAATTTATTCGTGGGTAATCAGTGAAACAGAAGCTAATTCATAAAATTTCTTAAGCAGATAAATCGCAATTATAGACATGAGTATTAGGGGACGTGGGCGTAATGTGCGAGGATGCGGTAGAGGTAGAATGACCGTATCAAAATCGGTCAGGTCTGGTCAAGGGTTAGAGAATGAGATACCACCACCACCAGCTGCTGGTGTAGAGTACCAGGATCAGACGGGGGATGATGTAGTGTCGTAGGCAATACTGCGAGTGCTTGAGAGAGTGGCTAGAGCAGTTGGAGGCACAGGAGCTCGAAAATTCGTATATGAGCGACTCCGAGCCAATGGAGCCGAGGTATTTCGAGGTGTTTCTGGTGTGGCTCCCAATACGGCTGAGTATTGGTTAGAGGTGACAGAGCGAATCATGGATGACTTGGATCTGACCGCTGAGGAAAAACTGAAAGGGATAGTGTCGCTTCTCCGGGATGAGTCATACTAGTGGTGGCTCACGGTTTGGGATAGTGCAGCAGCAGATGATCTCACTTGGGACTATTTTAAGGCAGCTTATCAGAAGAAATATGTTGGGTCTAGCTATATTGATGCGCAGCAGAAGGCATTTCTGAGGCTGGTTCAGGGGAGTAAGTCTGTATCAGAGTACGAGGCAGAATTTTTAAGGTTGAGCCGGTATGCTAGGGGCATCGTGGCTACAGAACATGAGCGATGTGTCAGGTTTGAGGATAGATTGAGAGATGAGCTGAGATTACTGATCACTCCACAGCAGGAGCGCGAGTTTGCTATCTTTGGTGGAAAAGGCTAAGATAGTCAAGGGGTAAAGGAGTCTGTGAGATGTAACTGGATAGGAATAGACACAAGAGAGGTTTTGGATCATCGGGTCGTACCAGTAATCCACGTAAAAGGTTAAACAGTGGCCCAATCAACTGGAAGGCCTATTGTTACTAATCGTGGACCAGTAGCAGTAATCGATGTGGGAAATCTCATTAGGGAGGATGTTGGACTGGTGGAAAGGGATGTTTTGAGTGTGGTTCATTGGATCATCGTGTGAGGGACTGTCCACGTAAGTTAGCTAGAATTTGGTCTGAGGGACAGGGTCGAGCTCAGTTTAAAAATGAGGGACCACCACCGTAGAGGGGTCGTGGTACTGGTAGAGGAGGCAATGATTCTGGTCGAGGCCACGGAGCACCGGGCAGAGGTGCAGGCAACACTGAAGCAAGATAGCCTGGGTTGGTATATGCAGCGAGACGTCGAGAGGAGGGCGACGCATCGGACGTCATAACCAGTACGTTCTTAATGTTTGGATTACCGTATACTGCTTTGATTGATGTGGGTTCGACATTCGTATGTTGCTAGTAGCATAGTAGAGACCATGAACCTAGACTTTGAAACTACTTCTAGAGAGATAATAGTAATTAGCCCTCTAGGTCATTCTGTAGAAGTAAATAAGCTATATAGGGATATACCCCTAGAACTCCAAGGAGTAGTGTTTGTAGCTGACCTGATGGAACTTCTGTTTGGGGAGTTCGATCTGATTCTTGGGATGGACTGGTTGGTTAAATATCAAGCCAGTTTGGATTGCGCGGCTAAGCGTATGGTTTTGAGAACAGTTGAGGGTGAAGAAGTGGTGATGATAGGTAATATAAAAGATTATCTATCCAACGTAATATCTGCGTTGAAACCTGAGAAGATGGTCGAAGGGCTGTGAGGCATTCGTGGTTTATGTATGTGCTCTGGAGGCTAAGGAGTCTACTATTGGGAATGTTCGAACAGTAAAGGATTTTGCTGTCATATTTTTAGAGGAACTTTTGGGTCTGCCTCCAGATCGAGAAGTTGAATTTGGTATAAATCTGTTACCCGAAATTGCGCTAGTTTCTATTACCCCGTATAGAATGACGCCGAAGGAATTGGTAGAGCTGAAGGCTCAGATTCAGGAGTTGTTGGACCGAGGTTTTATCCATCCAAGTGTTTCGTCTTGGGGAGCGCTGGTACTCTTTGTCAAAAAGAAAGATGGTACAATGCGGATGTGTATAGACTACCGCCAGTTGAACAAGCTGACGATCAAAAACAAGTATCCGTTGCCGAGAATAGATGATTTGTTCGATTAGCTTAAGGGGGCATCAATTTTCTCAAAGATTGATTTAAGGTCTGGGTATCATCAACTTAAGGTGAAGGAGGCTGATATCCACAAGACGGTGTTTCGTACTCGGTATGGGTACTACGAGTTTCTGGTAATGCCGTTTGGGTTGACGAACATGCTGACATCATTCATGGACTTGATGAATCGGGTGTTTTAGCAGTACTTGGACCAGTTTGTCGTAGTATTTATAGATGACATCTTGGTGTACTCAAGGATTGAGGAGGACCATGATACGCACCTGCGGGTGGTTTTGCAAATTTTGAGGGAGAAACAACTATTTGCCAAATTCAGTAAGTGCGAGTTCTGGCTTAGAGAAGTGGCTTTCTTAGGTCACGTGGTGTCTACTGAAGGGATTAGAGTGGACCCTCGCAAGATTGAGGCAGTGTTGGATTGGAAACCGCCTAGGTCGGTGGCTAAAATTCAGAGTTTTCTAGGTCTGGCGGGGTATTACCGGAGATTTGTGAAAGGATTTTCTCTGATTGCGGTACCATTGACCAAGCTATTGAGGAAGGGAGTTCCATTTGTGTGGTCAAAGAAACAACAGGAAAGTTTCGACAAGTTGAGGAAAATTTTGACGGAAGCTCCGGTTCTGGTTCAGCCTGAGGCAGGGAAGGTATTCACGGTCTATTATGATGCATCACATATTGGCTTGGGATGTGTGCTGATGCACGAAGGGAAAGTAGTGGCATATGTGTCTCGACAGCTAAGACCGCATGAGGTTAACTATCCGACATATGAGTTGGGGTTAGCTGCAGTGGTTTTCGCCCTGAAAATTTGGAGACACTATTTGTACGGAGAGAAGTCGATAGTCTACACTGATCACAAGAGTCTAAAGTATCTTCTGACTTAGAGGGATTTGAACTTGAGACAACGGAGATGGATTGAACTGTTAAAGGACTACAATTGTTCAATTGAGTATCATCCGGGCAAGGCTAACGTGGTGGCAGACGCGTTGAGCCGTAAGGTAGTAGCGGACTTAAGAGCGATGTTTGCTCGTCTTAGCTTGTATGACGATGGGAGTCTTTTGGCAGAATTGTAGGTTAAGCCAACTTGGGTTGAGCAGATCAAGGAGAAACAGTTAGTGGATGTGCTCGAATGCTCGGAGGTTGCAAGCTCAGAATGGTGGTTTAGAGGATTACAGCTTCTCCAGTGATGGAGTATTATGTTTCCAAGGAAGAGTGTGTATGCCGAAGGATGTCGAGTTAAAGCAGAGGATTCTTTAGGACGCACATAGCAGCCCATACGCTATGCATCCTGGAGGTAGCAAGATGTACTAGGATTTGCGGAAGTAGTTCTGGTGGCCAGGGCTAAAGCGGGAAGTGACTGAGTTTGTGGGTAAGTGTCTGACGTGTCGGTGTCAAAATCGAGCATCACCGCCATCAGTTTACTTCACCGGTAAAATTCCTCAATGGAAGTGGGAAAGGATTACCATGGACTTTGTCGTGAGCTACCCTCACGCCTAGCAAGAAAGACTCACCGGGTGATTGTGGATCGCTTGACCAAATCACTCATTTCATACCAAAGAGAGGTTGATTATCCGCTTCAAAAGTTAGCTAAATTGTATGTGGCCGAGATAGTAAGGTTGCATGGTGTGCCAGTATCAATTATCTCGGATAGGGAACGAGGTTGGATTTTAGCACAACTTTTCACTCGCAGTCTGACGGGCAGTCGAAAGGGTTATACAAATCTTAGAGGATATGCTGAGGGGTTGTGTCTTGGACTTCAGAGGCAGCTGGGAAGAATTTCTACCATTGGCTGAGTTCGCATACAACAATAGCTATCAGGCAAGCATTAAAATGGCACCATATGAGGTGTTGTATGGTAGTAAGTGTCGCACACCTACATGCTGGACGGAGTTGGGTGAGCGTCAGATGTTGGGACCAGAGTTGGTTGCAGAGACTGAGGCTAAGATTAAGTTGATTCAGGCTCATCTGAAGGAAGCTTCGGACAGATAAAAGTCATATGCCGATCTCAAGTGGAGGAATATAGAGCTTGCCGTGGGTGACAAGGTCTTTTTGAAGGTCTCGCCATGGAAGAAAGTGTTGAGGTTTAGAAGGAAAGGCAAGTTAAGTCCAAGGTTTATCGGCCCATATAAGGTGTTGAGATGAGTGGGACCAGTAGCCTATCAGCTCGAGTTACCAGTAGAGCTGAGTCAGATACACATGTGTTCCATGTCTCCATGCTTAGACGTTATCGTTCAGATCCATCACATGTCGTAGCAGTGGAAGAAATAGAGGTGAGTCCAGATTTGACTATGGAAGAAGAACCAGTGCAGATCCTGGATCGAGATGTAAAGGTTTTGCGCAAGAAGTCAGTTCCATTAGTGAAGGTGCTGTGGCAGAATCATGGCGAGGAAGAAGCTCCGTGTGAACCAGAGGTTGTGATGAGACAGCAATACCCTCAACTCTTTTGACCAGGTAATTTTGAGGCCGAAATTATTTTTTTTAGGGGGTAGAACTGTAACATCCTTAAATAGGGGTTATCCTGTTTGAACTTCTTTGCATGTGTGTGGGTGTTGTGTTGTTGTTTGAGGTGTTCTAGAGGCTAGTTGTAAGCCAAAGGTAGGCCCGAGCTGTAGGAAAATTTTGTTTTTAAGGTTTATTTAATGGGGGCTGAAGGAGTTAGAAGTTAAGTATATTTCGTGGGGGAATTTCAGCACATGAATGGGCTTGGTAGAGTGGCAAGGAGGCGCCACTTAGGGCTTTGAGGGTGACGCCACATGCAGGGAAGGGAGAACTCAGGTTCGAGCAGCAGAAATTCCATTTTTTGCTTACCATTTTGACGCGAAGGAGGGGGGAGGAGTTGTGCTCAGCACAAACTCTGTCAGATAAGCATTGAACAAGTCAAATTAATTTGAATTGGTGGCAAGGAGAGAATTTAGGGGCTTGACTGATTTAAACTTATTCAAATTTGTGGTCAGAAGGAATTTGAGGTGTTTGCTGAGTTTGAACTCTTGATTGAAGAGGAGTAATTGGTTGGGAAGCTGAGTAAGGGGGAGCCAAAATTCCTTAGTTAGCTAGGTGATATTTTTCGGCAAGCTTGGAAGGCTCTCATTCTTTGTTTTGTGTTAAAGCCGAAACCACCATAGGCTTTTGTCGTTTTCCCCTCTAAAGTAGTTAGCTGAATCACAGAGGAACCATTTGGAAACTTTCTTTTCTCCTTTGAAAACTGAAACCCCACTTGACATCTTTTTACTCTTCTCTTTTTTTTTAGCAATTAAGGTGTTTGGCCGAACCTTCTTCCTCCCCATCTCTCTTTTTCTCTCTCTCATTCTTACTCAAAGCCGAAAGCAATCCTATTCCCTTCCATCTTTTTCTTTTCTCTTCATTCTCTCTTGTGCCGAATCTTCTTCTCTTCCTTTCTTTTTGCCGAAACTCTTTGAATTCTTTTTTTTAAGCCTAAGCCGAATACCATTCATCTTTCTCCCATCCTCTTCTGTTCACTTTAGTGAATCTCCTTTGTTGCCCTCCACCATTGCTGAAAGTTCTCATGCTCTTCCTTCCTCACCATTGGTCGAATATCAGTCTAGCTCAGATCTCTTTTGGTTTCTGTTCAATTGGTTTTGGAAGAGAGTAATTCTTCTTGGACGAGTTTATGCTACTTCTTTCTCTTTTCTCTGTCGACTCATAGGAGAGCAAAAGCCAAATTTTGGCATTTGTTGATATTATTTCTAATCATTTATAGGAATCGATTTCCCCTAGGTTCTTCGGGTTTTTGGGAGCAGTCGATCTAAGCCCTCTATTCTCTGACAATCGAATTTGGTAAGTCAAGAGGTAAGGATCCATGTTAGTTTAATCACTCTTTTAGTTGTTTGAAAAGCCAAAGGCTATTGAAGTGAGTGTTAATGGTTGCCGATTGTAAGGGAAGGTTCAATCTCACATACTTTGGATGGTGGCTAGTATTCAAAGAGCATTAAGGTAAGGTTTGGGGTTCCATGCGTTAACCCTTCGAGATTTATTGGTATGGCCGAATGGCCTTGTCAATGGTTTTGGGTTTGGCCGAATGTAGGATCAATGGGATCTAGTGCAATAGATCAGGTCTTCGGGATTCAGTGGTTGCGTTAGTAACAGGTGTGTAGCTTACACACTTTATAACTTGGCAAATATATTAATAACCTAAATTTGTTAAAAGCTAAAAACTGTGTAGATCTTGAAATGATACCTTATGGGGTATGAGCAAGGATTACGGGTAAGTCCGTTTTGATGAGATATTGTTACATGATGCTTGATACTATGATCTACGATATATTTAATATATATTTAATTTAAAGGCATGTTGGCATGATTTACACATGTATTGCATTGTCATGGGTGATATGAGAGGAGGAGAAAGATTTGATATCCGTGTCTTTGGGACACCAGTGGTTTGGCACCTCCAGTGGTTTGGTACCACAGTTGATTTCGTGACTTTGGGTCACTAGAGGTTTGGCACCTCATAGCAACTCGTCCCAGTGGCTTAGCACCACAGTGGGTTGGCCCCACATTTGATATTACGGGATTGTCACTAGTGATTTGGTATCACAACGTGGGTTGGCCCCCCAGATGGATTATTCGTGTCTTTGGGTCACCAGTGGTTTGGCACCACATTATTATTGGATATCGTTACTTTGGGTCACCAGTGGTTTGGCACCACCAGTGGTTTGGTACCACACGGGGTAGAAACAGAGTTATGGATGGCTAGGTTTTAGGTGCATGATATATTGTTTGGTTATGATTTGTGTAAGCATGTTGCATTAGCCGGGATGGGGATTATGCACTGAGTCTTGGTGACTCACCTTTTCCCTTATCTTTTCAGGTGATTCGTAGATCGCGGATGAGAAGTTGGGTGGATTTGAGGTGCCCATGCATTAAATACATTCGGTTATACATGGATTTTGATTTGGGTATTTATTTTTAAATTTTGGTTTTATTTGGGTTTGTAATAAGGCCTTTAAATTATGTTTTTGGACTATTTTGCATGCTTTAGATTTGATTTCAAATTGTCAAAGTAAATTATTTGACTTGATTAAACCATTTGAACACAAGGATTTCTAAACTATAACATGCAACGTTTTTTTAGAACTTCACCATCGGGTAATACAATTCACTTGACAATAACAACAACTCAAATTATTTTCAAACTTAAGTTTTCCATACTTAATTCAAACGATTTCCAATTAGACAAGCGGGTTTTTAATGGACATAAATGTTTTCCAAAATGCTAAGCAACACTAGGGTTTTCACTGAAGGTAAAAACGGTGACTCATTTACTTCAAAATGTTTTACTCTGTAATACGTCAGCCTCGGTCGTGGTGTGTTGACCGGGTTTGGGGTGTTACACTTTGGGAACCTTGGGGTGTAGGTAGAAGCCTTAGGAAAATATTTGACTTTAAACCTTTAAGGGAGAGCTAAGGGAGCTAGGCATTAAGAAAAGGTGTGTGTGGGTTATGACACAAGAATCCAATTGGTAAAGTGGCAAGGGAGGCGCCACTTGGAGCACGGAAGAGTGACGCCTCAGGGAGTGAGAAGGGACCTAGGTTCGAGCAGCAATGGAAGCATTTTTGGGGTTGCCTTTTTGCATCAAGGGAGGAGGTGTTGGATGGTATGGGGACTCTAAATGGATGAGTGATAGACTTGGTCAATCCATTTGAAAATTCGACTAAGAAGGGAGATAAGTGTTGACTCATTCAAACTCATTTGAATGAGTGGAAAAGAGAAAAATTAGGAGGAAAAGAAGGAATCTGACAGAGAGAAAAGAGTTGGCCAATGGAAGGGTCTTGGTGTGGCATTTTCGGCCAAGGGGAGGAGTGGCTATGCTAGGGGCTTTGGGTGCCGAAATAAGGTGAGTGAGTGGCCATTTTTCCTTCCTTTTGAAAGCTTTCTTCTCATCTCTGCTTTTGCCAAAATCTTGCACCCTTTTCTTCTCTTTTGACCAAAAGTCGAAAGTGAAAGAACCAATTATGCATCTTCTCCTCATCTTATTTTCTTTTTTCTTCATTCACTCTTTAAAAGCCGAAACCTACCCTCTCATTCCCACTAGAATCGAAACCATACAAGACTTCAACCTCTTTTCTTCTTCTTTGCATCGAATCTTCTATCTTCAAAAGCTGAAGAAACCTTTTTCCATTTGCTAAGACCTTAACCCATTTGCTCACTTGTCACTAAAGCTGAATCCCACATCTTTTGCCATCACTCTTCATAGCCGATTTCATCTCTACCCCTTTTGAAACTGATTCCTTTTCTATTTCCCTCTCAAAGCTGATCAATCTTCTGTTGTGGCTGAATCTCTCTGTTTTCTAGCAAAGGTGTTCGATTGTTATCAATATTACAGTAAGGGTAAATTGTCATTCAGTCCCTCCTTCTTTTCCCTTTGGTTAGCCGAAATCAAGGACACTAATCTCTTTTATTCTTTTGACCGAAACCATAAAGGTGGGTTTCAAGATCTTTGTAGCCGACGATTAGAAGGAGATCTTTCAGGATTTGATGGGTTAAGGTAAGGGGAATAATGCCATTCGGCCAAAGGCCACATTTTCTAGTGTTAGCCGATTCTAACTGTGGTGTTATAGGAAGGGTTCGACAAAGATAAATGAGGAGTCTTGGGATTCAGATCTATTTCGGTAAGAGTATTTAGTTAAGTTATAGATGTGTTTTTATTTAGATGGTTACGTATCGATTAACTGAGTTTCTGATTAAGTGATATTCGATGGATGCGGGTACTAGTGGAGGAGAGAAAGGGGTAGTTCGTACCCCTAGATTCAAGAAACGTTCGGTTTCTACGGTACGTGATTGGCCACTGGGGTGTGGGCCAGCATCGAAAAGGGATAAGCAAATCGCTGTGATCCCTACAAGCTAAAGTGTTAGTATCGAAAGCGTGGTTCTTAGTATTATCAGGTGTGTAACCCCACACTTTTTTCTCGATAGATTAATAATATTGAATATGTGTTAACAAGATTATGATTAATTATGGCTAAGGGTACCATTCATTGGTACAGTTCGTTCAGGTACGTTATATCTAACCCTTGTTTACAGTGGTTACAATCATTGATATGAAAGCATGTGTGTTTCCGATATGGGCTTGGGATAAGAATATAGCATGATACATGTAATACTATGTATGTTGCATGGGCACGAGAGTTATAATGTAACACCCCAAACCCGTCCCAAACACTACTATCGGATCTGGTATGTCACTAAGAAAAATTTTTGTAAAACCAAACGTGTCGACAAAAAGCCCAAATAGAAAATTACATAAATTGTGCCTTAATAATCAAAAGCCCAAAACTTAATTACATGTCATTGAAAGAAATTAAAATGAGAATAAATACAAAAGGCCCATTTTAAATCTAAAATTTAAACAAATGGCCCATGGCCTTATTACAATGTAGTTTAAATCCATCATATAAAATACTTAAAAAAAAACTAATATGGAACTTTATAGTCGGATCCTCATGTGCTTTTGCATGGCCACCTTGCGCTTCACTTCGGCCCGGTCCAATGCACTAATCGTCACCTGAAAGGTTAGCTTAAAGGGGGTGAGCGCGAGACTCAGTGTGCAACCCTCGTGCACCACTAGATTTGGGCCTCATTAAACATAATAATAAATTCATTTACATGGAAACATATAATATGCAAAGCCCAACCCATTTGCCTAGGTTTCCATCCGCTACACGCCCCATACCAACCAACACACCATTGGGGATTTCTACAATCAACCCACACCGCTACTCTCCAAGATGGCAGTCAAGTCGCTCATCAACATATATTGGTCAAGCCATTATAACATATAATGGCCAAGCTCAGATATAACGATTCACGGCATTAGCCATTCTGATTGTTCACGGTAAAAACCGTTACTCATATACTTGTACATATAACTTCCTCCTTTCATCACCCACCCCATGCAACATGCACAATAATTTAAAACATGTACAATAGTTTACTTGTAACATATAGTCAGATTATTTACTAACCTGAGGGTCCGTCGTTTAAATATGAGATTTTGGCTTTTAATGTAACATATAAATCTTGTGAACACATTTACATATATATACATTTATTATTAATCAGATCTAGATGGTGGGGAAGTGTTACACACCTGATTACCGATAAAATGAGGCTTTCGATATCGACGCTATCCTTAGTCGACACAACTACTATCTGCCTAAGGTGTTGTTCAGAAGCCGGTCCACAACCAATTGGCCAATCTCGAACAGTTGATACTGCTCGTTTCTTAAACTTAGGGATTCTTTCTTTTGTCTGATCCATATTTAATTCCATCAAATCCTTATCAGAGCTACTATAAAATATTTAATCGTTAATCCTCCTTTTAGAGTTAAGATCATATATATATTGAACGAATCTAATAAAAATCTGGGGATAATCTTCTTACCTTAAAATCTCAAAATTGGAGACTTATGATTTTCGGCTTTTAGATCTAGTCGACTAAGCCTCCTTCAAATCCTGAATTGCTGCCCATCATAAAACCATGAACTATTAGCTTTTGGCTTTTGCCTTTCTAAAATAGATTATGAGAACTAATCAAAATTTGACTCTTACCTTAGCTTAGGAGATTCCGCTAGCACTAGGGAGGGGATTCGGTAATGTCGATGGAAGATTTAAATGCCGAAAGTGTAGAACAATTTCTCAAATAGGATGAATAAAAGAAAAAAGCGATGGATGCTTCGGCTGTTTAGAGAAATCGGCACAAGGGAAAACAAAGTGGGGGAAATGTTTTGGCTTTTAAAGAAATTAGAGAAAGAAATTTGGAGAAAAGAAGCAAGGGTATTTTGGCACAAAAGGGAGAGGATTTAATGTTAGTAACAAGGAGCTAGCCCCATCTATTTATAGGAAATTCGGCAACCCTTTGCCATGTAGTAGCTGGTTTCTTTACTCCTCTTAGTGATGAATTATTGGCCATCACTCTCTTTGTAGATTAATTCTTAACTTTTCTCCTTTATCTTAATCTACTAGCTCATCTAAAAGAGACTTAATTATCTCTAACTCCTCCCTCCTTTATCAGCATATTATCCATATATTTTAATCATTAAAATCCCTAAATCTTAGCCTTTATCTGCTTATTATCCACATAAAATAAATTCCTAAATAATAGCCTTTATCTGCTTATTATCCTCATATTTTAAACATAGATACTACCTTTTAAACCATATAATGCCCAAACAGATAATTTTAATCAAGGCCTCTACCTAAGCCTGAGCCCAATTTGGACCCCTAACACTTAAATTAACTCATTCCACATATTCACCCATCAAACGCATAGGCCCAAAAATTTAGGATGTTACAGTTCTACCCTCCTTAAAGAAATTTCATCCCCGAAATTTACTAGTAATCTTACTACCTAAGTCTCACCACTAGACTTTCGCTTCGCACTCTAATTCTAAAGCCAAAATAAACACTTAGTATATTATGGTAGGGTACGCACCATTATTCGCATCTGAAGCGTCTTCGTCCCCTTGTACTAATACTACCAATTCGCGTTTATCTGATTAAGAATTTTATGAATTATTAGTTTTCTTCCACTAATTAACCACGAACAGTCTTATGAAACATAGTTTAAAAGTGATTCTTTCGAATTCGTACCTATCTACAATTTTTAGTCTTCCTATTCTAGGAATTATGCACACACAATGTTCATACAAGTAACATTCATTACCTAAGGGTATTTTCATCATTTCGCTACCCAGGGGTATTTTTGTAATTTTACCTACAGGGGTATTTTTGTAATTTTTCCAAACTAAGGTTCCGGGTGATTTGGCAAAATAAGGGTATTTTGGTAATTTTCCAACTCGGGGGTATTTCAGTAATTTTGCAAATCTGAGGGTATTTCGATAATTTTTTCAAATTTGGGGTTATTTTAGTAATTTATGAAATCTGGGGTTATTTCAGAAATTTTGAAAATCTGGGGTGTTTCAGCAATTTTGCCAATCAGGGGTATTTTGGTCATTTTGCAAATTAAGGGTGTTTTGGTCATTTACAACTCAAGGATATTTTGATGTTGTTGTTGTTGTTTTTGTTTCCTATGGAAAGATTCTATTGACTTTGTAAATCGGGGTATTTCTGCAAACCATAGGTATTTTTTTCAAAGTAAGGATATTTTAAAAATTTTTGTGAGAAAAACAGGTGGCTGGTCCCTTTCGGGTTTTAATTGTAGTTTTGGCTCATCAACACGTGCTCAGTAACTAGGGTGAATAGTCACTACGCACTGTAGGATTCTAGTGGAAAGGAGGTGAGTCACTAGGACTGCTTAAGTACCAAGCTTTCCCTGAATCCACTCCTAGACATGCATATGCCTATTACCACACCCTGTCATGGCTAAAGTGAACAATCACTATGCACCAGGTGAGATTCCTGCGAAGAGGAGGTGAGTCACTCGGACTGCTTAAATACCAAGCTCTTCCGAATCTTCTCCTAGACATGCATATGTTTGTTACCACACTTTAGTCTTGTGACTTGTTTATAGGTTTTGTTTGATGAAGTTAAGTTTTATGGATTTTAAGAATTTGTTTGTCTAAGCCTAGAGTCCATCAAGTTCTAACCTAAATAGTCTACGTCCCATAAGCCCATTAAGCCCACATTTATATCACATAATGGTTTAGAGTACTTACCTGGCGAACTTGGCCAGAGACGCAGGTGCCATGCTGAGCTAATAAACCTTTACTAATAAAAATCCATGTTTTAAAAACCCATTTTTAGAAAATCTTTTGGGCCCAAAATCCCAAAGCCAAGTTTTGAACTGGGCTCTGATACCAATTTTGTAACACCCCAAACCCAGCCCAAACACTACTTTCGGATCTGGTATGTCACTAAGAAAAATTTTTGTAAAACCAAATGTGTCGACAAAAAGCCCAAATAGAAAATTACATAAATTGTGCCTTAATAATCAAAAGCCCAAAACTTAATTACATGTCCTTGAAAGAAATTAAAACGAGAATAAATACTAAAGGCCCGTTTTAAATCTAAAATGTAAACAAATGGCCCATGGCCTTATTACAATGTAGTTTAAATCCATCATATAAAATACTTTAAAAAAAAACTAATATGGAACTTTATAGCCGGATCCTTATGTGCTTTTGCATGGCGACCTTGCACTTCACTCTGGCCCGGTCTGATGCACTAATCGTCACCTGAAAGGTTAGTTTAAAGGGGGTGAGTTGCGAGACTCAGTGTGCAACCCTCATGCACCACTAGATTTGGGCCTCATTAAACATAATAATAAATTCATTTACATGGAAACATATAATATGCAAAGCCCAACCCATTTGCCTAGGTTTCCATCTGCTACACGCCTGCATCAACCAACACACCATTGGGGATTTCTACAATCAACCCACACCGCTACTCTCCAAGATGGCAGTCAAGCTGCTCATCAACATATATTGGCCGAAGCCCTTATAACATATAATGGCCGAAGCCCGTATAACAATTCACGGTATTAGCCGCTACACTAGTTCACGGTAAAAACCGTTACTCATATACTTGTACATATAACTTCCTCCTTTCATCACCCACCCCATGCAACATGCACAATAATTTAAAACATGTACAATAATTTACTTGTAACATATAGTCAGATTATTTACTAACCTGAGGGTCCGTCATTTAAATCCGAGATTTTGGCTTTTAATGTAACATATAAATCTTGTGAACACATATACATATATATACATTTATTATTAATCAGATCTAGACGGTGGGGAAGTGTTACACACCTGATTACCAATAAAACGAGGCTTTCTATATCGACGCTATCCTTAGTCGACACAACTGCTATCTGCCTAAGGTGTTGTTCAGAAGTCGGTCCACAACCAATTGGCCAATCTCGAATAGTAGATACTGCTCGTTTCTCAAACTTAGGGATTTTTTCTTTTGTCTGATCTATATTTAATTCCATCAAATCCTTATCAGAGCTACTATAACAATATTTAATCGTTAATCCTCCTTTTAGAGTTAAGATTATATATATATTGAACGAATCTAATAAAAATCTAGGGATAATCTTCTTACCTTAAAATCCCGAAATTGGAGACTTATGATTTTCAGCTTTTAGATCTAGTCGACTAAGCCTCCTTCAAATCCCGAATTGCCGCCCATCATAAAACCATGAACTATTAGCTTTCGGCTTTTGCCTTTCTAAAATAGATTATGAGAACTAATCAAAATTCGACTCTTACCTTAGCTTAGGAGATTCGGCTAGCACTAGGGAGAGGATTTGATAATGCCAATGGAAGATTTAAATGCCGGAAGTCTAGAACAATTTCTCAAATAGGATGAATAAAAGAAAAAAAGCAATGGATGCTTCGGCTTTTTAGAGAAATCAACACAAGGGAAAAGAAAGTGGGGAAAAGTTTCGGCTTTTAAAAAAAATTAGAGAAAGAAATTTGGAGAAAAGAAGCTAGGGAATTTCGGCACAAAAGGGAGAGGATTTAATGTCAGAAACAAGGAGCTAGCCCCCTATATTTATAGGAAATTCGACAACCCTTTACCATGTAGTAGCTGGTTTCTTTACTCCTCTTAGTGATGGATTCTTGGCCATCACTCTCTTTGTAGATAAATTCCTAACTTTTCTCCTTTATCTTAATCTACTAGCTCATCTAAAAGAGACTTAATTATCTCTAACTCCTCCTCCTTTATCAAGATATTATCCACATATTTTAATCATTAAAATCCTAAATCTTAGCCTTTATATGCTTATTATCCACATAAAATAAATTCCTAAATAATAGCCTTTATCTACTTATTATCCACATATTTTAAACATAGATACTACCTTTTAAACCCTATAATGCCCAAACAGATAATTTTAATCAAGGCCTCTGCCTAAGCCTGAGCCCAATTTGGACCCCTAACACTTAAATTAACTCATTCCACATATTCACCTATTAAATGCATAGGCCTAAAAATTTAGGATGTTACATATAATGAAAAGGGGAAGTGTTCCGGTGGTTTTACCACATTATTTGGTGACTCATGTCACAATATTATGATTCGGTGATGTTGTCACATTATTTGGTGGCTCTGCCACGTATTAAGGGCGATGTGCAGTTGACTGCAGCGACTGCCTTCGAGGGTGTGTAGCGGATGGAGGGTCGATTTAGTAATCCCCACGGTGTGATTGGCAGGTACGGGTGGTGTGTAGAGGTTGGATATGTAGGTGGGTTTGGGTTGCATCATTGTTTTATATACATGTGATTTAATATGCTGTGATATGGGCTTATGGCCGATAATGATTTTGGATAGGCTTTGCCCAAAATGTTATAATATAGGCTATAATCGATTGGGAACCTATGTTGGTTGTTACACATTGAGTTTATTGACTCACCCTTCGTGGGCTAACATTTTGCAGGTGCTACATAGTGCAATGGACCGGGTCGGTAGGGACTATGTGGTGGCCATGCTCAGCAAAATTTCGGGTTTTCATAAAATGGAACACTTTTTGTTTTCTTTAGTATGTTTTCTTTTGGGATTTATTTTGGTTTTTAAGATGTAATAAGGCCATTACTTAACTGCTTAATTTTGCGTATTAAATTTTATTTCCATACGATAAACAACAAATAAGTAATTAAATATTTTTCTTAAAGAAACTTCAAATGTTTTATCACCTACTCAACTTACGTTTTCAACCTAATAAGCTCTAGAATCAGACAAATCTTTTAATTTTTGAGATATAAATTAAGCGTTTTAATGAAATACAAACTTGAACGGTATCTTGGTTTTCAACTCGATAAAGATACCAACCTGTTTTTATTAGAATCGTCATATTTTATAAGAAGATGAAATGAGATAAAGCTAAGTTTTCTTAAGGAACATGTCAGATCCGGTCAGGGCTTGTGGGCCGGGTTTGGGGTGTTTCAGAATTCAAAGGTGGATTCTTCCTCGGGTATTGTCTTGATCAATTTATTTTCCCAAAAGTAATTTTCCAATTCGTTCTTTGTGTCTTGGCATCCTTAGCTTAGTAATTTGTTAGATAAAATCCCCTTTATTTTAGGCTAGATAATAAAAAGAATGTCAGTACTAGTACTTTTGGTTCCTTTGGGTTTGACATTCAGGGCTTGCTACTAAGATATACTACTGTTCGATAGGTGCACTTGCCTCAATCGTGATGATAGTTAGTTTCCAGGCTTGATCATTCATTATATAAATATTAAAACTCTCAGAACACGATCAAGTTTTTGGCGCCGTTGCTGGGGACTAAGATATTAGGAACACTAAATTTTTATTACTTTAGCCATTTTTAATTTATTTTTAATTTATTATTATTATTATTATTATTATTATTTTCTTTACCAATTTTTTTTCTCTTTATTTGCTTCTGGCAGGTAACTCTAGTTTATGACTAGAAGGAACCCGTCAGGACCATTACTTTTTTACAGTGATATAGAAGGTACCACCCGCAGAAACCGAAGAGAAATAAGATGAAGCCTACAATACATACAAGAAGAGCAAGAGGATGATACTAATAATACTGAAGAGATGGCTGATAATAATCTGCTACCTCCTGTGTTTGCCGCAAATCCAGTGAATCAAAATCCTGCTCCTCGTACTATGTATGATTATGCTAAACCTAATTTAACAAGAACCAAATCAAGTATTGCTAGACTTGCTATTACTGCAAATAATTTTGAACTGAAACCTAACACTATACAGATGATTCAGCAATTTGTTCAGTTTGATGGTTTGCAGGATGAGGATCCAAACAATCACTTGGAAAATTTCCTAGAGTTTTGTGACACCTTCAAAATTAATGGCGTTTCTGATGATGCCATTCACCTTCGGTTATTTCCCTTTTTATTGAGGAACAAAGCTAAACAGTGGTTGAACTCGTTACCACGAGGATCAATCACTACATGGGACCAAATGACCAAAAAATTTTTGTTAAAATATTTTTTGCCGGCTAAAACGGCTAAGTTCAGGAATGATATCTCTTCTTTTGTGCAGATGAATTTAGAGACACTTTACGATGCATGGGAGAGATACAAGGATCTATTGAGAAGGTGCCCTCACCATGAGTTACCCTTGTGGCTACAGGTTCAAACCTTTTACAACGGTGTAAACCCCTCAACTAGGCAGTTGATTGATTCAGCCGCCGGTGGAACCCTAAACAACAAGACCCCTGAAGCGGCATACAAATTTATAGAAGAGATGGCACTGAATAACTATCAGTGGCAAGTTATGAGGACAAAGCTGATTGTCTAAAATTGTAGAGTTTTAAAATTTATAAAGAGAATGATCGAACCTGGAAACTAACTCTGACAACGACTTAAGGCAAGTGCACCTATCAAACAGTAGTATAGCTTAGGCAAGATCGGATTGTTGAACCCAAAGGAATTAAAAGTACTAATACTCACTTTCTTCATTTAATTTAGCCTAAGTATTGAATGATTTGGTTGTTTAAGTCTAAATTAACTAATTAATTACTAAACTAAGACATAAAGATAAAAAGAATGGATTTGGGGAAATAACCTTGGGAAAAACTCAGTTGATTAAGACGATACCCTTAGGAAGAATCCACATAAACTTCACTTGTTATCTAACACTAAACCAAACGATTTATTCACTTAGCTTGATCCGTAAGACTCCCTAATTTATATTAAACCCTCTCTCAAGGAGAATAACGTCTAACCCTAGGTTGATTAACGAAAATCTCTTTCTCACTTAATAACCCCCTAGAATAGCAGTAAATCAAACTATGGACTCCCATAATAGGTTTCACCCCAATCCGGCAAAATCTCGTCACCCTATCTCTGGGCGCGCGATCAACTCTGCTTAATTATGCTAGATCTACTCTTAAGCAGGGACTTTTGCTCCACCACCTAAGCACATTCAACTTGAGTCAATATTTCAGAAATATTAACACAAGAATTAAGCACACATAATTAAGAACAAACTAAGTATTTATCATATAGTTTAATAAATAATAACAAGATTCATCTAGGCTTCATCCCCTTCAGGTATCTGCAGGTTCATAATGATAAAATAAAATATCTCAAGAGAAAAGATAAAACAAAGCATAAGAAATCCCTAAAACCCCCTGAAGGGATTGAAGAAGAGATCCACCGTCTTGAGTAGAACTCCGGCTTCTTGAGATGGATCAATTGGCTATCTTCAAGTGATCCCCACAAATCTGGCCTTCTGGCTTGGCTTCTTTGCCTAGCTAACTGCCTAACTGACCGCCCTGGGTTCCGGCTTCTGCCGAACTCCGAACGTCTCAGCCCCCTTGAAGGTTGGCCTCTAGGTTCTTTATATAGGCTTTGAGATGCTTTTACTTGGCCTCTAAGTGTCCTAATTCAAGTATACTTCCTACTCGGTGTTCAAATAGGCTTTGGAATGTGTTTCTTTACCTCAAAGTATCCAAATCCGAGTGAAATTCCTCTTTTCCACGACAAGGCCACGGCCATGGCACACACCCGTGTAAATCGACTTCAGGCTATGTTTCGATTCTGTTGATTTAGGCACGGCCATGTAAATCGTGGTCCAAGTCTTGTTTCGATTCTATTGATTGAGACATGGCCGTGTAAATTGAAGTCCAGGCTGTGTCGATTTCCCTTTTGGCCCAAATTGGCCCGTTTTAAGCCCGTTTCTCGTTCTTTTCGTCCCTAGGTGCTTTCCTGAGTATAAAGCATGAAAAGAAAGGATTAAAAGCACCTTTTTACATAAATCGAGGGCTAATTCATCCAAAAGTATGCTAAATATGGGGTTAAAATATGTTACTTTTACGGTTTATCAAATACCCCCACACTTAAGCTTTTGCCTATCCTCAAGCAAAATTCTCAACTTGCAATTAAAATGAACTTTCCACAACTCATTATTCTCATCAATAATGCTTCATTATAATTCATAGATAATTCATACTATGATAATTTAACTCAAAGACTCCTAAAGATTCAAATAATTCTAAGTCATATATTTTGTAGCTTGAAAACAAAGGTGTCTCCCCTTATCTAAATAATTACCTTTAATTCAAAACTGGCAAGGATTGACATCCTCACTAAAGATTCACTTAAAGCACTTGAAGTGTTTAAGGTTCAAGAAAAAGCACTCATAAATCGAACCTGAAAAGTTAATCCCATAGGCTTGCCTGAAAATCAAATCTCCACCACTGTAATATGAGATGATACACAAATCAAAAGGTCTTTAACGGGGTTGTAACGGGGCTTGGGTTAAAGGTGTGGATAAAGGATGAATTAGAAGGTTTTGAACTGAGATTGAATTGAAAAATTACCTAACTTTAAAAAAATGAACTAATAACTTGAATAATCACACGAAAATTTAAAATACTAATAATACGAGCTTTTTCTTCAAGATGTTGAATTTAAACATGTATGCTCTTAGAACATAGAACTAATAATGAATATACTTCATTTTATTTCTTTTTATACTATTAATACTGAATATACTTTGATCGATTCAATTTTTTTTTTAAGAACAAACTAAGTAAATACATAATAAAGAAAGAACTTTATCAATTGAAATAAAGTAATTAGGAAACTAATCAAATCAATTCTCGATGGAAGGGTAGTCAAAGGAATGGTGATAACAAGTATGAGCGAGGTTTTGGTTTAATATTAGTGGGTAAATTAATAAAAAGGATTGTTAGGATCAAAGGGGTTCACTAGGGGTTAATTGTGAAGGTAGGCTTTTTAGTAGAGTGAGTGAGTTAAAACCTAGGTGCCTTTATCATCTCAGTATATCAAATAAAAAATGTGGTCTTGACATGTATAATCGAGGCAAGTTCTAGAATAACAATTCAATGTTGACACACTCATAATAAAGTGAGCATGAAAAAGAATATATGCTCTATAAGGCTCAAATCTCACAAAAATTATAGGTATTTTTTACATCAATCCCTGTAAATTTCAAACTTCAAGGTAATATTCAAATTCAGTTCAATAACCTAAATTTTAATTCTGAAAAATAGACTTATCATGCTTGATTCTCTAGTATCTTAAAGTATAAATCATCAATGCACAATAAAATATGACTTACTCAAAATATATCAATAAGAATCATAAATCATCAAAATTTCATCCTAATTAGTAAAATAATGAAATTACTTAAGAACTAGATATAATTTAGGGATTTGAGAATAATACTGTAGTTAACCCCCACACTTAAGTTGTACATTTCCCTCAATGTACAAAGATAGATAATAGCAATTTAGTAATCATAAGATAGGGAGAGAAGTGAAACTTCCTGAATTTTGGATAAAGTCAATGAAAAGGAACCGGATAGGATTGAGGGTGAACGTGGGGAAGCGTCTCGAACTATTTGAAATTGAATCCTCGAAGTAGCCTGTCTGATTTTATTGTATCCTAAGCTAAATCTAAATGGTATGAAGAATAAGAAGAAAATAATAAAGAAAATAAAAGTAAAGATAAAAATAAAAATAAAAATAAAAATAAAAGTAAATAATAGAAAATGAAAGAAGAAAGATAATTGGAAAAGAAAAAGTAAGAAGGGGGTTTAAATAGAAATGCGGCCCATGTTTTGGGGAAAATTTTGTCCTGTTGCCACACGTTTACTGTAACACCCCAAACCTAGCCTATGCGTTAAGGCCAGTTTTGACATGCCACACAAAATAAATATACTTTGATTCCTTTTTAAGTAAAACCGATTTCAAAGTTTTGACGAAGTCTTTATCGAGTAAAAGATTTGAATAATAAATCGACAATTTGAGATGTAAGATCTTATAAATCGAAATTTGAAAATATCATTTAACAGTTCAAGAAAAATTTTAAAAGAAATTAAAGATATTTTTCTGAAGGAATTGATGAAAACGTAAGAATAATTCCCGAGTTACAATTATGAAAATTTTATGAAATCCTTTTTATATACTCATTTGGAATAAAATGTTTATTTAAGTTTTAGAAATAAAATATAATCCCAATTTGAAATACTTAAAGCGGTTTATAATTTCATCAAACAAAACCAAATAAAAAAAAATTATCAAGAGGCCTTATTACAAACCTTAATTCAAAATAGCAAAATAATTAAAAGTATTAAAAGAAATCCAAATTTCCAAATTTAACCGTTTTTAAGTATGGGCTCCACCAAAATATCCACGGCCCAAGTCTCCATCAATGATCATTACCTGAAAAGGATAAGAAAAATGGGGTGAGTTACTAGAACTCAGTGTGTAACCCACTTACCATTGTCCACTGGGCCAAAAATCCAATTAAGCATTTATGGGGACAAAGCCCATTTACAATTATAACATAATCACATGTATATAATATGCGTGTGATATGCAATTCCCAAACCAAACCTAATTTCCATCCGCTACACACCACCCGTACCAACCAGCACACCTGTGGAGAGCTTTAGTCACCCACCCCGCCAACACACCAAAATAGGCGTTAAGCCGTTTATAACAATTTGTGGACAAGCCACCAGATTCACAGAGTTTACATGGCATTGCCATTTTTCAGATTTGTGGCAGAGCCACCAGAATTTTGTAGCAGAGCTACGGAACTTCTCTTCGTCAATATCCCATCCCATCTCATGCAATTCATGTATATAATATATATTCATTTACAACAATTCATTCAAATATTTATTGCGATCAATTTAGACCATTATAACAATTACCACAAGCTGGCCCATATAGCAAATATCACAATTGGGCCCATATCACAACCTGGCCCATATAACAAATATCACATTTTGGCCCATATAACAAATATCACATTTATCGGTTTGGTCCATTGAGGGTAATTTTGTAATTTTCATCGTTTTAATACCGATTTCATAGTTTTTACCAAAATAGTGATAATTATGCCATTTTACCCGATTTCGCTAACATATGATTTAATCGAGCGATTAACTCAATATAATTATCTAACCCATAGAAATACAGTGTGAGATTACACACCTGATTACGGTAAGCACTACACTTTCCTGATCGTCGTCACCTAAAACTATTTCAACTCTCGATTAGACAATGAACGTGACATAGTAAATTTACTCTAAGATAAACGATCTAAGTTTTTACCCTCAGAATCGCGAACAACTATGATTTACCGGTTCTCCTAGGTTGACGGTCCACAACCCGGTGGATAATCCCAAATCGCTGATGCCTCACAATTGCGAACAACCTAGAATAATTATTTCTCACCGGATGAGGGTCCACAACTCGGTGGAAAGTCTCGAATCGCTGAAATAGCCCTTCGTTTGAATCTAGAAGGGATCGTAAATCTGCTCCTTTTTCGATCACCAAACACTACCCCTTTTGATTCGATCTTGTTTGCCCCCATTGAAAATAAATATTATTCCAAACTAATATTACGTTGTTATAAATGATTGATCTTAGGGGTGAAGTCGGCTTACCACAAGAATCCATATGATCTCAAGATGAAAGATCGAACGATAGAGTCCCTATAATAATATCGATTAATCAACGCTATCTTAACGAATAAAAAGTTATTATAGAATCCTCGAAGATTCTTTACCTTAGAGATTTTTGGACCGAATTCTAGCGATTAAACGATGACTTCAAAAGTTCTAAGTTTCGACCTTCCACTATATTTCTATGGCAGAGAAAAGTGATTTCGTAAGAGAGAAAGTATGGTGATGGTCTCGATCAATATGGCCATCCCACACCAAGGTAAAGATTCGGCACTAAGAGAAAGAATAAAATAAAAAATACAAAAAAAAAAAGAAATGTTGAAATGGATCACTTACCGATTGGTCAAAGTGTGAGTAGAAATATAGTTGAGAAGAAAATATGTATGAATGGAAGACTCGGCTATAGGGAGATGATCAATGATATTCGGCTATGGTGAGAATAATGGAAGGGGAGTGATGTTTGAAAGTTTGTTGCAAAAAGAAAAGAAGAAGAAAAAGAAGTAGAAGACATGGTGTTTAAGTTTCAGTTTTCAAGGATGAAAAATGAACAAGGAAAAAGGTCTTCAAGTTGGTATGCATTCGGCAAAGAGAAAGAAAAGAAATGAAAATGCCTTTCCAAGGTTGCATGGTTTCGGCACAAAGAAGAAAAGAGTTTGGGGAGTATGAAAGATGATACCAAATTGGTCAAAAAGAAATGGCCAAAACAAACAAAAATTTACCTATTGCTATTGACCACATTAGGCTAGGGGAAAAGAGTTTTGGAGAAGAGAAATGATACACTAGTTGCTAATAGAATTGACCAAAACTGGCACCTAAACCTTACCAAAATGCTAATAAAATTCGGCCATCCCCCTTAGCCCCAAAAATCGTCCAAATGCATAGCCAATTGGTCAAAAGTTTCGCCAACCAAACTTTCCAAAAAATCACCCATGGAATAAGCCTTATACTCCCCTTACATGCCATTTTCATTTGATTCCTTTCCCTAACTTCAATCTTGCCTTTTTCTCTTAGCCATCTTGCCATAAAAATAAAAGTCCAACTTACTATAAAATCATGCTTGGCCGACACTATAAGGAACGAAAGCAAAAATAAAAATCACACATGCACTCAAAGGGATTCGAACTCCTTCCGTCAAGGTTCCACAAGTGACGCCATAACCTCTTTACTATTTGTTCAATTATGCTAGCTATTTACCACTTTATTACCTTAAGCTTTAAGGTCACTTACTCTATTTCCTTAAAGTACTAAATGCCAAAAATTTTACTAAATCCAAATAAATCCCGAGCCTTCTCAGGACTACCTAAACACACACATTGGATAGTTTAACTAGCTGAGCACCAAAATAATGCAACATATAAAATTCAAATTTTAGGATGTTACATTTCTACCTCCATTAAAGAAAATTTCCTCCTCGAAATTTACCTGATTAAAAGAGATGGGGATATTGTTGCCGAATCGTCTCCTCAGGCTC
Organism: Gossypium rotundifolium; assembly: GCA_025506655.1. Classification (NCBI taxonomy): domain Eukaryota; kingdom Viridiplantae; phylum Streptophyta; class Magnoliopsida; order Malvales; family Malvaceae; genus Gossypium; species Gossypium rotundifolium. Next base: position 59,388,366 of record CP106728.1, on the reverse strand, counting down.
CCATGTAGCTTCCTCCGTTCCGTGATTACGCCATAGAACCTTGGCTAACGACACAATCTTCCTTCTTAGTACCTTAACGTCCCGATCTAGAATTTGCACTGGTTCCTCCTCGAACAACAAATCAGGTCTTATCTCAATTTCTTCTACCAGTACTATATGAGACAGATCTGATCGGTAATGCATTAACACTGAGACATGGAAAACACTATGTATCTGACTCAACTCCAAAGGTAACTCAAGCTGGTAAGCCACTGGTCCTATACGCTTCAACACACGGTACGGTCCGATGAACCTAGGGCTCAACTTGCCCTTCCTTCCAAATCTGAAGATCTCCTTCCAAGGTGAGACCTTTAGAAAGACTTGATCTCCCACCGCAAACTCAATATCCATATGCTTCAGATCTATATAAGATTTTTGTCTATCCGAAGCTTCCTTTAACCGTGCCCAAATTACCTTTACTTTTTCTTCCGTCTCCGATATCAGCTCAGGACCCAATAACTGTAGCTCCCCCAATTCAGTCCAACAAGTAGGAGTACGGCACCTACAACCATACAACGCCTCGTAGGGTGCCATCTGGATACTGGATTGATAGCTATTGTTATAAGAAAATTCTGCCAAAGGTAGGAAATCTTCCCAACTACCCCTGAAGTCAATCACACAGTCTTTTAACTTGTCTTCCAGAATCTGGATTACTCTCTCCGACTGACCATCTCACTGAGGGTGAAATGCCGTGCTGAAATTAAGCTTGGTTCCCAAAGCTTCATGTAAGGCTTTCCAAAACTGTGATGTAAACCTAGGGTCCCTGTCCGATATATTAGACACTGGTATCCCATGTAACCTCACGATCTCCGCTACATACAACTGGGCCAACTTCTGCAATGAGTAATCCGTACAAATAGGTAGAAAATGGGCAGTCTTATTCAATCGATCCACTATTACCCAAACAGAATCTTTCTTAGTAGGCGATAAAGGTAACCCACTAACATAGTCCATCGTTATTCGTTCCCATTTCCATAAGGGAATCTTCACCGGTTGCAGCAATCCTGACAGCAATTGATGTTCCACCTTCACTTGCTGACATGTCAAGTAGTTACTCACATATTCAGTAACTTTCTGTTTTAACCATGGCCACCAATACTGCTCACGGAGGTCTCGATACATTTTATTTTCCCCGGGCTGCATAGCATAAGGGCTACTATGTGCCTCTCGCAGGATCATTTGTCTTAATTCTGAATCTTTGGGCATACAAATTCTTCTACGGAAACACAATACTCCATCATTACTCATTCTAAAATCCCTTTTCACACCAATTTCCACTTGCTGAAGTAAGGAACCCAACTTTTCATCTGATAACTACTTTTTCTTAATCTGACCTAACCACAAAGGCTTCACCTGAAGTTCGGCTAGCAGACTACCATCTTCATACAAGCTGAGATGAGCAAACATCGCTCTCAAATCTGATATCACCTTACGACTCAACGCGTCTGCCACCACGTTAGCCTTTCCGGGGTAATACTCGATTGAGAAGTCATAATCCTTCAATAGCTCTATCCACCTCTGCCGTCTTAAGTTCAACTCCTTTTGTGTAAGGAGATACTTTAGACTCTTATGGTCTGTATAAATGATAGACTTCTCACTGTAAAGGTAGTGTCTCCAAATCTTCACAGCAAACACTACCGCAGCCAACTCCAGATGATGAGTGGGATAATTCACCTCGTGCGGTCTCAACTGACGAGATGCATATGCCACCACTTTTCCACCTTGCATCAAGACACATCCCAAGCCCGTGTGTGACGCATCGCAGTAAACAATAAACTCTTTTCTAGCCTCAGGTTGAATCAGTACTGGCGCTTCCGTCAAAATCTTCTTCAATCTCTCGAAACTTTCTTGCTATCGATCTGACCACACAAATGGTACTCCCTTGCACAACAGTTTAGTTAGGTGTGCAGCAATCAAAGAAAACCCCTTAACAAAACGTCTATAATAACCAGCCAACCCTAAGAAACTTTGAATTTCAGCCACTGACTTTGGTGGTTTCCAATTTAACACAGCCTCTACTTTCCGGGGATCAACTCTAATTCCTTCGGCCGACACAACATGCCCCAAGAAGGTCACTTCCTTCAGCCAAAATTCACACTTACTGAATTTGGCATAAAGTTACTTTTCCCGCAATATTTGTAATACTATCCGTAGATGTGAATTATGCTCTTCTTCATTCTTCGAGTATACCAAGATGTCATCTATGAGCACCATAACAAACCGGTCTAAATAGGGTTGGAAAACCCGTTCATCATGTCCATAAATGCAGCTGGTGCATTGGTCAACCCAAACGGCATCACCAAGAACTCGTAGTGTCCATAACGAGTTCGAAACGCTGTCTTATGAATTTTCGCCTCCTTGACCTTAAGTTGGTGATAACCCGATCTCAAATCTATTTTCGAAAAAACTGAAGCTCCTCATAGTTGGTCGAACGGGTCATCGATTCTTGGCAACGGATACTGTTCTTGATTGTCAACTTATTCAACTGCCCATAATCAATGCACATACGCATCGACCCATCCTTCTTTTTAACGAACAAAATCGGTGCTCTCTACGGTAACACACTCAGTCGTATGAAACCCTGATCCAACAACTCCTGAATTTGAGCTTTAAGCTCTGCCAATTCTTTCAGCGTCATTCTATATGGAGCAATGGACACGGAGCCATTCCTGGCAATAATTCAATGCTGAACTCTACCTCCTGATCCGAAGGTAATCCGGAAGTTCTTCAGAAAAGACGTCCGAGAACTCCTTCACTGTTCTAACACCTTCTACTGACACTTCCTTGGCATTTAATGCGCTAATGAAGGCTAGGAATGCTCCACCCTTTTTGCACCAACTTTTCTGCCTTTAAAGCAGATACCACATTCGATAGATAATATCTCCTTTTACCTATCATCACCACTTATTTATCTTCCGAAATTCTTATCGTCATCCACTTTGCAGCACAATCCATGTTCACTCAGTGTTTCACCAACTAGTCCAGTGCCCAAAATAAGGTAAAACTCACTGAAAGGCAGTTCCATCAAGTCCGCCAAAAATGTTTTTCCTTGATCTTCTAAGGGTACATCTCTAAACAATTTATTCACTAACACAGATTGTCCTAAAGGACTAATTACTGTCATCTCCCTAGCAATAATCTCAAATCTAATGTTCAGATTTCCAGATATAGCACTAGCAACATATGAATGGGTGGATTCGATATCTATCAAAGCAGTAACAGGCACATCAGATATGAAAAACGTACCGGTTATCACATCAGGTGCATCGCCATCGTCTCGGAGTCTGACCGCATAAACTAGCCATGGCTGCCTCACCTCCTCGTTACCACCAAAACCAGTACCTCTACCCAGTGCACCCTGACCTCGTCCTCCTCCATTACCACCTCGACCTGGTCTACGACCTCTCGGTGGTTGCTGGCTGTGCTTCATAGTTATGAGCTTTTTGAGTCGGAGCAGTCCGTCGAGGACAGTCTTTAAACTGATGGTCCTTAGAACCACATTTGAAACAACCACCGGTTCTCTTCAGCATTCACCAGGGTGTCGTCTTCCACAGTCAGCACATGGTTGTATTTGATTGGTAGCAACAGGTGTTCTAGTTTGAGCTGGCTCATCATTCCTAGGCCTCTTTTGGAACCTTTTAGTAGGACTCGAATACTTAAAGTCCCTCTTACTCTTACCTCTATCTTTTTCTCGGTTTCACCGCTCCGAGTGCTTAGCCTCTTCGGCTATCTTCATTTCTTCCACCAGTGTGGCAAAATTCCTTTCTTGCTGTGGGGCTATCAATACCCGCAACTCATCACTTAACTCGTCCTCAAAATGTACGCAGCATTCGTAGTCAGTTGGCACAATACCTCGGGCATAACGACTCAGACGTAGGAATTTTGCTTCGTAGGCTGCCACGATCTTACTTCCTTGAACCAAATTAAGGAATTCCTTCATTCGGGCGTCCACATAGCTAGCCCTAACATGCTTTCCTTGAAATGATGTTTTGAAGAAATCCCAAGCAATGTGATCGGCCTGAATGCCCTCCCGAACAGTAAGCCACCATTGATATGCCTCGTCTCTCAACAAGGACACAGCTCCTCTCAGTTTTTGCTTAGTGGTGCACTCTAAATCATCCATAATCCGTTCCAATGCCCCGAGCCAATATTTAGCTACATTTGGGGCTACACCCGAGACACCCCTAAAAACCTCGGCACCGCTTGATCTAAGTCATTTCGAAATTGATCCACGAGCTGCTGGCCCAGTTCTAGCCCCAGCAACTGTTTCTAAGGCTCACAACATTGCTTGAGACAAGGCAATGTCCTCTCTCATACGGTCGTGTGATCCAGTCTCAGTCTTGGGTGACGCAGGTGCGTCCATTTCTGGCATATGACCCGATGCTTCAGACGCAACCCTAGCACCTCGTCCTTTACCACGGCCATGTCTACCGCGTCCACGTCTTCTAGCTCTCATATTTGGTAGTTTGATTTAATATGATTAAAAGTCTTATGAATCAGTATACTATTTCAATATTTATTAAAAATATCTTATGAGGTATAAGAAGTAAAGTCATTTTCGTAAACACGTCCTATAGTCTCAATCTCTATAGTTTCAACACCTAAAACTAAAAGTTCTAGAGTTTTCCTATAGTCATATCATAACAACTATAATCATACAATAACATACTTACTTGACTTGGTACCGGATACCCGTGGTGCCATACTTCCTTTTTGAAACAATGTATTTTAACTTTACAATTCAAAACAACTTTGGAAAACATTTTTAAACCCAAACCAAAGTCGAGTTTTGAATCGGGCTCTGATACCATAAAATGTAACACCCCAAACTCGGCCTCGAGAAAATTTTTAAAAGAAATTAAAGATATTTTCGGAAAGAATTGATGAAAAACTTAAGAATAATTTCTGAGTTACAATTATGAAAATTTTTATGAAATCCTTTTTATATACTCATTTGGAATAAAACTTTTATTTAAGTTTTTAGAAAAAAAATATAATCCCAATTTGAAATACTTAAAGCAGTTTATAATTTCATCAAACAAAAACCAAATAAAAAAAATTATCAAGAGGCCTTATTACAAACCTTAATTCAAAATAGAAAAATAATTAAAAGTATTAAAAGAAATCCAAATTTCCAAATTTAACCGTTTTTAAGTATGGCCTCCACCAAGATATCCACGACCCAAGTCTCCATCAATGATCATTACCTGAAAGAGATAAGGAAAACGGGGTGAGATACTAGAACTCAATGTGTAACCCACTTACCATTGTCCACTGGGCCAAAAATTCAATTAAGCATTTATTGGGCCAAAGCCCATTTACAATTATAACATAATAACATGTATATAATATGCATGTGATATGCGCCCCAAACCAAACCTAATTTCCATCCGCTACACACCACCGTGCACAACCAAAGACACACACATGGGGAGCTTTAGTCACACACCACCTTAACACACCAAAATAGGCATTAAGCCGTTTATAACAATTGTGGACAAGCCACCAGATTCACAGAGTTTACATGGCATTGCCATTTTTCAGATTTGTGGCAGAGCCACCAGATTTTTGTAGCAGAGCTACCAGAACTTCTCTTCGTCAATATCCTATCCCATCCCATGCAATTCATGTATATAATATATATTCATTTACAACAATTCATTCAAATATTTATTACGAACAATTTAGACCATTATAACAATTACCACAAGCTGGTCCATGTCACAATCTGGCCCTTATATCAAATATCACAATTGGGCCCATAAAACAAATATCACATTTTGGCCCATATAACAAATATCACATTTATCGGTTTGGCCCATTGAGGGTAATTTCATAATTTTCATCGTTTTAATATCGATTTCATAGTTTTTACCAAAATAGTGATAATTATGCCATTTTACCCGATTTTGCTAACATATGATTTAATCGAGCGATTAACTCAATATAATTATCTAACCCGTGAAATACGGTTTACGGTTACACACCTGATTATGGTAAGCACTACGCTTTCCTGATCGTCGTCACCTAAAAATATTTCAACTATCGATTAGACAATGAACGTGACATAGTAAATTTACTCTAAGATAAACGATCTAAGTTTTTCCCTCGGAATCACGAACAACTATGATTTGTTGGTTCTCCCGGTTGACGGTCCTTAACCTGGTGGATAATCCCAAATCGCTGATGCCTCACAATTGCGAACAACCTAGAATAGTTTTTTCTCACTGGATAAGGGTCCACAACCCGGTGGAAAGTCTCGAATCATCCGAATAGCCCTTCTTTTGAATCTAGAAGGGATCGTAAATCTGCTCCTTTTTCGATCACCAAACACTACCCCTTTTGATTCGATCTTGTTTGCCTCCATTGAAAATAAATATTAGTCCAAACCAATATTACGTTGTTATAAATGATTGATCTTAGGGGTGAAGTTGGCTTACCACAAGAATCCGTATGATCTCAAGATGAAATTTCGAGCGATAGAGTCCCTATAATAATATCGATTAATCAACACTATCTTAACGAATAAAATGTGATTATAGAATCCTCGAAAAATCCTTACCTTAGAGATTTTTGGACCAAATTCTAGCGATTAAACGATGACTTCGAAAACTCCAAGTTTCGGCCTTCCACTATATTTCTATGGTAGAGAAATGTGATTTTGTAAGAGAGAAAGTATGGTGATGGTCTCGATCAATATGGCCATCCCACACCAAGGTAAAGATGCAGCACTAAGAGAAAGAATAAAATAAAAAATATGAAAAAAGAAATGTTGAAATGGATCACTTACCGATTGATCAAAGTGTGAGTAGAAATATAGTTGAAAAGAAAATATGTATGAATGGAAGACTCGGCTATAGGGAGATGATCAATGATATTCGACTATGGTGAGAATATTGGAAGGGGAGTGATGTTTGAAAGTTTTTTGCAAAAAGAAAAGAAGAAGAAAAAAGAAGTAGAAGATATGGTGTTTAAGTTTAGGTTTTCAAGGATGAAAAATGAGCAAGGAAAAAGGTCTTCAAGTTGGTATGCATTCGGCAAAGAGAAAGAAAAGAAATGAAAATGCGTTTTCAAGGTTGCATGGTTTCGGCACAAAGAAGAAAAGAGTTTGGGGAGTATGAAAGATGATACCAAATTGGTCAAAAAGAAATGGCCAAAACAAACAAAAAATTACCTATTGCTATTGACCACATTAGGCTAGGGGAAAAGAGTTTTGGAGAAGAGAAATGATACACTAGTTGCTAATAGAATTGACCAAAACTGGCACCTAAACCTTACCAAAATGCTAATAAAATTCGGCCATCCCCCTTAGCCCCAAAAATCACCCAAATGCATAGCCAATTGGTCAAAAGTTTGGCCAACCAAACTTTCCAAAACATCACCCATGGAATAAGGCTTATACTCCCCTTACATGCCATTTTCATTTGATTTCTTTCCCTAACTTCAATCTTTCCTTTTTCTCTTAGCCATCTTGCCATAAAAATAAAAGTCCAACTTACCATAAAATCATGCTTGGCCGACACTATAAGGAAGGAAAGTAAAAATAAAAATCACACATGCACTCAAAGGGATTCGAACTCCTTCCCTCAAGGTTCCACAAGTGACGCCATAACCTCTTTACTATTTGTTCAATTATGCTAGCTATTTACCACCTTATTACCTTAAGCTTTAAGGTCGCTTACTCCATTTCCTTAAAGTACTAAATGCCAAAAAAATTACTAAATCCAGATAAATCCCGAGCCTTCTCAAGACTACCTAAACACACACATTGGATAGTTTAACTAGCTAAGCACCAAAATAATGCAACATATAAAATTCAAATTTTAAGATGTTACATTTACGGTCACGCCCTTTTACCTACTTGTGGTGCCCATACGGCCACGGCCACGGCTGTGTGCAAGGCCGTGTGGTCTGGGAATCTACACTTTTGGTTTATTTGAATGCTAAAAAGGGAAAAAATAAAAATAAAATAAAAAATAAAAAAATAAAAATGGGGTTAGTGCTCGGGTTGCCTCCCGAGAAGCGGTCGTTTAAAGTCTTGAGCTAAAGTTACCCATTATTTGTATAGTCATGGTGGTTTGAGGAGGTGGAAATCCTTTCTCATGCGATCAATTCGGTTATGGATATAAAGTTTAAGTCAAGTAGTGTTTACCTTAAAGGTGCTGATTTTAGGACTAGTTACCTCGACTGTTCCATCTAGGGAGATTTTGAGTACCTCCTCTCCTATCTTAAGCCCCTCATTAAGTTCGTTGTGGATTTGCCTCTCTTTTGCTTCATGTGTTTTTAGTCTCTCCTTGAAGTGTGTCTTCCATTCGTCTAGTTTATCGATCCAAAGCCTTCATTCCTCATGAATTTCTTCTTTATCGACACGAGGTCTAGAATCTGGCATCTACGAAAGAGCTTCAAGAAATGGCAAGTTAATATGAAATTTCTTTGGAAGTTTAAGAGACTTACCGAATTCTTCCTTTGTGTGGTCTTTCTTTGTCGCATTGGGGTATGGCACACGAGTTTGGTATTTTTGTAATTACCAGGTTTGGTAAATCCTGGCTTACCTCAACCATACCTCCACCCACCACAGACTTTTGCCTTGGGTCAGATTCCACTAACCTTTTACTATCATGAGTTGCTACGGCTTGGATTTGCTCCTTTGGGTTAATCTCAGTGTTGCTTGGTAGACGCCCTTGTGGTCGTTCAGACATCAGCTGCGCGAGTTGTTCAACTGTTTTAGTGATTTCCCCGAGTCGGTCCTTGATCTCTTTGATCGATATTTCTTGGTTATCAAGTGTTGTATCAGTTTTTTAGAGACGGGCATCTGTGTCTGCCATGAACTTTTTCAGCATTTCTTCAAGACTCGGCTCCTTTTCCTATGGATGAGGTGGTTGTTGAAAATCTGGAGGAAGTTCCAGTCTTTGGCTATTTTGATCATCCCACGAGAAATTGGGATGATATCTCCAACCTGCATTATAAGTGTCACTTTAAAAATTATTTTGTGGTCTACAATAGTTCCCCGTATAGTGAGCTTGCTCGTTTTCCATGCCATATCTGTAGGGTGGGTACTCAGGATTCGCCACGCCTCCTAGATTCGAGTCATATTACATTACTGGGTGTACCTGCGAGAGACTATACAAACCATCAATCTTTTTATTCATCATCTCTAACTGATTAGATAACCTGGTGACCACGTCGTGGTTGAAGACACTGGCTGCTTTAGTAGGAATTGTCCTCATGACTTGCCACTGATAATTATTCAGTGCCATCTAGACTAAAATTATCTACCAAAAGCAAAATAGAGGAAAATTAGCAAAGTAAAAAAAAAATTGCAGTAAAAAAAATGGCTAAAGTAATAAAAATAGAACTTTCTTAATATTTTAGTTCCCCGACAACGGCGCCAAAAACTTGATCGTCTAAAATTGTCGAGTTTTAAAATTTATAAAGAGAATGATCAAACCTGGAAACTAACTCTGACAATGAATTAAGGCAAGTGCACCTATCGAACAGTAGTATAGCTTAGGCAAGACCGGATTGTCGAACCCAAAGGAACTAATAGTACTAATACTTACTTTCTTCCTATTATTTAGCATAAATATTGAATAATTTGGTTGTTTAAGTCTAAATTAACTAATTAATTACTAAACTAAGACGCAAAGACAAAAAGAATGGATTTGGGGAAATAACCTTGAGAAAAACTCAGTTGATTAAGACGAAAGCCTTAGGAAGAATCCACCTAAACTTCACTTGTTATCTACTTAGCTTGATCCGTAAGACTCCCTAATTTATATTAAACCATCTCTCGAGGCGAATAATGTCTAACCATAGGTTGATTAATGAAAATCTCTTTCTCACTTAATAACCCCCAAGAATAGCAGTAAATTGAACTATGAACTCCCATATTAGGTTTCACCCTAATCCGAAAAATCTCGTCACCCTATCTCTAGGCGCGCGATCAACTCTGCTTAATTATGCTAGATCTACTCTTAAGCAGGGACTTTTGCTCCACCACCTAAGCACATTCAACTTGAATCAATATTCCGGAAATATTAACACAAGAATTAAACACACATAATTAAGAACAAACTAAACATTTATCATATAGTTCAATAAATAATAACAAGATTCATCTAGGCTTCATCCCCTTCAGGTATCTGAAGGGTTTAGTTCATAATGATAAAATAAAACATCTCAACAGAAAAGATAAAACAAAACATAAGAAATCCCTAAAACCCCCTGAAGGTATTGAAGAAGAGATCCGCCATCTTGAGTAGAACTCCGGCATCTTGAGATGGATCAACTGGCTATCTTTGAGTGATCCCCAAAAATTTGGCCTTCTGGCTCGGCTTTTTGGCCTAGCTGACTGCCTAACTGACCACCCTGGGTTCCAGCTTCTGTCGAACTCCAAACGTCTCAGCCCCCTTGAAGGTTGGCCTCTATGTTCTTTATATAGGCTTTGAGATGCTTTTACTTGGCCTCTGAGTGTCCTAATTCAAGTATACTTCCAACTCGGTGTTTGAATAGGCTTTGGAATGTGTTTCTTTGCCTCAAAGTATCCAAATTCGAGTGAAATTCCTCTTTTCCATGACAAGGCCACGACCATGGCACACGCCCGTGTAAATCGACTTCAGGCCATGTTTCAATTCTATTGATTTAGGCATAGCCGTGTAAATCATGGTCCATGCCGTGTTTCAATTCTGTTGATTGAGACACGACCATGTAAATTGAAGTCCGGTCGTGTCGATTTCTTCTTTGGCCCAAATTGGCCTGTTTCTCATTCTTTTCGTCCCTAGGTGCTTTCCCGAGTGTAAAACATAAAAAGAAAGGATTAAGAGCACCTTTTTACATAAATCGAGGGCTAAATCATCCAAAAGTATGCTAAATATGGGGTTAAAATATGTTACTTTTATGGTTTATCAAAAGCCAACAAAAGTCACCAGTGTTTTCAATCTCGACTCAGTGACCATGCTATCAAACCAGGTAGAACTGTTAAATAAAAAGATTGATGGTTTGTATGGTTCTTCACAGGTACATCTAGTGATGCAGTTCGATACATATGGAGGAAGGACGAACAATACAGAATATCCACCCTACAACCCTGGCATAGAGAACGAACAGATGAACTATATGGGTAACAACTTTAGACCTCAAAATAACCCTTATAGTAACACTTACAATCCAGGTTGGAGGAGCCACGCAAACTTTTCATGGGGTGGCCAAGGAAATCAGAGACAACAACCCCCTCAAGGCTTTCAGTAGCAACCCTACCCACAAGAGAAAAAGCTGAACCTTGAAGAGATGCTAACAAAATTTATCGCGATGTCAGAAACTCATTTCTAAAACACCAAAACAACACTCAAAAATCAACAAGTATCGATTCAAAGGATTGAGAACCAATTAGGACAACTCGCTAAGCTCATATCTGAAAGGCCATAAGGCAGCTTGCCAAGCAACACTGAAACTAACCCAAAAGAGCAAGTTCATGTCATTACCGCTTAAGATAGTGAAGGGTTAGATGAGCCAAAATTGAGGCAAGAGAATGTGGTAAAGGAAGCTAAGGTTGAGGTAAGCCTTGATAAACCAAAATCGATAATTATAGAGTACCAACCTCGTGTGCCATACCCCAATGCGACAAAGAAAGACTGCATAGATGAACAATTTGGTAAATTTCTTAAACTTCTAAAGAAATTACATATTAACTTACCGTTTCTTGATGCTTTTTCGCAGATGCCCAATTCAAGGAAATTTTTAAAAGAGCTTCTAATAAACAAACGGAGGTTAGACGATACGTCGCATGTGGAGCTAAATGTAGTATGCTTAGCGATTTTACAAAATAAACTACCATGAAAGTTAAAAGACCCAATGAGTTTTACAATTTGGTGCTTAATTGGTAGCTTATCTGTTAATAATGCCTTAGCTGATCCAGGGGCGAGCATAAACGTTATTCCTTATAAAATGTTTAAATAGCTATGTCTTGGGAAACCCAAACAAACTAGGATGAGCATTCAATTAGCTGATAAAACTATTAGAATTCCTAAGGGTATAATTGAAGTGTACTCGTGAAAATTGATAAATTTATATTCCAAGTAGACTTTGTCGTTTTAGACATGGATGAGGACAATAATATTGTAACAGCCCGATTTAGACCCTAGTTAGAATAGTACTTTCGGGACCACAAATATGAGGTCAAAAAAAATTTTAATATTATTTTTCATGTTTACAGTATGTGTGAAAGTTCTGTATGAAAATTTTATCGTTTGTGTTAAAAGGACCTAATAGCGTAAAATGCAAAAGCTGTGTGCTAGAAGTCAAAAGTACTTTAATGCTATGTATTCTTAAGTGTGAGGTCCTTAATAAGCAAATGGACCATTAACAAGGTTAATGGACATTCATGGACATGTGATAGTGGTTTTTAAATGTTTTTAGTAAGGGTAAATTGGTAACTGATGCATTAAGTTAATAAATTAAAACAAACATCATTTTTTTTTTCAACTTTCTTCACCATTGTTGAAAATTGGTTGATAAAAGGAAGGTTTTTAAGGCTTTAAACATTTGGTACTTACAAGGCTTGATTGAGGTATGTTTTGAACTCAATTTTTGATGATTTTTATGTTTTGTGATCGTTACTTTGAGTACTAACTAGCCCGTACCTTGATTTTCAAAATTTATGATGATTTCATGAAGTACTTGTTGATGGTTTGATATTTTTGATGTGTAACACCCCAAACCCAGTCTAAATGCTACGACCGAATCTGGTATGTCACAGGGTTAGGTGAAAACGATTTTCTAACAACTCTGGGAAAAAAACATAGTTTTGAAAACCTTTTGATTAAGCGATGCTTCGAAAACCAAGATTTGTTAGCTTGGGAAAAATTTCAAAATTTTATTTAACCAATTATTTATTAGACTAGGTGCGAATTTGAAAGAAACGTTATTTAGTGAACTCGAATATCCAAAACCCCATTTAAATTTCATGACTAAGTTTTTGCATGGTATCAAGCATAAATACTAAATCAAACCAAGTATAAATTTAAAAGGCCTTATTACAACAAAAATCCCAGATAAAAACTAACTTTAAGCAGTAGAAAGTTCATAAAAATATAACGTCTTTTATGGCCTCCATGAGTCCACCTCGACTCCCATATCTACGATCTACTGATTACCTGAATGGTTAGGGAAAGGGTGAGTCACAAAGACTCAGTGTATAAAACCATCAAACACATAAACCAGCCCACGGCCCACAATATTGTATTTAGCTCATACACAATGTCATACAATCACAAAAAATGCATTAAGCCCAGCCCAACCTAGTATTTCCATCCTCTACACGCCATCCCGTTCCAACTATCACACTGTGGGGATTTCTACAATCAACCCTCCATCCGCTACATGCCGTCTTGATAGTCATGTTGTCAGAAAATGTGGCAGAGCCACCGATCACTATGTGACCTTAAAATCAACTATGGCATAGCCACCGATCACTATGTGACCTCATAAATAGATGTGGCAGCACCACCGATCACTATGTGACCTTAATAAACTATGTGGCAGAGCCACAGATCACCATGTGACCTTATGAACAATGTGGCAGAGCTACCGATCACTATGTGACCTTATCACTTCCCCTTTATCAATATTCCCATATCCCATGCACAACATTTATATCGTGACAGATGTATCATGCTAGTAACAAGGCAATAAATCATCACATACAACCAACTCATATCAGGTAATTATAGATCGTGCACTGCACTTCCTACCTTACCCAAAGGGTATTTCAATCAGATTCTGACCTTTTCTAGCTTTTCAGCCCATACAATTAATAATACAATTAAGTAAAGTGTGTTAAGGTTTACACACCTGGTAACACGTAAAACGATACTCTCTACGTCGACACTATCGATAGCAGAAACAAATTCTATCTGCCTACGACTCTGTTCGAAGCCGGTCCACAACTCGGTGGCCAATCTCGAACTGCTGACACCTCTCGCTCTTTAAACTTAGGGGCTGGGTTTACGGGTCCAACCCCCTCCTTTACCTGATTGGTATTGGATTCCATCAAAAGATCTTGTCAGATGCTAGTATAATGAAATATGGTTGTTAAACCACAATATAAGGTTAAGGTAACGAATACAATAACAAACCTAAACAAAATCTAAAGAGAACACCCTTACCTTGAAATCCTGAAAAGAGAGATAGGGTTCAGAGATTAACGGTTTTTGGCTTAGGGATTTAGATGATTTGATTTCCTTCAATTCTCGAAATAGCACCCCAAAGAGAACACAAGAAACAATAAGAATCATAAATCCAACGATGGCCTTACCAAGCCAATTAGCCATTCGACTTTGGCTTCCAAAAATCGAAAGAGAAAATAAAGAGTTAACAGAAGTCGTCACTTACCTTAACACAGGAGATTCGACTATCACTTAAGAGAAGATTTGGCAATGATAGGGAAGAAGATGAAAGGGCCGAAAAATAAAATAAAAACTACAAATGGGACTTAGAAGTTTTTGATTTTAGAAGAGATCAAAAGAAAAGATGAAAAAGAAAAGGCTATGAAGATTCGGCTTGTAGAAGAAATCAGAGGAGAGAACTATGGACAAGGGACATTCGACTATAGCATAGAAATGGAGATGAGAATGGGGTTAGGGGTTTTGGCTTTTGAGAAAGAAACAATTGAGAGAAGAAGAATAAAAAAAATGAAATAAAAAGAAGTGGTAGGAATGGTAAAGAAGAAGAAGAAGAATTTTTGGCAAGACTTAAGTAAGTTCGGCTTTAGTAGAAAATAAAGAAGAGAGTGAAAGAAAACCTCAAATGCCGAAAAATGGGAAGAGAACTCTCACTTGACTATACAAAATTTCGGCACTTACCAACCCAAAAGCCGAAAATGCACTATTTTGAGAACAAAAAGCCTATGTTTCCAAAGTAGAAATTTGGTACACCCTAGCCACACAAAAATCGATTCCCCCTCTACTATGAGTTTAAAATTCAGCCAACACCAAGCTCACAATGCCCATCCCTTTCTTTTCTCCTCAAATTCCTCCTAATTACCCGTTTGAAATATTTTGAACACTTCAAGCTCCCCTTTTTCCCCTCTGCCACTCATTCAAATTATTTGACTCAGTCCACTCCCCTATCCTGAAGTGTCCCAGTTGAATTCTACCTCTGCTCTCCTTGACGCCAAAAAGAACTCCCAAAATGAGCTCTTTGAGAGTTGAACCTACTCCCTCTACTACTTCCTGTAGTGTCACTGACCAGCATCTTAAGTGGTGCCTCCTGGCCACTATGTAACATCCTGAATAAGTGGGTCTGTGCATTTTGTGTGTTGTAGGGTTAAAGTGTTAGCTTGAGGTTTAGAGGTGCGAATTGGGCTCAGGTTTGGGCTGAGGCCTGGGTTAATTTACTAATAAAGATCTACAGGACATAATAAAGTGGGTATCTATGTTTAAATTACAAGGTGGGCTTGTGGCCCAAAAATCTGGTGGGCTGTAAGGGAGCAAGTCGGCGACATCATTAAGGGAGGCATTTAAGTTGGCCTCTTGAAGCCCATGCTTTTGGGCTAAAATTTGACACTCCAAGGGAGGGAGGTTGGACGGCACTCTAGCTACCAAAATAAGGGGTTTAATTCTTTTATTTCATTAAATGCTAATAATATGAAGGGAAGAGTTGGTGTTAAGAAGGCCTCTCTTGAAGGGAGGATATGGATTAAAGATATCAAGTGGGATAAGAGTTATCAGGTGACGACAGAGTTGGCCAAAAATCCAACTCTAGGAGGGGGTTGATTATGCCGAAATTGGTAGGCAAGAGATCAGTTTTCATCTTTTTCTTTTCTTCCTCATCTTCTCTCTTAGCTGAAATTCTTTGTTTTTCTCTTGTGGGTTTCTTTCTTTGCCACAAATCCCTAGCTCTCCTCTTCTCTTTGATATTTTCCTAAAAGTGAAACCCTCTTTGCCATACTTTTCTCTCCCATAGCCGAAACTTTCAAGATTAGTCTCTTTTCTCGAAGTTACACCATAGCTGAATCATCTTTTCAAGATTGGTATGTTTTTCGTGATTTTCTTTCTTGCTATTTCTCTCTTTCTCATTTAGTTTCTAACTTGAATCATTTTCTAAGATCCTGTCGGTTCTCACTCTTTACTCATAGGAGCTGAAACTTTCTTGCTGTGATCTCTCGTGCCAAACTGTGAGGAAAGTCGAAGGTATGTAATGGTAGTGGGATTCGGCCGAATGGCCACTTCCTTACCTTTCTCTTTTTATTCGGATCTCATCAAGTGTAGGTGCAGTAATTGTGTTAGTCTAATGAGGGATGCTTGACTAAATGTAGGTAGGGAAGCGACATTTTCTTGAGGATTTTTAGGATTTGACAACCTAGGTAAGGGTCTCGATTTAAGTGCTATATTTATCTCTTAGATTGGATCTTATCATTTAAATTCGATTTAGTGATCAAGGTGTGTTCATGGACTCGAATGCCAGCCAAACAATAGGAAGGGTTGGATCTATAAACCCAGCCCCTAAGTACAAGAAGCGAGCAGTATTAAGAGTGCGAGATTGGCCACCGGAGTGTGGACCGACATTGAAAGAAGATCGTAGGCCGATAGAGGTAGTCTCGAGTGATGATAGTGTCAAAGCAGTGAGTGTGATAGTACGAGAATCAGGTGTGTAACTCTTACACACTTCATATGTGTTATGTTAAATGTTGTGTTTGTTGAAAGTCGAATTAATAGTGGGAAACATTACGTTATCCTTATAAGCAAGGACTCCGGGTAAGTCCATTATGGTGAATATCGTGCTTGATCTATGGGAAACCTGTGTGTGACATGTTATTTTTTTCTAAGCATTAAGCATGATTATAATGTATTGAGAAACATATACATAGCATATGGGTATGATGAGAGGAGGGGGAAGGCATGATTTATCAGATTGTCACCAGTGGTTAGGTATTACACGTGGGTTGGCCCCACATATCATGATTTTGTGACTAAGTCTCAGTGGTTTGGATCCACCAGTGGTTAGGTACCACATGTGCTTATTTTGTGACTTGTTCCAGTGGTTAGGTACCATAAGTGGGTTGGCCGCACACATGAATATTTGTAACTTTGGTTACCAGTGGTTAGGTACCACTGGTGGCTAGGTGCCACAAGGGGTAGATTTGGGAGATTCGGATGGATAATCAGGCAATGGGTTGCATGACTTGCATAATATCATACGAATCTGTGTGTGGGTTTAACTCTTTTGGGATGGGGATTTACACACTAAGTCTCGGTGACTCACCCCCTTTCCTTACATTTTGCAGATAATGCTTAGATCGTGGATCCAGAGCCGGGGTGGACTCGTGGTGGCCATGCTCGACTACTTAGTTTGAATTCAATTTTTATTTACTTTAAGTTTTAGATTTCAGTACTTGTAATAAGGCCACTTAAACTTTATTCAAGATTTTGTTATTTTTCTTTCTTTCCTTTCTTTTTCCTTAAACCATTATTAAACGAAAAAGGCAATCTAAGTAATTTGTGACATGAACATTTTATAAACTCAAGATAATTTTTTGTTATTTTGAAAATATATATATATATATATCGAATGAATGATAAACAACAAGGTAATTCAAACACGGAGAAAAAAAGAAAAAAAATCTAGCTTCAAAATGTTTTAAAAATCTACCCAAATCAAACACGTTTTAATTAACTACGTAAAAGTTTTGCTTTCCAACCAAGTTGCAAAGTGGTTTTCCTACAATGACACGCCAGATTCGGTCGTAGTATTTAGACTGGGTTTGGGGTGTTACATTTTGGTATCAGAGCCTGGTTCAAGAGCTCGGCTGTGGGTATAAGGCCCAAAATATTTTAAAAAGGGGTCTGGAAAATGATTTGATAGAAATGCATACTTAAGAAAGCATGGCACCTGAGTCTCCGGCACTGATCTACCCAGGTAAGTATCCTAACCTTTGATGTGATAGATATATATGTATGATGGATTAATGGGTTATAGGGACATAGATAGTTATACTAGGGGTTGTGGACCTTAGGCTTAGCTCAACCAACTTATAAATGTCATAAAACTTAACTTCCTTAAATAGTCATGTCTGTGAGCAAGTCAGAGGGGCTAGTGTGTGGTAACAGGCATACGCATGTCTAGGAGGGATTCAGGAAGAGCTTAGTATTTAAGCAGTCCTAGTGACTCACCTCCTTTTTTCTGGAATCCTACCTGGTGCGTAGTGACTGTTCACCTTAGCTTTGAAGACTGGTTAACAGGCCAAAATTTTAACTAAAATCCGAAAGGGACCAGTACCTATCCTTGCGGAATTACTTATATGACCCTGAGTTTTGTAAAATTTTCCATAATACCCTAGGTTGAGGTAAATGACAAAATATCCTTGCTTCTGTGAAAGGACCAAAATACCCCTGGATTGTAAAATTACCAAAATACCCTTGGATTGCAAAATTATCGAAATACCCTTATTTTGAAAAATCACCAAGATACCTTATTTTGGAAAATTACGATAATACCCTTGTAGGTTAAAATTATGAAAATACCCCTGGGTAGTGAAATGACAGAAATACCCCTAGGCAGTGAACGTGAGCTCGTGGAAGTACTTGTGCGTGAAACCTGTATATGGTGCCCTGTTGGATGTTGTTTGAATGTGATTTTTTTTTTTTTGGAATGAGAAATACAGACTTAAGAACTAAACTATGTAGACATGGTTCACACTCGAAAGAGCCACTATTAAAACTTCCTTCCATAAGACTGTTCGTTGTTAATCATTGAAAGGAAAAGTTATTAACCCATTAAATTCTTTAAATTAGATTAAATCGTGAATAGTAGAATGAGCACTCGAGGTCGTGGACGTATTGCGCGCGGACGTGGTAGGGGTAGAACAACTGTGTTTGAACCGGTAGGGTCCGATTATGGGTCAAAAATGAGGTGTCGCCACACCATTATGAGGCACCAAATATCGTGAGCGGCGGTGGTGATGATGCAGTATTGTAGGCTATGCTACAAGTCCTAGAGAGAGTTGCTGGAGCAGGTGTAGGGACGGAGACTCAAAAATCTGTGTCCGAACGACTCACCAAATGGAGTCGAGGTGTTCAGGGGATTTTCGGGTGTGGCTCTCAACACCGCGGAGTATTGGTTAGAGGCGACAGAGCGCATAATGGATGATTTGGATTTCACGGCGGTGGAGAAGTTGAAAGGGATAGTGTCTCTTCTCCAAGATGAGTCTTATCAGTGGTGGCTCACGGTCAGGGAAGGTGCGATAGCCAATGACATCACTTGGGATTTCTTTAAGGCGGCTTACCAGAGGAAGTACGTTGGGTCTAGTTATATAGATGTGCAACATAAGGCGTTCTTGAGTCTGGTGCAGGGGAGTAAGTCAATATCCGGATACGAAGTGGAATTCTTGCGGTTGAGCAGGTATGCTCGGGGTATTGTGGTTACGGAGCATGAGCGCTGTGTTAGGTGTGAGAACGTACTAAGGGATGAGCTGCGGGTGTTGATTGCACTGCAGCGAGAAAGAGAATTTGCCATTCTTGTAGAGAAGGCCAAGATTGCTGAGGAGGTGAAGCAAACTGAGAAGCAGAACCAAAATAGGAATAGGGATAAAAGAAGTTATGGGCCTTTAGGGTCTGCTGGGAGTTCTCAGAAAAGAGCTAGATTTGGTGGACAGGATCAATTTGCAAGGCCAGCTGCTACTGCTCAATGGCTACCACAGTGTGCCCAATGTGGGAAGTCCCATTCGGGAGAGTGTTGGACAGGTAATAGAGGATGTTTCGAATGTGGGTCAATGGATCATCGGATAAGGGATTGTCCGCGGAGGCCGACTAGGACGCAGACTGAGAACCAAGGGTGTAACCAGTTTAAGAGAGATGGTCAGCGACCGCAGAGGGGTCGAGGTGCAGTTAGGGGTGATAATGAAAATAGACGGGGTCGTGGGGCACTAGGCAGGGGTGCTTGGTACCAGAAATACGGATGCAAGATAGCCTGGATTGGTCTATGCAGCGAAGCGTCGTGAGGAGGGCGACGCACCAGACGTCATAACCGGTACGTTTTTAATTTTTGGGTTGCCTTATACTGCTTTAATTGATGCTGGTTCAATGCACTCTTATGTTGCTAGTAGTATAGTGGGAACTTTGAACTTAGCCTATGAGACTTCTGCTAGGGAGATGATGGTAATTAGCCCTTTAGGACACTCTGTGGTAGTAGACAAACTATATAGGGAGGTACCCTAGAACTTCAAGTGGTAGTGTTTCAAGCTGATTTGATGGAATTGCCTTTCGGGGAGTTCGATCTAATCTTAGGAATGGATTGGTTGGCAAAGTATCAGGCGGGTCTAGACTATGCAGCTAAGCGCATGGTGCTGAGAATAGCCGAGGTGAAGAGGTGGTGATGATAGGTGAGAGAAGGAATTACCTATCGAATGTGGTATCCACTCTGAAGGAGGAAAGGATGTGAGGCGTTTGTGGTCTATGTTTGTGCTTTGGAAGTTAAGGAATCAGCTTTGGAGAATGTCCGAACGGTGAAAGAATTTATTGATGTCTTTTCGAAAGAGCTCCCGGGTTTGCCCCCGGATCGCGAAGTGGAGTTTGGTATCGACCTTCTACCAGGAACAGTGCCAGTGTCTATTGCCCCGTATAGGATGGCGCTGAAGGAGTTAGTGGAGTTGAAAGCGTAGATTCAGGAGTTGTTGGATCGGGGTTTTATCCGGCCAAGTGTATCACCTTGGGGAGCGCCTGTGCTTTTCGTTAAGAAGAAGGACGGATCAATGAGAATGTGCATTGATTACCGTCAGCTGAATAAGTTGACAATTAAGAACAGGTATCCGTTACCAAGGATAAATGACCTATTCGATCAACTTAGGGGAGCCTCAGTCTTTTCCAAGATAGATTTTAGGTCGGGATATCACCAGCTTAAGGTTAGGGAGGCTGATATCCATAAAATGGCTTTTTGTACTCGTTACAGTCACTATGAATTTTTGGTGATGCCATTTGGTTTGACTAACGCCCCAGCAGCGTTTATGGATATGATGAATCGGGTGTTTCAACCATATCTCGATCGGTTCGTTGTAGTGTTTATCGATGATATTCTGGTTTATTCCAAGTCTGAAGAGGAGCATGATACCCACCTTCATGTGGTGTTGCAAATTCTGAGGGAGAAGCAGTTGTTTGCTAAGTTTAGTAAGTGCGAGTTCTGGTTGAAGGAAGTTACCTTTTTGTGTCACGTGGTGTCGACTAAGGGGATTAGGGTGGATCCTCGGAAGATTGAGGCTGTATTGGACTGGAAACCACCAAAGTCAGTGGCGGAGATTCAGAGTTTTCTAGGTTTAGAAGGATATTACCGAAGGTTTGTGGAAGGATTCTCCTTGATGGCAGCGCCGTTAACCAAGTTGCTAAGTAAAAGGGTCTCGTTTGTGTGGTCAGAAAAGCAACAATAGAGTCTTGAGAAGCTGAAGAGGATTTTGACGTAAGCTCTGGTACTGATTCAACCTGAAGTAGGGAAGAAGTTTACAGTTTATTGTGAAGTGTCACACATAGGGTTAGGATGTGTGCTGATGCAAGAAGGGAAGGTAGTAGCGTATGCTTCTCGACAATTGAGACCTCACGAGGTGAATTACCCGACGCATGATCTGAAGTTGGCTGCAGTGGTTTTCATCCTAAAAATTTGGAGTCATTACTTGTATGGAGAGAAGTCTATTGTGTATACGGACCATAAGAGTTTGAAGTACCTCCTCACTCAGAAGGAATTGAATTTAAGGCAGAGGAGGTGGATCGAGCTGTTGAAGGATTATGATTGCTCGATTGAGTACCATCCAGAAAGGCTAATGTGGTAGCTGATGCCTTGAGTCGTAAGGTTGTGGTAGATCTAAGAGCCATGTTTGCCCACCTTATTCTGTATGATGACGGAGGTCTGTTAGCGAAACTGCAAGTGAAGCCAACATGGGTAAACCAGGTTAAGGAAAAACAACTATCGGATGGAGTCTTAAGCGCTCGATGCTTGCAAGTATAGAATGGTAGATTGGAGGGTATAGCCTGAGCAGGGATGGAGTGCTGTGTTTTCAAGGGAAAGTTTGCATGCCTAACGATGTGGAGTTAAGGTAGAAGATTCTTCACGAGACTCATAACAGTCCATACGCTATGCATCCTAGAGGTAGTAAGATGTACCGAGATTTGTGAAAGCAGTTTTGGTGGCCGGGCCTTAAGCGGGAAGTAACTGAATTTGTGGGTAGGTGTTTGACGTGCCAACAGGTCAAAGCTGAACATCAGTTACCCTCAGGATTGTTGCAACCGATAAAGATTCAACAATGGAAATGGCAAAGGATCATGATGGATTTTGTTAGTGGGCTACCCCTCACACCTACTAAGAAGGGCTCAGTTTGGGTGATCGTCGACCGTTTAACAAAGTCGGCACATTTTATATTGAGTCGGGTTTATTACTCTCTCCAGAGTTTAGCTAAGTTATATGTGGCAGAAATTGTGAGATTACATGGGGCGTTAGTGTTGATTATCTCGGACAGGGACCCTAGGTTCACGTTGAGGTTTTGGAAGGCGTTGCACCAGGCCTTGGGAACAAAGTTGGATTTCAGTACAGCATTTCATCCCCAGTCAGATAGGCAGTCGGAGAGGGTAATTCAGATCTTGGAAGATATGATAAGAGGTTGTGTCTTGGATTTCAGCGGTAGTTGGAAAGAATTTCTATCGCTGGCAGAGTTCACATACAACAATAGTTACCAGGCAAGTATTCGGATGGCACCATATGAAGCATTATATGGTCGGAAGTGCCGTACCCCTACGTGTTGGACGGAGTTAGGAGAACTACAGTTGTTGGGTCCAGAGTTGGTGGCTGAAATAAAAGAGAAGGTTAGGCTGATTCGAGATCGTCTGAAGGAAGCTTCAGACAGGAAAATATCCTATGCCGATCTTAAACGGAAGGATATAGAATTTGCAGAGGGTGACATGGTATCGCCATGGAAGAAAGTGCTGAGATTTAGTCGGAAGGGAAGTTAAGCCCTAGGTTTATCGGGCCTTATCGGGTGTTGAAGCGAGTGGGACCAGTAGCTTATCAGCTCGAACTGCCACCAGAATTAAGTCAAATCCATAATGTGTTTCATGTTTCCATGCTTAGACGCTATCGCTCGGATCTGTCTCATGTTGTGTCGGTAGAGGAAATTGAGGTGAACTCACACTTATCTTTTGAGGAGGAACTAGTGCAGATCCTGGATCGAAATGTCAAAGTATTGCATAGGAAATTAGTCCCTTTGCTGAAGGTATTATGGCGAAACCACGGTTAGGAAGAAGTGACATGGGAGCCAGAGGATGTTATGCGACAGCAGTACCCTCAACTCTTTTGATCTGGTAAATTTTGAGGCCAAATTTTATTTTAAGGGGGTAGAACTGTAACATCCTGAATAAGTGGGTCTATGCATTTTGTGTGTTGTAGGGTTAAAGTGTTAGCTTGAGGTTTAGAGGTGTGAATTAGGCTCAGGTTTGGGCTGAGACCTGGGTTAATTTACTAATAAAGATCTACAGGATGTGATAAAGTGGGTATCTATGTTTAAATTGCAAGGTGGGCTTGTGGCCCAAAAATCTGGTGGTGCTGTAAGGGAGCAAGTGGGCGGCATCGTTAAGGGAGGCATTGGGCTTAAGTTGCCATTTGGAGCCCATGCTTTTGGGCTAAAATTCAGCACTCCAAGGGGGGGAGGTTGGACGGCACACTAGCTACCAAAATAAGGGGTTTAATTCTTTTATTTTGATTAATTGCTGATAATAGGAAGGGAAGAGTTGGTGTTAAGAAGGCCTCTCTTGAATGGAGGATATGGATTAAAAATATCAAGTGGGATAAGAGTTATTAGGTGACGGCAGAGTTGGCCGAAAATCCAACTCTGGGAGGGGGGTTGATTATGCTGAAATTGGTAGGCAAGAGATCAGATTTCATCTATTTCTTTTCTTCCTCATCTTCTCTCTTAGCCAAAATTGTTTGTTTCTCTCTTGTGTGTTTCTTTCTTTGCCACAAATCCCTAGCTCTCCTATTCTCTTTGATATTTTCCTAAAATCTGAACCCTCTTTGCCATACTTTCCTCTCCCATAGCCGAAACATTCAAGATCAGTCTCTTTTCCTAAAGTTACACCATAGCCGAATCATCTTTTCAAGATTGGTAAGTTTTCCGTGATTTTCTTCCTTGCTATTTCTCTCTTTCTCATTTGGTTTCTAACTCGAATCACTTCTCTAAGATCTTATCGGTTCTCACTCTTTACTTATAGGAGCCAAACCTTTCTTGCTGTGATCTCTCGTGCCAAACTATGAGGAAAGCCGAAGGTATGTGATGGAGTGGGATTCGGCCGAATGGCCACTTCCTTACCTTTCTCTTTTTATTCGGATCTCATCAAGTGTAGGTGCAGTAATCGTGTTGGTCTAATGAGGGATGCTTGGCCGAATTTAGGTAGGGAAGCGACGTTTTTCTGAGGATTTTTGGGATTTGACAACCTAGGTAAGGGTCTCGATTTAAGTGCTATGTTTATCTCTTAGATTGGATCTTTTCATTTAAATTCGATTTACTCGAATGCCAGCCAAACAACAGGAAGGGTTGGATCTGTAAACCCAGCCCCTAAGTACAAGAAGCGAGCAGTATCAGGAGTGCGAGATTGGCCACCGGAGTGTGGGCCAACATCAGAAGAAGATCGTAGGCCGATATAGGTAGTCTCGAGTGACGATAGTGTCAAAGAAGTGAGTGCGATAGTACGAGAATCAGGTGTGTAACTCTTACACACTTCATATGTGTTATGTTAAATGTTGTGTTTGTTGAAAGCCAAATTAATAGTGGGAAACATTACGTTACCCTTATAAGCAAGGACTCCGGGTAAGTCCATTATGGTGAATATCGTGCTTGATCTATGTGAAACCTGTGTGTGCCAATTTTTTTTCTAAGCATTAAGCTTGATTATAATGTATTGAGAAACATATACATAGCATATAGGTATGATGAGAGGAGGGGGAAGGCATGATTTATTAGACTGTCACAGTGGTTAGGTACCACACGTGGGTTGGCCCCACATATCATGATTTTGTGACTAAGTCTCAGTGGTTTGGAACCACCGGTGGTTAGGTACCACATGTGCTTATTTTGTGACTTGTCCCAGTGGTTAGGTACCACAAGTGGGTTGGCCCTACACATGAATATTTGTAACTTTGGTTACCAGTGGTTAGGTACCACCAGTGGCTAGGTGCCACAAGGGGTAGATTTGGGAGATTCGGATGGATAATTAGGCAATGAGTTGCATGACTTGCATAATACCATATGAATTTGTGTGTGGGTTTAACTCTTTTGGGATGGGGATTTACACACTGAGTCTCGGTGACTCACCCCCTTCCGTTACATTTTGTAGATAATGCTTAGATCATGGATACAGAGCCGGGGTGGACTCGTGGTGGCCATGCTCAACTACTTAGTTTGAATTCGGTTTTTATTTACTTTAAGTTTTGGATTTCGGTACTTGTAATAAGGCCACTTAAACTTTATTCGGGATTTTGTTATTTTTCTTTCTTTCCTTTCTTTTTCCTTAAACCATTATTAAGCGAAAAAGGCAAGCCAAGTAATTTGTGACATGAACGTTTTTATAAACTCAAGATAATTTTTGAGTTTTTGAAAAGATATATATATTGAATGAATGATAAACAACAAGGTAATTCAAACATGGAAAAAAAAAAAAAAAAATCTAGCTTCAAAATGTTTTAAAAATCCACCCAAATCAAACACGTTATAATTAACTACGCAAAAGTTTTGCTTTCCAACCAAGTTGCAAAGTGGTTTTCATACAGTGACACGCCAGATTCGGTCGTAGCGTTTAGACAGGGTTTGGGGTGTTACACACTCTGTCACCCCTTTTCTTGTGTCAACCAAACACCAACATAATCCCTTAAGTCCTATTTTAGCTAGCTCCTCCACTAAAGTGCCTAAAAAGAAAATTTTAGCCAGGGCTCCAGCTTTTCACCGGGCCTTTCCTAGACTCCCATACACCCTAAACAAGCACATTACACAAAGCATACACACAAAAACACATCAAATGCATATCCCTTAGATCAGGATATTACAGTTCTACCCTCCTTAAGAAAAGTTCAACCTCGAAATTACCTAGTCAAAAGAGATGAGGGTATTACTTTAACATCGCTTCTTCTGGTTCCCACGTAGCTTCCTTAGAACCGTGATTACGCCACAAAATCTTAACTAACAAAACTGTCTTCCTGCGTAACACTTTGACATCACGATCCAAAATCCGAACTAGTTCCTCTTCAAAGGATAGATCAGGCCTTACTTCAATTTATTCTACTGACACCACGTGAGACGGATCCGAATGATAGCATCTTGGCATCGAAATGTGGAACACATCATGAATCTGACTTAACTCTGTAGGTAACTCGAGTTGATAAGCTACTGGTCCCACATGCTTCAATACACGTTAAGGCCCAATGAACCTGGGGCTTAGCTTACCCTTCTATCCAAACCTTAGCACCTTTTTCCACGGTGAAACCTTTAAGAATACCTGATCACCTATCTCAAATTCTATATATTTGCACTTTAGATCAGCATAGGATTTCTACCGGTCCGACGCTTGTTTTAAACGAGTTCGAATTAACTTAATCTTATCTTCCATTTTTGAAACCAAGTCGGGACCCAACGACTAACGCTCGCCCAACTCTATCCAACACGTAGGGGTATGGCACTTTCGACCATATAACGCCTCATAAGGTGCCATCTGAATACTCGCTTGGTAGCTATTGTTATACGCAAATTTCGCTAACGATAGAAATTCTTCCTAACTACATCTGAAGTCTAAGACACAGCCCCTCAACATGTCTTCTAAGATCTGAATTACCCTCTCTGATTGTCCATCAGACTGTGGATGAAACGCTATACTGGAATCTAACTTTGTCCCCAAAGCTTGATGCAATGCCTTCCAAAACCTTGACGTGAATCTCGGGTCTCTATCTGAGATGATAGACACTGGTACTCCATGCAACCTTACGGTCTCTGCTATATACAACTTAGCCAATTTCTGAAGGGAGTAACTGACGCGAACCAGTATGAAATGGGCAAACTTCGTCAATCAATCCACAATTACCCATACCGAATCCTTTTTAGTAGGCGTAAAGGGTAGCCCACTAACAAAAATCGTGATCCTCTCACTTCCATCGGAATCTTTAACTACCAGAATAAACTCAAGGCAACGATGTTCGCTTTTACTGGGCATGTCAAACACTTACTTACAAATTCGATTATTTCACGCTTCAGACCCGGCCACCAAAACTATTCTCGCAATTCTCTATACATCTTACTTCTGCCAAGATGCATAGTATATGGGCTATTATGCACTTCCTAAAGTATCAACTGTCTTAATTCCACATCCTTTGGCATGCAAACCTTCTTACGAAAACACAGAGCCCCATCACTATTCAAACTGAAATCCTCTACCCCATCATTCTATACTTGAAGTAGTCGAGCATTCAAGACATCATCGAGCAACTGCTTTTCCTTAATCTGATTTATCCATGTCGGTTTCACCTGAAGCTCAGCTAACAAACTCTCATCATCATACAAGCTAAGATGGGCAAACATCGCCCTCAGATCCGAGATTACTTTCTGACTTAGTGCATCTGCCACCACGTTAGCTTTACCCAGATTGTAATCAATCGAGCAATCGTAATCCTTTAACAACTCGATCCACCTCCTCTGTCTTAAATTCAGCTCCTTCTGGGTAAGAAGATATTTTAAGCTTTTATGATCTATATAAATGACGGACTTCTCCCCACACAAATAATTCCTCCAAATCTTCAAGGCAAACACCAAAGCTGCCAACTCCAAACCATGCATGGGATAATTTAGCTCATGCGGTCTTAACTGCCGAGACGCATACGCAGTAACTTTTTTGTCTTGCATTAACACACATCCTAATCCCGTGTGTGAAGCATCACAGTAAACCACAACTCCTTCCTAACCTCTGGAAGAATCAACACCGGATCTTCCTTCAAAACCCTCTTCAGCCTCTCAAAACTTTCCTGCTGCTTGTCAGTCCACACAAAAGATACCCCTTTCCTCAACAACTTGGTTAGAGGTGCTGCAATTAACAAGAACCCTTCAACAAACCTTCGGTAATATCCAGTAAGACCAAGAAAACTTCTAATCTCTGCCACAGTCCTAGGTGGCATCCAATTCAAGATAGCTTCAATTTTTCGAGGATCAACTTTAATCCCCTCTGCCGACACAACATGGCCCAGAAAAGTAACTTCGCTTAGCTAAAATTTGCACTTACTGAATTTGGCGAACAATTGCTTCTCCCTCAAGATTTGCAACACCACTCAAAGATGTGAATCGTGTTCCTCCTCTGACCTTGAATAAACCAAAATATCGTCTATAAACACTATGACAAACCGGTCCACATAGGGTTGGAAAACTCGGTTCATCATATCCATAAATGCTGCTGGTGCATTGGTTAACCCAAACGGCATCACCAAAAATTCATAATGTCTATAGCGAGTACGAAACGCCGTCTTATGGATATCCGTTTCCTTAACCTTGAGTTGATGATACCCTGACCTCAAATCTATCTTTGAAAAGACTGAAGCCCCCCTCAACTGGTCGAATAAGTTGTCAATCCGCGACAACGGGTATTTGTTCTTGATTGTCAATTTGTTCAGCTAGCGATAATCAATGCACATACGCATTGATCATCCTTCTTCTTAATAAATAACACTGGCGCTCCCCATGGTGATACACTCGATCGGATAAAACCTCAATCTAAAAGTTCCTGAATCTGAGCTTTCAGTTCTACTAGCTCCTTCGGCGCCATTCTATAAGGAGCGATAGATACAGGCGCTGCCCCCAGAAGAAGATGAATTCTAAATTCCACCTCGCGATCCGGGGGTAATCCTGGAAGCTCTTCTGGAAAAACATCAAAAAACTCATTCACTATCCTCACATCCCCCACAGACAATTTCTTACCCTCCAAAGTACAAACCAAGGCTATGAACGCCTCGCATCCTTTCCTCACCATTCTTTCAGCCTTTAGAGCGGACACCATGTTGGACAAATAGTTCCTCTTTTCTTCTATTACCACCACATTCTCATCTTCAGGAGTCCTGACCACCATGCACTTAGCAGCACGATCCAAATTTACTCAATACCTCACTAACCAGTCCATGCCTAAGATCAAATTGAACTCTCCAAACGGCAGTTTCATCAGATCAGCAGAAAAAATTACCTCTTGAACTTCTAAAGGTACATCCCTATATTGTCTATTTACCACTACCGATTATCCTAGTGGGCTAATTACACTCATCTCCCTAGAAATAATCTCAAAGTCTATACCTAAAGTTCCAGATACCACACTAGCAACATAAGAATGTGTCGACACAATGTCAATCAATGCAGAAAAAGGCAATCCAAAGAATAAGAGTGTACCGGTTATGACATCTGGTGCATCACCCTCCTCTTGGCGTCTAGCTAAATAGACCAACCCCGATTATCCTGCTTCAATGTTTCCTGCACCTCTACCTGGCATTCCATGACCCCGACCGAAACCATTCCTCTTCTCTGGCTGGACCACAACCTCTCTGTGGTTGCTGGCTTCCTCTACCCTACTGAGTATAACCCTAATTCCCTGGCCTTACATCGTCTCGCTCCTATGGACAGTCTCTAATCTGGTGATCAACCGATCCACACCTGTAACACCTTCTATTACTTGACCAACACTCTCCAAAATGGAATTTACCACACCGAGCACACCTCTGAGGCTATCTATCAGCAACAGGTCTCACAACCCAGCTTGGCCCATCCGTCCTATGTCTCTTTTGTAAACGCCCAACTAACCCTGCCGAACCAAAATTCCTTCTATTACTACCTCTATCTTTATCCCTATTCTGCTTTTCTGACCTCTTTACTTCCTCGGCTATCTTAGCCTTTTCCACTAAAACAGTGAATTCCCTTTCTCGCTGTGGAGCTATCAATACCCGCAGATAATCCCTCAGACCATCTTCAAACCGAACACAATGTTCATGGTCTTCAAACCAGAGCATAGCGACTAAGGCGTAGGAACTCTGCCTCATATTTAGCCACCGATTTATATCCCTAAACCAGATTCAGAAATGCCCTACGCTGCGCATCCACATAACTCGATCCGACGTACTTACTCTAGAATGCTGTCTTGAAAAAATCCCAGGTAATGCGGTCAGCCACTGAACCATCCCTAACCGTAAGCCACCATTGATACGCCTCATCCCGAAAAAGAGACACAACCTCTTCAAATTATCCTCCTCTGTGAAGTCGAGATCATCCATTATACGCTCAACTGCCTCCAGCCAATACTTAGCTGTATTAGGAGCTACCCCAGAAATACCGCTAAACATCTCTGCTTCATTAGCCCGAAGTCGTTTCGACACAGATTTTTGAGCCCCTGTAACCCAGGCCTGCCCCAGCAACTCTATCCAATACCCGTAATATCGCCTGAGACATCGCGTCATCACCATCTGTTTGATCCTAAAATTCTACCTCCGTAGCTGGCAATACTAGCATCTCATTTCCTGACTCATGACCAAATCCTACTGGTTCTAACACAGCAATTCTGCCTCTACCACGGCCACGCACACCATGTCTACGTCCCCTAGTGCTCATAACTAATGTTTGCGACTTAACCTGGTTAAAAGTTTTATGAGTTAGTATTTCTTTCACTATTTAACATCGAATAGTTTTATGGATAATAGTCTTAAGGAATAGTTTTCGCAAGACTCATCAATTAGTTTCAGTCTCTAAAGTTTGGTATCTTAAAGCTTAACAAACATACTCATTCATGCTATCAATCATTTCAAGCATACATCACCAAATAGTTAAAATCACTTACCTTGGTGGATCGGGAGCCGACGGACTCGGATGCCATATTTCGCTCAAAAATAGTTTTCTCCAATTCTCATTGATTTTACAAAATACTGTTGAACCCATTTCATAGCCCGAGTGTTTGCAACCTAGCTCTGATACCAAAATTGTAACACCCTAAACTCGGCCTAAACGCTACGATCGAATCTGGTATGTCACAGGGTTAGGAGAAAACGATTTTCTAACAACTCTGGGAAAAATCATAGTTTTGAAAACCTTTTGATTAAGCGATGCTTCGAAAACCAAGATTTGTTAGCTTGGGAAAAATTTCAAAATTTTATTTAACCAATTATTTATTAGACTAGGTGCGAATTTGAAAGAAACGTTATTTAGTGAAATCGAATATCCAAAACCCCATTTAAATTTCTGACTAAGTTTTTGCATGGTGTCAGGCATAAATACTAAATCAAACCAAGTATAAATTTAAAAGGCCTTATTACAACAAAAATCCCCAAATAAAAACTAACTTTAAGCAGTAGAAAGTTCATAAAAATATAACATCATTTATGGCCTCCACGAGTCCACCTCGGCTCCCATATCCACGATCTACTGATTACCTGAAAGGTTAGGGAAAAAGTGAGTCATAGAGATCGGTGTGTAAAACCATCAAACACATAAACCAACCCACAACCCACAATCTTGTATTTAGCTCAAACATAATGTCATACAATCAAAAGAAATGCATTAAGCCCAGCCCAACCTAGTATTTCCATCCTCTACACGTCATCTCGTACCAACCATCACACAGTGGGGATTTCTACAATCAACCCTCCATCCGCTACAAGCTGACTTGATAGTCATGCTGTCAAAAAAATGTGGCAGAGCCACCGATCACTACGTGACCTTAAAATCAACTGTGGCATAGCCACTGATCACTATGTGACCTCATAAATAGATGTGGCAGCGCCACCGATCACTATGTGACCTTAATAATAATGTGGCAGATCCACCGATCACCATGTGACCTTATGAACAATGTGGCAGAGCCACCGATCACTATGCGACCTTATCACTTCCCCTTTATCAACATCTCATATCCCATGCACAATATTTATATCGAAATAGATGTATCATGCTAGTAACAAGGCAATCATCACATACAACCAACCCATACCAGGTAATTACAGATACGTACCTGGCACTTCCTGCCTTGCCCACAAGGGTATTTCGACTATATTTACAGCCTTTTCTGGCTTTTCAGCCCATACAATTAATAATACAATTAAGTAAAGTGTGTTAGGGTTTACACACCTGGTAACACGTAAAACGATACTCTCTATGTCGACACTATCGATAGCAAAACAATCGCTATCCGCCACGACTGTTTCCAAGCTTGGTCCACAACCTGGTGGCCAATTTTAAACTGCTAACACCGCTCGCTCCTTAAACTTAGGGGCTGGGTTTACGGGTCCAAGCCCCTCCTTTGCCTGATCGGTATTGGATTCCATCAAAAGATCTTGTCAGATGGTACAAAAATGAAATATGGTTGTTAAACCACAATATAGGGTTAAGGTAACGAATACAATAACAAACCTAAACAAAATCTAAAGAGAACACCCTTACCTTGAAATCCCAAAAAGAGAGATAGGGTTCAGAGATTAACGTTTTTCGGCTTAGGGATTTAGATGATTTGATTTCCTTTAATTCTCGAAATAGCACCCCAAAGAGAACACAAGAAACAATAAGAATCATAAATCCAACGATAGCCTTACCAAGCCAATTAGCTATTCGGCTTTGGCTTCCAAAAATCGAAAGAGAAAATAAAGAGTTAACAGAAGTCGTCACTTACCTTAACACAAGAGATTCGACTATCACTTAAGAGAAGATTCGGCAATGACGGGGAAGAAGATGAAAGGGCTAAAAAAATAAAATAAAAACTACAAATGGGACTTAGGAGTTTTTGGTTTTAGAAGAGATCAAAAGAAAAGATGAAAAATAGAAGGCTATGAAGATTCAGCTTATAGAAGAAATCAGAAGAGAGAACTATGGACAAGGGACATTCAGCTATAGCATAGAAATGGAGATGAGAATGGGGCCAGAGGTTTCAGCTTTTGAGAAAGAAACAATTGAGAGAAGAAGAATAAAAAAACGAAATAAAAAGAAGTGGTAGGAATGGTAAAGAAGAAGAAGCGAAATTTTGGCAAGACTTAAGTAAGTTCGGCTTTAGCAAAAAATGAAGAAGAGAATGAAAGAAAACCTCAAATTCTAAAACTAGGAAGAGAACTCTCACTTGACTATACAAAATTTCGGCACTTACCAACCCAAAAGCCGAAAATGCACTATTTTGAGAACAAAAAGCCTATGTTTTAAAGTAGAAATTCGGCACACCCTAGCCATACAAAAACTGATTCCCCCCTCTACTATGAGTTTGAAATTCAGCCAACACCAAGCTCACAATGCCCATCCCTTTTTTTTCTCCTCAAATTCCTCTTGATTACCCGTTTGAAATATTTTGAACACTTCAAGTTTCCCTTTTTCCTCTCTGCCACTCATTCAAATTATTTGACTCAGTCCACTCCCCATCCTAAAGTGTCCCAGTTGAATTCTGCCTCTGCTCTCCTTGACGCCAAAAAGAACTCCCAAAATGAGCTCCTTGTGACTTGAACCTACTCCCTCTACTACTCCCTGTGGTGTCACTTACCAAAATCTTAAGTGGCGCCTCCTGGCCACTCTGCCACCCCTTTTCTTGTGTCAACCAAACACCAACATAATCCCTTAAGTCCTATTCCAGCTAGCTCCTCCACTAAAGTGCCTAAAAAGAAAATTTTAGCCAAGGCTCTGGCTTTTCACCGGGCCTTTCCTAGACTCTCATACACACTAAACAAGCACATTACACAAAGAATACACACAAAAACACATCAAATGAATAGCCCCTAGATCAGGATATTACATGATGTTTGAGGATGAAAACTAAGTGTTTGATGATTTATATACACATTTTGTAAAGTGATTTTGAGTACAAATGTATATTAGGGATTAAATTATGAAATGTGTAAATTGAGGGATTGAAATGTGAAATAAATGTGAAATATGGGCTGCTAGGGGTACTATGGTAATTTGGCTAAGCATGGATTAAATTGGATTTTATGAATTTGATGTATTTGTGTAATAAGGACTAAAATGCTAAAGTGTGAAATTATAAGGGCTAAAGTGTAAAATGCCCTAATTATGTGTTTTTGAATTGAGTTAAATGGATGTGCAATTGAATGAGTTGAATTTGATATTATATAGATCAAGAAAAGAGAAATTCAAACTTAGAACGAGGCAAGAACAAAGTGCTCAATTGATCGACTAGTGTCGTTGTTTCTACGTTTGAGGTAAGTTCGTGTATAATACATATTGTTTAAACAATGTTTATATGTAATGAAATGAATGGAAATGTGATGGTAAATTGATTATAAGAAATGTGGATTTGAAGATATGAGGCACTAAGTGTGCGAAAAAATAAGATAGCTACGGCTACAAAAAAATGGCACTAAGTGTGTGAGATCAAAATAATGTAGGCTGAATAATGGGCATTAAGTGTGCATGATAGCTGTAAATTAGAGTTCTAAAATTTATAAAGAGAATGATCGAACCTGGAAACTAACTCTGACAACGATTAAAGGCAAGTGTACCCATCAAACAGTAGTATAGCTTAGGCAAGACCGGATTGTCGAACCCAAAGGAACTAAAAGTACTAATACTAACTTTCTTTTTATTATTTAGCCTTAAAAATATAGTGAAGTTGCTTTAAACTAAATTAAACTAACAAGTACTACTCTAAAGACACAAAGACAAAAGAGTGAATTGGGAAATAACTTTAAGAAAAACTCAGTTGATCACGAAGATACCCTCAGGAAGAATCCACCTAGACTTCACTTTTTATTTAACACTTGAATCATATTATTTCTTTACTTAGCTTGATCTGTAAGACTACCTAACCTATATTAAACCCTCTCTCGAGGTAAATAACGTCTAACCCTAGGTTAATTAGTGGAACTCTCATTCGCTTATAATAACCCCCTAGAATAGCAGTAAATCAAACAATGGACTCCCATAATAGGTTTCACCCTAATCCGGCAAAATCTCATCACCCTATCTTTAGGCGTGCGATCAACTTTGCTTAATTATGCTAGATCTACTCTTAAGCAGTGTCTATTCCTCCTCTACCTAAGCACATCAGATTAGATTAAGCAATATAATTAAGAACAAACTAAGTACTTATCATATAAAAAAAATCAAATAACAAGATTCATCTAGGTTTCATCCCCTTCAGGTATCTGAAGGGTTTAGTTCATAACAAAATAAGAAAACATCTCAAGAGAAAAGTTAAAACAAAACATAAGAAATCCCTAAAACCCCCTGAAGGAATTGAAGGAGAGATCCTCCGTCTTGAGTAGAACTCCGGCTTCTTGAGATGGATCAACTGGCTATCTTCGAGTAATTCCCTTAATGAAAGCTCTAATAGAAGGCTTCTGCCAAACTGCGACTCCCTAGAATAGTTGCCTTGGGGTGTTTATATAGGCCTTGAGATGCTTTACTTGAATTCTAAGTATCTCCTTCAAGTAGAATTACTATTAGGGTGTTTAAGTAGACTTAGGAGTATGTTTCTTTGCCTTCAAGCATCCAATTCCGTGTGAAATTGCTCTTTCCTGGCAGGGGCACGCCCATGGCACACGCCCGTGAAGTAGTGGCCAGTTGTGTTCGGACTTGACGGTTGGGGCACGACAGTGTAAATCGGGGTTGAGGTCGTGTCCTAGATGATTGGTGAGGCACGACCGTGTGGCTTGTAGTCCAGGCCGTGCCGATTTCATGAGTTGGCCCAATTTGGTCTGTTTTAAGCCCGTTTTGCGTTCTTTTTATCCTTGGGTGCTTTCCTGAGTATAAGACATGAAAAGAAAGGATTAAGAGAACCTTTTTACATAAATCAAGGATAAATCATCCAAAAGCATACTTAATGTGGGATTAAAATATGTTACTTTTACAGTTTATCAAATACCCCCACACTTAAGCTTTTGCTTGTTATCAAGCAAAATTCTCAACTTACAATTAAAACAAACTTTCCATAATTCATAATTCCTATCGACAATGTCTCATCATAATTCATAGATAATTTATACATGGATAATTTAAATAAAAGAACCCTAAAGATTCAATCAAGATAAGGCAAACCTTTGTAGTACAAAAACATAGGTGTCTCCCCTTATCTAAGTAATTACTTTTAATTCAAAACCGACAAGGATTGACATCCTCACAAAAGATTCACTCAAATCACTCGAAGTGTTTAAGGTTCAAGAATAATCACTCATAAGTTGAACCTGAAAAGTTAATCCCATAGGCTTGCCTGAAAATCAAATCTCCACCACTGTATATGAGATGATACACAAATCAAAAGGTCTTTATCAGGGTTGTAATGGGGCTAGGGTTAAACGTGTGGATACAGGCTGAATTAGAAGGTTAGAATCGAGACTTGAGCTGACAAATTACCTACTATAAATATGTAATAATATGAGTGATTACATCAATTGAAAACTAATAATACTATTATTGATAATTCTATAATACGAGCTCTTCTTCAACAATTGGAATTTAAACGTATGAGCTCACTTAATCACGTAACTTAATACTGAATATACTTTGAAATTTTTTTTAAGAACAAACTAAGTATTACATAATAAATGGTAAATGTAACTACTAAACTAATATAATTCAATAACTTAATCAAATCAAACCTCGATTAAAGGGTATTCAAAAAGGAAGGGTGATATAAATACAAAGGGTCTTTGGGTTAATGTTAGTGATTAAGTCAATAAAAAGGGTTGTTAGGATTCAACGGGGTTCACTAGAGGTTAATTGTGAAGGTAGGATTTTTAGTGGAGTAAGTGGGTTAAATCCTAGGTTCCTTTATCATCTATGTATATCAAATCAAAAATGTGGTCTCAATGTGTATAAACGAGGCAAGTTCTAAAATAACAGTTCAAAGTTGACACACTCATAATCAATAAAGTGAGTAAGAAAAAGAATATATGCTCTATAAGGCTCAAAATCTCACAAAAATTATGGGTGTTTTCGACATCAATCCCTGTAAATTTCAAACTTCAAAGTAATACTCAAATTCAGTTCAACGACCTATTAATTTTAATTTTTAGAAAAATAGACTTATCATGCTTGATTCTCTAGTTTTCTTCAAGTATAAATACTCAATGCACAATTATCAATGACTTACTCAAAAACATATTAATAAAAATCATAAATCATTCGAAATTTCACCCTAATTAGTAATATGAGAAAAATACTTAGGGACAAGACTAAAATTCAGGATTTTAGAATAATGCAAAAAGTTAGGTACTTTACCCCCCCACACTTAAGATGTACATTGTCCTCAATGTACAAAGATGATAGTAACAATTAATATAAAATCAAAAGAGAGGGAAAGAGTGCCACTTCTTGAATTATGGATAAGATCCTTCGAGGATGTGGAAAGTGTGTGGCGTTAGGGGACTTATTGAATTTTTCCTAGTTGTGCGTTTGTGTATGTAGAGTGTGTAATTATTCTGCAAAGTCACTGGTTAATGATCTTGTTAGGGATGCTTGAATAGTTAGATAGCCAATGGTAAAATTTTGTAATACTAATAAAGCTCAAATTAAAAACAACTCAAAATAAAAACTTAAAAAAAAAGAAAAGAAAATGAAAGATAACAAATTAAAAGGACTTAGAGGTCTTCATCATTGGTTAGGTCCGATGGTGGTGCTGGTGATGAAATGTGGAGGTGCTGGAAAATTTGTTGAAGAGTTGCCTCTAGTCCATCAAAGCGCCGAGTGTGAAGTACAGGTCGAACCGGTCTAGTCATGCAGATATGTCTTCTCTGGCTCAAAATTTTGTGCCTCTTCTGATGGTGGTCGGACATCGTCAGGAATATCCTCGTCCTCCCCCTCGTTTGTGGGTGTCTTTAGTGTGTACTGAGGGGGGTCGGTCCCTCGACGTTGTTTAATCATTCTCATGTGTAGCATCATCTGGATGCCTTGAGGTACCATGTTGCCCATCAGTGTGAGGGAGGTGATCTGAGCCTCAGTGTCGAGAAGGTTAAAATGTCGAGCTAGCCTTGGGATATACGACCCCATTGATAAAATCCCTTTCCTGTGTTGGTCTGTCTGATGCTGAATTGCACATGCAATGAAATATGCCAAGTCAAAAACATGTCCTTCAGACATGCATGATAAGAAGTAAATGTCTTGCTTGTTTACGACGCCGGTGCTCTCTCTGCGTCCTGTGTTGGTGTGTGCGAGAATGGCGTGAATATACCTTAAAACTGGGGGAAGTGCCATCGCCTTAGAGCGACCGGGGTCGTAGCTGCTTGTAGTGGGACGTAGGTTGCGCCAGCATTCGCGCAGGGTATAGTAGAGTTCACGGTTCAGTTCGGATGGTGGGTTTTCTTTTATGAATTTTGGTGTATAAAGTCTGAGAGTCTCGTCAAATTATGGTACACTCATTCGACATACTGAGCCTCCTAGCTGGACTTGGATAGCACCTGGTCATCGAACTGATTCATCACTTTTTGCAGTGTGAAGGTGGTGCAGAATTCTAATGTAAGCTCCAAATATGTGGGCTCATTGATTGAGAAGAAGTGTTCCCATGGCTCGGTTGAGAGAAAGGCTCGGATATCGATTGTGGGCCCAACTTGATACACTGTGTTCCAGTCAATGTACCTATCGGTTGTGAAAATATGAGGAATGGGTGTTGAAGTTCGGTAGAGGCACTTGCGGAGGATGATCCTGGCCCCTTTCATTTCTTGCTTGGGGCTGATTGTTTGATTCGGGATGTTGACATGGTTCCTGAAATTTTGTAATCACATATAAAGCAATTTCTTTTTATCAAGCTTCATCAAT
Organism: Gossypium rotundifolium; assembly: GCA_025506655.1. Lineage (NCBI taxonomy): Eukaryota > Viridiplantae > Streptophyta > Magnoliopsida > Malvales > Malvaceae > Gossypium > Gossypium rotundifolium. The sequence goes on along the minus strand of CP106728.1, from coordinate 59,349,563 downwards.
AGCATAGCCATCATATGCCACACTAAGTCAAGTAAAATTTAAGAATTTATAATTGTGAGCATGTTAATTCGCAGGAGAAAAATTTTCTCAGACAATAGTGGGCAGAGCAATGTATGAGTTTTAAAATTCAAGAGTAATATAAAATCTAACAACCAATAAATATCATGGGGACTAAAATAAATTTCCTAAAAAAAAATCATGCTTTTAAACTAAATCTAAAAAAAATCTAAAAATAACGAAGAATGCCATAATGTTTATCAAAGATTAAGTTAAGAACAAGGAACTAGGGATGGTGTGAGACGGTCAACAGGGCGGATCACAGAGGTGGTGTGGGCTCTGCTGCACGAACACGGTGGTGGTGTGGGCGTGGCACTTGGTAGCACGGCTATGGTGTGGGTGTGTGGATAGTTCTCGTGTGGTTTTTAGAGAAAAACGGTGAGGGTAGGAGGTTATAGGTGGAGGGGAATTGTTGTGCAGCCAGATTTGGAGAAAAAGGGGGTTAAAACTAATTTTAGGGTTAGGTTTTTTGGGGGGACGACGGTTAACTTTTATAAATAGGGAGGGGGCACGGTCCATCGCCACGCCCGTGCATATTTGAAAATACCGCTGCTTTTCGTGATTTCAAGTTTTAGGTGCGTTCAGGTGGATTTGTCACGGTCGTGTTGCCCATGACACGCCCATGTGTTTAGTCACACGATTGGTTTGAACGGGCGTGTGTATCCCTTGTTCTTCAAGTCAGTGAACTCGCACGGTTGTAAGACATGGGCGTGTTCTTCCCGTTGTGTGTAAGTTAGTAGCTTCACATGGTCGTGGGGCATGGCCGTGTGTATCCCATGCTTGATAAGTCAGTAACCTCGCATGGTTGGAAACCACGGGTGTTCCTGGTATCGCAGCCCGTGTTGGGGAAGAAATTCTTCTCTGTTTATGCACGGCTACTAGCATGACCGTGGTCTATCCCCTTTCTTTCACACGACCATGGGCACGCCCGTGTTCAAGGCCGTGTGAGTTAACACATGCTTTTTTATTAGACTAATTTTACTATGGAGTTAGATGCTGAATAAAAATAAATGAAAAATAAAATATTAGTAAATTAGTGCTCGGGTTACCTCCCGAGAAGCACTTGTTTATAGTTCTAAGCTAGACTTTCCCTGTTTTCGATTCCAAAAGAGGGTTTATGGAGTAGAAGCTCCTCTCTTATATCTCCAAAATCTGCACCATTATAAATTTTGAGTCGGTGACCATTTACCTTGAATGTGCCCTTAGTGGGGTGAGTTTCCTCGATTGTGTCGTATGGAAAAATTGTTTTGATCATGAATGGGCGTGACCATCTTGATTTCAGCTTCCCAGGGAATAATTTAAGCCTTGAGTTGTATAGTAGGACCATGTCCCCTACTTTGAATTGTTTTGACTTCTTTAAACGAGAATCGTGACGTCACTTTGTTGCCTCTTTGTATAGTTTTGAGTTCTCGTAGGCCTCAGCTCTCCATTTGTCTAGCTCGTTCATATGCATCATTCTTGTAAGAGCCCATTTTTGACCGGACTTTGAAATAAACCAAAAATAATAAAACCAAAGTTTTGTAATAGTCTATCATACAAAGCCCAATTTTGATGGCCCAAAATTTGACCCAGCTAAACCCCAAAACCCAACACCAGCAACCTAGACCTAGACTCAGAGGCACCAAAGGCTAAAAACCTTGTGATATCCCAGATTAGGGCTTATGCACTATTGCTAAATTATATGAAATAGCATGTCTTATGTGTTATGAATGTGTTATGTGAATTTTAGAATCTTGAAACATAAGGAAAATACCTTAGAAAAATATCGAGTTTTAAGTCTAAAAGAGGGAATTGAAGCAAAGTGGCCTTAAAAAAATAAATAAGGGAAATATGACATATAATTGGGCTCAGGTTTGGACTTTAAAACCTGGGTTAAGTGGCTGATAAATAAGTGTTAGTAGTAATTGATGTTGGATTATTAAATTAGTAGCAAGTTGGGCTTGCGACCCAAAAATTTAGTAATGCTAAATTGGGCATGAGGGTGACGTTACTTAGGGGGATGACTTGGGCCTAGTATGGCCACATGAAGCCCAAAATAATGGGTTAAAATTTCGGCACTCCTAAGGTAAGGAGTTGGATGGCACCAAGGCTAGATTTTAGGAGTTTAAGTTGAGGTCAAATTCTTTTGGAATTTCGGCTAACGTAGGAAAATAAAGATATGAGAGTGATGGCTAAGAAGGGGACTCTAGGCTTAGTAATTTCGGCAAAAGGAGGAAAACTAAGGCCATTCAACATTCTTTCTTCTCCTTTTCTCTCTCCAATTATCTCGCCATTATTCTTCTTTTCTTTTCAATTCTCCACAAAGTCAAAACACAAGTAGTCATAGCCGAATTTCCCCTCTACCTCTCTCAAAGTCTTCTTTTTCTTTTTTCTATTCTAGCTGAATACCCTTCTCTCTTTGCTACCCCTTTTCTCAAGCCGAATACTCAAAGTGAACCTCTAGCCGATTACTCCATTAAATCACAAAAGCTGAAATCTTTTGATCACTATTTAGTCTACAAAGCCGAATCTCCTTGAGGTGTCAGGCAAAGGTGCTGTCGACTACAACATTAAGGGTAAGAACGGATGTTATTCAATTTCCATTCCCTCTTCTTTTAACCGAAAGTTTGAAACTAATCCCAATAGTATTCTATGACTGAAACTATGAAAGGTCATTCGGGATTTGGCCTATTGTCGACTGCAAAGGAGGAAGGTTTCGGGATTTCAAAGATTTAAGGTAAGTGAACATACTAATCGGCCAATGGCCATTTGTTGTGATTAAATGTTAGAAATTGATCTAACATGTGCCATAGGAATTTCGACAGTACTACAAAGAAGTGACAGTTTTTGGGATCTAAGATTTACAAGGTAAGTCATGTATGATATTCGGCCAAGGCCTATTTAGTAATTTGGCTATGTTTCTTGTTTTTTCAAAAGTCGAAAACTAACTAGTTAAGGAATTTGGTGGCTAGCCGATTGCTAGGGTGAACATCACAAAGTTTCGGGATTTGATTTTTAATCCAATCGGCAGCAAGGTAAGAATTTGATTACAATAATCCTACTAGGATTTGGATTTATAGCCGAATGACTTTTTACTATCATGTTAGGGTTGGCCAAATATAGGAACTAGAGGACCTAAAGCTTAGATCGGGATTTTCGAGATTTGGAGTGAATTTACTAAGTAAATCAGGTGTGTACCCCACACTAAATCTTGATAGATTTACGGCTTTAATTTATTATATGTGCTAATATAAAAGTGTAAGATTATGGCTAAGTTACCATGTAATGGTACAAAGTACTCAGGTACGTTTTCCTACTCCTACTATGAGTATGATAAGTTTTGCTATGGCATATACATGAAATTATAAGAATGTGAATAAGGAATATGATATGGTTAATGCATAATTGTATGACATGGGCATATGGGTGATATGTAAAGGGGAAGTGAATTGGTGGTTTTATACTCCAATATAAGTATGTGGTGACTTATGTCACAATATAAGAATGTGGTGACTTTTGTCACAATATAAGTATGTGGTGACTTATGTCACGAATTTATATATGGTGGCTATGCCACGAAATCATAAGGGTGATGAGCACGTCGACTGCAGTGACTACCTTCGATGGTGTGTAGCGGATGGAGGGTTGACTTAGTAGTCCCCATAGTGTGATGGTTGGTATGGGTGATATGTAGCGGATGGCATTTAGGTTTGGGTTCGGGATTGCATCATTTTTTTTAAATGTTATGTGAATATGTATGATTTGTTATGCCATATCTATTGTGACTTAGTGTTGTGGTTACACATTGAGTCTGTTTGACTCACCCCTTGTGGGACTATTTTTCAGGTGATGATCAGTAATGGACCAGGTCGGGAGAAGCTCAGTGGTGGCCATGCTTAATTCGACGATTATTATATTTTGTTTTAATATTTTAAAATTTTCAAAGTTTTGAATTATTTCGGGTTTATTTGATGTAATAAGGCCATCAGCATTAAACTGTCTATGCATGCTATTAAAGTACTTAGTACGATATAATTATTGCCATATTAAAGATTTAAAGTAAATTTTCTTAAGTATAAATATCAAATGTTTTGACACCTAATCAAAACGGAATTAAATTTCGAGCTCAACCCAAATCAAGTCTTTTCAAAAATGCACATGTTTTTAGCAAAGTTTCCAAACATGATTTGAATGGATTTTCTTTAGAAGCATGCCAGATCCGGTCAGGGCTTGTGGGCTGGGTTTGGGGTGTTTCAGTTTGGTATTACAGCTCGATTCAAAACTCAACCTTGAGGTCTTTTAGGGCCCAAAATGTTTTCTGTTTTTTGAAAATAGACTTTTCTAAGAAATAAACAGGCTTTCTGGCATGGCACCTGAGACTCCGACCTGAAGTCCACTAGGTAAGTACTCCTAATCTCTTTGTGATTTGTATGTAGGGATATATAGGGATGTAGACTAGTGGATTAGGAATTAAATCCTAGGACTAGTTTACCCCAACAATTACATAAAACTCTAAGGCACAATTAAACAAACACATGTCTAAGTCACGAGTTAGGGTGTGGCAACCATTGTGCGCATGTCAGGATTGGTTTGGTGGAAGCTTGGTATTGAAGCGTCGCGTGACTCACCTCCTCTCCACTCGAATCCTACAGTGCGTAGCTTCTGGTTCACCCTAACCAAGAGGACTTAGCCACTGCTAAACCAAATAATTAAAACCCGAAAGGGACTAGCCACATTTCTATGGAAACCCTAGTTTTAAAAAGTCAACAAACTACCCTTTTGAAATTATGAAAATTATTATTTTGGAAAAACTTTCTAAGAATTTTTAATTTACAAATTACCTAAATACCCTTAGTGGTAAAAATTACTAAAATGCCCTTGATTTTCCAAAATTACCATACTACCCCCGATTTCAATAACAATTTTGGTTTTGCAAAAATATCCAAAAACTTCACAAAATATCAAAGACACCCTGATTTGAAAAAAATTTACGAAATTACCCCTGACTTACAAAATGACCAAAATACCCTCAGTAAGGAAAAATCAACGAAGTGCCCTCAAATTAGAAATCTTCAAAAATGCCCTTGTTTTGAAGGTCACCAGGAACCATATCTTTGCGAAAAATTATCGAAATGACCCTGACTTGTAAAATTACAAAAATACCTCTAGTGTATAAATTACCATCTTACCCTTAAAATTTTTTCCAACAAGTATTTTAATTTTGTAAAATATCAACAACCTCTATTTTATGACATTTTCAAATACTCTAATTTGAGAATTACCAAAATACCCCTATAGGATAAAATTACGAAAATACCCCTAGGTAGTGGAAAACAACAAACAATGACAATTACAACATTTCTCTGTAATGAATGCAAGTTCATGTGTGTGACTAAATGAATGATGTGAGACTATATGTGTATGAATCGAAAGAACAACTTCTTAAAACTATTAAACATAAAACTGTTCGTGATAAATCAATGGAACCAAACTAATGTATAAAACTCTTTAACCAGATAAATGCAAGTATGAATTCAAGAGGACGTGGCCGTAACGTGCGAGGCCGTGGTAGAGGCCGAATGATTGTGTCTGAACCCGTTAGATCGGGTCAAGGATCTAAAATGAAATGCCACCACCAACACCCCCAGCCGCTGATGTGGAATATCAGGACCAGACGGGGGATGACGCAGTGTCACAAGTGATGCTGCGGGTCCTGGAAAGGGTAGCAGGAGCAGGTGGAGGCATGGGAGCTCCAAAGTCGGTACCTGAGCGACTCCGAGCCAATGGAGCTGAAGTGTTCCGTGGTGTATCAGGTGTAGCACCCAATACCACTGAGTATTGGTTAGAGGTGACTGAGCGGATTATGGATGAGCTCGACTTAACTGACGAGGAAAGTTGAAAGGACTGGTGTCGCTTCTCCGCGATGAGTCATATCAATGGTGGCTCACAGTGCGGGATGGTGCTACAGCTGAGGAACTCACGTGGGAGTATGCTAAAGTAGCATACCAGAAGAAGTATGTTGGCACTCATTATATTGATGCCCAGATAAAGGCTTTCCTAGGACTGGTTCAAGGAAACAAGTTCGTAGCTAAGTACGAGGCTGAATTCCTAAGGCTGAGCCGTTATGCTCGAGGCATAGTGTCGACTGAGCAAGAGCGGTGTGTCCAGTTTGAAGACGGACTAAGAGATGACATAAGATTATTAATAGCCCCGCAGTAGGAGCAGGAATTTACTGTGTTAGTGGAAAAGGCTAAAGTGGCTGAGGGTATCAAGGAGTCCGTAAGGCAGAACTCTGATCGAAATAGGTAGAAGAGAGGATTTGGATCGTCAAGGCCATCTAGGAATGAGCAAAAGAGGCCTAGGTTTGAAGGGCCGCGAGGTCAGCAAGCTGCCACTGGAGGGCAGTACCCTACTTGTGATCAATGTGGGAAAAAGCACTTAGGCGAATGTTGGAAGAAGATAGTGGGATGCTTCAAGTGTGGGTCAAAGGACCATATGATTAAGGACTATCCGATGAGACCAAAAGGGAATCGACCGATAGCTCAGAATGTTAATCAGGCTAGTAGAGGGGGACAGCAACCTCAGTGGGGTCGTGGTTCGAATAACAGAGGAAATGGTGTCGGAAGAGGATGTGAAACACCGGGCCGAGGTGGCGGTAATACAGAGGCAAGACAGTCGGGCTTGGTGTATACAGTTCACCGTAGGGAGGATGGTGAGGCACCGGACGTCATAATCGGTACGTTTTTATTTATGGTAAGCCTTATTTTGCTTTGATCGATGTGGGCTCGACCCATTCTTATGTTGCATGTAGAATAGTTGAAACTCTAGAAATAGCCTCTAAATTTTGTAGTAGCAAAATGACCGTAGTAAGCCCACTAGGTCAAACTGTAGTGGTGAATAAGATGTTTCAGAGAGTATCTTTGGAACTTCAATGAGCGGTATTTTCAGTCGATTTAATGGAATTACCTTTTGGAGAATTCAATCTCATACTTGGAATGGATTGGCTAGTGGAGCATCTGGCTATGTTGGATTGTGCAGCCAAACGAATGGAGTTAAGGACCCTAGAGGATGAAGTGATAGTTATGATAGGAGAAACACGAAACTACTTGTCTAACGAAGTTTCAGCTTTAAAGGCTGATAAGATGGTTCGGAAGGGGTGTAAGGCATTTACGGTCTTCATTAGTGCTTTGGATACAAAGAAGGGGACTTAGTGAAGTAAGAACTGTAAAGGAATATGAGGATGTCTTTCCGGAGGAATTACCTGGAATACCCCCGGACAGGGAGGTGGAGTTTGGAATTGACTTGCTGTAGGGTACAGCTCTTGTGTCTATTGCCCCGTATAGAATGGCACCAAAGGAGTTGGTTGAGCTTAAGGCTCAGATTCAGGAATTGCTTGACCGTGGTTTCATTCGACCTAGTGTGTCTCCATGGGGAGCACCGGTCTTATTTGTGAAGAAAAAGGACAGAGCTATGCGCATGTGCATAGATTATCGTCAGTTGAATAAGCTGACCATCAAGAACAAGTATCCATTGCCAAGGATAGATGACTTGTTCGATCAGCTTAAGGGGGCCGCAGTATTCTCGAAGATTGATCTAAGGTCTGGATATCACCAGCTTAAGGTGAAGGAGGCTGATATCCATAAGACGGCTTTCCGAATGAGGTACGAGCATTATGAGTTTTTAGTAATGCCGTTCGGTTTGACAAATGCCGTAGCCGCATTTATGGACATGATGAACCGAGTTTTCCAACCCTATCTGGATCGGTTCGTTATTGTGTTCATAGATGATATCTTGGTATATTCAAAGTCAGAAGAAGAACATGATGAGCACCTCCGAGTTGTGTTGCAAGTGTTGAGAGAGAAGAAGCTTTACGCCAAATTCAACAAGTGTGAATTTTGGCTTAAGGAGGTTACATTTTTAGGACATGTAGTATCCGCTGAACGAATAAGGGTGGATCCTCGGAAGATTGAGGCAGTTTTGGATTGGAAACCTCCTAAGTAGGTAACGAAAGTTCGAAGTTTCTTAGGATTGGCAGGCTATTATAGACAGTTTGTGGAAGGGTTCTCGTCAATAGCTGCGCCTTTGACAAAGTTGTTGAGAAAGGAAGCACCTTTCATATGGACTGATAAGCAATAGGAGAGCTTTGAAAAGCTTAAGAAGGTCTTGACTGAAGCTCCGGCTTTGATTCAGCCAGAGGCAGGGAAGGATTTTGTAGTGTATTGTGATGCTTCCTATACAGGATTGGGAGGTGTCCTTATGCAAGATGGAAAAGTAGTCACTTACGCGTCTCGGCAATTAAGGCCACATGAGGTTAACTACCCAACGCACGACTTGGAATTGGCGGCAGTAGTCTTTGCCCTTAAGGTGTGGAGGCATTATCTTTATGGAGAAAAGTCGGTGATCTACACAGACCACAAAAGCCTTAAGTATCTGCTGACTCAGAAGGAGTTGAATCTGAGACAGCGAAGGTGGGTGGAATTATTGAAGGACTATGATTGTTCGATAGAGTATCACCCGGGCAAAGCAAATGTAGTGGTGGATGCCCTATGTCGAAAGGTGGTGATGGATTTCAGGGCGATGTTCACACATCTAAGTCTCTATGACGATGGAAGTTTGCTAGCAGAGTTGCAAGTCAAGTCGACGTGGCTGAATGAAGTAAAAGAAGGACAGTTGGTGGATGAAGATCTAAGTGTTAAGTTACGACAAGCGCAGAATGGAGAGTTGGAAGGTTATGGTGTTAATGACTAATGAGTATTGTGCTTCAAGGGTAAGGTCTGTATGCCGAAGGATATGGAACTTACGTAAAAAATTCTTCGAGAATCATATAGTAGCCCTTATGCTTTGCATCCCGGAGGTAGTAAGATGTACAGAGACTTAAGGGAACAATTTTGGTGGCCTAATCTTAAACGGGAAGTGACTGAATACGTTGGCAAGTGTCTGACGTGTCAGCAAGTTAAGGATGAACACCGTCAGGATTGCTTCAGCCAATCATGATTCCGCAATGGAAGTGGGAGAGAATTACCATGGACTTCGTTAGTTGGCTTCCCCTTACGCCTACTAAGAAGGACTCGGTATGGGTAATAGTAGACCGGTTGACCAAGTCCGCGCACTTTATTCTGGTGAGAGTTGATTATTCTTTGCAGAAGTTGACAAAGTTGTATGTGGCAGAAGTCGTAAGGTTGCATGGAGTGTCGGTGTTGATTATCTCAGATAGGGACCCAAGGTTTACTTCTCGGTTCTGGAAAGCGTTGCATCAGGCTTTAGGCACTAAGTTGGATTTTACTATGGCTTTTCATCCACAGTCGAACGGCCAGTTTGAACGGGTAATCCAAGTGTTAGAGGATATGTTGAGGGGCTGTGTGATGGATTTCTGAGGAAGTTGGGAAGAATATTTGCCTCTAGCGGAATTTGCCTACAACAATAGCTATCAGGCCAGTATTCGGATGGCACCGTATGAAGCACTGTATGGTTAGAACTATCAGACTCCTACATGTTGGACGAAATTGGGAGAACGTTAGATTTTGGGTCCAGAAATTGTGGCAGAGTCCGAAGAGAAGGTTAGTGTAATTCAGGCTCGGTTGAAGGAAGCATCCGATGATGAAGTCGACGTAGATCTCAAACGGAAGGAAATAGAATTTGATGTGGGAGATCAAGTGTTTCTTAAGGTTTCGCCTTGGAAAAAAGTAATGAGATTTGGTCGGAAAGGGAAGTTAAGTCCAAGGTTTATAGGAGCTTATAAGGTTTTGAAGCGAATTGGACCAGTGGCATATCAATTAGAGTTGCCTCCGGAATTAAAGCAGATGCACGACGTATTCCATGTTTCCATGCTACGTCGATACCGATCGGATCCATCTCACGTAGTCCCGATAGAAGAGGTGGAGCTAAGGCCAGACTTGTCCTACGAGGAAGAGCCGATTCAGATTCTGGAACAAGACGTGAAAGTGCTACGAAGGAAATCGGTCCCTTTGGTCAAGGTGTTGTGGCGAAATCATGGATCGGAGGAAGCCTCGTGGGATCCGGAAGAAGCAATACGACAGTAATACCCCCACCTATTCTAGTCAGGTAATTTCGAGGATGAAATTATTTTAAGGGGGTAGAACTGTAATATCCTGGATTAGGGCTTATGCACTATTGCTAAATTATATGAAATAGCATGTCTTATGTGTTATGAATGTGTTATGTGAATTTTAGAATCTTGAAACATAAGGAAAATGCCTTAGAAAAATATCGAGTTTTACGTCTAAAAGAGGGAATTGAAGCAAAGTGGCCTTAAGAAAATAAATAAGGGAAATATGAGATATAATTGGGCTCAGGTTTGGACTTTAAAACTTGGGTTAAGTGGCTGATAAATAAGTGTTAGTAGTAATTGATGTTGGATTATTAAATTAGTAGCAAGTTGGGCTTGCGACCCAAAAATTTAGTAATGCTAAATTGGGCATGAGGGTGGCGTTACTTAGGGGGATGACTTGGGCCTATTATGGCCACATGAAGCCCAAAATAATGGGTTAAAATTTTGGCACTCCTAAGGTAAGGAGTTGGACGGCACCAAGGCTATATTTTAGGAGTTTAAGTTGAGGTCAAATTCTTTTGGAATTTCGGCTAAGGTAGGAAAATAAGGATATGAGAGTGATGGCCAAGAAGGGGACTCTAGGCTTAGTAATTTCGGCAAAAGGAGGAAAACTAAGGCCATTCAACATTCTTTCTTCTCCTTTTCTCTCTGTCGAATTCTCTCTGCCATTATTCTTCTTTTCTTTTCAATTCTCCACAAAGTCGAAAACACAAGTAGTCATAGCCGAATTTCCCCTCTACCTCTCTCAAAGTCTTCTTTTTCTTTTTTCTGTTCTAGCCGAATACCCTTCTCTCAAAACCACACCATAGCCGATTCTTCCTAAGCCTATACTCTATCTTTGCTACCCCTTTTCTCAAGCCGAATACTCAAAGTGAACCCCTAGCCGATTACTCCATTAAATCACAAAAGCCGAAACTAACTAGTTAAGGAATTTGGTGGCTAGCCGATTGCTAGGGTGAACATCACAAAGTTTTGGGATTTGATTTTTAATCCAATCGGCAGCAATGTAAGAATTTGATTGCAATAATCCTACTAGGATTTGGATTTATAGCCGAATGGCTTTTTACTAACATGTTAGGGTTGGCCGAATATAGGAACTAGAGGATCTAAAGCTTAGATCAGGATTTTCGGTATTTGGAGTGAATTTACTAAGTAAATCAGGTGTGTACCCCACACTAAATCTTGATAGATTTACGGCTTTAATTTATTATATGTGCTAATATAAAAGTGTAAGATTAAGGCTAAGTTACCATGTAATGGTACAAAGTACTCAGGTACATTTTCCTACTCCTATTATGAGTATGATAAGTTTTGCTATGGCATATACATGAAATTATAAGAATGTGAATAAGGAATATGATATGGTTAATGCATAATTATATGACATGGGCATATGGGTGATATGTAAAGGGGAAGTGAATTGGTGGTTTTATACCACAATATAAGTATGTGGTGACTTATGTCACAATATAAGAATGTGGTGACTTTTGTCACAATATAAGTATGTGGTGACTTATGTCACGAATTTATATATGGTGGCTATGCCACGAAATCATAAGGGCGATAAGCACATCGACTGCAGCGACTGCATTCGATGGTGTATAGAGGATGGAGGGTTGACTTAGTAGTCCCCACGGTGTGATGGTTGGTACGGGTGATATGTAGCGGATGGCATTTAGGTTTGGGTTCGGGATTGCATCATTTTTTTTAAATGTTATGTGAATATGTATGATTTGTTATGCCATATCTATTGTGACTTAGTGTTGTGGTTACACACTGAGTCTGTTTGACTCACCCCTTATAGGACTATTTTTCAGGTGATGATCAGTAATGGACCGGGTTGGGAGAAGCTCAGTGGTGGCCATGCTCAATTCGACGATTATTATATTTTGTTTTAATAGTTTAAAAATTTCCAAGTTTTGAATTATTTCGGGTTTATTTGATGTAATAAGGCCATCAAGACTAAACTATCTATGCATGCTATTAAAGTACTTAGTACGATATAATTATTGCCATATTAAAGATTAAAAGTAAATTTTCTTAAGTATAAATATCAAATGTTTTGACACCTAATCAAAATGGAATTAAATTTCGAGCTCAACCCAAATCAAGTCTTTTCAAAAATACACAAGTTTTTAGCAAAGTTTCCAAACATGATTTGAATGGTTTTTCTTTAGAAGCATGCCAGATCCGGTCAAGGCTTGTGGGTCGGGTTTGGGGTGTTTCAGTTTTGTATCAGAGCCCGGTTCAAAGCTCGGCCTTGAGGGCTTTTAGGGCCCAAAATGTTTTCTGTTTTTTGAAAATAGACTTTTCTAAGAAATAAACAGGCTTTCTGGCATGGCATCTGAGACTCCGACCTGAAGTCCACCAGGTAAGTACTCCTAACCTCTTTGTGATTTGTATGTAGGGATATATAGGGACGTAGACTAGTGGATTAGGAATTAAATCCTAGGACTAGTTTACCCCAACAATTACATAAAACTCTAAGTCACAATTAAACAAACTGTGTCTAAGTCACGAGTTAGGGTGTGGCAACCATTGTATGCATGTCTAGGATTAGTTTCGATGGAAGCTTGGTATTTAAGCAGTCCGTGTGACTCACCTCCTCTCCACTCGAATCCTACCTGGTGCGTAGCTCGGTTCACCCTAACCAAGAGGACTTAGCCACGGGCTAAACCCAATAATTAAAACCCAAAAGGGACTAGCCACATTTCTATGGAAACCCTAGTTTTAAAAAGTCAACAAACAACCCTTTTGAAATTATGAAAATTATTATTTTGGAAAAACTTTCTAAGAATTTTTAATTTACAAATTACCTAAATACCCTTAGTGGTAAAAATTACTAAAATGCCCTTGATTTTCCAAAATTACCATACTACCCCCGATTTCAATAACAATTTTTGGTTTTGCAAAAATATCCAAAAACTTTACAAAATATCAAAGACACCCTGATTTGAAAACAAAATTTATGAAATTACCCTTGACTTACAAAATGACCAAAATACCCTCAGTAAGGAAAAATCAACGAAGTGCCCTCAAATTAGAAATCCTCAAAAATGCCCTTGTTTTGAAGGTCACCAAGAACCATATTTTTGCGAAAAATTATCGAAATGACCCTGACTTGTAAAATTACAAAAATACCCTTAGTGTATAAATTACCATTTTACTCTTGAAATTTTTTCCAACAAGTATTTTAATTTTGTAAAATATCAACAACCTCTATTTTACGACATTTTCAAATAATCTAATTTGAGAATTACCAAAATACCCCTATAGGATAAAATTATAGAAATACCCCTGGGTGTGGAAAACAACAAACAACGACAATTACAACATTTCTCTGTAATGAACGCAAGTTCATGTGTGTGACTAAATGAATGATGTGAGACTATATGTGTATGAATCGAAAGAACAACTTCTTAAAACTATTAAACATAAAACTGTTTGTGATAAATCAGTGGAACCAAACTAATGCATAAAACTCTTTAACCAGATAAACGCAAGTATGAATTCAAGGGGACGTGGTCGTAGCGTGCGAGGCCGTGGTAGAGGCCAAATGACTGTGTCTGAACCCGTTAGATCGGGTCAAGGATCTGAAAATGAAATGCCACCACCATCACCACCACCCTAGCCGCTGATGTGGAATATCAGGACTAGACGGGGGATGACGCAGTGTCACAAGCGATGCTGCGGGTCCTGGAAAGGGTAGCAAGAACAGGTGGAGGCATGGGAGCTCAAAAGTCGGTACCTGAGCAACTCCGAGCCAACGGAGCTGAAGTGTTCCGTGGTGTATCAGGTGTAGCACCCAATACCACTGAGTATTGGTTGGAGGCGACTGAGCGGATTATGGATGAGCTCGACTTAACTGACGAGGAAAAGTTGAAAGGACTGGTGTCTCTTCTCTGCGATGAGTCATATCAATGGTGACTCACGGTGCGGGATGGTGCTACAGTTGAGGAACTCACGTGGGAGTATGCTAAAGCAGCATACCAGAAGAAGTATGTTGGCACTCATTATATTGATGCCTAGAGAAAGGCGTTCCTAGGGCTGGTTCAAGGAAACAAGTCCGTAGCTGAGTACGAGGCTAAATTCCTAAGGCTGAGCCATTATGCTCGAGGCATAGTGTCGACCGAGCATGAGCGGTGTGTCCAGTTTGAAGACGGACTAAGAGATGACCTAAGATTATTAATAGCCCCGCAACAGGAGCGAGAATTTACTGTGTTGGTGGAAAAGGCTAAACTGGCCGAAGGTATCAAGGAGTCCGTAAGGCAGAACTCCAATCGAAATAAGTAGAAGAGAGGATTTAGATCGTCAAGGCCATCTAGGAATGAGAAAAAGAGGCCTAGGTTTGAAGGGCCATGAGGTCAAGAACCGCCATCGGAGGCGATACCTACTTGTGATCAAGGTGGGAAAAAGCACTTAGGCGAATGTTGGAAGAAGACAGGGGGATGCTTCAAGTGTGGGTCAAAGGACCATATGATTAAGGACTGTCCGATGAGACTAGAAGGGAATCGACTAATAGCTCAGAATGTTAATCAGGCTGGTAGAGGGGGACAGCAGCCTCAGTGGGGTCGTGGTTCGAATAACAGAGGAAATGGTACCGAAAGAGGACGTGGAATACTGGGCCGAGGTGGTGGTAATACAGAGGCAAGACAGTTGGGCTTGGTGTATGCAGTTCGCCGTAAGGAGGATGGTGACACACTGGACATCATAACCGGTACGTTCCTTATTTATGGCAAGCCTTATTTTACTTTGATCGATGTGGGCTCGACCCATTCTTATGTTGCATGTAGAATAGTTGAAACTCTAGAAATAGCCTCTGAATTTTCTAGTAGGGAAATGACCGTAGTAAGCCCACTAGGTCAAATTGTAGTGGTGAATAAGATGTTTCAGAGAGTACTTTTGGAACTTCAAGGAGCGGTATTTCCAGTCGATTTAATGGAATTACCTTTTGGAGAATTCGATCGCATACTTGGAATGGATTGGCTACTGGAGCATCGGGCTGTGTTGGATTGTGTAGCCAAACGAATGGAGTTAAGGACCCTAGAGGATGAAGTGATAGTTATGATTGGAGAAAGACGAAACTACTTGTTTAACGTAGTTTCAGCTTTAAAGTCTGATAAGATGGTTCAGAAGGGGTGTAAGGCATTTATGGTCTTCATTAGTGCTTTGGATACAAAAGAAGGGAGAGTTAGTGAAGTAAGAACTGTAAAGGAATATGAGGATGTCCTTCCGAGGAATTACCCAGAATACCCCCGGACAGGGAGGTGGAGTTTGGAATTGACTTGTCGCTGCACATGCACTCCCGTGTCCATTGCCCGCATGTAATGGCACCAAAGGAGTTGGTTGAGCTTAAGGCTCAGATTTAGGAATTACTTGACCGTGGGTTCATTCGACCCAGTGTGTCTCCATAGGGAGCACCAGTCTTATTTGTGAAGAAAAAGGACGAAACTATGCGTATGTGCATAAATTATCGTCAGTTGAATAAGCTGCCCATCAAGAACAAGTATCCATTGCCAAGGATAGATGACTTGTTCGATCACCTTAAGGGGGCCGCAGTATTCTCGAAGATCGATCTAAGGTCTGGATATCACCAGCTTAAGGTGAAGGAGGTTGATATCTATAAGACGGCTTTTCGAATGAGGTACGAGCATTATGAGTTTTTAGTAATGCCGTTCGGTTTGACAAATGCCCCAGTCGCGTTTATAGACATGATAAACCGGGTTTTCCAACCCTATTTGGATTGGTTCGTTATCGTGTTCATAGACGATATATTGGTATATTCAAAGTCAGAAGAAGAACACGATGAGCACCTCCGAGTTGTGTTGCAAGTGTTGAGAGAGAAGAAGCTTTACGCCAAATTCAACAAGTGTGAATTTTGGCTTAAGGAGTTTACATTTTTAGGATATGTAGTATCCGCTGAACGAATAAGGGTGGATCCTTAGAAGATTGAGGCAGTTTTGGATTGGAAACCTCTTAAGTCGGTAACAAAAGTTCAAAGTTTCTTAAGATTGGCAGGCTATTATAGACGGTTTGTGGGAGGGTTCTCGTCAATAGCCGCGCCTTTGACAAAGCTGTTGAGAAAGGAAGCACCTTTCATATGGACTGATAAGCAACAGAAGAGCTTTGAAAAGCTTAAGAAGGTCTTGACTGAAGCTCCAGTTTTGATTCAGTCGGAGGCAGGGAAGGATTTTGTAGTGTATTGTGGTGCTTCCCATATAGGATTGGGAGGTGTCCTTATGCAAGATGGAAAGGTAGTCACTTACGGGTCTCGGCAATTAAGGCCACATGAGGTTAACTACCCGACGCACGACTTGGAGTTGGCGGCAGTAGTCTTTGCCCTTAAGGTGTGGAGGCATTATCTTTATGGAGAAAAGTCAGTGATGTACACAGACCACAAAAGCCTTAAGTATCTACTGACTCAAAAGGAGTTGAATATGAGACAGTGAAGGTGGGTGGAAATATTGAAGGACTATGATTGTTCGATAGAGTATCACACGGGCAAAGCAAATGTCGTGGCGAATGCCCTAAGTCAGAAGGTGGTGACGGATTTGAGGGCGATGTTCACACATCTAAGTCTCTATGACGATGGAAGTTTGCTAGTAGAGTTGCAAGTCAAGTCGACGTCATTGAATGAAGTAAAAGAAGGACAGTTGGTGGATGAAGATCAAAGTGTTAAGTTGCAACAAGCGCAGAATGGAGAGTTGGAAGGTTATGGTGTTAATGACGAAGGAGTATTGTGCTTCAAGGGTAAGGTCTGTATGCCGAAGGATATGGAACTTAGGCAAAAAATTCTTCGGGAATCACATAGTAGCCCTTATGCTATGCATCCCGGAGGTAGTAAGATATACAGAGACTTAAGGGAACAATTTTGGTGGCCTAATCTTAAACGAGAAGTGACTGAATACGTTGGCAAGTGTCTGACATGTCAGCAAGTTAAGGCTGAACACCAAGTTCTATCAGGATTGCTTCAGCCAATCATGATTCCGCAATGGAAGTGGGAGAGAATTACCATGGACTTCATTAGTGGGCTTCCCCTTACGCCTACTAAGAAAGACTCGGTATGGGTAATAGTGGACTGGTTGACCAAGTCCGCGCACTTTATTCCGGTGAGAGTTGATTATTCTTTGCAGAAGTTGACAAAGTTGTATGTGGCAAAAGTCGTAAGGTTGTATAGAGTGTCGGTGTCGATTATCTCAGATAGGGACCCAAGGTTTACTTCTCGGTTCTGGAAAGCATTGCATCAGGCTTTAGGCACTAAGTTGGATTTTACTACAGCTTTTCCATCCACAGTCGGACGGCCAGTCTGAACGGGTAATCCAAGTGTTTGAGGATATGTTGAGGGGCTGTGTGATGGATTTTAGAGGAAGTTGGGAGGAATATTTGCCTATAGCGGAATTTGCCTACAACAATAGCTATCAAGCCAATATTCAGATGGCACCGTATGAAGCACTGTATGGTCGGAAGTGTCGGACTCTTACATGTTGGACGGAATTGGGAGAACGTCAGATTTTGGGTCCAAAATTGTGGCAGAGTCCGAAGAGAAGGTTAGTGTAATTCGAGCTCAATTGAAGGAAGCATCTGATAGATAGAAGTCGTACGCAGATCTCAAATGGAAGGAAATAGAATTTGATGTGGGAGATCAAGTGTTTCTTAAGGTTTTGCCTTGGAAAAAGGTAATGAGATTTGGTCGGAAAGGGAAGTTAAGTTCAAGGTTTATAGGACCTTATAAGGTTTTGAAGCGAATTGGACCAGTGGCATATCAGTTAGAGTTGCCTCCGAAATTAAAGCAGATGCACGACGTATTCCATGTTTCCATGCTACGTCAATACCGATCGGATCCATCTCACGTAGTTCCAGTTGAAGAGGTGGAGCTAAGGCCAGACTTGTCCTACGAGGAAGAGCCGATTCATATTCTGGAACGAGATGTGAAAATGCTACAAAGGAAATCGGTCCCTTTGGTCAAGGTGTTGTGGCAAAATCATGGATCGGAGGAAGCCTCGTGGGAGCCGGAAGAAGCAATACGACAGCAATACCCCCACCTATTCTAGTCAGGTAATTTTGAGGACGAAATTATTTTAAGGGGGTAGAACTGTAATATCCCGGATTAGGGCTTATGCACTATTGCTAAATTATATGAAATAGCATGTCTTATGTGTTATGAATGTGTTATGTGAATTTTAGAATCTTGAAACATAAGGAAAATGCCTTAGAAAAATATCGAGTTTTAAGTCTAAAAGAGGGAACTGAAGCAAAGTGGCCTTAAGAAAATAAATAAGGGAAATATGAGATATAATTGGGCTCAGGTTTGGACTTTAAAACCAGGTTAAGTGGTGATAAATAAGTGTTAGTAGTAATTGATGTTGGATTATTAAATTAGTAGCAAGTTGGGCTTGCGACCCAAAAATTTAGTGATGCTAAATTGGGCATGAGGGTGGCGTTACTTAGGGGGATGACTTGGGCCTAGTATGGCCACATGAAGCCCAAAATAATGGGTTAAAATTTCGGCACTCCTAAGGTAAGGAGTTGGACGGCACCAAGGCTAGATTTTAGGAGTTTAAGTTGAGGTCAAATTCTTTTGGAATTTTGGCTAAGGTAGGAAAATAGGGATATGAGAGTGATGGCCAAGAAGGGGACTCTAGGCTTAGTAATTTCGGCAAAAGGAGGAAAACTAAGGCCATTCAACATTCTTTCTTCTCCTTTTCTCTCTGTCGAATTCTCTCTGCCATTATTCTTCTTTTCTTTTCAATTCTCCACAAAGCCGAAAACACAAGTAGTCATAGCCGAATTTCCCCTCTACCTCTCTCAAAGTCTTCTTTTTCTTTTTTTTGTTCTAGACGAATACCCTTCTCTCAAAACCCCACCATAGCCGATTCTTCCTAAGCCCATACACTCTCTTTGCTACCTCTTTTCTCAAGCCGAATACTCAAAGTGAACCCCTAGCCGATTAGTCCATTAAATCACAAAAGCCGAAATTTTTTGATCACTATTTAATCTACAAAGCCGAATCTCCTTGAGGTGTCAGTCAAAGGTGCTGTTGACTACAACATTAAGGGTAAGAACGGATGTTATTCAATTTCCATTCCCTCTTCTTTTAACCGAAAGTTTGAAACTAATCCCAATAGTATTCTATGACTGAAACTATGAAAGGTCATTCGGGATTTGGCCTATTGTCGACTGCAAAGGAGGAAGGTTTCAGGATTTCAAGGATTTAAGGTAAGTGAACATACTAATCGGCCAATGGCCATTTGTTGTGATTAAATGTTAGAAATTGATCTAACATGTGCCATAGGGATTTCGACAGTACTATAAAGAAGTGACAGTTTTCAGGATCTAAGATTTACAAGGTAAGTCATGTATGATATTCGGCCAGGGCATATTTAGCAATTTGGCTGTGTTTCTTATTTATTCAAAAGCCGGAAACTAACTAGTTAAGGAATTTGGTGGCTAGCCGATTGCTAGGGTGAACATCACAAAGTTTCGGGATTTGATTTTTAATCCAATCGGCAGCAAGATAAGAATTTGATTACAATAATCCTATTAGGATTTGGATTTATAGCCGAATGGCTTTTTACTAACATGTTAGGGTTGGCCGAATATAGGAACTAGAGGATCTAAAGCTTAGATCGGGATTTTCGGATTTGGAGTGAATTTACTAAGTAAAGCGGTGTGTACCCACACTAAATCTTGATAGATTTACTGACTTTAATTTATTATATGTGCTAATATAAAAGTGTAAGATTATGGCTAAGTTACCATGTAATGGTACAAAGTACCAGTGCACGCTTTTCCTACTCCTACTATGAGTATGATAAGTTTTGCTATGGAATATACATGAAATTATAAGAATGTGAATAAGAAATATGATATGGTTAATGAATAATTGTATGACATGGGTGATATGTAAAGGGGAAGTGAATTGGTGGTTTTATACCCCAATATAAGTATGTGGTGACTTATGTCACAATATAAGAATGTGGTGACTTTTGTCACAATATAAGTATGTGGTAACTTATGTCACGAATTTATATATGGTGGCTATGCCACGAAATCATAAGGGCGATGAGCACGTCATTGCGATGTTGCCTTGATGGTGTGTAGTGGATGGAGGGTTGACTTAGTAGTCCCCACGGTGTGATGGTTGGTACGGGTGATGTGTAGCGGATGGCATTTAGGTTTGGGTTCGGGATTGCATCATTTTTTTTAAATGTTATGTGAATGTGTATGATTTGTTATGCCATATCTATTGTGACTTAGTGTTGTGGTTACACATTGAGTCTATTTGACTCACCCCTTGTGGGACTATTTTTCAGGTGATGATTAGTAATGGACCGGGTGGGAGAAGCTCAGTGGTGGCCATGCTCAATTCGACGATTATTATATTTTGTTTTAATAGTTTAAAAATTTCCAAGTTTTGAATTATTTCAGTTTTATTTGATGTAATAAGGCCATCAGTACTAAACTGTCTATGCATGCTATTAAAGTACTTAGTACGGTATAATTATTGCCATATTAAAGATTAAAAGTAAAATTTCTTAAGTATAAATATCAAATGTTTTGACACCTAATCAAAACGGAATTAAATTTCGAGCAACCCAAATCAAGTCTTTTCAAAAATACACAAGTTTTTAGCAAAGTTTCCAAACATGAGTTGAATGGATTTTCTTTAGAAGCATGCCAGATTCGGTCAGGGCTTGTGGGCCGGGTTTGGGGTGTTTCAAACCTAAAACAGATTTGATCCATTACACCCTTAGCCCAAACCTAAGGGCCCAACTCCAAATCAGAAATCAAGGGTCTCTGGAACCCTAGGTCTCCTCGCGCCGCAAGCAGAGGCTACCCAACCGTCATCTAACAGGAGCCCAACAGTCACGCCACTTCAGCTGGAGACCAATTGTCGCGCCTCCGTCTCGTCCAGCCTTTGTTTATGCCTTGATTCATCATTGCGAGATCTTCAAACCTGCAAAGGAAAGAAACAAGCAGTAGAAAGGAAACAAATCGGAGGGCACAAAATATGGAAAGATACGGACCGATATATTTCCCTACTTTAATTTTATTTTATTTTTTATTATTTTTTGTTTTGGGTATAAGAACCCCTTTTGTAAAAATTTTTGAGGATACTAGACACACAAAAAGAAATAAAGAAAAGTTTGTGATACAAACATTCTGGAAAAATACAAAGAAAATAAGTAGACAAATACGATACAAATACGTCGAAGCACAAAAAAAAAATCGATTTCACACACGAATACTCAACAGTCAGTGATTCCATAGGTGATTTTTCATTCCGCTTATTTTTCTTATTTATTTTATTTTTTTATATATACCTGCATATATCTATGGTTGAAAGAGTAAAAAGGAAGGAGTTTACCTTCTCGAAAATGCGAAAACCCTCACCTCGGACCTCCGGCCATCGGCCATGGAGGCGCGTCATGCGTGCCTGCATTTAACGTGATGCGACATACGTAGATCTCCTTCCCTCTTTTTGGAGGATTTTTAAATTTTTTTAAAACCCTAAAGCTAATGATTTTTATTTCAGAAAACACACTTTTATAGGAGAATGCAAATGGTGTCGTTTTGTTAAAGCATGACCCGCCGTTGACCCGGATCCGAATTAGGGTCCGCGCGTTCTTAGAAAATGGGAAATTTATTCCTTTAGACCTTCCGCATTATTTCAGTTTCATAATTAAGTCCGTTTATATCCTTTTATTTATAATTTGACCCCTTAATATATGTTTTTATTATAATTCGATCTGATTTCTTAATTTTTCAAACTCTTATTTATTTTTCTTTATAATTATTATATTATTATATTGAAATATTTTAAATATTTATTTTATTTTAAATTATTTGTATATTAATTTATTAATAATATATATTTATATATATTTTATTACTCTTTATATTTAATTATTGTTATATATATTATCTTACTTGTTTAATAATTTTATGTATTATTATATATATTATTTATTTATTATATTATATTTTATATATTATATAATATTATGTTACATTATTTATTATTTCTAAAGTTTTTTAATGTATTTATATTACTTAATCTATTTTATTTATATCGTTTATATTATATGTGTAAATTTATGATTAGTGTATTATATGTATTATTTATTATTTTATTTTGTTATTTTAATTCCCATTACCATTATTTTTATTTCAACTATTTTTTATATTAACCTATATTATTGCTTTCTTATTGTACTACTATTTTTATTTTTGTAATTATTTTAATTGTATTTTATTTTGTCTATATTGTATGTTATTGTATTATAATTATTTTTTAATATTTGTGTATGATAGTTTATGAATGCGATATTGTCACATTGATATTGTTAAAAAACACATTTTTACAAAATCAATATTTTATTTTAAGGTTTTCAAAAGAAGGCAATGTTTTGATATTTAGAAATTCAGAAAATAGTGCCCAATCGTCTTTGCGTTATGATTTCCGTTTGACTAAATAACTAAATATCCTTTTGATAAGTTTTATAAAATTATGAGGTAATCCTAGTGACGAGGGTTTAAAAATATCATGTCCAATCATGCTGGATGTGATGTTTATATTCTTTCGGATCGAAGAAATCTCAAATTTTAAATCCAAATATTTTATAAATTATGAGATGATCTTAGATATGAGGGTTAAAAAAACATTGTGTCCAATCGTGCTGGATGTGACGTTTATAATCTTTCATATCGAGGAACTCTCATATTTTAAGTCAAATAGTTTGGAATCATTTGGAAATCATATTTTTAAATACTTTTAAATTTTAGACATTTGGACATAATCTTATCAATTTGGTACCAATTTTTGGGCGTTAGGAGGGTGCGAACCCTTCTCATACGTAACCGACTCCCGAACCTATTTTCTCGTTTTCACGGACCAAAATCAAATGTTTTAAAATAAAATATTTTACAAGGTGATCCAATCACACCTAAATAATAAGGATTGGTGGCGACTCCCATTTTCGTTTTTCAAAGTCGATCCCCATTTTTCAAAACAGATTTTAAAATGGTTTCAACAATTCTTTTTTTTCCTGCAGTTCTAAGATCAAAATTTAAAAATTTTATAGCCGAAAAAGCTTTGTGTTCTAACTCGAAGGGTAGATGGCAGCTTTTCCGTATACAAGTTTGTATGGGGATGTCCCTAGAGGTGTTTTAAATTATGTTCTATAGGCCCATAAAGCATCATCTACTTTAACTGCCCAATCTTTTCTATTTGATTCAACCGTTTTTCCTAGAATGCGCTTGAGTTCTCGGTTTGCCACCTCAACTTGCCCACTGGTTTGAGGATGATATGGAGTGGCTGTCCTGTAATATATTACATTTTTTTAAGACTTTTTCAAATTGAGTATTACAGAAATGAGTACCCCTATCACTAATGATGGCTCACAGAGTGCCAAATCGGGAAAATAGTTTCTTGAGAAACTTGACTACTACCCTAGTATCATTGGTAGGTAAAGCTTCTACTTCTACCCATTTTGACATGTAATCGACTGCTACTAGGATGTACTTGTTTCCAAATGAACTAGCCCCATAAAATTTATACCCCAAACATCAAATATTTCACATGACAACATATATGTTTGAGGCATTTCATCATGTTTAGAAATATTACCTGTTCTTTGGCATCTATCACACAAGGTAACATACTTGTTTGCATCTTTAAATAGAGTGGGCTAATAAAAACTTGATTCGAGAATTTTGTGTGCTGTCTTAATACCACTGTAATGTCCTCCTGAGGGTCCTGAATGGCAATGCTCCAGGATTTTGCTTGCTTCCACTTTTGTAACGCATCTTCGAATTACCTGATCTGCACATATGCGAAAAAGAAAAGGATCTTCCCAAAAATAATTTTTCACATCACCAAAGAATCGCTTCTTTTGGTGATGTGTTAATTTTCTTGGCAAGATATTAGCTACTAAATAATTCACAATATTTGCAAACCATGGTACCTCAGAATGCGTTATAGTAAAGAGTTGTTCTTCAAGAAATGAATCATTTATTTCACTTTCATTGAGCTCTTTGGTGTGTGGATTTTCAAGTCTAGACAAGTGATCCGTTGCAAGATTCTTGGCTCCCTTCTTATCTTGTATTTCCAAGTCGAATTCCTGTAAGAGTAAAATCCATCGTATGAGTCTGGGTTTTGCATCAGGTTTGTTTAAAAGATAACGAAGAGTTGAATGGTTAGTGTAAACGAAAACTTTAGACAATATTAAATACTGTCTAAATTTATCAAAAGCAAAAACTACAGCTAGCAATTTTTCTTTGTGGTGGTGTAGTTTTCTTGTGCGGGTGTTAATGTTCTACTAGCATAGTACATTGGCTGAAAATGCTTGTCTCTTCATTGTCCCAAAACTGCACCTACTGCAAAATCACTTGCATCACACAATAGTTCAAAGGGTAAGT
Organism: Gossypium rotundifolium; assembly: GCA_025506655.1. Classification (NCBI taxonomy): domain Eukaryota; kingdom Viridiplantae; phylum Streptophyta; class Magnoliopsida; order Malvales; family Malvaceae; genus Gossypium; species Gossypium rotundifolium. The sequence continues at coordinate 59,325,037 of CP106728.1, read as the reverse complement.
TCCAATCAGGTGCAATTATAATTGGAGAATTTATTAATTTTTCCTTAAGGATATTAATTGCATCTAAACATTCCTGATTGAAATCGAAAGGAACATCTTTTTCTAGTAATTTTGTTAAAGGCTTAGCTATTTTAAAAAAATCTTTAATAAATCTTCTATAGAACTCTGCATGTCCTAAAAAGCTTCTAATAACCTTAACAGAGCTAGGGGGAGGTAGTTTTTCTATGGCTTCAACCTTTGCTCTATCTACCTCAACCCCTTTACTAGAAATCTTATGTCCTGACACAATTCCTTCACTAACCATAAAGTGACATTTTTCCCAATTCAAAACAAGATTTGTTTCCTCACATCTCAATAGAACTCGTTTTAAATTTTTAAGTAAAAGATGGAAAGAATTACCGAATACTAAGAAATCATCCATAAATACCTTCATGATGTCTTCCACGAGTTCGTCAAAAATTGCCAACATACAACGCTGAAAAGTAGCAGGAGCATTACATAATCCAAAAAGCATTCTACGATAAGCAAATGTACCATATGGGCATGTAAATGTCGTCTTCTCTTGATCTTAAGGAGCTATGGGGATTTGAAAATAGCCGGAGAGTCCATCCAGGAAGCAGTGGTACATATGCCCGGATAGTCTTTCTAACATTTGATCTATGAAGGGCAGAGGAAAGTGATCTTTTCTGGTGGCGTCATTCAGTTTCCTATAGTCTATACAGACTCTCCAACTGGTAACTGTTCTCGTGGGAATTAACTCATTCTTTTCATTGGGTACCACTATCATTCCTCCTTTCTTTGGAACTACCTGCACAGGACTCACCCAAGTGCTATCAGAAATAGGATAAATTATTCCTACATCTAGAAGTTTAATTACCTCAGCTTTGACCACTTCTTTCATGTTGGGGTTTAACCGTCTCTGGGGTTGCACACACGGCTTGTATTCTTCTTCCATTAAAATTTTGTAGGTGAAAAATGCTGGGCTTATTCCCTTGATGTCAAAAATTTTCCAAGCTATGGCTTTCTTGTGTTCTCTCAGTACCCTTATCAGCTCCTCTTTTTCCTTGGGTTCTACTTCTAAAGAGATGATTACCGGTAGCGTAGAATTGTCTCCGAGGAATGCGTATTCTAAGTGTTTTTGTAACTATTTTAATTCCAATTTGGGTGGCTCTTCGATGGAGGGTTTCTATTTTATTTTGTTATCATTTTCAATGCCTTCTTCTTTCATTTGTCTGGGCGACGATGTATTCAGATTCAACTCATCATCTTCATCTTCTCCCCTCTCTTCTTGAGTCAGGCATAGTTCCATCGTGTCATCATGTATGATTTCTTGTAATGAATTTTAAATGATATGATCAGTAGTATCAACAAAATAACAGGAATCATCTTGCTCTTTAGAATACCGCATGGCATCATAAATTTGAAAAATAATTTCTTCATCACCTATCCTCAGTGCGAGTTTACCACCACCTATATCAATAACAGCTCTAGCAGTGGCTAAAAAAGGACGCCCTAAGACTAAAGGAACATTAATGTCTTCATCCATGTCTAACATAATGAAATCAACAGGGAAGATAAATTTATCAATTTTTACCAAGACATCTTCGATAACTCCTCTAGGATATTTAATGGATCTATCTGCTAACTGAATACTCATCCTAGTGGGTTTTGGTTCCCCAAGATCTAATTGTTTGAACATTTTGTAAGGCATTAAATTAATACTGGAGCCTAGATCAGCTAATGCTTTCTTAATATTCAAGCTACCAATTAAACAATGGATAAAAAAACTTCCTAAGTCTTTTAATTTGGTTGGTAACTTATTTTAGAGGATGGTTGAGCACTCTTCATTAAGTTCCACCGTTGATACTTCTTCAAGCTTTCTTTTATTCGTCAGGAGTTCCTTTAGGAATTTTGCGTACTTCGGCATCTGCGAAATGGCTTCAACAAAAGGTAAGTTAATATGTATTTGTTTAAAAAGTTCAAGAAACTTACAATATTGGGCATCAATTTGTTCTTTTTAACTTGGCTGGATATGGGTGCTCGCTGAAATCATAGCTTTAAAATTTATAAATAGAATGATCAAACCTGGAAACTAACTCTGATAACGACTTAAAGGCAAGTGTACCAATCAGACAGTAGTATAGCTTAGGCAAGACCATATTATCGAACCCAAAGGAACTAAAAGTACTAATACTCACTTTCTTTTTATTATTTAGCCTAAAATATGGAGTGATTGGTTGATTTAATCTAGTTTAACGACTACTAAGCTAAAGACGCAAAGACAAAAAGAATGAATTGGGAAATAACTTGAAGAAACTCAATTGATTACGATGATACCCTCAAGAAGAATCCACCTAGACTTCACTTGTTACTTATTACTAAATCATATGATTTCTTTACTTAGCTTGATCCGTACGACTCCCTAACCTATATTAAACCCTCTCTTGAGGCAAATAACGTCTAACCTTAGGTTAATTAGTGGAACTCTCGTTCGCTTATAATAACCCCCTAGAATAGCAGTAAATCGATCAATGGATTCCTATTTTAGGTTTCAACCTAATTTGGCAAAATCTCGTAACCCTATCTCTAGGCGTTCGATCAACTTCGTTTAATTATGCTAAATCTACTCTTAAGCAGGGTCTATTCCTCCTCCACCTAAGCACATCAGATTTAGATTAAGCATGCATAATTTAGAACAAACTAAGTATTATCATATAATTCTGAAAATAATAACAAAATTCATCTAAGTTTCATCCTCTTCAGGTATCTGAAGGGTTTAGTTCATAACTTTAAAATAAAACATCTCAAGATAAAAGATAAAACAAAACATAAGAAATCCTTAAAACCCCATGAAGGAATTGAAGGAGAGATCCGCCATCTTGAGTAGAATTCTAGCTTCTTAAGATGGATCAACTGGCTATCTTCAAATGATTCCTACAAATGTGATCTTTCTGGCTTGGCACCTTAGCCTAGCTAACCGCCCCCTACTCAGGATGCACTTAGAGTGTTTATATAGGCTTTTAGAATCCTTTACTTGGTCCCTATGTGTCCTAAATTAAGTTTGCTTCCAACTTGGTGTTTGGACAAGCTTTATAAAGTGTTTCTTTGGCTCTAAGTATCCAAATCTGAGTGAAATTACTTTCTCCTGTAACAGGGGCATGACCATGGCACATACCCGTGTAAATCGTGGTTGGGTCGTGTCTTGATTCTGTCGATTTGGGCACGACTGTGTAAATCGTGGCATGGTCATGTCTTAGTTAATTGTCGAGGCACAGCTGTGTGGCTTGAAGTCCAAGCCTTGTCGATTTCTTCTTTGGCCCAAATTGGCCCATTTTAAGCCCATTTCTTGTACTTTTCATCCTCGGGTGCTTTCCTGATTATAAATATGAAAAGAAAGGATTAAAAGCACCTTTTTACATAAATCAGGGCTAAATCATCCTAAAAGCATACTAAATATGGGGTTTAAATATGTTACTTTTACGGTTTATCAAATATCCCCACACTTAAGATTTTGCTTGTCCTCAAGTAAAATTCTCAACTTATAATTAAAACGAACTTTCCATAATTCATAATTCTTATAAAAAATGTCTCATCATAATTCATAGATAATACATACATGGATAATTTAACTCAAAGACTCATAAAGATTCAAACAATTCTAAGTCATAAATTTGTAGCACGAAAAACACAGGTGTCACGCCTCTTCTAAATAATTACCTTTGATTCAAAACCGACAAGGATTGACATCGTCACTAAAGATTCACTCAAATCACTCAAATGTGTTTAAGGTTCACAATTAAGCATTCAAAAGTCGAACCTGAAAAGTTAATCTCATAGGCTTGCCTGAAAATCAAATATCCACCACTGTAATATGAGATGATACACAAATCAAAAGGTCTTTACTAGGGTTGTAACGGGGCTTGGGTTAAAGGTATGGATAAAGGCTGAATTAGAAGGGTTAGAATCGAGATTGAATTGACTAATTACCTAAATCTAAAAATAATGAACTATAAATAACTGATTACATCAATTGAAACTTTGAAACTAATAATAGTACGAGCTTTTTCTTTGATAATTGAAAATTAAATGCACAAGCTTACTTCTTATACTACTAATACTGAATATACTTTGAATTTTTTTTAGAATAAACTAGAAACATAATAGAGAGAACTTTAATAATTAAAATAGACTAATTTGGCAACTGATCAAATCAATTCTCGATAGAAGGGTAGTCAAAAGAATGGTGATAACAAATACAAAGGGTTTTGGGTTAATATTAAGCGGGTAATTCAATAAAAAGGGATTAGGATCAAAGGGGTTCACTAAGGGTTAATTCTGTAGGTAAGCTTTTTAGTGGAGTGAATGGGTTAAAACCTAGGTGCCTTTATCATCTCAGTATATCAAATCATAGATGTGGTCTCAACATGCATAAACGAGGCAAGTTCTAGAATAACAGTTCAAAGTTGACACACTCATAATCAATAAAGTGAGCATGAAAAAGAATATATGCTTTGTAAGGCTCAAAATCTCACAAAAAATTATGAGTATTTGATATCAATCCTTATAAATTTCAAACTTCAAGGTAATATTCAAATTCAATTCAACAACCTAGAAATTTTTTTTTTATTCTTGAAAAATAGACTTATCATGCTTGATTCTCTAGTATCTTAAAGTTTAAATCATCAATGCACAATTATCAATGAATTAATCCAAAACATATCAATAAAAATTATAAATCATTAGAAATTCCTAATTAGTAATATGAGAACAATACTTAAAAACAAGATTTAGAATTCAGATTTTTCGAATTATGTTGTAGTTAACCCCCCACACTTAAGTTTTACATTGTCCTCAATGTACAAAGCAAGATAATAATAAAGTCATAAGATAGGGAGAGAAGTGAAACTTCCTGAATTATGGATAAAGTCTTTGAAAAGAAATCGGATAGGATTGGAGGTGAACGTGGGGAAGCGTCTCGAGCCGTTTGAAATTGAATCCTCAAAGTAGTAGGTCTAATTTGATTGTATCCTAAACTAAATATAAATAGCATGAAGAATAATAAAGAAAGTAAAAATAAAAATAAGTAAATAATTAAATAGAGATACGGTCCACGCCCATGTGCCTAGCCGTGGTGCCCACACGGTCACGGCCACGGCCGTGTGGAAGGCCGTGTGGTCTATAAATCTACACTTTTAGTTTATTTGAATGCTTAAAAAGGGAAAATAAAAGTAAAAATAACAAATAAAAAATAACAAATAAAAATAAAAAATGGGGTTAGTGCTTGGGTTGCCTCCCGAAAAGTGCTCGTTTATAGCCTTAAGCTAGACTTACCTGTTATTTGCGTAATCATGGTGGTTTAAGGAGGTGGAAATCCTTTCTCATGTGATCAACTCGGTTATGGATATAAAGTTTAAGTCGAGTAGTGTTTACCTCAAAAGTGTTGAATTTAGGATTGCTTACCTCGACTGTGCCACATAGGAGGACATTAAGTACCTCAAAAGTGATTTCTTTGTTTGTCTTGAGGTCTGAATTGGTGATTCAAGGGTCTTCCTTATTCAACAATATCTGATCCTCTATTTTGATGTGATTTATTTTTCTTACCAGATCGTCTGGGTTTCCTTCGGGTTGACTTTGTATGGTTTTGGTTCCTCATGTGATTCTTCTTTATTGGCACGAGGTCTATGATCCGACTCAGGTTTGTAGCTTTGTGGTCTTTCCTGTAATGAAGGTTGTACAAGTTGGTTATCAACTTAATTTACTTTCTCACCTTTATCACTTAATGTTCTGGCCGAGTCAAGAGCTTGAAGAATGACTATCTCGTCGCCTACACGAAGTATGAGTTCTCCTGCAAAGATATCAATTTTAGCTCTGGTAGTTGCTAAAATGGTCTTCCTAAAATTAAGGGGATCGTGTTGTCCTCATCCATGTTTAAAACGACAAAGTTCACTGGGAATACGAATTTATCAATTTTTATTAGAACATTTTCTATTATACCCCTAGGAATTCTTATAGTTTTATCAGTTAATTGAATGCTCATCCTAGTTTGTCTGGGTTTCCTTAGAGCTAGTTGTTTAAACATTTTGTAAGGCATAACATTGATGCTTGCCCGTAAATCCGCTAACGCATTATCAATAGATAAACTACCAATTAAACATGGAATTATAAAACTCTCTGGATATTTTAATTGTCGTGGCAGTTTATTTTGTAGAATTGTGAGAACATTGCTTTTAGTTCCACGTGGTGCTCTTTGTCTAATTTGCGTTTGTTGGTCAAGAGCTGTCTTAAAAATTTCCTCGGGTCTGGTATCTGAAAAAGAGCTTCAAGAAGAGGTAAGTTAATATATAATTTCTTTAAGAGTTTAAGAAACTTACCGAACTGTTCCTCTGAATCGTCTCTTTTCATTGCTTCAGGATAAGGTATACGAGGTTGGTACTCCTTGATTACCGGTTTCGACTTTTCTTGTGTTCCCTCTACCTTACCTTCATTTACCTTGGCTTTTTGTAGTGGATTGGGTTCATCTAACCCGTTACTGGCATGGGCTGAGATGGCTTGAATTTACTCCTTCGGTTTAATCTCGGTGTTACTTGGTAGACGTCCTTGCGGTCGTTCAGACATTAGCTTTGTGAGTTGTTTGATTGCCTTAGTGGCTTCCTTGACTAACTTAGTAAGTTCCCCGAATCGGTTCTCATTGCTTTTAAGTGTTTTCTTAGTTTCTTGGAAACGATTTTCTGTGTTTGCCATGAATTTTGTCAGTATCTCTTCAATATTCGGCTCCTCTTCTTGTTTGTGAGGTGGTTGTTGAAAATCTGGAGGAAGTTCTGATCTTTGGCTATTTTGATCATCCCACAAGAAATTGGGATGGCACTTCCATCCTGCATTATAAGTGTCACCATAAAAATTATTTTGATATCTAGAATAGTTACCTGTATAGTGAGCTTGCTCGTTTTCCATGCCACATCCGTAGGGTGGGTACTCAGGATTCGCCATGCCTCCTAGATTTGAATCATATTGTATTTTTTGATGTAACTGCGAGGGACTATACCAATCATCAATCTTTTTATTCACGGAATTGCCCCCATGCCTTGCCACTGATAATTATTCAGTGCCATCTTTTTCATAGACTAAAATTTTCTGCCAAAAGAAAAATAGAGGAAAAAATTAGCAAAGTAAAAAAAATATAATAAAAAGAAATAATAATAATAAATTGGCTAAAGAAATAAAAATAGAGTTTTTTTAATATTTTAGTTCCCCGGCAACGGCGCCAAAAACTTGATCACTGAAATCAGAGCTTTAAAATTTATAAATGGAATGATCAAACTGGAAACTAACTCTGACAATGACTTAAAGGCAAGTGTACCTATCAGACAGTAGTATAGCTTAGGCAAGACCGGATTATTGAACCCAAAGGAGCTAAAAGTACTAATACTCACTTTCTTTTTATTATTTAGCCTAAAAATATGGAGTGATTGGTTGATTTAATCTAGTTTAATGACTACTAAGCTAAAGACGCAAAGACAAAAAGAATGAATTGGGAAATAACTTGAAGAAACTCAATTGATTACGACAATACCCTCAGGAAGAATCCACCTAGACTTCAAGTAATATCCTGATTTTGGGGGTCTGTGCATTTGGTATGTTGCATGGCTAAATTAGTAGGTTAAGGCTTTAAGGTGTGAATTGGGCTCGGATTTGGGCTTTAAAATCGGGGATAGATTATTTAAAAATAGTGTTAGTAGTAATTAAATCTAAATAGTTTTGTTTGGTAGCAAGCTGGGCTCGTGGCCTAAAAATCTGGAGTGCTTTGAGTGGGCATTAAGGTGGCGTCACTTAGGGGGATTATTGGGCCATGTGTGGCCACTTGAAGCCCAAATGGATGGGTCAATTTTGGCACTAAGAAGGGAAGGCGGTGGACGGCACATTGGTTTTAATTTAGGAGCCTTAAATTCTTTTATTTTGTGTAATTAAAAGATGATAGTTAAGATGGAAGAGTTGGTTCTATTGTGGGCTCTTCAAAGGGTGAGATAGGGATGTGATAGTAGATGGAGGAGATAGGAGATAAAGGCTATCAGGATAGGGGGAGAGTTGGTCGAAACTACAACTCTGAGGTGTGTGCATGTGTACCCGAAATTGGTAGCCAGTTATCATCTCTTTTCATTTGTTTTTCTCATCTTTTCTCTGAAGCCTAATTCTTTTCTTCCAATTTCTTTAGTTCTTCCCAAAACCGAAACTCTCTAATTTTTTCTCCTCTTCTCGAAAACCCTTTGAAAACTGAATACTCCTTGTGCACATTTTCTTTCTCTTTAAGCTGAATCATCAGGTAGGATCTCTGTTTCCCGAAGGTGCACCGTAAGCCAAATACTCCTCTGTAATCTGGTAAGTTTCGAGATTTCTTTCCTCTGTGATTTCTCTATTTCTATTGAGTTTCTAATCTGAAGCACTTGTACTTAGGCTCTGTCGATTTCCCATCTCTGTCCATAGAAGCCGAATCCTACCTATCTATAGTCAGAAGTGCCAATTTAGTGGAAAAGCCGAAGGTAGGTGGTGGTAGTTTTGACCAAAAGGCCTTTCTTGATTCTTTCTATTTAGCCGAATGACATATAGGTTGGGATGGTTGTGATTTTTGATTTTTTTAATATTTGGGGAATGGCCGAATGTAGGTAGGTTGGTAGTGGTGTTTTCTCAAAGACATTCGGGATTTGATTAATCAGGTAAGAGTTCATTTTAAGCGTTATAATTGTTTGAGTAATTAGATCTCATCATTTAAATGGTTTAGTGATTAAGGGATTATTATGGACTCGAATAATAGTCAAGCAAAGGAAGTTGGATCTGTAGACCCAACGTCGAAATACAAGAGATGATCAGTATCGGGAGTGCGAGATTGGCCTTTGGAGTGTGGGCCGACATCGAAAGTAGATCGTAGGCCGATAGTGGTAGTGTCGAGTGACAGTAGCGTAGAAGCAGTAAAAGTGTTAGTACAAAAACTAGGTGTGTAACTCTTACACACTTTCTATGTATATGTTATGTGTTGTTAAAAGCCGGAATGACGGCAGTGGTTACTAAATACCCCTGTGAGTAAAAGCGAGGATGCCGGGTAAGTTGTTATTGTTTCTCATGGTAATTGAGATCTATGAAAGCATGTTATTTTGTATTCATAAATCTTGTATGTTAAGCATGGTCATACTGATATTGTTGGCATATATATGTGTTATGGGTGATGAGAGGAAGGGGAAGTATGATCTATCAGACTGTCACCAGTGATTTGGTATCACACAGTGGGTTGGCCCCACATATTATAAATAAATTGTGACTAAGTCTTAGTGGTTTGGCACCACCAGTGGTTTGGTACCACATACGCTATTTTCGTAACTTCGATTACGAGTGGTTTGGTACCACATATAATATCTTTGTAACTTTGATACCAGTGGTTTGGCAAAGACCAAAGGTTTGGTACCACAAGGGTAGTTTTGGGAGATATGGATGGATACCTAGGTTGATGGGTTGCATGACGTGCATATTTGTATCTGAATTTGTGTAAGAGCATATTTCCATTTGGGATGGGAACTTACACACTGAGTCTAGGTGACTCACCCCTTCCATTATATTTTGCAGATAATCCTTAGATCGTGGATATGGAGCCGGAGTGGACTCGAGGTGGCCATGCTCAGCATTTGGTTTGTTACGCAGTTTTCCATTCGAACTTGGTTATTTTATTTAATTTTGATTTTCAATACTGTAATAAGGCCACTCAAGTTTAATTTTTGGGTTTTATTTAATTGGTTCTTTAATTTGTTTTAAGCATATTCAAACGTTATGAAGTGGTTGTTTTCGAAACCTAATAAAACACCTGTTTTCTAAAGTGATGACTAAGTAATAGTTATGAGGTAACAATTAGGCAATTAAGAAATTCTAAAACAATTTTTAACGCATTTTAGATGTCACAAGATTCAACTTCGTTTTCTCTAAGATCTCACGTTGGTTTTCTTTCGAAAATAAAGTTGACAAATCGGTTTTCCAAATGTTTTCTTCTCCGTGTCACGCCAGATTCGGTTGTAGTGTTTGGACCGAGTTTGGGGTGTTACACTGCACTTGTTACTTATTACTGAATCATATCATTTCTTTACTTAGCTTGATCCGTAGGACTCCCTAACCTATATTAAACCCTCTCACGAGGCAAATAACGTCTAACCCTATGTTAATTAGTGGAACTCTCGTTCGCTTATAATAACCCCCTAGAATAGCATTAAATCGATCAATGGATTCCCATATTAGATTTCACCCTAATTAAGCAGAATCTCGTAACCCTATCTCTAGGCATTCGATCAACTCCGCTTAATTATGCTAAATCTACTCTTAAATTGGGTCTATTCCTCCTCCACCTAAGCACATCAGATTTAGATTAAGCATGCATAATTAAGAACAAACTAAGTATTATCATATAATTCAGAAAATAATAACAAAATTCATCTAGGTTTCATCCCTTTCAGGTATCTGAAGGGTTTAGTCCATAACTTTAAAATAAAACATCTCAAGAGAAAAGATAAAAGAAAACATAAGAAATCCCTAAAACCCCTTGAAGGAATTGAAGGAGAGATCTGCCGTCTTGAGTAGAATTTTGGCTTTTTGAGATGGATCAACTGGCTATCTTCAAATGATTCCCACAAATGTGATCTTTTTGGCCCAACTCCTTGGCCTAGCTAACCGCCCCCTACTCAGGATGCACTTAGGGTGTTTATATAGGCTTTTAGAATCCTTTACTTGGTCTTTAAGTGTCTTAAATTAAGTCTGCTTCCTCCTCGGTGTTTGAACAAGCTTTGGAAAGTGTTTCTTTGGCTCTAAGTATCGAAATTCGAGTGAAATTGCTTTATCCCGTAACAGGGGCACGACCATGGCACACGCCTGTAAATCGTGCTTGGGCCGTGCCTCGATTTTTTTGATTGGGGCACGGCCGTGTAAATCGTGGCACGGCCGTGTCTTAGTTAATTATCGAGGCATGGCCGTGTGGCTTGAAGTCCAGGCCCTATCGATTTCTTCTTTGGCCCAAATTGGCCCGTTTTAAGCCCATTTCTTATTCTTTTCATCCTCGAGTGCTTTCCTGAGTATAAATATGAAAAGAAAGGATTAAAAGCACCTTTTTACATAAATCAGAGCTAAATCATCCTAAAAGCATACTAAATATGGGGTTAAAATATGTTACTTTTATGGTTTATCAATGGGATTGGTGGTTTGTTTTCGTTGCGTACTGGATTTACATCCTCAATCCCCTTATCGCTTGCCTTGTTATCTTCGTACGAGATTTGTTTCTTTAGGTCGACTAATTTTTTTCCACTTCCTAGTTTGACTGCTTTTACCTGTTCTGCTCCTTTAGGAAAAATTTCTGCCCAAATTTCACAGATCATCTTAGTAAGTAATCCAACCGTCTTAGGGAGTTCCTCAAATGACTCAGTAAGTTTTTCAACTGACACTTGTTAATCTTTAAGGGTTCTCTCGGTATCTTGTAGACGTTTTTTTGTGTCTTCTGATTTTGCTAGCATCTCCTCAAGGGTTGGTTTCTTCTTTTGTGGATAAAGCTGATTCTGGAAGTTTTGAGGAGGTTCCTGTCTTTGATTTCCTTGATCTTCCAATGAAAAATTTGGGTGGTTCCTCTAACCTGGATTATAAGTGTTACTATAAGGATTATTATTGGATCTGAAATTATTACCTATGTAGTTCATCTATTCGTTCCCTACTCCTAGTTGGTAGGGTGGGTACTCAGGATTCGCCATAGTTCCACTTGTGTCGCACTGCTTGACTGGATGTGCCTGTGAAGGACACCAACTATCTAGCTTTTTATTCATCATCTCTATCTGTGTTGATAGCATGGTTATTGTATCTAGATTGTAGACTCCGACTGATTTTTTTAGTTTTGTCCTTGTAACCTGCCACTAATAATTATTCAGTGACATCTCTTCAATGAACTCGTATGCTGCTTCAGGAGTTTTATTGTTTAGGGTTCCATCGGCGGCTGAATCGCTTAGTTGCCTCGTTGAGGGGTTTACACAATTATAGAATATTTAGACTTGTAGCCACAAAGGTAATCCATGGTGTGGACACCTTCTCAACAGATCCTTGTATCTCTCCCATGTGTCGTATAGCGTCTCTAAATCCATTTGCACAAAAGTAGAGATATCATTTCATAATTTGGCCGTTTTGGCCGGTGAGAAATATTTTAATAAAAACTTTTCGGTCATCTGCTCCCATGTAGTGATTGGCCCTCGTGGAACGAGTTTAACCACTGTTTGGCTTTATTCCTTAATGAAAAAGGGAATAATCGAAGACGTATGGCATCGTCAGAAATGCCATTTATTTTGAAGGTATCACAGAACTCTAGAAAATTAGTGTAACACTCCTAACCCGTATCCGTCGCCGAATTAGGGTTATGGGCATTACCAGATAATCATTACTTTTATTCAATCAATTCAATCATATTTAAACAAGCTTATATAATAATAATACACAAAAAAGCAAACCATTACATGTGCATAAAACATATTTATTCCACTAAGCCAAATCATATATGGCACAAACATTGACAAACATAAGTTGAACATGCAAAATACATTTTATGAAAATCACAAAATAATGCAAGTATCGTAAGCCTTAATTGCTATGTCATTATTTACTTATAAAATACTCACGCAATTTAACCCATTCGTATCTATGTGATTGAATAACATAATTCAATTATCATTTTATACTAACCCACTTAAAGGGGCGAATATACCAACATAAAAGATATTAGCAGATGTCCAAACTTACAAACTCAATAAACATCATATAAATACATATCTACTTGACCAAATATACATAGACACATATATGCAATTATATGTACCTAGCTCATACCAAAGTTCAAATAGATCCAAATAATCAATCAGATCAATGTTCACATGAATTCGTTTACATGCACATATTTGAACCGAAAATAACTATACGGTATATACATTATTTTTGTAATAGTTAGATTCATATACAGGCATTTATTATAATTTAATAAAATCATATCAACTCATGCACTTTTATCATTTCCAACAAATCATATTATCTAGTTATCCAAATACCTATTCGGCCTATAATCATCTTCTATCAAAATTTTTATCGGATTCCTATTCTTTAGCAAAAATTCTATTACATCCGAATATGCACAAACATATATCACATTTCAAGCATACATATATAACTGACTAGACATATTCATGAGCAATGTACCTAAAATATACTTGTTTAATATGCCGAATTAACCTGTTTAAGAATCATGCAAAAAGACCAAATACAAACAAACCATAGCACCATAATTTGATCATTTTATCATCGAATCACCTCATTTGAACTTAAAAAGAAATACACATACCCAATATCTTTTATAACCTAACATTACTAACCTATGAACAAAACACAACTATGGTTCAATATAATCGAGTATACAATTAATTATTCATACCACATTACCCAACTCATATTTTCACTTCTCAATCACATATTTCCTTACCATATTCAATTAATCCTTGATTGGGTTTGCACAAACATTAACGATATAAACCGACTATTATATCAAAAGCTTGATAAACATACTTAACCAAAAATTTAGCCATATTCGCATAGCTATTATATACATGAACCAAAAGTTTTCAACAAACAAGGTCAAGTCTTTCCTATACATGCCTCTATCCAAAACCAAAATGAAAGAGTACCAAAATTAGATCGATAGTGTGGTCGACTGTCTTGACGATCCCGTTGAGCAGGTAGCCTTTACCTAATCTATAAAATAGAGGAGAACATTACACACAAATAAGTTTACTAACTTAGTAAGTCCCAAGCTCAAAATGATACTACATTCAATTACTTAAACATTTAAATCATTCATCTCAACCATGTTATCATATTAAAATTTCTTACACCTTTAGCACTACTATTTGAAAACCGAATCTCCATGATGGTACATTCAAGCTCAAACTCACCATATAATACTTGTGCACATCAATCATAATCTCAAATATACATATCACTGCACTCGTAATATTAGTTAAACTCTAGTAACATTAAACATATCAAACCTTACTTACTTACTCGAGCCTTTAACTAAACACATTAGTTACGATTTACCTTGAACAACAATTCGGTTTCTCCTTTGTAAACACATCACCAAGATAAAGCCCGCTAGGCATTTAAAGCTCGAATAGTTCACGGCACAAAGCACGCTAGGCATTAGAGCCGAAATAGATCACCAAGATGAAGCACGCTAGGCATTAAAGCCCGAACTAGATCACCCAAGACAAAGCTTGCTAAGCATTAAAGCCCAAATAGATCACCAAGACGAAGCACGCTAGGCAATAAGCTCTAACATGTCACCCAAGACTAGGCACGCTAGGCATTTAGCCCAATTCAACGATTTAACATTTCAATACACTTTACTTAATACTGAAATCACCACAACTTATATACTTCATACAACTTTCATTTATCAAACCAAACTTACTTACTTACATCATATTTAACAAATTAAACTCACTATCAATTTATACTACCACATTCGACCAACATACATTTTTATGCTTTAAATTTCCTAACTTTATCATATGCAATGTTCATAAATATTCCTCTAGTATACACTTGCTTAAGGACTTACCTCGGTTGTCGATGGATACCGTAAATCGGCTATTCGAGAACCTTCGCCTTCCCCGATCCAAACTGCTTTTCTTTGCTCTTGATCTAAAACACATTCAAATTTAGCTCATTCAAGTACATTTCATCTCAATTTAGTCCCTAAGCACATAAATAGGAAAATTACCATTTTACCCCTACTATTTCAATACTTTGCAATTTAGTCTTATTTGCATAAAACTCAAAATACATCAAATTTCCCCCTACTCCTTAAGGGCCGAATATGTATAAGGACTATACAAGTCCATTTCTTTCATTTATTTTGTAATTAAGCCCCTCTAAAATTTTATTTTTACAATTTGGCCCTAAAAACACAAATTCACCAAAACTTCCAACACATAATATACTAATTTTTAACCTATCTATCATCTAACATCATCAAGCATCATAAACCTCAAGAATTCATCAATGGCCGATTCATATATACACACTAATCTTAGAAATTCTAGCATGGGTCGGGTAATATACTAAGCAACGATCTCAAAAACGTAAAAATTAACAAAAACTGAGCTAGATGTCTTACCTATTTAAGCTTGAATAAGGCCGGATGTTTCAAGGCTTTTATCCCCTTTTTCTTTTGTTTTTTTTGGCCAAAGATGAACAAGACATGGCTTTTTAATTGTTTGTTTTATTTACATATATTTATTAGTTTATTTTAACATATAATGTAATATTATATATTATAAAACTCAAACACTATTACATGCATCAAGGTGGCCGGCCATTAACCTAAAAATGGGCTATTTTCCCTTTTAATACCTCACATTAAAAAGCCATGCTCAATTTAACACGTTACACTTTAGTTGGCCACTTTTACTTTTTACGCGATTAAGTCCTTTTTATCAAATTCAATACTTAAACGATAAAATTTTTCTACGAAACTTTCCCACACATAAATTCATATATAATAAGCACTAAATATAATATTTAAATATTTCTCGGGTTCAGATTCATGGTCCCAAAACCACCGTTCCGATTAGGGTCAGTTTCGGTCTGTTACAATTAGCTATATGAGTATTAGGGTCTTCATCCTGTAAACCATCAAATTAAACAAATTGTTGAATCATTTGTATTGTGTTAGGCTTTAATTCAAAATTGTTAGTAGCTATAGCAGGCCTAACAATACTTGATTCTGCTCCTGTTAAATGCAGTTTAGCATAATCAAACATAGTACGTGGAGCATTGTTATCCACCACATCTTGTGGTTGTGGATTATTTTTGTCCATCCTTTCAGTAGGCTTGGATCTGCCTTCTTGATTTTCCTCTGTGTAATTTAGGGCTTGCTTGATTTCTCTACAAGTTCTCCGAGCAATAGCTTCAATATCACTGTCATATACCAAAGGTCCTCTCGGGTTCCTTATAGTCATAAACCAGTGGTACCTTGTAAGTAAAGAAAGAAAGAAAGAAAATCAGTGAAAAAAAATAAAAATAAAAGTAAATTGAAAAAATAATAAAAATAAAAAAATAATGGCTAAAGTAATAAAAATAGAGCTTTCTTAATATTTTAGTTCCCCGGCAACAGTGCCAAAAACTTGATCGCTGTAAATTAGAGTTTTAAAATTTATAAAAAGAATGATCGAACCTGAAAACTAACTCGACAATGATTAAAGGCAAGTGTACCTACCTAACAAAGAGTATAGCTTAGGCAAGACCGGATTGTCAAACCCAAAGGAACTAAAAGTACTAATACTAACTTTCTTTTTATTATTTAGCCTTAAAAATATAGTGAAGTTGCTTTAAACTAAATTAAACTAACAACTACTACTCTAAAGACACAAAGACAAAAGAGTGAATTGGGAAATAACTTTAGGAAAAACTCAGTTGATCAAGACGATACCCTCAGGAAGAATCCACCTAGACTTCACTTGTTATTTAACCCCTGAATCATATGATTTCTTTATTTAGTTTGATCCGTAAGACTCCCTAACCTATATTAAACCCTCTCTCGAGGCGAATAACGTCTAATCCTAGGTTAATTAGTGGAACTCTCATTCGTTTATAATAACCCCCTAGAATAGCAGTAAATCGATCAATAGAATCCCATATTAGGTTTCACCATAATTCAGAAAAATCTCGCCACCCTATCTCTAGGCGTGAGATCAACTCCGCTTAATTATGCTAGATCTACTCTAAGGTAAGGTCAATTCCTCCTCTACTTAAGAACATCAGATTAGATTAAGCAACATAATTTAGAAAAAACTAAGTACTTAACATATAAACCAAAAAAATCAAATAACAAGATTCATCTAGGTTTCATCCCTTTCAGGTATTTGAAGGGTTTAGTTCATAACAAAATAAGAAAATATCTCAAGAGAAAGGATAAAACAAAACATAAAAAATCCCTAAAACTCCCTAAAGGAATTGAAGGAGAGATCCTCCGTCTTGAGTAGAACTCCAGCTTCTTGAGATGGATCAACTGGCTATATTTGAGTAATTCCCTAAATGAAAGCTCTGGCAGAAGGCTTCTGCCAAACTTTGATTCCCTAGAATAGCTGCCTTGGGGTGTTTATATAGGCCTTGAGATGCTTTACTTGGCTTCTAAGTATCTCCTTCAAGTAGAATTACTATGAGGGTGTTTAAGTAGACTTAGAAGTATGTTTCTTTTCCTTCAAGCATCCAATTCTATGTGAAATTACACTTTCCCGCGGTAAGGGCACGCCCATGGCACACGCCCATATAAGTCGTGGCCAGGCCGTGTTTGGACTTGTTGGTTGGGGCACGACTGTGTAAATCAAGGTTAAGGCCGAGTCCTAGATGATTGGCGAGGCACGACCGTGTGGATTGTAGTCCAGGCAGTGTCGATTTCGTGAGTTGGCCCAATTTGGTCCGTTTTAAGCCCATTTTGCGTTCTTTTTATCTTTGGGTGCTTTCTTGAGTATAAGACATGAAAAGAAAGGATTAAGAGCACCTTTTTACATAAATCAAGGATAAATCATCCAAAAGCATACTAAATGTGGGATTAAAATATGTTACTTTTACAGTTTATCAGTGAAATACTGAGACCATTTTAGTTTAATATGATGGCACTAAGTGTGCGATATTATTATAGCTTTGGCTAATTGATTGGCACTAAGTGTGGGAGTATATTGAACGTTTAAAGATGATCGAATGGATTAATGTATCGAGCATTGTGGTGGTAAATGTGATAGATAAATACGCGATGTACAGGTATGTGTGGAACCTATGTGGTTGTTGATATTGAGTATGAATGAGATGAAAGGTTATGAGAATGGATAATAGAAATAGTTGGAATGAGTAGCATTATGAATGCTTGTCTATAAGCCTAAATGAATGATATGAAAGTAAGAAATAGTATGGATGAGATTGAGTATTGATATGAGTTGAACTATCTGCTAGTTAATTTTGCATATTTCATATGAATTATTGAGTTAACTGTGTTATATTACAAACTTACTAAGCTCTAAAGCTTGCTGTGTGAAGTCTTTTCTATTTTACAGTGGTAAATAAAGCTAGCTCAGATTAGGGGATCATCAGCGACTCAATCACACTATCAGACATCTATTTTGGTACCGTTTGTAAGTTGTATTTATAGTATATGGAATGTATAGGCTAGTAAGGTTGTGAAATGTTTTGAGATGTATAAATCTTTCCATGTGATATGGCTTGATAATGGAATGATTTTGGTACATGTTTTGTCTATGTGAAAATGGTGTATGTGATATGTAAATATATGGTCTTCTGTGAATGGCCTTTATGGTATGCTTTGATGAAATAGAAATGGTATGTTTCATTCTTGATTGGGTTTTTGAGATGGTGAATGATTTGTATGTTATTTGATGTTCGAATTGAACATGTAGGGATGACCCAAATTGGGTGGCAATTTGGCTTTGTAAATGACCTATAGTTGCCCACACGGGTGAGTACACGGGCATGTGTCTCGACTGTGTCCTTCACTGTCCTTATTCGAAGCAGGCCAGACTTGCACACGGGCCAGACACATGGGCGTGTGATAGGCCGTGTAACCATAGTCAGTGTTGCACATAGGCCAGACACACGGGCGTGTGACAGGCCGTGTGACCATAGTCAGAGTTGCACACGGGGTAAGACATGGTCTAAGGTATGGCCGTGTGAGGAACACGGCCTAGCCACACAGGCGTGTGCCCTATTTTAAAAGAAAAATTTTTTAAGTTTTGAAAAGTTTCTATAAGAGATTAGTTTAGTCCCGAACCTTCTCTAAAGCATATTTAAGGCATCGTTGACCTTCTAAAGGGATATTTTGTTTTTGACTAAGTATGATATGCTGATGTGTGAGTCACGGTGGTTTAAATGTTATAATTCGATGGGTAATACCTATTAACCCTAGTCCGACGATGGATACGGATTAAGGGTGTTGCATTTTATTGGTACAAGAGCTATGGTTTAGTCGATTCTAGGACTAACGTTGCGTGTGAAAGTTTAGCTATACATGCCATATATATCTGGGATAGTGTGATGAATCCTGACAGTTAAAAATGTGTTTTCGTATAGTAAATGGAACCCGATTGAGCTGTAGCTGATGATGTTGAGAGTAATGTGCCTGCTCCCGCTCAAGGGACAGCACCTGCTGAATCTAGGCTAATTGCTAGTTGTCACGAGGGAGAGGCAAAACAAGCCTTATTCCAAATGATGAATGAGTGGTTCACAGAGTTCGTTCGAATGAATCTGGCTGCTCAACAACCTCTACCCCCGCAAGTTGCCGTAGCGCCCCAAGTTATAGACCCAATTTGGTTGAGTAAACCTCCAGTTGATAAGATTCATAAGTATGGGGCCGAAGAGTTCAGGGCCACAGTTGATAATGATGTCGAGCGAGCTGAATTCTGGCTTGAGAATACCATTAGAGTGTTTGATGAATTATCATGTACTCCTGATGAATGTCTTAAGTGTGCTGATTCATTGTTGAGAGATACAATGTATTATTGGTGGAAAATATTGATATCCGGGGTTTCGAGAGAACGAATCACTTGGGATTTCTTCCAAACTGAATTTTAGAAGAAATATATCAGTCAACGATTTATAGATCAGAAATTCAAAGAGTTTCTCGAGTTAAAATAGGGTCATATGTCTATTAGGGAATCCAAGCGAGAATTTGTGAGATTGAGCCAGTATGCACTAGAATGTGTTTTGACAGAAACTACTATGTGTAAACGATTCATTGAAGGGTTGGATGAAGATATTAAACTTTTGGCCAGAATTCTTGACTTGACTGAATTTGTGGTATTGGTTGAAAGAGCTTGTAAAGCCAAGGAGCTTAGTAAAGAATAGAAGAAAGCAGACTCAGAAGCTAGAGACGAGATAAAAAGGTTGATGAGTAAGTCGTATCACTCTTGTCAAAGAGATTCAGAGATACAACCAATCGCTCAAATGCTTTGTTTGGACATTCGAGTAGAGATCGTGTGAAACGATATATGAGTTCTAAAGCTCAAATTCCAATGAAATCAAGTGTTGGCAGTGTCAAAAACAATAAGCCTGAGTGTAGATAGTGTGGGAGACATCATATTGGTGAATGCTAGGGCAAGTATAAAAATAGAGTTTGTTATAAATGTGGATCACGAGATCATTTCATTCGGGATTGCCCGGAGTTGGCTGAGAAAGATAATGCTCAGAGTCCGAGGCCGAGTAACACGGCAGCTAGGGGTAGACCACCTAGAAACACAGGAATTGTGAGTGGTAGTCAGAGAGGAACAATGGATACGGCTATGAGATCTGAGGCGAGAACACCTGCCAGAGCCTACGCTATTCGCGCTCGCGAAGAAGCGTCATCTCCAGACGTCATTACTAGTACTTTCACTCTTTTTGACACTGATGTGATTGCATTGATAGATCCAGGATCTACTCATTCATATGTGTGTGTAAACTTAGTATCTAGTAAGATTCTGCCTGTTGAGTCTACTAAAATTGTAATTAGAGTATCAAACCCCTTAGGCAAGTGTGTTTTGGTCAACAAAGTGTGCAAGAATTGTCCGCTGATGTTTCGTGATATTTGTCTTCCGGCTAATCTGATGATACTACCCTTTGATAAATTTGATATAATTCTTGGTATGGATTGGATAACTATGCATAATGCTATTGTGAATTACAAACGGAAGACTATCGATTTGATAAGTCAGAATGACGAGATAGTCCGAATTGAATCTAATAATTTGAATGGGTTATCAGCTGTAATATCTTTGATGAAAGCTCTAAATTATGTGAAAAAGGGATGTGAACCTTATCTTTATATGTAATTGATATGAAAGTGAAAGAAAAGAAATTTGAATATGTGCCTGTCGTTTGTGAGTTCCCTAATGTGTTTCCTAAAGAATTACAAGGATTACCTCTGATACAAGAAGTTGAGTTTTGCATTGAGTTAGTACCGGATACGACTCCTATCTCAATAGCTCCGTATAGAATGGCTTCGACAGAATTGAAAGAATTGAAGTCTCAGTTGCAAGAATTGACAAATAGAGGTTTCGCATGATCGAGCTTTTCTCCTTGGGGCGCTCTTGTTCTATTTGTGAAAAAGAAAGATGGTACGATGAGAATGTGCATTGATTACCGTCAGTTAAACAAAGTGACGATAAAGAATTAGTACCCTCTACTATGAATTAATGATTTGTTTGATCAATTGAAAGGGGCTATAGTGTTTTCAAAATAGACTTGAGATCAGGTTATTATCAATTGAGAGTTAAAGAATCAGATGTGCTGAAAACTACTTTTAGAACGAGGTACGAACATTATGAATTTTTAGTTATGCCTTTCGGACTAACAAATGCTCCTGCTATTTTTATGGACTTGATGAATCGAATATTCAGGCCGTATTTGGATCGATTTGTCATTGTGTTTATTGATGATATTTTGATTTATTTGCGTGATAAAATTGAGCATGCCGAACATTTGAGAATTGTGCTACAGACTCTACGTGATAAGCAATAGTATGCAAAGTTTAGTAAATGTGAGTTCTCGTTGCACGAAGTTGGCTTTTTTTTTTGGAGCATATTGTGTCAGCATCCAGGATACGAGTTGATCCGAGCAAGATTTCAACAATTTTAGAATGGAAATCTCTGAGAAATGTGTCTGAAGTCCACAGTTTTCTGGGACTAGTAGGATATTATAGACGGTTTGTGAAAGGCTTCTCGATGATTGCAACTCCATTAACGAAATTGCTACAGAAAGATGTTAAATTTGAGTGGTCAGAAAAGTGTCAGCACAGTTTTGAACAGTTGAAAACATTGTTGATAAAGGCACTAGTGTTAGTTCAACCTGAATCGGGTAAGGAATTCATAGTTTATAGAGATGCATTGCTGAATGGTTTAGGCTGTGTGTTAATGCAAGAAGGCAAATTTATAGCTTATGCCTCGAGACAATTGAAACCGCATGAAAAGAACTACCTGACGAATGATCTTGAATTAGAAGCTATTGTATTTGCATTGAAGATTTGGCGTCACTATTTATTGGGTGAGAAGTGTCACATTTATACTGATTACAAGAGCTTGAAATATCTGATGACTTAGAAAGAATTAAATTTGCAACAGTGGAGATGGTTAGAATTTCTAAAAGACTATGAGCTAGTAATTGACTATCATCCGGGAAAAGCTAATATTGTTGCTGACGCATTGAGCCAAAAGTCTCTATTCACTTTAAGAACAATGAATACTTAGATAGATTTGTGTGATGATGGTGCGATTGTAGCTGAGATGAAAGTGAGGCTGTTGTTTTTACAGCAGGTTTACGATGCCCAAAAAATTGATGCCAAGATGATGGCAAAACAAGATCAATGTGATTTGAATCCTGACTCAGAATTTTGAGTTAATGAAATGATTGTTTGAGATTCTGAGACGGAATTTGTATTCCAATAAATCCAGAGTTAATTCAAATGATTTTGAAAGAAGCGCATAACAGTCGCTTATCGGTTTATCCTGGAAGTACAAAGATGTATAATGAATTGAAACAACTTTACTGGTGGCCTGGAAGGAAAAGAGTTATCTCTAATTTTGTTTCAAAATGTTTGATCTCTCAGCAAGTTAAAGCTAAACATTAGGTGCCATTTAGTTTGTTATAGCTGATCATGATTCTTGAGTGGAAATGAGAGAGAATCTTGATGAACTTTGTGTCAGTTGCCCCTGTATCCGAGAAAGAAAGTTACAATTTGGGTGATAGTTGATAGGTTAACAAAATCAGCTCATTTTATTCCTATGAGAACGGATTATTCGCTTGATAAGTTAGCTGAATTGTATGTCTCTGAGGTTGTGCGATTGCACGGGGTACCATTATTTATTGTATCTAACAGAGATCCGAGGTTTACTTCGTGGTATTGGAAGAAACTGCAAGAGACTTTAGGTATGAAGTTGCACTTCAGTACTGCTTTTCATCTACAAACAGATGGTCAATCTAAATAGACTATTCAGATTCTCGAAGATATGTTGAGATGTTGTATTCTTGAGTTTGAAGGTACGTGGGAAAAGTACCTGCCTTTGGTTGAATTTGTGTATAATAATAGCTTTCAATCAAGCATTAAAATGGCATCATATGAGGCTCTTTACAATCGTAAATGCAGAACACCATTGTACTGGACTGAACTTAATGAGAATAAGATTCACAGGGTAGATTTGATCAAAGAGACTGAGAAAAAGTGAAAGTGATTCGAAATAGTTTGAAAGCGGCATCAGATCTTCAGAAGTCTTACAAAGATTTGAAACGAAAAGATATTGAATTTGAGATCGGTGATAAAGTGTTTTTGAAAGTGTCTCCGTGGAAGAAAATACTCCGTTTTGGCAAAAAAGGCAAGTTGAGTCAAAGGTTTATCGGGTCGTATGAGATTTTTGAGTGGATTGGGTTGGTTGCTTATAGATTGTTATTGCCCCCTAAATTAGAGAATATTCATAATGTGTTTCACATATCGATGCTTCGACGATATAGATCCGATCCGTCACACTTGATTTCCCCTATTGAAGTTGAGATTCAGTCAGTTTTATCATACAACAAAAACCTATTAGAATTCTGGCTCGTGAGATCAAAGAGTTGAGAAATAAGAAAATTTCTTTAGTGAAAGTGTTGTGGCACAGACACGGGGTTGAAAAGGCTACGTGGCAGCCTCAGGATACTATGAGAGAGCAATACCCGAATCTATTCACTGATAAGATTTTTGGGACAAAAATCCCTAAGGGGGAGAGTTGTAACAGTCCAATTTAGACCCTAGTTAGAACAGTGGTTTCGGGGCCACAAATCTGAGGTCAAAAAATATTTTAATATTATTTTCCGTGTTTACAGTATGTGTAAAAGTTCTGTGTGAAAATTTTATCGTTTGTGTGCCAAATTGTGTAAAATGACCTAATAGCGTAAAATGCAAAAGTTGTGTGCTAGAAGTCAAAGTACTTTAATGCTATGTCTTCTTAAATGCGAGGTCCTTAATAAGAAAATGGACCATTAACAAGGTTAATGGACATTCATGGACATGTGATAGTGGTTTTTAAATGTTTTTAGTAAGGGTAAATTGGTAACTGATGCATTAAGTTAATAAATTAAAACAAAACATCATTTTTGTTCATCTTTCTTCACCATTTCCGAAAATTGGTTGATAAAAGGAAGGTTTTTAGGGCTTTAAACATTCGGTACTTACAAGGCTTGATTGAGGTATATTTTGAACTTGATTTTTGATGATTTTTATGTTTTTGTGATCGTTGCTTTGAGTACTAACTAGCCTGTACCTTGATTTTCAAAATTTATGATGATTTCATGAAATACCATTGTTGATGGTTTGAGCTTTGTGATGTTTGAGGATGAAGCTAAGTGTTTGATGATTTATATACATGTTTTGTAAAGTGATTTTGAGTAAAAATGTATATTAGGGATTAAATTGTGAAATGTGTAAATTGAGGGATTCAAATGTGAAATAAATGTGAAATATTGGCTGCTAGGGGCACTATGGTAATTTGGCTAAGTATGGATTAAATTGGATTTTATGAATTTGATGTATTTGTGTAATAAGGACTAAAATGCTGAAGTGTGAAATTATAAGGGCTAAAGTACAAAATGTCCTAATTATGTGTTTTTGAATTAAGTTAAATGAATGTGTAATTGAATGAGTTGAATTTGATATTATATAGATCAAGAAAATAGAAATTCGGACTTAGATCGAGGCAAGAACAAAGTGCTCGATTGATCGACTAGTGTTATTGTTTCTACGTCTGAGGTAAGTTCGTGTATAATACATATTGTTTAAACAATGTTTATATGTAATGAAATGAATGGAAACGTGATGGTAAAGCTTGATTATATGAAACGTGGATTTGAAGATATGAGGCACTAAGTGTGCGAAAAAATAAGATAGCTATGGCTACAAAAATATGGCACTAAGTGTGTGAGATCAAAACAGTGTAGGCTGAATAATGGGCACTAAGTGTGCGATACTGAGACCATTTTTATTTAATGTGATGGCACTAAGTGTGTGATATTATTATAGCTTTGGCTAGTTGATTGGCACTAAGTGTGCGAGTATATTGAATGTTTAAAGATGATCGAATGGATTTATGTATCGAGCATTGTGGTGGTAAATGTGATAGATAAATACGTGATGTACAGGTATGTACGGAACCTATGTGGTTGTTGATATTGAGTATGAATGAGATGAAAGGTTATGAGAATGGTTAATGAAAAGAGTGGGAATGAGTAGCATTATGAATGCTTTTTTATAAGCCTAAATGAATGATATGAAAGTAAGAAATAGTATGGATGAGATTGAGTAGTGATATGAGTTGAGCTATGTGCTATTTAATTTTGCATATTGCATATGAATTATTGATTTAACTGTGTTATATCACGAACTTACTAAGCTCTAAAGCTTGCTGTGTGAAGTCTTTTCTGTTTTACAGTGGTAAATAAAGCTAGCTCAGATTCAAGGATCATCAGCGACTCAATCACACTATCGGACATCTATTTTGGTACCTTTTGTAAGTTGTATTTATGGTATATGGAATGTATAGGCTAGTAAGGTTGTGAAATTGTTTTGAGATGTATAAATCTTGCCATGTGATATGGCTTGATAATGGAATGATTTTGGTACATGTTTTGGCTATGTGAAAATGGTGTATGTGATATGTAAATATATGGTCTTCTGTGAATGGCCTTTATGGTATGCTTTGGTGAAATAGAAATGGTATGTTTCATTCTTGATTGGGTTTTTGAGATGGTGAACGATTTGTATGTTATTTGATGCTCGAAATGAACATGTAGGGATGACCTAAATTGGGTGGCAATTTGGCCTTGTAAATGACCTATTGTTGCCCACACGGGCATTTGTCTCGACTGTGTCCTTCACTATCCTTATTCGAAGTAGGCCAGACTTGCACACGGGTCAGACACACGGGCGTGTGATAGGCCGTGTGACCATAGTCAGAGTTGCACACGAGGTAAGACATGGTCTAAGGTATGGCCGTGTGAGGAACACGACCTAGCCACACAAGCGTGTGCCCTGTTTTAAAAGAAAAATTTTCTAAGTTTCGAAAAGTTTCTGTATGACATTAGTTTAGTCCCGAACCTTCTCTAAAGCATATTTAAGGCAACGTTGACCTTCTAAAGGGACTTTGTGTTTTTTATTAAGTACGATATACTGATGTGTGAGTCACGGTGGTTTAAATGTTATGATTCGACGGGTAATACCTCTTAACCCTAGTCCAGCGATGGATACAGATTAAGGGTGTTACAAATATTCCTTTAATTTTAGGAAGTCCCTTTTTAGCAACTACTAGAACTAAAATTGATGTTGGTACAGAAGAACTTATACTTCGTGTAGGTGACGAGACAATCACTCTTCAAGCTCTTGACTTGACTAGGACATCAGGAAATAAAGGTGAGAGCATAAATTCTATTAATGACCATTCGGTTAAACCTTCTTTTCAGGAAGCACCACGGAACTACACAACTGAGCCATATCCTAGACCTTGTGCCAACAAAGAAATAACTCACGAGGAATGAAGGCTTTAGATCGATGAACTAGACGAGTGGAAGACACATTTCAAGGAGAAACTAAAAACACACGAAGCAGAACCTGATAAACGGTAAAAGTATTATATTTTAACCCTATATTTAGCATACTTTTGGATGATTTTGCCCTCTATTTATGTAAAAAGGTGCTCTTAATCCTTTCTTTTCATGTTTTATACTCAGAAAAGCACCTAGGGAGGAAAAGAATGAGAAACAGGCTTAAAACGGGCCAATTTAGGCCAAAGGGAAATCGACATGGCCTGGACTTCAATTTACATGGCCATGTCTCAATCAACAAAATCGAAACACGGCTTGGACCACGATTTACATGGCCGTGACTAAATCAACAGAATCAAAACACGGCCCAAAGTCGATTTACATGGGCATGTGCCATGCCCGTGGCCCTGTCGTGGAAAAGATGAATTTCACTCGGATTTAGATACTTTGAGGCAAAGAAACACATTCCAAAGCCTATTCAAACATCGAGTAGGAAGTATACTTGAATTAGGACACTTAGAGGCCAAGTAAAAGCATTTCAAAGCCTATATAAAGAACCTAGAGGCCAACCTTCAAGGAGGCTGAGACGTTCGGAGTTCGGCAGAAGCCAGAACCCAGGGCGGTCAGTTAGGCAATCAGCTAGGCCAAGAAGCCGAGCCAGAAGGCCAGATTTGTGGGGATCACTCAAAGATAGCCAGTTGATCCATCTCAAGAGGCCTGGGTTCTACTCAAGATGACAGATCTCTCCTTCAATCCCTTTAGGGGGTCTTAAGGATTTCTTATGTTTTGTTTTATCTTTTCTCTTGAGATGTTTTATTTTATCATTATGAACTAAACCCTTTAGATACTTGAAGAGGATGAAGCCTAGATGAATCTTATTATTATTTACTAAACTATATGATAAATACTTAGTTTGTTCTTAATTATGTGTGCTTAATTCTTGTGTTAATATGTCCAGAATATTGATTCAATTTGAATGTGCTTAGGTGGTGGAGCAAAAGTCCCTGCTTAAGAGTAGATCTAGCATAATTAAGCGGAGTTGATCGCGCGCCTAGAGATAGGGTGATGAGATTTTTTCGAATTAGGGTGAAACCTAATATAGGAATCCATAGTTTGATTTATTGCTATTCTAGGGGGTATTAAGTGAGAAAGAGATTTTGTATTATTCGAGATCTAGGGGTTAGGCATTTTTAACTTAATTGTATGTGGTAGCGCGCCTATGTGTGGTTTGAGTGTGTTTTGGGAGTTTTGGGAATTTTAGAATGTAGGAGAATGCCTTAGAAAAATATTAGATTTTTAGTTCTTAAAAAGGGAGCTAGTCAAGATAGGCCTTAAGAAAATTTGTTGGAGGATTTAATCACAAGAATTCAGTTGGCAAAGTGGTAAGGAGGCACCACTTAGGGCCTTGGAAAGTGACGCCACAAGCAGTGTGAGGGGGGCTTAGGTTCGAATCCCATGGATAGACTTAAGGTGACTTTTATTTTGCATTTGTATGGCATGTGTTGGTCAAACTTTAATTAAGGTAAGGTTGGACTTTATCTTTTATGGATAGTAGACTAAGGGAATAAGGTAAGTGTTAACTTAAGGTATGGAATCAAGAAAATTTGGTATGATAAGGGGACATAAGGCATGAATCAAGGGCTTTGTGGATAGAATTGCTTGATGATTACAAGGCATGTATCAAGGTGGATGTTTTGGAAATTATTTCATGGCCATTTTGACCATGAATGTGGACGGCATTATGGACAAGGGGGGTGGCCGGATTTTGTTGTTGATTTTGGTAAGGATGAGTGGTTGGGTGTATTTCCCATTTGGTTATTTTTTGTACTTCCAAAACACCTTTTCTTTTGTAGCCGGTTTTGCATAGGGAGGTTTAGGCATTTTCTTATGTGCTTTCTTTTCCTGAAAGCTTTTGTGTTCTTTTTCTTTTTGAGACCGTAAACCAAGTAAGTGACCTCTTGTGCACCTCTTTCTCTTTTGATCATCTTTCTCCTCTCTTTATTTTGTTTAGGCCGAACCTCTCATCCCTTTTATTTCACCTTTGCCGCAACTTCTAAGCCTCACACTCTCCCTCTCCATTCTTTTGTTAAGAGCCGAACCACTCCATCATTCACTTCTTCTTTTCATAGTTCTTTCAAAAGTCGAATCCCCTATCTTGTGGCCATAGCCGATTGCATCTCTACCCCTGCCGATTTATTCATTAGACCAAAAGCCTATCATCTTTCTCATCTGAACCGATTTCTCCACTTCAGGTTCTTCTTGTCGATTTCTTGGAGTGTAGTGACCATTTGTGTTTTGGTCATTACTTTTGCGGTAAGAATCTCTTCTAGGCTGATATCTTTTCCTCTTTCTTTTTCTGATGGTTGAAAAGTAAAACTCTAATCTCTTCTATTCTCTTTGGCCGAAACCATGAAGGAAAGTTTCAGGATTTCTTTTGTAGCCAACGTGAAGAAGCATTGAAGGATTCTTTTGGGTTTGATTACTCAAGGTAAGGGTATAGTGTTCAGCCAAAGGCCACTCTCATGAG
The DNA here is from genome assembly GCA_025506655.1 of Gossypium rotundifolium. Classification (NCBI taxonomy): domain Eukaryota; kingdom Viridiplantae; phylum Streptophyta; class Magnoliopsida; order Malvales; family Malvaceae; genus Gossypium; species Gossypium rotundifolium. The sequence goes on along the minus strand of CP106728.1, from coordinate 59,295,858 downwards.
TTCTATGTTAGAGCCGAATCTAACATAGTGGTGTAGGAGGGAATTCATCAAATCGCAAGGTGCAAATCGTTTAGGCTTTGGGTTTCGGGATTTAGTCGACTGTGTCAAAAAAGGTGTGTAGTTATCGCACTGATCTCCTGCTATTTGGATTTGTTGTTTTGTATATATATATACGTATAAGATGTGTATGACAGCCGAAAATAATGGCTGAGATGGTGGCTACCCATAGTGGGTATTCGGTTAACCAGGTCAGTTTTATGATATTATTTTACCATGGTATATGTGTGGAATTGTGGTAAGCATGTGATGTATGCTCATTGGAATTTTACTATTATTTGGCCATGATACATTGGGATATGATTATTGAAGGACAGGGTGTACATTTATGTACGTGGTTTAGTGATGGCTACGAGCCTCACGTGGATTGATGATCGGCTTTGTGCCATATCGTGGTTGGTGATGGCTATGTGCCTCATCATGATTTGATGTTAGCTACGAGCTACATCGTGGATTGACGTTGACTGAGGTCGCGTTATGGATTATACTGTGATTTATTTCACGTGGACCAGTGGCTTGACCACTTGGTGGATGGCATTGCTTGCCAAATTGGTGTGTAGAGGTTGGAGGGTTGATTTAGTAATCCCCTGGTGTGTGGTGGCTGGATACGGGGGTGTGTAGAGGATGGACCCTAGGCTGGGTTGGGTGCATTTTGCATTATTATTTGATATGTGGATTGGTGTGGTTTGGGCTAAGCCCATGTGTGGAAATCTGTGGACTAATTACACACTGAGTCGGTTTGACTCACCTAATTTTTTTACCAAACAATGTAGGTGATACATGATTCTTGGACCGGGCTGGAGCGGATACGAGGTGGCCATGCAGAAGATTTTTTTCTTTGTCTTATGCACTTTATATTTTCAGTATTTTGAGTAAATATTTATTGTAATAAGGGCCACTTAAAGTATTTGGGGACTTTTATTGTGTTCGAGTTGGATTGACGATCGAGATGATATTTGGAATGTTTTATTTTAGAAAGCGATTTACATCATCAAAACTTATATTAAAGTTTTAATTCGGAAATTTGTAACAACATAATTTTACTTAGAATTTTAAATATACAATGTTTTTATAAATGACAGAAAATTTTTATGTTTTCACCCTTATGACAAATTCTTTTCAAACTTTTTCCTCAGTAGCATTCTAGATTCGGCCGTAGCGTTTAGGCCGGGTTTGGGGTGTTATAGATTTCCATTAATCAACCTAGAGTTAGACGTTATTCGCCTTGAGAGAGGGTTTAATATAAATTAGGGAGTCTTACGGATCAAGCTAAGTGAATAAATCAACTGGTTCAGTGTTAGATAACAAGTGAAATTTTGGTGGATTCTTCCTGAGGGTATCGTCTTAATCAACTGAGTTTTTCCCAGGGTTATTTCCCCAAATCCATTCTTTTTGTCTTTGCGTCTTAGTTTAGTAATTAATTAGTTAATTTATACTTAAACAACCAAATCATTCAATATTTAGGCTAAATAATAGGAAGAAAGTGAGTATTAGTACTTTTAGTTCCTTTGGGTTCGAAAATTCGGTCTTGCCTAAGCTATACTACTGTTCGATAGGTGTAGTTGCCTTAAGTTGTTGTCAGAGTTAGTTTCCACGTTCGATAATTATCTTTATAAATTTTAAAACTCAATAATTTATGACGATCAAGTTTTTGGCGCCGTTGCTGGGGAACTAAAATATTAAGAAAGCTTTATTTTTATTACTTTAGCCATTTTTTACTGCAATTTATTATTATTATTATTTTCACTTTGCTAATTTTTCCTCTATTTTGCTTTTGGCAGATAATTTTAGTCTAGATGGCATTAAATAATTATCAGTGGCAAGTCATGAGGATAATTCCTACTAAAGCAGTCAGTGTCTTCAACCTCGACGTGGTCACCAAGTTATCTAATCAGTTAGAGATGATGAATAAAAAGATTGATGGTTTGTATAGTCTCTCGTAGGTACACCTAGTAATGCAATATGACTCGAATCTAGGAGGCGTGGCGAATCCTGAGTACCCACCCTACGGATATGGCATGGAAAACCAGCAAGCTCACTATACGGGAACTATTCTAGACCACAAAATAATTTTAATAGTGACACTTATAATGCAGGTTGGAGATACCTTCCCAATTTCTCGTGGAATGATCAAAATAGCCAAAGACCGGAACTTCCTCCAGATTTTCAACAACCACCTCATCCACAGGAAAAGGAGCCGAGTCTTGAAGAAATGTTGAAAAAGTTCATGGCAGACACAGATGCACGTCTCCAAAAAACTGATACAACATTTGATAACCAAGAAATATCGATCAAAGAGATCAAGGACCGACTCGGGGAAATCACTAAAACAGTTGGACAATTCACGCAGCTGATGTTCGAGCGACCACAAGGGCATCTACCAAGCAACACTAAGATTAACCCAAAGGAGCAAATCCAAGCCGTAACAACTCATGACAGTGACAGGTTAGTGGAATCTGACCCAAGGCAAGAGCCTGTGGTGAGTGGAGGTAAGGTTGAGGTAAGCCAAGATTTACCAAACCCGATAATTACAAAGTACCAAGCTCGTGTTCCATACCTCAATGTGACAAAGAAAGACCACACAAAGGAAGAATTCGATAAGTCTCTTAAACTTCTAAAGAAATTTCATATTAACTTGCTGTTTCTTGAAGCTCTTTCGCAGATGCCAGATCCTAGACCTCGTGTCGATAAAGAAGAAATTCATGAGGAACGAAGGCTTTGGATCGATAAACTAGACGAATGGAAGACACACTTCAATGAGAGACTAAAAGCACACGAAGAAAAAGAGAGGCAAATCCATGATGAACTTAATGAGGGGACAAACCAGCTTAAGATAGGAGATCAGGTACTCAAAATCTCACCAGATGGAACAGTCGAGGTAACTAGTCCTAAAATCAGCACCTTTAAGGTAAACACTACTCGACTTAAACTTTATATCCATAACCGAATTGATTGCATGAGAAAGGATTTCCACCTCCTCAAACCACCATGACCATACAAATAACAGGTAAGTCTAGCTCAAGAATTTAAACGAGTGCTTCTCGGGAGGCAACCCGAGCACTAACCCCATTTTTATTTTTTATTTTATTTTATTTTATTTTTTTCCCTTTTTAGCATTCAAATAAACCAAAACTGTAGATTCCCAGACCACACGGCCTTGCACAAGGCCGTGACCGTGGCCGTGTGGGCACCACAAGTAGGCAAAAGGGTGTGACCGTAGACGTGTGGCAACAGGACAAAATTTTCCCCAAAACATGGGCCGCATTTCTATTTAAACCCCCTTTTTACTTTTTCTTTTCCAATTATCTTTCTTCTTTCATTTTCTATTATTTACTTTTACTTTTATTTTTATTTTTATCTTTACTTTTATTTTCTTTATTATTTTTTTCTTATTCTTTATGCCATTTAGATTTAGCTTATGATACAATAAAATCAGACTAGCTACTTCGAGGATTCAATTTCAAACGGTTCGAGACGCTTCCCCACGTTCACCTCCAATCCTATTCGGTTCCTTTTCATTGACTTCATCCAAAATTCAGGAAGTTTCACTTCTCTCCCTATCTTATGATTACTAAATTGCTATTATCTATCTTTGTACATTGAGGGCAATGTACAACTTAAGTGTGGGGGGGTTAACTATAGTATTATTCTCAAATCCCTGAATTATATCTAGTTCTTAAGTAATTTTCTCATATTACTAATTAGGATGAAATTTCTGATGATTTATGATTCTTATTGATATATTTTTGAGTAAGTCATATTTAATTGTGCACTGATGATTTATACTTTAAGATACTAGAGAATCAAGCATGATAAGTCTATTTTTCAGAATTAAAAATATTTTTTAGGTTGTTGAACTGAATTTGAATATTACCTTGATGTTTGAAATTTATAGGGATTGATGTAAAAAATACCCATAATTTTTGTGAGATTTGAGCCTTATAGAGCATATATTCTTTTTCATGCTCACTTTATTATGAGTGTGTCAACACTGAATTGTTATTCTAAAACTTGCCTCGATTATACATGTCAAGACCATATTTTTAATTTGATATACCGAGATGATAAAGGCACTTAGGTTTTAACCCACTCACTCCACTAAAAAGCCTACCTTCACAATTAACCCCTAGTGAACCCCTTTGATCCTAACAATCCTTTTTATTGATTTACCCACTAATATTAAACCAAAACCCCGCTTGTACTTGTTATCACCATTCCTTTTACTACCTTTCCATCGAGAATTGATTTGATCAGTTTCCTAATTACTTTATTTCAATTGATAAAATTCTTTCTTTATTATGTATTTACTTAGTTTGTTCTTAAAAAAATCGAACCAATCAAAGTATATCCAATATTAATAATATAAAAAAAATGAAGTATATTCATTATTAGTTCTATGTTCTAAGAGCTTACATGTTTAAATTCAACATCTTGAAGAAAAAGCTAGTATTATTAGTATTTTAAATTTTCGTGTGATTATTCAGGTTATTAGTTCATTTTTTTTAAAGTTAGGTAATTTGTCAATTCAATCTCGGTTCAAAACCTTCTAATTCAGCCTTTATCCTTACCTTTAACCCAAGCCCTTTTACAACCCTGTTAAAGACCTTTTGATTTGTGTATCATCTCATATTAAGTGGTGGAGATTTGGTTTTCAGGCAAGCCTATATGATTAACTTTTCAAGTTCGACTTATGAGTGCTTTTTCTTGAACCTTAAACACTTCGAGTGCTTTGAGTGAATCTTTAGTGAGGATGTCAATCCTTGTCAGTTTTGAATTAAAGGTAATTATTTAGATAAGGGGAGACACCTATTTTTTCAAGCTACAAAATATATGACTTAGAATTGTTTGAATCTTTAGGAGTCGTTGAGTTAAATTATCAAAGTATGAATTATCTATGAATTATGATGAAGCATTATTGATGAGACTAATGAATTGTGGAAAGTTTGTTTTAGTTGTAAGTTTGAATTTTTCTTGAGGACAAGCAAAAGCTTAAGTATGGGGGTATTTCATAAACCGTAGAAGTAACATATTTTAACCCCATATTTAGCATACTTTTGGATGATTTAGCCCTTGATTTATGTAAAAAGGTGCTCTTAATCCTTTCTTTTCATGTTTTATACTCAGGAAAGCCCTAATGTCGAAAAGAACGAGAAACGGGCTTAAAACGGGCCAATTTGGGCCAAAGGGGAAATCGACACGTTCTGGACTTCAATTTACACGGTCGTGTCTCAATCAACAGAATCAAAACACAGCGTGCCTAAATCAACAGAATCAAAACACGGCCTAAAGTTGATTTGCACGAGCGTGTGCCATAGCCGTGGCCCTGTCGTGGAAAAGAGGAATTTCACTCGGATTTGGATACTTTTAGGCAAAGAAAACATTCCAAATCCTATTCAAACACCGAGTAGGAAGTATACTTGAATTAGGACACTTAGAGGCCAAGTAAAAGCATTTCAAAGCCTATATAAAGAACCTAGAGGCCAACCTTCAAGGAGGCTGAGACGTTCGGAGTTTGGCAGAAGCTAGAACCTAGGGCGGTTAGTTAGGTAGTCAACTAGGCCAAGAAGTCGAGCCAGAAGGCCAGATTTGTGGGGATCACTCGAAGATAGCTAGTTGATCCATCTTAAGAAGCTGGAGTTCTACTCAAGACGGCGGATCTCTCCTTCAATCCCTTCAGGGGGTCTTAGGGATTTCTTCTGTTTTGTTTTATCCTTTCTCTTGAGATGTTCTATTTTATTATTATGAACTAAACCCTTCAGATACCTGAAGGGGATGAAGCCTAGATGAATCTTGTTATTATTTATTGAACTATATGATAAATACTTAGTTTGTTCTTAATTATGTGTGTGTAATTCTTGTGTTAATATTTCTAAAATATTGATTCAAGTTGAATGTGCTTAGGTGGTGGAGAAAAAGTCCCTGCTTAAGAGTAGATCTAGCATAATTAAGCGGAGTTGATCGCGCGCCTAGAAATAGGGTGACGAGATTTTTTCGGATTAGGGTGAAATCTAATATGGGAGCCCATAGTTTGATTTACTGCTATTCTAGGGGGTTATTAAGTGAGAAAGAGATTTTCGTTAATCAATCTAGGGTTAGACGTTATTCGTCTTGAGAGAGGGTTTAACATAAATTAGGGAGTCTTACGGATCAAGCTAAGTGAATAAATCATCTGGTTCAGTGTTAGATAACAAGTGAAGTTTAGGTGGATTCTTCCTAAGGGTATCGTTTTAATCAACTGAGTTTTTCCCAAGGTTATTTCCCCAAATCCATTCTTTTTGTCTTTGCGTCTTAGTTTAGTAATTAATTAGTTAATTTAGACTTAAACAACCAAATCATTCAATATTTATGCTAAATAATAGGAAGAAATTGAGTATTAGTACTTTTAGTTCCTTTGGGTTCGAAAATCTGGTCTTGCTAAGCTATACTACTGTTCGATAGGTGCAGTTGCCTTAAGTCGTTCCATAAGCAGCAAATTAAAAACAAAAATTCATTTAGGTGTTATACAAGGGATTCGAACCTCTTCCCTCTTACTAGAACCCATGCGCCAACTCCACCATGCCATATGCTCATTTTATGACACTCTTAGCACATAATTTAGCTTAAGTCTTAATCACCCTTGTTTCACTTCCATAAATTCTCAATTAATAAATTTTATTCCTTCTTCAAATTATGCTTTACCCTCTCAAAGACTTCAATAAGCACCAAATTAAAATAAAAGATTTTTCCTTTAAAATCTAAACACCAAAATCATGCAAATTTAAATACTCAGATTTTTAGGGTGTTACAACTCTACCCTCCTTAAAGAAAATTTCGTCCTCGAAATTTACCTCGTTGAAAAAGGTGAGGTATTGTTGCCAATTGCATCCTCCTGCTCCCACGTAGCTTCTTCCACTCGTGGTTACGCCATAGAACTTTGACCAACGCACGGTTTTCTTCCTTAATACCTTAACATCTCGCTCTAGGATTTCCACCGGTTCTTCTTCAAAGGACAAATCAATTTAGCTCCAATTCTTCTACCCAGATAATGTGCAAAGGATCCGATCTATAACGCCTCAACATGGAAACATGAAAGACATTGTGAATTTGATCTAACTCAGAGGTAACTCAATCGATATGCCATCGACCAACACGCTTCAAAGACACGATAAGGTCCAATATATCTAGGACTTAGCTTGCCCTTCCTTCCGAATCAAGATCTTTTTCCAAGGAGATACCTTCAAGAAAACCCGATCTCCCACACTATACTCGATGTCCCTTCGCTTCAGATCTGCGTCGACTTACGCTTCATCCGAGGCTTCTTTCAACCGTGCTCGAATAACTTTTACCTTATCCTCTGTCTCGATATCATCTCAGACCTAACATCTGTCTTTTCGCCCAACTCCCAACAATAGGAGAGCGACACTTACGACCATACAATGCCTCGTAAGGTGCCATCCGAATGCTAGACCGATAGTCATGTTGTATCGCGAATTACGCCAAAGGTAGATAATCCTCCCAACTACCCTCAAGTCGATTACACATCCTCTTAACATATCTTCCAATATCTCGAATTACTCTTTCCGATCGACCATCGACCGAGGATGAAAAGCCGATCGAAATTCAACTTCGTCCCCAAGGCTTCATGCGAGCTTTCCAGAATCGTGATGTAAACCTAGGGTCCCTATCCGATATAATAGATACTGGTACCCCATGCAACCTCACAATTTCGGATACATAAAGTTTCGCCAACTTCTGCAATGAATAATCCGTATTTAATCGGCAAGAAATGAGCGGTCTTCACAACCGATCAACAATTACCCAAACGGAATTTTTCTTAGTAGGTGTTAACGGTAACCCACTAACAAAATCCATAGTTATCCGCTCCCATTTCCAAAGAGGAATCTTTATCGGTTGTAACAATCCAGACGGTAATTGATGTTCTGCCTTCACTTGTCGACAAGTCAAACATTTTCCCACAAACTCGTAATCTCACGCTTCAACCCCGCCACCAATATCGCTTCACGGAGATCTCGATACATCTTATTTCCTCCGGATGCATAGCATAAGGGCTACTATGCGCCTCCGTAGAATCAATTGCCTCAAATCTAGATCCTTAGGCATGCATACTCTCCTCGAAAGCACAACACACCCTCCGTGTTTATTCCAAAATCCTCAATTTCACCATTTTTAACTTGTCGCAAAGAAGGTCCCAACTTCTCATCGATGTCTGCTTTTTCCTTGATTTGTTCCACCACGAGGTTTCACCAAGTTCTACTAACAAACTGCCATCCTCGTACAGACTCAAATGGGCAAACAAAGCTCTTAATTCAGATACCGCCTTACGACTTAACGCGTCAGCTACCACGTTAGCCTTTCCAGGATGGTATTCGATGGAGAAATCGTAATCTTTTAACAATTCTACCCATCTTCTCTGTCTTAAATTCAATTCCTTCTGGGTAAGGAGGTATTTAAGACTTTTGTGATCCGTGTAGATTATGGACTTCTCACCATAGAGATAGTGCCTCCAAATCTTTAGAGCAAAGACAACGGCAGCTAACTCCAAATCATGAGTAGGGTAGTTTACTTCGTGTGGTCTCAATTGACGAGAAGCATAGGCCACCACCTTTCCATTTTGCATCAACACACAACCTGCATCTGTGAGACGATCACAATAAATAAAGTGAATTCTTTTCCACCTCGGGTTGAATTAAACCGAGCTTCATCAGATCTTCTTCAATTTCTCAAAACTCTCTTCTTTGCTTTTCGGTCCGGATATACTGAGCTCCTTTACGCAACAATTTAGTTAGGGTGCAGAATCAACGAAAACCCCTCTACAAAACGCCTATAGTATCCAAATGCACCAAGAAACTTCAATTTCACCATCGATGTTGGTGGTTTCCAATCCGAATAGCCTCAATTTTCCGAGGATCCACCCTTATTCCTTCTACCGATACTACATGACCAAGGAAAGTCACCTCCTTTAGCCAAAATTCGATTTACCAAATTTGGCATACAATTGCTTATCACGAAGTAATTGTAATACTATCCGCAAATGTTTGGTCATGTTCCTCCTCATTTCTAATAAACCAATATATCATCTATGAACACTACCACAAACCGGTCTAAATATGGTTGAAAGACTCGGTTCATCATGTCCATAAATGCAAATGGTGCATTAGTTAATCCAAACGGCATCACCACAAACTCATAGTGTCCATAACGTGTCCGAAATGCCGCCTTATAAATGTCCGCTTTTTCACCTTAAGTCGGTGATAACCCGACCTTAAATCAATTTTGAGAAAATCAAGCTCCTTTTAATTGATCAAACAGTCGTCAATTCTTGGCAGAGGATACCGATTCTTGATCGTCAATTTATTCAACTGTCGTAGTCAATGCACATACGCATCGATCCATCCTTCTTCTTGACGAACAAAACCGGTGCTCCCCACGAGACACACTTGGTCGAATGAATCCACGGTCCAAACAATTCTTGAATTTGAGCTTTGAGCTCACCAACTCCTTCTGGTGCCATTCTATAGGAGCAATGGACACCGGAGCCGTCCCGAGCAAAAGCTCAATGCCAAATTCTACTTCCCGATCCGAGGTACACCGAAGTTCTTCAGAAATACATCGGAAATTCCTTCACCGTCCTCACATCATTCACGGATAATTCCTTGGCATCCACAAAGATGATAAAGGCTAGGAATGCTCCGTATCCTTCTGCACCAACTTCTCGACTTTTTAATGCAGATACCACATTTGCCGATAGTTCTTTCGCTCACCAATCATTATGACTTCCTTATCATCCGAGGTCCTTATCGACATTCGCTTTTCAAAGACAATCCAATTGCGCCGATGTTTGACCACCAATCCATGCCTGAATGAGATCGAACTCACGAAAGGTAGTTCCATCAAATTTGCTAAGAATACTTCCTCTTGGATTTTTAAGGGCACGTCTTTAAATATTTTATTAATAAGCTATTGACCGTCCTAAAGGACTAATCACCGCATCTCATTTTCGTAATTTCGATTCTAAATTGTGTTTCCGGATATGGCACTAGATACATATGAATGAGTAGAGCCAATATCTATTAAGGTAATAATAGGTACATCAAAAATGAAGAACGTATTCTGTTATCACATCTCGTGCATTGCCGTCTCGCTGCGTCTAACCGCATAGACCACCGTGCTTTCTTGCATCTCAGATTTCTCTATTACCATTGCCTCGACCGGTGCACCTTGACCACGACCAGCCCCATTACCACCACGACCGGTCCACGACCTCTCGGTGGTCAGCCGATTACCTCTGCCGGTCAGCATCATTATTACGGACTTCTTGAGTCGTATCCATTCGTCGAGGACAACTTTTGTAATCGATGTTCCATTGAACCGCATTTGTAACATGCGCCTGCTTTTCCTCCAACATTCCCCAAAATGTCTCTTCCCACACTCGGTGCAATCTCGACTTCGATTATTTGCTACCGGGTTCTCGCTTGAACCGATTCATCATTCCGGTTTCTTCCGAATCTCTTGGAAGAACCAGATCACATGTCTCTCTCTTGTTTCGGATCTTTCTGCTCGTAGCTCGAAGTTCTTAGCCTCTTCGCTATTTTAGCCTTCTCCACAAGAGTGGAAAATTTCTAACTTATCGTGGAGCAATCGAACCCTCACTCATCATTAAGTCCATCCTCGAAACGCATACAACGCTTCATGATCTGTTGCTACAATTGTCCCGCATAACGGCTCGGACGTAAAAACTCACTTCATATGCCGCCACGGTCTTACTTCCTTGGACAAGATTCAGAAATTCCTTCCTTCGAAGGTCTACATAGCTCGTTCACATATTTTCCTTGAAAGGCGCCTTTAAAGAATTCCCGATTAATCGGTATGGCTTCAAAGCCTTCTCGAACAAATGAGCCACCACCGATCGCCTCATCTCTCAATAAGGATACAGCTCCTCTTAATTTTTGCTCACCGTGCATTCCATATCATCCATAATCCGCTCCACGACTTCGAGCCAAGATTCACCACATTCGAGCTACACCGAGACTCCTCGAAAACTTCGCATTATTTGCCTTAAGTCGCTCAAATTGACCCACGAAGTTGTTAGCCCAATTCTAGTTCCAATGACCCTTTCCAAGACTCGTAGCATTGCCCGAGTCAATGCATGATCTTCTTCCATGTGATCGCGTGATCCGATCTCACTTTCAATTGACGCAAAGGCCCACTGCATATGATTTGGTGCTTCAGCCAGTAGCACTCGGCCTCTACCACGCCCACGTCTACGCGTCCACGACCACGCCCTCTTGTACTCATGATAGCTTGTTCGTTTATCGATTACAAGTTTTATGAATCGAAATTTTGTTTCGTGTTTATTAACGATATTTTATGAGATTTGAGATATAAAGTTGTTTCTAAACATGTCCTATAGTCTCAATCTCTACGCTTTTCACATCTAAAACTAGAAGTTCTAGAGTGTTCCTATGATCATATCATAGTAATCATTAAGTAGCAAATACTTACTTGACTTGTCACGGATGCTTGTGGTGCCATACTGATTTTTAAATGATTTCATACGAAATTATTTTGAACCCAAACCACGTAGAGTTTTTGAAACCTGCTCGATACCACTAAATGTAACACCCCAAACCCTATCTATGCGTTGAGACTAGATTTGGTTTGTTACGTGATTCGAACTATTCTTAAATCTTTAATGAGTTGAAAACTACAATATTGTTTACTGAGTTTAAAATTTGAAGAGTATTAGATTTTGATAAATATTTAGAAACATTAGTTGAAAATCATTGTATTATCAAAACATTTAGGTAATTTGTTAAAGAGTTAACTATAATAAGATATTTATAAAAGATTTTCATAAACTTGAAAACTCAAATTTATTTTTATAAAAACATCATAAAATTTTATCTCATAATTAAAAGTCCAAAGTATAAATTATATTCCAAACACACATAAAATCCATAAGTTATTCATAGAGGCCATTTATTACAACATCCCAAAATAGTAAAAATAATTATTAAAAGTTCAATTTAAATAACCCTTATTTAGCAAGATGGCCTCCACGAAGTCATCCTCGCCCAAGTCCACATCAATTTCCATTACCCGAGATGGAAAGAAATAAAGGGTGAGTTACTTAGAACTCAAAGTGTAACTCACTTACCACCATTATTGGGCGATTATCAGACATTATGTCGGGCTTGAGCCCAATTCAGAATTCAACAATATATCATGAATTAACACAATTAATAATGCATGTAAAATGAAATTCCCAGCCCATACCTAATATCCATCCGCTAACACCCCCGTACCAACCATCACACCTGTGGGGATCAAGTCAACCCACCCCGCCATCACACCAATCGTAGGCATTAAGCCTTTTTATAATTGTGGCATAGCCACCTAACTAGAGGCAATAAGCCGATATTGTGGCGAAGCCACCAACTAGAGGCAATAAGCCGATATTGTGGCAGAGCCACCGAACTAGAGGCAATAAGCCGATATTGTGGCAGAGCCACCGAACTAGAGGCAATAAGCCGATATTGTGGCAACTGGCCATTCTTCTCTTCATATATCCCACCCATGCAATTATACATGTACTTTAAAATATAAAATTTATTAACAATACATAACATGGTGGGTTTATCAATAACATTTCATTTGGCCCATAATTAAAGCAATTTGTCCATTTAGCGCTTTAGTGGGCTTTGGCCCATTTACCGCATTTAAAGTGTTTTGGCTAAATTTTAACAAACTAGAGTATTTTGGCCCATTTTCACCCTAGAGTATTTACGACCCATTTTCACTTAACTAGAGTATTTACAACCCATTTTCACGAACTAGAGTATTTACGCCCATTTTCACGAACTAGAGTACTTACGCCCATTTTCACGAACTAGAGTATTTACGGCCCATTTTCACGAACTAGAGTATTTACTACCCATTTTCACTTAACTAGAGTACTTACTACCATTTTCACGAACTAGAGTACTTACGGCCCATTTTCACGAACTAGAGTATTTACTACCCATTTTCACTAACTAGAGTATTTACGCCCATTTTCACAAAACAACAAATTTTCATAAATACAATTAATTTCTCGAGGCATTTTCGTAATTTTCACGATTTAGTCGTTTTACGCATTTTCGTCAAAATATAAATTTTACGCTTTTACCGATCTAATCGCTTTTACGATTTTGCTTCCATACCAAATTTGACATCCAACCAAAAATAATGAGTGTGGAATTACACACCTCGTTACCGTGAGTACTAACCCTTCTCGCTCCTCGGCACCTAAAATATATTTTGATTCGTTAGACAACTAATTCAGAAAATAATCTTAATCGATAATGGATCCAAAATCTTACCCTCTTGATTTTGAATCACTTGATTTTCGGTTTTCCTTCGTTTAATGATTCGCTCGTCACGAGAATCCACCAACGATAATGGTTCTAAGTTCGTACCACTTGAATAATGGACTTCCTTCGAAGATGGCCCGCAACCCGTGGAAAATCCTTGATCGCCAAACCGCTCTTCGCTTGAATGGGGATTTACAGATCCACCCTCTTACGATAACTAAACACCGCCTTTTCTTCCCTATTTTGATCTTCAAGATCCAAAGGAATTTAGTTAGATCTAAAATAATATCAAATGTTACTAGAGATTTAAAGAGATTTGATTTCCTTACCAAAATAAAACGCTTCCAACGCTTTCTCCCGATCACTTGAGTTCCGATCTCCGTTATTGCACTAAAATAATAATAACGAAAAGAACGTTATTAGAATGAACGTTATATCGATTCAAAAAAGTCCTTCAAATCACCATTACTATTTGGCCATAGTACCTTAATAAATCGAAAATGGAAAAGAACCCTTACCTATATTCCACGATCGAAAAAAAGAATGGAAAATGATGTCTAAATGATGAAGGATTCGCTATGTATGTTCAAGGAAAAGAAAAAATATTTGGTTTAAAGGCACAATAGCATTCGCCAAAAGAGTGAAGATGGAGAGAATTTTTTTTGATTGAAAAGAAATAATATAAGAACGAAAGGATGATGGTGATGATGTTGTTTTGATTTCAAGGAGATTAGTAGAAAAGAAAAGAAAAGACAAGCTTTAGGAGGGATGTATATTCTAAGAATGGCAAAAGAAAAGAAAAGAATTGGCTTTTGGCATAAGTGATTTTCGACACAAGGAGAATACAAAAGAAAATTAACAAGAGGAACAAAAGTGACCAAATGGTCAAAAGATTTTGGCTTTACCAAATGCAAAAATTCGCCAAGAAGAATGTTGAAAGGAGAGAAATAAAATTCTGCACAAGTGCAAAGAATGACCAAAGAGAAAAGAATGAGATTTTAGCCAAACTAACAAAAATTTGGCTCCTCCCTAAACCAATGTTGCTGTCCAAAGACATGGTCAATTGGCCATGATTTCTTTCCAAATTTTCCCTTGATAAGTGCCTTATGTTCCCCTATCTTTCCTTAAACCTTTGATTCCATGCCATAAGTTAGTTGTTTCCTTAATCCATTGATACACTAACCAAAAATACATGGTCAACACCTTCCTTATATGTTTCTTGCCGACACATCCTATCCATAAGCAACAAATTAAAACAAAAATTCATTTAGGTGTTATACAAGGATTCTCTTCCTCTTACTAGAACCCATGTCCACCATGCCATATGCTCATTTTATGACACTCTTAGCACATAATTTAGCTTAAGTCTTAATCACCCTTGTTTCACTTCCATAAATTCTCAATTAATAAATTTTATTCCTTCTTCAAATTATGCTTTACCCTCTCAAAGACTTCAATAAGCACCAAATTAAAATAAAAGATTTTTCCTTTAAAATCTAAACACCAAAATCATGCAAATTTAAATACTCAGATTTTTAGGGTGTTACATAACTAGTCTTAAGTTCGGCACATTTAAGGAAAACACTACTCGACTCGAACTATATAAGAATCATAGGACTGATAGCAGGGGAGAAGAGTTTCAACTCCTCAAACCACTATGAATACGGGTCTGAGAGGTAAGTCTAGCTTAAGACTTTAAACGAGTGCTTCTCGGGAGGCAACCCAAACACTAACTTTATAATTTTTATATTTTTATTTTTATTGTTACTTTTAGAACCTAACTACAAACTAACCAAATTAATGAAACATAGGTTTTCCTACCACACGGCCTTACACACGGGCATGGCTGTGGCCGTATGGACACCACAAATTTACACACCGGTGTGGCAAAGATCATACGAACCAAAGACGAAAAATCTCCAAACCACGGGTTGCGATAAAATGCCACGGCCTTTCGATACAGTCGTGGTCAACACTGATTTATCAACATGGGCGTGGTGACCACTACACGGGAGTGAGAGAAACGAACGAAGCACAAAACGGCCATGTGATACGGCCATGTGACCCAACACGCCCATGTTATACAGGCGTGGGTAGCAACCAGATCCCTGACTTTATTTAAAACCCCCCTTCTTCTCACCTTCTCCCTAAATTCTTTTTCAACTACCACACCCCTCTTCCTTTCTATTACCTTTGTCCTTTTATTTTTCCTCTTCCCCTTTGCCTCATTCTTCCTCAAAACCACCATCTCCATGTCGAAGAAGCGAAAGGACCCTAGCACAGTCTCCCCGTGCGAGACCAATCTCCATAAGTTCATGCCAGCCGCTTCATTCCCTCGACAAGACAAGGACCTTTAAATCCATCTATTTTTTCCTTTTTGTTTCTCTTCTCCTTTATTTTCCTTTTTTTTACCTTTCTTGTGCTTAATTTCTATTATTATTATTATTATTATTATTATTATTATTTTCTTTGATTTAGGTTCAAAAGGCTGCTAGGGAATCACCACACCACGACTCTAGTATCCACCTCCACTAGAATAGCCTCCGAATTAAGTTTCCAAACTTCCAACTCAAGGAATCCATCCAAAATTCAGGAAGTTTCATTTGTACCTCTCTCTTACGATATCATGCTATTAATCTCTAGATATCTATTTTTATACATTAAGGGCAATGTACATCTTAAGTGTGGGGGGTGAATTTTATTCAGAAAAGTTCCTAACCTTTTGCATTATTCTCAATTCCCTGAATTTTGTCTTTTCTTTCTCATATCACTATTAGAACAAATTCTAATTGATTTATGATTTTTATTGATATGTCTTGAATTAAAACATAGGTAGTTGTGTATTGATTCTTTAAACTTTAAGGCTTTAGAGAATCGAGCATGATAAGTTGATTTTTGAAAAATTAAAAATTTGCTAGGTTATTTCCCCAAGTTTAGGTATTATCTTGAAGTTTAAAGTTCACAGAGTTGACATCAAAAGCCAATAATTCCTGTGATATTTTAAGCCTTTAGAGCATACATTCTTTCGTTCTCACTTTTATTGTTGATTTGAGTGAGTCAATATTGATTTGTTATTCTAGAACTTGCCTCAATTATGCATGTCAAGACTACATCATTGATTTGATATACTGAGAGCATAAAGGCATCTAGGATTTAACCCACTTCATTCCCAAAAGGCTTACCTTCATAATTAACCCTTAGTGAACCCCTTTGATCCTAACAAACCATTCATTGGTTTACCCTTAATATTAACCAAAAATTTACTCTTTTTGATTCATTAAGAATTTTCCCTATTATATTAACCTTTTTGTCGAGATTTGATTTGATTAGTTTCCTAACTATGTTCTATATTTCAGTATGTAATTATCACTTGATTTGTTCTTAATAAAAAGTTGAAAGTATATTTTTCATTAGTTTTATGTTTTTATGAGCTTAAACAGTAAATTTCACATCTTTAGAAGAAGCTCGTGTTATTATTATAATTATTAAATTTTAGTCTATTTTTCTAGTTAGGTAATTTGTCAATTCGATCTCGATTCTAACCTTCTCTTTCAGCCTGTAACCCCATCCCCTAATCAAGCTACGTTACAACCCTTCTTAAAGACCTTTTGATCAATGTATTGTCTCAATTTACAGTGGTGGAGACTTGATTTTCATGCAAGCCTATGGGATTAACTTTGCATGTTGACTATTGAGTGCCTAATTTATTGTCCCTTAAACTCTTCGAATGATTTGAGTGAACCCTTAGTGAGGATGTTAACTCTGTGATATTTTGAATCAAAGGTGATTACTTAGATAAGGGGGGATACATATGTTTTCCATGAATAAAATGCTCAACTTGGATTGTTTGAAACTTTGATGTTCTTTTAGTTGAATTCTCAATGTATAATTACCTATGGATTATTTTGAAACATTATTGATTGGAGTTATAAGTTGAGAAGAATGAATTTTAATTGTGAGTTGAGAATTTTTCTTGAGGAAAAGCAAACGCTTAAGTGTGGGGGTATTTGATAAACCGTAATATTTACATATTTTAATCCCACCTTTGGCATACTTTTGGATGATTTATCCCTTGAATTGTGGAATTTGATGCTCCTAATCTTTTAATTTCATGTTTTATACTTAAGTGAGTACAAGAAGATGAAAAGAACGAGAAATGGGCCAAAAAGGGAGAAATTGGGCCAAAGTGAGAAATCAACACGGCCTGGAGTTCACCACACGGCCGTGCCACTTTAGCAGACTCAAACACGGCCTAGGCTCGATTCACACGGGCATGTCCCTGCCGTGACCCGATTTAATTCTGTGAAAAAGGTTACTTAGAGGCGAAGAAAGACATTCTAAAGCCTATATAAACACCCTAAGTGTGACCTAAAAAGGCGAGCAAAAGGAGGCGAAGCTAAAGAGGGATGAATACAGGAAATTACTCAAAAAGCCAGTTGATCCATCTCAAGAAGCCGGAATCACGCTCAAGACTAAGGATCTTCCCTTTAATTCCTTCAGGGGTTTTAGGATTTTTCTTTATGTTTTGTTATTTACTTTCTTCTGAGATGTATTATTTTATGAACATGAACTAAACCCCTCAAATACTTGAGGGGGATGAAACCTAAGACGGATCTTGTTATTGTTTTCTTAACTGTATGATAAATACTTGATTGTTCTTAATTATGTGTTCTTAATTTTTGTTTTAATATTTCAGGATATTGATTCAAGTATTGATGTACTTATTCAGAGGAGCAAAAGTCCCTGTCTAAGAGTAGATCTAGCATAATTAAGCGGAGTTGATCGCACTCCTAGAGATAAGAAGACGAAAATCTGTTGGATTATGGTCAAACCTAATATGGGAGTCCATAGATCGAGTTAATGCAACACTAGGGGTTTTAATTAGAAAGAGATTTTAATTAATCAACCTAGTGTTAGACGTTAGTAGCCTCGAAGGAGGTATTAATATAAATTAGGGAATCCTACGGATCAGGTCAAGTGAATAAATCGTCTGGTTCAGAGTTAAATAACAAGTGAAGTCAAAGGTGGATTCTTCCTTGAGTATTGTCTTGATCAATTGATTTTCCCAAAAAGTAATTTCCCAATTCGTTTTTTGTGTCTTGGCATCCTTAGCTTAGTAATTAGTTAGATAAAATCCCCGTTATTTTAGGCTAGATAATGAAAAGAACGTCAGTACTAGTACTTTTGGTTCCTTTGGGTTCGACATTCCGGTCTTGCCACTAAGCTATACTACTGTTCGATAGGTGAGCCTGCCTTAATCGTGGTGATAGTTAGTTTTTAGGCTCGATCATTCATTATATAAATATTAAAACTCTCAGAACACGATCAACGGGGTATTCAAATAGAGATAGTGGAAAGCAATACACGAGTCTTAAAGCTCAAGCCACTTCAGTATCAAGAGTTGGTAGTGTGAAAAACAACAAACAGTGTGGAAAATGAAATTTTGGAGATTGCCGAATCAATAATAAATCTTGCTTCAAATGTGGTTCATTAGATCTCTTTATTCGAGATTGCCCTGAGTTAGCTGAGAAAGATAAATTTTAGAATGCAAGATCGAGCAAACATTGTTGCTAGAGGGAGGCCATCTAGAAATACGAGAAATATGACTAATAGCATGGGAGCGACAGAGGACTCTGCTGTGAGATCTGAGGCTAGAGCACCAACAAGAGTTTACGCTATTCGCACTCACAAAGATGCGTCATCTCCAGATGTTATCACCGATATATTTTCTCTCTATGACACTAATGTAATTGTCTTGATTGATCTTGGATCGACTCATTCATATATCTGTATGAATTTAGTGTCTAGTAAGAGTTTGCTTGTTGAGTCTACTGAATTTGTGATTAAAGTGTCGAACCCCTTAGGCAAATATGTTTTAGTTGATAAAGTTTGCAAGAGTTGTCCTCTGATGATTCGGGATTACTGTTTTTCAAAAAATTTGATGCTATTACTGTTTGATGAATTCGATGTAATTTTGGATATGGATTGGTTAACGCTGCATGATGCTGTTGTGAATTGTAGACGAAAGACATTGAATTGAAATGTCAGAATAGTGAAATCCTTCGAATTGAATAAGATGAGCCGAGTGGATTGCCTATTGTGATTTCATCGATGTAAGCTCAGAGATATGTGAGAAAAGGTTGTGATGTTTATCTTGTATATGTATTGGATACAAAAGGGTCTGAATTGAAGATTGAATCAGTGCCAGTAGCCTGTGAGTATCTAGATGTGTTTCTAGAAGAGTTACCAGGGTTTCCACCAATTAGAGAAGTCGAGTTTGCCATTAAATTAGTACCAGGAACATCACCAATATCTATAGCTCCGTACAGAATGGCTCCAATAGAATTGAAAGAATTGAAAGCTCAGTTACAAGAGTTACCAGATAGAGGTTTTGCACAACCTAGTTTTTCACCCTGGGGTTCACCACTGTTGTTCGTAAAGAATAAATATGGATCGATGAGACTGTGTATCAATTATTGTCAGCTCAACAAGGTTACAATAAAGAACAAGTATTCTTTGCCGAGAATTGATGATTTGTTTGATTAGTTGAAAAGAGCAATAGTGTTTTCGAAGATTGATTTGAGACCTGGCTATTATCAGATGCGAGTTAAAGATTTGGATGTACCAAATACTGCATTCAAAACAAGGTACGGTCAGGTGACACGACCGTGTGTCCCCTAGTGTTGAATTAGAAATCAAGTCAATATGCTCTACACGGCCTAGCACATGGGTGTGAGACTTGGATGTGTGGCATAAGTCAGTATACCCTACAAGTTTGGCATGGCCTAGCACACAGCCAGGGACACGGGCGTGTTAGGCCGTTTCGAAATGGCACATGGGCTGGTCACACGGGTGTGTGGTTGGCCGTGTGACCCAAGTCAGGGAGTTACACAAGGTTAGACATGGGCTGGGACATGGCCATGTGGTCCTATTTTGAATGTCCACACGGCCTGTGATACGGGCGTGTCTTTGGCCGTGTGAGACATATGGTCGGGCCACACAGGCGTGTGTCCCTTATAATTTACAAAATTTTCTAAGTTTACTAAAAATTTCCTAATTTATTGGTTTAGTCCCGAACCACTACTAATGCATGATTTGGGCCTCGTAGGCTCGTATTAGGGTTAATATGAATGATTGTGATTGGTTTATATTTGAAATGGAAAAATGTATGAGAAATTGTATGCTTAATTGTGTAATAAGTCTGGTAATGATCTGTAACCTTATTCCAGCAATGAATATAGGTGAGGCGTGTTACAGTTTAAGTTTATTTTATCTTTGCAAACCATGTCTTATAATATTACCTTTTATTATGAATAAAGTTGATGTTTATTCATGCATAAGTGCTGCATGTATTTCCTTTTGTCATAATATACGTGTCAGATTTACTGATAAGTACTATTTTTTACGACCTCAAAAATTAAATGCGTACCCCCAGTAGAGCTAGTCTTTCTACTTAGCGAACTTAGACAAATTGTGCGAGCCCATATAGGTATGCGAACCCTATCAAAGTATGAAACCCATGCATGTATGATTCCTTTTTTTGCGTAGTTTGTTTATATGTGAACCCTGTTAAGTTGCAAACCCATGTATCTTTGTGAACTTATGTTTTATGTTATACTACGAACTCACATGTCATCTTGTTGTGCGAATCTATGATGTGGTGTGAAAATTTACAAATAATTTCTATGTACTTCTATAAATTTATGTTGTGCTAACCATAAGACTACTCTGTTCATATCTTTTATGCAAACCCTTAAGTCTTTCTACTATTTGACAAGTGAACCTTTCCTTTATTTGTTTTGTAAGTTCGCATGTTTTATATAGTATGCATAAGTTTATTCTACTGTTGTGTGATAACTTAGCATAATTCATGTAGTAATCAAGTGGTGTGTTAGAGGTTAGGTTGGAAGTCAATGGAGAGTCACTTGGTGGCTAATATGGCACGCCGGATTTAGGTCAAACCTACTTGGTCGAGTCTAGGGTGTTATAGTAATTGAACTTGAAAATTGGACCTGAGATTGAACTCAAGAACCAAAAACTGAGATCGAGACCTAAAACTGGTCAAACTAAGCCCGGTATGTGAAATCAGATCGACGAATGGTGTTGTAAGGGTGTCGCACCTATGATGGCACCACCAGACACGACGGTGCCGACGACTGCAATAATTGCATTTCGATGGCCGATGAGTGGTCTTTCGATAGGTGACCAGTGGAGGAATCACACTCCTACTGGGACTCTACCGAATAACTTGATTTCAGATTAAGTATTTCAAAAATAATATTATTTTAATTATTTTAATATTAAATTTAATTTAATACTTATCTTGATAGTATTTTATTAATTTAATATTAAAGTGATTATCTCAATATTAAATTTAATTTAATATTTATCTTGTAGATAAGTATTCTATTACTTTAATAGATTTAATATTAAATTTAATCTAATATATATCTTGATAAGTATTATATGAATTTAATATTAAAGTAATTAAGTTTAATAATAGTTAACTCTCTAGACTCTCTCTATATGAAGAGAGTCATGGGTCATTTTTTCACACTTGAATTCAAGAGAAAGTTGTAGAGAGAAAATTCTCTGAAGAAATTATTTCAGAAGATTTCTAGAGATATTTTTATTTACAAATTGACCCAAAAGTTTAGAAAAATTATGAAATTACCCCATTGGTAATTCTGTGGAAAATTTTCTGATTCAAAGCAAGCCCACACTCGACAAACTTGAGCCCGAGGATAGTAGAAAAAACTACTTGGTCGAAGTGTTCATCCTAGACGAATAAAAAATGTACAATTTTAATTAAGTGTTTATTAATTTAGATATCACGACCAAGTTCTTATTTTTGGAAAAAAATTAATACTCTAGTTTTTCCATAAACTTATTTTCCGCTTCATTTTCCAAACTCGTTATTCTAACAGAATGGATTTTCATTTGTATGGTAAACTAAAAACACTCCAAAAGGTCATTTTTATTTTCCTCTATCTTCTAATATTTCTAAATTGTTCTATAAAGAATTACTGCAATAGTTTTTTTTTAATTATAGAAATTGATATTCCTGCTATGCTTCACTCAATGCTCAATGGATTATTTTTGTCTGTGCAAACCGTAGACAACCATTGGACTTCATTGTATCCTTGAGGCTCATTTGTCAGTAATTTTTTTACACACCAAAGTATAGGTAGGGTGAATAGAATCTTAAAGAAAGTGGTATTGATACATGCCTTAAAGCCTTCATTAGTTAATTAATTTTATCCTCATGCACAAACAATGAAAATTGGAGACTTTTTTTATAATTTTTATTAATTTATATTTTTTTAAATTTTATGTATTTTTAATTTCAAAAAAATAATAGCAACTTGTGTGTTAGTTTACTTCTGAGTTCTGGGTTCAATTCCTCATGTGTATTTTGGGGCAATATTTATATTATATCTTAAATTGGTTTCAAGTTTTAAATTTATTTTTATTTTGTTTTATTTTGTTTTTATTTCAAAACTCAACAGTTTCACTTTTTTTCTCATTTTTTCCTTGCACTTTATTTTCCACTTTGTTCCTCTATAACAGTAACGCCCCAAAAATCCTTAATATTTATTTTCGTATGTTTTTGACACAAACATGTATCTGCTAGGTGGTTGGTAGTGAGGATTTTGAGGAGAGGTTGTGCTGAACTTGAATTCTTTTTCCAAAATTTCGGCACCCTATGATCGTTGTTTTGTCGAGTTTTAAAATTTATAAAGAGAATGATCGAACCTGAAAACTAACTCTAACAACGACTTAAGGCAAGTGTACCTATCGAACAGTACTATAGCTTAGGCAAGACCAGATTATCGAACCCAAAGGAACTAAAAGTACTAATACTAACTTTCTTTTTATTATTTAGCCTACAATAAAGTGAAGTTGCTTTTATCTAAATTTACGACTTACTAAACTAAAAACACAAAGACAGAAAGAATGAATTGGAAAATAACTTGAAAAGAAACTCAGTTGATCACGACGATACCCTCAGGAAGAATCCACCTAGACTTCACTTGTTATTTAACACTGAACCATACTATTTATTCACTTAGTTTGATTCGTAAGACTCCCTAACGTATATTAAACCCTCTCTCGAGGTGAATAATGTCTAACCCTAGGTTAATTAATGGAAATCTCTTTCTCGAATAATAACCCCCTAGAATAGCAGTAAATTGATCTATGGACTCCCATATTAGGTTTCACCCTAATCCGGCAAAATCACGTCACCCTATCTCTAGGCGTACGATCAACTCCGCTTAATTATGCTAGATCTACTCTTAAGTAGGGTTTATTCCTCCTCCACCTAAGCACATCAGATTTGGATTAAACATGCATAATTAAGAACAAACTAAGTATTTATCATATAATTCAGAAAACAATACCAAGATTCATCTAGGTTTCATCCCCTTCAGGTATCTGAAAGGTTTAGTTTATAATGAATAAAGAAAACATCTCGAGGGAAAAGATAAAACAAAACATAAGAAATCCCTAAAAGCCCCTGAAGGAATTGAAGGGGAAATCTGCCATCTTGAATAGAATTCTGGCTCCTTGAGATGGATCCACTAGCTATCTTCGAGTAAATCTTACAAATCTAGCCTTCTAGCTCGGCTCCTTGGCCTAGCTAACTACCCTCTTTCAGGTTACACTTAGGGTTTTTATATAGACTTTTAGAATGCTTTACTTGGCCTCTAAGTGCCCCAATTCAAGTATACTTCCTACTCGGTGTTTGAATAGGCTTTGGAATGTGTTTCTTTACCTCAAAGTATCCAAATTCGAGTGAAATTGCTCTCTTCCGTGGTAGGGGCACGGCCATGTTACACGCTCGTGTAAGTCGTTTTCAGGCCGTGTCTCGATTCTGTCAATTGGGGCATGGCCATGTAAATCGTGGCATGGTCGTGTGAAGTAAATTGACGAGACACGGCCGTGTGGCTTGAAGTCTAGGATTCATCCAAAATTGGCCCAAATTGGCTCGTTTTAAGCCCGTTTCTTATTCTTTTCGTCCTCGGTGCTTTCTTGAGTAAAAACATGAAAAGAAAGGATTAAGAGCACTTTTTTACATAAATCAAGGGCTAAATCATCCAAAAGCATACTAAATGTGGGCCTAAAATATGTTACTTTTACAGTTTATCAAATATCCCCACACTTAAGCTTTTGTTTGTCCTCAAGCAAAATTTTCAACTTACAATTAAAACGAACTTTCCATAATTCACAATTCCTATCAACAATGCCTCATGATAATTCATAGATAATTTATACATGGATAATTTAACTCAAAGACTCCTAAAGACTCAAACAATTCTAAGTCATAAATTTGTAGCATAAAAACATAGGCGTCTCCGCTTATCTAAATAATTACCTTTAATTCAAAACCAACAAGGATTGACATCCTCACTAAAGATTCACTCAAAGCACTCGAAGTGTTAAGTTTCAAGAAAAAGCACTCATAAGTCGAACCTAAAAAGTTAATCCCATAGGCTTGCCTGAAAATCAAATCTCCACCACTGTAATATGGGATGATACTAGGATTGTAACGGGGCTTAGGCTAAAGGTGTGGATAAAGGTTGAATTAGAAGGTTTAGAATCGAGATTGACCTAACAAGTTACCTATATTTTAGAAAAATAATTGAACTAATAATCACATGAAACTTTGGAACTAATAATACTATGAGCTTTTTCTTTGATAATTGAAATTTAAATGTACAAGCTCACTTTTTATACTACTAATGCTAAATATACTTTGATTTTTCGATCGATTTTATTATTTTATTATTTTTATTTTTTATTAAATAGAAACATAATAAAGAAAACTTTATCAACTGAAATAAACTAATTCGATAACTGATCAAATTGATAGAAGGGTAGTCAAAAGAATGGTGATAACAAATACAAAGGGTTTTGTGTAACACCCCAAACCCGGCCCATACGCGTCGACTAGATCTAGTATGCTACGGGCTAAATGTTGAAAACTTTGCCTTGAAGGGTTTTGAAAATCTTAGTTTATCTAACCGACTAATCATTAGTTGTGATATTTTTGAAAGAAACTTTAACTATTGCATTGAACGTGTTTGAAACTCCATTTTATTTCTTCTTATAATTAAGACTTTAAACACAAATTTATAAAATATAACATTAACAAAAATAACTTGATAACCTAAGCTACGGAGGCCTTATTACATAAATAATTCCCAAAATTAAACCAAAAAAGGAAAACCAGAAATGGTTTATGAAAATAAAAGACTTGATGGCCCCTGGAGTCCGCCTAGGCTCCCATGTTCGCGATCTACTGCTCATCTGAAAAGTTGGGAAAAATAAAAGGGTGAGTTACCAAGACTCAGTGTGCAAATCCCGAAAACACATAAAAGCCTTGAGGCCCACAAACACATTATGGGCCTTGGCCCATGCACAATGGCAACAGAATATATATACATGCTACATGGCCCATCCCAATCCTATAGTCCATCCTCTACACACCAACCCGTACCAGCCATCACACCTTGGGGATTTCTACAATTAACCCTCCATCTGCTACACACTATTTCGATAACTGTGCTGCCAGTCATAAAGACTGATCACTATGTGACCTATGTGGCAGAGCCACCGATCGCCATGCGACCTTAATAATATATTGTGGTTTAACCACTGATCACTATATGACCTATTAATCAGATGTGGCAGAGCCACCGATCGCCATGAGACCTAAATAACATGTTGTGGATTAACCACCGATCACTGAGTGACCTATTAGCATGCTCTTCCCCTTCGTCATATCAATCCCATCCCATGCATACATACATCTAGAATCAAAATAATATACTATCTAAAAAGATCACAGACTACCACATCCTTGATACACATAGAAGTTTCTATGATTACGCACTGCATCCTTTGCCTACCCTTTTCGTAACACATTGTTCATACAACCTTTTTCGGCTTTTAGCCTATAACATATATATAGTACAGATTAACTAGTGTGATAGAGATCCACACACGATTCTGCATAAGACGAGACTTTCTATGTCAACACTATCGAGCCGATACGATCGCTAACTGCCTAAGGTTTTTTTCGAAGCGATCCCGCAACCCGTGGCCAATCCGTCTGAATCGACATAGCTCGCTTCTTAAATCTAGGGGTTGGATTTACGGATCCAATTCCCTATTTCATTTGACTGGCATTTGTATCCATGGAACAAATCTTAGTGAACAAATCGGATTAAAACATTGAATCGAGTACAAACACGAATGTATATTCATAGGGCAAAGATCCCTTACCTAGAAATCCCGAAAGAGATAGAGTTTAGAGACTAGTGGTTTTTGACTTTTAGATCTAGATGATCTACTTCGATTCTCCATATGTCACCCCAAAATAAGAACACAAGAACAATCAAATCATTACTCCATAGATAATCTTATCTAGCCTTTCAGCTTTGGTCTCCAAAAATCGAAAAAGAAAAAGTGAAGAGAGAATTTGGCACTTACCTTAACACCACAGATTCGTCTAACCCTTAGAGATCCTGGCACTTATCATGATAGAAGAAAGAAATCAGCAAGGAGAAAGGTGGACAAGGGTATTCGGCTATAAAGAAATCGGCAAAGAGAGAATAAAAGAAAAACAATAATCATTTGGGTATAGGAAAAGAATGGAGAAGAGAAGAGTTATGAGTTTCGACTTTTGAGAAAAAGATGATTGAGAGAAGAGAACAATGGGATTTTGACTTTTGCATAAAAGTGGAGATGAGAGGAAAGAAAAAGAGAATAGAGTCAAATGCCAGAATTGAAGAGGTATCCCCTCTTCTTAAACCAAATTTCGGCACCTATTGCCTAAAAACTGAAAATGCCCCTATTTAAAATTAAAACTAAGCTATTTAATCAAATGAAATTTTGGCATCCCTTGAACCTATCAGAATTTATTTCACCTCCCCCCTCAGTGTTGGAATTTTGGCCACCACTGTGACCAGCAGATAAATCCTAATTTTTCTCCTTATCTTCATCTGATCACTCATCCATAGTGTCATGGATAACACCACCTCTTCCTCCCTTTATCAGCACATTATCAACCTTACTATCCACATTAAATAATTCCTAGTTTCAAGCATCCAAGCCGAACTCCACTACTGCTCTTTGCTATTGTCGAAATTAAATTAAAATAAAAAGGTATCATGCGACTCGAACCTTGGACCTCCTTAACTACTTGACACGCCACCTCCTAATCCCTGCATGTCTCCACTGACCACTGGGCCACAAGCCCATTTTTGTGTCTTACTTCACAGATAATATCTTTTAAGCCCTATCCTACCTGACTCTCCACTAGAGTGCCCAAACAAAAAATTTTTGCTAAGGCCTCGGCCCAACTTTGAGCCCATTCTGGACCCCTAAAACATTCTAACAAGCATAATAAGCACAACAATACATCACAGCACGTTAAATGCAAAGCCCCATAAATTCAGGATGTGACATTTTGGGTTAATATTAGTGGGTAAATCAATAAAAAGGGTTGTTAGGATCAAATGGGTTCACTAAGGTTTAATTTGTGAAGGTAGGCTTTTTAGTGGAGTGAATGGGTTAAAACCTAGGTGCCTTTGTCATCTCAGTATATCAAATCATTAATGTGGTCTCAGCATGTATAATCAAGGAGAGTTCTAGAATAACAATTCAGTGTTGATACACTCATAATCAATAAAGTGAGCATGAAAAAGAATATATGCTCTATAAGGCTCAAAATCTCACAAAAATTATGGGTATTTGATATCAATCCCTATAAATTTTGAACTTCAAGGTAATATTCAAATTCAGTTCAACAACCTTGAAAATTTTTTATTCTTGAAAAATAGACTTATCATGCTTGATTCTCTAGTATTCTTCAAGTATAAATCATCAATACATAATTATCAATGACTTACTCAAAAACATATTAATAAAAATCATAGATCATTAGAAATTTCACCCTAATTAATAATATGAGAAAATTACTTAGGAACAAGACTACAATTCAGGATTTTAGAATAATACAAAAAGTTAGGTACTCTTACCCCCCCACACTTAAGATGTACATTGCCCTCAATGTACAAAGATAGATAAACAATTATGTAATAAAATAATCAAAAGAGAAGGGGAGAAGTAACACTTCCTGAATTTTGGATGATTCTGGGAGTCGATAGAGGTCGTGGTAGAAGGCGGGTGGAGGAGGCGGTGGTGGCGTTTTCTATGGGCCTGGTTGGGTGTCTACCGATGAGCTTTCTGCTAGATAAAGAAATTGAGTAGCCTGCAAAGATATAGCCAAGAAATCTAAAGAAATATTATTAATATACTAATACTATAATTAAAGACAAAGAAAATAAAGAGAAGGAGACGAAGAAGAAAACTAAAATTAAAAGAAAAGACTAATGGACTAAGGATTCCTTATTGTTGGATGGTTCGTGAGGTGGGTGTGACCTCTAAGGCTGTGGTGCGTGATTCCCAAGCAACTTTTAGAACCTAAAACAAAGAAACTAAAACCAAATAAACTAGATTAAGCATAAGAGAGTCAAAGGGGTGGAAATTGAAGTAAAAGAGAAAAGAAAAATAAAATCGAAAAGGTCTCAAAGACCTTTGGCTTGGTGTTTGGATGAAGCGGCCGGCATGAACTTATGTGTAGGGTCTCCTTTGAGGAGACAATGCTTGCCTTCTTACGCTTCTTCGACATGATTCTAGTGTAGCTCAAGATTCTGGACACCTTTTCTAAGGAAAGAAAGAAAAAAGAAGGAAAAAAGAATGAGAAGAGAAGGAGAAGGGCTGTGGGGTTTAAATAGGATCTCAAATCTGG
This sequence comes from Gossypium rotundifolium, assembly GCA_025506655.1. NCBI lineage: Eukaryota > Viridiplantae > Streptophyta > Magnoliopsida > Malvales > Malvaceae > Gossypium > Gossypium rotundifolium. The sequence continues at coordinate 59,266,629 of CP106728.1, read as the reverse complement.
CACGTTCCCACACCCGAGGACCAAGGGTGTGTCGAATCACACGGTCGCATCGCATGGTCGTGTGTCTAGGGTGTTGGTTTACCCATGCCCATTTTCCAAATGCCACGCCCGTTCTTGAAAAGGCAGTGTATTGGCACGACTGGGTAGCATGGGCGTGGTTTTCCCATGCCTGGTAAGTCAGTAGCTTCACAAGGTCGTGGCGCACGATCGTGCCAATTTATCGGTGCCCATGGGGGAGTGTTTGGATCCGTAACGTCAAAAAGTGGTTGGGATTTGATTCGCATGGCCTCTACTATGTCAGTATGGGGATTCTGGTGGTCCACACGGCCACGGACACGGCCGTGTATAGGACCATGTGTCCTAGAAATCTGCACTTTTGGTTAGTTTACAAAGAGAAATAAAACAAAATAAGATGGAAACAAATTTAAATGAAGTAGGGTTAATGCTCAGGTTGCCTATCAAGAAGCGCTCGTTTATAGTCTTAAGCTAGACTTTCCTCGACATTGAAAAAAATCAAGGAGGTTTAAATGTTTGAATATCTTCCCTCTTGCTTAAAGTTATATTTTCTTAACAAAATTGAAGTCGAGAAGCATTTACCTCAAAAGTGTTGAATGTTGGGTTGCTTACCTCAACTATTTCGTGTGGGAAGATATTGTGTACCTTAAGAAGGGTTTCTCCCTTTCGCTTCAGATCTGTTGTGATGATGTGCGGATCTACTTTGTCTAACAGTACCTGGTCTCCTATTTTGTAGTGGTTTGATGTTTCTACGAGCTCTTCTGGTGGTTCCTCTGGTTTTACTTCATGCGGTTCCGGTTCTTCTTTGACTTTTGTCCTCTGCTCTTCTAAATTGTCAACCCTAAGGTCTTGTTCCTTGTGTGTTTCTTCTTTGTCGATTTGGGATCTATGAGTCGGCTCAGGGTTGTGTCTTTGCGGTGTTTCCTGCGATAAAGGTTGAACAATTTGATTATCATCTGTATTGACTTTCTTACCTTCATCAATTGTTGTCCTGGCCGAGTCAAGAGCTTGAAGACTGATTGATTCATCACCTATACAAAGTATGAGTTCTCCTGTGGCAGCATCAATTTTTGTCTTGGCAGTTGCCAGAAAAAGTCTTCCTAAAATTAAAGGGATTGTATAATCCTCATCCATATCTAAGACAACAAAATCTACTGGGAAAACAAATTTATCGATTTTGACAAGAACATCTTTGATAATGCCCCTAGGAATTCTAACAATTTTATCAGCTAATTGTATACTCATCCTAGTTTGTTTGGGCTTCCCTAGATCTAGTCGTTTAAATAATGTATAAGGCATGACATTTATGCATGCCCCTAAATCAGCAAATGCCTTATCAATAGCTAAACTACCAATTAAACATGGAATTATAAAACTCCCTGGATCTTGTAGCTTTCGTGGTAGTCTATTCTGTAATATTGCTGAGCATGCTACGTTTAATTCGACGTGGTGCTCTTCGTCTAATTTGCATTTGTTTGTCAAGAGCTATCTTAAAAATTTCCTCGAGTCTGGCATCTGAAAAAGAGCTTCGAGAAGAGGTAAGTTAATATGTAATTTCTTTAAGAGTTTAAGAAACTTACCGAATTGTTCCTCTGAATCGTCTCTTTTCATCGCTTCGGGATAAGGTATGCGAGGTTGGTACTCTTTGATTACCGGTTTTGGCTTTTTTTGTGTTACCTCTACCTTAACTTCGTCTACCTTATTTTCTTGTATTGGATTGGGTTCATCTAACCCCTTACTATCATGAGCTGAGATGCCTTGAATTTGCTCCTTTGGGTTAATCTTAGTGTTACTTGGTAGACGTCCTTGAGGTCATTCTGACATTAGCTTTGTGAGTCGTTCGACTGCATTAGTGGCTACCTTGACTGACTTCGTAAGTTCCCTGACTCGGTTCTTGTTGCTTTTAATTATTTTCTCAGTTTCTTGGAAATGATTTTCTGTGTTTGCCATGAATTTTGTCAGCATCTCTTCGAGGTTTGGCTTATTCTCTTGAGATTATGGCTGATTTTGGAAATTTTGAGGAGGTTGTTGTCTTGATTTCCTTGATTTCCTTGGTCTCCCCATGAAAAATTTGGGTGGTTTCTCTAACCTGAATTGTAGTTATTACTATAAAGATTATTATTGGATCTGAAATTATTGCCTATATAGTTCATCTGTTCACTTTCTGCGTCTGGTGGGTAGGGTGGGTACTCAGGATTCGCCACAGTTCCACTTGCGTTGCACTATATGACTGGATGTACCTGCGAAGAACACAAACTATCAAGCATTTTATTCATCATCTCTACCTGTGTTGATAGCATGGTCACTGCATCGAGGTTGTAAACTCTGGCAAATTTTGTCTGTTTTGTCCTTGTAACTTGCCATTAATAGTTATTCAGTGACATCTCTTCAATGAACTCGTAGGCTGCTTCAAGTGTTCTGTTGTTCAGGGTTCCACCGGCAGCTGAATCGATTAGTTACCTAGTTGAGGGGTTTACACCATTATAGAAAGTTTGGACTTGTAGCCACAAGGGTAGACCATGGTGTGGACACCTTCTCAAGAGATCCTTGTATCTCTCCCAGGCATCGTATAATGTGATTGACCCTCATGGTAACGAGTATAACCACTATTTGGCTTTATTCCTTAATGAAAAGGGAAATAATCGAAGACGAATGGCATCATCAGAAATGCCATTTATTTTGAAAGTATCACAGAACTCTAAATAATTGGCTATATAAGTATTCGGGTCTTCTTCCTGCAAACCATCAAATTGAACAAATTGTTGAATCATTTGTATTGTGTTAGGCTTTAATTCAAAATTATTAGCAGCTATAGCATGCCTAACAATACTAGATTCTGCTCTTGTTAAATGAGGTTTAGCATAATCATACATAGTATGCGGAGCATTGTTTTCTCCCATATCTCGTGCTGGATTATTCTCGTCCATCCCTTTAGTAGGATTGGATCTATCTTCTCGCCCTTCTTCTGTGTAATTTAAGGCTCGCCTAATTTCTCTGCGATTCCTATGAGCGGTAGCTTCAATTTCACTATCATAAACTAGAGGTCATGTCGGGTTCCTTCTAGTCATAAACTAGAGGTACCTACTAGGAAAAAGGAAGAAATAAAATTAGAAAAAAACAATAAAATAAATTACGAAATAAAAATAAAAATAATGGCTAAAGTAATAAAAATAGAGCTTTCTTAATATTTTAGTTCCCCGGCAACGGTTTTAAAAACTTGATCGTTGTTTTGTCGAGTTTTAAAATTTATAAAGAGAATGACTGAACCTGAAAACTAACTCTAACAATGACTTAAGGCAAGTGTACCTATCGAATAGTAGTATAGCTTAGGCAAGATCGGATTATCGAACCCAAAGGAACTAAAAGTACTAATACAACTTTCTTTTTATTATTTAGCCTAAAATAAAGTGAAGTTGCTTTTATCTAAATTTACGACTTACTAAACTAAAGACAGAAAGAATGAATTGGAAAATAACTTGAAGAGAAACTTAGTTGATCACCCTCAGGAAGAATCCACCTAGACTTCACTTGTTATTTAACATTGAACCATACAATTTATTTACTTAGTTTGATCCGTAAGACTCCCTAACGTATATTAAACCCTCTCTCGAGGCGAATAACATCTAACCCTAGGTTAATTAACAAAAATCTTTTTCTCAAATAATAACCCCCTAGAATAGCAGTAAATCGATCTATGGACTCCCATATTAGGTTTCACCCTAATCTGGCAAAATCTCGTCACCCTATCTCTAGGCGTGCGATCAACTCCGCTTAATTATGCTAGATCTACTCTTAAGCAGGGTCTATTCCTCCTCCACCTAAGCAAATTAGATTTGGATTAAACATGCATAATTAAGAAAAAACTAAATATTTATCATATAATTTAGAAAATAATAACAAGATTCATCTAGGTTTCATCCCCTTCAGGTATCTGAAGGGTTTAGTTCATAATGAATAAAGAAAACATCTTAAGAGAAAAGATAAAACAAAACATAAGAAATCCCTAAAACCCCCTAATAGAATTGAAGGAGAAATCCGCCGTCTTGAATAGAATTCCGGCTCCTTGAGTTGGATCCACTAGCTATCTTCGAGTAAATCCCACAAATCTGGCCTCCTGGCTCGGCTCCTTAGCCTAGCTAACCACCTCTTTCAGGTTACACTTAGGGTGTTTATATAGACTTTTAGAATGCTTTACTTGGCCTCTAAGTGTCCCAATTCAAGTATACTTCCTACCAATTCAAGTATACTTCCTACTCGGTGTTTGAATAGGCTTTGGAATGTGTTTCTTTGCCTCAAAGTATCCAAATTCGAGTGAAATTGCTCTCTCTCGCAGTAGGGGCACGACCATGGTACACGCCCGTGTAAATCATTTTTAAGCCATGTCTCGATTCTGTCGATTGGTGCACGACCGTGTAAATCGTGGCATGGCCGTGTGAAGTAAATTGACGAGACACGGCCATGTGGGTTGAAGTCCAGGCCGTGTCAATTTCCTCTTTAGCCCAAATTGGCCCGTTTTAAGCCTGATTCTTGTTCTTTTTATCCTCGGGTGTTTTCCTGAGTAAAAGCATGAGAAGAAAGGATTAAGAGCAACTTTTTACATAAGTCAAGGGCTAAATCATCCAAAAGCATACTAAATGTTGGCCTAAAATATGTTACTTTTACGGTTTATCACCCTATCCCCAAATTCCCCAAGTTTCTGACGGTAAATCTCTTTCCCCTCATGGCCGAAATTCCTCTAGTGCATCCATTTTCTTTATTTCTCTCTTTTTGGCAAACTTGGTTTTTGCTTTTTGTTTTCTTTCAACTCTCTGTCGGCCACTCCTAGTTTTTTTTGTACCGATTATTGCTATCTGATTCTACTGGTTTTCTCCCTTCCTATATTCCCCTTTGTTGCTGCCGAAATATTATTGTTTTTCTCTCTTTGATTTTTGTTTTGTCCATCCTTGCCACCGAAATCGTGTGTTCCTTCTCTTCTCTTGGTTTTGTTGTTATCATCTGCTCCACATTCTTTAGCACTCTTTTGGTAAGTATTCGATTCTTCACCACTCTGTTACTTGAAGTTAGTTTTTAAAAGGTTGTGTATTGTTTTGATTATGAGTCGACCGAGGGACTGGGGACCATCGTTGACGCGTTGGGGGAGGGGAATCTTCTAGTATTGGATTGATAGTAAGGATTGTTTCGTTAAAAGTTGAATATCTTGGTTTGGTTTAGATTAATTCGGCTGTATAGTGATTAATTGAATGGCAATTTGATCAATTATTAGGTACTTGAAGTTTTCGTGGGTGGTTAGGCGACAAAAAAAGACCAGGTGTGTAAACACAACTCTACAAACGAAAATTGGTGAAAAGCCAAAAGTGAGACTGTCGACACCACACGGACGTGTGGCCGCCTGTGTGGCAGGCCGTGTGACCAAACACGGAAGTGTGGTTGATGAGGCAGGCCATGTACGACGCATGGGCCGGGCTAAATTGGGCGTGTGGGCCCACACAGGGGAACCACACAAGCATGTGGGATTATTGGGCCAGGTCGTCTAATCGACACGGCCAAGGCTATTTTGTGCTGCGGGGGCCACATGGCTATATGGGCCCATACGTGCCAACAGCATGGGCATGTGGGCCCAATTTTCACTGTTTGATTGCTGATGTAATATTTGAGATTTAGGGGTTATGCATTTTCACTTAAATGTATGTGGTAGCATGCTTGTGTGTGTTTTGAATGTGTTTTGGGCGCTTCGGGAACCTTGGGATGTAGGTAGAAGCCTTAGAAAGATATTTGATTTTTAAGCCTAAAAATGGAACTAAGGGAGCTAGGCCTTAAGTAGAGGTGTGTGAGGGTTATGACACAAGTAAAACCCTGGTAAAGTGGCAAAGAGGTGCCACTTACGGCCTTGGGAGGTGACGCCACAGGGAGTGTGAAGGGACCCAGGTTCGAGCAGCAAGGGAAGCGTTTTGGAGCTTTTATTTTTCGGCAAGGAGGTGCAGTGATGGACGGCACAAGGACTCTGGATGGATGAAGTGTAGATTGGGTCTGACAGCTCAAAGATTCAGCTAAGTAGGAGGAAAAGAAGGGATTAGGAGGAGAGAGGAAGAGTTGGCCGGCAAAGGGACTTTGAAAGGGGCATATTCGGTCATGCATAGGGGAGCTAGTGCCAAAATTTCTTAGTCTCTTTACTCATCCTTAAACCGAACCCATCTCTTTCCCTTTTCTTCTCTTTTATTTTGCTAAGGCCGAAACTTCTCTTTCATTCATTCCCACCATTGTCGAAACTCTTAAGGTCCCAAACATCTCTTCTCCATTCTTTTGACAAAAGCCGAATCATTCTTATTGATTCCTTTTCCATCTTTTCATCTTGAAAAGCCGAAACCCCTTTGTGTTCTCTTCTATTCTTTCAAGTGTTTGGCCAAATATCCTTGGCCTTATTTCTTTCTCTTCTCACGTGCTCTAAACTCCATACTCAGTGTCGAATCTATCTCTAGTTAGTCGAATCTTCTGGTAAGTAAACTTCCTACTTCTCTTCTCTTCTTGACTGATTTGGTTAGTGTCGAAATCTAGGAATCTAATCCCTCTTATTTTCTTTTGGTCGAACCATGAAGGAGATCTTTCGGGATTCTTGTAGCTGACGATTGAAAGGTAAATTTTTTGGGTTTTGAGATCCAAGGTAAGCAGGAGGTAACATTCGGCCAAGGGCCATTCTTATCGATCCTATGCAATAATTTGAATTTGACATAAGTTATGTAGAGATTTCGACATCTTCAAGGTCAAACGATAGTTTCGAGATTTAGGCAAGCAAGGTAAAGGTTTTAGCGTATAGATCTGTTTCTTTTTCATTCAAAAGTCGAAGGCTAATCGTTTGTGTGTATAAGTGCTTGGCCGATTACAAGGAAGATTCATCACATAGCTTTGGGATTTGGTTGGAAACCAAATCGGCATTTAGGTAAGGATTATGGCTGTGTGTTAACCTTTCGAGATTTGTTTGTATAGCCGAATGGTCTCTTTGCTAATGATCTTAGTGTGGGTCGAATGTAGGAAGGGGATCTATTGCGTTAGATCGGGATTTTCGGGATTCAGTAATCGCGTTAGTAACCAGGTGTGTAACCCACCCTCAATTCCCGATTAGTAGTAATATTGTTATGTATATGTTAATAAGGCAATGAATGAATATGGCTAAGGGTACCATTCAATGGTGCAGTGTATTCAGGTAAGTTACCCCTTAATACTCGTTAATAATGCTTATAAACATGGATATGAGAAAATGTGAAATTTCGTTATAGACATGGGGTGAGGTAAATTGCATGATATTTGTATGTTTTGTATGATGCATGAGCATATGGGTGATAATGATAAAGGGGAAGTGTTCCGGTGGTTTTTACCACATTATCCGGTGACTTATGTCACCTATTATGAATCCGGTGACTCTATCACATTATTTGGTGGCTATGCCATGATTATAAGGGCGATGTACAGTTGACTGCAGTGACTGCCTTCGATGATGTGTAGCAGATGAAGGGTCGATCTAGTAATCCCCACGGTGTGATTGGCAGGTACGGGTGATGTGTAGAGGTTGGATATCAAGGTGGGTTTGGGTTGCATCATTGTCATATTTGTTTTACGTGATTTAATATGCCTTGATCATTTGGGAGTCTGTGTTGGTTGTTACACACCGAGTCATTGACTCACCCTTCGTGGGCTAACATTTTGCGGTGATACTCAATAAATGGACCGGGTCGGCGGGGACTTAGTGGTGGCCATGCTCATTTCAAAGATTTTCACGTTTTCTTATTATGTTTTCGGTTTTATTCGGTTTTGTTTTTTGTAATAAGGCCATTATTATTTAACTATTTTATTTATGCGTTTTAATTTTTATTCTGGTACGATCAACGATAGACAAGTGGTTAAACAATTTTTCGTAAAACAACTTCAAATGTTTTGACACATAAACACCTACGATTTTCAACTTAATGATAAGCTCTAAAATTTGGCATTTCTTTAAACTTGTAATTTCTGAAATATGAAGATAACGTTTTAATACAAAATTAAATTACAACACGGTTTTCAACTTGAGAATAACCCAAATCTATTTCTTCAAAACCACCAAGTATTTCAAGATGACATAACGAGATTTAACTACGTTTTACTCAAGGAGCATGCCAGATCCAGTCAGGGCTTGTGGGCCGGGTTTGGGGTGTTTTAGCTAAGGTTACATGGTTGCCCTAGTCAATTGTAGACTTACTGTAGGATTGGCTAGATTACCTAGATCCCTAATTGACTGAATGACTGTTATATCCATGTACTTTATATATATACATGTACGATTGTATTTTGAGCATTATGGAATACATATATGATACCATGATTTAACATGACATGATTGTATGATGCATTGCATGGGGATAGGTTTATATGGATCAGAGGAAGTGTATTGGAAGGATTCGAGGCTAACTTATTGGCATCTCAGTTGCAAACTACTGTTTAATGCCGCATTCGATACTATTTGGAGTGTAGGTTTGGGTAGGTTGATTATATCCCCACATGGAGTGCAAGGTTGGACGGAGATGGATAAGGTTGGACGGAGATGGAGTCTAGAAGCTAGTTGGGTAGGACTTTTATACTGCATATTTTGATACTATACTGATTACTGATACTGTAATGGGCCAAGGCCCAAATGTATGACTACCTCTGTACTGATATGGGCTAAAGCCCAAACTGATACTGTCACTAATTCTAAAAAGGGCTTAGGCCCAGACTGTAAGTGCCTTTTGTCTATTTGTTTGTTCTATATGGGATTACACACTGAGTTTTTGAAAACTCACCCTTTTATTTTAATTGTATAGGTAATCCCCAAACATAGGCGGATCGGTGCGGCGGAGGACTCAATAGTGGCCACACGACCCATTTCGTTCTATTTTAGTTCTTAATTACAATTTTGATTTTATTTTGGGGTAATTTACTGTAATAATGGCCTCTTTGGATTTTCATGGTTAATTTGGGATTTGTATTATTTTGATTTACAACTGCTAGAAGTAGGAATGATCGAGTTTTCAAAAAGAATCAAACGTTTTAACAAATACGCAAACTGTTTTAAAAGCTTCCACGATAAATGACGTTTTATAAATTAATAACGTTTAGAAAGAGAATAACTTTTTGACAATGAATTACGTTTTAAAATTTATCGAGACGCCATAAAATTAACATAAGAGAGTGTAAAGAAGCGATAAAGAAATGAATTTTCTTTTGAAGACAACTCACTTTTTGCAAAACACTACGATGTGACATCGCCAGATTCGACCATAACATCCAGGCCGGGTTTGGGGTATCACAGTAACTTTTTTGTTTTTCTTTCTTCTCCAAAAATTTAGTTTCTTTTGATTCTTTGCTTTTTCCATTTTATCTTTACTTGTCGTCTGTCAAGGGAGTCTTGTCTTTGTGTCTTTGTTTAATTAGAAGTGAAGATGGTAGGTTTTGTTTTTGGGGTTAATGATAGAATCGCTTTAGTTTTCTTTTTGTTGTTGAATTGGAATTATTATAGTGTAGTTATGTGTGAAATTAAGGTTTTTGAATGGTGGTGGGAGTGAATTGATCAGCCTTGGTGCTTTTTGTCGTGAAACATGTGTGTGTTCTGAACTGTATAATTTCGATATGGAATTACTATTAGATTTTGGGGAAATTTGCAAAATTTTGATGTGTCTTGAATGGTTAGTGATTGGGGTTCATTTTGTTGTTGCAAAACTACGTTTTTGACCTGTTTTGGTGTGGTTTCGTGACCACACGGGTGGCCACACGAGTGGTCCACACGGTTGTGTGAATTTAGGAATTAGGGTTTTTGGGCAACTTTTGGTGCCACACGGCCATGTGGCCTTATCTCACAAATTTTTTTTCTGTGTTATATTTTAACCCGTTTTGTGTTTCTATGTGTTCCAACCCTTGGTAAGCCTTGGTAAGTATGTTTAGGAATCAGTCAAGTATGGTTTTGTGGATATTTATGCATTCATGAGCTTTAATTGAATTATTCATTTAAATGTTGAAGAAGTCTAAAATTAATGTCTCTTTCATAAATGAGTATTGAAATACTAGTGTAATCAAATATGAGTCTGTGCAACTGAAAACGTGAATGTCTGTTTCTATATGTATGTATGCGTACTATCTGCATTACTGCATTAGCATGAAAACTCTAGGGTTTTGGTTACGAAGAGAACGAAGTCTGATTTGGGCAATTTTAACTGCAATCTTTTGTATAGCAAGTTACCATACTATACTGACCATATACCAGCACAGCTATATATTTTTACTCAAGTGGCTTAGTTCCACTTTACGTGGTGTGTAGGGTGGATGAACCTTTTATGGTTCAATGTGGTGTTCAGGGTGGATGGGCCTTTTGTATCCCTTATGTGGTGTGTAGGGTGGACGAAGAGGTGTTTGGTTGGTTGGGTGGGATTTTTGATTGTCGCATAATTTACGCATTTGAATTTATGTATGTTTGTATGATCATTAGCACATTTATGAAATGCTTTGAATAGCCTATGCTGATTGGGTACATGAGTGTTTGGAATGATAATATAAATGTGTGCGCTTTGTTAATGATAACTTTCCATTTATCAAATTGTCATTTGAGATATTTGTATGTGATTTATAAACATATGCTTTACTGGATTATATGTTAAGTCACTCCGTTTGTTGCCGTTTACCTATTTTGGACTCACACTGGGCTCGTGTAGCTCACCCCTTGGTGTTTCTACCTTTCAGGTACTCTCGTGTTCTAAAGCTGGACTCGGCATACCGGAGGTCTCGAAATAATAATTTTTGAGGAAATCTAATAAATTTTTTCTTCAAGTCTAAATTTATTAAATTTTTTGGTGTGTAAATGTTTATGGGAACTGTGGATTTATATTTCTGAATGTTTTTAACGTAACTTAAATATATGTTTTGAATCCTAAATTGTTAAACAGTTTAGTTCAAATTTAGCAAACTGTGTTCTTAGTGATATTTTAACAATTCTTTTTGTAAAATTGGTTTTAGATCACTTCGGTGATCAATGTATCCTCCAAGATTCGGTCAAAACTTCTAGTCCGGGTTTTGGGATGTTACAATATGTTTATCACTTTATATATTTTTAAAGATTTCTCAAATTTTTTATTTATGCTTGTCACAAGGCATACTAAGAGGTTGCCATGAGTCACTATCAAATAAGGTATAACTAACAATGTTAGTACAAATGTGCCAAACTATTTGAAGGAATAAAGGTAGCCTATACCTGTAACACTCTCTTATCCAATCCGATTGTCGGGTTCGAGTAGCAAAAAGCCAATTTGTTGTCGGAACAACTACAAATACAAACCATCTAATTCATAACATCATTCATGTAAACATAAGCATTTTAGTATAAAAATATGATATACTAAGTTTCCCAGGACTTATACAGGCTTTTGAAAGCTTTAAAGTTAACTCGAAATGGAATTAAGGCTGAATTGTAAAAGTTTCAAAATACAGAATTGACATCACGATTTGAAGGGGTTCCTCACCGTGACGTGACATATTGACTTGGCCCTTGTCACAATGACGGGGTTACTCATCACATCATGGCTTGGAGCCCAAATCTCGTCGTGATGACATTCGTGTGACGTCGCACGTCACACACTATTTCTACAATTTTACCTTTGATTAAAACCTGCAAGTTTCCAAACCAATAAATATACTCATTCCAATCAATTTCCAGCTAACCTATACCAAACCAATGCACCAAAACTGATAAACCTCAATTTATACAAATTTTAACCCCATGCTTGGCTTATTTTGGATGAATTTTCATTAGATTCGATGAATTCAATGCTCCTAATCCCTTAATTTCATGTTTTACACTCAGGAGATCTTAGAGAGTCAAAAAGAATAAGAAACGGACCAAAACGGGACAAAATGGGCCTACCTAGGAAATCAACACGGCCTGAACCAATGAACACGACCGTGTATTATAAGCAGGATCAAACACGGCCTGGATCAACGTACAAGGGCAGACCACATGGTCGTGTGTGGCGAGCAGAAGTTACCACGGTCTAAAGAACCGAGCATAGGTGTGTCACACGGACGTGTCCCTATCGTATCAAATTTTAACTCTATTCGGCATAGACCACTTGTGGGCCAAGAGAGGTGTTCCAAAGCCTATATAAACACCCTAGGGGGCAACCTAAAGAAGGACGCTAATAGAAGGCAGAAAATACTCGAAGATAATTGTAACAGCCCAATTTTGACCCTAATCAAAAAAGTGGTTTCGGGACCACAAATCCAAGTCCGAAAAATATTTTAAAATTATTCTTCATGTTTATTATGTGTGAATTTGTTGGTGTTAAATTTTCATGATTTAATTTTTTCGTTTAGGTGTCCGATTATATAAAAGCACTTAATCGCATAAAATATAAAAGTTACAAATTAAAGTGTAAAGTGCTAATTCGATAGTGGCTTTCTAATATGGGATCCTTAAAGGGCAATTAGCCCATTTTAGAAGTTAGTGGATGGCATAGGACAACTTTGTCCATATTATTATGTTTTATAATTAAAACATTAAAAGGTTAAAATAGTAAACTTATTATAATTTATAATATATGTTAAAATAACATAAAATAAAACCATGTTGTCATCTTCCTTACTTAGCCGAATTGAACAAAAGAAAAAGAAACAAGAAAACCTAGCATATTTGGCACTTTGGAGCTTGAATTTAGGTATGTGTTTTGTTCAGTTTTTGATAACTTTTACGTTTTTGAGATCGTTGCTATGAGATGTACAAAGCCCATGTTTCAATTTTTGATTTTGATGAATATTTTGAGTTGAGCCATTGATGATGGCTTGTTGTTTGTGTTGTTTGATGATGAAATATGATATATATGTGTTAGATTAACATGTTTTGTCTTTGAATTTTTGATGAATCTAAGCAATTAGGGCTAAAATGTGAAAATAATAAATTTAGTGGATAAAATGTGAAATAAATGAAATAATTGAATGATAAACCGTAAAAATATCATATTTTAATCCCACATTTAGTATGCTTTTGAATGATTTAGCCTTCAATTTATGTAAAAAGATGCTCTTCATCCTTTCTTTTCATGTCTTATACTCAGGACAGCACCCGAGAACGAAAAGAATGAGAAACAGGCTTAAAATGAACCAAATTCGGCCAACCCAAGAAATTGGCACGGCCTGGACTTCAAGTCACACGGTCGTGCCTCGCCAATCATTCAAAGACACGCCCTAAGGGATCCATATGGTCGTGTCCCAATCGACAGACCTGAAGCACGGCCTGAATCTCGACTTACACGGTCGTGCCACGGCCGTGCCTCAATCAACATAATCGACACACGGCCTGAAGTCGACTTACATGGGCATGTACCATGGCCGTGCCCCTACCGCGGGAAAGAGCAATTTCACTCAGATTTGGATGCTTGAAGGCAAAGAAACACATTCCTAAGTCTACTTAAACATCCTAGGAGGAATTCTACTTGAATTAGGATACTTAGGAGCCAAGTAAAAGCATCTCAAAGCCTATATAAACACCCAAGGTAGCAACTAAAAGGGAGTTCTAGAAGTCAAACAGGGGCGCTTTTGGCGAGGCTTTTGTCGAAGCTTTCATCTTTTAAGGAATCACTCGAAGATAGCCAGTTGATCCATCTCAAGAAGCCAGAGTTCTACTAAAGACAGAGGATCTCCTCTTCAATTCCTTCAAGGGGTTTTAGGGATTTTTTATATTTTGTTTTATCTTTTCTCTTGAGATGTTTTCTTTTTTTGTTATGAACTAAACCCCTCAGAAACCTGAAGGGGATGAAGCCTATGATGGATTTTGTTATTTGATTTCTAAATTATATGATAAGTACTTAGTTTGTTCTTAATTATGTTTCTTAATTTAATCTGATGTGCTTAGGTGGAGCAGGAATAGACCCTACCTAAGAGTAGATCTAGCATAATTGAACGGAGTTGATCGGGCACCTAGAGATAGGGTTACGAGATTTTGTCGAATTAGGGTGAAACCTAATATGGGAATCCATTGATCGATTTACTGCTTCCTTAGGGTTATTATAAGAGAACGTGAGTTCTACTAATTAACCTAAGGTTAGACGTTATTTGCCTCGAGAGAGGGTTTAATATAGGTTAGGGAGTCTCACTAATCAAGCTAAGTAAAGAAATCATATGAATTAAAGGTTAGATAACAAGTGAAGTCTAGGCGGATTCTTCTTGAGGGTATCATCGTAATCAATTGAGTTTTTTTTTCACAGTCTTTTCCCAAAGTTTAGTTCTTTCGTCTTTGCATTTAGTTTAAAATATTTCATTAGTTTTAGATTAATAAATCAATCGCTCCATATTTCAGGTTGCATAATAGATAGAAAGTGAGTAGTAGTACTTTTAGGTTCCTTTGGGTTCGATAAAATAATCTTGCCTAAACTATACTATTGTTCGATAGGTGCACTTGCCTCAATCGTTGTCATAGTTAGTCTACAGGTTCGATCATTCTTTATAAATATTAAAACTCGACTGTTTGACACGATCAAGTTTTTGCCGCCGTTGCCAGGGAGCACTAAAATATTATGAAAGCTCTATTTTTATTACTTTAGCCAATTTTTTATTACAATTTTTTATTTTTTATTTTTTTATTTTTACTTTGCTAATTTTTTTCCTCTAGTTTACTTTTGGCAGAAAATTTTAGTCTATGGAAAAGATGGCACTGAATAATTATCAGTGGCAAGTCATGAGGACAATTCCTACTAAAACAGCCAGTGTCTTCAACCTCGACGTGGTCACCAGGTTATCTAATTAGTTAGAGATGATGAATAAAAAGATCGATGATTGGTATAGTCCCTTGCAGGAACATCCATAAACAAATATGATTTGGATCTAGGAGGCGTGGCAAATCCTGCATACCCACCCTACTGATATGGCATGGAAAACCAGCAAGCTCACTATACAGGTAACTATTCTAGATATCAAAATAATTTTTATAGTGACACCTATAATGCAGGTTGGAAGTACCATCCCAATTTCTCGTGGGATGATCAAAATAGCCAAAGATCGGAACTTCCTCCAGATTTTCAACAACCACCTCACCAACAAGAAGAGGAGCCAAATCTTGAAGAGATGCTGACGAAATTCATGGTAGCCACAGATTCTCGTTTCCAAAAGACTGAAGCGGCACTTGATGAACAACAAAAATTGATCAAAGGGATCGAGAATCAAGTTGGAGAACTTACTGGGTCAGTGGGACATCTCGCAAAGCTAATGTCTGAATGACCGCTAGGACGTCTACCAAGTAACACCGAGGTTAACCCAAAGGAACAAATTCAAGTCATTTCAGCTCAAGACAGTAAGGGGATAGATGAACCAAACTCAATACAAGAAAACAAGGGAGACAAAGGTAAGGTAGAGGTAACACAAGAAAAGCTAAAACAGGTAATCAAGGAGTACCAACCTCGCATACCTTATCCCGAAGCAGTGAAAAGAGACGATTCAGAGGAACAGTTCGGTAAGTTTCTTAAACTCTTAAAGAAATTACATATTAACTTTCCTCTCCTTGAAGCCCTTTTTTAGATACCAGACTCGAGGAAATTTTTAAGACAGCTCTTGACCAACAAACGCAAATTAGACGAAGAGAACCACGTGGAGCTAAATGCAATGTGCTCAGCAATTCTACAAAATAGACTACCACGAAAGCTAAAAGATCCAGGGAGTTTTACAATTCCATGTTTAATTGGTAGTTTATCTATTGATAATGCATTAGCAAATTTAGGGGCAAGCATCAATGTTATGCCTTACAAAATTTTTAAACAACTAGGTCTAGGGAAACCCAGACAAACTAGGATGAGCATTCAATTAACTGATAAAACTATAAGAATTCCTAGGGGTATAATAGAAAATGTTCTAATCAAAATTGATAAATTCGTATTCCTAGTAGACTTTGTTGTTTTAGACATGGATGAGGAAAACAAAATTCCTTTAATTTTAGGAAAACCCTTTCTAGCAACTACCAGGACTAAAATTGATGTTGGTACAGGAGAACTCATTCTTCGTGTAGGTGATGAATCAATCAGTCTACAAGCTTTTGACTCGGCCAGGACATCAAGTGATGAAGGTGAGAAAGTAAATTTAGTTGATAATCAAATTGTTCAACTTTCACCACAGGAAACACCACAAGGCTACAAACTTGAGCCAAATCATGGGCCCCAAGCCGTACAAGCTCATAACAGTGAATTGTTAGTGGATCCAAACCCAAGGGAAGAACCTGTGGTAAGAAAAGGTAAGGTTGAGGTGTACCATGATTTACCAAAATCGGCAATTATAGAGTACCAACCTCGTGTTCCATATCCCAATGCAATAAAGAAAGACCACATAGAGGAAGAATTCGGTGAACTCACACTTCGTGTATACGATGAAACAATCACTCTTCAAGCTCTTAACTCAGCTAGGACATTGAGTAATAAAGGTACGAACGTTAATTCTATTGATAATCATTTGGTTCAACCTTTTTTACAGGAAGCATAATGAAATCACTTAGATGAGCGAGATCCTAGACCTCGTGCCAACAAAGAAGAAATACATAAGGAACAAAGCTTTAGGGTTGACAAACTAAAAGAACAGGAAACACAAATCAAAGAGGAATAGGAACCGCACAAAGTGAAATCGAAGGAGCCCCCAGACAAGCTGATAGGAACAACGAATCACTTCAAATTAGGAGATCAGGTATTATTGAATAAGAAAAACCCTCAAATCACCAATTCAGACCTCAAGACAAACGAAGAAATCACTTTTGAGGTACTAAATGTCTTCCTATACGGCACAGTCGAGGTCAGCAATCCTAAATTCTACACTTTTGAGGTAAATATTACTCGACTTAAACTATATATCCATAACTGAAGTGATCACATGAGAAAGGATTTTCACCTCCTCAAACCACCATGACCATACGAATGAGAGGTAAAGTCTAGCTAAGACTATAAACAAGCGCTTCTCGAGAGGCAACCTGAGCACTAACCCCATTTTTACATTTTTTTATTTTTATTTTTTTCTTTTCTTTTTTCTTTTTAGCACTTAACCATAAACTAACCAAAGAGCAGATTTCTAGGCCACACGGCCCTACACATGTGCGTGCCCGTGGTCGTGTGGAAGCCAGGGGATGAATCATGGGTGTGCCAGTAGCCGTGCACGACATAGAAAATTTCTTTTCCCAACACTGGTGGTGATAATAGTCCACGCCCGTGACAATGGCCCGTGCGAGGTTACTGACTTGTCAAGCACAGATTAAACACGACCGTGCCTTTCAAATGTGCCAACATTCTGACTTATCAAACATGGGAAGAGCACGCCCGTATTAAATGACTGTGTGAAAAAAGAAACGGGCGTACCACGACACCCATGGCCATGCCCGAACACCCTGAATGCGTTCAAAATTCAAAATCCCAAAACATGGGCTACCCTCTATTTAAACCTCATTCCCCATTTTTTTAGTTGTCTTTCATTTTCCATTATTTATTTTTGTTTTTATTTTATTTCGTTATTATTTTTACTTTATTTTATTTTATTTTCTTCTTCTTATTCTTTATGATATTTAGATTTAGCTTAGGATACAATAAAACCAAGCCGGCTACTTCGAGGATTCAATCTCAAACGATTCGAGATGCTTCCCCATGTTCACCTCTAATCTTATCCGGTTTCTTTTCATAGACTTCATCCAAAAATTCAGGTGTAACATCTGGGATTTAGGGGTTATGCATTTTAACTTAAATGTATGTGGTAGCATGCCTATGTGTGGGTTGAATATGTTTTGGGGACTTCGGGAACTTTAGAATGTAGGAGAATGCCTTAGAAAAATATTAGATTTTGAGTCTAAAAATGGAGCTAAGCAAGATAGACCTTAAGAAAAAATTGTATGGGATTTTAGACACAAGAATTCAGTTGGCAAAGTGGCAAGGGAGATGCCACTTAGGGCCTTGGAAGGTGACACTACAAGCAGTGAAAGGGGGCTTAGGTTCGAACAGCATAAGCAACATTTTGGGCTTGAATTTTTCGGCAAAGAGGAGTAGTGATGGACGGCACAAGAACTTTAAGTGGATGATGATGAGACTTAGTCATATTCTTTTAAAAATTCGGCTAAAGGGAGGAGATAAGAGTTGACTCATTCAAATTATTTTAAATGAGTAAAGAAGAGGAAAAGTAGAAGAAAAATAAGGAAGCTGATAGGGGGAAGAAGAGTTGGCCGGCCAAGGAATTTCTCTGGTGTCAATTTTGGTCATGTTGAAGGGGGAGGAAGCCGAATATGCATAGTGAAGTTTAGGCATTATCTTTGTGCAATTTCTTTGTCTCGAAAACTTGTGTTCTTTTTCTTGTAGAACCAAAATAGGAGATCACTTGTGCACCTTTTTCTCTCTTGACCAAAAGTCAAACCATTTGCGCATTCCCTTATCAATCTCACCATTGCCGAATTCTTTTAGCCTTCTTCTATACTTCTTTCCTTTCTCTTAACCGCAAGTTTATACCTATTCTTTTGGTGGCCGAATATCCCATCTCCATTTGGGAGTATTAGCCGAATCTTATGTCCCTCATTCTCTTTTCTTTTTTGCAAATCCTTAAAGTCAAACATTCACCATCTAGTCGATTTCTTCATCCATTTCTCCTTCAAAGTCAATCACTTTTCTATAGTAGCTGAATTCCTCTATGGTTCTAAGCAAGAGTGCAATCGATTTCAACATTAGGGGTAAGGATCAGTAGTCATTCGTTTTTTTCTTTTCTTTTGGATTAGCCGAATCTAAGGATCTAATCCCTCTTATTCTCAATTGGCCGAAACCTTGAAGGGGGATTTCGGGATTCTTTTGTAGACAACGATTAGGGGGAGATCATTCGGGGTTTGAATACCCAAGGTAAGTGAAGTGTGATCTTAGGCCGAAGGCCATTTACTTTGGTTTATTAAATGTTAGAATCGAATCTAACATATACCATATAGGAATTTTGATAGACTCCATAGACAAGTGACGGATTCGGGATTTAGACGATCAAGGTAAGGGATATTAATATTCGCCAAGGGCCACTTTTTGTTCTAAGACTATGCCGATTCTAACTATGGTGTCTTAGGGGGTTTTCAACAGATCTTTGGGATTCAGCTAAGCAATCTAGGTAAGGTCTCTAGTGTTTCAGATCTTTTGGCTATTCGTTCAAAAGCCGAAAACTAACCGTTTGAGTGTACTAATGCTTAGCCGACTAAAAGGGGGGAACAACACGAAGTTTCGGGATTTGGTTGGTAACCAAATCGGCAGCAACGAAAAAAGGGATCTAGAGCGTTAGATTAGAATTTTTGGGATTTCGATTAGATCTATGAGTAATCAGGTGTGTAACCCACCCTAAATTCCCAATTAACAATAATATTGATTTGTATATGTTAATAAGGCTATGCATGAATAAGGCTAAGGGTACCATTCCATGGTACAAAGCATTTAGGCATCGCTTACCCTAACTCTCGATAATTTAAGTTTATAAAATATGAATATGGATATATGAGAAATATCGTTATGGCTATGGGGTAGGGTATAATGCATGTTATTCAGTATGTTTTGTATGTTGCATGGGCATATGGGTGATTATGTGAAAGGGAAGTGATCCGTGGTTCCTACCACAAAATCTGGTGACTCATCACATTATCTTGTGACTATGTCACATAATATGAATATGGTGACTCATCACATTATCTGTGGCTATGCCACAATTATAAGGCGATGTGCGCTGATCGCAGTGATCGCCTTCGATGGTGTGCAGCAGATGAAGGGTCGATTTAGTAATCCCCACGCTGTGATCGGTAGGTACGGGTAATGTGTAGAGGTTGGATCTAGGTGGTTTGGGTTGCATCATGGTTTATAGTTATTTTATATGAATTAATATGCCCGGTATGTTTTGGGAGTCATGTTGGTAGTTACACATCGAGTCTGTTGACTCACCCTTCGTGGGCTAACTTTTTGCAGATGGCACTCAGTAGATGGACCGGGTCGGTAGGAACCTAGCGGTGGCCATGCACAACTCAGATTTTCGATTTTCTTATTAAGTTTATATTTATTTATTTTGGGTTATATTTTGATGTAATAAGGTAATTATTACTTAACCGTTTTATTTTCATTGTGTTTTAAATTTCTAATATGATACGAACAACATCAATCGTTTTGAAACTCAATCACCTACGAGTTTTTTTTTCAAGTTACAAAAATATTAAACTCTAAAATTTGGTATTTCTTTAACTTGTAACTTCTGAAATATGAAATTATCGATTTAGTACAAAATTAAATTACAACTCAATTTTTAACTTGAGAACAACCCAAATCTATTTTCTTCGAAACTACCACGATTTTCAAAATTGCATACGAGACTTAACTACGTTTTACTCAAGGAGCATGCCAGATCCAGTCAGGGCTTGTGGGCCAGGTTTGGGGTGTTTCAATTTGGTATCAGAGCCAGGTTCAAAACTCGGCCTTGAGGGCTTTTGGGCCCAAAATGTTTTTTCTTATTTTGAAGTTGGGTTTTACTAAAGAATGAGCAGGTTTTCTGGCATGGCACCTGAGTCTCCGGCCCGAAGTCCACCAGGTAAGTACCCCTAACCATTGTGTGATTTGTATGTGAGTATTATGGGGACGTAGATTAGTAGATTAGGAACTATTGAACCCTATGATTAGCTTACTCCAACACCGAATTACATAAAATTTAAAGTCTAACCAAACAAACCTGTGAGTGAGTCACCGAGATAAGGGTGTGGCAACCGTTGTACGCATGTCTAGGGTTGGATTTAGGGGGAGTTTGGTATGTAAGCAGTCCTAGTGACTCACCTCCTCTCCGCTCGAATCCTACCTGGTGTGTAGTGACGGTTCACCCTAACCAAGAGGACTTAATCACAAGCTAAATTCAATAATTAAAACCCGGAAGGAACCAGTCACCTTATTTTGTACAACCTTAAAAATTAAACCTTGGTCATAAAATTCCAAAGTACCCTTGATTCGAAAAACGACCAAATTACCCCTAACTTGTAAAATTACCGAAATACCCACGGTATGGAAAGTTGTCGAAGTACCCCTGAATTGAAAATTTCCAAATTACCCTTATTTTGTAAAATCACCTGGAACCATATTTTACAAAATTACTGAAATGCCCTTGGTTTGTAAAATTACAAAAATACCCTCAGTTTATAAAATTACCATACTACCCTCAAATTTTATCAAAATATTCCTATTTTGCAAAAATACCAAAAATCCCTATTTTGCAAAATTTGAAGATACCCTAATTTGAAAAATTATCGAAATACCCCCAGATTTCCAAAATTATCGAAATACCCCCGAATTTCTAAAATTACCAAAGTACCCCCGGGATTACAAAATCACCAGAACACCCCTATTTCACAAAATCACCAAGGACCCTATTTTGAAAAAATTACGAAAATACCCATGTAGGATAAAATTATGAAAATACCCCAGGTAGTGGAAAACAACAACAATGACAACCATAACACTTTTCTGTAAGAATGCAAGTTCATGAATAGTGATGATTGAATGAATAAACTTGAGACTGTAGTGTGTGTATGAATTCGAAAGAACTGCTTTTTAGAACTATTAATCATAAGACTGTTTGCGATAAATCAGTGGAAAGAAATAATGATTCATAAAATTCTTAACCAGATAAACGCGGTTCGAAGTATGAGTTCTAGAGGACGTGGTCGTAATGTGCGTGGCCGTAGTAGAGGCCGAATGACCATGTCAGAACCCGTTAGGTCTAGTCAAGGGTCCGAGAATGAAATGCCACCACCACCAGCTGCTGGTGTTGAATATCAAGATCAGACAGAGGATGATGCAGTATCAGACGATGCTGCGAGTTCTTGAGAGGGTGGCTGGAGCAGGTAGAGGTATAGGAGCTCAGAAATATGTACCCGAGTGACTCCGAGCCAATGGAGCTGAGTTTTTCCGTGGTATATCTGGTGTGGCACCCAATACGGCTAAGTATTGGTTGGAGGCGACGGAGCGAATTATGGATGATTTAGACCTGACTGCTGAAGGAAACTGAAAGGGGTAGTGTCGCTACTCCGTGATGAGTCATACCAATGGTGGCTCACTGTTCGGGATGGTACTAGAGCAGATGATCTCACTTGGGAGTATTTTAAGGCGGTGTATCAGAAGAAGTATATTGGAACTAGCTATATTGATGCGTAGAGGAAGGCATTTCTGAGGCTGGTTCAAGGGAATAAGTCTGTAGCGGAGTACAAGGCAGAATTCCTAAGGTTGAGCCGATACGCTCGAGGTATCATGGCTACAGAGCATGAACGATGTGTCTGATTTGAGGACAGACTGAGGGATGACCTGAGATTGTTGATTGCCCTGCAGTAAGAGCGGGAGTTTGCTGTGTTGGTAGAAAAGGCTAAGGTTACTGAAGGAGTTAAGGAGTCTGTAAGACAGAACACAAACAAGAATAGGCAAAAGAGAGGTTTTGGATCATCAGGGTCATCTGAGAATGTTCAAAAGAGACCTAGAATGGATGGGTCGTGAGGTCAGCAAGTTGCTACGGGAGGACAGTATCGTACTTGTGCTCAGTGTGGAAAGATACACTTGGGAGAGTGTTGGAAGAAGACGGGAGGATGTTTCAAGTGTGGGTCCAAGGATCACATGATTAGGGACTGCCCTATGAAAATAGACGAGCCACCAAAGAAGCTGTGGTCTTAATCAGCCGGAAGAGGTAGACAAAGAACCACCGCGGGGTCGTGGTTCGGCTGGCAGAGGTAATGGTTCTGAAAGAGGTCGGGGAACACTGGGCAGAGGTGTCGGTAACACGGAGGCAAGATAGCCGGGTCTAGTGTATGCAGTTCATCGGTTAGAGGATGGTGACGCACCTGATGTCATAACGGGTATGTTCCTTATCTCTGGATTACCCTTTATTGTGTTGATAGATATTGGGTCAACTCATTCATACATTGCTAGTAAGGTATCCGAACTCGCATGTGAATTAAAGACTGCACCTAGGAAGATGACTGATTTAGTCCTTTAGGGCAATCGGTAGTATTAGACAAACTCTTTAGGCGCACTTTGAAGTTCGGTATGCTTTCGGTGACTTAATGGAGTTGCCATTTAGGAGTTTGATCTAATCTTAGGCATGGATTGGTTAGTGAAGTACCATGCGAATGTGGATTATGCTGCTAAGCGCATGTCGTTAAGAACTTCTAACGACAAAGAAGTTGTGGTGATGGACGAGAGACGAAATTGCTTGTCAAATGTGGTATCTGCCCTTAAGGCAGAGAAGATGGTGAGAAAAGGGTGTGTAGCTTTTTTGATGTTGATCAGTGCCTTGGAGGCTAAGAAAACAGCTGTAGAAGGAGTTAGAACAGTAAGAGAATTTGTGGATGTCTTTCCGGAGGAGCTGCCTGGGTTACCCCCAAACAGGGAAGTAGAGTTCAGAATTGACTTACTACCGGGTACAGCTCCTGTGTCAATTGCTCCATACCGAATGGCACCAAAAGAGTTAGTAGAGCTTAAAGTCCAGATCCAAGAGTTACTCGATCGTGGGTTTATACGACCTAGTGTGTCTCCATGGGGAGCATCGATCCTATTCATGAAGAAGAAGAATGGGACTATGCGCATGTGCATAGATTACCGACAGTTGAAAAAGCTGACCATCAAGAACAAGTATCCATTGCCAAGGATAGATAACTTGTTCGATCAGCTTAAGGGGGCCGCGGTATTATCAAAGATAGATCTAAGGTCGGGATATCATCAGCTTAAGGTGAAGGAAGCAGATATCCATAAGACGGCTTTTCGGACTAGGTACGGGCATTATGAGTTCTTGGCAATGCCGTTCAGATTGACAAACGCCTCAGCTGCGTTCATGGACATGATGAACCGGGTTTTCCAACCCTACCTGGATCGATTCGTTGCTGTGTTCATAGACGATATCCTAGTGTATTCCAAGTCTGAGGAAGAACATGATGAGCACCTCCGAGTCATGTTGCAAGTGTTAAGGAAGAAAAAGCTTTATGCAAGTTTAGCAAGTGCGAATTTTGGCTGAAGGAAGTTACGCTCTTAGGGCATGTGGTGTCTACCGAAGGGATAAAGGTGGATCCTCGGAAGATTGAGGCAGTATTAGATTGGAAACCACCTAAGTCTGTGGCAAAATTTGTAGTTTCTTGGGGTTAGTAGGCTACTATAGGAGATTTGTTGAAGGGTTCACGTCAATAGCAGCACCTTTGACGAAGTTGTTAAGGAAGGAGGTACCTTTCGTATGGGCGGATAATCAGCAGGAGAGTTTTGAGAAGCTTAAGCAAGTATTGACAGAAGCTCCGATTTTGATTCAGCCTGAAGCAGGGAAGGACTATGTGGTATATTATGATGCTTCCCATATAGGATTGGGATGTATTCTTATGCAAGATGGGAAAGTGGTCGCTTATGCGTCTCGGTAATTGAGGCCACATTAGGTTAACTATCCGACGCATGATCTGGAGTTGACGGCTGTGGTTTTCGCTCTAAAAGTGTGGAGGCACTACTTGTATAGAGAAAGGTCGGTGATCTACACGGACCACAAAAGCCTGAAGTATTTGCTGACTCAGAAGGAGCTGAATTTGAGACAGTGTAGGTGGGTGGAGTTGTTGAAAGATTACGATTGCTCAATAGAGTATCACCCGGGCAAGGCGAATGTTGTGGCGGATGCCCGAAGTCAGAAAGTAGTGACGGAGTTAAGGGCAATGTTTGCACATTTGATTCTCTATGATGATGGAAGTTTGCTAGCGGAATTACAAGTGAAGCCGACATGGCTAAGTCGGGTTAAGGAGAAACAACTGGTAGACGGAGAGTTAAGTACTAAGCTGCTACAAGTACAAAATGGAAAATTGGAAAATTTTGGTGTAAATAGCGATGGAATGCTGTGTTTTCGGGGCAAGGTCTGTATGCCAAAGGATGAGGAGTTAAGACAGAAGATTCTTTAGGAATCGCATAGTAGCCCTTATGCTATGCATCCTGGAGGAAGTAAGTTGTACAAGGATTTACGGGAATAGTTTTGGTGGCCTGGTCTTAAGCGGAAATTACAGAGTTTGTAGGGAAATGTTTAACGTGTTAGCAAGTCAAGGCTAAACACCAAGTACCGTCAGGGTTGCTTCAGCCGATAAAGATTTTGCAATGGAAGTGGGAGAGAATTACCATGGACTTCATTAGTGGGCTTCCCCTTACGCCTACTAAGAAGGACTCGGTATGGGTAATAGTGGATCGGATGACGAAGTCTACACATTTTATACCAGTGCGGGTTGACTATTCTCTACAGAAATTTCCAAAGTTGTATGTAACAGAAATCGTGAGGCTGCACGGAGTGCCGGTGTCGATTATCTCGGAAAGAGATCTGAGGTTTACGTCTCAGTTTTGGAAGGCACTACATCAAGCTTTGGGCACTGTGCTAGACTTCAAGATCGGCATTCATCCATGAATGGACAAATTAATCTGAAAGGGTAATACAAGTGTTGGAGGATATGTTGAGAGGTTGCGTGATAGACTTCAGAGGGAGTTGGGAGGAGTTCTTGCCTTTAGAGAAATTTACGTACAATAATAGCTATCAGGCAAGTATTCGGATGGAACCGTACAAAGTGTTGTATAGACGGAAGTGTCGCACTCCTACATACTGGACGAAATTGGGAGAACGTCAGATTTTGGGTCCGAAAATTGTGGCAGAATCGAAAGAAAAGGTTAAGATAATTCGAACACGGTTGAATGAGGCATCTGGCCGGTAAAAGTCATACGCAGATCTTAAGCGGAAGGAGATTGAGTTTGCTGTGGGAGATTATGTGTTTCTCAAAGTTTCACCGTGGAAGAAGGTAATGAGATTTGGTCGCAAAGGAAAGTTAAGTCCTAGATTTATAGGACCTTCTCAGATTCTGAAGCGAGTTGGACCAATTGCATATCAGTTAGAGTTGTCTTCGGAGTTGAAGCAGATGCACGATGTGTTCCACGTGTCGATGCTACGTCATCGCTACCGATCAGATCCATCTCATGTGATACCGGCTGAGGAGGTGGAGCTGAGATTAGATCTGTCCTATGAGGAATAGCCGATTCGGATTCTGGAACAGGATGTGAAGGTGCTTCGGAGAAAATCAGTCCCTCTAGCCAAAGTGTTGTGGCATAACCATTGATCGGAAGAAGCTTCGTGGGAACCAGAGGAAGCGATGTGACAGCAATACCCTCACTTATTTTAGCTAGGTAATTTCGAGGTCAAAATTATATTAAGGGGGTAGAACTGTAACATCCGGGATTTAGGGGTTATGCATTTTAATTTAAATGTATGTAGTAGCATGCCTATGTGTGGGTTGAATATGTTTTAGGGACTTCGGGAACTTTAGAATATAGGAGAATGCCTTAGAAAAATATTAGATTTTGAGTCTTAAAATGGAGCTAAGCAAGATAGACCTTAAGAAAAAATTGTATGGGATTTTAGACACAAGAATTTAGTTGGCAAAGTGGCAAGGGAGACGCCACTTAGGGCCTTGGAAGGTGACGCTACAAGCAGTGAAAGGGGGCTTAGGTTCGAACAGCATAAGCAACATTTTGGGCTTGAATTTTTCGGCAAAGAGGAGTAGTGATGGACGGCACAAGGACTTTAAGTGGATGAGGATGAGACTTGGTCATATTCTTTTAAAAATTCGGCTAAAGGGAGGAGATAAGAGTTGACTCATTCAAATTATTTTTAATGAGTAAAGAAGAGGAAAAGTAGGAGAAAAAGAAGGAAGCTGATAGGGGGAAGAAGAGTTGGCCAGCCCAGGGATTTCTTTGGTGTCAATTTCGGTCATGTTGAAGGGGGAGGAAGCCGAATATGCATAGTGAAGTTTAGGCATTCTCTTTGTGCAATTTCTTTGTCTCGAAAACTTGTGTTCTTTTTCTTGTGGAACCGAAATAGGAGATCACTTGTGCACCTTTTTCTCTCTTGACCAAAAGCCGAAACCATTTGTGCATTCCCTTCTCAATCTCACCATTGCCGAATTCTTTTAGCGTTCTTCTATAGTTCTTTCCTTTCTCTCAACCGCAAGTTTATACCTATTCTTTTGGTGGCCGAATATCCCATCTCCATTTGGGAGTATTAGCCAAATCTTGTGTCCCTTATTCTATTTTCTTTTTCGCAAATCCTTAAAGCCGAAACATTCACCATCTAGCCAATTTCTTCATCTATTTCTCCTTCAAAGTCAATCACTTTTCTATAGTAGCTGAGTTCCTCTGTGGTTCTAAGCAAGAGTGCAATCGATTTCAACATTAGGGGTAAGGATCAGCAGTCATTCGTTTTTCTTTCTTTTTCTTTTGGATTAGCCAAATCTAAGGATCTAATCCCTCTTATTCTCAATTGGCCAAAACCTTGAAGGAGGATTTTGGGATTCTTTTGTAGACAACGATTAGGGGGAGATCATTCAGGATTTGAATACCCAAGGTAAGTGAAGTGTGATCTTAGGCCGAATGCCATTTACTTTGGTTTATTAAATGTTAGAATCGACTCTAACATATACCATATAGGAATTTTGACAGACTCCACAGACAAGTGACGGATTCGGGATTTAGACGATCAAGGTAAGGGATATTAATATTCAGCTAAGGCCACTTTTTGTTCTAAGACAATACCAATTCTAACTATGGCGTCTTAAGGGGTTTTCGACAGATCTTCGGGATTCGGCTAAGTAATCTAGGTAAGGTCTCTAGTGTTTCAGATCTTTTTGCTATTCGTTCAAAAGCCGAAAACTAACAGTTTGAGTGTACTAATGCTTAGCCGACTAAAAGGGGGAACATCACAAAGTTTTGGGATTTGGTTGGTAACCAAATCGGCAGTAAGGAAAAAAGGGATCTAGAGCTTTAGATCAGAATTTTCGAGATTTCGATTAGATCTACGAGTAATCAGGTGTGTAACCCACCCTAAATTCCCAATTAACAATAATATTGATTTGTATATGTTAATAAGGCTATGCATGAATAAGGCTAAGGGTACCATTCCATGGTACAGTGCATTTAGGTACGTTACCCCTAACTCTCAGATAATTAAAGTTTATAAAATATGAATATGGATATATGAGAAATATCGTTATGGCTATGGGGTAGGGTATAATGCATGTTATTCATATGTTTTGTATGTTGCATGGGCATTTGGGTGATTATGTGAAAGGGAAGTGATCCGTGGTTCCTACCACAAAATCGTGACTCACACATTATCTCGTGGCTATGTCACATAATATGAATCTAGTGACTCTGTCACATTATCTGGTGGCTATGCCACAATTATAAGGGCGATGTGTAGTTGACTGCAGCGACTGCCTTCGATGGTGTGTAGCGGATGGAAGGTCGATTTAGTAATCCCCATGGTGTGATCGGTAGGTACGGGTGATGTGTATAGGTTGGATCTAGGTGGTTTGGGTTGCATCATGGTTTACAGTTATTTTATGTGAATTAATATGCCTGGTATGTTTTGGGAGTCTGTGTTGGTAGTTACACACTGAGTCTGTTGACTCACCCTTCGTGGGCTAACTTTTTCCAGATGGCACTCAGTAGATGGACCGGGTCGGCAGGAACTTAGCGGTGGCCATGCACAGCTCAGATTTTCGGTTTTCTTATTAAGTTTATATTTATTTATTTTGGGTTATATTTTGATGTAATAAGGCCATTATTACTTAACCGTTTTATTTTCATTGCATTTTAAATTTCTGATATGATACGAACAACATCAATTGTTTTGAAACTCAATCACCTACGGGTTTTTTTTTTCAAGTTACAAAAATATTAAACTCTAAAATTCGGTATTTCTTTAACTTGTAACTTCTGAAATATGAAATTATCGATTTAGTAAAAATTAAATTGCAACTCAATTTTTAACTTGAGAACAACCCAAATCTATTTTCTTCGAAACCACCACGATTTTCAAAATGTCATACGAGACTTAACTACGTTTTACTCAAGGAGCATGCCAGATCCAGTCAGGGCTTGTGGGACAGGTTTGGGGTGTTTCAGTTTTTACATAATTGTTTATCTATCTTTGTACATTGAGGGCAATGTGCATCTTAAGTGTGGGGGGAAAAAGTACCTGACTTTTTGCATTATTCTCAAAATCCTGAATTTAGTCTTGTTCGAAAGTATTTTTCTCATATTACTAATTAGGATGAAATTTCTAATGATTTATGATTTTTATTGATATGTTTTAGAGTACTCATAGTTAAATGTGCATTGATGATTAAATCTAAAGGATACTAGAGAATCGAGCATGATAAGTCTACTTTCTAAAAATTAAAAATTAATAGGTTGTTGAACTGAATTTGAGTATTACTTTGAAGTTTGAAATTTAAAGGGATTGAGGTCAAAAACACCCATAATTTTTGTCATATTTTGAGCCTTATAGAGCATATATTCTTTTTCGTGCTCACTTTATTAATTATGAGTGTGACAACTTTAAACTGTTATTTTAGAACTTGCCTCGTTTATACATGTCGAGACCACATTAATGATTTGATATACTGAGATGATAAAGGCACCTAGGTTTAACCCACTTACTCCATAAAAAGCCTACCTTCACAAATTAACCCCTAGTGAACCCCGTTGAATCATAACAACCTTTTTATTGACTCACCCACTAATATTAACCCGAAATCCCTTTGAAATTGTTATCACCATTCTGTTAACTACCCTTTAATCGAGGTTTGATTTGATTAAATTACCAAATTATATTAGTCTAGTAGTTACATTTATCATTTATGATGTAATATTTTAGTTTGTAAAAAAAAAAAAAAAAGCTTAGAGCATTTAAATTCCAATTGTCAAGAAAAGCTCGATTAAAGTATTATCAAATTTTAAGTGATGAAAATACTCTTTATTATAAAGTAATGATCAATAGTGGTATTATTAGTTTTCATTCGATGTAAATATTCATATCTAGTTCATTGTTTCTAGTTAGGTAATTTGTCAAGTCAGTCTCGATTCTAACCCTTTAATTAAGCATGTATCCACACCCTTAACCTTAGCCCCGTTACAACCCTGATAAAGACCTTTTGATCTGTGTATCATCTCATATATAGTGGTGGAAATTTGATTTTCAGGCAAGCCTATGGGATTAACTTTTCAGGTTCGACTTATGAGTGCTTATTCTTGAACCTTAAACACTTTGAGTGATTTGAGTGAACCTTCAGTGAGGATGTCAATCCTTGTCAGTTTTGAATTAAAGGTAATTATCTAGATAAGGGGAGACACCTATGTTTTCATGCTACAAAATCATGACTTATCTCGTTTGAATCTTTAGGGCTCTTTGAGTTGAATTATTCATGTATAAATTATCTATTAATTATGATAAGGCATGATTGATGAATATTGTAAGTTATGGAAAGTTCGTTCTAATTGTAAGTTGAGAATTTTGCTTGAGGACAAGCAAAAGCTTAAGTGTGGGGGTATTTGATAAACCGTAAAAGTAACATGTTTTAATCCCACATTTAGTATGCTTTTGGATGATTTAGCCTTCAATTTATGTAAAAAATGCTCTTAATCCTTTCTTTTCATGTCTTATACTTAAGACAGCACCCAAGAACGAAAAGAATGAGAAACGGGCTTAAAACGGACCAAATTGGGCCAACCCAAGAAATTGGCATGGCTTGGACTTCAAGTCACACGGCCGTGCCTCGCTCGATCATTCAAAGACACACCCCAAGCGATCTACATGGCCGTATCCCAATCGACAGACCTAAAGCATGGCCTGAATCCTAACTTACACGGCCAGCTACACTGCCGTGCCTCAATCAATGTAATCGACACACTACTAAAGTCGACTTACAGGCAAGTACCATGGCAGCGCCTTGCCACGGGAAAGAGAAATTTCACTCAAATTTGGATGCTTGAAGGCAAAGAAACACATTCCTAAGTCTTCTTAAACATCCTAGGAGGAATTCTACTTGAATTAGGATACTTAGGAGCCAAGTAAAGGCATCTCAAAGCCTATATAAACACCCAAGGTAGCAACTAAAAAGGGGAGTCCGGCAGAAGCCGAAATAGGGACGGTTTTTGGCAGAGGCTTTTGTTGAAGCTTTCATCTTCTAGGGTATCACTCGAAGATAGCTAGTTGATCCATCTCAAGAAGCCGGAGTTCTACTCAAGACAGAGGATCTCCTCTTCAATTCCTTCAAGGGGGTTTTAGGGATTTCTTATGTTTTGTTTTATCTTTTCTCTTGAGATGTTTTCTTATTTTGTTATGAACTAAACCCATCAGATACCTGCAAGGGATGAAACCTATGATGGATTTTGTAATTTGATTTCTAAATTATATGATAAGTACTTAGTTTGTTCTTAATTATGTTGCTTAATTTAATCTGATGTGCTTAGGTAGAGGAGGAATAGACCCTACCTAAGAGTAGATCTAGCATAATTGAGTGGAGTTGATTGGGCGCCTAGAGATAGGGTTACGATATTTTTCCATATTAGGGTGAAACCTAATATGGGAATCAATTGATCGATTTACTGCTTCCTTAGGGGTTATTATAAGAGAACGAGAGTTCCACTAATTAACCTAAGGTTAGACATTATTCACCTCGAGAGAGGGTTTAATATAGGTTAGGGAGTCTCACGGATCAAGCTAAGTAAATAAATCATATTAATTAAAGGTTAGATAACAAGTGAATTCTAGGCGGATTCTTCCTGAGGGTATCGTCGTAATCAATTGAGTTTTTTTTTTTCACAGTCTTTTCCCAAAGTTTAGTTCTTTCGTCTTTGCATTTAGTTTAAAATATTTCTTTAGTTATAGATTAATAAATCAATCGCTCCATATTTCAGGTTGAATAATATAAAGAAAGTGAGTAGTAGTACTTTTAGGTTCCTTTGGGTTCGATAAAATAATCTTGCTTAAACTATACTATTGTTCGATAGGTGCACTTGCCTCAATCGTTGTCATAGTTAGTCTACAGGTTCGATCATTCTTTATAAATATTAAAACTCGACTGTTTGACATGATCAATAGACTAGTATGAGAATAGGGAATATTCAGCCTAACTATGTTATAGTGAGATTTTGCATATTTTGTATTTTATGCAATAGGGATTAAATTGTGAAAATGAGAAATATTAGGGGTAAAATTGAAATGTACCCATTTGTGTGTTTTTGGGTGAATTTGGTTGAATATTTGATTTGATAAGTTTAATTTATATTAATTTAGATCATGAAAATAAAAAAATCAGATTTAGATCGAGGGAAAAGTAAAGTTGTCGACTAGTCGATCCATACCAGTTTTTCATCGTCTCGAGGTAAGTCTTTAAGCAATTAAACATCATTTATTTTTTATATAACTTAGTTTAATATGCTGTTTGGAATCTATTGATCCATAAAAGAGCTAATCGAATGTGGTTGAGCATAGAAATACTGTATTTGAGTTTAATTCGACAGAGCTATATCATTTAAAAGTTTATATGATCTATATGAAATATAAGGATTTTTTGTTATATGAATTGTGTATGAGACATCATTATAGTAGTGATATTCGGGCTTTGAGCCTAGCAAGCTTTATGCTGGTGAATGTAATCGGGCTTTATACCTAGCAGGCTTATTGCCGGTGAATAATATCGGACCTTGAGTCTAGTAGGCCTTGTGCTGGTGTGTGATTCAGGCTTATGCATAGCAGGTTTTATACCAGTGATTTATTTTCAAGCCTATGCTTATAAGATTTCAAGTTGATGTGGAAATTGAGCAAGTAAAGTTGAGCTAAATAATCTTGTATATGTTCGGCCACATAGGTATGAGCATACGTGATGTTATATTGGATCTTGAATATTCGGCCATGAAGGTATGTACAAATGTGATATTATAATTGAATTTGTATATTCGGCAATACAAGTAAGTACATAGGTGATGTTAAATTTTGATCTTACATATTCGGCCACATAGATATGCATATTTGTGATTTTATATTTGATTTTCAATAATCAACCAAATGAGTGATGTTGGCTTATAAAGTGGAGTTTGATTCATGAGTATATATATATTGAATGTTAACATATTTGACCTAATGTTATTTTGAGAGTGAAAAGTTCAATGATATTATGCTAAATGTGAATTATTGGCATTCGGCTAAGGTAACTCTTTTGTGTAAAAGTATAAGTTATAAATAAATAAATGAGATGATATGATCGAGATAATGTACAACATTAATGTTATAATTTGGTTTGTCTTTAATGTTTTGGATTATTATTTTGAATGTTAAATTGCTTATGACTTATTAAGCTAAGTTAGCTTACTTTGTGTGTGTTTTGTCTACCTCTGTCTTATAGATTTTGGTTTCACGATACGAGCTCGGGGATCGTCAGTAAAGCTTATCACACTATCGACTGTTTCCTTGGTATTTTACTAAGTGAATTTGATTTATGGCATGTATAGTATAGATAAAGTATTTGAATCTGATTTTTTTGGGACATGTATATATATAGCCATGCGAAAATGGCTTGTTCATTATGTCTAAATTTGGTTTTTATATGTTCTTGATTCAATGTTTGATGTGTTTGGTTTTTGGTGATTTTGGTTATGAAGTATATATGTGAAATGTGCTTGACATGAATGGTGTTTGTGGTTGGATATATTAGTAGAGAAATATGCAAGATATAAGTATGTTGTGTGTTAAAATATGCATAAGGCTTAAGTAAGAATAAATAAAGCTCATGATAGCTCATTTGTTAAATTGGATTTAGGTGAGGTTGATGATTAAGTTTAAGTTATGCTTAGTTATTGATTTATTAATTGAGATGTCTAATTTATACCATGAGTTGGTTTGAACATTAACTATAAATGTATCATGTATTGTATATTATATAAAATGTTCAAGTATGAAATAATTCAACATGGTTGTGTGAAAGAAATTTTGGCACAATTTAAAGTATATAAAATTAACATGTAAATATATGCAATCTTACTTGTTATTTGACTTTAAAATGATTTAAAATATCAAGGACAAATATGCATAGTGATGTGTTAAATTGTATATGTTTTGGCTTTATAATTGTCTTAAAAATGTGGTCCAAGCTAATAGATAATGTGTATGATAATTCATTATGCTAATTACTTATGTAACAAAAATTTGAGGTTATAATTTTGTAGTTTATAAAAGGTTAGCGAATAAGTTTAGGTAATGTAATAATTATTTATTTACAAGTATATTATGTATATTCAATAGTAAACAAATTGATTTAATTTTGGTAATTATTTGTACTCAAATTGATCCTATATGTTTGATTCTATACGCATATGTGTGTGTTCATTGGTATTTGGACATGTGAAATAAGACTATTATTAGTTGTTATTTATGTTCAAGAATGTTTTAAATTGATAAGGTTTATGCGCATAACCTTGTGATGAAATAAATGGCTAAGTATATGGTAAGTTTGGTAATTGCTGAATAAACGAATTGAATTAATGGATGTCTTATTGCATGCTAGGTATGAGATGATTATATGTATGAATATACATAGGTTATTATGATTCAGTTGAAATGTTGAAGCATGCAACTTTATTTTGTTTGAATGATTCAGTATATGTACTTTGGTTTAATTATAAAATATGTGAATTTGATGTACTATGAATTGTTCTTTATGTTCATAAATGTTTAATGTGATATGATTTAAAAAAAATTATATACCTGTTATGAGCTGTGTTTTGTTTGGTGATACCTCATAACCCTAATTCGGTGACGGGTACGAGTTAGACGTGTTTCATTTTATTGGTATCGGAGCTATGGTTTGGTTGGTTCTAGGACTACCATAGCGTATGTGAGTCTAGCTATACATGCCATATTAAATCTGCGATAGTGTGATATCCCCGACTCTAACGAAGATTGTTTTGATGAGATAGATACGATTTTCAACTGAGCTAATTCTGATAGTACAGAAGTAGATATTCAAATATTTGAGTGGAAATGTGTTGATGATGAATTGAGACTCATAAAGGTAAGAATCAAATTGTAAGGCATGTTGTTATTGATAAATGTTGTAATTATATGAGCATATGAGATGTGATATGTAATGCCCCAAACCCGGCCCAAAACCCTATGGCCGAATTAGGAATGCTACTGAAAAAAAAACTTTAGGTTGAGAAACAATTTGAAGTTAGGAGTTAATTGGCAACGAGTTTTTTTTTTTCTTTTAAAATTTCTTAAGAAAAACCGAGTAAAAACCTTTAATAAGTTTTTAAGATATAAAACCGTCATAATTTGAAACTTTGTTTGCAACTAATAATCCAGGTCTAGTCTAACATAACCACAATGAAAACCCAAAATAATTAAAAGGCCTTATTACATCAAAATATCCCAAATAAACTTAATCAAAAAAATAAAGTCTTTAAATATGGACACTGTGTCTGCATGGCCATCTCGAATCCCATCCAACCTTGCCCAACATCACGAATCACCTACATTGTTTGGTAAAAATTGGGTGAGTCAACAGACTCAGTGTGTAATTAGTCCACAGATTTCCAGATATGGGCTTGGCCCAAAACCACACTAATCCGCATAACAGAGATTAATGCAAAATGCACCAAATGCACCCAACCCAACCTAGGGTCCATCCTCTATACACCCCCGTATCCAACCACCACACACCAGGGGATTACTAAATCGACCCTCCAACCTCTACACACCAATTTGGCAAATTATGCCATCCACCAAGTGGTCGAGCCACTGGTCCACGTGATCAAATCACAAAATAATCCACAATGTGACCGTAGTCAACGTCAATCCATGTGAGGCTCGTAGCCATCACTAATCCACGTACATAAATGTACACCCTATCCTTCTTTCAAATATACAAAGCCCGCCCCATGAGTATGCAACATACAATAGTGATATCATGAAATAATGCATGAACATGTTGATCCAACATACATCACATATATACAGCAATAACCACAATTTTATCGGCATTTAACACTGACTTGCTTATCGACATACCCACTCAGGGTATCCATCTCATTATTGCCACTGCACTAATCGTCACACTTATAACACATACAATATTTTATACATTCTTGGGAAATTGCGTAATAATCACACACCTTTTAGCAAAAGTCGCCTAAACCCGAACCCCGTAGCCTACACAATTTGCACCTTGCGATTTGTTGAACTCCCTCCTACACAACTATGTTAGATTCGGCTCTTACATAAATGAGCAAAAGTACAGCCTTCAACCTACCACTATCATCATCTTACCTCAACTGATCGAATCTCAGAATCACACTTTTGAACCTAACAGTCTGACAAAATCCCTAAATGGAGCCATATTAGTTTCGGCCTCAAACTTAAAGACATAGAAAATATGTGACCCCTTGGCCGAATACTACCACTTTCTTACCTTAATGGATCGAATCTCGAGAGCTCCTTAGCACCCTTATCGCTGGCTAAAAGTAAAAGATCCACAACCTAGTCCTCCATGATTTCGGCCAATCAAATACACATGATTAGTTTCTTGATTTCACCAACCAAGAAAAGAAGAGAGAAATCGAAAGAAAAGAAATCCTTACCACCTTACTACCCGATTTGGCTTGATAACAACCCTTGAGAATCAACGTTCTAGAAAAGAATGAAAGAGAAGAAATACGGTGAGGCTCGAAAGAGGTTCTGCTATAACTTCATAAAAGGAGAAAAGCTCCTTGCTTTTGAAGATGGTTGAATCGTGAGAAGATGAAGAAGAAGAGAAACTAAGGTTTGAGAGGTTTCGGTTTCTGGTCACAAAAGAAAAGGGAATAGAGCTTTTGGAAGAGAGAAAAATCACAAAAAGATGCCTATACTACAATAAGTAAATTCGGCACCTAGCTCCCCTTGTATGACCGGATTATGACCCCCTTCCTTAGAGCCTCATATTCGGCCAACTCTCACACCTTAGAGTCCTACATTCGGCCACTGCTTCTCTCACTCCCTTATCCCTTGTTCCCCTCCTACTTAGCCGAATCTTCAATCTCTCCCACCCAATCTATACCTTATCCTTCTAGAGTCCACTGCGGTCCAACTTCCTTCCTTCCTGACGAAAAAAACAACTCCTCAAGTGCTCCCCTTGCTACTCGAACCTAGGCCCCTCTCAGACTTTGCTTGAAGGCCACTTTTAAGGCTTTAAGTGGTGCCTCCTTGCCACCTTAACAAGCCCACTTTTATGTCCAATTTCCCCTACAAATTTCCTTAAGGCCTTCTTTGCCTAGCTCCCCCTTTAAAACTAAAAATCCAATATTTTCTAAGGCATTCTCCTACACTCTAGAGTTCCCAAAAATCTCCTAAACATATTCAAAACACATAGGCATACTACCACATGCAATTAAGCAAAAATGCATAAGCCCTAATTCCCGGATATTACAGTTCTACCTCCTTAAAATAATTTTGACCTCGAAATTACCTGGCTAAAATAAGTGTGGGTATTACTGCCGCATTACTTCCTCTGGCTCCCACGAAGCTTCCTCCGAGCCATGGTTACGCCATAACACCTTAACTAGAGGAACTGATTTCTTACGCAAAACTTTCACATCTCGCTCCAAAATCTGAATTGGTTCTTCCTCGTAGGACAAGTCTGGTCTCAACTCCACTTCTTCAACTGGAAACACGTGAGATGGATCCGACTGGTAAGGACGTAGCATCGAGACATGGAATACATCGTGCAACTGCTTTAACTCCGAAGGCAACTCCAGTTGATATGCCACTGGTCCAACCCGCTTCAAAACCCGATAAGGCCCTATAAACTTGGGACTCAGCTTTCCCTTACGACCAATCTCATTACCTTCTTCCACGACGAAACCATTAAAATCACATAGTCACCTACTGCAAACTCTATCTCCTTTCTCTTAAGATCTGTGTATGACTTTTGCCTATCAGATGCTTCCTTCAACCGTGCCCGAATTACCTTAACCTTTTCTTCTGACTCTGCCACCAACTCTGGTCCCAAAACACGATGTTGCCCTAGTTCCGTCAAACAAGTAGGTGTCTGACACTTTCATCCATACAATGCTTCATACGGTGCCATTTGAATGCTCGCTTGGTAGCTGTTGTTGTATGCAAATTCCGCTAGAGGCAGGAATTCCTCCCAGTTTCCTCTGAAATCTATCACACATCCCCTCAACATATCCTCTAATACTTGGATTACCCACTCCGACTGGCCGTCTGACTGTGGATGAAATGCCGTACTGAAGTATAATCTAGTGCCCAACGCCTGATGTAGTGCCTTCCAAAATTGAGACGTAAACCTCGGGTCCCTATCCGAGATAATCGACACCGGCACTCCATGCAGTCTCACAATTTCTGCCACATACAGCTTCGCCAACTTCTGCAAAGAATAACCAATCCGCACTGGGATGAAATGTGCAGACTTTGTCAACCGATCTACTACTACCCATACCGAGTCTTTCTTAGTAGGCGTAAGGGGGAGCCCACTAACAAAGTCCATGGCGATTCTCTCCCACTTCCACTGCAGAATCTTTATCGGCTGAAGTAACCCCGAGGGTACCTGGTGTTCAGCCTTAACTTGCTGACACGTCAAGCACTTCCCTACAAACTCCGTGACTTCCCGCTTAAGACCAGGCCACCAAAACTGATCCCGTAGATCTTTGTATAACTTGCTTCCTCCAAGATGCATAGCATAAGGGCTACCATGCGATTCCTGAAGAATCCTCTGCCTGAGCTCTTTATCCTTCGGCATACAGACCTTGCCCTTGAAACACAACATTTTGTCACTATTCACACCATAACTTTCCAATCCCTCATCCTGCACTTGTCGTAGCTTAGCACTTAGATCATCGTCTGCCAACTGTCTTTCTTTCACCTGACTCAACCAGGTCAGCTTTACTTGTAACTCTGCTAGCAAACTCCCGTCGTCATACAGGCTAAGATGTGCAAACATCGCCCTCAGATCCGACACTACTTTCCGACTTAGAGCATCTGCCACCACATTTGCCTTGCCCGGGTGATACTCTATCGAACAATCATAATCTTTCAATAGCTCCACCCACCTTCGCTGTCTCAGATTCAACTCCTTCTAGGTCAATAGGTACTTAAGACTCTTGTGGTCCGTATAGATCACCGACTTCTCTCCATATAAATAGTGCCTCCACACCTTTAGCGCAAAAACCATAGCAGCCAACTCCAAGTCATGCGTCAGGTAATTAACCTCATGAGGCCTTAATTGCCGAGATGCATAGGCAACAACCTTCCCTTCTTGCATAAGGACACATCCCAATCCTGTATGGGAAGCATCATAATACACCACAAAGTCCTTTCCTGCCTCGGGCTGAATTAAACTGAGCTTCACCAAAACCTTCTTCAATCTCTCAAAACTTCCTGCTTGTTGTCCATCCACACGAAAGGTACCTCCTTTCTTAACAATTTCACAAAGGTGTCATGCTATAGATGAGAACCCTTCTACAAATCTCCTGTAGTAGCCTGCTAATCCCAAGAAGCTGCGAACCTCAGCCACCGACCTAGGTGGTTTCCAATCGAACACCGCCTCAATTTTCCTAGAATCTACCCTTATCCCTTCCGCAGACACCACATGACCCAGAAAAACAACCTCCCTTAGCCAGAATTCACACTTGCTGAATTTGGCATACAGCTTCTTTTCCCTTAACACTTGTAACACCACCCGAAAATGCTCATCATGTTCCTCCTCCGACTTGGAGTACACCAAAATGTCATCTATAAACACAACGACGAATCGATCCAGGTAGGGTTAGAAAACCCGATTCATCATATCCATGAACGCAGCTGGGGCATTCGTCAACCCGAACGGCATCACTAGGAATTCATAATCCCCGTATCGAGTCTGAAAAGCTATTTTATGGATATCCGCTTCCTTCGCCTTGAGTTGGTGGTATCTTGACCTTAGATCTATTTTCAAAATATCGTAGCCCCCTTAAGATGATCGAACAAGTCATCTATCATTGGCAATGGATACTTGTTCTTGATGGTCAGCTTATTCAGCTACCGGTAATCTATGCACATCCGCATAGACCCGTCCTTCTTCTTTACGAATAAGACCGGTGCTCCCC
The DNA here is from genome assembly GCA_025506655.1 of Gossypium rotundifolium. Classification (NCBI taxonomy): domain Eukaryota; kingdom Viridiplantae; phylum Streptophyta; class Magnoliopsida; order Malvales; family Malvaceae; genus Gossypium; species Gossypium rotundifolium. Next base: position 59,226,610 of record CP106728.1, on the reverse strand, counting down.
ATGGAGACACACTAGGTCAAATAAACCCACGATCAAGCAATTCCTAGATCTGCGCCTTGAGCTCAACCAACTCCTTTGGTGCCATTCTGTACGGAGTGATAGATACTGGCGCTGTACCTGGCAACAAATCAATCCCAAATTCCACCTCGCGATCTGGAGGCAACCCCGGTAGTTCCTCCAGAAAAACATCCCCAAACTCTCTCACTGCCCTGACCTCACCTACCGCTGCTCCCTTAGCCTCCAAGGCACTAACAAGCATCAGAAAAGCCACACACCCTTTCCTCACCATCTTCTCTGCCTTAAAGGCGGACACTACATTTGACAAGTAATTTATCCGTTCCCCTATCACTACAATCTCTTGTCAGCAGGAGTTTTCAACGACATGCGCTTATCAGCACAGTCCAGATTCGCATGATACCTCATTAGCCAATCCATGCCTAATATTAGGTCAAACTCCCCGAATGGTAGTTCCATTAAGTCAGCTGGAGACACTACCCTCTGAAATTCTAAAGGCACGTCTCTAAAGAGTTTATCTACCACTACAGATTGCCCTAAAGGACTAAGTACAGTCATTTTCCTAGAGACAATTTCAGAGTTCACTTCCAAAGTTCCAGACATCACACTAGGAATGTACGATTGAGTTGACCCAACATCCATTAAAGCCAAAAAGGGTAATCCGAAAATAAGGAATGTACCCGTGATAACATCTGGTGCATCTCCCTCTTCCCGACATTTAGCGGCATACACCAACCCTAGATGTCTCACACCTGAACCCCCAGCACCTCTGCCTGGTGCTCTACGACCTCGACTAAAACCATTCCCTCCATGGTTCGAACCACGACCCCTTGTCGCTTGCTGACCACCTCTACCTGACTGAACATATCCCTGGCCTACTGTTTGAGCCCTTTCCATCTCCTGAGGATAATTCCTAACCAAATGAGCCTTAGACCCACACCGAAAACATTCCTTATTCTGTCCCCAGCACTCTCTTACATGAGCTTTCCCGCATTTAGCACATGTATGACTCTGATTCCCGGTAACTAGTACCGGTGCGCGAACAGAGTTTTCAACCTTTGGTCTTTGCAGGAAACCCCCAGATGATGCTGACGGCCCAAAACTCCTCTTATTTCGATTTCTATCTCTATCCCTATTCTGTCTCTCGATCCTCTTGACCTCCTCAGCTATCCGAGCTTTCTCTACTAGAATAGCAAAGTCCCTTTCTCTCTGTGGGGCAATCAGCACTCGCAGCTCATCTCTCAATCCATCTTCGAATCGGACACACCTCTCATAATCAGTAGCCACGATGCCCTGAGCATACCTACTCAATCGTAGAAATTCTGCCTCATACTCAGCTACCGATTTACCACCTTGCACCAAATTGAGAAACGCCTTCCTCTGCGCGTCCACATAACTAGCTCCTACGTACTTTCCCTCAAACTTGAGCTTAAAATAACCCCAGTCCACTCGGTCCGTAGGGGTACCTTCCTTGACTGTGAGCCACCATTGGTAAGCCTCGTCCCGGAGCAACGAGACAACACCTTTTGACTTCTCCTCAGTAGTGAAATCCAAATCGTCCATGATCCTTTCAACTGCCTCTATCCAGTACTCTGCCACATTCGGAGCTACTCTCGATAGTCTTCTAAAAACCTCAGCTCCATTCACTCCGAGTCTCTCAGGTACTGACTTTCGAGCCCCATTTTCAGTACTCGCTCCAGCCACTCGCTCCAAAACTCGCAGCGTAGCCTGCGATATCGCGCCCTCTCCTCCTGTCTGCGCTTGAAATTCTGCCCCTACAACTAGTGGCGGTGCTTCATTTTCGGAACCCTGACCAAACCCAACTGGTACTGACACAGTCATTCTGCCTCTACCACGCCCTCGCACATTACGTCCACGTCCCCTAGAGCTCATGCCTACTTCGAGATTTAGTCTGCTTAAAAATTTTATGAATCAATTTTTTGTTCCACTGGTTTATTGCGAACAGTCTTATGTTTAATAGTTCTAGAAAGTGGTTCTTTCGAATTCATACATGCACACAGTCTCAAGTCTATTCATTCAATCATCACCATTCATGAACTTGCGTTCATCATAGAAAAGTGTTGTGGTTTCATTGTTGTTGTTCTCCACTACCCAAGGGTATTTTTGTAATTTGTCCTCTAAGGGTATTTTGGTAATTTTCCAAATCAGGGTATTTGAAAATTTCACAAAATAGAGATTTTTGATATTTTTGCAAAATAAGAATACTTGATAAGAAGTTTCAAGGGTAATATGGTAATTTTATAACCTGAGGGTATTTTTTTTGTAATTTTACCCACCAGGGGTATTTCGATAATTTTGTAAAATATGGTTCCAGGTGGTTTTTCGAAATAAGGGTATTTGGAAATTTTTAATTCAGGGGTACTTTGGCAACTTTCCTTACTGAGGGTATTTTGGTAATTTACACAAGTTAGGGGTAATTTGGTCAATTTGCAAATCAGGGGTAGTTTGGTCGTTTTTTGAATCGAGGGTTCTTTGGAAATTTTGAAACCAAGGTTTGGTTTAAGGATTATTCAAAACAAGGTGACTGGTCCCTTTCGGGTTTTAGTTATGGATTTTAGCCCGTGATTAAGTCTTCTTGGTTAGGGTGAACCGTCATTACGCACCAGGTAGGATTCGAGCGAAGAGGAAGTGAGTCATTAGGACTGCTTAAATACCAAGCTCCCCCTAAATCCAATCCTAGACATGCGCACAACTGTTGCCACACCCTTAACTCGACGACTCATTCACAGGTTTGTTTGGTTAGACTTTAAATTTTATGTGATTCGGTGTTTAGAGTAAGCAAATTTTAGGTTCAATAACTCCTAATCTATTAATCTATGTCCCTTTAATTCCCACATGCCAATCACACAAGGGTTAGGGTACTTACCTGGTGCACTTCAGGCCGGACAATTCAAGTGCCATGCTCCACAAAACCCTTTTTCCTAAAAATTTTCTTTGACCCACTAAAACACAAAGTGAAAATGTTTATGGGCCTCAAAAATCCATAGGCCGAGTGTAGAAACGAGGCTCTGATACCAATTTGTAACGCCTCAAACTCGGCCCAAATAACTATGGCCGAATTAGGAATGCTATTCAAAAAAAAACTTTAGGTTGAGAAACAATTTGAAGTTCGAAGTTAATTGGCAACGAGTTTCTTTTTCTTTCAAAATTTCTTAAGAAAAACCAGTAAAAACCTTTAATAAGTTTTTAAGATATAAAATCGTCATAATTTGAAACTTTGTTTGCAACTAATAATCCAGGTCCAGTCTAACATAACCACAATGAAAACCCAAAATAATTAAAAGGCCTTATTACATCAAAATATCCCAAATAAACTAAATCAAAAAAATAAAGTCTTTAAATATGGAAATTGCGTCTGCATGGCCATCTTGAATCCCATCCAACCCGGTCCAACATCACGAATCACCGCATTGTTTGGTAAAATTGGGTGAGTCAATGACTCAAGTGTGTAATTAGTCGATGATTTCCACATATGGGCTTGGCCCAAAACCACACCAATCCACATAATGTAGATTAATGCAAATGCACCAAATGTACCCAACCCAACCTAGGGTCCATCCTCTACACACCCCCGTATCCAACCACCACACACCAGGGGATTACTAAATCGACCCTCCAACCTCTACACACCAATTCGGCAAATTATGCCATCCACCAAGTGGTCGAGCCACTGGTCCACGTGATCAAATCACAAAATAATCCACAACGTGGCCGTAGTCAACGCCAATCCATGTGAGGCTCGTAGCCATCACTAATCCACGTACATAAATGTACACCCTATCCTTCTTTCAAATATACAAAGCCCGCCCCATGAGTATACAACATACAATAGTGATATCATGAAATAATGCATGAACATGTTGATCCAACATACAGCACATATATACAGCAATAACCACAATTTTATCGGCATTTAACACTGACCTGATTATCGACATACCCACTCAGGGTATCCATCTCATTATTGCCACTGCACTAATTGTCACACTTATAACACATACAATATTTTATACATGCTTGGGAAATTGCGTAATAATCACATACCTTTTAGCAAAAGTTGCCTAAATCCGAACCCCGTAGCCTACACGATTTGCACCTTGCAATTTGTTGAACTCCCTCCTACACAACTATGTTAGATTCGGCTCTTACATAAATGAGCAAAAGCACGGCCTTCAACCTACCACTATCATCATATTACCTCAACTGATCGAATCCCAAAATCACACGTTTGAACCTAACAGTCTGCTGAAATCCCTAAATTGGAGCCATATTAGTTTCGGCCTCAAACTTAAAGACATAGAAAATATGTGACCCGTTGGCTGAATACTACCACTTTCTTACCTTAATGGACCAAATCCCGAGAGCTCCTTAGCACCCTTATCGCTGGCTAAAAGCAAAAGACCCACAACCTAGTCCTCCATGATTTCGGCCAATCAAATACACATGATTAGTTTCTTGATTTTGACCAACTAAGAAAAAAAGAGAAAAAACCGAAAGAAAAAGAAATCCTTACCACCTTACTACCCGATTTGGCTTGATAACAACCCTTGAGAATCAACGTTCTAGAAAAGAATGAAAGAGAAGAAATAAGGGTGAGGCTCAGAAGAGGTTCGGCTATAACTTCATAAAAGGAGAAAAGCTCCTTCGGCTTTTGAAGATGGTTGAATCGTGAGAAGATGAAGAAGAAGAGAAACTAAGGTTTGAGAGTTTTCGGTTTATGGTCACAAAAGAAAAGGGAATAGAGCTTTTGGAAGAGAGAAAAATCACAAAAAGATGCCTATACTACACTAAGTAAATTCGGCACTTAGCTCCACTTGTATGATCGAATTATGACCCCCCTTCCTTAGAGTCCCATATTCGGCCAACTCTTACACCATAGAGTCCTACATTCGGCCACTACTTCTCTCACTCCCTTATCCCTTGTTCCTCTCCTACTTAGCTGAATCTTCAATCTCTCCCACCCAATCTATACCTCATCCTTCTAGAGTCCACCTGCGGTCCAACTTCCTTCCTCCCTAAAGAAAAAAAACAACTCCTCAAGTGCTCCTCTTGCTGCTCGAACCTAGGCCCCCTCTGCACTGCTTGTGGTGTCACTTTTTAAGGCTTTAAGTGGCGCCTCCTTGCCACCTTAACAAGCCCACTTTTATGTCCAATTTCCCATACAAATTTCCTTAAGGCCTCTTTTGCCTAGCTCCCTCTTTAAAACTAAAAATCCAATATTTTCTAAGGCATTCTCCTACACTCTAGAGTTCCCAAAAATCTCCTAAACACATTCAAAACACATAGGCATACTACCACATGCAATTAAGCAAAAATGCATAAGCCCTAATTCCTGGATTTTACATGATATTTGAGTTATGATCGCTATCTGAAATGCTATGATCGTGAAATAGTGATTTGAGTTTGCATATGAGCAATGTGTTAAGAATAAAAGTGATTAAAAGCAGAAGTTTATTAAATGATTTGGGAACATGAAATTGGTAATGAACTGACTATTTGTGATAGTATGTATTATGTGCAATTATGTGAGAGTTAAATTTGAGGCTTTACTATCCTCACCCCTTGTCAAAAAATGTTACAATTTTATTATAAGAGGTGGAATGAATAAACTCACTAATGTGAAGTTTTAAAATCTGTGTTTAAAAGATTAGTAATGTGGTCAAAAAGGAGAATGAATCAGCAAATGAAGACTGTACTAAAAGAGATATTGGGCAGTTCTGAAGACTATTCAGATGATGCAAAGACTTTGTTAAAGAAGAATAACTTTGATTAAATGACTTGTTCAGGTATGTTATCTAAAGAAAGTTTTATCGTATGAGAACATTAGCTAAACATATTAATAGACGAAAGCATCGTTGATCTGTTTGGGTTATATTCAACATTGTTATGTCTTCCTTGGATAATTTATTCCATGGTGTGGATATAAAAGTCGATGGTAAAATCTGTATGAGACTAATATTCTGTTCCTACTGGTTATTTCTCTGTTGAAAATACGTGAACATTATATTACTTCTGTTACTGTGGATTTCAGTATTTATGAGCGACATTGTTCTTTCTGGATATTTATGGGATATCATCGGAACTAATATTATTTTATATGAGTTGTAATTTTTAGATATTCTGTGTAACTCCAAATGTTAAAATTTTGCTGTTCCGGTGTTTTTATGATTCCATGTGATTATCTGCAAGATATTTCTATTTGATAGGGATGACTATGTCTATTGCAATTATAATTTCTGGCTTGAAATGTGAGAATACAATGGTACCTTCCTCAGAGTTATAGAAGATGTGTTTCTACAATGGTTGCTATTTAAATCATATTTGATTCCTTTCTGTGTTCAGATACTTCATTAACAGATGGGATAATACTCATTATAATATTGAGACATTGTTCCTAATAAAGCTCAATGATTTCTATATGGTTAAGGTGATTTTAGTATAATTTAGAGTTTTGATGATTAATATATGAGACAACTTTATTATAAACTCTTTTCTAGTTCTCGTGAAGGTTCGATAGTGATAAAAGTGAAAATGATAGAAAATCAAGATTAATTTGTATAATGATATGTCTGGGGTCATCCTTCTAATGAGAATAAAGATTTCTTTGAAAAGATCGATTCAGTAGTTAGTATGATTTGAATTATTTGATTGAAAAGTTAATTGGGACATAGGTGTTTGAATTTATCAACGAATTGGAAATAAACTTTGAACGTACATGTATGAATTGAAGGATAGATCGAAAGAAGAATTTGTGTTCTTAAAGACTCTGATGTACTAAATATTGGTTTTCGAACGAGGTATGGACACTATGAGTTTCTAGTTATGCCTTTCAGACTTACTAATACACCTGCTATTTTCATGGATTTGATAAATCAAATTTTCAGACAGTATCTGGATCGGTTTGTAGTAGTGTTTATAGATGATATTTTGATCTACTCTCGAGATGAAACCGAGCATGTTCAGCATCTAAGACTTGTGCTACAGACCTTGCGAGATAAACAGTTGTATACAAAGTTTAGTAAATGTAACATCCTAGATTGGGGGCTCTGCATTTGTGATACGTTGTGTGTGCATGCCATGATGTGTGTGTGTGTTTGGTGTGTTTAGAGCTTTCCGGAAGGCTTGAGGTGAAGCCTGAGCCTTGGTAGAATTTTTTTTTTTTAGACACTGCAAGGGAGAACTAGGTGAAGTGGGCCTTAAGGGTACTTGAGTAGGAAAATTAACACAAACATCTAACTGGTAAAGTGGCAAGGAGGCGCCACTAAGGGAATAGGTAAGTGACGCCATAAGGAGGTGGTGAGGGAGCAAGTTCGAATCCCATGTCAAGTAAAAAGGAGTGTTCTTTTATTATAAGCGCCTGAGGAGTTGAGAGGTGGTTTCGGCTGGGACTCTAAAAGAGTGAGTGTGGATTGAGTCAGAAGATTGGAAGATAAGGATAAGAGGAAAATGTGGGATAGGATTTGAGTGTAGGTGGTGGCTGAATGTGGGACACTGAGTGCAAGAAGGGAAATCGGCTAGATGTGGCTAAGGGTGTGCCGAATTTCCATTATTTTTCTAAGAGCATAGTTTTTTTCTCTCCTCCTATTTTCGACAATTGAGGGTTTCTTCCTCTCTTTTTCTTCCAAAATTGAAAACTCCTAACTCTATTCCCATCTCCACTTTCATGCTATGGCCGAATGATCTTGTTCTCAAATCTCTTCTCTATTTCTTCTAAAACCGAAACGCCTAAGCCTCTATTTGAAGTATCTTTATTTTTCTTTGCGGCTCTCTCTTCTAGTTGTTTTCTACTTTAATCATTGCCGAATCCTGTTCACAGTTGGGCTACTGCCAAATTCCCCTAAGTGTTATTCGAATCTATATGATAAGGTAAGAAGCATTCTCTTATTCCTTTGTTTGTCTTTCGTTTTCTGATAGCCAAAGTCAAATGGCTAATTGACTGAGTGAAGACTTGTGTGTTTACACTTTCTTTGGGGAGCCTACTCTGGGAAATCCTGATTAGTTGAAGCAATCGAACTCCAAGTTAAGGAATCAAGTGAATCCTATCACTTCATTTGAGATCTCAAGGCAGGGTTTCAATTCTCACTAAGTTGTTCGATTGGTTTTCCTTTCGTTATTCGTATCTTAACCTAATGTTTTGTTAAGTAATCATTGTTTCAATATAGTACCTTCTGACCAAGATCATTCATGGACTCGAATGTTAGTGAATCGAAAGAAGGGGTTGGATCTGTAGTCCCAGCCCCAAAGTTAAAGAAGCGTGCGATGTTTGCTGTTTGAGATTGGCCACCGAGTTGTGGGCTTCTGAGCAGAATAGTAGGCAGATAGCAGTTGTGACGACTAGTGATAGTGTCGACATAGAGAGTTTCGTTTTGCGTGTTACCAGGTGTGTAAACCTTCACACACTATACTATATCTGTACTAACATTTGTGTGGGCTAAAAATTTGGAAAAAGGGTTGTGTAGACAGTCGTGATGCCGTTAGGGGTAAGGCTAGGATTGCCAGGTACGTGACCGTATCGTTTCTTTGCATGGCCAAAAGTATGTATGGCAAAATGATGTGTTATGAATAGCATGTTGCATTTGTTAGGATTTGTATGCAGATCATGGGGTATGGGTTTGATATGAAGGGGAAGTACATGATTAATTGGTCACATTGTGATCGGTGGCTTTGCCATGATATATATATGTTCATACATTACTTTTGGTCACACTGTGATCGGTGGCTTTGCCACGATATATATATATATATTTCATTTGGTCACACAGTGACCGGTGGCTGTGCCATGATGTATTATTGGTCACCTAGTGATCGTGTATAATTGGCAGCCTGACTGTCAAAATAGAGTGTAAAAGATGGAGGGTTAATTGTAGAAATCCCCACGGTGTGATGGGATGGTACGGGTTGGTGTGTAGAGGATGGAAAAACTAGGTTTGGGTTGGGCTTATTGCATCCATATGTTGTATGTTGATATGTGACTGTGGGCTACAAGCTGTATGTATAATATGGGAGAATTTACACACTGAGTCATGGTGACTCACCCTTTCCTTAACTTTTCAAGTGAGCAGTAGCTCGTGGATGCGGGAGCCGAGTCGAACTCGTGGAGGCCATAATTTTGTTTTTCTTTCTTTTATAGTCTCAGTATTACTATAAGTTTATTTTGATTTAGGACTTTTGTTATGTAATAAGGCCTTTTAAAATTGTACTTTGGTTTTTATTAGTTACTGCTTATATCAAATTCGACACCACGGCAGTTTAAATATTAAAGTAAAAGTGGATTTTCATTAATCTACACATCGATGTTTCTAAAACACCGCAGTAATATGAAAAAAAGTTTTCTTTCAAATCTTTGGTTTTTCTTAAGTATAACTAAGACTTGATTTTACTTCACCCTGTGACACACCAGATTCGGTCGTAACATATAGGCCGGGTTTGGGGTGTTACAATAAATGTGATTTCTGATTACATGAAGTCAATTTTATGGGCTATATTGTATCAACATCAGGCATCAGGATTGATCTGAGTAAGGTTTCAGCTATACTTGACTGGAAACCTCCGAGAAATTTCTCTGAAGTTCAAAGCTTTCTGGGATTTGCTGATTATTCCAGACGATTAGTGAAAGGTTTCTCCATGATTGCTACACCTATGACGAAGTTGTTACAGAAAGATGTTAAGTTCGAGTGGTTAGAAAAGTTTTGATTAGTTGAAAACTCTATTAACAGAAGCTCCAGTGTTAGTTCAGCCTGAATCGGGTAAAGAATTTTTCATTTATAGTGATGCATCTTTGAGTAGTCTGAGTTGTGTGTTGATGCAGTTAGGCAAAGTCATAGCATATACCTCGAGACAGCTGAAGCCATACGAAAAAAATTATCCGACACATGATTTAAAGTTAGTAACTATTGTGTTCGCATTAAAGATTTGGCATCGTTATCTATTCGGTGAGAAATGTCATGTTTATTCTGATCACAAAAGTCTGAAGTATTTAATGACTCAGAAATATCTGAATTTGATCCAACGTCAATGATTAGAGTTGTTAAAAGACTACGAGCTAGTGATTAACTATCATTCGAGAAAGGCTAATGTTGTTACTGATGCTTTAAGTAGAAAATCATTATTTACTTTGTGTGCAAGGAATGCGTATTGATAAACCGTAAAAGTAACATATTTTAATCCCACATTTAGTATGCTTTTGGATGATTTAGCCCTCAATTTATGTAAAAAGGTGCTTTTAATCCTTTCTCTTTATGTCTTATACTCAGGAAAGCACACAAGAATGAAAAGAATGAGAAACGGGCTTAAAACGGACCGAATTGGGCCAACCTAAGAAATTGGCACGGCCTGGACTTCAAGTCACACGGTCGTGCCTTGCCAATCATTCAAAGACACGCCCCAAGCACAAATTGCAAGGCCGTGTCCCAATCGATAGACCTGAAGCATGGCTTGAATCCCAACTTGCACGGCCGTGCCACGATCATGCCTCAATCAATAGAATCAAAAACACGGCCTGAAGTCGACTTACACGGGCGTGTGCCATGGCCGTGCCCCTGTTACAGGGATGAGAAATTTCACTCAGATTTGGATGCTTGAAGCCAAAGAAATATACTCCTAAGTCCACTTAAACACCTTAATAGTAATTCTACTTGGAGGAGGTACTTAGGAGCCAAGTAAAGCATCTAAGGAGCCTAAATAAACAACCCAAGGCAGTCATTCTAAGGGGAGTTTTTGGGTGGTGGGCAGAGTTTTCTGCCAGAGCTTTTATTCAGGAAAATACTTGAAAATAGCCAGTGGATCCATCTCAAGAAATCGAGTTCTACTCAAGACCGAGGATCTCCTCTTCAATTTCTTTAGGGGGTTTTAGGGATTTCTTATGTTTTGTTTTATCTTTTCTCTAGAGATGTTCTCTTATTTTTCTATGAACTAAACCTTTCAGATACGGAAAGGGGATGAAACCTATGATGGATTTTTTTATTTGATTTATAAATTATATGATAAGTACTTAGTTTGTTCTTAATTATGTTGCTTAATCCACATCTGATGTGCTTAGGTTGAGGAGGAATAGACTCTGTCTAAGAGTAGATCTAACATAATTAAGCGGAGTTGATCGAACGCCTAGAGATAGGGTTACGAGATTTTGCTGGATTAGAGTGAAACCTAATATGGGATTCCATTGATCGATTTACTACTTCCTTAGGGGGTTATTATAAGAGAACGAGAGTTCCACTAATTAACCTAAGGTTAGACATTATTCGCCTCAAGAGAGGGTTTAATATAGGTTAGGGAGTCTCATGGATCAAGCTAAGTAAGGAAGTCATATGAATTAAAGGTTAGATAACAAGAGAAGTCATAGGTGGATTCTTCCTGAGGGTATCATCGTAATCAACTGAGTTTTTCCACAGTCTTTTCCCAAAGTTTCATTCTTTTTTCTTTGCATTTAGTTTAAGCATTTCATTAGTCCTTAGATTAATAAACCAATCACTCCATATTTCAGGCTAAATAATAGAAAGAAAGTGAGTAGTAGTACCTTTAGGTTCCCTTGGGTTCGATAAAGATACTCTTGCCTAAACTATACTATTGTTCGATAGGTGCACTTGCCTCTATCGTTGTCATAGTTAGTCTACAGGTTCGATTATTCTTTTTTTATAAATATTAAAACTCGATTGTTTGACACGATCAAGTTTTTGGCGCCGTTTCCGGGGAACACTAAAATATTAAGAAAGCTCTATTTCTATTACTTTAGCCATAATTTATTATTTCGCAATTTACTTTTATTTTTGTTTAGGTTAAATTTTTATTTATACTAAATTTCTTTCTTCTCCTAGCAGGTACCTCTAGTTTATGACTAGAAGGAACCCGAGAGGACCTTTAGCATACGAAAGTGACATTGAAGCTATCGCTCGCAAAAATCGTAGAGAAATTAGACGAGCTCTAGACTACCAAAGAGAAGAACAACAAGACAGATCCAATCCCACTGAAGGGATGGACGAAAACAATCCACCACCAAATGTGCAAGAATGAATGCTTCACAGACTATGTATGATTATGCTAAACCTAATTTGACAGAGCGTAATCTAGTATTGTTAGGCCCGCTATAGCTACTAATAATTTTGAATTAAAGCCTAATACAATACAAATGATTCAACAGTTTGTTCAATTTGATGGTTTGCAGGACGAAGACCCAAATACTCATATAGCTAATTTTCTAGAGTTCTGTGATACCTTAAAAATAAATGGCGTTTCTGACGATGTCATACGACTTTGGTTATTTCCCTTTTCATTAAGGAATAAAGTCAATCACCACATGGGATCAAATGACCGATAAATATCTTTTAAAATACTTTCCACCAGCCAAAACGGCCAAATTTAGGAATGACATATCTTCTTTTGTGCAGAATGACGCAGAAACATTATATGATGCATGGGAAAGATATAAGGATCTCCTAAGAAGATGTCCACACCATGGATTACCTTTGTGGCTTCAAGTCCAAACTTTTTACAACGGTGTGAATTCTTCAACGAGGCAAATGATTTACTCATCAACCGGTGGAACTTTGAATAACAAAACTCCTGAAGTGGCTTATGACTTTATTGAAGAGATGTCAGTGAATACCTATCAATGGCAAATTACAAGGGCCAAATCGACAAAATCAGCCAGATTTTTTAACATAGACGCAGTGACAATGCTGTCAACACAAGTGGAGATGATGAATAAAAAGCTTGATAGTTTATGTTCTTCGCAGGTACACCCAGTAATGCAATGTGAAGTGAGTGGGAATGTGGCGAATCCTGAGTACCCACCCTACCAACCAAGAGCAGAACATGAGCAGACAAACTATATAGGTAACAATTTCAGATCCAATAATAATCCTTACAATAACACTTCTAACGCAGGTTGGAGGAACCACCCAATTTTTTCACAGGGAGGACAAGGAAATCAAAGAAATCAAAAGCAGCAACCTCCTCCAAATTATCAAAATCAGCCATGTCCACAAGAGAAGCAATCAAACCTCGAAGAGATGCTGACGAAATTCATGGCAGCCACAGATTCTTGTTTCCAAAAGACTGAAGCAGCACTTGATGAACAACAAAAATCGATCAAAGTGATTGAGAATAAAGTTGGAGAACTTACTAAGTCAGTAGGACATCTCACGAAGCTAATTTCTGAACGTCAATAAGGATGTCTACCAAGCAACACAGAAATAAATCCAAAAGAACAGATTCAAGCCATCACAGCTCAAGAGGGTATAAAGGTAGATGAGCCCACCATAGCATAAGAAACTAAGGAAGAAAAAGGTAAAATAGAGGTAGAATACGAAAAGCCAAAACCAATAATCAAAGAATACAAACCTCGCATACCTTATCCTGAAGCATTGAAAGGAGATGATTCAGAGGAGTAGTTCGGTAAGTTTCTTAAACTTTTAAAGAAATTACATATTAACTTACCCCTTCTTGAAGCTCTTTTTTTCCAAATGCCAGACTCGAGGAAATTTTTAAGACAACTCTTGACAAACAAACGTAAAATAGATGAAGAGCACCACGTGGAACTAAACGCAACATGCTCAGCAATGTTACAAAATAGACTACCACAGAAACAAAAAGATCCAGGGAGTTTTACGATTCCATGCTTAGTTGGTAGTTTAACTATTGATAATGCGCTAGCTGATCTAGGGACAAGTATAAATGCCATGCCTTATACATTGTTTAAACGACTAGGTCTAGGGAAGCCCAAACAAACTAGAATGAGTATTCAACTAGCTGACAAAACTGTTAGAATTCCTAGGGGCATTATTGAAGATGTGCTTGTAAAAATCGATAAATTTGTTTTCCCAGTAGATGTTGTTGTTTTAGACATGGATGAGGATAATTCAATCCCCTTAATTATAGGAAGACCTTTTCTAGCAATTGCCAAGACTAAAATTGATGTTGCCATAGACGAGCTCATACTTCGCATAGGAGATGAGTCGATTAAGCTTCAAGCTCTCGACTCGGCCAGAACAACAGATGATGAAGGTAAGAAAGTCACTTCAATAGATAATAAAATTGTTCAACTTTCATCACAGGAAACACCACATAAAGACAACCCTAAGCCTACTCATAAGTCCCAAAACAACAAAGAAGAATCCTACAAGGGACAAGACCTTAGGCTTGATAATTTTGAAGAGCAGAAGATACAAATCAAAGAAAAGTCGGATCCACACGAAGTAAAACCAAAGGAACTACCAGAAAAACTCGTAGGAACATCAAACCACTTCAAAATAGGAAATCAGGTACTGTTAGACAAAGCAGATCCCCACATCACTTCAACAGACCTGAAATCAAAGGGAGAAATTCTTCTTAAGGTACACAATATTCTCCCACACGAAACAGTCGAGGTAAGCAACGCAACACTCGACACCTCCAAGGTAAATGCTTATCGACTTGAACTTTGTCATGAAAATAGAACTATAAGCATGAGGGACAATGCTCAAACCTTTAAACCTCCCTAAAATTTTTTTTTTACGAAGAGTCTAGCTTAAGACTATAAATGAACACTTTCCAGGAGGTAACCCGAGTACTAAAAATAATTCCTATTTGGTAATTTTAGTTTTATTCTTATCTTTATTTTCTCTTTTAGAATTCAATAAATTGAAAAATTACAGAACCCCAGACCACACGGTCTAGCACACGGCCGTGGCCATGATCGTGTGGGCACACCAAATCACCGTACTGACATAGTAGGGGCCGTGCGAATCCTGACCCAACCAACTGCAGAAGTCACGGGCTCACCTACCCTACCACGACCGTGCGAGGTGGCCGTGGGTCAACACTGCCATTATAGAAACGAGCGTGGCAGCAAAGACAAACGGACGTGCACTCTAACACGCCTCCAAACGCAGTGTATGATACAGCTGTGCAAAGCAGCATGCCCTAGATACACGGGCATTGGACAGCGTCAGGAGCAAAAATCTATTTAAACCCCTCAGCCCTTCCCATTTCCCCCATTTTATTTCCTCCTTCTTTTTCTTTCAATTTTTTCTGTCTTGCATTAGAAAAGGTGTTTAGACTCTTGAGCTACACTAAAATCATGCCGAAGAAGCGTAAGAGGCCAATCATAATCTTCTTAAAGGAGACCCCAACACATAAGGACATGCCGGCAGCTTCAGCTATTCGACACGCCAAGGGTCTCTGACACCATTTCGGTTCTATTTTTCTTTTCTCTTCTCCGTTATTTTCCTTGTCTATAATTCTCTTCTGCTTAATTTAATTCCCTTCATCCTAGTTTCTTGGTTTTAGGTTCTAAAGGCTGTTTGGGAATCACATACCATAGCCGTAGAAGTCACATCCACCTCGCGAACCATCCAACAATAAGGACTCCTTAGTCCATTAGTCTTTTCTTTCAATTTCAATTTTCTTCTTAGTCTCCTTCTCTTTATCCCCTTTATCTTTAATTATAATATTAGTATATTATTAATGTTTCTTTAGATTTCTTGGCTATATCTTCGCAGGCTACCCAATTTCTTCATCTAGCGCAGAGATCGTTGGTAGCCACCCCACCGGGCCCATAGAAAACACCATCACTGCCACCAAATACACCAACTCCTAGAATCATCTAAAATCCAGGAAGTGCTACTTCTCCCCTTCTCTTTTTATTTCATAATTATTTATCTATCTTTATAAATTGAGGACAATGTACAACTTAAGTGTGAGGGGATAACAGTGCCTAACTTTTTGCATAATTCTCAAAAATCCTGAATTTTAAAACTTGTTTTCAAGTATATTTCTCATATTACTAATTAGGATGAAATTTTTAATGATTTATGATTATTATTGATATGTTAGAGTAAGTCATAGTTAATTGTGCATTGATGATTAAATTTGAAGAATACTAGAGAATCAAGCATGATAAAGTATACTTTCTAAAAATTAAAAA
The DNA here is from genome assembly GCA_025506655.1 of Gossypium rotundifolium. NCBI lineage: Eukaryota > Viridiplantae > Streptophyta > Magnoliopsida > Malvales > Malvaceae > Gossypium > Gossypium rotundifolium. The sequence goes on along the minus strand of CP106728.1, from coordinate 59,210,673 downwards.
CTAATAGGTCATTGAACTAAATTTGAGTACTACCTTGAAATTTGGAATTTATAAGGATTGATGTCAAAAACACCCATAATTTTTGTGAGATTTTGAGCCGTATAAAAGCATATATTCTTTTTCATGCTCACTTTTTTTATTATGAGTGTGTCAACTTTGAACTGTTACTCTAGAACTTGTCTTGTTTATACATGTCGAGACCACATTAATGATTTGATATACTGAGATGATAAAGGCACCTAGGTTTAACCCATTTACTCCATAAAAAGCCTACCTTCAAAAATTAACCCCTAGTGAATCCCGTTGAATCCTAACAACATTTTTATTGACTCACCCTCTAATATTAACCCAAAATCCCTTTGTATTTGTTATCAACATTATTTTGACTACCCTTTAATCGAGATTTGATTTAATTAAATTACCGTATTATATTAGTTACATTTCTGATGTAATATTTTAGTTTGTTCTTTAAAAAAAGTATATGCAATATTAGTATATAAAAGAGCTTAGAGCATTTAAACTCCAATTGTTGAAGAAAAAGCTCGTATTAAAGTATTATCAAATTTTAGGTGATGAAAATACTCTTTATTATAGAGTAATTATCAATAGTAGGTATTATTAGTTTTCATTCGATGTAAATATTCATATTCAGTTTTTTGTTTTTAGATTAGGTAATTAGTCAATTCGATCTCGAGTCTAACCTTCTAATTCAACCTGTATCCATACCCTTAACCTTAGCGCCGTTACAACCCCAATAAAGACCTTTTGATTTGTGTATCATCTCATATACAGTGGTGGAGATTTAATTTTCAGGTAAGCCTATGGGAAAAACTTTTCAGGTTCAGCTTAGAGTGCTTATTCTTGAACCTTAGACACTTTGAGTGATTTGAGTGAATCTTTTGTGAGGATGTCAATCCTTGTCAGTTTTGAATTAAAAGGTAATTACTTAGATAAGGGGAGACACCTATGTTTCGTAATATAAAAGTATGACTTATCATCATTGAATCTTTAAGACTCTTTGAGTTAAATTATCCATGTATAAATCATCTATGAATTATAATGAGACATTGTCGATAGAAACTATGAATTATGGAAAGTTCATTTTAATTGTAAGTTGAGAATTTTGCTTGAGGACAAGCAAAAGCTTAAGTGTGGGGGTATTTGATAATAAATAAAAGTAATATATTTTAATCCCACATTTAGTATGCTTTTGGATGATTTAGCCCTCAATTTATGTAAAAAGGTGCTTTTAATCCTTTCTCTTTATGTCTTATACTCAAGAAAGCACCCTAGAACAAAAAGAAAGAAAAACGGGCTTAAAACGGACCGAATTGGGCCAACCCAAGAAATTGGCATAGCCTGGACTTCAAGTCACACGGCCGTGCCTCGCCAATCATTCAAAGACAAGCCCCAAGCACGAATTGCAAGGCCGTGTCCCAATCGACAGACCTGAAGCACGGCTTGAATCCCAACTTGCACGGCCATGCCACGGTCGTGCATTAATCAACAGAATCAAAACACGGCCTGAAGTCGACTTACACGGGTGTCTACCATGGCCGTGCCCCTGTTACGGGAATGAGCAATTTCACTCAAATTTGGATGCTTGAAGCCAAAAAAACATACTCCTAAGTCCACTTAAACACCTTAATAGTAATTCTACTTGGAAGAGGTACTTAGGAGCCAAGTAAAGCATCTAAGGAGCCTATATAAACAACCTAAGGTAGCCATTCTAAGGGGAGTTTTTGGGTGGTGGGCAGAGTTTTCTGCCAGATCTTTTATTCAGGAAAATACTCGAAAATAGCCAGTGGATCCATCTCAAGAAACTGGAGTTCTACTCAAGACCGAGGATCTCCTCTTCAATTCTTTTAGGGGGTTTTAGGGATTTCTTATGTTTTGTTTTATCTTTTCTCTTGAGATGTTCTCTTATTTTGCTATGAACTAAACCCTTCAAATACCGGAAGGGGATGAAACCTATGACGAATTTTGTTATTTGATTTAGAAATTATGATAAGTACTTAGTTTGTTCTTAATTATGTTGCTTAATCCACATCTGATGTGTTTAGGTGGAGGAGGAATAGACCCTGCCTAAGAGTAGATCTAACATAATTAAGCGGAGTTGATCGAGCGCCTAGAGATAGGGTTACGAGATTTTTTTTGATTAGGGTGAAACCTAATATGGGAGTCCATTGATCGATTTACTGCTTCCTTAGGGGGTTATTATAAGAGAATGAAGTTTCACTAATTAACTTAAGGTTAGATGTTATTTGCCTCGAGAGAGGGTTTAATATAGGTTAGGGAGTCTCACGGATCAAGCTAAGTAAAGAAGTCATATGAATTAAAGGTTAGATAACAAGAGAAGTCATAGGTGGATTCTTCCTGAGGGTATCGTCGTAATCAACTGAGTTTTTCCACAGTCTTTTCCCAAAGTTTCATTCTTTTGTCTTTGCATTTAGTTTAAGTATTTCATTGGTCCTTAGATTAATAAAGCAATCACTCCATATTTCAGGCTAAATAATAGAAAGAAAGTAAGTAGTAGTACTTTTAGGTTCCCTTGGGTTCGATAAAGATACTCTTACCTAAACTATACTATTGTTCGATAGGTGCACTTGCCTCTATCGTTATCATAGTTAGTCTATAGGTCCGATTATTCTTTTTTTATAAATATTAAAACTCGACTATTTGACACGATCACGTATATGGTTATATCTGATGATGGTTCGATAATAGCTGAATTAAAAGTAAGACTGTTATTTGTTTAACAAATTTGTGACGCCCAGAAAGTTGATAATGATTTGTTAGAAAATTGATCTCAGTGTGAAACAAATGTTGAATCTGAATTTCGAGTAGATGTAAATGGTTGTTTGAGGTTTAGAAACCGAATATGTGTTCTGAAGAATTCAGAGTTGATTCAGATGATTTTGAATGAAGCTCACAGCAGTAGGTTATTTGTTCATTTGGGTAGTACGAAAATGTATAATAATTTGAAACAGTTCTTTTGGTGGCCTGGTATGAAACGTGACATATCTGATTTTATTTTAAAATGCCTAGTTTGACAGTAAGTGAAAGTCGAACATCAGGTACCTTCTAGGTTACTTCAACCAATTGTGATACCCGAGTGGAAATGGAACAGAGTCATGATGGATTTTGTATCTGGTCTACCGTTGACACCGAGCAAGAAAGATGCAATTTGGGTTATTGTGGATAGATAGACCAAATCTGCTCATTTTGTTCCGAGACCCGAGGTTCACTTCGCGATTTTAGAAGAAACTGTAAGATGCTTTAGGTACGAAACTACATTTTAGCACAACTTTCTATCCGCAAACAAATGGCCAGTCTGAACGAATCATTCAAATACTTGAAGATATGTTAAGATGTTGCATCCTTGAGTTCGAAGTGAAAATAAGATACATGGGGTTGACTTGATCAAAGAAACTGAACAGAAAGTGATAGTGATCCGAGATAGCTTGAAAGCTGCATCAGATCGTCAAAAGTCATATGCAGATTTGAAACGTAAGGATATTGAGTCTCAGATCAGAGATCAAATATTTTTGAAAGTTTCACCGTGGAAGGAAATACCCAGATTCGGTGGTAAAGGCAAGTAGAGTCCGAGATTTTTGGACCATATGAGATCATAGAGCGTTATCCAAACCTATTCACCGGTAAGATTTTCAAGGACGAAAATCCCTAAGGGGGGAGAGTTGTAACAGCCCGATTTTGACCCTAATCAAAAAAGTAGTTTCGAGACCACAAATCCAAGTCCAAAAAATATTTTAAAATTATTCTTCGTGTTTATTATGTATGAATTTGTTGGTGTTAAATTTTTGTGATTTAATTTTGTCGTTTAGGTGTCCGGTTATATAAAAGGACTTAATCGTAAAATGTAAAAGTTACAAATTAAAGTGTAAAGTGCTAATTTGATAGTGGCTTTTTAATATGGGATCCTTAAAGGGCCATTAGCCCATTTTAGAAGTTAGTGGATGGCATAGGACAACTTTGTCCATATTATTATGTTTTATAATTAAAACATTAAAAGGTTAAAATAGTAAACTTATTATAATTTATAATATATGTTAAAATAACATAAAATAAAACCATGTTGTCATCTTCCTTACATAGCCAAATTGAACAAAAGAAAAAGAAAGAAGAAAACCTAGCATATTTAGTAATTTGGAGCTTGAATTTAGGTATGTGTTTTGTTCGGTTTTTGATAATTTTTACGTTTTTGAGATCGTTGCTATGAGATGTACAAAGCCCATGTTTCAATTTTTGATTTTGATGAATATTTTGAGTTGAGCCATTGATGATAGCTTGTTGTTTGTGTTGTTTGATGATGAAATATGATATATATATATGTGTGTGTGTGTGTGTGTGTGTGTGTGTGTGTGTGTGTGTGTGTTAGATTAACATGTTTTGTCTTTGAATTTTGATGAATTTGAGCAATTAGGGCTAAAATGTGAAAATAATAAATTTACGGGCTAAAATGTGAAATAAATGAAATAAATGGACTAGTATGAGAATAAGGAATATTCAGCCTAACTATGTTGTAGTGAAATTTTGCATATTTTGTGTTTTATGCAATAGGGATTAAATTGTGAAAAATGAGAAATATCAAGGGTAAAATTGAAATTTACCCATTTGTGTGTTTTTGGGTGAATTTGGATGAATATTTGATTTGATAAGTTTAATTTATATTAATTTAGATCAAGAAAAGAAAATAATCAGATTTAGATCGAGGGAAAAGTAAAGTTATCGACTAGTTGATCCGTACCAGTTTTTCATCGTCCGAGGTAAGTCTTTAAGCAATTAAACATCATTTATTTTTTATATAAATTAGTTTAATATGCTGTTTGGAATCTATTGATTCATAAAAGAGATAGTCAAATGTGGTTGAGCATAGAAATACTGTATTTGAGTTTAATTCGACAAAGTTATATCATTTAAAAGTTTATATGATCTATATGAAATATATGGAGTTTTTGTTATATGAATTGTGTACGAGACAGCATTATAATAGTGATATTTGGGCTTTGAGCCTAGCAAGCTTTATGCTGGTGAATGTAATCGGGCTTTATGCCTAGCAGGCTTATTGCTCGGTGAATAATATCGGACCTTGAGTTTAGCAGGCATTGTGCCGATGTGTGATTCAGGCTTATGCCTAGCAGGTTTTATACTAATGATTTATTTTAAAGCCTATGCTTATAAGATTTCAAGTTGATGCCAAATTTAGCAAGTAAAATTGAGCTAAATAATCTTGTATATGTTCGGCCACATAGGTATGTACATATGTGATGTTATATTAGATCTTGAATATTTGGCCATGAAGGTATGTACAAATGTGATATTATAATTGAATTTGTATATTCAAAGAATACATGTAAGTACATAGGTGATGTTAAATTTTATCTTACATATTCGCCATATAGATATGCATATTTGTGATTTTATATTTGATTTTCAATAATCAACCAATGAGTGATGTTGGCTTATAAAGTGGAGTTTGATTCATGAGTATATATATATATTGATTGTTAACATATTTGAGATAATGTTATTTTGAGAGTGAAAAGTTCAATGATATTATGCTAAATGTGAATTATTGGCATTCGACTAAGGTAACTATTTTATGTAAAAGTATAAGTTATAAATAAATAAATGAGATGATTTGATCGAGATAATGTACAACATTAATGTTATAATTTGGTTTATCTTTAATGTTTTGGATTATTATTTTGAATGTTAAATTGCTTATGACTTATTAAGCTAAGTTAGCTTACTTTTTGTGTGTTTTGTCTACCTCTATCTTATAGATTTTGGATTCACGATCCAGCTCGGGGATCATCAGTAAAGCTGTAACACCCCAAACCCGGTCAACACACTACGACCAAGTCAGGCATGTCACGGAGTGAAAAAGTTTTGAAGAAAATAAGTTGCCGGTTTGGTTTCAGTGAAAAGATCTTTTTATTTGCTTTGAAATTCCGAAAGGCTTTTTAAAATTCGTTCATCATTCATTGCTCAATAGAAAACGTTAAACCTGTTGGAACCTGAGTAATTCTTAATTAGTTAAATTAAAACCGTTTGTCTTTGAGCAAGGAAAACTTAGATTTTTCTTAAAAACATTCGAGCCAACTTTGTTATCCTTTTGAAAATATTGTTACCCGATGGTAAGATTTGAGAAAAACCCGTTGTGTTGTATACTTTTTGAAAACTTTAGTTATTTAGTTATTTAAAACACGCTAATCAGTTTACTTAACAACATCCAGGAAATTAAAGCAGATATAATAAAACCCTAAAAAATACTAATGGCCTTATTACAAACCCAAATAAAATCAATTTAAAATGGAAGTACCCCAAACCGAAAGTCTAAATAAAACCGGAGTAGATGTCGCATGGCCACCTCGAGTCCACCCTGCTCCGCATCCGCGATCCACAAGTCACCTGAAAAAATAGGGGAGAAGGTGAGTCACCAAGACTCAGTGCATAATCCCCCTCCCGATTATAGCAACATACTTACACAAGTCATAATCAAGCAAACATATTATGCACCCAAACCTAGCCATCCACAACTCCTTTTTCTACCCCATGTGGTACCAAACCACTGGTGACCCAAAGTCATTGATATCAATAATAATGTGGTGCCAAACCACTGGTGACCCAAAGTCACAAATAATCCATATGTGGGGCCAACCCACGCCAGTGATACCAAATCATGGCGACAATCCTGTTTCATCAAATATGGGGCCAACCCATCGTGGTGCTAAGCCACTGGGACGAGTCGCTATGAGGTGCCAAAACTCTGGTGACCCAAAGTCACGAATATCAACTGTGGTACCAAACCACTGGTGGTGCCAAACCACTGGTGACCTAAAGTCACAGATATCATCTTCCCCCTCCTCTCATATCACCCACATAAATGCTCATGCACATACAAATCATGCCATCATGCTTAATCGTTAAACATATATCAAACATGACATAGATATTAACATCAGAAATCATGTGCCATAATCTCAACCAAAATGGACTTACTCGTAGTCCTTGCTCATACCCGTAAAGGTACCAAATCGAAGTCTACACAGTTTCAGCTTTTAACACAGTTTTAAGTTATTAACAGGTTTACATAGATTATGAAGTGTGTAAGTTACACACCTGATCACTAACGCGATTGCTGAATCCTGAAGTTCCCGATCTAACACACTAGATCTCCTTTATCCTTAATGCCAATTTGGTTTCCAACCAAATCCCGAAACTACGTGATGATCCCCCCTTGCAATCGGCCACACACTATCACATAAAAACAATTAGCCTTCGGCTTTTCAAACAACTAATAGAATGATTGAATCGATACGAACCTTACCACTGACTTACCAAAATCACTTGACAGGGAAATAGATGACCCCGATCTACTGCTTCAAAGTCCCGAGGATCCTAAAAGAGACCAATCGCATGGTTGATTAAAAGCCAAGACAAATGCAAAAATTTAGCTTTTGTCTACACATGTCGACAGAGAGAAAAGAAAGTGAGAATAAAGTTTCGGCCAAGATTACTTACCCTCTTCAAATCTGATTAGAGAAGAACAAAGGAAGATTTATGCTAGACTGATATTCGGCCAATAATGAGAAGGGGAGAGTTTGAAAGATTTGGGCAATGGTAGAGAGCAAACAAAGGAGATTCGGCTATGGTTTGAGAAAAAACAAATAAGATTCGGCTAAAAAAATGAAAGAAGAGAATAGGAGAAAGATGAATGGTATTCAGCTTCTGCTAATGAAAGAGATGGAGAAGAAAATGAAATGGGAAAGAGGGAATTTGGAAAAGGAAGAAAGAAGAAGATTTTGACACAAGGGTTTGAGAAAAGAAAAAGATGAAGAGAAGAGAATAGATTCGACTTTTGAGCAAAAATGGGAGAAGAGAAGTGAAACAAGTTTCAGCTTCAAAGAAAATGAGAGGAAAACAAAGGGAATTCAGCCCAATGCCTAAGGAAGAAATCGACAAGAGTCTAGGGTGCTTTTGGCTTTCAGTTTCAAAGGAGAGAAAGAAAGAAGTCCCAAATGGTGCTAAAGGATTCGGCTTGCTATGCTAAAGGGAAAAATCGACAAGTGCCCAAATGAGGTTTCAGTTTTGCCTCAACAACTTGCTCAGAATTTTGCTTAGTCGAAATTGCCTAGCTAGTATGATTATGGAAAATCGGCACCTCTCCTAAGTCTCCCAACCGATTACTCCTCTCACACCAGAGTTCAGATTTTGGCAAACTCCCTGAATCACTCCTGGCCAACCATTCAAATGAGTTTGAATTAATCAAACTCCTAAATCCCCTCTTCTACATTCATTTAAATCTTATCTGACAGAGTTTGAGCTGAGCATAACACCTCCCTCCTTGGCGTCAAAATGGTAAGCAGAAAATGGGATTTTTGCTGCTCGAACCTGAGCTCCCTTGCTCCCCCTTGAGGCATCACTTCTCTAAGCCCTAAGTGGCGCCTCATTGCCACTTTTCCAAGGCACTTCTTGTGATACAGTTTACCACGAAATATTCTTAACCCCTAGCTCCTTCAGCTCCCCTGAATCAATGATTGAAAATAAAATTTTCCCTATAGTTCAAGCCTACCCTTGGCTTATATCTAGACCCTAAAACACCTCAATTAATAACGCACTCAAGCCATACACATGCAAACAATTCAAACATAATAGTCCCTATTTAAGGATGTTACAAAAGCTTATCACACTATCGATTGTTTCCTTGGTATTTTACTAAGTGAATTTGATTTATGTCATGTATAGTATAGATAAAGTATTTGAATCTAATTTTTTTGGGACATGTATATATATAAAGCCATGCAAAAATGACTTGTTCATTATGTCTAAATCTGGTTTTTATATGTTGCTGATTCAATGTTTGATGTGTTTAGTTTTTGGTGATTTTGGTTATGAAGTATATATGTGAAATGTGCTTGACATGAATGGCGTTTGTGGTTGGATTAGTAGAGAAATATGCATGATATAAGTCTGTTGTGTGTTAAAATATGCATAAGGCTTAAGTAAGAATAAATAAAGCTCATGATAGCTCATTTGTTAAATTGGATTTAGGTGAGGTTGATGATTAAGTTTAAGTTATGCTTAGTTATTGATTTATTAATTGAGATTTTTAATTTATAACATGAGTTGGTTTGAACATTAACTAAAAATGCATCATGTATTGTATATTGTATAAAATGTTCAAGTATGAAATAATTCAATTTGATTCGGTGAAAGAAATTTTGGCACAATTTAAAGTATATAAAATTAACATGCGAAATATATGCAATCTTACTTGCTATTTGACTTTAAAATGATTTAAAATATCAAGACAAATATGCATAGTGATGTGTTAAATTGTGTATGTTTTGGCTTTATAATTGTCTTGAAAATGTGGTCCAAGCTAATAGATAATGTGTATGATAATTCGGCTATGCTAATTACTTGTGTAACAAAAATTGAGGTTATAATTTTTAGTTTATAAAAGGTTAGCGAATAAGTTTAGGTAATGTAATAATTAGTTTTTACAAGTATATTATGCATATTCAATAGTAAACAAATTGATTTAATATTTGGTAATTATTTGTACTCAAATTGATCCTATATGTTTGATTATATGCGTATATGTGTGTGTTCATTGGTATTTGGACATGTTAAATAAGACTATTATTAGTTGTTATTGATGTTCAAGAATGTTTTAAATTGATAAGGTTTATGCGCATAACCTTGTGATGAAATAAATGGCTAAGTATATGGTAAGTTTGGTAATTGCTAAATAATTGAAATTGAATTAATGGATGTCTTATTGCATGCTAGGTATGAGATGATTATATGTATGAATATACATAGGTTATTATGATTTGGTTGAAATGTTGAAGCATGCAACTTTATTTTGTTTGAATGATTTAGTATATGTACTTTGGTTTAATTATAAAATATGTGAATTTGGTGTTCTATGAATTGTTCTTTATGTTCATAAATGTTTAATGTGATATGATTTAAAAAAAATTATATACCTGTTATGAGTTGTGTTTTGTTTGGTGATACCTCATAACCCTAATCTAGCTACGGATACGAGTTAGAGGTGTTTCAACCACCATCGGGAGCAGCTCAAAAGAAGGATCTCATCAAGACTGTAGATCTCCCATCAAGTTCTTTAGAAGTTTTTGGGTTTTCTTATGTTTTGTTGTTTTCCTTATTTTAAGATGTTTCCCCCTATTAGTATGAACTAAATCCCTTAGATATCTAAGGGGATGAAACCTATGATGGATCTTATTATTATTTGATTTATAAGATAAATACTTGTTCTTATTCTTAATTGTGAGTTCTTATTCTTGTTTTGATAATCCAGGTTATTGATTCAAGTTGAATGTGCTTATTCAGAGGAGCAAAAGTCCCTATTTAAGAGTAGATCAAAACAATTAAGCGGAGTTGATTGCAACCCTAGAAATAGGGCGACGAAAATCTGTCGGATTAGAGTCAAATCTAATAAGGGAATCCATAGATTGAGTTAATACGACAATAGGGGTTTTAATTAGAAAGAAATTTCAATTAATCAAACTAGAGTTAGTTGTTTTTAGTCTTGAAAGAGATATTAACATAAATCAGGGATTTCTACGGATTTGTTCAGTTTGATGGTTTGTAGGATGAGGATCCAAACAATCACTTGGCAAATTTTCTAGAATTCTGCGACACTTTCAAAATAAATGGCATCTTTGACGATGCCATTCGCCTTCGGTTGTTTCCCTTCTCATTGAGGAATAAAGCCAAACAGTGGTTGAACTTGTTACCACGAGGATCAATCACTACATGAGAACAAATGACCGAAAATTTTTTACTTAAATATTTTTTGCCTGCTAAAACGACTAAGTTAAGGAATGATATCTCTTCTTTTGTGTAGATGGATTTAGAAACACTTTATGACGCATGTAAGAGATACAAGGATCTACTGAGAAGATGCCCTCACCATGGGTTACCTTTGTGGCTATAGGATCAAACCTTTTACAACGGTGTGAACCCCTCAACTAGGCAGTTGATTGATTCAGCCGCCGGTGGAACCCTAAATAACAAGACCCCTGAAGCGGCTTATGAGTTCATAGAGGAGTTGGCACTGAATAACTATCAGTGGCAAGTTATGAGGACAAAGCCAACAAAAGTCACCAATGTTTTCAACCTCGACGCAGTGACCATGCTCTCAAACCAAGTAGAACTATTAAATAAAAAGATTGATGGTTTGTATGGTTCTTTGCAAGTACATCTAGTGATGCAGTGTAATACGAATGGAGGAGGAATGAACAATACAGAATACCCACCCTACAAGCCTGGCAATGAAAACGAACAGATGAACTATATGGGTACAATTCTAGACCTTAAAATAACCCTTATAGTAACACTTACAATCCAGGTTGGAGAAACCACCCAAACTTTTCATGGGGTGGCCAAGGAAATCAGAGACAACAACCCTCTCCAGGCTTTTAACAGCAACCTTACCCATAAGAGAAAAATCGAACCTTGAGGAGATTCTAACAAAATTTATTGCGGTGTTAGAAACATGTTTCCAAAACACTGAAACAGCACTCAAAAATCAGCAAGCATCGATTCAAGGGCTTGAGAACCAATTAAGACAACTTGCTAAGCTCATATCTGAACGACCACAAGGTAGCTTGCCAAGCAACACTGAAACTAACCCAAATGAGCAACTTCATGCCATTATTACTCATGATAGTGAAGGGTTAAATGAACCAAAATTGAGGCAAGAGAATGTGGTAAAGGAAGGTAAGGTTGAGATAAGCCATGATAAACCAAAACTGGTAAGTACAGAATACCAACCTCATGTGCCATATCCCAATGCGACAAAGAAAGACCACACAGATGAACAATTTGATAAATTTCTTAAACTCTTAAAAAAATTACATATTAACTTACCATTTATTGAAGCTCTTTCGCAGATGCCCAATTCAAAAAAAAATTTAAAAGAGCTTTTGACAAACAAACGAAAGTTAGACGAGGCGTCGCATGTGGAGCTAAGTGGAGGTTGCTCAACAATCTTACAAAATAGACTACCGCAAAAGTTAAAAGATCTATGGAGTTTCACGATTCCTTGCTTAATTGGTAGTTTATATGTTAATAATGCTTTAGCAAATTTAGGGGCAAGCATCAATGTTATGCCTTATAAAATGTAACATCTCGAAATTGGGTTTAGTAGGATTGGGCCCAATGGGCCTTGGGCGTAAGAATGTTTAAAATTTTTGAGAATATGAGAATGACGTTGTTGCAAATTGGACTTATTAGTTAAGTGAATTTGCAAGGTTACAGGGTTTCTACGAAGTCTTGGGTTTAATTGGGCCTTAGGAAAAAATTGGTATTTTAGCACTTTAAGGAGAGATGGTAAGTAGCTTCAAGGCTTATAGAAATAAATGAGTAAATTGTTAGCATAAATGAGCAATTAGTAAAGAGGTTATGGCATCAAGTGAAGGACTTTAAGGGAAGAGGTTCAAATCCCATTGTGTGCAAATTTTGACTATTATTTTTGCATGCTCTCTTTAAGTGTCGGCCAAGAGGTATATATGGCAAGGTGGCTAAGGAAATAAGGAAAGGTTGAGGTTGGGGAAAGGAATCAAAAGAAAAAGGCAAGTATGGGGGACATGTTGGCACAAAAAGGGGAGAATGTTATGAAAAGTGTGGTTGTCCAAATGTTTGACCAATATTGTAATGCATGTGGACGGTTTTGGGGGTAGATAGGTAGCTGAAATTTTTACTTTGGCATTTGGTAAGTTCTTGGTATTATTTTGGCCAAAAATCCTATTTGCAACTTTTGTGTCATCTTCTTCCAATTTGCTATTCTCTTTGTCAAAACCTCCTAGCACAATTGTGCATCTTTCTTCTCTTTTGTTTAGTCAAATATTCATCTTTTGTTCATCTTCTTTTGATAGCCGAATTTCTATCATCTTCTATCTTCCTCATTTTTGTGTGTTGGACACCTCTCCTTGGTTGAATTGGAGTTCTAGTGGGTGGCCTTATACCAAATCCTTGTCAATTCATTCGTAGTCATAAGCCAATTGGTAGGAATTGAGATTATCATCGATTAAGGTAAGGAGTCTTTTCATAGTCCATTCGATATTGCTATTCGATTATGGTGTTAATCGGATTGAACGTTTGGCTAATCGATTATGTTGTTAGGCACGAAATCACTCGGTACTCTCTACTTGTGGATTTTTCAGAAATAGTGGTAAAGTCGAACACCTATCTCTCGTAATAAGAGACTCGGATTGTTGGTAAGTGATATAGATTGTTAGTCAATCGCAATACTTGGATGAATTCGTAAATTGGGTTTTGGACTAATTGTTGACCGATTGTATCTTTAGGTGCCGCGGAGAATATCGTGTTACGGATTCCGAATAAGGTGTGCAATCCCGTACCTTCCAAAAACATGTTTGAAATGGTGTGTAATTTCACATCTCTCTAAAAGTTTGTATGATATGTTTTGTGATTCGGTTGAAATACCAAAGAAAACCAGAAATCAGCATCCGTGATCACTCGGGAGTGCGTATATTCGTAGTAATAACCATATTTTGTAATAAAACAGCTCCGATTAGAAACAGTGACGTGTTTTTGAAAAATCACGAAAAATAGGAGAAAGTGAATTAGAAAGTGAATTAGATATAAAATTAAAGTTTTTGATATGGAAGAATAGGAGAAGGAAAAGGAATTTTATATTCTGAGATATCTTAATTTTAGTGAGACTGGTTTTGATTAACTTCGTGGTTCCCTAATCTGTTTTGGAAAAATCATATAAAATTGTACAAAGTGATTATGGGTTATAATTTATATGTATGGATTCCTTGGTGAGCCTATTTTCATTAGAAAAAAGTGGGAGGAATATATGAAAACCTTAAAGTGAGATATTTCAAATTAAGGTAAGAGAGGTCAAAATCGTTGGACAGTGTAACAAGAGAAATTTTAAGGAATAAACTATACTAAATGGCTAGGTCAAAAATTCTGGAAAAATTTTAGTAAGTAGATTTATGAGTCTATTTTCAATAAAAATTTATGGACCTTAATTTCGAGTTCCCTAACTCTAGTTATAGTCAATTTAGTTAGTATGACGGAGATGGACAGTTTCAAGTTTTATGTCCCAAATTAGTAATTAGGTCCGGGGTTGCAAAATTACGAAAATACCCTTAGAGGGTAAATTATCGAAATACCCCTGGGTTGCGTGATTACCGAATTACCCTTAGTGGATAAAATTATCGCATTACGAAATTGCCCTTATGTGTTGAATTACAAAAATACCCTTATGGGTCGAATTACAAAAATGCCCCTAATGGGCTGATTTGATAGATTGCCTTAATGGGCCAATTTGATATATGGATAAATGGGCTGAATTTGATATATGGTATAATGGGCCGATTTTGCAAAGTGTTAATGGGCGAAATTGTTTGTAATAAATCTTTGATGTTATTAATTATCATTGTTATATTGTAAATATCATAATTTGCTATGAATATTGCATTCACATAATTCTGCATGGGTTTGGGATATTGATGATTGGAGGAAGCTATTTGGTAGCTCTGCCATATATTTTGGTGACTCTGTCACAATCTGTCTAGTGGCTATGCCACGTATATTCTGTTATTCTGGTGGCTTCGCCACAAATTCTGATATTATAAATGGCTAAATGCCTGCGATTATAAATGGCCACTAGCCTGCGAATTATTATAAATGGTAAATTATCTACATTTTGGTGTGTTGACGGGGTGGGTTGACTTGATCCCCACAGGTGTGTTGGTTGGTACGGGTGGTGTGTAGCGGATGGATTATTAGGTTGGTTTGGGATTGCATTACATTCATTTGATTCATTTGATATATTCTATTTTGTAAATGGGCTTTGGCCCAAGATTATGCTTAATGGGTTTCGGCCCAAGTTATTGTTAGATGGGCTCAGGCCCAAATTTTTGCTAAATGTGTAGAAAATAGAGTAAAAAACAGAGTAATTCTCTGTATTTTTCTATATATTATTAACTAAAGAACTGAATTTAAATAGAGAAAAGAGTCATAACTTAATTGGGAAAATAATTCCCTTATTCTAGTAAACTACTAAAAGATAAGATAAAATAATCCTAGAATATCTCAAACGATTTATTCTAAGATTTATCTACCTAAATCAGATTTATCTATCTATAGAAAACATTTAATATATTTCTATAATTCCTACACTCCCTCAAGTGGAGAATATACATTGTATAATCCCGACTTGACTAGGAATTTATTGAACACGGGCTTTGGTAAAGCCTTAGTAAGAATGTCTCGCAATCTGTCTTACGAAGGAATGTATGAAAGAGTGACTGTCTTTTTGTTGATGTGGTCAAGAATGAAATGCTTATCAATCTCCACATGCTTTTTTCTCGTCATGTTGGATGGGTTCTTGGCAATCTGAATAGCGATTGATTATCACACAAGACTTCAAAGTGATCCTCCGATTAGTGCCAAGTTCTTTTAGCAATTTAAGTAGCCAAATTCCTTCAGATATTCCCAAAGCTAATGCTCTAAATTCACTTCAAGACTACTTCTTGAAACAACCGATTGTTTTTTACTTCTCCAAGTTGTAAGGTTACCCCAAACAAAAGTGCAGTAGCCACTAGTGGATCTTCTTTCAGTGAGATCTCCCACCCAACTAGAGTTTGTAAAAATTTTAACAGTTCTGTCTTGTGTCTTCCTAAACATGAGACCATGTCCTAGAGTTCTCTTCAAGTACTTGAGAATTCTATTTGCTACTGTCATATGCTCTTCAGTAGGATTAGCCATGTGTTGACTTATCACATTTACAGGAAAGGCTATATCCGGCCTCGTCAAGGATAAGTAAATGAGTTTCCCAACCAATCTTTGAAATTTCTCTCTGTCTACTAAAGAATCATCTTCTTTGTTGAATTTCAAGTTTGCCTCCATTGGTGTGTCAACTGGCTTACAACCAAGAAAACCAGTTTCTTTGAGTAAATCGAGTACATACTTTCTTTGATTTATCACAAGTCCTTCTTTTGATCTTGCCACCTTCATTCCTAGGAAATATCTTAGCTTTCCTAAGTCCTTGGTTTCGAATTCCTTGTTCAACAGCTTCTTCAAATTAATTTCTTCCTCATCATCTCCAGTAAAAATTATGTCATCAACATACACAATTAGGATAGCTTTCTTATTTGTAGAAGTTACCTTGATGAAAAGTGTATGATCGGCAAGGGACTGCTTGTAGCCGTTTTTAAGAATGACTTTAGTAAACCTCTCGAACCACGCTCTGGGTGATTGTTTTAGCCCGTATAGAGACCTGTTGAGCTTGCACACCTTGTTGTTGCCTTCAACAGACTTTAAGCCAGGTGGCAATTTCATGTAAACTTCTTCCTCTAGCACGCCATTAAGAAATGCATTTTTTACATCAAGTTGGTGTAATTTCCAATCGCAATTTACAGCCAAACTTAGGAGTACACGAACAGTGTTAAGCTTTGTCACGGATGCAAACGTTTCTGTGAAATCTATCCCATAAGTTTGCGTAAAGCCTCTAGCCACCGGTCTAGCTTTGTATCGTTGGATGCTTCCATTGGAGTTGTACTTTATAGCAAAGATCCATTTACGATATGCCCTTTTTCCTTGAGGAAGGTCCAGAATCGCCCAAGTAGCATTTTCTCTAGTGCACCAATTTCCTCTTCAATGACCTTTCTCCATTTAGGATTCTTTAGAGCTTTAGCTATGCTTGTGGGAATCGTTCTTTATCCAAGGTTCTTGTAAATGCTTGAAAAGAAGGCATCAAAGAATTATAGCCAACAAATTTTTCAATAGGATGCTTGGTGCATTGTCTAACCCTTTTCTAATAGTAATAGGAAAGTCATCTAGAGTAGAGGACTTCTCGATTTCTTCTTCCATTCGACAGCTAGACCCAAATCCAATTCTCGGCAAGAATCGATTGCAAAACAGCCTCGTGGATATTTCTCTTTTTCTTGTGTAGACGCCAAGTCGTTTGGGTGGTGATGTTTGTCAAGATTTTCAATGGGAGTAGGTGTATTTTCGGAGGGTAGTGATAGGTATAACAGAGAATTAATCTGAGTAGTCATAGGTGACAAATATGTAGGTAAAGGTAAAATTGGTGGCAATTTTGAAGGTTGAGAATGAAAATTAGGAGAAGATACGATTTGGTGAAAATCACTCCATGTCTCCCCTAATTTCAAATTGTTTGAAATAGGGATCCTGTTCATAAAAAGTGATATCCATAGTGGTAAAAATCGTTTAGAAGGAGGATGAAAGCATTTGTATCCCTTCTTAAGTGAAGAATATCCAATCAAGACACATTTTAAGGACTTAGGGTCTAACTTGGACTTATGAGGAGTAATATTTTGGATAAAAGCTGCGACCAAAGATTTTAAGAGGCAAAATTGAAAAGATAGGCTTATAATGAGGAAATTGCTGCAAAAATATAGATTGAGGTGTTTGAAATTTAAAACCTTACTAGGCATTCGGTTGATTAAATAGGTAGCTGTTAATAAGGCTTCCCCACGATATTTAGGAACATTGGTAGTAAATAGAAGGAACGAGTAACTTCTAGGAGATGCCTATTTTTCCTTTCGGTAATGCTGCTTACATTGTGGGGTTCCAACACAAGAACTAACTTGAACTATGCCCTTGTCCCCAAAAAAATTACCCAAAGACCTAGCAAAAATTCACCGCCATTATCACATTTAAAGAGTGGATTTTAGCCCCAAATTGAGTGAGAACCATGTTATAAAATTGGGCAAAAATATTAGCGCTTTGATTTGTCTTTTAGCAAATAAGTCCAAGTTATCCTACTATGATCATCAATGAAAGTGATAAACCACTTACTATGATCAGCATTCTTCACCCGAGAAGGGCCCCAAATATCACTATGGATCAAAGCAAAAGGGTGAGAAGGCTTGTATGGAGAAGGAAAATACGAAGATCTAGTATGTTTAGCAAGAGAACAAACTTTGCAAGAAAAAGAGTTTGGCCTTTTATTAATAAATAGATGAGGAAACAATTTAGCAAGGTATTGGAAACCGGGATGTCCTAAACGACAATGCCATAACATAACAAGATCAATCAGATTTAAAGTCAGTAAAAGATTTGGAGGTCTCGGGTTTAGGTGAGGAAGGAGGATGTAGAGACCATTTTGCAAGTGGCCTTACCAATCATCTTCTTTGAGTTCAGTGCCTGCAAAGTACAATCAAGACCGTTAAAGGTTGCGAAACAGTTCAAATCGAGGAAATTTTACTTACGAAAATGAGATTGCAAGCGAGTTGGTACAAAGAGAACATTATGAAGTGCAATCGATCATTGAGAATAACAGCCCATGACCTTCTATTTTGCATAAGGAACCATCACTTTGTTTGGATGACTTTACCAAAGGTTTGGAAAAATTGTGAAATAAGACCTTATTACCGGTCATATGATCCGTAGCCCGAATCAAGGATCCAATTAGGAGTGAACCGAGAGGAAAACAATCTTTGTGGAAGAAAGGCTACCTTCGGTTCTTTCATGACCAAATTACCGCACTAGACCCACGAAGATATTCAGACCAAACGAGTCGATTGAGCATCGACCAGAAAAATTTTTTGGATTTGAGGTAATCTCCGAGTAGGAGAAGGTGATGTAGGAGAAGTAGTTCTGATATGGTCTAGGGTGGAAAAAATCGTAACCTAAACCGATACCATGTAGAAAACAGAGTAAAAAACAGTAGTTCTCTGTATTTTCTATATATTATTAACTAAAGAACTGAATTTAAATAGAGAAAAGAGTCATAACTTAATTGGGAAAATAATTCCCTTATTCTAGTAAACTACTAAAAGATAAGATAAAATAATCCTAGAATATCTCAAACGATTTATTCTAAGATTTATCTACCTAAATCAGATTTATCTATCTATAGAAAACATTTAATATATTTCTATAATTCCTACAAAATGGGTTCAAGCTCAGTGGACAACGGTAAGTGGGTTACACACTGAGTTCTTGTAACTCACCCCCCTTTCTTTCTTAATCCCTATAGGTAATGCTCAGTAACGAGGACTTGGGGCCATGGATGACTCGGTGGAGGCCATACTTCATAAATGATGATTGCAATTATTAGTAAACTACTTTTCGTATTATTTCGTTACCTTTACTATTTCGGGTTTTAAAGTTGTAATAAGGCCTCTGGTTTATTTTACATTGCTTTATGTTTGACGTATTTATATTTTGCTCAAATTACTTTAACTGGGATTTTTTCTAAAATCATAAACAAAGGTTTTCCAAAATAGATTAACAAATGGATTTCGTAACAAACCTTTGCAAATATTTTAACTTAAAGATGTTCCCTTAAACTATCAATGACATTTTCAAAAGTTAAGGTTAAAGTTCACTACCTCGATTTTCGACTCATCTATCAACCTCTCAAAAATACTTGTATTTTATCTACGTTTCCGCAATGTTTTCAAAATGCTTTTACAACTCTATTTCCAAACGTCATATTTTCGTAAATTGTTTATTTCAAATATGTTTTCGCAACCAAAAAGGTTTTTTTTTAAGATAATTACGTTTTCGAGTAGATAACAATTGCTTAAGTGTTTTGGGTTTTAACAAAGAGGCTATAATTCTCAAACAAGTTTTTAACAATCGCAAAGATGGTTTTGAAAAAAAAAAACAACACTTCCATGTGACACGCCAGATTCGGGCCTAACTTATAGGACGAGTTTGGGGTGTTACATTTTATGGTATCACAGCCCAGTTTCAAAACTTGACTGTGGTTTGGGTTCAAAAATGTTTTCAAGACAGCTTAAATTTTAAATTACATATATATATGTTCTAAAGGAAGTATGGCACCATGGGTATCCGGCACCAAGTCAAGTAAGTATCTGTTATCATTTTATGAATATTGTGGTATGACTGTAGTAAGACTCTAGAACTTTAGGTTTTAGGAGCTGAAACTATAGAAATTGAGACTATAGTATACGTTTTGCAAAAACAACCCTACTTTCTATACTCCATAAAACATTGTTTAATAAACACTGAAATAGCTTAATGATTCATAAAACTCTTAATAAGATTATATCGACTTAGTGAACATGAGCACTAGAAGACGTGGACACGGAAGACGTGGACGTGGTAGAGGCTGAAGTGCTAGGGCTAGATCTTTAGCACCGAGGCATGTTTCTGAAAGGGAGGTGTTGGCATTACCAGTCACTGAAACGGAATCTCATGATCAAGCTGGGGTTGATAAGCTGACTCAGTTAGTTAAAGAAGTATTGGAGGAGGTTAAAGGAATTGGTGAGGCACTTTGAGATGGGTGCGTGACTGTAAGAAGAAAGGAGATCACGGTTCTTTAGGGTCGCAGTCTCGTTCTGTGAAGCGTGTCAAGGCACATCCAAACTTTCCAATTTGCGATTATTGCGAAGGTGTCATTCGGGTGAATGCTGGAGGAGGTCAGGAGCATGTTTGAGATGCGGGTCTAAGGAACATAGGGCTCGGGATTGTTCCATCACCATTAAGATGGGTATGTTTTGGTTGAATGTAGAAAATTTTATGAATGAGTGATAAATACCTGTTTGCTTCTGAGGATTTGATATTTGATGATGTGAAGAGTTTCCAAGGTTAAATATAGAAAGTGAATTAGTGTTATTAAGATCAGAGTGGGCAGCGAAAGCATAGTAGTGTGATTTGAGCAATGTGTTTATTAGTAGGATGGAAATTTCGAGGACAAAATTTTCTTTAAGGAAGGTAGAATTGTAACATCCCAAAATTCGGCCTAGTAGGATTGGGCCCAATAAGCATTGGGCGTAAGAATGTTTAAAATTTTCGAGAATATGAGAATGGCGTTGTTGCAAATTTGACTTATTAGTTAAATGAATTTAGAAGGTTAAGGGGTTTCTATGAAGTCTCAGGTTTAATTGGGCCTTAGGAAAAATTTGGAATTTTAGCACTTTAAGGAGAGATGGTAAGTAGCTTCAAAGCTTATAGAGATAAATGAGTAAATTGTTAGCATAAATGAGCAATTAGTAAAGAGGTTATGGCATCAAGTGAAGGACTTTAAGGGAAGAGGTTTAAATCCCATTGTGTGCAAATTTTGACTATTAGTTTTGCATGCTCTCCTTAAGTGTCGGCCAAGAGGTATATATGGCAAGGTGGACTTCTTTATTTTTGGTAAGGTGGCTAAGGAAATAAGGAAAGGTTGAGGTTGGAGAAAGGAATCAAAAGAAAAAGGCCAGTATGGGGGACATGTTGGCACAAAAAGGGGTGAATGTTATGGAAAATGTGGTTGGCCAAATGTTTGACCAATATTGTAATGCATGTGGACGGTTTTGGGGGTAGATAGGTAGCTGAAATTTTTCTTTGGCATTTGGTAAGGTCTTGGTATTGTTTTGGCCAAAAATCCTATTTGCAACTTTTGTGTCATCTTCTTCCAATTTGCTATTCTCTTTGCCGAAACCTCCTAGCACAATTGTGCATCTTTCTTCTCTTTTGTTTAGTAAAATATTCATCTTTTGTTCATCTTCTTTTGATAGCTGAATTTCTATCATCTTCTATCTTCCCCATTTTTGTGTGTTGGACATCTCTCCTTGGTTGAATCGGAGTTCTAGTGGGTGGCCTTATACCAAATCCTTGTCTATTCATTCGTAGTCATAAGCCAATTGGTAGGAATCAAGATTATCATCGATTAAGGTAAGGAGTCTTTTCATAGTCCATTCGATATCGTTATTCAAATATGGTGTTAATCGGATTGAACGTTTGGCTAATCGATTATGTTGTTAGGCACGAAATCACTCGGTACTCTCTACTTGTGGATTTTTCGGAAATAGTGGTAAAGTCAAACACCTATCTCTTGTAATAAGAGACTCGGATTGTTGGTAAGTGATATAGATTGTTAATCAATCGCAATACTTGGATGAAGTCATAAATTGGGTTTTGGACTAATTGTTGACCGATTGTATCTTTACGTGCCGCGGAGAATATCGTGTTACGGATTCCGAATAAGGTGTGTAATCTCGTGCCTTCCGAAAACATGTTTGAAATGGTGTGTAATTTCACATCTCTCTGAAAGTTTGTATGATATGTTTTGTGATTCGGTTGAAATACCGAAGAAAATCAGAAACCGGTATCCGTGATCACTCAAGAGTGCGTATATTCGTAGTAGTAACCATATTTTGTAATAAAATAGTTCCGGTTAGAAATAGTGACGTGTTATTGAAAAATCACAAAAATAGGAGAAAGGGAATTAGAAAGTGAATTAGATATCAAATTAAAGCTTACTGTGTCTATTTTGATATGGAAGAATTGGAGAAGGAAAAGGAATTTTATATTCTGAGATATCTTAATTTTAGTGAGACTGGTTCTGATTAACTTCGTGGTTCCCTGATCTGTTTTGGAAAAATCATATAAAATTGTACAAAGTGATTATGGGTTTAATTTATATGTATGGATTCCTTGGTGAGCCTATTTTCATTAGAAAAAAGTGGGAGGAATATATGAAAACCTTAAAGTGAGATATTTGAAATTAAGGTAAGAGAGGTCAGAATCGTTGGACAGTGTAACAAGAGAAATTTTAAGGAATAAACTGTACTAAATGGCTAGGTCAAAAATTCTGGAAAAATTTTAGTAAGTAGATATATGAGTCTAGTTTTAATCAAAATTTATGGATCTTAATTTTGAGTTTCCTAACATGAGTTATAGTCAATTTAGTGAGTATGACGCAGATGGACAATTTCAAGTTTTATGTCCCAAATTAGTAATTAGGTTGCAGAATTACGAAAATACCCTTGAAGGGTAAATTACTGAAATACCCCTAGGTTGCGAGATTATCGAATTACCCTTAGTAGGTAACCGAATTACAAAATTACCCTTATGTGTCGAATTACGAAAATACCCTTATAGGTCGATTTACAAAAATGCCCCTAATGGGCCAATTTGATAGATTGCCTTAATGGGCCAATTTGATATATGGCTAAATAGGCCGAATTCGATATATGGTATAATGGGCCGATTTTGCAAAGTGTTAATGGGCCAAATTGTTTGAAATAAATCTCTGATGTTATTAATTATCATTGTTATATTGTAAATATCATAATTTGCTATGAATGTTGCATTCACATAATTCTGCATGGGTTTGAGATATTGATGATTGGAGGAAGCTATTTGGTGGCTCTGCCACATATTTTGGTGACTCTTCACAATCTGTCTGGTGGCTATGCCACGTATATTCTGTTATTCTGGTGGCTTTGCCACAAATTCTGATATTATAAATGGCTAAATTCCTGTGATTATAAATGGCCACTGGCCTGCGAATTATTATTATAAATGGTAAATTACCTGCGTTTTGGTGTGTTGGCGGGGTGGGTTGACTTGATTCCCACAGATGTGTTGGTTGGTATGGGTGGTGTGTAGCGGATGGATTATTAGGTTGGTTTGGGATTGCATTACATCCATTTGATTCATTTGATATATTCTGTTTTGTAAATGGGCTTTGGCCCAAGATTATGCTTAATGGGTTTCGGCCCAAGTTATTGTTAGATGGGCTCAAGCCCAAATTTTTGCTAAATGGGTTCAAGCCCAATGGACAACGGTAAGTGGGTTACACACTGAGTTCTTGTAACTCACCCCCTTTCTTTCTTAATCCCTGTAGGTAATGCTCAGTATCGAGGACTTGGGGCCATGGATGACTTGGTGGAGGCCATACTTCATAAATGATGATTGCAACTATTAGTAAACTACTTTTCGTATTATTTCGTTACCTTTACTATTTCGGGTTTTAAAGTTGTAATAAGGCCTCTGGTTTATTTTACATTGCTTTATGTTTGACGTATTTATATTTTGCTCAAATTACTTTAAATGAGATTTTTTCTAAAATCATAAACAAAGGTTTTCCAAAATAGATTAACAAATGGATTTCGTAACAAACCTTTGCAAATATTTTAACTTAGAGATGTTCTCTTAAATTATCAATGACATTTTCAAAAGTTACGGTTAAAGTTCACTACCTTGATTTTCGACTCATCAATCAACCTCTCAAAAATACTTGTATTTTATCTACTTTTCCGTAATGTTTTCAAAATGCTTTTGCAACTCTATTTCCAAACGCCATATTTTCGTAAATTGTTTATTTCAAATATATTTTCGCAACCAAAGAGGTTTTTTTAAGATAATTACGTTTTCGAGTAGATAACAATTGTTTAAGTGTTTTAGTTTTTAACAAAGAGGCTATAATTCTTAAACAAGTTTTTAACAATCGCAAAGATGATTTTGAAAAAAAAAAAGAAAAAAAAAACAACACTTCCATGTGACATGCCAGATTCAAGCCTAACTTTTAGGTCGAGTTTGGGGTGTTACATAAAATGCTTAAACAGCTAGGTCTCGAGTAACCCAAACAAACTAGGATGAGCATTCAATTGGCTGATACAACTATCAGAGTTCCTAGGGGTATAATTGAGGATGTACTAGTGAAAGTTGATAAATTCATATTTCCAGTAGACTTTGTTGTTTTAGACATGGATGAGGACAATAATGTTCCTTTAATTTTAGGAAGACCCTTTTTAGCAACTGCTAAAACTAGAATTGATGTTGGTACAGGTGAACTCACACTTCGTGTAGGTGACAAAACGATCACTCTTCAGGCTCTTGATTCGGCTAGGACATTGAGTAATAAAAGTGAGAACATAAATTCTATTAATAACCATTTGGTTCAACCTTTTTTTCAGGAAGCACCATGAAATTACACAACTAAGCCATATCTTAGACCTCGTGCCAACAAAGAAATAACTCATGAGGAGAGAAGGCTTCAGATCGATGACCTAGGCGAGTGGAAGACACATGTCAAGGAGAAACAAAAAACACATGAAGCAGAACCGAGGAAACTCCATAACAGACCTAAAGATGAAGAAAATTACTTCAAGGATGGAGACCGAGTTCTAATGGATAATACATATCCTCGTGTTGCCACTTCTGAACCTAATGGAATAATTCCTTTCACGGTACTTAATACTTTCCCATACGGTACAGTCGAGGTAACTCATTCTCAATTTGGAACCTTCAAGGTAAATCATACTCGTCTAAAACCTTATTTTAATACAATTGATAGCAAAAATAAGGAGTTTCAACTCCTCAAACCACCATGATTATGCGACTGAAAGGTAAGTCTAGCTTAAGACTTTAAAAGAGCACTTCTTAAGAGGCAACTTGAGCACTAACTTCACTTATGTCATTATTTTTTATTTTTACCACCTAACTAAAAACTAACCAAATTAATAAAGCACAGACTTCCCTACCACATGGCCTTGCACACGGGTGTGGTTGTGGCCGTGCAGACACCACGAAGAGGCACATTGGTGTGGCAAAGACTGTACGAACCAAGGACAAAAATTTTCCCCAAAATACGGGCTACGATAAAATGCCACGACTGTGCAATACAGTCGTGGTCGACACTGAATAAGTAAAACGGGCATGGAAACTTCTACACATGAAACACCTCAAACCCGGCCCACGAGCCTGGACCGGATCTGGTATGTTCCCCGGTGAAAACCATTTCAAATTCTTTTGTATTTAGGAAAAACTTGAGCGTTTTGAGGGAAAGTTTGTTTTGGGTTGGGCTTAAGTTGAAAATAGGTTTATTTCGTTATTAAAAATCCTTTTGATTTAGGTGACAAAACGTTTGGGCTTTGAATTAAATTAATTTTACTTAATCTTTTAATAAATATAAAGATCGTATGCTCAATAAATAAAAGTAAAGTAAACGCTACTATAGCCTTATTACATCAAATAATTTCCCAAAATTAAAACCAAAATAAACTTTAAATTACTTAAAATAAAATAAAAGTCCAAGTCATAAATTTCTTGCTGTGCATGGCCATCCCTAAGCTTCTTCCAAACCCGGTCAATCACTGATCGTCACCTAAAACATGTTCCCACAATGGGGTGAGTCAACAGACTCAATGTGCAGACAACACTAAAATTTAATAGATCAGGCATACCATAACATATCACATGCACATTCATGTACAGATAAAATAATGACGCAACCCAAACCCAAACCTAGATGCCATCCGCTACACATCCCCATACCAACTGCACACCGTGGGGACTAATAAGTCAACCCTCCTTCCGCTACACTCCATCGAAGGCAGTCGCTGCAGTCGACGTGCTTATCGCCCATATAAAATTCGTGGCATAGCCACCAGATTAAATATTTGTGTCATGAGACACCACGTTCAGATAATGTAACCGAAGTTACCACATTCAGATAATGTGACCGAAGTCACCACATTCAGATAGTGAGACCGAAGTCGTCACATTCACTTCCCCTTTCTCATATAACCCGAATGCCCCATATATTTCATATCATGCATATCATACTTAAATTCACATTCATGTCACTTTTCACATGTTAAAATATAACATATTTCGTAATCCTAGCAGGAGTAGGAAACGTACCTGAGTACTTTGTACCACATTAGGGTACTTTAGCCACATTCACATTCTTATACATTCATATATTAAATATTTGCCATATAACATATTAAAAGTTAGTGTGGGTACACACCTGATTCGCTTAGCAATTCCTTGAGATTCCGAAAAGCTTGATCTAATGTTTAGATCCTTAATCCCTACATCTGATTTACCACTTATTACTTAGCATAAATCCTATTCGGCTATAATACCAAATCCTAGTAGGATTTGTATTCAAAAAAACTTACCTTTGATGCCGATTTGATGATTATTCAAATCCCGAAATAGATCCTTGCTTCCTTACTGCTGTCGAAAATCCTATAAGCACATGTTAGATTGATTTCTAACACTTAATCATCTTTAAATGGCCTATGGTCGAATATTCATATGACTTACCTTGAGTCTTAGAAATCCCAAAACTTCGTTGTACTTCTCCTTGTAGTCGACAACTACTAGATCCCGAAGAAAACCTTCCAAATTTCGACCATGGAATTCTAAAGGAGTTAGATTCCTATATCTCGGCTAAAGAGAGATTGAAAATCAAATAATAGTTTTTCTTACCTTTTTGGATGAAATCGGCAACACCCTTCTGTCACAACAAAGATTCGGCTTTGGCATAATTTCGCTTTTGGTGCTATGAAGAATTGACTAGGTTGGATTGTGTTTTGGTTTTGAATAAAAGAGAGAGAGGCTAGGGAATTGACTAGACAAAAGAAAAGAGAAGAGAAGAGAAGAGAACCCTAAGAATTTCGGAGAGAGAGAGAGAAGGAAGAAAATTAATGAGTAGCCCTCCTTCCTTCCTTTTATAGATGAAATTATCATCTAAGGAATCCTTACTTGGCCACCACTCTTCTATTTGATAGCTTTATCCTTTAATTATCATAAAATAAAAGAGTTTAATCCAACCTTTATCTCATGGGAATAATGATAAATAAATCCTTATTTATCTCTTTAAAAATACTTAAGATAAATCATCATTTATCCCTATTTAGTTAATTTTAAAGAGAATAAAACTCCCTTTTAAGAGCCTTGTTGTGACCACCTCAGGCTTCGGAAGCAAAATAAAACTTCTTTTATTTGCTTCCCATGTGACTCGAACTCAGGCCCAACACCCTTGTATGTGGCGCCATTTCCAGAGGCCCTAAGTGGCATCTTCAGGCCACTTTTCCAAGCCTGTTTGTGTGTCAAATTTCACATACTTTTTCTCTTAAGGCCACCTTACCTTAATTTCCTCTTTTAACTTTAAAACTCGACATTTCTAAGTCATTTCTAAGTTTCCAAAAATTTTCGTTCGGCTCTTTAAACATGACATTTCCTTACATTTCCAAGTTTCCAGAAATGTTCACTTTCCTATTTGCTTAGGTTTCCAAAATGTTCACTTTCCTATTTCACTTAGGTTTCCAAAATGTTCACTTTCCTATTTTGCTTAGGTTTCCAAAATGTTTACTTTCCTAGTTTACTTAGGTTTCCAAAATATCAACTTTCCTCTTTTTAACGTAACATTCCCATACATTCTCAGGTTTCCAAAAATATTCAAAATTTATTCATAACGCATAAGACATGTCATTATGTACAATTAAACCGAAAAGGCATAGGCCCTTTTCAGGATGTTACAATTCTACCCCCTTAAAATAATTTTGTCCTCGAAATTTCCTAGCTAAAATAATTGAGGGTATTGATGTCAAATTGCCTCCTCTGGTTCCCACGAAGCTTCCTCCGATCCATGATTGCGCCATAACACTTTGACTAGAGGAACTGACTTCCTCCGTAGCACTTTCACATCACGCTCCAATATCTGAATCGGCTCTTCCTCGTAGGATAAGTTTGGCCTTAGCTCCACTTCTTCAACTGGTACCACATGAGATGGATCCGAATGGTAACGACGTAGCATGGATACATGAAATACATCGTGCATCTACTGCAACTCTGGTGGCAACTCTGGTGGCAACTCTAACTGATAGGCCACTGGTCCAAGTCGTTTCAACACTCGATAGGGCCCTATAAACCTTGGGCTTAACTTCCCTTTGCGGTTAAACCTCATCACCTTCTTCCAAGGCGAAACCTTCAGAAACACTTGGTCTCCTACTTCAAACTCTATTTCCTTCCTCTTAAGATCTGCGTACGACTTCTGCCTATCAGAGGCTTCCTTTAACCGTGCCCTGATTATCTCAACCTTTTCTTCAGTTTCTGCCATTAACTTTGGACCCAAAACTCGATGTTCTCCTAACTCAGTCCAACAAGTAGGAGTTCGACACTTTCGACTATACAATGCTTCATATGGTGCCATCCGAATGCTAGCCTGATAGCTGTTGTTGTAAGCGAACTCAGCTAAAAGAAAGTAATCTTCCCAACTTCCTCGGAAATCCATCACAGAGCCTCTCAACATATCCTCCAACACTTGTATAACCCATTCCGACTGCCCGTCCGATTGTGGATGAAAAGCCATAGTGAAGTCCAACTTGGTGCCTAAAGCTTGATGAAGTGTCCTCCAAAATCAAGACGTGAACCTTGGGTCTCTATCCGAAATAATTGACACCGGCACTCCGTGTAGTCTCACGATTTCCGCCACATATAGCTTGGCTAACTTCTGAAGGGAATAATCCACTCTTACTGGGATGAAATGTGCGGACTTAGTCAAACGGTCCACTATTACCCATACCGAGTCCTTCTTAGTAGGCGTAAGGGGAAGCCCACTAACGAAGTCCATGGTAATTCTTTCCCACTTCCACTGCGGAATCTCAATTGGCTGAAGTAATCCCGATGGAACTTGGTGTTCAGCCTTAACTTGCTGACACGTCAAACATTTTCCCACGAATTCAGTAACTTCCCGCTTAAGATCAGGCCACCAAACTTGTTCTCTTAGATCTCTGTACAACTTAGTGCCTCCGGGATGCAAAGCATAAGGGCTACTATGCGCTTCTCGAAGAATCCTCTGTCTTAACTCCTCGTCCTTTGGCATATAGACTTTTCCTTTGTAGCACAATACTCCTTCATCATTAACATCATAATCCTCTAACTCTCCATTCTGTACTTGCTGTAACTTAGCACTTAGGTCCTTATCAGTCAACTGTCCCTTTTTACCTCATTCAGCCATGTGGGTTTGACTTGCAACTCAGCCAACAGGCTTCCATCCTCATACAAACTTAAATGGGCGAACATTACCCTAAGATTCGACACCACCTTTTGACTTAGGGCATCAGCTGCCACATTCGCCTTACCCGGGTGGTACTCTATCGAGCAATCATAATCCTTCAATAACTCCACCCACCTTCGCTGTCTCAAGTTCAACTCCTTCTGAGTCAACAGATACTTAAGGCTCTTGTGGTCTGTGTAGATCATTGACCTTTCTCCATAGAGATAGTGCCTCCACACCTTAAGGGCGAAAACCACCGCTGCCAATTTAAAGTCATGGGTTGGGTAGTTAACCTTATGTGGCCTTAACTGTCGGGATGCGTAAGCTACTACCTTTCCGTCTTGCATCAACACGCAACCCAAACCTGTATGGGAAGCGTCACAATACACCGTAAACTCCTTTTCTGCCTCTGGCTGAATCAATACTGGAGCTTCTGTTAAAACCTTATTAAGCTTCTCAAAGCTCTCCTGCTGCTTATCCGACCACACAAAGGGTACTTCCTTCCTCAACAACTTTGTTAAAGGTGCGGCTATAGATGAGAACCCTATCATAAACCTTCTTTAATAGCCTGCCAAACCTAAGAAACTTTGGATCTAAGCCACAGACCTAGGTGGTTTCCAATCCAACACCGCTTCGATCTTCCTAGGATCCACTCTTATTCCCTCTGCGGATACCACATGCCCTAAGAACGCAACTTCCCTAAGCCAAAATTCACACTTGCTGAATTTGGCATAGAGCTTCTTCTCCCTTAACACTTGCAGCACAACTCGAAGATACTCATCATGCTCCTCTTCAGTCTTAGAGTATACGAGGATGTCCTCGATGAACACTACGACAAACCTATCCAAGTAAGGTTGAAACACCGATTCATCATATCCATGAATGCGGCTGGGGCGTTTGTCAACCCAAACGGCATTACCACAAATTCATAGTGGCCGTATCTTGTCCTAAAGGCTGTCTTATGGATATCCGCCTCTTTCACCTTCAGCTGATGATATCCCGACCTTAAGTCGATCTTTGAAAACACTACCACCCCCTTAAGCTGATCGAACAAGTCATCAATCCTAGGCAAAGGATACTTGTTCTTGATGGTCAGCTTATTCAATTGACAGTAGTCTATGCACATACGCATAGTTCCGTCCTTCTTCTTCACAAAAAGGACCTGTGCTCCCCACGGAGACACACTGGGCCGGATAAACCCACGGTCAAGTAATTCCTGGATTTGAGCCTTGAGCTCAACCAACTCTTTTGGTGCCATTCGGAATGGAGCGATTAACACAGGAGCTGTTCCCGTAGTAAATCTATTCTAAATTCTACCTCCCTATCTGGGGTATTCCTGGTAATTCCTCTAAAAATATGTCCTCAAAGTCCTTTACTGTTCTAACTCCACTAACTCCCCCTTCTTTTGCGTCTCTGACGAAAGCCAGAAATGCCTTGTACCATTTCCTAACCATTTTCTCAGCCTTCAACGCCGAAACTACGTTAGACAGGTAGTTTCTTCTTACTCCCATCATAATGACCACCTCATCCTCAAGGGTCCTTAGTTCCATTCGTTTAGCCGTACAATCTAACATGGCTCAGTGTTCTGCTAACCAATCCATACCAAGTATGAGGTCAAATTCTCCGAAGGGTAACTCCATTAAGTCACCAAAGCTCACTCCACAATTTCTAGGGTACACCAAAGATCTTATCCACCACTATAGTTTGGCCTAATGGGCTTACTACAATCATCTGCCTATCAAAAAGTTCAGAGTCTAGGCCTAGTGTTTCAACTACATTACAGGCAAAATAAGAATGGGTCGAGCCCACATCAATTAAGGTATAATAAGGCTTGCCATAAATAAAGAACGTACTGGTTATGACGTCCGGTGTGTCTCCATCCTCCCTTCGATGAACCAAACCCGGCTGCCTTGCCTCAGTATTAACAGCACTTTTGCCTTGTGTTCCACGTCCTCTGTCAGCACCATTACCTCTGTTATTCGAACCACGACCTCGTTGAGGCTGTTGTCCTCCTCTACTAGCCTGATTAACATTTTGAGCTACTGATCGACTTTCATCTGGTTTCTTAGGACAATCCTTAAGCATATGGTCCTTGGACCCACACCTAAAACATCCTCCTGTCTTTTTCCAGCACTCTTCTAAATGCTTCTTTCCACAATGCTCACAACAATGATACTGCCCTCTGGTACCAACTTGTTGACCCCTCGGCCCATCAGCTCTGGGCCTTTTCTGCACATTTCCCGATAATCTTGACGACCCATAACCCCTTTTGGGTCTATTCCTATCAGAGCTCTGCTTAACCGAGTCCTTGATTCCCTCAGCTACCTTAGCCTTTTCAACCAATGCGGAAAACTCCCGCTCCTGATGTGGAGCTATCAATAACCTGAGATCATCCCTTAGACCGTTTTCGAACCGCACACAGCGCTCATGCTCCGTAGCCACTACTCCTCAAGCATATCGACTTAACCTCAGAAATTCAGCTTCATCTGCGCTACTAACTTGTTCCCTTGAACCAGCCCCAGAAAAGCTTTCCTCTGCTCATCAATATACCGTGTGCCGACATACTTTTTTTGATATGCCTCCTTAGCATACTCCCAGGTCAGATCCTCAGTCGTGGCACCATTCCGGACAGTTAACCACCATTGGTACGCTTCATCACGTAACAGTGCCACCATTCCTTTCAACTTCTCCTCCAGGGTCAGATCAAGCTCATCCATAATACGCTCGGTTGCTTCCAACCAGTATTCAGCTATACTGGGTGCCACACCGGATACTCCACGAAACACCTCAGCTCCGTTGGCTCGGAGTCGCTCGGGTACAGACTTTTGAGCTCCCAAATTTCCTCCTGCACCAGCCACCAACTTAATAACTCGCAGCACAGCCTACGACACAGCATCTTCCCCCGTCTGAGCTTGCTGCTCCACACCAACAGCTGAGAGTGGTGGGGGCGGTGGTACCTCATTATTAAACCCTTGACCCGATCCAACGGGTTCTGACCTAGTCATTCTTCCTCTATCAGCGTCCTGACGATCGCGTCCTCTAGAATTCATATCTAATCGTGCGCTTTAATCGATTTGAGAAAGTTTTATGAATTAGTACTTTTGTTTCACTTGATTACCCGTGAAGAAATTTTATGAAAAGGAATTTAGGAGTGGTTCTTCGTATTCACACATGCACACAGTCTTTTCATTCATTCATACATCCATCAAACAATTATGAACCTTCGTTCATTCAGAGATATGTTGTAGTTTTCATTGTTGTTGTTTTCCACTACCTGGGGTATTTATGTAATTTGTCCTCTGAGGATATTTTCGTAATTTTTCAAATAAGGGTCCTTGATAATTTTGTCAAAAAGTATTTTAGAAATTTTATAGTCCCGGGGTTCTTTGGTAAATTTGGAAATTCCAGGGGTATTTCGGTAATTTTTAATTTCGGGGGTAATTTGGTAATAAACCAGGGTAAATTTGTAAAGTTTAATAATTCAGGGATATTTCAAAATTTACAAAACTTTGAGGGTTCTTTTTGAGAAATTTATTTTCCAAAACGATGAAGTTGCAAAAATTTTGGAAATCAAGGTCATTTTGGTAATTTTGTAAGTTAGGGGCAATTTTGTAGTTCTTCCAAAATCAAGGTATTTTTGCTAATTTGCAAATTAGGTTTTTTTTTTGAACTTGTTATAAAATAATGTTGATTAAAACTGTGGGTATTTTAGACATTTTTATAAACCAAGGGCATTTTTATAATTTTACCACTAGGGGTATTTTAGTAATTTTATAAATCAGAAGTTTTTCAGAAAATTGTGTAGAAAAGATAGTTTCCACAAATTAAAGAAAAATAATTTTAAGAGTTTAAAATTAGGGTTCTTATAAAAAAAAACATGGCTAGTTCCCTTTCGGGTTTTAGTTATTGAGTTTAGCCTATGATCGAGTCTTCTTGGTCAGGGTGAACCAAAGCTACGCACCAGGTAGGATTCTGCGAAGAGGAGGTGAGTCACTAGGACTGCTTAAGTACCAGGCTCTTCCGGATCCAATCCTAGACATGCGTACCATGGTTACCACACCCTAACTCGATTGACTTAGCCATAGGTTTGTTTAGTGCATTAAGTCTTATGTATTTGTGTTTGAGTAGACTAATCTTAGGGTTCAAGTTCCTATCATGCTATTCTACGTTCTATTCCTTTTCTACCCTTCTATAATTCACATAATCACACAGATAGTTTGGGGTACTTATCTGGTGGACTACGGGTCAGAGACTTAGGTGCCATGCCAGAAAAACCTGCTTATCTCATAAGATACTTTATAAAACTTATTTGAGCTCGATTTGAAAACGTTTGGGCCTTAGCCCACAGGCCGAGAGTTTAAAATCTGGCTTTGATACCAAATTGAAACACCCCAAACCCGGCCCACGAGCCTAGACCGGATCTGGTATGTTCCCCGGTGAAAACCATTTCAAATTCTTTTGTATTTAGGAAAAACTTGAGCGTTTTGAGGGAAAGTTTGTTTTGGGTTGGGCTTGAGTTGAAAACAGGTTTATTTCGTTATTAAAAATCCTTTTGATTTAGGTGACAAAATGTTTGGGCTTTGAATTAAATTAATTTTACTTAATCTTTTAATAAATATAAAGATCATAAGCTCAACAAATAAAAGTAAAGTAAACGCTACTACGGCCTTATTA
The DNA here is from genome assembly GCA_025506655.1 of Gossypium rotundifolium. Taxonomy (NCBI): domain Eukaryota; kingdom Viridiplantae; phylum Streptophyta; class Magnoliopsida; order Malvales; family Malvaceae; genus Gossypium; species Gossypium rotundifolium. The sequence continues at coordinate 59,176,397 of CP106728.1, read as the reverse complement.
CATCAAATAATTTCCCAAAATTAAAACCAAAATAAACTTTAAATTACTTAAAATAAAATAAAAGTCCAAGTCGTAAATTTCTTGCTATGCATGGCCATCCCTAAGCTTCTGCCGAACCCGGTCCACACTGATCGTCACCTGAAACATGTTCCCACAACGGGGTGAGTCAACAGACTCAATGTGCAGACAACACTAAAATTTAATAGATCAGGCATACCATAACATATCACATGCACATTCATGTACAGATAAAATAATGATGCAACCCAAACCCAAACCTAGATGCCATCCGCTACACATCCCCGTACCAACCTGCACACCGTGGGGACTAATAAGTCAACCCTCCTTCCGCTACACTCCATCGAAGGCAGTCGCTACAGTCGACGTGCTCATCACCCATATAAAATTAGTGGCATAGCCACCAGATTAAATATTTGTGTCATGAGACACCACGTTCAGATAATGTAACCGAAGTTACCACATTCAGATAACGTGACCAAAGTCACCACATTCAGATAGTGAGACCGAAGTCGTCACATTCACTTCCTCTTTCTCATATAACCCGTATGCCGCATATATTTCATATCATGCATATCATACTTAAATTCACATTCATGTCACTTTTCACATGTTAAAATATAACATATTTTGTAATCCTAGTAGGAGTAGGAAACGTACCTGAGTACTTTGTACCACATTAGGGTACTTTAGCCACATTCACATTCTTATACATTCATATATTAAATATTTGCCATATAACATATTAAAAGTTAGTGTGGGTACACACTTGATTAAACAACAATTCCTTGAGATTCGAAAAGCTTGATTTAATGTTTAGATCCTTAATCCCTACATTTGATTTACCACTTATTACTTAGCATAAATCCTATTCGGCTATAATACCAAATTCTAGTAGGATTTATATTCAAAAAAAAACTTAACTTTGATGCCGATTTGATGGTTATTCAAATCTCGAAATAGATCATTGCTTCCTTACTGCTATCGAAAATCCTATAAGCACATGTTAGATTGATTTCTAACACTTAATCATCTTTAAATGGCCTATGGCCGAATATTCATATGACTTACCTTGAGTCTTAGAAATCCCAAAACTTCGTTGTACTTCTCCTTGTAGTCGACAACTACTAGATCCCGAAGAAAACCTTCCAAATTTCGGCCATGGAATTCTAAAGGAGTTAGATTCCTATATTTCACTAAAGAGAGATTGAAAATCAAATAATAGTTTATCTTACCTTTTTGGATGAAATCGGCAACACCCTTCTGTCACAACAAAGATTCAGCTTTGGCAGAATTTCGACTTTTGGTGCTATGAAGAATTCGGCTAGATTGGATTGTGTTTTGGTTTTGAATAAAAGAGAGAGGAGGCTAGGAATTGACTAGACAAAAGAAAAGAGAAGAGAAGAGAAGAGAACCCTAAGAATTTCGGCAGAGAGAGAAGAGAAGGAAGAAAATTAATGAGTAGCCCTTCTTCCTTCCTTTTATAGACAAAACTATCATCTAAGGAATCCCTTACTTGGCCACCACTCTTCTATTTGATAGCTTTATCCTTTAATTATCATAAAATAAAATAGTTTAATCCAACCTTTATCTCATGGGAATAATGATAAATAAATCCCTTATTTATCTCTTTAAAAATACTTAAGATAAATCATCATTTATCCCTATTTAGCCGAATTTTAAAGAGAATAAAACTCCCTTTTTAAGAGCCTTGTTGCCGTCCACCTACGTATACGGAAGCAAAATAAAACTTCTTTTATTTGCTTCCTATGTGACTCAAACTCAGGCCCAACACCCTTGCATGTGGCACCATTTCCAGAGGCCCTAAGTGGCATCTTCAGGCCACTTTTCCAAGCCTGTTTGTGTGTCAAATTTCACATACTTTTTCTCTTAAGGCCACCTTGCCTTAATTTCCTCTTTTAACTTTAAAACTCGACATCTCTAAGTCATTTCTAAGTTTCCAAAAATTTTTGTTCGGCTCTTTAAACATGACATTTCCTTACATTTCCAAGTTTCCAGAAATGTTCACTTTCCTATTTGCTTAGGTTTCCAAAATGTTCACTTTCCTATTTCACTTAGGTTTCCAAAATGTTCACTTTCCTATTTTACTTAGGTTTCCAAAATGTTCACTTTCCTATTTTGCTTAGGTTTCCAAAATGTTTACTTTCCTAGTTTACTTAGGTTTCCAAAATATCAACTTTCCTCTTTTTAACGTAACATTCCCATACATTCTCAGGTTTCCAAAAATATTCAAAATTTATTCATAATGCATAAGTCATGTCATTATGTACAATTAAACCGAAAAGGCATAGGCCCTTTTCAGGATGTTACAACACAGACGTGGGAGAAACGAACAAGGCACCACACAGCTGTGCGATATGGTCGTGTGACCTATCACGCCCAGGGTACATAGGCGTGAGCAGCTAATTTCTATTTAAACCATTTTTGTTCCGCTCACTTTCTTCCCCATATCCCTTCCCTCCCAATCCCTAGCCACCATAGTTTTTCCCTATTTTTCACCATCCTTGCCACCATGACTAAAAGCAAAGCCAAGACCACCATCCCCATGTTGAAAAAGCAAAAGGATCCTAGCACAGTTTCCCCGTACGCGACCACTCTACATAAGTTCATGCCGGTCGCTTTATTTTCTCGACAAGACAAGGACCTTTGAGTCAATTTATTTTTTCTTTTTCTTTTATTTTCATTTTTAAATTCTTTCCCTTTATCTTTCCTGTCCTTAATTTATATTAATATATTTTGATTTCTTTAATTTAGGTTCAAGGGGCTGTTAAGGAACGACCACACCACCACTGGAGTATCCACCTCCTCTGCCCAACTTTACACCGTTTCTTTTCTTTGACTCCATCCAAAAATTCAAGAAGTTTCACTTCTCTCCCTATCTTATGATTTTCTTATTATATTGTCATTATCTATCTTTGTACATTGAGGACAATGTACATATTAAGTGTGGGGAGGTGTCAACAATACTGAATTATGTCTTGTTCTTAAGTAATTTTCTCATAATTACTATTAGAATGAAACTTCTATTGATTTATGATTTTCATTGATATATTTCGGATTAATTCATAGGTAATTGTGCATTGATGGTTTAAACTTAAGATATTAGAGAATCAAGCATGATAAATCTATTTTCAGAATAAAAAATTTGGTTTGGTTGTTTCCCTAAATTTAAATATTACTTTGGAGTTTGAAATTTGCAAGATTGACATCAAAAACCATAATTTTTGTGAGATTTTGAGCCTTTAGAGCATATACTTTTCTTGCTCACTTTGTTGATGATGAGTGTATCAACATTGATTTGTTATTCTAGAACTTGCTTCAATTATGCATGTCGAGACCACACTTTTGATTTGATATACTGAGATGATAAAGGCACCTAGGATTTAACCCATTTATTCCACCAAAAAGCCCACCTTTATAATTAACCCCTAGTGAACCCTTTTTGAGCTTAATAAACTGTTTCTTGACTCACCCATTAACATTAACCCAAAACCAAATTTTTACTTCCCCTACTTTATTGACTCCCCTTTTGTTCAGATTTGAGTTGATCAGTTGCCTATTTATTTTCTTTATTTCAGAGGTTAAATTCATCTTATATCATGTATTTTCTTATTCTTAAAAAAAAGTTGGAAATTCATTCATTATTAGTTCTATGTTATTTGAGCTTAAAACAGTTAAAATTCACATCTCTAGAAGAAGCTCGTGTTATTATGATAAGTTTTCAATTGATGTAATTATTCAGTATTAGTCTATTATTCTAGTTAGGTAATTTGACAATTCAATCTCGATTTTAACCCTTTAATTCAGCCTTTATCCACACCTTTAACCGAAGCCCCATTACAACCCTTTTAAAAGACCTTTTGATTTGTGTATCATCTCATTTTATAGTAGTGGAGATTTGATTTTCATGCAAGCCTATGGTAATAACTCTTCATTTTTTACTTTTGAGTGCTTTATCTTGAACCTTAAAACACTTTGAGTGATTTAAGTAAATCCTTAATGAGGATGTTAATCCTTGTCGGTTTTGATCAGAGGTTATTATTTAGGTAAGGGGAAACACCTATGTTTTTCGTGCTATAAAAATTTATGAATTAGATTGTTTGAATCTTTAGGACACTTTTAGTTGAATTATCGATGTATGAATTATCTATGAATTATGATGAGACATTATTGATGAGAATTATGATTTGAGGAAGTTTAATTTTAATTGTGAGTTGAAGATTTTGCTTGAGGACAAGCAAAGTCATAAGTGTGGGGATATTTGATAAACCTTAATTTATACATATTTTTAACCCTATGCTTGGCTTATTTTGGATGAATTTTCATTAGATTTGATGAATTCGATGCTCCTAATCCCTTAATTTCATGTTTTACACTCAGAAGAGCTTAGGGAGTCGAAAAAACAAGAAACAGGCCAAAATGGGACGAAATGGGCCTACCTAGGAAATCAACACGGCCTGAACCAATGAACACGACCGTGTATTACGAGCAGGATCAAACACGGCCTGTATCAATGTACATGGGTAGACCACACGGCCGTGTGTGGCGACCCGAAGTGAGCACGGTCTAAGGAATCGAGCACGGGCGTGTCACACGGGCGTGTCCCTACCGTATCAAAGTTTAATTCTATTTGGAATAGACCACTTGTGGGCCAAGAGAGGTGTTCTAAAGCCTATATAAACACCTTAGGGGGCAACCTAAAGAAGGACACTGAATAGAAGGCAGAAAATACTCGAAGATAGCCGTCGGGAGCAACTTGGAAGAAGGATCTCCATCAAGACTGAAGATCTCCTATCAAGTTCTTTAGAAGTTTTTGGGTTTTCTTATGTTTTGTTGTCTTCCTTATTTTAAGATGTTTCCCGCCCCCCATTAGTATGAACTAAATCCCTTAGATAACTAAGGGGATGAAACCTATGACGGATCTTATTATTATTTGATTTATAAGATAAATACTTGTTCTTATTCTTATTTGTGAGTTCTTATTCTTGTTTTGATAATTAAGGTTATTGATTCAAGTTGAATGTGCTTATTCAGAGAAGCAAAAGTCCCTGTTTAAGAGTAGATCAACACAATTAAGCGGAGTTGATTGCAACCCTAGAAATAGGGTGACGAAAATCTGTCGAATTAGAGTCAAATCTAATAAGGGAATCCATAGATCAAGTTAATGCGACAATAAGGGTTTTAATTAGAAAGAAATTTTAATTAATCAATGTAGAGTTAGTTGTTTTTATTCTTGAAAGAGATATTAACATAAATCAGATATTTCTACAGATTAAGTCAAGTGAATAAATCATATGAATCAAAAGTAATAAGTGAAGTCTAGGTGGATTCTTCCTTAGGTATTGCCTATCTCATATAAGTTGTCTAAAAGTATTTTCCTAATTCTTTTGTTGTCGTTTTTAATTAAGTTTTAGTTTAAAAGAAATCACTCCAATTTTTAGGCTAGATAATAAAAAGATAGTAACTACTAGTACTCTTGGTCCATGTAGATACGATATTACCGGTCTTACCATAACTATACTATTGAACGATAGGTGTGCTTGCCTTTATTGTGATCGTAGTTAGTTTGAGACCACATCAAAAACAAAAATATATGAACTTTGTTCAACATGTACCAAGTATCATTTCCTATAACCAATTCCTAAGCTATTCAAACAAAACACAAATGAAATTTCCTACTTCTCTATGACCATTGACATTAATCATGATATGATATTCTAAGCCAAAATTAAACCTTTACAGCCAAGTCTAACTAATCAAATTCACATAACAATCATATAAACGGAAATACCTATGCACACAACTAGAATCTATTAAATTACTCCAAACATACCAAATTCTAATACAAAATACATAAAGCATATGTTTGCACCAACCCAACCAAACACCACTTCAAATTGCAAAATTATACACTCCATACACGTATCACTTACTTATGAGCATACTCAATATCATTAACCATATTCACATAAACCAAATCGACACTCAAGTTTATATAGGCATAAAGCATACCAAAAGTGACTCAACCAGATAGGTACATGCCAAACTATTTAAAAACACAAATACACTATCATTGTTGAGTTAGGTTCAATTCCTGGATGCTGAGATGAGTCTCCCTCGATCCATTGAAAATCTACTATACCTGCACACAAAGAAAACAAAACCATACGTTCAGTGGTATTTTTTAATTCAATAATGTAATATTAGGATTAATAATTCTACCCAAAGTAAACATGTATAGTTATATACACATATCTACCATATACTTATTACTTGGAGTTTCTAAGCTTTAGATCTTCAATATAAGCACGTCAAGTGTATAAAACTAACACCAATTCATCCCACTTTAATACAATCTATATAGACATTTCATTATGCTTATAATAACAATATTTTAAACATGTCAATATAAAAAAATTCCCTTATCAATCTTATTTTCGATTTACCACTTCTGGTATCACCTAATTCATTCGTTTCTGGAGTTTTCCGACTCGTTTGAATCTGTTTCGACCCCTAGGCCTCGGTTTCATTTGATTTGCATACACTATCGTATGATCACAACAATGCAATTGCATTTAATCACAAAATACATTTATATAATCCTGTTAACCTAACTCAGATTTTCAAGATAGATACTCGGATTAGTTGATCTGCATCTCAAACTAGCACCATAATGTATCATTGGCTAACCCGAAGTATAGACCTGTACAATTAATAGAGTAACCAATTTGCAATATCATCACATAGTTCAAGTCACATCCCATCATTCTCAATTCAACATAAATTCATCAATTCATCATGTATTATAACATATTTTAGCTCAATTTCACACCAATTTCCTTTACCAATTAAGTCATGCAACTTTCTATTCTATTTAATTTAGTCTTTGTCTCGATATTCAATTCCAACCATAGCATTTCACTCAATAAATATTAATAGATTACCTCAATATTTTATAATGTAATATATCATGATTATGCAGTACCTAAATTGGTTTCGAGTCATAGAAATACAAATCGAAAGCTTGCATCACTCATCGTCGACCCTCACATTTTCTTTCCTTTTCAACGATCCTGTGTTGTTTTTAGCTATGAATAATATTTCAGTAATAGTATAATATAAATTAAGGCCAAATGCCGTGAAGTTTTCTTTAGATTTTTCTTCTCTTGTTTCGTTGTTTAGAAGAAGAAGATGATATCTTTCATCTTTTCTTCGACTAATTCAATTATAAGTATATTTTATTTAGTTTATTTACTTTCATTTAATTAACAAATTTTACTTTAATTTATTTAATAGGCTTATAATGCTTTCCGTCCACTAGCATGTTTATTAGTATGGTCTAATTACTATTTTAGACCTTAGATTAATTGCAATTTAAATCTTCAAGTTATTTTCTAATTAAAATCTATAGCGATTGAATTTTATGATTTAATCCTTGAATCTTAATTAAGCACTAATCTGAAAAATTACCTATTTAAAATTCAATTCATTTATACACTAATTCCGTAAAATATTTTTATTTGATATTTATGAACTCGATTTATAAAAATGATGTCCCAAAACTATATTTTCTAACACATTTAATTTAATAAATCCTTAATTAACCATAAACTAAGAATCAATAACTAAAGATAGTGGAAGTTTCCATATCATCCACCAACTCATAATATAAAATAGTTTATTTGTCACTTTGGTCCTTTAGCATATAATAGTCTATAGGGATTGAATTTTTACTATTTAATTTCAGTACCCTAATTAATCATCAATTCAACAAAATTACTAGACCAAAATTTAATGAATTACTATATTAATTAATATTTAATATTTACGTACTTGGGTTACAAAAATGAGGTTTCGAAATTACATTTTTCGATATTACTGCAAATCGGACTGTTACAATACCACATCAATAGACGAACCATTTTTCCACTGGAACTAGAACGTCACTGCACCGATGCATTACGACATACTATTACTGATTTATAAAAAAAATTTAAAAATTTAATATATGTATATTTTAATATTTAAAAATATTAAATGAATGATATTAAATAAATTTTAAATATAAAATATTTGTCAATACACTCTAAAATAAAATTTATCATTCAACAAGTCTAAAATTAACAAAAAAAAAATCATGTATTAAATGATAATATAATCCACAACATTAGCCCATTCAACATTAACATACATACAAAAGAATGAAAAAGTTGTTTGAAATCAAGCTGAAGGCTGAAATTTTAGTGATTTAGGCATTCAACTTCTATCCCTCTTCCGACAAAAGAAGGTATAGGTGATGAGGATTTTGTTTTGACCGTGACTGAGTTTATATTTTAGTTTTATATTTTAAATTGTAAAATTTGTCCAATAAATAAAATTATAAAAAAAATTAAGCGCATCACGTTTCACCCAGTATGACTGGAATTGATCAAAACAGGCTGGTACGACCATACTCATCAATGTTAACCGAAACCGATGCGAAACTGGTGACTATGGAAAGACTATAAATCTATGTATTAACTAGATAAAAGAAATACCAATTAAGTAGAAATAGACAAATTCAACCGCACTTTGGTTTTTGGTCAATGAACTTCAACGGGGATTGCTCAATCTCTTTACAAATAGGTTCTAACCTGCCAAGTAATCATACTCGTACACGTTGGTCATGGTTTTTACTTCAAACAGTAAAACAGGCTATGAAACCTGAAAATCAAATCCCAATCAACAATTTATCTCGCTATTCAAATTTGATTGAATATATTGATTCAGTGTGTCGATCAACCAGCAAGTCTTTATACTAGTATCTTTAAAATAATCCTCTCGTCTCTCTCTTTCTCTTTTAAATTTCAGAGAGAGAAAAAAAAAACTCAGTTCGTAGTTCGTACACCAAATGAGAATACCAGTATTCGAACCATCCCTCAAACCCCTAAAACGATCCCAAAAACAAACCATGTGGCTCAGGAGATAATTAATTAGGAACATGGCCACCTTGTTCACTGTACAAGGACGCAAGCTAAAAGTTGAGAATTATGATATTATTGCGTTTAGAAAGAGACGGATATTATCAAATAGGCATGCTTCTAGAGTGCTAACCTATGAAAATGGTAGACATCTTGGTTAATTCAAGATAATGGTTGACAATGCCACCCCATCTAGGAAAGTTCACTATTTATTTATATTAATACCATTCTATGTATTCATTAACATAACTGTTGTTGTAACACAACCTTCTGACATTAGTAACTAAGGTATGATTCATTTTATATTAGAATATATAGGCGTTATTGACCTGTTATACACTAGCATTCACAGCGTCAAACAGTGGGCCGAATATGGAAATGATGAGGTGAACCTCCAATGTCAAATTCTCAGTTATAATCCTGATCGAAGAGCTGGTACTTGGAGATCATGATGATCAGTAGTACTGGGGCTGCAGTAGGCTGTGGTGTGGTCATCGAAGCAAGCTAATTGCCTACATGTCTCTGTTTGACCATTGAGCTGAGAAGCTACAAGCCGATCAAGTACTGCCCAGTTGGTGAGCCTAGAGTCATAGTTACCAACTGAGTTGGGATCACCACTGACCTGGCTGGTGATTGAACATTCATTGTCCGTTAACATGGGTTGGTAACAGTTCTGGCTGCTGGCGGAGTTTGGGGTCTCTAAGCTTGGGAGTTCCATGAATGAGTCGGCCGAGTAGACGTTGCTGGTGGATGTATCCATGGGGCTGAGGAATCTCCTACTCGTACAGTTGTTAGCTTCACTATTGTCCTTGCAATTCCTTTCCATGTATTCTAGTATCTGCTCCAAGGCTCCATCATTGAACGCACGGAACATACGGTCCCTGGCTTTTGCAGTGAGAGATGAGCTAATATGGCTGTCTAGGGTTTTGTGGTGATTTTTCTTCTTGAAGACACGACAAACCACCCATCCCTCTTCTTGTGGCCCCTCCCCCATAACATTAGGGACCTTGATTCCAAAAAAAAAATGTTAATATTAATTTAATGGCCAAAACTTTGTAGGAAAGTTACATAGGCCGTAGATTATTTATATTCAGATCCTAGCATTTTTTTTTTCTTTTTCCTAAGCTGTTTATATACGATAGGATGCAACACTTCCAAGATCCAACCTGAAAAGCTAAAGTTTCAACAATTTTTCTCCCTAATAGTGAATGATGTTGTAGCTGATTTTGATCATTGAAAAATACTGGCAATATAATGGAGGAGGGGAGGGGGAACTAAGAAGGTTTCGGCTTAAAGGTTTACCATATTGGTTTCAGCGATGTTATCTTCTAGTCTGTATTCATGCATGATCCAATCAGATTTTTGGCCATGAGGAGCTCGTCCTTTGTAAAACACCAAAGTCTTCCTCATCCCAATCCGGCGGCAGTTGCTACATATAACTTTGTCACGGCCGGTCGCTTTCCAAAACCCAGCAGCCGTGGCACGGTTGGTCCGAGTCCCAGTAGGGTACTTCTTGTCTTTATGGCTAAAAAAGTACCAATCATTCTGGGGAGTGGTTCCAATTTTGCAGCTCTCTGGATAAGTTACAATATTGATAAAGTAAATGGCAATGGAACACATAAATCAATACTTAGATATGTAAGTAAAATACCTTGAATATCCCAGGGCTCAAGCTTGTTAAGATCAACATCCTGAATTACATCCAAATCGATCTTCTCATAGGAAACCTTTTTCCTGAGGTAGTATTGCAACAGCTCCTCTTCGGTTGGATGGAATCGGAATCCGGGAGGGACGTGAGTTTGTCCATTTACAGATATGCTCATGTTTTCTGGCATTTAAGAAAAAAGAAGAAATGAAGAGACCAAAAATAAACTAGGAAAGGAAGATGAGGGAGGTGGTGTACCAAATGGAGTATGTAGAGAAGTCTATATATATACACGTGTGTGTACGTTGCAGGACATAAAATGGCCAAAAGATCCTACAATGAAATTACTGCTTTGTGTACTAGTTTAGTTATAGACTGCTTGGAGAAACGACAGTGTGTTGAATTGTAATGTTGAAAGGAGGAGGCAGGGAGAGGTAGGACCCAGTTGGAGGTTGCCTCAATCAAAGTCAAAAAAAACACTAAACTAGGACCATAAAAAAAAAAAAAAAGACCTCCACAGAAAACTACATTTCACCCTTCTCTTTTTAACTCTTCTCCCTGAGGGTGAGGGCTCAGTGAACTGCAACCACCGCCCCCAACGAGAAAACGATGATGGGAGTGAATAGTCTTCTTCAAAAACTCTATCATGGCTGATTTTCAAGTTCAGTTGCATTTACTTGGTATTATCTTTTCTACACACATAATAAATTCTTTTTCAAATTGATCTCACTTTATCCGTAGCGCCTCAAGCAGTGGCACGTAATATTAATTTTAGTTAAGAAAGTTTGGAAAGGTCACCATTCTAATCATTTCATGTATGCTCTGATTTCCTTACCTTTCATCATTAATTTTGGTTAATATAAAATGACGGATCAACCACTTCATACTTTACTTGCATACTAACCGGAATTATCTTTCAAATACAAATTTATTTGACATGTGCCGCTTGTATATGACATTAATTAGTATTTACTCTTTTCTAGATATGACGGTGGTTGTCATTGAATTAAGTCATAATTTAATTGAATAAGATTTTTCTTTTTGACCCAAAAATTATTATTTTAGTTTAATTAATTAATTTTAAAGTTAAATAAATGTCATATTAATCTTTATATAATTATGAGTTTTTAAAGATATTTTGTATAATTATGATAAATTATATAAAATATAGAATAAATTGAGATAGAAAGATATTAAGGCAAAACTAAACATATATAACATGCCACAAACACAACTAAATTTAAGAATATGAAAAAAAGGCTATGTTAAAATTTTATACTATTAAAATCACATACACAATAATAGCACATAATTATTTTTCTAAATTGTATAAGTATGAAAATTATAAATTAAGACACAATATAAACACAATACAAATTCATAATTTTTTATAAATAATTACACGGTGACAATTTATATATGCAAAATATGATATTAATTCAACATAAAAATATTATGATATAAGATAAAAATAACATGAAATGATATATATATATATATATATATATATGATGTTATATATGACTCTTTTAAATAAGCGATCAATATTTTAAAATTAATACAACATTAAATAAATTAGTATATAACATAAACATAAACTTAAAAAAAAAAAAAACAAATTAGCAAGACCACTGTTTACAGAATTAGATTCACTAGATTTAGAATCAGTAGTGTTACCGGTTTGAAAAAATGGTTGAATTTGTTGATACGCACGGATACAAATTAGTTGAACTAAGTTAAAAATTAGTTGAATTTTTTCTCTATTTTATGATATTTTTAAAATTTATGATCTTTAATAATTTATTCAATTGATTTGAACAAATCGATCGGATTGAAAGTCGATGATCTGATCAATTCAATTTCCAATTTAATTTTGAAAATCTTGAACGTGACATATGATTAATAATTAATATACAAGACAAAAATAAAATAAATGTGAAAATATATAAAATTGTTATGAATATCTTATTAGGTGGATGTCCATTAAAATCAAAATAAGTTTTGATGTACTTTAAATTCTAATTGTGATTAGAAGTAGATCTCTACTATAAATAGAGACTTTGGAGAAACTTTGTAAAGATTCCGATTAATCAATAAAAATATGTTCTCTCTTTGCTCTCCCATTCTCTTTGTTCTTTACTTTCTGTCTTTTTATTTTGTAATATGTTATCAGCACGATTCTCTTTTAATTATTTTTCTCTATGAGTCACAAAAATATTCCAAAATTTACTATTGTCGATTGACTTTTAGAGCTGCTGCTATTTCAATTGAGGCCAACGCATTATAGGTAATCATTAGAGCATTTAACCACTCAGCTAGGGTGATAACGATGATGTTAAAGATTCTCAGATATAATTTACTATGATTTATTATATCATATTTATTATAATTGGAGACTAATCATGACAACATGAATAGATAGTTTGATTTAAAATGCACGCATGTTTGTGATGGTGATTATGAAATAAAGAATCTATTGGAATGTTTGTAAGTTCGTCCTAGTAAATCTATTGCATTCCCCAAAGTGAATGCAAGCATAAAAGAAAATAAAAACCAATATTATTTCAATATTTGGTAGTACAAGATTAGTCAAAATAATATTGAGAGAATATCGGTTTTATTTTCTTTTATGTTTGCATTCACTTTGGGAATGCAATAATATTGAAATAATATTAGTCGAAAGAAGATCACAAAGATAGTCACAATCAAAGTGAATGCAAGCATAAAAGAAAGTAAAACCAATATTATTTCAATATCTTGTGATGGTTAATTCATTGGTTTTAAAAGATATTTATAATGGATCTCATTGAGATTGTGAATAAGGAAAAATGATATTTCATATGAGTCAAAAGAGTATTGAATTATTTATTACTCTTGTTATTAAATTGAATTGATTGTGACTATCTTTGTGATTTTCTTTTGTCATCATTTCCATTAAGGGGTTGAAAGCAAAATATTTGACTGTGAACGATCTATTTATGAGCAATAGAATATAGTAATTCTATCTAAAGCTTGTTATGGTTGGATGCACCTGAAGTTGCAAGTTTTTTTTTTTTTAAATAGTGAGTATAACTCTACAGTATTCAAAATAAGTTCTCAACTAAAATTACGTGAAAAAATATTATTGATGAGAACTTGCAAATGAGTAAACTTATGTATGAAAAGTCATTGGTTTTGTGCCTGTTGTACACTTGGAAAATAAGATTCACTCTCAAAGTTTGCTATTAATAGATTTTTATTAGATTCAATGTCTACTACTGGAATTTAATTTGCTTACTTCTTGATAAAATCGTCAAGACTCAACGTAGAAAAAAGATTTTGGCATATTCCTGAAGCGAATATTGCATATAATTGTTTGGAATTTATATTTATTTTGTTGACTTAGTGACATTATAGACTTCACATTGATTTAGACATTTTCGGTAGTAAATGTTACAATAGTACTTATACGTGGATACAAAGTAAAAGGAATGACAGTAAACGTATCAATTTGTCACAATTTATATTGCCACTATTAGTACAATTGAAATGCATGTTAAAGTAAACTAAAAGTTTACTGATACAAATGCATTTACTACTTGGCATGACCAGTTAGTCCATCTTGGATCAGATACGATGCGAAAATTATTTGAGAATTCATATGAACATTTATTAAAAAACTAGTAGATTCTTTAATTTAAAGAATTCTCATTTGTTGCTTGTTCTCAATGAAAATTTATTCTTAGAAACTCACTAGCTAAAGTTGAGATTTAATGTTTTACATTTCTGAAATGAATATGGGCCCATTCATCCACCATATGTGGATGGTTTTGATATTATATGATTTTGGTAGATGCATCTACAAAATAATCACATATGTGTTATCAACTTGCAACTTGTCATTCGCAAGATTACTTGTTTAAATAATTAATTTCAAATCATGCAATTAAGACAATTCATCTTGCTGATACTGATGAGTATAAATCTCAGTCTTTTATGATTGAGTTTGAAAAACTTTTGTAAAAGGTAGTTATTTACGCGAATAATAGTTTAGAGAAATTATTGATTGAACGTCTCTGATTAATATCTAAATCATTACTTATGAGAACTAAACTTCCTATTTCAACATGAGATTATGTTGATTTATGTGTTGTACGTATCAAGCTAATAAGTTATAAATACTCCCTATTACAATTGGTTTTTAGTCAAAAGTTAAATATTTCTCATATTAAAATTTTTGTATGTGCATATATGTTCCAATTGCTCTACCACAACGCACAAAAATGAGTGAATCCTCAAAGAAATTTGAGAATATATATTAATTACATGTTTCTTTGTATTATTAGATGTTTTGAATGTATTGGAGATTTAATTATTGTAATACCCCAAATCTGGCCTAGACGTTTCGACCGAATCTGACGTGTCACATCGAAGTCTTTCAAAATCAAGGCTTGTTGATAAAAAAACCGTTTTTAAGTAAAAACCCAATTAGTTTTTATTGCTTGAGAAAAATTTTGGCAAATTAAGTTATTAAGTTTGAAAAATCGCTTATTAAAACGATTGCCATTGTTGTTACCGTTTGTTTCTTAATTAATTAAAATTCACGGAAGCTAATCTAATTAAAATCATCTTGCAGTTTGAAAATGCGTGTTTGTCTTCAAAACAATTATTATTTTTTTAAGACTTAGTTGTAATAGGTTGGTAGTTCAAAATAAGAAATTAAAAACCCAATCATAAAGAAAATTAAACCCACCAAAGGCCTTATTACCAACATCAATAGCCCAATATGAAAGAAATATATAAGTCTAAAACAACCATCAGCGAACGTGTGGCCACCTCAAGAGTCCTCATGGCTCCAAATTGTCTAAAGTGGGATTACATGCAGTTAAAAGAAAGGGGTGAGTTTATGAAAACTCAATATGTAATCCCCTATCATTCAGTCAGTAATATATGAAGTAACAGCCTGACTGGCTTGAGCCCTATTCAATGTGAGAACAACGTGAGGCTTTAACCCAAAATAGTAATAAGATAGTGTGGGCCTCACCCATTCTGATGTCGAATCGAAATAGAATACATGTGGGCCTAAGCCCAATACAGTGCCAGTATTAGTAACAGAAATGCAACAATGCAATCATGCAACCCATCCCAATCCAGCCAACACACCACCCATACCAACCAACATACCATGTGGGGATAAAATCAACCCATCCATCCAACACACCAATATCAGCACCGGTTGTGGCACTAATCAGTATCGCAGCAAAGCTGCCAGTAATCAAAATAGCTAAAAGCCGTAAATAGGATAGCTATAACGCCATGAGTACAGTAATATGATTGGCACAAAGCTATCGGTAGTAGTAATATGATCGGCACACAGCCATCAGTAACGGTAATATGATCGGCACAAAGCCATTAGTAATGGTAATATGACCGGCACACAGCCATCAATAGCATCGCAGTAAAGTTGCCAGCAATGGTATCGCAGCAAAGCTGCCAATAACAGTATATGTGGCAAAGCCACCAGTAACAATGATTGTGGTAGAGCCATCAGTACAGTACTTCCTCCATAACAGTATCCCAACCCCATGCAGTATGTCGTGTATGTAAAATGCCATACTCAGAATCAGTCATACAAATCACAGACAAATCAGTCATTTAAATCACAGCCAAATCAGTTATTTAAATCACGGCTAAATCAGTCATTTAAATTACAGACAAATCGATCATTTACCCTCGAGGGGCAAAATAGTCATTTTACGCTTTGGGCATATTATGGTCATTTTACCCTATAGGGGCATTTCGATCATTTTACCCTATAGGGGCACTACTGTAATTTTACCCTACGGGTCATTACGGTCATTTTACCCTACAGGGGCATTACGTTCATTTTACCCTACCGGGGCAATACGATCAATTTACCCTACAGAGGTATTACTGTCATTTTACCCACAAGGGCATTACGATCATCTACTCTATGGGGGTATTTCAATTATTTTACTTATTTTGGGGTATCGATTCAGATAACGACCTCTCCAAAGTTCTAAAATCGCCTCGAGCGACACAGATAACCTAAGTGGTCATAACGGTGTAAATAGGCCTTGGGCCCATTATTCGGCCCACGTGGGCCCACATGTTCGTGTGTCCCATTTGGCCAAATTCAGTCACAGCTATGCAAACTACGTATCCCAGTCAAGTATTTGGCACTTAACGTGGATTTTATCCGTGTGGGGCCCACGAGCTCGTTGGGCCATATGGCCCACTTCAGCCCAACGAAGCCCAAATGACCCAAGAGCACGAGAGTGCTCGTGGTGGCCTCTATAGTCTATCGCCCATGATCGTGGGCTCGGTTTATCACACGAGCGATCGCATGCTCGTGAGGCCTCAAATGCCGAAGTTTTGGCTTTTCGAGTTTTGCCGATTCACAGAAGAGATAGTGTGATTACACACCTTTTTACGGGTTTGTTCCAAGATCTACGAGCACCCAACATAGATTCATCAAGATCCAATGTTAGTCCTTAATTGATAGGGTAACACCCTCTTAATAACACTTAATCCAACATACCCTTCTTACCTTGTTTGAATGAGGGTGACCTTAATCCCTCAACGAGCGCTGTTCAGAATCAATCACACGCCTTCGCTGCTTTCCTAAAGTATAGTCAAGAACCGGTTAGTAAGTGGTAGGGCATATTCAGCCAACCCCAAAAGCATGAGGTAACTTTATTACCTTACCAGACGTTTAAGAACGAAAGTGTGACTCCTCCAAACCGTTCACACTTCACCACTCCTTCAGGAAGACCCTAGAATCGCGATGAGTGCAGTACGTGAAGAATGAAATAACAATCGGTTAATGGGGTTATCCGGTTTGGGAAAAGAAAGGAAGAGCATGGGTGCATTCAATTTTAAAAGAAAAGCAGAGAATAACTTTTGATCACTTACCGATAGTCAGAACCTTTACAGTAGATCGACGCAGAGAAGGATTAACAACAGTGATATTCGGCCAGCAAAGAATAGAAGATGAACAGAAGTTAAAGGAAGAGAAGGGAAGGTTCGGCTATGAGAGAAAGAAAATATCAAATATGAGGAGAAAGAATGACACGAATGTCAGAAGGGGAATGACCCGAGTGGCCAGTTTCATAGTACAGATAAGACTTGAGAGAACCCAAAATGGAAAAAGTGAAAAAAACCCCAAACTCTCAGCAAAGAAATTTGACACTCTCCTATCACACTCACAAAAACCGAACAAGGAACTCCTAGTGTTGAAAATGCTCCCTCTTTTCCCCATAGCCGAATTTCACTAAGACCTTAGAGTCCCACACAGCCACAACTCTCCTCACACTTAAAATTCCTTGAAAATATCCACAAATCACTCCCCTCATGCCTCCTTGATATCCTCCATAACAACTCCAAGATCAATTCAAACGTCACCTTGCAGAGTTTTAGTCTAACTCCACTACTCTTGCTGCAAGGAAATAAAATAAATACTCCTTTGCATGCCAAAAGATTCGAACCCAAGTCTCTTATCAGCCAATTCACGCCACTTACCACTAAGCCACAAGCTCATATTATGTCAAAAAACAAGCATTACTACTAATAAGGCCTAAGTGCCAAAGTCCAAGTTCATTTAAGGGAAAATAAAAATTTTGCTAGAGCCAAGACTTGAATCCAGACTTCTCAAACACTCCCATACACACCCAAATCACTTAGCCATTAAAGCAAATAAGTAATATGTGACATTTTCTTGCACACAAAAATATTTATGTGTAGTCTCCTTGCTAATCCCACACTCAAGACCCATTCCTTCTAGGCCCAAATTCTGGGCGTTACAATTATGACATGATTCGTGATTACTATTTTGATTCGATAGTTTTCCCGAAATTAGGGGAGAGAAATAATAACTTGTAATGAGTTAGGGGAAGAATAATTAGAACCAAAAGTTCAACAAGGATAGCTCATTACAAGTTAACTGTTAGATGTATTTACAAAGTTAATGAGAATAACCAATTGTTATATACCATCTAATATTTTAATTTGAATCAAAGTCCTAGTAGGACAATCAGTTAGAATAAATAATAGATTGATCGATTCCAAAGATGAAAATTCTTCTAGATGGTCATATAGTGGAGGTGGGTGCTCCAAAAGAGACCCAAGACATTACTAAAACTCCAGAAGAGATTCAAATTCCTAAAACTAAAGATTAAAATAGTGAAAATAAGAGATATCGATAAGTTATATCAATTTGAGAAAATGTCGAACCGATAATAAAAGTGGTCAACAATGGTTTTGCATGCAATATTATTATTGAAAAAATGAAATAAAAGGAGGATCTTAAATAAATCTATTGATAAATATAGATATGGGATAAATTGGTCAAAATAGAAAGATGCAACTCAAGTTCAATTAAATTCGTGGAGTTTTTGGACTAGTAGTCCAAATATCTAAAGGTATAAAACCTATACGGGTGCAAATGAAGTAGTTTTGCAAAAGAGGAATAAAAATATGAAGTCTTGGCATTGATTATGAAAAGATATAATATTATTTTGCGGTGGATGCAATAACCTTTAGATATATTATTTTGAAAATTCATAAAAGATTAAACTTGCGTCTAATTGTTGTTGTTACAATCTTTTATGAAGCACTATATAGTAAAGTTTATGTTAAAATCCTTGAAAGATTTAGTATGCTAGAAGCATATCGAAATTCTCGGGAAATTGTTCATTTATATGAATTGAAATAATTTTAACATATGTGGTAAATAGTAGTTGAAGGAGGATTATAAAATGACCCAAAATACCTATTTGTGTTTTTATAGAAGAATCATTATTAAAGTTTGCTATGATTATTGTTAAAACTCCTGAAGAGATCAAAATATATTTTCCCAAAATTTCCCCTTACTCATGACTTTCAAAAGAATGGTGATATAAATGCCTAGGAAATACATTCAAATAGTCATTTGAAAGACTAGTATTCAAGATTAAATACGTAGCATATGAGAAAGTATTTGATGTTTTCATGAGAGAGAGTAAATACACACTGTACTCTTTTTCCCTTAACCGAGGTTTTGTCCAATTGGGTTTTCCTGGTAAGGTTTTTAATGAGGTAGCATATTATGCGTATTATAGATATGTGTACTCTTTTTCCTTCACTAGGATTTTTTTCCCACAGGATTTTTATATTAGTAAGGTTTTAACGAGGCACATTATCTACCAATAGACATCCAATTGGGAGTATTATGAATATCTTATTAAATGGATGTCCATCAAGATCAAAATAAATTTTGATATACTTTAAATTCTAATAGTGATTAGAAGTAGATATCTACTTTATTTATACTTCTTATGCCTATAAATAAAGATTTTGGAGAAATTTTGTAAATATTCCAATTCATCAATAAAAATACGCTCCCTCTTCTCTCCTATTCTCTTTGTTCTTTACTTTCTGTCTTTTTATTTTATAACAAAATTAAATTTTTAAAAGTAAAAAAGATTTGGCTTAAGGGTGTAAAAAGCCCTTTAACTTTTTCAAAAAAAGCAATTAAGCCCCTACTCTTTTTATGCATTCTATTTGATTCTTGAACTTTCAAAATGTATCACAAAAGCTCTCAAACTTTTTCAAAAAAAGCAATTAAGTCCCCCCCCTTTTTTTTGCATTCAATTTGGGTACTTGAACTTTCAAAATGCATCAAAAAGACCTTCAAACTTTTTCAAAAAAAGCTATTAAGCCCCTACTTTTTTTCACTCAATTGGGTTCTTGAACTATCAAAATGTATCAAAAAGATCCTTTGACAGTTAAATTTAACGATTAATCATTAAAGTTAATCGCTTTAACCACGGCGTGACATGTGATAAAAAAATTATAAAAAATACAAATCAATAAAAGTTATAAAATTATTAAATTTTAATAAAAATAGCTAAAAATTAGAAAAATTTGTAAAATTTTATAAAAATCATAACAAATTATAAAATACATCAAAAGACCCTTTAACCATTAACTTTAACTATTGATCGTTAAAGTTAACAACCCTAGTTTTTTAGTTAAAGTCATCACATGTCACAATACAAGATGACACGTGATAAAAAATGATAAAAATAAAAATCAATAAAAGTTATAGGAAAATTATAAAATGCTTCTTTTGGTACTATAATTTTTATAATTTTTTATGAATTTTATATTTCTTTACATTTTATTTATAATTTTCTTACGACTTTATAAAATTTCATAATTTTTCTATTTTTCTATATATTTTATAATTTTTTACAATTTTATGGGTTTTAATAATTTTTTCTACTTTTAATAAAATTTAAATGTTTTCATATTTTTATTAAAATTTAATAAATTTTAATGAATTTTATTTTTATAATTTTTTTGTCATATGTCGCATCGTGGTTGTTACACGTGGTAGCTTTAATTAAAAAATTAGGGATAGTTAACTTTAAAGGTCAAATGTTAAAGTTAACAGTCAAATGGCTCTTTTTGATGCATTTTGGCAGTTCAAGTACTCAATTGAGTGCATGTAGCCTCCTCAATCTAGCCTAGATGTTAGGCCCGAATTCTAAAGATTACATTGGCCACCAAAATGACCCAGTAAGCTATTGGAGTTTATAAAACAGTCATTTTAAAATATTTGTTTATCTTAGAAGAAAACTTAGCATATTTTTAGAAAAACTCACGAGTTAGCAAAAACCCAATTAAAAATATTTTCCTTGTAATGGTGACTACTTTTGAAAACTTAGTTAATTTTCAATTTATTGATTACACAAAATTTGTTTATAGTCTAGCAACGGAAAAGTGATATTTAACTTAGTTTTGTTAAAAACTATGTTTCATGCATAAATAATTAAAATCCATATTTTATCATTTTAAAATTAAATTAAATGTCATGCATGCTATATAAAACTAAAACCTAAGTTTATGCCACAATTTAATCATAAAACAATACAATCTTTTGAATAATAGAAAATATAGATAATGAATATAAAATACTTTAAATAAAAAAATGTTCTGAGCCGAGACCCTCTGAAAGTCAAGCCCACGTCCTAACTTGGTGGGTTATCTATAAAGATAAAAGTAAAGGGGGAGTGAGCTTAAGACGCTCAGTGTGAGTTCAATCACAAGAAAATAAGTGCAGACAGTAGATATAACATACTGAATAACCATGCATAGAATGATTACAACTGAGCAAGAATTCAGAGTATCATTATTTCATATCAGCTTACATAAGATCATCTCAGAATTCACAGTTTTGCATGCACATGCTTATGAATGAGATGCAATTTCAGTTTAACAGAAAAGGTCCTACCCAACTCCGCTACACATCATAGTAAGAGTTCCCCAGAACTCATCCATCCCTACACACCATATTATGGATAAACTACCAGAAAATTTGTAGATAAACTGCCAGTAGTAAAAACTGTGGATGAATCACCAATATTTTCAGATAAAAACATTTGCAAATAAAATGCCACTTGTTATGGATGTACAACATATTTGCATATAAAAGCTGCCAGAAATTTATGGATAAATCTCCAGAGTTGCAAATTATTAAACTGTCAAAACTTCCTCCTTTCATATTGTTCCCCCCATGCAATGCAATATGTTATGCTTGGAACAGGACGGTATAGGAACAATAGACATGCTTAACATGTATTTGATTTAACAGTAGAAGTAGGCATGCTTAACATGTAATCAATAATACAGTGACATAATTTAACAATAATAATTTATTAGAAATACAGAGACAGTGGGCATGTAACAATCACATATCTTGCATATAACAGTAGGAATTCAATCTATTATATCATGGATTCCAAAATGTTCATATTATCAGGGACTCAATTGAGTGAATAAAATCTCTAAAAATAGTTCAGGATTATTTAAGGACTAAATTGAACAATTCAATAAATTCAACATAAAATTGTAAAACAGGGGTTACACGGTCGTGTGGCCAAGCTGCGTGAGAAGCTATAAATCATGTGGAAGGGGTACATAGCCGTGTGGAAGGGTTACTTGACCTTGTAATAGACTGTGGTCGTGTAGCAAATGCATATATTAACTTATAGGAGAGACACGACCGTGTAGAAGGTTCTTGGCCGTGTGAAAATCAAAGTACCCTTACGTACAGTAGCACATGACCGTGTGGTCCACATGACAATGTGAGAGACTGTGTGGCCCTAAACCTATATACAATTTGTCCTAATTCGCTTGTAAAAGAACACACACCTATCATCACGTTGTCGTTCGACGTTACTCACGTCTGGTTCTGATTTGATTTACCTAAATCTGGTCCTTCAAATGCCATTTACACGTGAATTAACAGTTGATTTCAAGATTAACAAAAGATTTGGAAAGAATAGTTGTAAGATTGTTTAATTGAACGTAAGATTAGCATCATATAGAATTACTACAAAAATTCAAGATCTAAACATTGGAAACAAGATGTACTTACCGATTATTGGCAAAGGTAGGGATGCTATTGACGACAATTACAAAACTGATAGAAAGAATGATTGAATGGAGGATGATTTGATTCTAGAAAGCAAAGTAATTATTAACAATTAGGATGAAATTATGGTGTAAAGAAAAAAGAAAGAAAATAAAAAGAGAATAAGTAGGAAGATGATAATAGGATTTGAAAATGGGCAATATGAAAATCTAATTAGGAAAATCAGAGAAAAAGTTGGTTAAATTCTAATTCCATTAGAATTTTGAGGAAAGGAAAGATATGAATTCTAATTAGGAAAAAAATGGGTAAATTCTTAAGGTTTGTAAACCCTAGGGATGTCACATGCAATTTTCCCAATTTTTTGTCGAACTTGAAATTAAAATGAAGGAGAAAGGAGGAGGCTAAAACCTAGGATCTCTAGGAGTACTAACACCTTAACCATTGAGTCTATTGCTCATTTCTTGTTTATTTTAAACACTTAATCATATAGATATGTTTTGGGGCGTATTTGATGAAATTAAAAAATAAAAAAAGGGAAATGAATGGCTCAAACTTAAGTCACTGGGGAGAGAAATACTAGGACTTTAACCGTTAGGCCTGAAGCCTATTTCTTGCTTAATCTTTATTCTCAACCAAATATATTTTAATGTGACTTTTATCCTAGGTTGCTGAAAATTAAAAGAAAGGAAATGGGAAGAAGGTAGCTTGAACTTGGGTTCTCTAGGGAGGACTCTTTAACACTGAACCATTAAACTTATAACTCATTTCTTACTTAATTTAGACATTAAACCGTACATATTCTTTATTAACTTACACATTTACTCAATTTTCATTAACTTATTTAACTTATAGTTCTCAGCACGTTCCACTTTAGTTTATATATAACAATTAATACTCATAGTCAAGTCTCATTATTAATATTTTAAATCATTTCACCCTTAGTAAACTCTAGTAAAATGACTTGGATACACAAAACCATCCAAAACACTAGAGAGCACAAAAGTGCTTAGCCCTAAGGCATCATATCACATCCCTCCAAAACCAAAAGCACATATAATCCCGAATGGCATGTCAATTATATCCTAACTATTTCACTAAGTTTACTAGGGTACATTATGACCATAAATAACATATTTAACCGAGGCTAGTCACATGCTTACTATTCAAACAAAGGCATATTAGAATTTTAGAGTTTAGGGATTCATAAAATTCAAAGTATTATGTAATATTCATAAGGAGACAAATTCAAAGTATTTTAGATGAATTCTTTGTATTTGTCTAATTCACTTATATATGCACAAAGAGTGCTTCTGCATGTTTACATTCAAATCGACATTAATATAGGCCTTATAAACATGTTCATTTTTCACATTATGATCTCCATGAACCTAAGTAACAAATTTATTTATTTATAAACATTTTCCTAACAATATCCTAGAAGGGTCGTTATGACTTCACGTTTAACCAAATTTCATAACCACACATATGTTCCAACGTTTTTTTAGTTCACATTACAATAATTTGTTGATTTTATCTGTAACTTGTAACGTTAACAATTTAACGAATTATACCCAAATTGCCATGGTGACATACTTACACATTGCTCCTTTAATATCTCATTGCATGGCTCTTCACATACACCAAAATCATTCTTATTAGTAACTCTATGACAACCAAAGTATACATAATACATTATTAGTTAATAAGGCATTTTATAACCAATCATTTCTACCTCAACTTTGTCAATGACTTATTTCAACACATTTTAAACATAGAGTTTACACGTATTCATTTCACAATAAGTATCATATTTATTCATTACTTTCATATTTATCTCACTAATTCATTATTTCAACATCTTAATCCATGTAAATTTCCTTACATTCATACACATGCTTATTTTCATATTGATGTCACAAATTTTTTTATTAATCCTTTAAATATGTTAGAGTAGGAGTAATGGAATCCAAGGGTACTTACACTACTTCTTAACCACTAGGCCAATAACTTCTTTTTAACAAATGCATAATGATAACCTTATAAATAGGGGTGTGATCACTCTCGATTTTCACAAACCCGATTCTTCTAACCCGATTTTTAAGGTGTGACAGTGCAAAAAAACATGGGCTTAATTGATTTTTTAAAAAAGTTTAAGGGCTTTTTTAATGCACTTTGAAAGTTCAAGTACCAAATTGCGTGAAAAAAATAGGGGCTTAATTTTTTTTTTTTTAAAGTATGAGGGCCTTTTTGATGCATTTTGAAAGTTCAAGTACCCAATTGAATGCAAAAAAAAAAAAAAGAGTAAGGGCTTAACTGCTTTTTTGAAAAAGTTTGAGGGCTTCTGACCACCAATAAACAAATACATTTATAGTATAAACAAGACACCAAAAATATATAAAATTAAATTGGTGGTGTCCGGAAGCGTACAAGTTAAATTGTAATATAGTAAAATTTACAACGAAACATTGGTAAGTATTCCGAGGATCATACCCACAATATTGTAGATTGGAGAAACTATTATTAAATTAATTACAAAAAATAATTACTAATCTAATCGAGTCACAAATTAGTAGTGTGAATCCAAATTAAAATATTAATTAAACTAATTAAATTAATTAGCCTAACTAACCTAATGAAATTTCCTATTCCTAGTGTTGACAATGCGAGCCTCTAGCCTATGATCGATAAAATCCCTAATTATCTAATTAAAAAATTAATTATGTTAGATCGAGTTATTTATCGCCTTTAGCAAGAATACCCTTTTGGCCTCATCTACACTAAGGATTACCACCTAAGTCACCCTTCCGGTCTCTTCCTAAGCATACGATACCCTTTCGGTCTCACTGTTTGGTACAAGTTATACACAACAGGATACCTTCTGGTCTCACCTGTCTTGATATTCCATCAAGGGTGTCACTCTCTAATATACTAAGTACTCTTGAATAAACAACCAATTTCAGATAAATAATCACTTAACTAATAAATTAGTTTAATAATCGAATCATGCAAGATATAAGATAAGCACAATAAGTTATTCAATTATTCATGCAAATGCTAATTGATCAGAGAAATGAAAACATAAATAAGAGAATAAGAGATAGGAGAAAACTCATGAATATATATATTGACGTGCGGATCCTAGAGCAATCTCCTCTTGAATTTGTCTTCACCTCGAAATTGAAAAGTTCTGACTAAACGAACATAAAAGGAAAATAATAAAAAAAATTGAATAGGAAAATTGTGTCTTTAAGTTTGCACACAATCCCAATGACCCTAAAGTTGCTTATATAGACAACGGGCTACTTGGTGACCACTCAACCCTAGATACATTTAGATATTGGTTAATACCATATTCTAATAAATGCTAGGGTCCAAATAAGGAAATATACCCAAAAGTTTCGTCCAAAGAATTAATCATATTTTGGTTTGTCATCGTCACGTCGTTGTGATGTGGGAAGACTCCTTGACACGACGTCGCCATCGTGAAATCTCTCATTCCTTCATTGCATCATCGTGACGAGAAGAAGCTCCTGGTCACGACATTAAGTGTATTTCTGACCTTGTCAGCTTAATTGTGCTATCGAGCTTCCTTGTTTGGCGGCCCGATCATCATCCCTTGTATTCTTGGACCTAATTTGGCATCCTACACACTTAAATAGTCCATTAGTCACTGACGAGTCTTGAGTCGGCCTTACGAGTCATCGAAAGAGTAGAAAATGCGTAAAAACACTTATTTTATTAATATTTACTAGCTAACTACTAACTACTGAAAATGAAATAATTAATTATAGGATGATCAAAAAACAAGCTTGTTAAGTGTAGAAATGACCTAAAATAACTACTACATTTGACGGCAGGTCAACTTTTTACACCCTTAAGAAAAAATATTTCATTAATCAAAAGTCACTTACACAAGAGACATAGGCGAGGAACAAACTAACCCAAGCCAATAGGCTCACCCCATACAGCTCATCCTAGGTCCCTCATCCCCATGATGCATTAAAGAGTTAGAATCAATAGCAATCAAAGTGTGAACATTATTGGGGAGAACATTCCATTCAGTGTGGCTTGCATGTAATAAGGCTACCTTTGCAAGTGCATGAGCTACCTTATTAAAATCCTGAAAAGTCCATTGAAAGGATAGCGATCCAACCAATGATTGCAACATAAGACAACCGTGAAGAATCATACCTAGCTCAGTGTCCAAAGTATGAGCGAACAACTTCACTTCAGCAACTAATTAGCAATCCAATTTCACAATAACACTATCCAACTGACGCGGCTTAAGCCAAGAGAGAGATTCTCTAATGTCGGTCACTTCAGCTAGCAAAGGTTGAACCGTCTCCTCTCTTTGATTGGTATAGCATTGGACAGCATGCTCGTTGGAGTCTTGAATTTGTTGTATACCCAATCTTTCCTCCTTCCACTGATCGTGTCGCATCAACGTCACACTTTACCCACACCACAGGAGGAGCCAACCAAGTTGTAGCACCCCATGACTATTGGACCTAGTGCCCTGAATGTAGTATATTCGTTTATAAACTTGTAAATTATTTTCCAACAAATTGGTTAATAAAATAAATTCATTGATTATATTAATATACTTTGTATGATTGTCCTCATTTGGTTTTTGCATGCAAAGAAAAATGAAAACAAATGTTGCTCATTAGTTGTCTAATGTTTAAACTAATACTAAGCGGTATTATATGGTCGGATCGTAATACAGAAAGACAACTTATATTAGTAGACGAACCTAAACGTGTCCTTAGTTTAGTCGGAAATGAGAAAACCAATTGAAAGATTAATATGTCATCTATCAAGTCCAATTGGGGAGATGCATTGTCTTGATCATCGAAGTGGATGACTTTTAGAAGATAGAGACACATATATGATTGAATGGACTGATAGCACATCGGATTGACAATACATCAGACTGGACCCAAGAAGAATAGATCCTGAATTTGTTTATAAATCTATTCACTTGTGACGTTCATACTGTAGTATACCTAAATCTCGCAGCAAAATTCACCACCCTCTCCCGAATAAATTGACCCACCAAACACAACTCAAGTCAATATCCTTGTGACCAACGTCCTTCCCCACTACCAACTCAACATCCTCCTCCTCCTATAGCAATAACTGATTAAACTCCGAATCCATACTAAAATCAGGAAATGAACACCTATTTGACATGCAATACGAAACATATATACTTATGACGAAACTTGCATAGCTAGTAAAAGAAAACCAAAGAGAGAGCACTAGCGAGGCAAGACTCCCAACAAATATACAAATTTATTAACATTTAGAGAATTCATTAAATTTATAATGATAGTATTTAAAACTTAACAAAGTACAATTTTTTTAAAATTCTTTCTTCTCTTTTTTTTTTCCTGGATCTAATTCCAATCTTCTAAAGCGACATCGTATATTTAACTTTTATATGTAATTGGGAAAATTCATTAAATTTATAATGATAGTATTTTAAACATATAAAATACAATTTTTTTAAATTCTTTCTTCTCCTTCCCTTCTGTTTTCCCTTTCCCCCTCGCCTTACATCCTATACTACAAAAAGAAAATAGAAAACAGGTGCAGGTGCCGGTGCAGGTGCAAATGGCTCAAACTTTTACGCTGACATTATGTATTTTACGTAGTTAAAAATTTAGAATTTGATCTGCCAAATTTATAATATAAATATCTAAAATTTAACACGAGATTAATAGTATTCTTATCTAAATTTTATGAATTTATTTTCAGATTAGAAACCGTCATTTATATTAAATTAAATTATAAGTAAAATGACAAAAAATAGTATTTTAATGTGAATATTTTGATATACCAATCCCTATAATTTAAAAGAGAGTTAAATCACATTTTGGGATTTAAATTAGGTAATATTTTTACTTTGGGTCTAAATTTTTCTTGGTTCAAGTTAAGTACTGAATTTG
Source organism: Gossypium rotundifolium (assembly GCA_025506655.1). NCBI lineage: Eukaryota > Viridiplantae > Streptophyta > Magnoliopsida > Malvales > Malvaceae > Gossypium > Gossypium rotundifolium. Next base: position 59,147,384 of record CP106728.1, on the reverse strand, counting down.
ACAATTATTTTTATTTTGGTGTTTGTACTTGATAACTTTTCTCACATTAAGGTTTGAATTTTTTAGTTCAAAGTTATGGTCTGAACTTGACAATTATTTTCACATTAAGACTGAAATTTAAGGTTTTCAAAGATTAACTTAAATAAATTTTTTTTTAAATTTTAATACTTACTAAATTCAGAGCTTAACTTAAAAAAAAAATTTAAATCTTAATATAAAAATAATTACTAAATTTACGACTTAATTTAAATTAAAAAATTCATATGAAAGAAAAATTACGGAGCTCAAAATATGATTTAAAAAAGATGTCAAACACTAATGCAAAGCAAAGATCCCAAAATCATGAGACGGAGAGTCGGCACAAACCCCCGCAGGCAAAAAGTGGGACTCTCGTTTTGGAAAATGGAACTAGTTGCGAGCGACATCCTAAATCACAACCTAATTTGTTGGTATATGTCGTCACTGTAGTTTGAGTTTTACGGTAGCATCATTAATTAGTAGCATATTATCTTGACGACATTCTAAAAGAAAAATGGTAGTTGATTTGACTTGATTGGTTATCAGGAAGGGATCTGTCATTCATGTCGACTGTACCAAAAACTTAATTCCTTTGTATAATTGCATTGCACATAAAGGTCAATTATCATCTCCTTTGAATACACTGGTAGTATTTAACTTACAAAGATACTAGCACAAATATTGGATGGATAATGTATAGGCTTACAATTTCCTTAAAATATAATTAGTTATTAAAAGCTTCATAAGTTAGATTAATAAAATTCTTATAAGTGAATTAAAAGGTTATTATGTGTTTGTTTATATTATACTAAAAATAAAAATTATATATGTCGTATCTTAATTTTGCTTGTTTCAGCATTTAATTTATTGATTGTTCACGTAATCATAAATTATTATTTCATTAAATATTAATTATTTTATTATTAAAATATTTAATAATAACTATGAGTTGAAAAGGAATAACATTTAATACAGCCGAAACCAAGATAAAATGTTTTAATATATAGCAGCCAACAATTAAATAGGAATTGGTCTTCAATCTATTTACGAATTTTATTTTTAATGATGTTCATTGCTGAAAACGATCAGTCTATAGTAGTTATCAAACTGAAATCCTAATAATGTGTTGTAACATTGACATAAATAAAATAAAAAAATGTTGCCAATTTTTTTAAATCTGAAAATTTCCATAAATTATCAAAATGCTCAAATTACACCCCTAATCGCATCATGATCATGTTCTACAGAGTCCAAATGATAGAATTTGTGGACTAATTAACAAATTTCACAATTCTAAATGACGTGTGCATCTCCTTTGAATCTAAAGTTGAACTAAGAGTGTGCAACTCTGTTTTTTATCATTAAACTTATCATTCAATTCTTGCAATCGAGTATTAATCTCAGTATTAAAAATGTTTATTTTATATGTTGGAAAAATCGACTTAAAAAAGTAAAAAGTTTGTATAGTTGAATTTTAATTTTTTTCTAAAACTCAAGCTCTTTGTGTTATTTATAGCAATAAACTTTATCAAATTAATTTTTTTTGTAACTAGGGTATCCATTGTCGACAGCAATGACCAATCCCTTCGTCATGGATGCTCTTCGAAGAGGTAAACGGTTGGCCATGAAACGTGCTCCATTACCATGAGTGAGGATCAAACCCAAGATCACATGGTTAAGGGATGAGGTGAGCAACCACCATATAACACCTTCTAGTTAATACCTGTGTTTTTCACTTAGCGATATTCATCGATTCTTGGCTTTCAACCAACACGATCTTCTCTATTATTTTTAAACCCTCAGTTTGCTTAGAGAGTGAGCTCTGATTCACGAACTGAACACGCAATGAAAATTTTAACTTTCTAGTGCGTAAAGTGAATTCTTCGTATGGATAAAGAAACCTTTAGGCAAAACTTCAATTCTCATGAAAGATAAAATTTATTTGGGAAAAAAATCTCACTATATTTTGGTTAAGTAACTACGCTCAATAATGTGTACTTTTTTTACTTAACTCATAGTCCCTATATATAAAAAAATCACAAGAGTTCTACTTGAACAACAACAGATAAAATAATAATATATTAACAGAAAACACTGAATCCCATTAGCACATCACATGATGGGAGCCAGATACACTAGAAATATCCCTGTGTGCCGCCCACCCTACTGCAAGTGGGCTTTATTAGGCCTTTTATGTATTTGACACAATTATACATGTTATCCAATCTTTAAATTAACTCATACAATTTATCCAACCCAATAACAAGTTTTGTATTCCCAAAATATTATTTATTTAATTAATCAAAATAAACTAATTAATTCTCTCAATTAAATTATTTTTCAACTCAATTCTAATTATGTTAAAATCATGATAACTTTACTACACTAGAATCTATGAGTAAACAAATTTACTGCCTTGTTTTGTAAACTTGAAATAACTAATTAATTTAATTTTCATTTTGAACTCAATTATTTAATTAAAATAAATTAAATAATAATCCAATGAAATTAAATTAATTCTTAAGTCATCTCTTGTCCTTTGCGAGAAACTACATTTATTGTGGATATTAATACATGCAATATATTTCTCTTTTCATCGTTTTCATTCATTTAAGGTATCCATTCTAAATGCAACCCATAAAGGGTTGTATTGAGTTAGCAGAGATACTGGGAGAACATAATTAGGGCTCAAATAATTTGTAATTAAGTTCTGACTCTTCATCTATTAATTACATCATTATTTAATCATGAAGTCAACCCCACTAGAAGTATTATGATTGAACTCTCATTTATTATATACCATTTGGAAAACAACTTATAATTTTGTTTGTCTAATGACATTGTCATTAGTATGTTACACTCAAGGGATACCTTTAATTCCTTTGGGTTAAATCTGTTTAATTTCATGGTAACTATTGCATCTTACTCTATGAAAAAGTCTACTAATAACATATAGTAATGTAATCATTCATCCTAAAAAAATGACTCGCAGTCACATTTCTTTTTCATCAACCATACAATCCCAGTGAGAGAACATCATTTACCTTTTATTGGGCCATGGTTTCCACTTTTATAAGCAAAGTTATGTCAAGCATAAGTCGTATACCCAACATATCAGCTTTCAACTCTATTACGAATTGAACTCATGCTTTTAATATATCAAAGTATATGAGTTACTTCACATAATCAAATACTTACTCAGGATTGAGGTAAGTCACATCATGAAGGTAACAAGTGAATAAATCCATAAACGAGTCTAGGATAGATTCAACTTGGGTTTTGTTCATTGTATTGTCCATCTAGACAATCACACCTATGTCTCTATCTTTCAGAAGTTATCAACTTTGATACCCAAGACGAGATATCTCCCTAATTGGACTTGATAGACAACATAATAATTTAAATAATAGAATTTTATTAACCAATATATTCAAAAAATTACAAGCATTAATAACGAAACAACTACACCAAGGGCAACAAATCTCAACATTATAATGATGCTTTAATGTAATCTCTACTCATTGATGGTGACCCTTCCTTTTCTTGAAACACAATGACCATTCAAATTTGGGATAGATATGTTAACCAATTCACAAAACAATATCACTTTAACAAGAGATCATCTCATCCTCTATCCCTTAATTTTTGAATGAATGACTTAGTAGATGACATTGCATTCAAAATGTCCTAAACTTGTTGTTGTAAAGTCTAACATAAGAAATTGGAAATCTTGAGAACTTTCCTCGTAAGATGTAAAATAAAAAAAATTAAAGGAAGTTGAAGCCTCATACGTGCATCTGTGTAACATCCCAACTTAAAAAAAGAAGAAGAAGAGAGAAGAATATTTAGGGTAGAAGTCTTCGAATAAGTGATCTATAAATAAATAGTAGTATAAAAAATTATAATCGTTTTTAAAGGAAACTGTCAAACATGAAAACACAGAGGATTATTAGTAGGAGCATGTGGTTAAGTTAAAAATTCGGTATCGAGTTTAGGGACTAAATTGAATAAGTTGAAAAAGTATAGAGATTGGAGTGCAATTATTCTATTTTTATTTTGATGGCAAAGACTTAATGGCAATTTTACCATTACTTAAAAAATCATTGTTTTCATCATTCCTTTTAAATGATATTTTTATTACTAATAATATTTTAATTAATTAATATTATAATATATAAAAGAGAGAAAAGATGAAATCTTTCTCTCTTTTCTTCCTTTCATGTAAACAAAAGGGGAAGAAAAAATATTTCTTTCACTATTTTCCTTCAAATTCAAGCTTAAGGTATAATGTTTCTTAAAATTTTTCATAGATTTTGAATCTTTGAAGCTTGTTTTACATATATGTACCAATAGTTTTTTATTTTATCAAGTATTTTGAAAGTTGGCCTTAAAGGACATTGATGGAAGCTTAGAAAACCTAAGTGAAGTAGGTATATTTTTTGGATAAGAAATGATTAGAATATGAGTTCTAGCGTGTTAGAAGTGTCAAAAAGAAATAAGAATGGATAGAAAGTTTACTTGGTATATTTAGCCATGTTAAAGGGGAAGTAGAGAATATTGACCTCTTTTGTGTAATATCAATGCTAAATGATAACTTGTGAAGCAGTAAGTACTCTGGTGAAGACGGATTTGAAAACGGATAATCGAGTCGAAAGATACGCGAATTTCGGACTAGGAAACTTAAGTTGCTAACTTGATTAACCATGCATATTTAAGTTTGTTTTTATTATTTTTAGTATTAGAATGGATAAATGACATTGTTTCATATTGAACTTCTCCTATTATAGCTAAAAACGAAGCAAGCATCTTGAAGGAGAAAGGCGAAGAGGAGTAAAGCGATTGAAACTTCTGTTTGTGCTAATATCTTATTTTCATTACATAAGGCTTTAGAATATTTAGTTTAATATGACTAGTTATATTTATTTTATTTTTATGAGTTTTGGATGAGTTTGAATGATTTAGTTAATATTTATAAAATTATATTTTGAGATGAATACTATGTTTTTCGTAAGATCAAATTAGCAAATTCATAGTTATGATTTGGATTTGAGTATTATGATTTTAGATGATTGATCAAGAAAATGTTTAATATGTTTCAAATTGGAAGCCTAATTTTACATTAGGCGATATATGATTTGAACATGAAATGAAATTGAAATAAGAATGATATGAAAATGGAATTGAATTGAAACATATCATGAAACTTGATTTTTACCCTGTTACACTATGTTAGACTAAATCAGATATAATTGGCATGCCATAGAGTCTTTATATCAGAGGATTTAGAACTCCTCAATTCCCAGAGGGTCGTGGGCAGTCCCAATCCCCGGAGGGTCATGAACTACTCTGATAGCCATCTTTGCTGAACAACTTAGGGTGGCGGATTCGTGTATTTGGTTATGAGTCTAAACTTTAGTACGGGGTCCAAATTGAAAGAAAAGCAAAAGCAAAAATTGAATTTATTTGTATTTCCATATTGTGTGAATTAAATTAATTACGCGATTTTGAATTTGATTAAAAAATTATTTTCTTTATTCGATATATCCAAATATTAAAGTTTATTAATATTAGAATTTTCTTTTATTGTGATGTTATTAATGATATCTATAATCATGTTTTAGTTTATTTCTATCAATTAATTTATGTTCAATACTTATCTAATGATTTATATGATATTAGCACCACTGAGTATAAAAATTGATCAGCGTACGGTTTGTCTAATTTTTCATTCGTAGATAGTTAGATTCGCTAGAACGTTCCAACAGCATCCGAAGAACCTAAGTTTAGCTCAAACAATGTTGGTGAAAAGTTTACTTTATAGTTGATGTAAATGGCATGTACCTAGGCTTATATATATATATATATATTATTATTATGTCGTAAATTGAATTTAAATATTTTCATTATGTTTTCTTTGTTAATACTTTATAACTAATGTTTTGATAAAATAGTAAAGCGTAGAAATCTAGTTTATTGATATGTTTTGAGAAATCGTAGTGCTGGGAATTGATTTGGGAAATAATTTGAATGTGGATATTTTGTGAAATCTAAATTTTGCAGGGTGATGGTCTCAAAACTAACTAATAATTCGACAAAGGCAAGCGCACCTATCGAACAATAGTATAGCTATGGTGAGTCTGGAATATCATATCCACAAGGACTAAAAGTACTAGTAATAACTATCTTTCTATTATTTAGCCTAATAATTAAGGGGATTTATTTTTAATTTAAAACTAACTAATTAATTATGAATGTGACAGAGAGTGAAGGAAATAATCGAATAAACCAATAATAAAGACAATACCCAAGGAAGAATTCGCCTAGACTTCACTTATTATTCTGACTCTGAATTAAACGATTTATTCACTTGTCTTGATCCGTAGAAATTCCTAAATTATGTTAATATCTCTTTCGAGACTAAGAACAACTGACTCTAGGTTGATTAATTGAAATCTCTTTCTAATTAAAACCCCTATCGTCGCATTAACTCGATTTATGGATTCCCTTATTAGATTTGGCTCTAATCCGACAGATTTATGTCGTCCTATTTTTAGGGTTGCAATCAACTCCGCTTAATTATGCTAGATCTACTCTTAAACAGGGACTTTTGCTCCATTAAATAAGTACATCAAACTTGAATTAATATCCTTAAAATATTAAAGCAAGAATTAAGAACACATAATTAAGAACAAGAACAAGTATTTATCATGTAATTCAGACAATTAAATAATAAGATCCATCTTAGGTTTCATCCTCCCTAGGTATTTAGGGAGTTTAGTTCATAATGTAAAAGAAAAACATCTCAAAATTAGGAAAACAACAAGACATAAAGAACCCAAAAACTTCTAAGGAAATTGGATGGAGATCTTCAATCTTGAAGGAGATCCTGCTTCTGAATTGATTCTGATGGCTTCCTTCGAGTAATTTCTTCGTTCTACTCTGCGTCCACTCTTAGGTCCTCCTCTAGTGTGTATTTATAGACTTTAGAATGCTCAAAAACCCTAAAAGTTGGGTTTTTTAGCATAACAAGGAAGCATGGTGCTAAATCGACACGGGCTAACACATGGGCGTGTGGCCAGCCCGTGTGGATCCTAAAAACTCCGATTTTGGCCATTTTTTCGCTCCTTTTACTCCCAAATGCTCTCCTAAGTATAGAAACATGAATTTAAGGGACTAGAAGCATCAAATTCACTAATTCTCGTCATAAATTATCCAAAAATATGCCAAGCATGGAATTAAAATATGTTACATTTATGGTTTATCAAATATCCCCACACTTAAGCATTTGCTTGTCCTCAAGCAAAATCCTCAACTCATAATTAAAATTAATCTTTCTCAATTCATAATTCTCATCAATAATGTTTTATCATAATTCACAAATAATCACACATTGATAGTTCAACTAAAAGAGCACTAAAGATTCAAACAATCCAAGTCACACATTTTTAAAGCATGAAAACATAGGTATTTCCCCTTATCTAAGTAATTACCTTTAATTCAAAATCGACAAGATTTGACATCCTCACTAAAGATTCACTCAAATCACTTAAGGTGTTTAAGGTTCAAAAATAAGCACTCAAAAGTCAAACATGGAAAGTCATTACCATAGCCTTGCATGAAAATCAAATATCCACCACTATAAAATGAGATGATACACAAATCAAAAGGTCTTTAAAGGGTTATAATGGGATTTGGGTTTAAGGTGTGGATAAAGGCTGAAATAGAGGGTTAGAATCGAGATCGAATTGACAATTTACCTAACTAGAAAAAAACTAATACTGAATAATTACATCAATTGAAAACTTATCAATAATAACACGAGCTTCTTATCAAAATGTGAAATTAACCGTTTAAGCTCAAATAACATAGAACTAGTAATAATTAAAATAAATGTACAATTTTTTCACCTTTTTTTTTTGCCTTTTTTTTCACTTTTTTTTTTTGAGTTAAGGAAAAAAGAGATAATTTAACAAATGGAACAAAAGAACATAGTTAGACAACTAACCAAATCCAATCTCGACAAAAAAGGGGGTCAATACAATAGGAAAAAATTCTCAATGAATAAAAAAGAATGAGTTATGGGTTAATATTAAGGGTAGATCAAGAAACGATTTATTAGGCTCAAAGGGGTTCACTAAGGGTTAATTATGAAGGTAGGCTTTTTGGGATAAGTGGGTTAAAACCTAGGTGCCTTTATCATCTCAGTATATCAAATCAAAGGTGTGGCCTCAACATGTATAATCGAAGCAAGTTCTAGAATAACCAATCAGTATTGACACAGTCGTAACCAATAATAAATTGAACAAGAAAATTGTATGCTCTAAAGGCTCAAAATCTCACAAAAATTATGGTTTTTGATATCAATCTTACAAATCTCAAACTTCAAAGTAATACCTCAATTTAGGGAAACAACCTAGCAATTTTTTTTTATTTTGAAAATAGACTTATCATGCTTGATTCTCTAATGTCTTAAAGTTTAAACAATTAATGCACAATTACCTATGAATTTAATCTAAAACATATCAATAAAAATCACAAATCGATAAAAATTCATTCTAATATTAAAATGAGAAAATTACTTGAATACAAGACATAATTCAGACATTTTCTAATAATCATATAAATAACCTCCCCACTCTTAAGATATACATTGTCCTCAATGTATGAATATATATATATATATATAATGACAGTATAAGTAGAATATCATAAGAGAGGGAGAGAAGTGAAACTACCCTAAATTTTGGATGAAGTCCTCAAATTAGTGACTAGAAGAATTGTAGAGAGGGCTAAATGTAGTGCATGATTCTAAGCAAGCTATTAAGAAAATAAACACAACTGGTGGAGAAGATTAAAGGATTACTCGATTAGGGACAACCATAATAACTAAAATATAGTTCAAAATATAATAGACAAGTTTTTAAAAGATAATAAGAAGCATAAAAGACAAATAAAATAAAAATAAAAACAAAAATAAAAACAAAAACAAAAACAGAAATAAAAATAAGATAAAACAAGAAGACAAAATAAGAAAAGAGAAAAAGGGTTAGGGTTTTTTATGGGGTGACACGATTGTGTGAGGGTCCCTATTGGGCCACACGCCCGTGTGGCTTGTTTTCAACCTGTGTTCGTCGAGGGAAAAAAATAGCCTAGTTTTCACACGGCCTCGGACACGCCTGTGTGTCCAAGTTGTGTGGTTCACACTGTCGAGTCATATGGCCATGTATATCGTCCTTTGTTTCTCCCATGCCCGTGTGACCTCCCACACGCCCGTGTGGCTAGGCTGTGTCTCGCACAGAGCCGTGTGCCTTGCCCTTGTAACTCTCTGACTTGTTTTAAAATAAAAAAAAATTTTGCTCCAGGTTTCACACGACCTAGGACACGCCTATGTGTCTAGGCCGTGTGGTCCACATGGCCATGTCGCATGCCTGTGTGGTTTAATTTTAGGTAGTGTCTCTATCGATTTTTGGGAAAATTTTAGCACTGTTTCCATACGGCCAAGGACACGCCCTTGTGTCCAGGCCGTGTAGGCCAAAAACCTGTATTTAAACATAAAAAGAAGTAAAAATAAACTAATTATTAGGGTTAGTGTACGGGTTGCCTCCCGAGAAGTGCTTATTTAGAGTCTAAGCTTGACTTACCTCTCATTCGCATGGTCATAGTGGTTTGAGGAGTTGAAATTCCTCTCTCCTCGACTGGTCCCCAACATTAAATTGATTGGTTCTATCCTTAAGCTCGACATGGTGCTGCTTCTGTTCCTTTTTGACATAAGTTCGCCATTTGTCTAGTTCATCTATCTGTAGCATTCGTCTTTCATGGATGGTTCCATTATTGGCGCATGAACTAGAACATGGCCCATTTTTGTTTTTCAAAGAGTTCCTTGTAATGAGGGTTGAATCTCATAATTAGTCTTATTAACAGGATTTATAGAATTATCTTTATTAATTGATGTCTTAACCAAATCACAAGCTTGGATCGTGGTCATATCATCACCTACACGAAGTGAGAGTTTACCTGTACCAACATCAATGATAGTTCTAGCTGTAACATCCTGATAATTAGGGGTTATGAATCTCTACTTAATTGAATATTGTTGCATGCTTAAATATGATTGAGTGTGTTTTGGAAGTTTATTTTTGAACTTCATTAATTAAGTGAATGCTTAGTGATATATTAAATTTTTAATAATTAAGATGGAGTTAAGCAAGATAGGCTCTAAGAAATAATGACAAGAGGTTTTAAGCATAAGATGAGTAATTGGCAAGGTGGTTAGGACGCATGGATGAATACTTGAGGGGAGAGGTTCGAATCCCCTAGCTAGCAAATGGGAGGATTTTAATTTTTTTGTTTTCTTTCCTATAGTGTCGGCCAAGATCATTCTAGAATGAATGAGCATCTTTTTAATTTTGGTTAGTAGACCATATGAAAAAGGTAAGCTAGAAGATATGGCATGGAATCATGAAAGGATGGTAAGATAGGGGGACAAAAGGCTTGAAGAAAGGACAATGTTATGGAAGCTTTTTCATGGTCATTTGACCATGAACCTAGTCGACTTTAGGGGCTAAGGGAGAAGGCTTAATTGTGTTAGGAAACATAGGATTAATGGGGAAGAAATGTGGAGGAAAAAGGGGGATTATGTTGGCATACATGTTGGCCGAATTTGACAATGGATTGGGGGGTGATAGTTGGCCAAATTCTAACATTTTGTGTATCTTTCTCATTTTCTCCAAAAGCTCTCTTCCTAGCCGAATTTTGTTAATGATTTTAGGTAAAAGTTTTGCCTTGTTTTAGCTTTCATTTTTGACCATTTTTGTTAAAGTACCTATTCTCTCAAATTCATGTCCTCTTTAGTCAAAAGCATCAAAAAGTTTGGAAAAACATTTCTTCTTTTTCTTTTCCCTCATTGCCAAAAATACCAAAGATCATAAACCTATTTTCTTCACTTTTTCCCTCTTGGCCGAATGCACCTAAGTCCCTAAACCTATCTCTTTTCTTTTGGAAATCATCATTATCATCATCTTTTCTTCTTTTTCTCTTTCTTTCTCCTTCCATTTTTCATTTTCTTTCTTCTTTCTCTCAACCGAAACCATCATCTACCCTAACCAAAACCACCATTCTTTTCCTCTCTTTTGTCAACCGAATCATCTTCCATTTTGATTTCATTCCTTCTTTTCTTTTATTGAAAACCGAAACCATTATAGCCAAAAATCACTATCTTTTTCTCTTCTCTTTTTGTGCAATTCGAAATCACAAATTCTCTTATTCTATATCATCAAGGCCGAATCTTCAAGTGGGCAAGTAAGACTTTTTGTCAATTGTTTTCTTATCTCTTTTTATTATAACCGATTTAGAAACATAGTTCTCTTATTTTTTCTTCTTTTCTCTCTAGGTAGAATCCTTGGAAGGATTTTAAGAATCTTTTGGAACCAACGTTTTAAGGAAACCTTTGAAATCATCCAAGGTAAGAACATCACTTTTGGTTATATCAATCCTTTTAGATAGTTTTAGGGGTGATTTTGAGACTAACAAGATAGGTTCGAAAAGAGCGATCGGAGTTTTGGAAGAAAAGAGGCATTATTATACCTCAAACTTCAAGCGAAGAAATCATATCGGCGATAAGAGATTTTCCACGGGTTGTGGACCCTCTTCTAACGAAGATCGGTTATTTGAAGTCATGCGTACAACCGAACCACTTTTCATTGGTGGGTTATTAGTGGGTTTTGATCCATCTAGCGGAAAAAAACCACAAATAACGGTTGTTCGAGAATCCGAGGGTAAGGATGTAGATCTCTCATCAATAGTATAGTTTTATTAGTAATAGTGTATACTAATCTAGTGTGATAATTAACTAGGTGTTGACGAGCGGGAATGTATTGTTCTCACGGTCATAAGGTGTGTAACCTTACAATAAAATCTCATAGATCTTTATTAAATGTGATTTATATGACAATATATTTGATATTGATTGTGGATACCATTCAGTGGTATATGATATTCAGGTATGTTTACCCCAATATTTTGTTAATTTTGCTATATGCATAATTGTGAGATAAATATGATTTTGTTACGATTTTGGGGTAAATGGCATGAAAACTGAATAATATGTATGTGCATGGGCATATGGGTAAAATTGATAAAGGGGAAGTATTCTGGTGGTTTTACCACATAATCCGGTGACTTCGGTCACATATGTGAATCTGGTGACTTCGGTCACAAATTTTGAATCTGGTGACTTCAGTCACATTTGTCTGGTGGCCTTGCCACAAAATTATAAGGGCGATGTGCATGTTGACTGCAGCAACTGCCTTCGATGGTGTGTAGCGGATGGAGGGTCGATTTAGTAATCCCCACGGTGTGTTTGGTTGGTACGGGTGGTGTGTAGCGGATGGATATTTAGGTGGGCCGGGTTTGCATCCCATTATATGTACATATCCATGTGATTTTAAATGATTATTATTTAATCTGCTATGAAAATGGGCCTTTGGGCTAAATATGACTTAAATGGGCCTATGGCTATATATGTGATTAATGGGCTTTTTAATGTATGTGTTACACATTGAGTTTATGACTCACCCCTTTTGTGGGATAATTTTTCAGATGACTCTTAGCGCGATGGATAGGGTCAGCGAGGATTACGTGGTGGCCAATGCTCAAACAAAATATTTTGGAGATTTTCCAAATTAGACTTATTAAACTTATTTAGAATTTATTATGGGTTTTGTTATTTTTATGTAATAAGGCCACTATGAACTGTTTTTAATTATTGTGTTTGGATTTATTCTCGCCATGGACAATTATTAATTAAATAACTAAATGGTTTTTGATAAATACTTTAAAAATGTTTTTGATACTAATATATATATATATATATATGTTTTAAAGTAATAAATAAATTTTTCATTAAGTTTGGTTTTCTTTTAACCTATTAATTTCTCTTACAAATAATATTTTAAGAAGATATAAATTTACTTTACAATTTGATTTCAACCCGATCTTTAACTTAATCTATTTTATTCAAAATCATCAAGTTTTTCTTAAACAAAGCGAGAATTTGCTAAAGTTTTACTCGAGGAACATATCAAATCCGGTCAGGCTTTTTGGGCCGGGTTTGGGGTGTTTCAACTTGGTATCAGAGCCCAGTTTTAAACTCTCGGCCTTGGGTTGTGAAGCCCACAACGTTTTCAAAATTAGGCCCAAATGACTTTTTGAAAATTTTCTTTAGTTAGAATGGTTTTATAGAAGCATGGCACCCGAGTTCTCGACCCAGATCCATCAGGTAAGTACTTTTTGTTGATAAAGTGATGTGAGTGTATGATATTCTAAAGTGGTAAACCTAAGGAAACTATACTTTAGAGACATGGACCCTAGGTGTATGTGTACTACTACGGAAAAACCACTGAATATCTGTTGCATAAAACTTTCTTTTAATAGGAAGTGAAAAGACTCTAATACATAAGACTTTTTCATAAAAACAGATAAGACACGTAGTAGACATGAGTTCTAGGGGCGTGGTCGTCGTGGACGTGGAAGAGGAAGAATGGTCGTGTCGGAACCGTTAGATCTGGTCAAGGTTCGAAAATGAAGCTCATACCAATTTGTTGGGGTGGATTTTCAAGAGCAAAATGGAGGAGGTGACGCAGATCACAAGTCGTGCTTCGAGTATTGAAACGAGTAGCAGAAGCTAGTACTGGAAATGGGTCTCGAAAGTCCATAGCTGAGAGACTAAGATCAAATGGAGCTGAGGTTTTTAGGGGAGTATCTGGAGTAGCTCCAAATGTAGCTGAATACTGGTTGGAGGCAGTCGAGAGAATCATGGACGATTTAGACTGCACTGCTGAAGAAAAGCTGAAAGGTGCTGTTTCACTACTCCGGGATGAAGCCTACCAGTGGTGGCTCACTGTCAAGGAAAGTACCCCTGCGGATCAAGTGGATTGGGGGTATTTTAAAGTTAAGTTCGAAGGAAAATAAGTTGGAGCTAGTTACATCGACTCCCAGAGAAAGGCATTTCTGAATCTAGTGCAAGGAAATAAGTCGATAGCTGAATATGAAGCAGAATTTTTGCGACTTAGCCGATATGCCAGAGGGATAGTGGCTACTGAATATGAACGGTGTGTCAGATTTGAGGATGGGCTTAGAGATGAACTGCGAGTGATAATTGCTCCGCACCGGGAAAGAGATTTTGCAATCTTAGTAGAAAAAGAAAGAATAGCTGAAGAAGTTAAGCGGACTGAAAGACAGAACCAGGACAGAGGCCAGAATAAGAATAAGAGGAGCTTTGGGTCTTCAGGGTCATCCGGGAATTTTCAGAAGAAACCAAGAAATGATGGGCATGAAGTCGTTGATCGCTACGGTGGACAACGTCGTGCTTGTGCTCAATGTGGGAAGATGCACCCGGGAAAATGTTGGAAAAAGACCGGGGGATGTTTCAAGTGCGAATCTAAAGACCATATGATCAAGGATTGCCGAAGAATTTAGAAAAGAACCTTGACGGTCGGGGCATTAATCAGTGGCGAGGTGAACAATGATAGATAATGGGCCGTGGTCCAAATGGAAGGGTAATGGCTCGTAGAGGTCGCGAAACTTGAGCAAAGGCGTTGGTAGCTCGAGGCGAGACGGCCAGTCGGTATATGCGATTAAATCAGAGAAGAAAACGATGGCCTTTTGATGTTATCACGATGCGTTTCGATTTACAGGTTGCCTTTATTACTTTGATAGATATAGGGTCAACTCACTCATATATCGCTAGTGAAGTATCTGGGACTTTGCATATGACTTCTGAAACTGTACCTAGGAAGATAACTATACTTAGTCCTTTGGGACAGACAGTAGTAATAGACAAACTTTTTAAGGAAGTGCCTTTAGAAGTTCAAAGGACGCAATTTTCGGCTGATTTATTGGAGTTGCCATTCGGAGAGTTCGACCTGATCTTAGGCATGGATTGGCTAGTGAAGTATCGTGCAAATATGGATTGTGCTGCTAAGCGGATGTCCTTAAGAACTTTTGATGACAAAGAAGTTGTAGTGATGGGCGAGAGACAGAACTACTTATCAAATGTAGTATCCGCTCTTAAGGCAGAAAAGATGGTTAGAAAGGGATGTGTAGCCTTTACGATCTTTGGTGAGTGCCTTGGAGGCTAAGGAGGCAAGCTGTTGAAGAAGTTAGGGCTGTGAATGAATTTGTAGATATTTTTAGGAAGAGGTAGAATTGCCTCGGAAGAGGTAGAATGAATTATTTCTCTCGAACAGCGCCGTTTCTATTGCTCCATATAGAATGGCACCGAAGGAGTTAGTTGAGCTTAAGGCTCAGATTTAGGAGTTGCTTGTCGTGGATTTATCCGACCTAGCGTCTCTCCATGGGGAGCACCGGTTCTATTCGTGAAGAAGAAGGACGGAACGATGAGGATGTGTATAGATTACCGGCAGTTGAATAAGCTGACCATCAAGAACAAGTATCCTTTGCCGAGGATCGATGACTTGTTCGATCGACTTAAAGGCTTCTGATATTTTCAAAGATTGATTTAAGGTCGGGTATCATCGACTTAAGGTGAAAGAAGCGGATATCCATAAGACGACTTTTGAACTATATATGGGCATTATGAATTTCTGGTAATGCCATTCGGATTGACGAACGCCCCAGCTGCGTTCATGGATATGATGAACCGAATTTTCCAACCCTACTTGGATCAATTCATCGTGGTGTTCATAGACGACATTTTGGTGTATTCTAAGTCCAAAATGGAGCATGATAAGCATCTCCGGATTGTGTTGCAAGTTTAAGGGAGAAGAAGATATATGCCAAATTCAGCAAGTGTGAATTTTGGCTGAAGGAAGTCACGTTTTTAGGCCATGTGGTGTCTGCAGAAGGGATAAGGGTGGATCCTCGGAAGATTGAGGCTATACTAGATTGGAAACCACTTAAGTCCGTGACTGAGGTTCGCAGTTTCTTGGGATTAGCAGGTTATTACAAAAGATTTGTTGAAGGATTTTCTTCGATAGCTGCACCTTTAACGAAATTGTTGAGAAAGGAAGTACCTTTCGTTATGGGCCGATAAGCGACAAGAGAGCTTTGAGAAGCTCAAGAGGGTTTTATTTGAAGCTCGAGTTTGATTTAGCTTTGAGGTAGGAAAGGATTTAAATCGTGTATTGTGATGCTTCTCACACGAGATTAGGATGTGTTACGATGCAAGACGGGAAGGTAGTTGCGTATCGTCTCGGCGATTGAGACCGCACGAGGTTAATTACTCGACGCATGATTTAGAGTTGGCAATGTAGTCTTTGCTCTTAAAGTTTGGAGACATTATTTATCTGGGAAAAGTCGGTGATATATACGGACCACAAGAGTCCAAATATCTCTGACTCGAAAAGAAGCGAATTTGAGGCGTGAAGGTCGATAAAATTATTGAAAGACTACGACTATTCTATCGAGTACCACCCGGGCAAGGCGAATGTGGTGGCAGACGCTCTAAGTCAGAAAGTGGTGTCGAATTTAAGGGCCATGTTTGCACATCTTAGTCTTTACGATGACGAAAGCTTATTGGCAGAATTACAAGTTAGGCCGACATGGTTGAGTCAAGTGAAAGAGAGGCGATTAGTAGACGAAGATCGAGTGTAAAGCTACGGCAGTAATGGGGAATTGGAAGATTATGGTATTAACAAATGATGGGGTATTGTGTTTCAAAGGTAAAATCGTGCCTTAGGAATCGGGAGTTGAGGCAAAAGATTCTTGAGAGTCGCATAATAGCCCTTATGCTTTGCATCTGGAGGAAGTAAGTTATATCGAGACTTGCGAGATCGGTTTTGGTGGCTGGTCTTAAGCGGAAGTTATGGAGTTTGTAGGAAAGTGCTTAACGTGTCGACAAGTCAAGGTTTGAACATCAAGTACCTTCTGGATTGCTTGACCGATAAAGATTCCATGATGGAAGTGGGAGAGAATCACCATGGACTTTGTTAGTGGGATTCCTCTTACGCCTACTAAGAAAGACTTCGGTATGGGTGATAGTGGACCGATTGATGAAATCGCACATTTTATCCCGATTGGGTTGATTACTCTTTCGAAATTGGCGAAGTTATATGTGGTTTGAGATTGTGAGATCGCATGGAGTGCTTGGTGTCGATTATTTGGATAGAGATCCGAGGTTTACGTCTCGGTTTTGGAAAGCATTACATCGGGCTTTGGGCACAGATTGGATTCGATCGGCATTTCATCCACGGTCGATGGCGATCTGAACAAGTAATCCAAATCTTAGAAGATATGTTAAGGGGATGTGTGATGGATTTCAGGGGAAGTTGGGAGGAATTCTTACCGTTAGTAGAATTTGCATACAATAATAGTTACCAAGCCAGTATTCGGATGGCACCGTATGAAGCACTATATGGACGGAAGTGTCGCACTCCTACATGTTGGACAGAACTAGGGGAACGTTAAATTTTGGGTCCAGAAATAGTGGTTGAATCCAAGAAGAAAAGGTTAAGGTAATCCGGCTCGATTAAAGGAAGCATCGATGACAAAAGTCATACGAGATCTTAAGCGGAAAGAAATAGAGTTTGCTGTGGGGGATCAAGTATTCTTGAAGGTTTCACCTTGGAAAAAGGTGATGAGATTTGGTCGCAAAGGGAAGTTAAGTCCCAGGTTCATTGGACCTTATCGGGTCTTGAAGCGGGTTAGACCTGTGGCATATCAGTTAGATTTACCTTCGGAGTTGAAGCAAATGCACGATGTGTTCCATGTTTCAATGTTACGCCGTTACCGTTCGGATCCATCTCATGTAGTGCCAGTTGAGGAGGTGGAATTAAGACCATCTTTGTCCTATGAAGAGGAGCCAATTCAAATCCTGGAGCGGGATGTAAAGGTTTTACGGAGAAAATCGGTTCCTCTCGTCAAAGTATTATGGCGTAATCATGGATCAGAAGAATCTTCGTGGGAACTTGAGGAAGTGATGTGACAGCAATACCCTCACTTGTTCTAGCCAGGTAATTTTGAGGACGAAATTATTTTAAGGAGGTAGAACTGTAACATCCTGATAATTAGGGGTTATGCATCTCTACTTAATTGAATGTTGTTGCATGCTTAAATATGATTGAGTGTGTTTTGGAAGTTTATTTTTGAACTTCATTAATTAAGTGAATGCTTAGTGATATATTAAATTTTTAATAATTAAGATGGAGTTAAGCAAGATAGGCTCTAAGAAATAATGACAAGAGGTTTTAAGCATAAGATGAGTAATTGGCAAGGTGGTTAGGACGCATGGATGAATACTTGAGGGGAGAGGTTCGAATCCCCTAGCTAGCAAATGGGAGGATTTTAATTTTTTTGTTTTCTTTCCTATAGTGTCGGCCAAGATCATTCTAGAATGAATGAGCATCTTTTAATTTTGGTTAGTAGACCATATGAAAAGGTAAGCTAGAAGATATGGCATGGAATCATGAAAGGATGGTAAGATAGGGGGACAAAAGGCTTGAAGAAAGGACAATGTTATGGAAGCTTTTTCATGGTCATTTGACCATGAACCTAGTCGACTTTAAGGGCTAAGGGAGAAAGCTTAATTGTGTTAGGAAACATAGGATTAATGGGGAAGAAATGTGGAGGAAAAAGGGGGATTATGTTGGCATACATGTTGGCCGAATTTGACAATGGATTGGGGGGTGATAGTTGGCCAAATTCTAACATTTTGTGTATCTTTCTCATTTTCTCCAAAAGCTCTCTTCCTAGCCAAATTTTGTTAATGATTTTAGGTAAAAGTTTTGCCTTGTTTTAGCTTTCATTTTTGACCATTTTTGTTAAAGTACCTATTCTCTCAAATTCTTGTCCTCTTTAGTCAAAAGCATCAAAAGTTTGGAAAAACATTTCTTCTTTTCTTTTCCTCATTGCCAAAAATACCAAAGATCATAAACCTATTTTCTTCACTTTTTCCCTCTTGGTGAATGCACCTAAGTCCCTAAACCTATCTCTTTTCTTTTGGAAATCATCATTATCATCATCTTTTCTTCTTTTCTCTTTCTTTCTCCTTCCATTTTCATTTTCTTTCTTCTTTCTCTCAACCGAAACCATCATCTACCCTAACCAAAACCACCATTCTTTTCCTCTCTTTTGTCAACCGAATCATCTTCCATTTTGATTTCATTCCTTCTTTTCTTTTATTGAAAACCGAAACCATTATAGCCAAAAATCACTATCTTTTTCTCTTCTCTTTTTGTGCAATTTGAAATCACAAATTCTCTTATTCTATATCATCAAGGCTGAATCTTCAAGTGGGCAAGTAAGACTTTTGTCAATTGTTTTCTTATCTCTTTTATTATAACCGATTTAGAAACATAGTTCTCTTATTTTTTCTTCTTTTCTCTCTAGGCGAATCCTTGGAAGGATTTTTAAGAATCTTTTGGAACCAACGTTTTAAGGAAACCTTTGAAATCATCCAAGGTAAGAACATCACTTTTGGTTATATCAATCCTTTTAGATAGTTTATTAACTAACTTTATTTTAGGGGTGATTTTGAGACTAACAAGATAGGTTCGAAAAGAAGCGATCGAGTGTTTGGAAGAAAGGAGGCAATCATTATACCCTCAAACTTCAAGCGAAGGGTCAGATCGGCGATAAGAGATTTTCCACCGGGTTGTGGACCCTCTGCTAACGAAGATCGATTATTTGAAGTCGTCGCTGTAACCGAACCACTTTTCGTTGGTGGGTTATCGGTGGGTTTTGATCCATCTAGCGGAGAAAACCACAAATAACGTTGTTCGAGAATCAGAGGTAAGGATGTAGATCTCTCATCAATAGTATAGTTTTATTAGTAATAGTGTATACTAATCTAGTGTGATAATTAACTAGGTGTTGACGAGCGGGAAGGTATCGTTCTCACGGTCATAAGGTGTGTAACCTTACAATAAAATCTCATAGATCTTTATTAAATGTGATTTATATGACAATATATTTGATATTGATTGTGGATACCATTCAGTGGTATATGATATTCAGGTATGTTTACCCCAATATTTTGTTAATTTTGCTATATGCATAATTGTGAGATAAATATGATTCTGTTATGATTTTGGGGTAAATGGCATGAAAACTGAATAATATGTATGTGCATGGGCATATGGGTAAAATTGATAAAGGGGAAGTATTCTAGTGGTTTTACCACATAATCCGTGACTTGGTCACATATGTGAATCTGGTGACTTGGTCACAAATTTTGAATCTGGTGACTTGGTCACATTTGTGCAGTGGCCTTGCCACAAAATTATAAGGCGATGTGCATGTTGATCGCATCAAGCGCCTTCGATGGTGTGTAGCGGATGGAGGTCGATTTAGTAATCCCACGGTGTGTTTGGTTGGTACGGTGGTGTGTAGCGGATGGATATTTAGGTGGGCGGGTTTGCATCCCATTATATGTACATATCCATGTGATTTTAAATGATTATTATTTAATCTGCTATGAAAATGGGCCTTTGGGCTAAATATGACTTAAATGGGCCTATGGCTATATATGTGATTAATGGGCTTTTTAATGTATGTGTTACACATTGAGTTTATGACTCACCCCTTTTGTGGGATAATTTTTCAGATGACTCTTAGCGCGATGGATCGGGTCAGCGAGGATTACGTGGTGGCCTATGCTCAAACAAAGTATTTTGGAGATTTTCCAAATTAGACTTATTAAACTTATTTAGAATTTATTATGGGTTTTGCTATTTTTTGTAATAAGGCCACTATGAATTGTTTTTAATTATTGTGTTTGGATTTATTCTCTACCATGGGCAATTATTAATTAAATAACTAAATGGTTTTCGATAAATACTTTAAAAATGTTTTTGATACTAATATATATATATATATATGTGTTTTTAAAGTAATAAATAATTTTTCATTAAGTTTGGTTTTCTTTTAACCTATTAATTTCTCTTAAAAATAATGTTTTAAGAAGATATAAATTTACTTTACAATTTGATTTCAACCCGATCTTTAACTTAATCTATTTTATTCAAAATCATCAAGTTTTTCTTAAACAAAGCAAGAATTTGCTAAAGTTTTACTCGAGGAACATATCAAATCTGGTCAGGCTTTTTGGGCCGGGTTTGGGGTGTTTCACTAGTAGTTGCTAAAAAGGGGCGTCCTAAAATTAAAGGGACATCATTATCCTTATCCATGTCTAGGATAACAAAGTCAACTGGGAATATGAATTTATCAATTTTTACTAGTACATATGTAACATTCGGAATTTAGGGGTCATGCATTTTTAAGTCATATTTATGTGGTAGTGTGCTCTATATGCTATGTGTTTGGGGGCTTCGGGAAATCTTGAGGCTAAGTTTGGACCTTAGGTAAATTTTTGGTTTAGAGCCTTAGGGGAGAGCTGGGGGAAGATAGGCCTTAAGGGTTTTTATGTGGAGTTTAAGACACAAGAAAAGAAGTGGTGAAGTGGCTAGGGTAACGCCTAGGAGCAAGGAGAGAGTGTTGCGTCGCAAAGGGGTGTCAAGGGGGAGAGAGGTTCGAATCACGCCAGCTGTAAGGGAGCTTTGTTTTATTTTGCATTTTTGCGTTAGGGAGAGGGAAATGCTGGACGGCAAGCAAACTCTGGGGGAGACTTGGTCAAGATATTCGAATGAGTGGTGGAGAGTAAGGTGGGAGGGTTGAATCATTCAAACCTGTTTGAATGGAAGGAGGTGAAGAAGAGTAGGAAGAAAAGAAGGGATTTGGAGGAGTTGGCCGAATATGGGGCTTTGAGGGTGGCATTTTCGGTTTGGTGGTAGTGGGATATGTGGGTGTCGAAATTCCTTAGAGTGGGTTCCATTTTTGGTTTTGGATGTGTAGCTCTTGATTCCCTTTTCTTTTTCTCTAGTTTTACCGCAAGTGTCAGCAAGGGAATTTCATTTTCTGACTTTTCTTTTCTTAAGTCTAAAGCTGAAAGGGGTAAGTGACCAATTGTGCATCTTTTCTCCTCTTTACAATTCTTTCTTCTCTTCTCAATTCATTCTCTCAAAGTCGAAACACACACTCCATTGTCACCATAGCCGAAACCCCATAAACTCTCCCAACCCTCTCTTTTCTTTTCATTTGCTAGAAGCCGAATAACCCTTTCTACTTCTTTGAATCTTGGCCGAATCTTCCATTCATAATTCCTTTTCTCTTTGCGTTTATATTCTTTTCTTCTCTTCTTCCATTTCATTTTGTTCTTCAAGATTGATCACTAGGTGGATCTGTTCCAACCGGATCTAATAGTTGGTAAGGGTTCTCTTCTTTTCGATTTGCTTCTTTCCTTTTGGTTGCCGAAAGTTAGATGCCTAACTTTGTTTAAGTGTGGCCAAATCTGTTCAAGGTATTGACTTTGTGACCATTGTTGGAAGCCGGCGTTAGGGGTATCTAAGAGCTTTTGGGATTTGATCGATCAAGGTAAGGGGGTGTACTTTTGGTTCGGCCAAAGGCCACATCATTTGACCTTATACAGTTTAGCCGATTCTAATTAGACTGATGTAGGGGGTTTCGACAAAGATTGAGGAGGAGTCTTCGAAATTCGAATCTATTTCGGTAAGAGTATTCGATTAAAAGTAGGTTTTTGTCTCGTTTAGATATGATTTAATGTTTAATCGGGTCTTTTGATTAAGTGCTATTCAATGGATGCAAGTACCAGTCAAGGAAAGAAAGGGATTGTCCCTACCTCTAAGTTTAAGAAACGTTCGATTTCTGCGGTTCGGGATTGGCCACCAGGGTGTGGGCCAGCATCAGAGAGAGACAATCAGATCGCTATAGTCTTTTCGAGTGAGGACATTAGGGAATCGAGAGTCTAGTGCTTCTGGTTATCAGGTGTGTGGTTAATTCGTTGTTTCCCTGTTAGTCAATTAATTATTTGTGTTATGTGTGTGATAGCCAGTATAGTGGTTGTGGTGGAATTGTTACCCTCAATTGGGTATTTCGGTAACCAGGTTAGTACCCTATTTAAGGTGTAGTTGTGGCTGACTAGTGTGGATACTTGTAAGCATGTCGTATGCCTACCTAATTTGTTCATGCATTATCCTGCCATATCATTATAATATGTTGCATATGCATGGGGTTGGGATATATATATTGACTGAAGGATAGGGTGTACATTTATGTAACACCCTAAAATTCGAGTATCGATTTTTATTGCATGTTTTTGATGCTTAGATTATGACGGAAAATTTTCTTACTTCTTTTTTGTGTTTATTATAGTCCTGAAGAAGAGTATAGAATTATTCGGGAATGGAATAATTTTTAGTTTTGAGAATTTAATCAAGTGGATTAAGTGACATTGATACTTAAGTTAATTTAAGTGTCAAAGTGTAGCATAAGATGAGTAAATGGTAAGGTGGTGTTGGCGCATGAGTTGTGGCATGAGGGGAGTGGTTCGAATCCCTTGGTTAGCATCTAGATAATTTTATTTTTGCACAAGTATAGCAAGTGTCGGCCAAGAAATATATATGGTAAGGTTGGACTTTTCATTTTGGTAAGTAGACTAAAGGAATAAGGTAATTGTTAACTTATGGTAGGGAATCAAGAAATTTTGGAAAGATAAGGGACATAAGGCATGTATCAAGGAAAAGTTTTGGAAATTATTTCATGGTCATTTGACCAATGAATTTGGACGGCATTGTGGCTAGGGGGAGGTTGGCCGAATATGTTAGTAGCTTGGCTAGGATTAGGAATTTGTTTTTGGTCATTCCTAACATCTTGTGCAAAGTTTTGCAATTCTTTTCTCAACCTTTCTCCTTTGGCGAATTTGATCTTTTGGTAAGCCTTAATCTTTTGACCATTTGGTCATTTTGCCTATCACTTTAGTACTCTTTTGTATGCCTTTTCAAAGTGCCGAAATCTCCAATACCAAAAGGCCATTCTTTTCTTTTCTTTTCTTTTCCCCATTGCGAATGTACTTTGCTCCTAAACTCATCTCTTTCTTTCTCTTTTCTTCTCTTTGAAAATCGAAACAACATCATCATCATCTCTTTCTCCCATCTTTTAATTTCTTTTCAATCATACTTTCTCCATAATATTCTCTCATGGCGAATGTTAGTGTGTCATTGCTTAACCATTTTCTCTTTTCTTTGGTTATTCATAGCGAATCTCTCTCTATTCATAAACATCCTTCTCAATCGTTTCTTCTCAACCGTGGACATTAGGTAAGAGTTCTTTTTAGTTTATTTTAGTTAATAATGGTTTTGGCCGAATCTTGATGGTGATAAGAAGGATCTCTTAGATCGAATTTATCTTTCATTCTATTAACGTTTTCATTCGTTATACTTTAGTACGATAGTGGAAGACCGGAACCAAAGTGTCCGTGTGTATCTTAGAACGTTGGAATCGATTTAAGGTGTTGAGGAGCGTTTTGGTCGATTCTCATATTGTGGAGCAAGGATCTTTGTGGTAAGGAAATCTCACCCTTAAAACCTTTAGTATTATTTTCGATATATATTATTAGGTTGGATTAATAATCTTTTGTCATTGAAGACATTCAAGATAGGGCGAAAAAGGCGATCCATAGCCTTGAAAGAGGCGATTCCAAATCCCTATTACTAAGCGAAGGGCTATTTAGAATCCGAGATTTTCCACCGTTACGGACCATCAATCGAGGGAAATCAATTATTTGAAGTAGTTCGTACTCCAGAGCCTTTATGCGTTAGTGGATTCTCGTGAAACAACGAATCGATAAGCGAGGAGAAACCGAAAATAGAAGTGATTCAAAATCAAAGGGTAAGGATTTGGATCGAATCCCAATAGAATATTTTGATAAATGATAGTGTTCTAATAGATCGTATTATGTTTAGGTGTTGAAGAGGGAAGGTTTAGTACTCACGATATCAAGGTGTGTAACTTCACACTTTTCTCGGGTTGGATGTCATTAGTGGTATGGAGTAAAATCATAAAACCGACAAATCGGCATATCTGAAATATTTGGTGTTTTGGTGAAATATTCATAAAATTATTAAAAATGTGAAAATTACTGAAACGCCTTGATGTGTAGGTAGTAAAATGAATACTAAAAATCTCATGTGTAAATGGGCCAAAGATGTATTAGATTTTAAAATGGGCCGATAAGTTTGCTAGTTAGTAAATGGGCCAAAATCTTGGATTGATAGTTAAATGGGCCGAAATCCCTGTTAAATTGTTAAATGGGCCGAATATCTGCTAGATCGATAAATGGGCCGAAATCTCTGCTAGATCGATAAATGGGCCGAATAGCCTGATAAATTGTTAAATGGGCCGAAAAGCCTGATAAATTGTTAAATGGGCCAAACTCTTAGCTAGATCGTAAATTGGGCTTAAGATGCTAGATTGCTAAATGGGCTAAATGCTATTTCGAAATTTTGGGCCTTAACAAAAACTAGAAATATTGACTCTTATGTTATTCAAATCTTTTGATAAAATCATCATATAAACTTAGACAAATTTTTGCATACATGTTGCATGGGTTGGGATTAATAATGAAGAGAAGAAAGGCTGTTGCCAAAATCTAGTTCTTGGCTTTGCCACAAAATAATTAAACACCGATTGCCTCTAGTTCGGTGGCTCGCCACAAATTTTAATGGCTCAATGCCTCTAGTTCGGTGACTTTGTCACAATCTAGTTCGGTGGCTCTGCCACAAATATAAAATAAGCTTAATGCCTCGATTGGTGTGATGGCGGGGTGGGTTGACTTGATCCCCACAGTGTGATGGTTGGTGCAGGGGTGAGTAGTGGATGGAAATTAGGTTTGGGGTTGGGAACTTCATTTTGTATACATATTATTATTTATATTGTTAAACTTTGTTGACGCTCAAGCCCAAAATAATGATTTGATGATCTGCCCAATGAATAAGTAAGTGAGTTATACACCGAGTTCTAAGTAACTCACTCCTCAAATTTTCATCTTAGGTAATGGAAATTGGCGTGGACTTGGGCCGAGGATGACTTCGTGGGGCCATACTACAAATAAGGGTTAATGAAACTTTGAACTTTTATTAAAGACTTTCTATAATTTACTATTATGGGTTTGATGTAATAAGGCCTCTATAAATATTTTATGGATTTTATGTGTGGATGGATTTAAATTATGTTTTGGACTATTAATATGGGCTTATAATTATTTTTTTTCTTAAAATAATTTGGGTTTTCAAATATATGAAATTCCTTTATCATTTTCTTAAATATTTTGAACTCTTATAAAAAAATTTACTCTAAGGATTTTATCAATATAATATTAATGATATTTTCAATAAATGTTTTTTTCATATACATCAAATTTAAAATACTCTTTTGGTTTTATTAAACCTTGTAATTAAAAATGATTTTTTTGAAAATTACGATTCACCGTAATTATTAAGATAGTTAGATTTATGTAACAAACTAAATCTAATCTTAATGCATAGACCGGGTTTGGGGTGTTACATTTAATGGTATTAGAGCCGTTTCAAAAACTTCTACTGTGGTTGGGTTCACAAATAATTTCAGATGAAATCATTCAAATATATTTTAAAGATCGAGATGGCACCACAAGCATCCCAAGCACCAAGCCATGTAAGTATTCATTGTTAAATAATTATCATGATGATGATGATATGACCATAGGAACACTCTAGAACTTCTAGTTTTAGATGTTAAAGTTAAATGAGATTGAGACTATAGGATGTGTTGCGAAAAATAACTTTATCTCTCAAATCTCATAAAACATCGTTAATAAACACTGAAAAAAATTTTTCTGATTCATAAAACTTGTAATCAGATTAAATCAAATTAGTCATCATGAGCACTAGAGGACGTGGTCGTGGACGCGGTAGACGTGGCCCTGGCAGAGGACGAGGTGCTGCAATTGAAGTACCAAATCATATGCCAGAAATGGATGCACCTGCGTCATTTGAGAGTGAGACGGGATCACACGATCACATGGAAGAAGATAATGCTTTGACACAAGCGATGCTATGAGTCCTAGAAAGGGTCGCTGGAACTAGAATTGGGCCAACAACTCGTGGGTCAATTTCAAAACGACTCAAGTTAAATAATGCAAAAGTTTTTAGAGGAGTTTCCGATGTAGCTCCAAATGTGGCTGAATATTGGCTCGAAGCTGTGGAGCGGATTATGGATGATATGGAATGCACTGTTGAGTAGAAACTAAAAGGAGCTGTGTCCTTGTTAAGAGACGAGGCATATCAATGGTGGCTTCTTTGTTAGAGAAGGCATCAAGTTTGCTTGATTAGTTGGGAATTCTTTAAAGGCGCCTTTCAAGGGAAATATGTTGGAGCGAGTTATGTAGGCGCTCAAGGAAGGAATTTCGAATCTAGTCCAAGGGAGTAAAGGCGGTGGCGATGTATGAAATGAGTTTCTACGCTTGAGTCGATATGCTCGGACAATAGTGTCAATAGATCACGAATGTTGTATGCGTTTGAGGATGGGCTAAATGATGAGTTGAGGTTACGATTGCCCCACAACAAGTTAGAACTTTTGCCACACTTGTGGAGAAGGCCAAGATAGCCAAGAGGCTAAGAACTCGTAATGTCGAAATCGAGAAGATTTAGAAACAAGCGAGAACACAACGATCGGGTTCTTCAAAGAGATTTCGAAGAGGCCTCGAATGATGAATCAGCCAAGGTAGAGCACACAGTAACTAATAATCGAGGTCAAGATTGTGTTGAATGTGGGAAAAGGCATTACGGAAGTCTTTGAAGGAAAAGCAGGCGTTTGTTACAAATGCGATTCAATGGATCACCAGTATAGAAATTGCCCTCGATGTATGAATACGACTCGGGAAGTTCGTAATAATGATGCACAATAGGCCGGAGGTACTCGGCTGACCACCGAGAGGTCGTGGACCGTAGTGGTGGTAATGAAATTTGGGCGTGGTCGAAGTGCACCGGTCGAGGCAATGGTCCTAGAGGTAACACGGATGAAAGACGGCTGGTGGTCTATGCGAGTTAGGCGCCGTGAGGATGGCAATGCACTGATGTAATAAGCGGTGTTCTTCATATTCGATGTACATTCTTCGCCTTAATAGATATTGGTTCTACCCATTCGTATGTTGCTAGCGCCATATCTGAAACCTAAATCTAAAATCTAAAATTACCAATAGTGAGATGACGATAATTAGTCCTTTAGAGACGATCGATGATGTAAATAAAGCTGCTTAGAGACGTGCCCTTAGAAATTCAAGAGGAGGTGTTCTTGGCGAATTTGATGGAATTGCCTTTCGGTGAGTTCGACCTCATTCTAGGCATGGATTGGTTGGTCAAACATCGGGCGCATTTGGATTGTGCTGAAAAATAGATGACAATAAGAACCTCGGATGATAAGGAAGTCATAATGATTGGTGAGCGAAGGAACTACTTGGCGAGCGTGGTATCGGTGTTGAAGGCGAGAAAAGTTGGTGCGAAAAGGGTATGGAGCATTCCTAGCCTTTTTGTGCTTTGGATGCCAAAGAGCTATCTGTGGATGATGTGAGAGCGGTGAAGGAATTTCGGATGTATTTCCAAGAACTTCGGTATACCTCGGATCGGGAAGTAGAATTTGGCATTGAGCTTTTGCGGAATGTCTCCGGTGTCCATTGCTCCTTATAGAATGGCACCAAGGAGTTAGCGAGCTTAAAGCTCAAATTCAAGAATTCTTGGATCGGGATTTATTCGATAGAGTGTGTCTCAAGTGGGGAGCACCGGTTTTGTTTGTCAAGAAGAAGGATGGATTGATGCGTATGTGCATTGATTACAGACAATTGAATAAATTGACGATCAAGAATAGGTATCCTTTGTCGAGAATCGATGACCTGTTTGATCAATTGAAGGGAGCTTTAGTTTTCTCCAAAATTGATTTGAGATCTGGTTATCACCAGCTTAAGGTGAAAGAAGCGGATATTCACAAAATGACATTTTGAACTCGTTATGGACACTATAAGTTTTTGGTGATGCATTTTGGGTTGACCAATACACCAGCTGCATTTATGCATATGATGAACCGGGTCTTTCAACCATTTTTAGACCGGTTTGTAGTAGTATTCATAGATGACATTTTGGTATATTCAAGGAGTGAAGAAGAGCATGACACGCATTTGCGTATAGTATTACAGCTATTTCGTGATAAGCAACTTTATGCCAAATTCAGTAAATGCGAATTTTGGCTAAAGGAAGTGACTTTCTTGGGTCATGTGGTATCAGCTGAAGGAATAAGGGTGGATCTTCGAAAGATTGAGGCTATTTTGGATTGGAAACCACCAACGTCGGTAGCTAAAATTTGGAGTTTCTTGGAGTGCATTTGGTTATTATAGGCGCTTTGTTGAGGGTTTTCATTGATTCTTTGCACCTAACTAAAGCTATTGCGGAAGGGAGTTAGTATATTTGGACTAGAAAACAACGGGAGAGTTTGAGAAATTGAAAAAGATTACGTGAAGCTCTAGTTTTGATTCATAGGAGGTGGAAAAGAATTCACTTATTTATTGTGATCGTCTCACAGATGCAGGTTGTGTCTTGATGCAAAATGGAAAGGTGGTGGCTTATGCTTCTCGTCAATTGAGATCGCACAAAGTAAACTACCCTACTCATGATTTGGAGTTAGCTACGGTGGTTTTACTTTAAAGATTTGGAGGCACTATCTCTACGGTGAGAAGTCTATCATCTACACGGATCACAAGAGTCTTAAGTACCTCCTTACCCAAAAGGAGTTGAATTTGAGACAAAGAAGATGGGTAAAATTATTAAAGGATTATGATTTCTCAATTGAATATCATCTGGAAAGGCTAACGTGGTTCTTGTGCGTTAAGTCGTAAATGCGATATCGATTTAAGAGCAATGTTTGCTCATTTAAGTTTGTATGAGGATGGTAGTTTGTTAGCGTAACTTGGTGAAGCCTCCGTGGTGGAACAAATCAAGGAAAAGCGGACATTAGATAAAAGTTGGAACTTTTATTTCAAAGAGTTGAAAGGGGTGAAATAGAAGATTTTGGTATAAATATGAATGGAGTGCTGTGCTTTCATGGAAGGGTTTGTATGCCTAAAGACTCAGAATTGAGACAAATGATTCTACGGGAGGCGTATAGTAGCCCTTATGCTATGCACCCCGGAGGAAATAAGATGTATCGAGATCTCTGTGAAACGATATTGGTGGCGGGGTTGAAGTGGGAGATTTACGAGTTTGTAGAAAATGTTTGACTTGTCGACAAGTGAAGGCGGAGCATCAATTACCGTCGAGTTATTACAAGCGGTAAAGATTCCTCTTTGGAAATGGGAGCGAATAACTATGGATTTTGTTAGTGGGTTACCTTTAACACCTACTAAGAAAAATTTCGTATGGGTAATAGTTGATCGTTTGACGAAGACCGCTCATTTTCTTCCGGTTAAATACGGATTATTCATTGCGAAATTGGCTAAGTCAGATGTATCCAAAATCGTAAGGTTGCATAGGGTACCAATGTCTATTATTTCGACAGGGATCCTAGATTTCATACGATTTTGGAAAGCTTTGCATGAAGCCTTGGGGACAAAGTTGAATTTCGATCGGCTTTTCATCCTCGGTCGATGGGCGATCGGAAAGAGTAATTCAGATATTGGAAGACATGTTAAGGGGATGTGTGATCGACTTGAGAGGTAGTTGGGAGGATTTCCTACCATTGGTGAATCGCGTATAACAATAGCTATCGATCTAGCATTTAGATGGCACCTATGAGGCATTATATGGTCGTAGGTGTCGTTATCCTATTGTTGGGTGAGTTGGGCGAGCGGCGGATGTTAGGTCTGAGATGATTTACGAAGCGGAAGAAAGTAAAGGTTATTCGAGCACGGTTAAAGGAAGCTTCGGATAGACAGAAATCATATGCTAATTTTAAGCGAAAGGATATCGAGTTTGCTGTGGGAGAGCAAGTCTTCTTGAAGGTCTCACCTTGGAAGAAGATTTTTAGATTTGGAAAGAAGGGCAAGCTGAGCCCTAGGTTCATCGGGCCATATCGTGTGATGAAGCGTGTTGGCCCAGAGGCTTATCAAATTGAATTACCTCCGGAGTTGGGTCAAATTCATAATGTTTTCCATGTTTCCATGATGAGACGCTATAGATTGGATCCATATCATATAGTACCAGTTGAGGAAGTGGAATTAAATGCAGACTTGTCTTTTGAAGAAGAACCAGTGGAAATTTTAGACCGGGATGTTAAGGTGCTAAGAAAGAAGATCATGCCATTGGTCAAAGTTTTATGGCATAATCACGAGGCGGAGGAAGCTACGTGGGAGCTGAGGATGCAATTGGCAACAATACCTCACCTCTTTCAACCGGTAAATTTCGAGGATGAAATTTTCTTTAAGGAGGTAGAGTTGTAACACCCTAAAATTGAGTATCGATTTTTATTGCATGTTTTGATGCTTAGATTTTGAAGGAAAATTTTCTTACTTCTTTTTCGTGTTTATTATAGTCACGAAGAAGAGTATAGAATTATTAGAGAATGGAATAATTTTTAGTTTTGAGAATTTAATGAAGTGGATTAAGTGACATTGATACTTAAGTTAATTTATGTGTCAAAGTGTAGAATAAAATGAGTAAATGGTAAGGTGGTGTTGGCGCATGAGTTGTGGCATGAGGGGAGTGGTTCGAATCCTTGGTTAGCATCTAGATAATTTTATTTTGCACAAGTATAGCAAGTGTCGGCCAAGCAATATATATGGTAAGGTTGGACTTTTCATTTTTAGTAAGTAGACTAAAGGAATAAGGTAATTGTTAACTTATGGTAGGAATCAAGAAATTTTGGAAAGATAAGGGACATAAGGCATGTATCAAGGAAAAGGTTTTGGAAATTATTTCATGGTCATTTGACCAATAAATTT
Source organism: Gossypium rotundifolium (assembly GCA_025506655.1). Lineage (NCBI taxonomy): Eukaryota > Viridiplantae > Streptophyta > Magnoliopsida > Malvales > Malvaceae > Gossypium > Gossypium rotundifolium. The sequence goes on along the minus strand of CP106728.1, from coordinate 59,115,595 downwards.
GGATGGAATTGTGGCTAGGGGGAGGTTGGCCGAATATGTTAGTAGCTTGGCTAGGATTAGGAATTTGTTTTTGGTCATTCCTAACATCTTGTGCAAAGTTTTACAATTCTTTTCTCAACCTTTCTCCTTTGGCGAATTTGATCTTTTGGTAAGCCTTAATCTTTTGACCATTTGGTCATTTTGCCTATCACTTTAGTACTCTTTTGTATGCCTTTTCAAAGTGCGAAATCTCCAATACCAAAAGGCCATTCTTTTCTTTTCTTTTCTTTTCCCCATTCTTTGAATGTACTTTGCTCTAAACTCATCTCTTTCTTTCTCTTTTCTTCTCTTTGAAAATCGAAACAACATTATCATCATCTCTTTCTCTCATCTTTTAATTTCTTTTCAATCATACTTTCTCCATAATATTCTCTCATGGCCGAATGTTAGTGTGTCATTGCCGAACCATTTTCTCTTTTCTTTGGTTATTCATAGCCAAATCTCTCTCTATTCATAAACATCCTTCTCAATCGTTTCTTCTCAACCGTGGACATTAGGTAAGAGTTCTTTTTAGTTTATTTTAGTTAATAATGGTTTTGGCCGAATCTTGATAGTGATAAGAAGGATCTCTTAGATCGAATTTATCTTTCATTCTATTAACGTTTTCATTCGTTATACTTTAGTGCGATAGTGGAAGACCGGAACCCAAGTGTTCGTGTGTATCTTAGAACGTTGGAATCAATTTAAGGTGTTGAGGAGCGTTTTGGTGATTCTCATATTGTGGAGCAAGGATCTTTGTGGTAAGGAAATCTCACCCTTAAAACCTTTAGTATTATTTTCGATATATATTATTAGGTTGGATTAATAATCTTTTGTTATTGAAAACATTCAAGATAGAGGCGAAAAAGGCGATCCATAGCCTTGAAGAGGGTGATTCATAAATCCCTATTACTAAGCGAAGGGCTATTTAGAATCAGATTTTCCAACGGGTTCGGACCATCAACAGAAATCAATTATTTGAAGTAGTTCATACTCCAGAGCCTTTGTCGTTAGTGGATTCTCGTGAGCAATGAATCGATAAGCGAGGAGAAACCGAAAATAGAAGTGATTCAAAATCAAAGGGTAAGGATTTGGATCGAATCCCAATAGAATATTTTGATAAATGATAGTGTTCTAATAGATCTTTTTATGTTTAGGTGTTGAAGAGCGGGAAGGTTTAGTACTAATGATATAAAGGTGTGTAACTTCACACTTTTCTCGGGTTGGATGTCATTCGTGGTATGGAGTAAAAATCGTAAAAAAAAAAACTGACAAATCGGCATAATACGAAATATTTGGTGTTTTGGTGAAATATTCATAAAAATTGTTAAAAATGTAAAAATTTCGAAAACGCCCTCGATGCGTAGGTAGTAAAATGAATACTAAAAATCTCATGTGTAAATGGGCCAAAGATGTATTAGATCGTAAAATGGGCCAATAAGTTTGCTAGTTAGTAAATGGGCTGAAATCTTAGATAGATAGTTAAATGGGCCGAAATCCCTGTTAAATTGTTAAATGGGTCGAATTCTCTGCTAGATCGATAAATGGGCCGAAATCTCTGCTAGATCGATAAATGGGCTGAAATCTCTGCTAGATCAATAAATGGGCCGAATAGCCTGATAAATTGTTAAATGGGCCGAAAAGCCTGATAAATTGTTAAATGGGCCAAACTCTTAGCTAGATCGTAAATTGGGCTTAAGATGCTAGATTGCTAAATGGGCTAAATGCTATTTCGAAATTTTGGGCCTTAACAAAAACTAGAAATATTGACTCTTATGTTATTCAAATTTTTTGATAAAATCATCATATAAACTTAGACAAATTTTTGTATACATGTTGCATGGGTTGGGATTAATAATGAAGAGAAGAAAGGCTGTTGCCAAAATCTAGTTCGGTGGCTTTGCCACAAAATAATTAAACAGTGATTGCCTCTAGTTTGGTGGCTCGCCACAAATATTAATAGCTCAATGCCTCTAGTTCGGTGACTTTGTCACAATCTAGTTCGATGGCTCGCCACAAATATAAAATAACTTAATGCCTACGATTGGTGTGATGGCGGGGTGGGTTGACTTGATCCCCACAGGTGTGATGGTTGAGTGCGGGGTGAGTAGTGGATGGAAATTAGGTTTGGGGTTGGGAACTTCATTTTGCATACGTATTATTATCTATATTGTTAAACCTGTTGATGGGCTCAAGCCCAAAATAATGATTTGATGATCTGGCCCAATGAATAAGTAAGTGAGTTATACACTGAGTTCTAAGTAACTCACTCCCTCAAATTTTTCATCTCAGGTAATGGAAATTGACATGGACTTGGGCCGAGGATGACTTCGTGGGGGCCATACTACAAATAAGGGTTAATGAAACTTTGAAATTTTATTAAAGACTTTCTATAATTTACTATTATGGGTTTGATGTAATAAGGCCTCTATAAATATTTTATGGATTTTATGTGTGGATGGATTTAAATTATGTTTTGGACTATTAATATGGGCTTATAATTATTTTGTTTTCTTAAAATAATTAAGGTTTTCAAATATATGAAATTCCTTTATCATTTTCTTAAATATTTTGAACTCTTATAAAAAAATTTACTCTAAGGATTTTATCAATATAATATTAATGATATTTTCAATAAATGTTTTTTTTTCATATACATCAAATTTAAAATACTCTTTTGGTTTTTATTAAACCTTGTAATTAAAAATGATTTTTTTTGAAAATTTTGATTCACCGTAATTATTAAGATAGTTCGATTTATGTAACAAACCAAATCTAGTCTTAACGCATAGACCGGGTTTGGGGTGTTACAATTTATGTACGTGGTTTAGTGATGGCCTCGAGCCTCACTGTGGATTGATGATTGGCTTTGTGCCATATTGTGGCTTGATATCGGTTATGTGCCACATCGTGGGTTGATGGTAGCTTCGTGCTTCATCGTGGATATCGAGATTTGGTTACATAGTGATCGGTGGCTAGGCCACATTATATTTGGTCACATGGTGATCAGTGGCTAGGCACATTATATTGACTTTGAGTAGTATGACTGCCAAAGAGGTGTGTAGCGGATGGAGGGTCGATTTAGTAATCCCCTGGTGTGTGGTGGCAGGATTCGGGGGTGTGTAGCGGTTGGATATTAGGCCGGGATGGGTAACATTTTGCATCATCATGTGTGGTATGTGGATTGTGTGGTTTTGGGCAAAGCCCATTTGTGGAAACATGTGTAATAATTGCACACTGAGTCTGTTCGACTCACCCTTTTTTCCTAAAAACAATGCAGTGTCGTGATATTTAGGCCAAAATTGGAGTAGATTCGAGGTGGCCATGCGAAGTTGTTTTATTTATTTATGCACTTTAGATTCTTAACTACTTTTGGGTTAATTTTTCTTTATTGTAAGAAGGCCATTTTAAATATTTGGGGATTTTACTATGAATTGAGCTAGATTGACTCTGGGTAATAGCTGAAGCGATTTTGGAAACAATATACAACTTAAAGACTTAAATTAAAGTTTTAAACCCGGATACTCTGAACAACTCGATTTTTCTTAAATTTTCAAACGTACAATGTTTTAAACTACACACGACCTTCAAAGTTTTCATTCTCCTTGGCAACCTACTTTCAAAATGACAAACACGTTGTAAATCAGTTATCTTTTATTAACTAAGAAAAATATTTTAAATTCAAAACGTGTTTTCCCCCTTAAATCAAATTCTTTTCAAACATTTTTCCTAGTAACATTCTGAATTCGGCCATGGTGTTCTGGACCGGGTTTGGGGTATTACAGTTTGGTATTAGAGCGAGGTTCAAAACTCGGCTCTGAGGGTTTATGGGCTCAAAACATTTTTTTTCAAAGATGGGTTTTACTAAAACATGTATTTCTACAAGCTATTCAGGTTTATTCTGGCATGGCACTTGTGTCACCGGCCCGATATCTACCAGGTAAGTACTTCAAACCATTGCGTGATTTGTATGTAGAAATGATGGGTGATATGGGATCGTATATTAGCAACCTTAGGATTAGCTTACTCCAACACTAAACTTCATGAGACTTAACTTATTTCACCAAACCCGGGAATAAGTCGCGAGTTGAGTGTGGTAACAAGCATCGCATGTCTAGGCATGGATTACGAATGAGCTTGGTATTTAAGCGATCCTAGCGACTCACCTCCTCTTTTCTGGAATCCTACCTAGTGCGCAGTGATTGTTCACCTTAACTATGAGAACTTGTTAACGGGTCGAACCTATAACTAAAACCCGAAAGGAATTGAATACACGGTTTTGTAAAACTCTCAAATTACCCTTGATTTAAAAAAAAATTAAATTTGCCATACTACCCTCGATTGATTACCAAAACACCCCTGTTTGCCAAAATTACCAAGATACCTTTATATTTTGAAAATCATGAAAAATACCCCTATAAGGATAAATTATGAAAATACCCTTGGGTTGGGAACGGACGAAAATGCTCAAAGTGGTGAACATGTGTAGTGGATAGTGTTGATGAATGAATGTGATTCTCTGAATTAGGGTGGAATACTTGAGACAAAAACTTTGAGTGACCGAAAGAACTACTATTAAATGTCTTTACATAAAATTGCTTGTGGGTAATCAGTGGAACAAGAAGTTAATGCATAAAATTTCTTAAGCAGTTAAAACACATGATAGGCATGAGTTCTAGGGGCGAGGTTGTGTCTGGCGTGGGCGTGGTAGAAGCGAGAATGGTCATGTCGGAACCAGTTGGATGCAGTCATGGGTCGGGGAATGAAGCAGCGCTACTGCGGTAGAAAGTGAGTTTCAAGATCGACGGTGGAGATGATGCGATATCTCGAGCAATCTTTGCGAGTCTTGGAAAGAGTTGCGGGAGCGAATATGGGTACTGGGGCCCGGAAGTCCGTCTCTGATAGACTTCGAGCTAATGGAGCTAAGATATTTAGAGGTGTCTCGGGGGTAGCTCCGAATGTAGCGAAGTATTGGTTAGAGGCAGTCGAGAGGATCATGTATGACTTGGGTACGCCTTTGTGGAGGAAAAGTGAAAGGTCTTTGTATCTTTCTTTGCGGGATGAGGCCTATCAGTGGTGGCTTATCGTCAGAGAGGGTACTCCAGTGGACCGAGAGATTGGGGTTACTTTAAGGTAAAATTTAAGGGGAAGTACGTCGGAGCTAGTTACGTGGACGCACAGAGGAAGGCGTTCTTGAATCTAGTGCAATGGGGTAAGTTAGTAGCGGAATATGAGGCAAAATTCCTGAGGTTAATTCGTATGCCAAGGGGATTGTTGCTACTAATTATGAGCGCTGCGTGAGATTTGAGGATGGGCTACGAGATGAACTGCGGGTTTTGATAGCTCCTCAGCGTGAGAGGGACTTTGCTACTTTGGTGGAGAAAGCTTAGATCGCCGAAGAAGTTAAGCAAACTGAAAGGCAGAACAGAGATAGAGATAGAGGCTGGAATAAGAGGGGTTTTGGGACATAAGGATCTTTGGGGGGTTTTAAGAAAAAGCCTAGGGTGGATAATTCTACTCGTGCTTTTATACCAGCGGCTGGGAATCAGGCCCGTCCATGTGCTTAGTGTGGGAGAACTCATGTAGGCGACTACTAGGGAAGGAGTAAGGAGTGCTTCAGGTGTGGGTCCAAGGCTCACTTAGTGAAGAATTGTCCTTAGAATGTGGATAGGGCTCAGATTGTAGGTCAGGGGTATATGCAGCCAGGAAGTGGTGGTCCATAAATGTCGAGAGGTCGTGGTCTGAACCGTGGAGGAAATGGTTTTGGCTGAGGTCGTGAAGCACCGGGCAGAGGTGCTGGGAGCTCAGATGCAAGGCAGCTAGGGTTAGTGTATGCAGCCAGATGTCGTGAGGAGGGGCCGCAGGATGTTATCACAGATGCGTTCCTTATTTATGGGTTACCCTTCTTGCTTTAATTGATGTGGGGTCAGCGCACTCTTACATTGCTAGCATGGTATTTGGAAACTTGAATCGAACTCGAGGCATCCCCTAGGAAGATGGTATACTTAGTCCTTTAGGGAAATATGTAGTAGTAGATAAACTCTTTAGAGACGTACCTTTAGAGGTTCAGGGGGTGGTGTTCCCAGCTGACTTGATGGAGCTGCCGTTCAGAATTTGACCTGATCATAGGGATGGATTGGTTAGTAAGGTATCGTGCGAATCTGGACTGTAATGCTAAGCGTATGTCATTGAGGACTCCCGAGAACTATGAGGTTGTAGTGATAGGTGAGAGGAGAGACTACCTGTCTAACGTAGTGTCTGCTCTTAAGGCGAAAAAAATGGTGGAGAAGGGGTGCTTGGCTTTTTTGATGTTTGTGAGCACTTTGGATGCTAAGGAAGCAGCTGTGGGGGAGGTCAGGACAGTAAAGGAGTTTGTAGATGTTTTTCCAGAAGAACTTCCAAGGTTACCTCCGGATCGGGAGGTGGAATTTGGAATCGACACATTGCCAATCTGATGCCGGTGTCCATCGCTCCGTCTGAGAATGGCACCAAAGGAGTTGGTTGGGCTGAAAGCCCAAATCCAAGAGTTGCTAGATCACGGGTTTATTCAACCTAGTGTGTCTCCGGGGAGCACCGTGTTGTTAAGTAAAGAAGAAGGAGGATCTATGCGTATGTGCATAGATTACCGCCATTGAATAAGTCATCAATCAAGACAATGTATCCATTGCGAGGATAGGCGACTTGTTTGACCACTCAAAGAAGCTACGGTCTTTTAAAGATAGATTTGAGGTCGAGCATCACCAACTTAAGGTGAAGGAGGCGATATCCATAAGGCGTTGTTTGGACTCAATACGACACTCTGAATTCTGGTAATGCCATTGGGTTGACTAACATGCAATGCGCGTTTATGGACATGATGAATCGGGTTTTCCAACCTTACTTGGATCAATTAAATGCGTGGTGTTCATAGACAACATCTGGTGTATTCAAAGTCGGAGGAAGAGCATGATGCACATCTTGGTAGTGTTGCAAATTTTAAGGGAAAATAAGTTATACGCTAAGTTTAGCAAGTGCGAATTCTGGTTGAGTGAAGTCACTTTTCTAGGTCATGTGGTATCCGCGGAGGGAATAAGGGTGGATCCTCGGAAGGTTGAGGCAGTACTAGAGTGGAAACCACCTAATTCGGTAGTAGAAATTCATAGTTTCTTGGGGCTAGTAGGGTACTATAGGAGGTTTATCGAGGGTTTCTCTTCAATAGCGGCACCTTTGACTAAGTTGTTGAGAAATGAGGTACCTTTTGTATGGTCGGATAAGCAGCAGGAGAGTTTCGAGAAACTAAAGAGAGTTTTGATGAAGCTCAATTTTGATTCGACTGTGGCGGGGAAAGATTTTGTGGTATATTGTGATGCTTCTCATACGGGGTTAGGTTGTGTCTTGATGCGAGGAAGGAAGGTGGTTGCTTATGCATCTCGTGATTGAGACCGCATGAAGTCAACTACCCGAGCCTTACGGTCTGGAGTTAGCGTGATGGTTTTCGCTTTGAAAGTGTAGAGGCATTATCGTATGGAGAGAAGTCGATAATCTACACAGTCACAAGAGCTAAAGTATCTGTTGACTCGAAAAGAGTGAACTTAAGACAACGAAGGTGGGTAGAGTCATTAAAGGATTCTGATGTTCGATTGAGTACCACCCGGGTAAAGCGAATGTGGTGGCGGATGCACTAAGTCAGAAGGTGGTATCAGATCTGAGAGCGATGTTCACGCATCTTAGTCTTTATGATGACGGGAGTTTACTAGCAGAGCTGCAGGTAAAGCCGACATGGTTAAGTTAGGTAAAAGAGAAATAGTTGGTGGATGAGGTTTTGAGTGCTCGATTTCAGCAAGTTCAGAGTGAAGAGTTAGGGGACTACAGTGTAAACAGTGACAGAGTTCTGTGTTTTTGTGGTAGGGTATGTATGCCGAAGGATATGGAATTGAGGCAGAAAATTCTGCGGGATTCGCATAGTAGCCCTTACGCTATGCATCCTGGAGGAAGTAAGCTGTATAAGGATCTACGGGAATAGTTTTGTGGCCCGGATTGAAGCGAGAAGTTACAGAATTTTTGGGGAAATGTTTGACGTGTCAATAGGTCAAAGCTGAACACCAAGTACCTTCAGGGTTGCTGCAACCAGTGAAGATTCCGTAATGGAAGTGAGAGAGAATCACAATGGATTTCGTTAGTGGGCTTCCTCTTATGCCTACTAAGAAGGACTCGGTATGGGTGATTGTGGATCGATTGACAAAGTCCATGCATTTCATACCAGTTCGGGTTGATTACTCTCTGCAGAGATTAGTGAAGCTGTATGTAGCAGAAATTGTGAGCCTGCATGGAGTGCCGGTGTCGATCATATCGGATACGGATCCTAGTTTACGTCGAGGTTTTGGTGGGCATTACATCATGCTTTGGGTACCAGGTTGGACTTTAGCACGGCATTTCATCCATAGACAGACGCCAGTGTGAAAGGGTAATTCAGGTGTTAGAGGATATGTTGAGGGGTTGCGTTATCGACTTCAGGGGTAGCTGGGAGGAATTCTTGCCTTTGGCAGAGTTTGCATACAACAACAGTTACCAAGTAATTATTCAGATGGCACCGTATGAAGCGTTGTATGGACGGAAGTGTCGCACTCCTACGTGTTGGACAGAATTAGGTGAACGTCATGTTTTGGGTCCAGAGATAGTGGAAGAGTTAGAGGAAAAGGTTAAGGTAATCCGAGCACGGTTGAAAGAGGCATCTGACAGACAGAATTCGTATGCAGATCTTAAGCAGAAAAAGATAGAATTTGCCGTGGGTGATAGTGTGTTCCTGAAAGTTTCGCCATGGGAGAAGGTGATGATATTTGGATGCAAGGGTAAACTGAGTCCCAGGTTTATAGGGCCTTATTGGGTTTTGAAGCGAGTGGGGCCGGTGGCTTATCAGTTAGAGTTACCGTCGAAATTGAAGCAGATGCATGATGTGTTCCACGTGTCAATGCTACGTCGTTATCGATCGGATCCATCTCACGTAGTGCCAGTTGAGGAAGTTGAGTTGAGACCAAATTTATCCTATGAAGAAGAAACGATTCAGGTTCTGGAGCGAGATGTGAGGGTGCTTCGAAGGAAATTAGTTCCTCTAGATAAAGTATTGTGGCGTAACCATGGTTCAGAAGAAGCTTCGTGGGAGCCGGAAGAAGCGATGTGACACCAATACCCTCACTTATTTTGATCAGGTAATTTCGAGGTGAAATTATTTTTAAGGGGGTAGAACTGTAACATCCGGGATTTAGGGGTCCTGCATTTTTAAGTCATATTTATGTGGTAGTGTGCTCTATATGCTGTTTGTATGTGTTTGGGGGCTTCGGGAAATCTTGAGGCTAAGTTTGGACCTTAGGTAAATTTTTGGTTTAGAGCCTTAAGGGAGAGCTAGGGGAAGATAGGCCTTAAGGGTTTTTATGTGGAGTTTAAGACACAAGAAAAGAAGTGGTGAAGTGGCTAGGGTAACGCCTAGGAGCAAGGAGGGAGTGTTGCATCGCAAAGTGGTGTCAAGGGGGAGAGAGGTTCGAATCACGCCAGCTGCAAGGGAGCCTTGTTTTATTTTGCATTTTTACGTCAGGGAGAGGGAAGTGCTGGACGGTAAGCAAACTCTGGGGGAGACTTGGTCAAGATATTCGAATGAGTGGTGGAGAGTAAGGTAGGAGGGTTGAATCATTCAAACCTGTTTGAATGGAAGGAGGAGAGGAAGAGTAGGAGGAAAAGAAGGGATTTGGAGGAGTTGGCCGAATATGGGGCTTTGAGGGTGGCATTTTTGGTTTGGTGGTAGTGGGATATGTGGGTGCCAAAATTCCTTAGAGTGGGTTCCCTTTTTGGTTTTGGATGTGTAGCTCTTGATTCCCTTTTCTTTTTCTCTAGTTTTGCCGCAAGTGTTAGCATAGGAATTTCATTTTCTGACTTTTCTTTTCTTAAGTCTAAAGCTGAAAGGGGTAAGTGACCAATTGTGCATCTTTTCTCCTCTTTACAATTCTTTCTTCTCTTCTCAATTCATTCTCTCAAAGCCGAAACACATACTCCATTGTCACCATAGCCGAAACCCCATAAACTCTCCCAACCCTCTCTTTTCTTTTCATTTGCTAGAAGCCGAATAACCCTTTCTACTTCTTTGAATCTTAGCCGAATCTTCCATTCATAATTCCTTTTCTCTTTGCGTTTATATTCTTTTCTTCTCTTCTTCCATTTCGTTTTGTTCTTCAAGATTGATCACTAGGCCAATCTGTTCCAACTGGATCTAATAGTTGGTAAGGGTTCTCTTCTTTTCGATTTGCTTCTTTTCTTTTGGTTGCCGAAATTTAGATGCCTAACTTTGTTTAGGTGTGGATGAATCTGTTCAAGGTATTGACTTTGTGACCATTGTTGGAAGCCGGCGTTAAGGGTATCTAAGAGCTTTTGGGATTTGATCGATCAAAGTAAGGGGGTGTACTTTTGGTTCGGCCAAAGGCCACATCATTTGACCTTATGCAGTTTAGCCGATTCTAATTAGACTGATGTAGGGGGTTTCGACAAAGGTCGAGGAGGAGTATTCAGAATTCGGATCTATTTCGGTAAGAGTATTCGATTAAGAGTAGGTTTTTGTCTCGTTTAGATCTGACTTAATTGTTTAACTGGGTCTTTTGATTAAGTGCTATTCAATGGATGCAAGTACTAGTCAAGGAGAGAAAGGGGTTGTCCCTGCCCCTAAGTTCAAGAAACGTTCGGTTTCTGCGGTTCGGGATTGGCCACTGGGGTGTGGGCCAGTGTCGGAGAGAGACAAGCAGATCGCTATAGTCTCTTCGAGTGAGGACGTTAGGGAAATCGAGAGTCTAGTGCTTCGGGTTATCAGGTGTGTGGTTAATTCGCTGTTTCCCTGTTAATTAATTAATTATTTGTGTTATGTGTGTGATAGCCGGTACAATGGTTGTGGTGGAATTGTTACCCTCAATTGGGTATTTCGGTAACCAGGTTAGTACCCTATTTAAGGTGTAGTTGTGGCTGACTAGTGTGGATACTTGTAAGCATGTCGTATGCCTACCTAATATGTTCATGCATTATCCTGCCATATCATTATAATATATTGCATATGCATGGGGTCAGGATATATATATTGAATGAAGGACAGGGTGTACATTTATGCACGTGGTTTAGTGATGGACTCGAGCCTCACTGTGGATTGATGATTGGCTATGTGCCATATCGTGGCTTGATGTCGGCTATGTGCCACATCGTGGGTTGATGGTAGCTTCGTGCTTCATCGTGGATATCAAGATTTGGTCACATAGTGATAGGTGGCTAGGCCACGTTATATTTGGTCACATTGTGATCAGTGGCTAGGCCACGTTATATTGACTTTGAGTTGTATGACTGCCAAAGAGGTGTGTAGCGGATGGAGGGTCGATTTAGTAATCCCCTGGTGTGTGGTGGCGATACGGGGTGTGTAGCGGTTGGATATTAAATTTGGGATGGGTAACATTTTGCATCATCATGTGTGGTATGTGGATTGTGTGGTTTTGGGCCAAGCCCATCTGTGGAAACATGTGTAATAATTGCACACTGAGTCTGTTCGACTCACCCCTTTTTGCTAAAAACAATACAGGTAATACGTGATACTTGGACCGGGCTAGAGTAGATTCGAGGTGGCCATGCAGAAGTTGTTTTATTTTTTATGCACTTTAGATTCTTAACTACTTTTGGGTTAATTTTTCTTTATTGTAAGAAGGCCATTTTAAATATTTGGGGATTTTTACTATGTATTGAGCTAGATTGACTACCGGGTAATAACTGGAAACGATTTTGGAAACAATATACAACTTAAAGACTTAAATTAAAGTTTTAAACCCAAATACTCTTAACAACTCAATTTTTCTTAAATTTTCAAACGTACAATGTTTTAAACTATACACGACCTTCAAAGTTTTCATTCTCCTTGGCAACCTACTTTCAAAACGACGAACACGTTGTAAATCAGTTATCTTTTATTAACTAATAAAAATATTTGAAATTCAAAACGTGTTTTCCCCCTTAAATCAAATTCTTTTCAAATGTTTTTCCTAGTAACATTCTGAATTCGGTCATAGTGTTCTGGGCCGAGTTTAGGGTATTACAACATCTTCAATAATACCTCTAGGAAATCTAATGGTTTTATCTGCTAATTGAATGCTCATCCTAGTGTGTTTGGGTTTCCCAAGACATAGCTGTTTAAACATTTTGTAAGGCATGACATTAATACTTGCCCCTAAATCAGCTAAAGCATTATTCACGTTAAACTACCAATTAAACAAGGAATAGTAAAACTCCCTGGATCCTTTAATTTTTTGGGTAGTTTATTTTGTAGAACGGCTGAGCAAATTGCATTTAGCTCTACATGAGATGAATCATTTAACTTCCGCTTGTTTGCTAAAAGCTCTTTTAAGAATTTGACTGAATTGGGCATCTTCGAAAGAGCTTCAATAAACGGTAAGTTAATATGCAACTTTTTCAACAGTTTAAGGAATTTACCGAATTGTTCATTTGTGTGGTCCTTCCTTGTTGCATTTGGATATGGTACACGAGGTTTATATTCCTTACTGAATGAATCTTGCTTATTTTGGCTTACCTCAACCTTACCATTGCTTACCACAGTTTCTTGCCTTAGTTCTGGTTTAGGTTCAACTAACCCTTCTTCATCTCGAACCGTAATTGCATGAAGCTGCTCTCTTGGGTTAGTTTCGGTGTTGCTAGGCAAGCTACCTTGTGGTCTTTCTGAAATCATTTTAGCAAGCTGCCCTATTTGGTTTTTGAGTCCTTGAATCGATGCTTGTTGATTCTTAAGTGCAATTTCAGTGTTTTGAAAACGGGTTTCTGACACTGAAATAAATTTTGTCAGCATCTCTTCAAGATTTGGCTTCTTCTCTTGCTAGTAAGGTGGTTGTTGGAAGCCTAGAGGGGGTTGTTGTCTTTGATTTACTTGACCACCCCAAGAAAAATTGGGATGGTTCCTCCAACCTGCATTATAAGTGTTACTATAGGGATTATTCTGAGGTTTAGAATTATTACCCATATAGTTGAATTATTCGTCTTCTGTGTTAAGGTTGTAGGATCGATTTTCTGGATGGGTCCGTCCTCCATTTGCATCGCATTACATCATTGGATGTACCTGCGTAGAAACACATAAACCATCAATCTTTTTATTTAAGAGCTCTACCTGGTTTGATAACATGGTGACCTCGTCGAGGTTGAAAACACCGGCTGTTTTCATCGGCTTTGTCCTCATAACTTGCCATTGATAGTTATTCAGTGACATCTCTTCTATAAACTCGTAAGCCTCCTCAATTGTTTTATTATTCAAAGTACCACTGGCGGATGCATCGATCAATTGCCTCGTTGAGGGGTTCAAACCATTGTGAAAAGTTTGAATCTGTAGCCATAGAGGTAACCCATGGTGAGGGCACCTTCACAATAAGTCTTTATACCTATCCCAAGCTTCGTAAAGAGTTTCTAAATTCATCTGCACAAAAGAAGAGATATCATTCCTCAACTTTACCATTTTAGTCTGTGGAAAATATTTTAATAAAAACTTTTCAGTCATTTGTTCCCAAGTAGTGATGAAACCTCGTGGTAACGAGTTTAACCACTGTTTAGCTTTATTCCTCAATGAAAAAGGGAATAACCGAAGGCGAATGGCATCATCAGAAATGCCATTAATCTTGAAAGTGTCTGATAAACCATAGTTTATATATATTTTGACCCTATGCTTGGCTTATTTTTGGATGAATTTTTATTAGATTTGATGAATTCGATGCTCCTAATCCTTTGATTTCATGTTTTACACTCAAGAGAGCTTAGGGAGTCAAAAAGAATGAGAAACGGGCCAAAAAGGGACAAAATGGGCATACCTTAGAAATCAACATGGCCTGGACTATCACACACGGGCAGACCACATGGTCGTGTGTGACGAGCAAAATCGAACACGGCCTAAGCTATCGCCCTAGGGGAGGATCTAAAGGGACACACAAAGTAGAAAGTAGAAAATACTCGAAGACAACCATTGGGAGAAGCTTGGAAGAAGGATTCCCATCAAGACTAATGATCTCCTATCAATTTCTTTTAAAGTTTTTGGGTTTTCTTATGTTTTGTAGTTTTCCTTATTTTAAGATGTTTCCCTCTATCATTATGAACTAAACTCCCTAAATACATAGGGAGGATGAAACCTAGATGAATTTTATTATTCAATAAATCTGAATTACGTGATAAATACTTGATCTTGTTCTTAATTATGTGTCCCTAATCCTTATTTTAATGTTTTCAGGAATATTAATTCAAGTTTAATATGCTTATTCAGTGGAGTAAAAGTCCCTGTTTAAGAGTAGATCCAACATAATTAAGCGGAGTTGATTGCAACCTTAGAAATAGGGCGACATAAATCTGTCGGATTAGAGTCAAATCTAATAAGGGAATCCATAAATCGAGTTAATGCGACAATAGGAGTTTTAATTAGAAAGAGATTTCAGTTAATCAACCTAGAGTCAGTTGTTTTTAGTCTCGAAAGAGATATTAACATAATTTAGGGATTTCTACGGATCAAGTAAAGTGAATAAATCATTTAATTCAGAGTTAGAATAATAAGTGAAGTCTAGGTGGATTCTTCATTGGGTATTGTCTTTATCATTGGTTTATTCAATCACTCTCTGTCGCGTTCATAGTCACTTAGTTAGTCAATTAGTTAGTTAAATTTTAGATTAAAACAAAAACCCCTTAATTATTAGGCTAGATAATAAAAAGATAGTTATTACTAGTAATTTTAGTCCTTGAGGATACGATATTCCGGACTCACCACAACTATACTATTGTTCGATAGGTGCGCTTGCCTTTGTCAAAATATTAGTTAGTTTCGAGCCCATCAAGTTTTTGGCACCATTGACGGGGACTAAGATATTAGGAACACTAAATTTTATTACTTTAGCCATTTTTTATTTTATTGTTACTTTTCTAATTTTTCTCTTTCTTTGCTTTTGGCGGTGTCTCTAGTTTATGACTAGAAGAAACCCATCAGGACCTTTGCTTTACGATAATGAGATTGAGAGTACAGCTCGCAAAAATTGAAGAGAGATAAGGCGAAGCCTACAATACATATGAGAAGAGCAAAAGAATGATATCACTAATACCGAGGAGATGACTGATCCCTAGAATAATCCGCTACCTCTTGTGGTCGCTGCAGATCCAGTAAATCAGAATCCTGCTCCTTGAACTATGTATGATTATGCTAAGCCTACTTTAATAGGAACTGAATCAAGTATTGTTAGACCTGTTGTTGCTACAAATAATTTTGGATTGAAACCTAACATTATTCAGATGATTCAGTAGTTTGTTCAGTTTGATGGTTTGCAGGATGAGGATCCAAATCACTTGGCAAATTTTCTGGAATTCTGCGACACTTTCAAGATTAATGGCGTTTTCGATGATGCCATTTGCCTTTGGTTGTTTTTCTTCTCGTTGAGGAACAAAGCTAAATAGTGGTTGAACTCGTTACCACGAGGATCAATCACTACATGGGAAGAAATGACTGAAAAATTTTTACTTAAATATTTTTCGTCGGCTAAAATGGCTAAGTTGAGGAATGATATCTCTTCTTTGTACAGATGGATTTAGAAATGCTTTACAATGCATGGGAAAGGTACAAGGACTTGTTGAGGAGGTGCTTTCACCATGGGTTACCCTTACAGGTTCAAACCTTATACAATAGTTTGAACCCCTCAACTAGACAGCTGATTGATGCAGCCATCGGTGGAACCATAATTAAGGAAACCCCTAAAGTGGCTTATGATTTTATAGAAGAGATGTCACTGAATAACTATCAGTGGCAATTTATGAGAACAAAAACGACTAAAGCTACTGGTGTCTTCAACCTCAACGCGGTCACCATGTTATCAAACTAGGTAAAGCTTTTAAATAAAAAGATTGATGGTTTGTGTGGTTCTTCACAGGTACATCTAGTGATGCAGTGCGATATGAATGGAGGAGGAATGGGCAATACAAAATATCCATCCAATAACCCTGGCATAGAAAGCGAACAGATGAACTATATGGGTAATAATTCTAGACCTCAAAATAATCCCTATAGTAACACTTACAATTCAGGTTGGAGGAACCACCCAAACTTTTCATGGGGAGGGCAAGGAAACCAAAGACAACAACCCCCTCTAGGCTTTCAGCCACCTTGCCAACAGGAAAAAAAGTCGAACCTTGAAGAGGTGCTTACTAAATTCATCTCGGTGTCAGAAACGCACTTCCAGAACACCGAAACCATACTCAAAAATCAACAAGCGTCGATTCAAGGTCTCAAGACTCAAATAGGATAGGTTGCTAAGCTAATATCTGAACGACCACAAGGCAGCCTGCCAAGCAACATTGAAACTAACCTAAAGGAGCAACTTCATGCCATTACTACTCACGATAGTGAAGGGTTAGACGAACCAAAACCGAGGCAAGAAAATGTGGTAGATAAAGGTAAGGTTGAGGTAAGCCATAATAAGCCAAAACTGGTAAGTACAGAGTACAAACCTTATGTGCCATATCCTAATGCGACGAAGAAAGACCACACAGATGAACAATTCGGTAAATTTCTTAAAATTTTAAAAAAATTACATATTAAATTACGTTTATTGAAACTCTTTTTCAGATGCCCAATTCAGTAAAATTTTTAAAAAAGCTTTTGGCAAACAAACAGAAGTTAGACGATGCGTCGCATGTGTAGTTAAATACAGTTTGCTCAGCAATTTTATAGAATAAACTACCCCGCAAATTAAAAGATCCAGGGAGTTTTACGATTCCTTGCTTAATTGGTGGTTTATCTGTTAATAATGCTTTAGCTGATTTAGGGGCGAGGATCAATGTTATGCCTTATAAAATGTTTAAATAGCTAGGTCTTGGGACCGAACAAACTAGGATGAGCATTCAATTGGCTGATTAAACCATTAGATTTCCTAAGGGTATAATTGAAGATGTGCTAGTCAAAATTGATAAATTCATATTGCTAGTAGACTTTGTTGTTTTAGACATGGATGAGGATAGTGACATTCATTTAATTTTAGGACAACCCTTTTTAGTAACTGCTAGGACCATTATTGATGTTGGTACAGGGGAATTAATACTTCGTGTAGGTGATGACATGATTAAACTCCAAGCATGTGATTCTGTCAAAATATCTAGTGACTAAGATGATACAAGTCCTGTTAATGTAAGTGAACTTAATGTTTAATCTTCTTTGCAAGAAATTCCTCGAAAAAATATGACAGAGCCGTGGTCTAGCTCTCATATTGAGAAAAGAACTGTTTATGAGGAACAAAGGCTCTAAATCGAGGAATTAGATGAATGGTGAACACAGTTTAAGGAGAAATTGAAAGTACACAATGAACCAAAGTGGAGCCATGACAAGGCTAAAACTAAAACGAGTCAAATTAAGGTTGGAGACCGAGTTCTAATGGATAATGTTTAACATCCTTAAATCGGGGCCTTTGCATTTTATCTGTTGCATGTAATTAGTTTGGTTGTCATGTTAGTTTGGGCTATGTTAGGCCTTAGGAATGAGCCAGAGATAGGCCTGAGTTTCCTTGAAAGTTGCGTTTTGGGCTTCTAGAAGAGGGGAGCTGATTGAGCTAGGTGTTAAGGGTTATTGGTGGTGGATTGTGACGCAAGAGAGGCCTTGGTAAAGTGGCAAGGAGGGGCCACTTAGGGCTTGGGGAAGAAATGCGCCTCGGTGAGTAAAGGGAGCCTTGGTTCGAAGCTCGAAGATCCCTTTACGCTTGTTATTTTTGGCCTTGAGGACAAGGGGGAGTTGTGCTCGGGATGGTATGGTGGATAGGGGTTGAAAGAGTCAACAAATTCAAATTAGTGGAAGAGAGAATTCTGAGGAGTTTGAAACATTCAAACGAGTTTGAATGTGTGGCCAGGAGAATTTCGTGGAGGGAAAAGGGGGATGGACAATTGAGGTTAGAGTTGGCTGAATGTCAAACTCTTTGGGAGAGGGGAGGAATCGGTTTTGGGTAGCTAGGGGGTGCCAAATTTCAATAGTAGACTTAGGGGAGCATTTTCGGCTAGCCAAGGAGTCATTCTTTTGCTTCATTTCTTTTCTCAAAACCAAAATACCCCATGGCATATTGGTGCGTTTTCTTTTTCTCTTAGGAATGAGAACCGAAACCTCATATACCATCCCTCCCCTTCGTCTTTCTTCACTTTTATTTTGTTGTTATCCGAAACCCCTTTGAATCTCATCACTTTAGTTTAAATCTACTATCAATCACTAAAAGCCGAAGATCATATTTTCTGTTGCTTTGAGCCGATTCATTGCAGGATTGGTAAGATCTTTGTCGTCTCTTCTTTACAATATCTTCTCTTTCTCATCTTTATTCAAAATCGAATCAATTTCTTATTATCTGGATGGTTGATTCTTTCTTTTCACTCTTTAATCTTAGAAGCTGAATATTCTTGTTGGTGTTTGCTTTGCCAAATTTTCTTCTCTTCTGGGCTAGTACCGAATTCTCTTAAGTGCCAGAAGGATCTCTTGTGGTAAGGTTAGTGATGTTCTCTTGAATTGTTATCTTCTTCTCCGGGATTCTCATGCCAAAGCCGAATGGCTAGTTGGCCTAATATGAGGGTTTGGTCGAATGTAGGTGGTGAAGGGGGTGTCGCTTTTTATTGGAGATACTCGGGATTTGCTTGACTTGTGGATCAAATTCAACATTTCAGGGATTATCCATCTAGGTAAGGGTGTTCGCTTTAAATGTTGGGTTAATCTTTTAGTTTGGATTTCATTGCTTTGATTTGGTTAGTGACCAAGGTGTTTTCATGGACTCGAAGGCTAGTCAAGCGGTAGGAGGGGTTGGATCGGTAAACCCAACCCCTAAGTTCAAGAAGCGGGCTGTATCTGCGGTTCGCGATTGGCCACCTGGGTGTGGACCAGCATCTGAACAGGAGAGTAGACAGATAGCGGTAGTGTCGATTAACGACAGTGTTGACATAGAAAGCGTACTCTTGCGAGTAATCAGGTGTGTATCTCTTACACACTTCATATGCAATGTGTTAGTATGTTAATATCATGTATATTGTCAAAAGTCGAAATAACTGTGGATATGGATATAAAAGCGAGGACTCCGGGTAAGTCCAATTCTGATGGCTAGTGTTAACTGCCTCTGTTAAATCTGCAAATGCCATGTTACATTATCTGTGAATGCTAAGCATGATTATTTCTGAAAGACATGTTCATTTAAATGGGTATGATGAGAGGAGGGGGAAGATATGATTATTTGTGACTTTGGGTCACCGGTGGTTTGGCACCACCAGTGGTTTGGTACCACATATGAATATTTGTGACTTTGGGTCACGGTGGTTTAGCACCACCGGTGGTTTGGTACCACATATGTTATCTTCGTGACTCGTCCCTGTGGTGCAGCACCACGATGGGTTGGCCTCATATTATATTAAAAGGATTGTCACCGGTGGTTTGGCACCTTGATGGTTTGGTACCACATATGTTAATTCGTGACTTTGGGTCACCAGTGGTTTGGCACCACCAGTGGTTTGGTACCACACAGGGTAGAATCGGGAGTTCGGATGGTTAGGTTTTGGGTTGCATGGCATGCATATTTGCATATGAATCGGTGTATGAGCTTATCATCTTTGAGATGAGGATTTATACACTGAGTCTCGGTGACTCACCCCTTCCCTTACATTTTACAGATAATCCCTAGTTCGCGGACATGGAGCCGGGATGGACTCGAGGTGGCCATGCTCAGCAGTTGTTTTCTTTATTAAATGGTTAAATTTTGATTTTACTTTGTTTTAAATTTTGGGTTTCCAGTTATGTAATAAGGCCATCTATATTTTGCTTTGGGCTTATTTATTTTGACAAATGTCTTGAATTCATGACAAACATTAAAGTAAGGATAACAAGGAAAGAAACTATAAAATGAATGTTTTCACAACCTTAATAAATCTCAGGATTTTCCAAAACTTTACCATCGGGTAAATAAGTGATCTTGCAACAATGATGAGTCAACCTGATTTTCTTCAAAACAAACCTGAAAATGATTTTAACGAATTACTTAACTAAATTTTGGTTTCCATAAAATGAAACACTTTCCTTGCAATTTAAGTCTACAATTTGTTAAAAAAATGATTCTTTTCCAGTGACATGCCGGATTCGGTCATAGCGTTTGACCGGGTTTGGGGATAGTGTCTCTTTTCTGGGATGAATCTTATCAGTGGTGGCTCATGGTCCGGGATGGTGTGACAGTCGATGACCTCACTTGGGATTTCTTTAAGGTGGCATATCAAAGAAAGTATGTCGAGTCCAGTTATATCGATGCACATCGTAAAGCATTTTTAAGACTGGTCTAGGGGAGTAAGTCAGTATCTAAGTACGAGGCAAAATTCTTAAGGTTGAGCCGTTATGCTCGGGGTATCGTAGCTACGAAACACGAGCGTTGTGTCAGGTTTGAGGACGGGCTGAGAGATGAGTTACGGTTGCTAATCGCTCCACAGCAGGAGAGGGAATTTTTTGTTCTTGTATAGAAGGCTAAGATAGCCGAGGGGGTGAAGAGGTGGTAATGATAGGTGATAGAAGAAATTACCTATCCAATGTGGTATCCATTTTGAAGGTCGAGAAGATGGTGAGGAAAGGATGTGAGGCATTCATGGTTCATGTTTATGCTTTGGAGGGCAAGGAGTTAACTGCGGGGATGTCCGAACGGTGAAGGAATTTGTCGATGTGTTTCCAAAAGAGCTTCCGGGTTTGCCTCCAGATCGCGAAGTTGAGTTTGGTATAGATCTGTTCCCTGGAACCGCGCCAGTGTCTATTGCCCTGTATAGGATGGCACCGAAGGAGTTAGTGGAGCTGAAGGCGCAGATTCAGGTGCTATTGGATCGAGGTTTTATTCGGCCGAGCGTATCACCTTGGGGAGCGCTTGTGCTTTTCGTTAAGAAGAAAGATGGAACAATGCGGATGCGTATAGATTACCGTCAGCTGAATAAGTTGACAATTAAGAATAAGTATCCATTGTCGAGGATAGACGACCTGTTCGATCAACTTAAGGGAGCATCAGTTTTTTCTAAGATTGATTTAAGGTCGGGGTACCACCAGCTTAAGGTAAAGGAGGCTGATATCCATAAGACGGCGTTTCGCAATCGTTATGGACACTATGAGTTTTTGGTAATGCCGTTTGGTTTGACTAACGCGCCAACAGCATTCATGGATATGATGACTCGGGTTTTTCAGTCGTATTTGGATAGGTTCGTTGTAGTATTTATAGATGATATCCTAGTGTACTCGAAGTCAGAGAAGGAGCATGATGAGCATCTTCAGGTGGTTCTGCAGATTTTGAGGGGGAAGCAATTGTTCGCGAAGTTTAGTAAGTGTGAGTTCTGGCTGAAGGAAGTAACTTTCTTGGGTCATGTGGTGTCAGCTGAGGGGAATAGGGTAGACCCTCGGAAGATTGAAGCGGTATTGGATTGGAAACCACCTAAGTCTGTGGCCGAGATTCGGAGTTTTCTGGGATTAGCAGCATATTATAGAAGGTTCGTGGAAGGGTTTTCTTTGATTGCAGCGTCGTTGACCGAGATGTTAAGGAGAGGGATTCCGTTTGTATGGTCAGACAAACAACAAGAAAGTTTTGAGAACCTAAAAAAGATTTTGACAGAAGCTCCGATTTTGATTTAGCCTGAAGCGGGGAAAAAATTTACCATTTATTGTGATGCGTCGCATACCGGATTAGGATGTGTGCTGATGCAAGAAGGGAAAGTAGTGGCGTATGCTTTTCACCAACTGAGACATCACGAAGTGAACTATCCGATGTATGACTTGGAGTTGGCTGCTGTGGTGTTCGCCTTGAAGATTTGGAGACATTACTTGTATGGAGAAGTCTATCGTCTACATGGATCACAAAAGTTTGAAGTACCTCCTTACTCAGAAAGAGTTGAATTTGAGGTAGAGGAGGTGGATCGAGTTATTAAAGGACTACGATTGCTCGATTGAGTATCATCCAGGGAAAGCCAATATGGTGGCAAACGCGTTGAGCCGTAAGGTGGTGTCAGACTTGAGAGCGATGTTTGCTCACCTTAGTCTGTATAATGATGGAAGTTTGCTAGCAGAACTGCAAGTGAAGCCGACATGGGTCAATCAGGTGAAGGAAAAGTAGTTGGTGGAGGAAGCCTTAAGTGCCCGATGTTTGCAAATGCAGAATGGTGGTTTAGAGAGGTATAGCTTGAGCAGTGAGGGGGTGCTGTGTTTCGAAGGGAAGGTTTGCATCTTAAAGGATGTGGAGTTGAGGCAAAGATTCTTGAGAGGCACATAGCGGTCCGTCGCTATGCATCTGGAGGTAGTAAGATGTACCGAGATTT
The DNA here is from genome assembly GCA_025506655.1 of Gossypium rotundifolium. Taxonomy (NCBI): domain Eukaryota; kingdom Viridiplantae; phylum Streptophyta; class Magnoliopsida; order Malvales; family Malvaceae; genus Gossypium; species Gossypium rotundifolium. Next base: position 59,093,224 of record CP106728.1, on the reverse strand, counting down.
GCGGGAGCGATTTTGGTGGCAGTGCAAGCGGAAATGTGAAATTAGTGAGTAAGTGTCCGGCGTGTCGACAAGTTAAAGCGAACATCGATTACCTTGAATGCATTGCGGTGATAAAGATTCCAGATGGGCGTCTTGAGTAAGTGACACGGTCGTGCCTTAAGACCGTGGACGATACTGAGTAAGTGAAACGAGCGTGCAACACGCCCGTGCCCAGAAGCCGTGATTGAAACTGAGTAAGTCACATAGGCGTACGACACGCCCGTGCCTGTAGGCCGTGGTTGATACTGATTAATTAATACGAGTGTGTGAACCTCTACACGGGCATGGGAAAAACAAACAAAGCATTACACGACTGTGAGATTCGACCGTGTGACCCAACACGCCCAGGGAACTCGGGTGTGGGCCAAGACTCAGACACACCCTAAACCAACATTTACGAAACACACATGCTAAACACAGGGAACACAGGCGTGGGCTGCAACCGTGTGCCCCAATCCCTATTTAAACCCCCGTCTACTGTTCACCTTCTCCCCCAAATTTCCCCCTGATGGTGATGGAAAAAGTCTTAAAATTTATATAATGAATGATCAAGCCTAGAAACTAACTATCACCACGATTGAGGCAAGCGTACCTATCGAACAGTGTATAGTTTAGTGGCAAGACCGGATTGTCGAACCCAAAGGAACCAAAAGTACTAATATTAACTTTATTCTTATTATTTAGCCTAAGAATTAAGGGAATTTTTGTTCAATCTAAAATTAACTAACTACTAAGCTAAAGATGCTAAGACACAGAGGAGGAATTGGGGAAATACTTGTGGGAAAACCAATTGATTAAGACAATACCCAAGGAAGAATCCACCTAGACTTCACTTGTTACCTAGCTCTGAACTAGACGATTTATCCACTTGACTTGATCCGTAGGATTCCCTAATTTATATTAATACCTCTCTCGAGACTACTAACGTCTAACCCTAGGTTGATTAATTGAAATCTCTTTCTAATTAAAACCCCTAGAATTGCATTAACTCAATCTATGGACTCCCATATTAGGTTTGACCCTAATCCGAAAGATTTTCGTCATCCTATCTCTAGGGTTGCGATCAACTCCGCTTAACTATGCTAGATCTACTCTTAAATAGGGACTTTTGCTCTACTATTTAAGCACATCAGTACTTGAATTAATATCTTGAAATATCAAAAAAAGAATTAGGAACACATAATTAAGAACAAATCAAGTATTTATCATATAGTTCAGAAAACTATAACAAGATCCATCTTAGGTTTCATCCCCTCAGGTATTTGAGGGGTTTAGTTCAAAATCATAAAAGAATATATCTCAGAAGAAAAATAACAAAACATAAAGAAAACCCTAAAACCCTCTGAAGGAATTGAAGGAGAGATCCTCAATCTTGAGTGTGATTCCGACTTCTGGGATGGATCAATTGGCTTTCTTCGAGTGAATCCCACAATTCGGCCTCTCTGGCTTTTCTCATTGGCCTAGCTAAACGCCCCCTTAAAGGTTGGCCTTTAGGGTGTTTATATAGGCTTTTGGAATGTCTTTCTTTGCCTCTAAGTACCCTAATCCGAATGAAACTCTTCTTTGCTATGGCAGGGACACGCCCATGTAAATCGAGTCCAGCCCGTGGTCGGATCTGCTAAAGGGGCACGGCTATGTGTCCCAAGCCCAGGCCGTGTTGATTTCATACTTTGGTCCATTTTCTCCATTTTTAGCCCGTTTCTCATTCTTTTCATCCTCTGGTGCTCTCTTAAGTATAAAACATGAAATTAAAGGATTAGGAGCACCAAATTCCACAATTCAGGGAATAAATCATCCAAAAGTATGCTAAATGTGGGATTAAAATATGCATATGTTGCGGTTATCAAATACCCCCACACTTAAGCATTTGCTTGTCCTTAAGCAAAATTCTCAACTCACAATTAAAACGAACTTCCTTAATTCATAATATTCATCGATAATGTTTTATCATAATTCATGGATAATTTAACTCAAAGAATCCTAAAGAGTCAAACAATCTAAGTCATAATTTTTGTAGCATGAAAAATATAGGTGTTTCCCCTTACCTAAATAATTACCTTTGATTCAAAATTGACAAGAGTTGACATCCTCATTAAAAATTCACTCAAATCACTCAAAGTGTTTAAGGTTCAAAATTAAGCACCCAAAAGTCAAACATGAAAAGTTAATCCCATATGCTTGCATGAAAATCAAATCTCCACCATTATAAAATGAAATGATACGCAATTCAAAAGGTTTTTAAAAGGGTTGTAATGGGGCTCTGGTTAAATGTGTGGATAAAGGCTGAATTAAAGGGTTAGAATCGAGATTGAATTGACAATTTACCTAACTAGAAAAATGAACTAATCCCGAATAATTACATCAATTGAAAACTTGTAATACTAATAATACGAGCTTCTTCTTCAAGATGTTGAATTTAAATGTATAAGCTCACTTAGTCATAGAACTAATAATGAATATACTTTGATTTTTTTAAGAACAAATCAAGTAAATACATAATATAAGATGAATTCAACTAATAAAAGAAAATTATTAGGCAACTGATCAAATTAAGTCTCGATAGAAGGGTAGTCAAGAAAAATGGTGATAACAAATACAAGATGGGTTTTAGGTTAATATTAGTGGGTGAAAAAAAAAGGGGTTGCTAGGATCAAAGGGGTTCACTAGGGGTTAATTGTGGGGGTAGGCTTTTAGTGGAGTGAGTGGATTAAATCCTAAGTGCCTTTATGATCTCTGTATATCAACTCAATGATGTGGTCTTGACATGTATAATCGAAGCAAGTTCTAGAATAACAAATCAATGTTGACACACTCATAATCAATAAAGTGAGCACGAAAAATGTATGCTCTTAAGGCTCAAAATATCAAAAAAATATGGTTTTTGATGACAACCTTGCAAATTTCAAACTTTAAGGTAATATTCAAATTTAGGTCAACAACCTAGCAAATTTTTAATTTTGAAAATAGACTTATCATGCTTGATTCTCTAGTATCTTAAAGTTTAAATCATCAATGCACAATTAACTATGACTTAATTCAAAACATATCAATAAAATTATAAATCAATAGAAGTTTCATTCTAATTAGTGATATGAGAAAATTACTTAAGAACAAGGACATAATTTAGGGATTTTCAAATAATACTATAATTGACCCCCCACACTTAAGACGTACATTGCCCTTAATGTACAAAGATAGATATTCACAATATAGTAAGAAAATCATAAGTTAGGGAGAGAAGTGAAACTTCCTGAATTTTGGATGAAATCCTTGGAGGATGATTAATGATGATAACTTAGGCATAGATGAATGTGGTGGTGAATACTTTGGTGATGTGTTCGTTCTTGGAGTGGCACATTGAACCTTTTTAAATTGCGAAGTCATCAGTTATATTTTTAGGGAGTACTATTTAATGGATGTTGTTAGAGATACTCGAGGTTAGATAGCCAGTGATAAAAGAAATTAAACTGTACTAATAAAGGTTTTAAGCAATAAAGGTAAAAAAGTTTAATTGAAAATGAAAATAAACTAAAAATAAATATAAAAATGAAAAATAAAGAAAATAAAAGGACTCAAAGGTCCTCGTCATCAGTTGGGTCGCGAGGTGGGGGCGACGATGAAATGTGAAGGTGCTGACATATTTGGTGGAGAGTGGTGTCGATGTGATCGAAGCGCTGGAAGCAGTGCTGCTCGAATTGTGTTAGGTGCTCAGATATATCTAAAAGAGATGCTGCCGCTTGAACTGGTCGGTAGGAGGCCGTGGCACTGAAGGTTGATCCTCGTGCTGTGGAGGGACATCATCAGTACTGTCCTCTGGGCCCTCGATGGCTTGTGAAAGCCTATACTGGGGAGGATCAAATCCACGACAATGCTCAATCATCCTTAGGTGGAGCATCATCTGGATGCCTTGTGGGGACATCTGTCCTATCAGTGTGAGTGAAGAGGACTGAGCAGTGGTGTTTAGTAACCCAAAATGCCGAGCCAGACATGTGATATAGGGACCCATGGAGATGACCCCTCTCCTATGCTGCTCTGTCTGATGTTGGATGGTGCAAGCTATGAAGTAGGCTAAGTCGAAGACGTGCCCTTTCTCCATGCACCATAGGAAGTAGGTGTCATGAGTGCTGACGACGTCGGTGCTTTCTCGCCTACCTGTCAATGTATGAGCTAAGATAGTGTGTAAGTACCTCAAGGATGGGGCGAGAGCTGTGGCCTTGAGCGACCGGGGTCATAGGTGGCCGAGACGGGGGCTAAATCTCTCCAACAGGCGGAAGGGGAGTTTCCTCTAGATTATTATCCTCCATGAATTTGTCAGTGTAGAGTCCCAAAGTGGCCCCAAACTGTGGGACACTCATCTTACGATTAAGACATCTGATGCGGAATTGGATAGTGCGAGAGTCATCGAAGTTGGTCATTACTGTCTGAAGGTGGAAATTAGAACAGAGCTCCAAAGTGAGATCTAGGTATATGGGCTAGATAATCTCGAAGAATTGCCCCCACGGGTCTGTAAATAATAAGGCTCGAACCGCGTTGGATAGCTGAACCTGCTCCAGGGTGGTCCAATTAATACATCTTCCTACGTCGAGAGGTCGTGTACGTAGTATCTGATAGAGATCCTCCTACACTCCCGGACAAAACTGTAGGAATGGGTGGCGTATTTCAACAGAAGCGGTTGAGGAGGTTGCACCGTGTCCCTTCCATTTTTTCGACGTGGGGACGATGGTTTTTCGCCTACGTGGGTAAGTCATTATGTACTTGAAAATAAAAGATATTTAACAATTCAAGTATTATTTCCAGCCAAGACATATATTATCCTATCCTAGTTCCATGAAGAATAAAATTTTATTCTTAAAGAATCAGCATAAATATTGTTCGCTATTTACTTAACAATAACTAGATGATAAATTAACAATCTAATAATGAGGGTAAGAAGTAAAGGTAAAATGACTAATCATGATGATAATAAATAAAGATGAATGAAACAACAATGGGAAAAAGGGAAGGTGACTGGTGGAGTTAGGGAGATGGCGCACGGTCGTGGAAGGATGCGCAGGTGTGGTAATGTCGCATTGTGGGACTGTGTGTGGGTAAGAAAGAGAAGTAGAGAGAAGGGAGAGGAGAGAGTGAGGGAAGTGAATGGAGGAGAGGAAAAGAGAGCCGGTGGCTAGAATAGGAAAAGGGAGTAGTGGTTTTAAGAGAAATGGCTAGGGTTTTGGGGGTTGGGGAAGAAGACGACTGTAGGTTGCTTTAAATAGGGGGAAGGGAACACGGTCAGGTGCCACGCCCGTGTTCCATTTATTTGGCCCGTGTGTTTTGAGACTTTTAAATTTAGGCGCGTTTGAGGTGTAGCCCACGCCCGTATTCCTCGGGCGTGTTGAGACACACGGCCATATCACACGACAATGTGCTATCTTGTTCGCTTCTCCCACGCCTATGTAGAGGGTCCTACGCCCGTGTTCATTAATCAGTAACGACCACAACCTTGAGGGATGGACGTGTCTCACGCCTGTGTTGTTTACTCAGAATCGACCACGGTTTGGATGCACGGGCATGTCTAACGCCCGTGTCAATTAATCAGTATCGGCCACGATTTTCTCGCACAGGCGTGTAAATTTATAGCAGACCGTGTTCTTTAGGCAGGTTCGACCACAGCCGCGTTGCACGGCTATGGTGTGTAGTTAGAGCCCGTGTTTTGGGGAAAATTTTTGTCCTATTTCTGTACAATCTCCGCCATGCCCATATACCTATTCGTGGTGTCCACACTGCCACGCCCGTGTGCAAGGCCGTGTGGTAGGAAAACCTGCGATTTATTAAATTGGATAGTTTGTGGTTAGGTGTTAAAAATAAAAAATATGACATTAGTGAAGTTAGTGCTCGGGTTGCCTCCCGAGAAGCGCTCGTTTAAAGTCTTAAGCTAGACTTACCTTGTTTTCATTTCTAAATGAAGGTTTTCAGAGCTGAAGCTCCTCTCTCATATCCTTAAAATCTTCACCATTATAAATTTTCAGTCGCTGACCATTTACCTTGAATGTGCCACGAGTTGGATGAGTTACCTCTATTGTACCGTAGGGAAAAATAGTTTTGATTACGAATGGACCTAACCATCTTGATTTCAGCTTTCCAAGAAACAATTTTAGCCTTGAATTGTATAACAGGACTAAATCTCCTATTTCGAATTGCTTTGGTTGTTTTAAACGAACATCATGGCATCGCTTTGTTGCCTCCTTATAGAGTCGTGAGTTCTCATAGGCATTAGCTCGCCATTCATCAAGCTCATTCAACTGCATCATCCTTTTCTCACTTGTAGTTTTAATATCATAATTTAAGAATTTTATAGCCCAAAAAGCTTTGTGCTCTAACTCAAATGGTAGATGACAACTTTTTCCGTAGACAAGTTTGTTTGGGGATGTTCCTATGGGAGTTTTAAAAGCTGTTCTATAGGCCCATAAAGCATCATCTACTTTTAATGCTCAATCTTTCTTGTTTGATTCTACTGTATTCTTTAGAATACGCTTAAGTTCTCGATTTGGTACTTCCACTTGTCCACTGGTTTGAGGATGATAAAGGGTAGCTGTCTTGTGGTGTACTCCATTTTTTTAAGACTTTATCAAATTGAGCATTAAAAGTGAGTACCTCTATCGCTAATAATTGCTCTAGGTGTTCCAAATTGAAAGAAGATTTTCTTAAGAAATCTCACTACTACTCTGGCATCGTTAGTAGGTAAAGCTTGAGCTTCCACCCATTTTGACATGTAATCTATTGCTACTAAGATGTATTTATTTCCAAATGAACTAGGAAATGGACCCATAAAATCAATACCCAATATATCAAATATTTCACATGATAGCATATATGTTTGAGACATTTCATCACGTTTAGAGATATTACCTGTTCTTTGGCATTTATCACACGAAGCAACATACCTGTTGGCATCTTTAAACAGAGTTGGCCAATAAAAACTTGATTCAAGCGTCTTATGTGCTATCTTAATCCCGCTGTAATGTCCTCCTAAAGGTCTTGAGTGGCAATGTTCTAGGATTTTGCTTGCTTTTGCCTTTGCAACACATCTCCGAATTACTTGATCTGCACATATACAGAAAAGAAAAGGGTTCTCTCAAAAATAATTTTTCGTATCAGCAAAGAATCATTTCTTTTGATGATGTGTTAACCTTTTTGGTAGGATGTTAGCAGCTAAATAATTTGTAATATCTGCAAACCAAGGTACCTCGGAGTCAGTTATAGTAAATGAGTTGTTCTTCAGGAAACGAGTCGTTTATCTCACCCTCGTCGAGTTCTTTGATATGTGGATTTTCAAGCCTAGAAAGATGATCTGCTGCAATATTTTTAGCTCCTTTCTTATCCTGAATTTCCAAATCAAATTCCTGTAAGAGTAAAATCCATCTTATGAGTCAAGGTTTTGCACCGAATTTAGTCAAAAGGTAACGTAGATCTGAATGGTCAGTGTAAACGACAACTTTAGATAGTATCAAATATTGTCTAAATTTATCAAATGCAAAAACCATAGCTAGCAATTCTTTTTCTGTGGTGGTGTAATTTTCTTGTGTGGCCGTTAATGTCTTGCTAGCGTAATAAATCGACTAAAAGTGCTTGTCTCTTCGCTGTCCCAAAATTGTACCTATTGCAAAGTCACTCGCATCACACATTAGTTCAAAGGGTAAATTCCAATCAGGTGCAAATAAAATTGGACCATTTATTAATTTATCTTTGAGGATATTAAATGCATCTAAATATTCCTGATCAAAATTGAAGTGTACATCTTTTTCTGGTAATTTCGTTAAAGGCTTAGCTATTTTAGAAAAATCCTTAATAAATCTTCTATAAAATCCAGTATGTCCTAAAAAGCTTCTAATAGCATTAACTGAACTAGGAAGAGGTAATTTTTCTATGGTTTCAACCTTTGCTTTATCTACCTCAATCCCTTTACTGGAAATTTTATGTCCTAACACAATCCCCTTTCGAACCATAAAGTGACACTTTTCCCAATTTAGCACAAGGTTTGTTTCCTCACATCTCATTAGAACTTGTTTTAGATTTTTAAGGAAAAGATGGAAAGAATTACAAATACCGAAAAGTCATCCATAAATACCTCCATAATGCCTTCCACAAGTTCATCAAAGATGGCCAGCATGCAACACTGAAATGTAGTAGGAGCATTACATAATCCAAAAGGCATTCTACGATAAGCAAACGTACCGTATGGACATGTAAATGTTGTCTTTTCTTGATCCTCAGGGGCTTTTGGGATTTGGAAGTAGTCGAAGAGTCCGTTAAGGAAGCAGTAGTACATATGCCCTAATAATCTTTCTAACATCTGATCAATAAAGGGCAAAGGAAAGTGATCTTTTCTGGTGGTGTCATTCAACTTTCTATAGTCAATATAGAATCTCTAACATGTGACTGTTCTTGTAGGAATCAATTCATTCTTTCCGTTGGCTACAACAGTCATGCCTCCTTTCTTTGGAATGACCTGCACAGGACTTACCCAAGTACTATCAGAAATAGGATAAATTATTCCAGTGTCTAGAAGTTTAATTACCTCAGCTTTAACAACTTCTTTCACGTTGGGATTCAATTGTATTTGAGGTTGCACACATGGTTTATACTCTTCTTCCATTAAAATTTTATGGGTGCAAAACAATGGGCTTATTCCTTTAATGTCAGAAATTTTCCAAGCTATGGCTCTTTTATGTTCCCTTAGTACTTGTAGCAACTTGTTTTTCTCTTCGGGTTCCAGTTTTGAAGAGATGATTACTGGTAACGTGGAATTATCCCCGAGGAAAGCATATTCTAAGTGATTTGGCAACTGTTTTAAATCTAATTTCGATGGCTCATCAATAGAGGGTTTTTGTTTTAGTTCGTCATTGATTTCAATGCCCTCTTCTTTCTTTTGTCTAGAGGAAGATGTATTAGAATTCAACTCATCAGTGTCATCATCTACCCCCTCACCTTGGGTAAGACATAGTTCCATCGTGTCGTCATGTATGATTTCCTGTAAAGAGTCTTGAATAAAATTATCAATGGCATCAATAAAATAACATGAATCATCTTGTTCTATAGAATATCGCATAGCATCGTAAATTTGAAAAATAATTTGTTTGTCTCCTACCCTTAGCGCAATTTTACCCTCACTTACATTAATAACAACCCTAGTAGTAGCTAAAAAGGGGCGCCCCAAAATTAAAGGTACTTCAACGTCCCCATCCATGTCAAGCACAACAACATCAACAGGGAATATAAATATATCAACTTTTACTAGAATATCTTCAATAATTCCCCTAGGATATTTAATAGATTTGTCAGCTAACTGAATACTCATCCTACTGGGTTTTGGTTCCCCAAGACCAAGCTGCTTGAACATTTTATAAGGCATTAAATTAATAATGGCACCTAAATCAGCTAGTGCTTTCTTAATATCTAAACTACCAATTAAACAGGGAATAGTGAAACTTCCTGGATCTTTCAATTTGGTTGGTAGTTTATTTTGGAGGATGGCTGAACATTCTTCGTTAAGTTCCGGTGATTGATATCTCTTCAAACTTCCTTTTATTTGTTAGAAGCTCTTTTAGGAATTTTGCATATGTCGACATCTGCAAAATAGCTTCAACAAAGGGTAAGTTAATATGTAATTGTTAGAAAAGTTCAAGAAATTTACCATACTGAGCATCTATGTGGTCTTTCTTTAACTTTGCTGGATATTGGATCAGTGGTTTATGCTCTTTAGGTAATGGAGTTGCATTCTCATCTTCTTCTTCAGCCGTTGCCTTATCAGTTTCGTATGGTATCTTCTTCTTTGTTTCAACTAACTCATTTCCACTCTTTAGTGTAATTTCTTTCACATGCTCTTTTCCACTAGGTAAACTTTCTGGTCACCTTTCAGAAACTAACTTAGTTAGTTGTCCAATTTGATTTTTAAGCCCTTGAATTAATATTTACTGATTATTCAATATTCTTTCGGTATTTTGGAAATGAGTTTCTGACACCTCTATAAATTTTGTCAGCATTTCTTCAAGCTTTGGCTTCTTTTCTTGTGGGTAAGGTTGTTGTCTTTGGTTTCCTTGACCACCCTATGAGAAATTGGGATGGTTCCTCCAGCCTGGTTTGTAAGTACTACTATAAGGGTTGTTTTGAGGTAAAAAATTATTACCCATATAGTGAACTTGCCCGTTTTCAGCGCTCAGGTTGTAAGGCAGATATTTTGTGTTGTTCATCCATCTTCCATTCGTACTGTACTGCATAACTGAATGTACCTGCAAAGAGCTACATAAACCATCAATTTTTTTATTTAACATCTCTACCTGATTTGATAGCATGGTGACTGCGTCGAGGTTGAAAACTCCGGATGCTTTTGTTGGCCTTGTCCTTGTAACTTGCCACTGATAGTTGTTCAGTGACATCTCCTCTATAATCTCATAGGCCGCCTCAGGATTTTTGTTATTCAGGGTTCCGTTGGTGGCTGAATCGATTAATTACCTAGTCAAGGGGTTCACACCGTTGTAGAAGTTTAGACATGTAGCCACAAGGGTAATCCATGGTGTAGGCACCTTCTCAATAGATCTTTGTATCTCTCCCATGTATCATATAGTGTTTTTAAATCCATCTACAAAAAAAAGAGATATCATTCCTTATTTTGGCCGTTTTGGACGGCAAAAAATATTTTAATAAAATTTTTTAGGTCATTTGTTCCCATGTAGTGATTGATCATCGTGGAAGAGAATTCAGCCATTGTTTAGCTTTATTCCTCAAAGAAAAGGGAAATAACCAAAGACAAATGACATCATCAGAAAAACCATTTATTTTGAAAGTATTGCAAAATTCTAGGAAATTCGCCAAGTAATTATTTGGATCTTCATCCTGCAAACCATCACACTGAACAAATTGCTGTATCATCTAAATTGTGTTAGGTTTCAGTTCAAAATTATTTACAACAATAACAGGTCTAACAATACTTGACTCAGTTCCTGTTAAATTAGGTTTAGCATAATCATACATAGTTCGAGGAGCATGATTTTCGGCTACCTCCTGAGGTAGCGGATTATTCTCAGCCATCTCTTAGGTAGTATTAATTTCGTTCTCTTGCTCTTCTTTTATGTAATTTAAGCTTCGCCTTTTTCCTCTACGATTTTTGCGAACAGTACCTTCAATATCACTATCGTAAATTAAGGGTCCTATCGGGTTCCTTCTAGTCATAAACTAGAGGTACCTGCTAGGAAAAAAAAAGAAAATTGGAAAAGTAAAAATAAAGTTTAATTGCAAAAATAAAATGTGGCTAAAGTAATAAAAATAGAGCGTTATTAATATTTCAGTTCCCCGGCAATGGCGCCAAAAACTTGATTGTGTTGGAAAAAGTCTTTAAATCTATATAATGAATGATTGAGCCAAGAAGCTAACTATCACCACGATTGAGGCAAGCGCCCCTATCGAACAGTAGTATAGTTTAGTGGCAAGACCGGATTGTCAAACCCAAGGGAACCAAAAGTACTAATATTAACTTTCTTCTTATTATTTAGCCTAAGAATTAAGGAAATTGTTGTTCAATCTAAAATTAACTAACTACTAAGCTAAAGATGCAAAGACACAGAGGAGGAATTGGGGAAATACTTGTGGGAAACCAATTGATTAAGACAATACCCAAGGAAGAATCCACCTAGACTTCACCTGTTACCTAACTCTGAACTAGACGATTTATTCGCTTAACTTGATCCGTAGGATTCCCTAATTTATATTAAGACCTCTCTCGAGGCTACTAACGTCTAACCCTAGGTTGATTAATTGAAATCTCTTTCTAATTAAAACCCCTAAAATTGCATTAACTCGATCTATGGACTCCCATATTAGGTTTGACCCTCATCCGAAAGATTTTCGTCATCCTATCTCTAGGGTTGCGATCAACTCCGCTTAACTATGCTAGATCTACTCTTAAACAGGGACTTTTGCTCCACTGCCTAAGCACATCAATACTTGAATTAATATCCTGAAATATCAAAATAAGAATTAAGAACAAATCAAGTATTTATCATATAGTTTAGAAAACTATAACAAGATCCGTATTAGGTTTCATCCCCCTCAGGTATTTGAGGGGTTTAGTTCATAATCATAAAAGAATACATCTTAGAAGAAAAATAAAAAAACATAAAGAAAACCATAAAACCCCCTAAAGGAATTGAAGGAGAGATCCTCAGTCTTAAGTGTGATTCCGGCTTCTGGGATGGATCAACTGGCTTTCTTCGAGTGAATCCCACAATTCGGCCTCCCTGGCTTGGCTCCTTGGCCTAGCTGAATGCCCCTTTGAAGGTTGGCCTCTAGGGTGTTTATATAGGCTTTTGAAATGTCTTTCTTTGCCTCTAAGTACCCTAATCCGAATGAATCTTTTCTTTGTTGTGGAAGTGACATGCCCGTGTGGCACGGCCGTATGAATCGAGTTCAACCCGTGGTCAGATCTGCTAAAGGGGCAGGACCGTGTGTCTCGGGCCCAGGCCGTGTTGATTTCATACTTTGGCCCATTTTCTCTGTTTTTAGCCCGTTTTTCGTTATTTTCATCCTCTGGTTCTCTCTTAAGTATAAAACATGAAATTAAAGGATTAGGAGCACCAAATTCCACAATTCAGGGAATAAATCATCCAAAAGTATGCTAAATATGGGATTAAAATATGTATATATTACGGTTTATCACCCCCCAAAACCCTATCCACTTTCTCACCCAAACACCCTTTCTACTCATTCTCCCCTACTTCGGCCACCACCTCGATGACCCACTAGTGACTGAACTATCCCCCATATCCTCTCCATTGGCCTACATGTGACGCGTCTGGCTCGATACTTTGGCTTCCTCAACATCGCAGCTCAGTCCTCCTCGGTCACGTTTATTGGGCAGATGTCCCCACAGGGCATCTCGACTATGCTTCATATGAGGATGATTGAGCATTGTTGTGGGTTTGATCCTCCTCAGTGCCATCTATCGCAAGCCACCAATCAAGACGACCCAACGGATATTACTGATGATGTCCCTTTACATCATGAGGAGCCACCTTCTGCGCCACCACCGCCTCATCGACCAGTTTAAGCGGCTGCTTCATTGACTGACATATTTGAACCCCCCACTCATTTTGAGCAGTACTGCACTCAACAATTCAATGAAAATGCTCAAAGATTTGATGGCTTCTAGGCGACTCTACAACAGATTTGTCAGCACTTCCACATATCACCACCACCCCCACTTCGCGAACCATCTCTTGATGAGGACTTTTGAGTCCATTTATTTTTTTTCCTTTTTTTTTAATTTTAATTTTTAAACTCTTTCTCTTTATCTTTCTTGTCTTTGATTTATATTAGTATATTTTGATTTCTTTATATCTCTGGCTATTTACTATCGAGTAACCATAATGATGTCCATTAATAAAACTCCCTAAAACTTTACTGATGACTCCGTAGTTTCAAAAGGTTCAAGGTGCTACTAAGGAATGAACAAACTACTGGAGTATTCTCCCCCGCCACCTCTGCCTAGTTCATCATGCTTCTCATTGGACCTATATCTACAATTTTCACTTTCTAAGGATTTCATCCATAATTCAGGAAGTTTCACCTCCTTCCTTATCTTATGATTTTCTGCTTACATTGCTATTATCTATCTTTGTACATTGAGGACAGTGTACATCTTAAGTGTGGGGAGGTTATTTAATTGATTATCAGAAAAATCCTTGAATTTTATCTTGTTCTCAAGTAATCTACTCATATTACTATTTTTGGATTGATTTATAATTTTATTGATATGTTTTGGATTAAAGCATAGGTAATTGTGCATTGATTATTAAACTTTAAAAAATTAGAGAATCAAGCATCATAAAGTTGATCTTTTGATAATTAAAATTGTTAAGATATTTCCCTAAGTTGAGGTATTATCTGGAAATTTTAAGTTTATAGGATTGACATCAAAAACATATAATTTTTGTGAGGTTTTGAGCCTTCAGAGCATATATTCTTTTTTGCTCACTTCTTTTATTGGTTATGAGTGTGTCAACACTGAATCGTTATTCTAGAACTTGCTTCCATTATGCATGTCAAGACCACACTTTTGACTTGATTACTGAAATGATAAAGACACCTAGGATTTAACCCACTTACTCCATAAAAAGCCTAGCCACATAATTAACCCTTAGTGAACCCCTTTGAGCTTTAACCATCGTCTCTTGATTTTTCCCCTTTAATGATAACCCCCATTTTAACTATTTTTGATTCATTAAGAATATTTCCCATTTTATTGACTCTTTTTTTATCGAGATTTAATTTGATTTGTTACCTAACTATGTTCGTCAATTCTAGTTATTGAATTATTTCTTTTTAGGTACTACCTACGTATACTCATTACTTGTTCTTATTCTTAAGATAAAAAAAAATTCATGTAATTACATCCTTTATTGACCTTGTACAAGTTAAAGTTATTATTTCATGGGAAAGCTCACGTTCTAAAGTGTGAGTAGTTTTAATTTTGGGTACTTATTTGTAATTCAGTAATTAGCACTATTTTTCTAGTTGATAATTTATTACATTAATCTCGATTCAAACCATCTTTTTCAGCCTTTATCCACACCTTTAACCCAAGCCCCATTACAACCTTGCTAAAGACCTTTTGATTTGTGTGTCATCTCATTTATAGTGGTGGAGATTTGATTTTCATGCAAGCCTATGGTAATAACTTTTCATGATTGGCTTATGAGTGCTTCATTATTGAACCTTAAACACTTCGAGTGATTTGAGTGAATCTTTAGTGAGGATGTCAACTCTTGTCGATTTGGAATTAAAGGTAATTACTTAGATGAAGGGGAATACTTATGATTTGGATTGTTTGAAACTCTGATGCTCTTTTAAGTAGAATTCTCAATACATGATTATGTGTGAATTATTTGATAACATTATTGATGAAAATTACAAGTTGAGAAGAATTTATTTTGATTGTGAGTTGAGGATTTTTCTTGAGGACAAGCAAATGATTAAGTGTGGGGATATTTGATAAACCATAATTTATACATATTTTGACCCCATGCTTGGCTTATTTTTGGATGAATTTTTATTAGATTTGATGAATTTGATACTCCTAATCCTTTAATTTAATGTTTTACACTCAAGAGAGCTTAGGGAGTCAAAAAGAACGAGAAACGGGCCAAAAAGGGACAAAATGGGCTTACCTCAGAAATCAACATGGCCTGGACTATCACACACGGGCAAACCACACGACCGTGTGTGATGAGCAGAATCGAACACAGCCTAAGCTATCACACACGGGCGTGTCACACGCCCAAGTCTAATTTTATTCGAAAAAGACTACCGTGGGCCAAGAAAGGTGCTCCAAAGCCTATATCAACACCCTAGGGGAGAACCTAAAGGGATACACAGATTAGAAAGAAGAAAATACTCAAAGACAACCATTGGGAGCAGCTTGGAAGAAGGATCCCCATCAAGACTGAAGATCTCCTATCAATTTCTCTTGAAGTTTTTGGGTTTTCTTATGCTTTGTAGTTTTCCTTATTTTAAGATGTTTCTATCATTATGAACTAAACTCCCTAAGTACCTAGGGAGGATGAAACCTAGATGAATCTTATTATTCAATAAATCTAAATTACGTGATAAATACTTGATCTTGTTCTTAATTATGTGTCCCTAATCCTTGTTTTAATGTTTTCAAGAATATTAATTCAAGTTTAATGTGCTTATTCAGTGGAGCAAAAGTCCCTGTTTAAGAGTAGATCCAACATAATTAAGCGGAGTTGATTGCAACCCTAGAAATAGGGTGACATAAATCTGCCAGATTAGAGTCAAATCTAATAAGGGAATCCATAGATCGAGTTAATGCGACGATAGGGGTTTTAATTAGAAAGAGATTTTAGTTAATCAACCTAGAGTCAGTTGTTTTTAGTCTCGAAAGAGATATTAACATAATTTAGGGATTTCTACGGATCAAGTCAAGTGAATAAATCATTTAATTAAGAGTTAGAATAATAAGTGAAGTCTAGATGGATTCTTCCTTGGGTATTGTCTTTATCATTGGTTTATTCGATTACTCTCTGTCGCATTCATGTCACTTAGTTAGTTATTAGGCTAGATAAATTTTAGATTAAAACAAAACCCCTTAATTATTAAGCTAGATAATAAAAAGATAGTTATTACTAGTATAGTTATTACTAGTAATTTTAGTCCTTGAGGATATGATATTCCGGACTCACCACAACTATACTACTATTTGATAGGTATGCTTGCCTTTGTCGAAATATTAGTTAGTTTCGAGCCCATCAGTGTCACAGAATTCTATAAAGTTGGCCAAATGAGTATTTGGGTCCTCATCCTGTAAACTATTGAACTGAAAAAATTGTTGGATCATCTGAATCGTGTTCGACTTCAGTTCGAAGTTATTAGCAGCAATAGCAGGCCTCACAATACTCGATTCAGCCCCAGTTAGATTGGGCTTGGTATAATCGTACATAGTATGAGGAGCAGGATTCTGATTCACAGGATTCGTGACAGCCACAGGAGGTAGCGAATTATTCTGATTTTCAGCCATCTCATTGGTAGTATTGGTATCGTCCTCTTGCTCTTCCTTTATATGTTGTCGACCTTGCCTTACTCATCTACAATTTCTGCGAGCGGTACTTTCAATCTCACTATCAAAAAGCAATAGTCCTGATGGATTTCTTCTAGTCATAAACTAAAAATACCTGCCAGAAGCAAATAAAAGATAAATAAGAAAACAAAATTTAAATTAAGAACAAAAAAATAAATTGCAATAAAAAAATGGCTAAATTAATAAAAATCTAGTGTTCCTAATATCTTAGTCCCCCAAAACGGTGCCAAAAACTTGATGGTCTCAAAATTAACGAATAATTCGACAAAGGCAAGCGCACCTATCAAACAATAGTATAGCTATGGTGAGTCCTGAATATCATATCCACAAAGACTAAAAGTACTAGTAATAACTATCTTTCTATTATTTAGCCTAATAATTAAGGGGATTTGTTTTTAATTTAAAACTAACTAATTAACTATGAATGTGGCAGAGAGTGAAGGAAATAATCGAATAAACCAATGACAAAGACAATACCCAAGGAAGAATCTGCCTAGACTTCATTTATTATTCTGACTCTGAATTAAACTATTTATTTACTTGTCTTGATCCATAGAAATCCCTAAATTATGTTAATATCTCTTTCAAGACTAAGAACAACTGACTCTAGGTTGATTAATTGAAGTCTCTTTCTAATTAATCTTGCATTAACTCGATTTATGGATTCCCTTATTAGATTTAACTCTAATCCTACAGATTTATGTCTTCCTATTTCTAGGGTTGCAATCAACTCCGCTTAATTATGCTAGATCTACTCTTAAACAGGGACTTTTGCTCCACTAAATAAGTACATCAAACTTGAATTAATATCATGAAAATATTAAAGCAAGAATTAAGAAAACATAATTAAGAACAAGAACAAGTATTTATCATGTAATCTAGATAATTAAATAATAAGATCCATCGTAGGTTTCATCCTCCCTATGTATTTAGGGAGTTTAGTTTATAATGTAAAAAGAAAACATCTCAAAATTAGGAAAACAACAAGGCATAAACAACCCAAAAACTTCTAAGGAAATTGGATGGAGATCTTTAATCTTGAAGGTGATCCTGCTTCTGAATTGATTCTGACGGCTTCCTTCGAGTAATTTCTTTGTTCTACTCTACATCTCCCCTTAGGTCCTCTTCTAGTGTGTATTTATAGACTTTAGAATGCTTAGAAACCCTAAAAATTGGGTTTTTCCGCGTAATAGGGAAGTAGGGTGCAAAATCGACACAGGCTGGCACATGGGTGTGTGGCCAGCCCGTGTGGCTCACATGGGCGTATGCCCAGCCCGTGTGGATCCTGAAAACTCTGATTTTGGCCCCTTTTTTGCTCTTTTTTGCTCCCAAATGCTCTCCTAAGTATAGAAGCATGAATTTAAGGGATTAGGAGCATCAAATTCACTAATTCTCATCATAAGTCATCCAAAAATATACCAAGCATGGAATTAAAATATGTTACATTTATGGTTTATCACAGGGAGTTTTATGTAAAATAGGCAGAAAAACTGCTAAAATTTTTATAAAATAATTTTACCACTATGTCTCCTTTTTAAAAAAAAATGGAAAAGTGAGTTGCTTAGCCAATAAAATGAGACATTTTATATTGAAATTCAACAACTGGGTCAGGTATAGGGATCACATTTAAGTTGTATTAGAGCTGTCCGAATTTGATACCAGATGAGTAAATATGTGATGTATTATGTATAATTATGTCTAGTGTACAAGCCATTATTAAATATTGAGTTTGAGCTGAAATCAGATGCTGAAACTTCTTTATTTGAAATTTTGTATAATAAAATGTCTGAGGAATCGAGAGATAGTATAGAATGAGAAATAGAAGACAAAAATAGACCGAATTCACCTGGTGAAGAGGGAACTAGTGTTAATCATTACTCGAGAACTTCAAGACAAAAATAGTCGACTTAAGGTGATGATCCATTATTACATATTGTTGCTGATTTATTACAGAGAGTTGTTGGTATTGCACCTCAGCCTGCACTTCTCACTAGACAGAGAGGGTCTTTGATTAAAAAAGTAAGAAAACATGGGCCACTAAGTTTAGAGGTGTTGATCCTTTCATTGCTGAAGAATGGTTAGAATCAGTTTAAAGGATATTCGAACAATTAGAATGCACCCCAACTAAGTGATTGAAGTGTGTTGTGTCTCTACTGCAAGGAGATGCCTTCCATTGGTGGAGAACAGTGGTTCGTTCCCATCGTGCAAATCGAATTAATTGAGTGTTGTTTCAGACCGAGTTTAACAAGAGATATGTTGGAGAATTGTATCTAAAAGAAAGGAAGAAAGAGTTTATTAAGCTGAACAGGGAAAGATGAACATTACTGATTATGAACGGGAATTTCTTCGCCTGTAAAAGTATGCTGCAAAATTGGTTCTTACTGAGGAAGCTAGTTGCAAACATTTTCGCTAGGGATTAAGAAATGAGATTAAAGTCCAATTGGTTTCTCACAGGGTTATAGAGATTACTGATATGGTAGAAAGAGCCAAAATGGTAGATCAATCAATGAGATTAAATAAAGAAAAAGTGGATGATAAAGCTCAAGGAAAAAAGGTCAATTGGTTCTAGCTCACAACCACCTTCTAAATAAGCTAAAGATTTCATAAGTCAAGGGAGATCCACTACACTTTAGATTGGTGCTGAGGGAAGAAGCCGATCTAGATCGTCATCTGCTTCAATAGCCAGAACAGATCGTCCTGGTCATACTGTTTGGATACCAAAGTGCGATTATTGTGGGAGGAGTCATAAAGGAGATTGCTGGCGTAAGACTAGAGCATGTATTAGACGTGGTTCAATGGAACATTATGTTTGAGATTGTTCGAAGTCGGTTGATGTTACCCTTGTGTCATCTCAAAAATCAACTTTTGCACCTTGAGGTGGTGGTAGTACTGAGGTGGTGCCAGTGGCAGAGGCAGTCAGGGGAGAGTCACTAATTCATCTGCGAGTCATTCAGAGGTAACCATTCCTACCAGAGTCTATACCGTCAGGACTAGAGAGGAAGGTGATACCACCGATGTTGTTTCTGGTATTTTTTGTATTTATACATGCATGGATAGATCCAAGTTCTACACATTCATACATGAGAACTGGGTTGATTAATATAGAGAAACTAATAGTTAAGATATGTAACACCCCTTACCCGTAATCCTCGACAGAATCGGGCATGAGACGTTACCGAACAATTTACCTAATCGCCACTTAGGCTCAACGTGACTACTCTTCTCGAATCGCTTCAGCTACTTCACACTCAACCTATGAGATCTCAATCGTACCTAAGAGAACTTTCGGGATCTTATCGGAAGTTTTACGGTCCACAAAATTTCTTTTAATCTAAACAGGGAGTGCACGCCCGTGCTAGATGACACACACCCCGTGTGTGGTCACACACGCCCATGTGCTCACACCGTGCCCAAAAACCACAACATTCTGCCAAAACTCACATGGCTAGGGCATGCCCAAGTGAAATAGGGGCACGCTGTACCCTTACAACATACCCGTGTCTTCTGCCCGTGGGGAGTTACTTACTAATTGAGCACTGTCTGAACACACCCGTGTCCCTACCATGTGTCTTACACAGTTCATGCACACGATCCTGGGATTCACCCATGGTCTATTCTAATTAGTAATAATAAGGTGCAGGGTTAGCACGACCTAGACACACGCCCGTGTGTCTACCCGTGTGGCACATGAAGGCTATTTGCCAGGCTTCTAGCATCCTTATATCTTACTCTACATGGGTTTATTCAACAAACTAACAAACCTCTCTTAATCCATATGCACTCACATTGATAACATTGAAATTTCATAAATGATAAAATATGTCATCATTCTTGGCAATTTACAATATTAATGTCTTAGCAAGAGCCAATACACCTTTGGTCAAAATAACAAAATAATCTAACTAGTCTAGTCCTATACATACCATATACAAAATCACTAATCTAATTATACCGAAGTAAGCAGATAGTGTGGGTGGTCTTCTAGTTATTGGCGTATCCCGGCTCGACTCTTAAGCCCTATAAGACAAGGGAAAAAGAGAGGAGTAAGCTTAAAGCTTAGTAAGTTCACATGAAAACAATATAACATTTTAAAATGAATGAACATTTTTATAGCATTATTTTCTAAGCAAGAAATCAATCTACATTCAGTATTAGGCTTACTTATTTCCTCTATTCACACATCCCAATCACATCACAAGCATAATGCATACATAGCCCACCAAGAAGGTTAATTGCGGTGGTATCGCACACAGCCCACCAGAAAGGTTAACAGATGATGGTATCGCACACAGCCCATCGTAATTAAACAACAAGGTGGTATCGCACTTAGCCCACCATCAAAATTTGATATAACACACCTACCTATCTATTCCATCATTCACACAAGAATTATTCATTAACTACCACTTTCTATCTACTTGAATTATACATGTTCTCAATTATGCTATGCACTGATTTACAACAATAATGTGCATGTAAAATGCATCGTTTACACGTAAACTTACCTCGATGCAAAACGTGTTAGCTAGCGATTTACTCGATCACCTTGCCTTTCCCACGGTCAAGGTTGATTCCGTGCTCTTCTTGATCATAATAATGAAGTTCGTTCATTTAGGACATTCTATAATTAATATACATCAAATTCTACACTTGGGCAAAAATGACTATTTTACCCTTATACCATGGCAAAATTACGATTTTACCCCTAAGCTCGTGAATCATTTTTCACCACATTTTTTAAATAACCAAGCATAGATGAAAATTTATTTATCTTACAACTACTCACCATTCCAACTATTTCATGCATTTATGACACAAATTGAATCTTTGCATTCAAGCCCTATTTAGGTGTTTTCATGCTAGCACCATTCATAAAAGTTGTTTCTCACCTCCATAC
The DNA here is from genome assembly GCA_025506655.1 of Gossypium rotundifolium. Classification (NCBI taxonomy): domain Eukaryota; kingdom Viridiplantae; phylum Streptophyta; class Magnoliopsida; order Malvales; family Malvaceae; genus Gossypium; species Gossypium rotundifolium. The sequence continues at coordinate 59,071,658 of CP106728.1, read as the reverse complement.
CATTCATTTTCTTCCATAAAAACTCAGCTAACAACATAAATACTCTCATGGCATGTCTCTATACTTTCAACCATATCTCAAATTAGTCCCCTCATTAGCTAGCTTAAGCTTTGGGGACTCCAAAAACACAAAAATCATCAATTAAAACCACCTAAATCACTTACTAGCAAAGAGATGGCTTGGCTAAAAGTTTGAACTCCCAAATGCCCTATTTCCTCTTCAATTTTCAGTAGAAAGAGATGAATGAATAGTAAAAGATGATAGTTTTTCTCTTCCCTTTATTTTATTCATCTTTTCTCACCTAATTTCACCCAATTTGACTACAATTAATGCTCTTGTTCACTTTTGTTATCTATGGCCAGCCAATACATCCTCTAGGTCCTAATTGCACTTTAAGGACCTCCAATTTAGTAATCTATGGCTATTGGACTCCTCTACCTTGAAAAATAGAACTTTCGTACTTTATGCGATTTAGTCCTTTTTCACAATTAAGCATGCTATCACTCAAATTAAAGCACCAAAATTTTCACATAGCCATATATTAATACCATAACACATAAAATAATACTAAAATAATTTCCTCAACCTCGGATTAGTGGTCCCGAGACCACTATTCTGACTAGCCCTAAAATCGGGCTGTTACAACTCTCCCCGTTTTGGGATTTTCGCCCTCGAAAATCTTACCGGTAAAGAGGTTTGGATATTGCTCTCTCATGGCTTCTTCCGATTCCCACGTAGCTTCTTCTACACCATGCTTTTGCCACAACACTTTTGCTAAGACTTTGTCCTTATTCCTCAACTGTTTCACTTTTCAAGCCAAGATTTTAATCGGCTCTTCCTCATATGTCATGTCCGGCCGTATCTTAATTTCCGTGGGAGAAACCACATGCGAAGGATTGGAACGATAACGCCTTAGCATTGATACATGGAACACATTATGAATTTTCTCTAACTCTACCAGTAGAGCCAACCGATATGCCACTGGCCCAATCCTTTTGGTAATTTCGTATGGCCCTATGAATCTTGGACTCGATTTACCCTTTCAACCAAATCTCAATATTTTCTTCCATGGCGACACTTTCAAAAATACTTTGTCACCCACTTGAAACTCAATTTCTTTTCTTTTCAAGTCCGTGTACTACTTTTGTTGGTCTAAAGTAGCTTTCAAACTATCCCGAATCAATTCACTTTTTCCTCAGTTTCTTTAACTAAATCAATCCCATGGATTTGCTTCTCACCCAACTCAGTCTAATATAGAGGAGTCTGACACTTACGACCATATAAGGCCTTATACGGTGCCATCCCTATGCTCGATTGATAACTATTGTTGTAAGCAAATTCGACCAAAGGTAGGTATCTTTCCCAACTACCTTTGAATTCTAACACACAACATCGGAGCATATCTTCAAGAACTTGGATTACTCTCTCAAACTGACCATCAGCTTGAGGATGAAAAGCAGTACTAAAATTCAACCTTGTACTTCAGGCCTCTTGTAGCTTCTTCCAAAACCTCGAAGTAAATCTCGGGTCTCTATCCAAGATAATGGATATAGGCACTCCATGTAATCTTGCTACCTCTGCAATATACAACTCGGCTAACTTATCTAGTGAATAATCAATACGTACTGGTATAAAATGAGTCGACTTCGTTAACCTATCAACAATAACCCATATAGCATCTTTCTTTTTTGATATCGAAGGCAACCCCGTCACGAAGTCCATGGTGATCCGATCCCACTTCCACTCGGGAACCATCACTGGTAGAAGTAATCCCGAAGGCACCTAATGCTCGGCTTTCACTTGTTGACAAATCAGACATCTTGTTACATACTCCAAGATGTCTCTTTTCATTCCTAGCCACCAATAGAATTTCTTCAGATCATTGTACATTTTCGTACTGCTCGGGTGTACTGACAAATGACTATTATGTGCGTCTTGTAAAATTTCTCAGATTAACTCATCATCTTTAGGTACACAAATTCTATCATGGAACATTAAACAACCGTTCGAATTTATCCAAAATTCAGAATCAGCTCCTGATTCACACTTTGCTCTTTTAGCTAACATCTCACTATCATTCCTTTGAGCTTCACATATTTGTTGGAAAAATAGTGGCTTAGATCTCAACTCAGCCAGTATAGTACCATCATCGGACAATGACAAACTCGTGCTCATAGTTCTCAAAGCATACAAAGATTTTCTACTTAAAGCATCTACAACTATATTTGCTTTCCCCGGGTGGTAATCGATCACTAGCTCGTAGTCTTTCAATAATTCAAGCCATCGTCGTTGCCGTAAATTTAACTCTTTTTGATTCATCAAGTACCTCAAACTCTTATGATTCGTAAAAATTTGACACTTCTCACCATATAAATAATGTCGCCAAATCTTTAACGCGAAAACGGTTGCAGCCAACTCTAGGTCATGAGTCGGATAATTCTTCTCATGTGGTTTTAGCTGTCTTGAGACGTAAGCGACCATCTTACCCTCTTGCATCAACACACAACTGAGACCATTTAAGGACGCGTCACTGTAGACTACAAACTCCTTTCCTGCTCAGGCTGTACCAAAATCGGTGCTTCTGTCAACAACGTTTTCAATCTCTCAAAACTCTGTTGGCATTTTTCAGTCCATTTAAACTTAACATCCTTCTACAATAATTTCATCATCGGAGTAGCAATCATAGAAAATCCCTCTACGAACCGCCTATAGTACCTCGCCAAACCCAGAAAGCTTCTGACTTCTGACATGTTCCTTGGCGGTTTCCACTCCACAATAGCCGAGATCTTTCTCGGATCAACTCTAATGCCTTCCCCTGACACAACATGTCCTAGGAATCCGACCCCCTTGGAGCCAAAACTCGCTCTTGCTAAATTTAGCATATAATTGCTTGTCTCTCAAGGTCTGCAAGACAATTCTCAAATGCTTTGCATGACCACACTCATCTCGGGAGTAGACCAATATGTCATCGATAAAAACAACTACGAACTTGTCCAAATACGATCAGAAGATATGGTTTATTAAGTCCATAAAAATCGCAGGAGCATTCGTTAAACCGAATGGCATGACCAGAAACACATAATGGCCATACCTCATCCTAAATGTTGTTTTCGGCACGTCTTGTTCCTTAATTCTTAGCTGATAATATCCGGATCTCAAATCAATTTTGGAGAACACCATAGCTCCCTTCAGTTGATCAAATAGATCATCTATCCTCGGTAAAGGATACCTATTTTTCACCGTCACCTTGTTGAGCTGTCTGTAGTCTATACACAATCTCATCGATCCATCTTTCTTTTTCACAAATAATACTGGAGCACCCCACGGCGAAAAGCTTGGTCTTGCGAAACCTTTATCCGTCAACTCTTGCAACTGGACCTTCAGTTCTTTCAAATCCAACGACGCCATCCTATACGCAGCGATGGAAATAGGTGCCATTCCGGAACTAACTCAATTCCGAACTCAACCTCTCTGATTGGAGGTAGTCCAGGTAACTCTTTTGGGAATACATCTGAATACTCACATACAATGGGCATGGTTTCAACCTTTGCCTCAGACTCTTGACTATTCAGTACAAAGGCAAGATACGACTCACATCCTTTTCTCAAATATTTCTAAGCTACCATGGAAGAAATCATCACTGGTAAGTTATCTGACTCACCTGATTCAACCCGAATAACATCTCCATTTTCACACTTCAATTCAATAAATTTACTACCAAAATTCACTAAAACTCTATGGGCAGTCAACCAGTCCATACCAAGAATCAAGTCAAACTCATCAAACGGCAGCAACATAAAGTTTGCCGAAAAATAATGACCCTAATCACAAAGGACGCCTCGCACACCTTATCAACTAACACTTGTTTTCTTAGGGGGTTTGATACTTTTATCACAAATTCAGTAGACTCAATAGTCATACTCAAACTAAATGCCAATCCCATACAAATATAAGAATGGGTCGACCCCGGTTCAATCAAAGTAATAACAGAGGTGTCATAGAGAGAAAATGTACCCGTTATTACATCCGGCGACGATGCCTCTTCTCGAGTGCGAACAACATAGGTTCTTGTTGGTGCCCGACCCTCTGACCTCACAGCGGTGTCTTGTGATACACCTCTACCACTAGTCCCACCTCCCGGGTTCTTTTGAGGCCTACTTCTAAAAGATGTACTGCTTGATTTTACCTCTTGCTTCTTTTTCTTGTCATCTCTTTCAAGACAGTTTCGAATGAAATGGTTGGGGGATCCACACTTGTAGCAATTTCGATTATTTCCTCAACACTCCCTAGTGTGATGTCTACCACAACTTGGGCACTCTGGCTTGGACTTTGGATTGCCCACACTTGCCATTGAGGTGGTCTGAACTCTTGAACCCGAATATGTATTACCTCGATCTCTCTGCGAATACCCAATGGACGTAGTCATCCGAGGGTTCCCTTCTCTAGACCTTTTCGATTGAGATTGGTTTGACTTGCTTATCAGCCTCTTCCTCGCATCACGAGCCTCACTCAGGGCTTTCCTCTTTTCCTTACTCAATTCTTCAGCCTTACTAGCCCGATCCACCAGTATCACAAATTCTTTTCGTTTTAAGATCCCAACTAAAAGTTTGATGTCTTCATTTAACCCATCTTCAAACCTCTTGCATAGGGTAGCCTCCATGGATACAAATTCTTATGCATACTTACTGAGCTGAACAAATTCACGTTCATATTCTGCCACAGTCATTTTTCCTTGTTTTAACCCAAGGAATTCCTTCCGCTTCTGATCTATAAACCTTTGACTTATATACTTTTTTCGGAACTCTTCCAAGAAAAAGTCCCACGTTACCCTCTCTTTAGAAACTACTGACGTCAACGTTTTTCACCAATAGTATGCCGAGTCCCTCAACAAAGATACAGCGCATTTCAAACTCTCCTCGGATGTACAGGAGAGTTCATCAAAAACCCTCATTGAGTTCTCAAGCCAGAACTCCGCCCGCTCAAGGTCATCATCTTTGTTAGCTCTAAAATCTTCAGCCCCTTGCTTCCGAATTTTATCTATCGGGGGCTTATTTGTCCTCACTATTTCTACACCTTGGGAAGCCACAGGAACTGGCTGAGGTATATGAGGAGATGGAGGAGGTTGAGCATTAGGATTAGCTCGTACATACTCGGTGTACCAATTGCTCATCATTTGGAGAAAGGCTTCTCGAGCCTCTTCTCCTTGACCCCCAGTCTCGGGTTTACTTTGCACAGGCGCGGTCCCTTGTGCAAGAGTCGGCGCATTACTAGCTGCGTAATCAGCAGTCGATTGATCGGAATCCATATACTACATAAAATAAATTTTTAAAATCATCAGAAGCCACTACACTATCATTATACGCTTATAGCATGTATAGCTAGACTCCTACACACGCTACGGTAGTCCTAAAACCGACTAAAACATAGCTCTGATACCACTAAATGTAACACCTCTTGCCCGTAATCCCCGTTAAAATCAGGCACGAGACATTACCGAACAATTTACCTGATCGCCACTTAGGTTCAACGTGACTACTCTTCTCGAATCGCTTCAACTACTTCACACTCGACCTATGAGATCTTAATTGTACCTACGAGAACTCTCGAGATCATATCGAAAGTTTTACGGTCCATAAAATTTCTTTTAATCTAAACAGGGAGTGCACGTGCTAGATGACACACACACCCGTGTGTGGTCACTCACGCCCATGTGCTAACACCGTGCCGAAAAACCCCAACATTCTGCCAAAACTCACACGGCTAGGGCACGCCCAAGTGAAATGGGGGCACGCCCGTGTACACTTACAACATACCTGTGTCTTCCGCCCGTGGGGAGTTACTGACTAATTGAGCACGGCCTGGACACACCTGTGTCCCTACCATGTGTCTTACACGGTTCATGCACACGACCGTGGGATTCACTCGTGGTCTATTCTAATTAGTAATAATAAGGTGTAGGGTTAGCACGGCCTAGACACATGCCCGTGTGTCTACCCGTGTGGTACATAAAGGCTATTTGCCAGGCTTCTAGCATCCCTATATCTTACTCTACATGGGTTTATTCAACAAACTAACAAACCTTTCTTAATCCACATGCACTCACATTGATAACATTGAAATTTCATAAATGATAAAATATGCCATCATTCTTGGCAATTTACAAAATTAATGTCTTAGCAAGAGCCAATACACCTTTGGTCAAAATAACAAAATAATCTAACTAGTCTAGTCCTATACATGCCATATACAAAATCACTAATCTAATTATACCGAAGTAAGTAGATAGTGTGGGCGGTCTTTTAGTTATCGGCGTATCCCGGCTCGACTCTTAAGCCCTATAAGACAAGGGAAAAAGAGAGGAGTAAGCTTAAAGCTTAGTAAGTTCACATGTAAACAATATAACACTTTAAAATGAATGAACATTTTTATAGCATTATTTTCTAAGTAAGAAATCAATCTACATTCAGTATTAGGCTTACCCATTTCCTCCATTCACATATCCCAACCAGATCACAAGCATGATGCATGCATTCAATAACGGTTTCCCTACACTAAGCATCATAAGGTCACTTAATGTAACACATCACCATCTCAAAATACATTACCCGGTGGTTTCGCACTTAGCCCACCATCAGTCTTCATTAAGGTGGTATCGCACATAGCCCACCAAGAAGGTTAATTGCAGTGGTATTGCACACATCCCACCAGAAAGGTTAATAGATGATGGTATCGCACACAGCCCATCGTAATTAAACAACAAGGTGGTATCGCACTTAGCCCACCATCAAAATTTGATATGACACACCTACCTATCTATTCCATCATTCACACAAGAATTATTCATTAACTACCACTTTCTATCTACTTGAATTATGCATGTTCTCAATTATGCTATGCACTGATTTACAACAATAATGTGCATGTAAAATGCATCGTTTACACGTAAACTTACCTCGATGCAAAACGTGTTAGCTAGCGATTTACTCGATCACCTTTCCTTTCCCACGGCCAAGATTGATTTCGCACTCTTCTTGATCTATAATAATGAAATTTGTTCATTTAGGACATTCTATGATTAATATACATCAAATTCTACACTTGGGCAAAAATAACTATTTTACCCTTATACCATGGTAAAATTACGATTTTGCCCCTAAGCTCATGAATCATTTTTCACCATATTTTCTAAATAAACAAGCATATATGATCATTTATTTCTCTTACAACTACTCACCATTTCAACTATTTCATGCATTTATGACACAAATTGAATCTTTGCATTCAAGCCCTATTTAGGTGTTTTCATGCTAACACCATTCATAAAAGTTGTTTCTCACCTCCCTACCATTCATTTTTTTCCATAAAAACTCAGCTAACAACATAAATACTCTCATGGCAAGTCTCTAGACTTTCAACCATATCTCAAATTAGTCCCCTCATTAGCTAGCTTAAGCTTTGGGGACTCCAAAAACACAAAAATCATCAATTAAAACCACCTAAATCACTTACTAGCAAAGAGATGGCTTGGCTGAAAGTTTGAACTCCAAAATGCCCTATTTCCTCTTTAATTTTCGGTAGAAAGAGATGAATGAATAGTAAAAGATGATAATTTTTCTCTTCTCTTTATTTTATTCATCTTTTCTCACCTAATTTCACCCAATTTGACTACAATTAATGCTCTTGTCCCCTTTTGCTATCTATGGCTGGCCAATACATCCTTTAGGTCCTAATTGTACTTTAAGGACCTCCAATTTAGTAATCTATGGCTGTTGGAATCCTCTACCTTGAAAAATAGAACTTTCACACTTTGTGCGATTTAGTCCTTTTTCACAATTAAGCATGCTATCACTCAAATTAAAGCACCAAAATTTTCACATAGCCATATATTAATACCATAACACATAAAATAATACTAAAATAATTTCCTCAACCTCGGATTAGTGGTCCCGAGACCACTATTCTAACTAGCCCCAAAATCGGACTGTTACAAGATATCTGAGGTTAGAATTAATGTTTCAAATCCGATGGGACATTGATGATAGTAAAAGTATGTAGACGGTGCCCTATTGAGATTCAAGGTAAAATATTTTCATCCAATTTACTATTGATGCCATTTGACTGATTTGATGTGATTTTTGGAATGGATTGGTTGTCAAATCATGGTGTAATTCTTCATTTCTTGAAGAAAAAAAGTTTATGATACAATATTCAAATGGTGAAGAGACAGAAGCGAAAGGTATGAAACTAGTTAGTCCTGCCCGAATAATCTCAACAATAAAGGCAGATAAGTTGATTAACCAGGGTTGTGAAGTATTTCTTGCTTATGTTATAAATTCAATTACAAAAAGTTAAAAATTGGAGGAAATTCATACGGTGTGTGAATTTCCTGATGTGTTTTTGGAATAATTACGGGGACTTCCACTTGATCGAAAGGTGGAGTTTGCAATTGAATTTTATTCGAAAACTACTCTAGTATCTATTGCCCCTTATTGCATGTTGTCAAAAGAATTGAAAGAATTGAAAGCATAGTTACAAGATTTATTAGATCGAGGTTTTATGCAACCCAGCGTATCACCATGGGGCACACCAGTGTTGTTTGTAAAGAAGAAAGATGGTTCGTTGTACTTGTGTATCGATTATCGACAGTTAAACAAGGTGACAACAAAGAATAAATGTCCTTTGCCTCGTATTGATGATTTATTCGATCAATTGAAAAGTGCATTAGTATTTTCTAAAATTGATCTGAGATCTGGTTATTACCAATTGAAGTGAAAGAAAGTGATATATCGAATATTGCTTTTCAAACCAGATATGGACATTATGAATTTTCGGTGATGAATTTTAGGCTGACTAATGCTTTTGCTGCATTCATGGATCTCATGAATCATATTTTCCAACCATATTTAGATCGGTTTGTAGTAGCTTTTATTGACGATATTTTAAGTTATTCAAAGACTGAGGAGGAGCATGATCAATATTTAAGGATTGTACTGTAGGAATTACGAGAAAAGTAACTTTATGGGAAACTTAGAAAATGTGAGTTTTGGTTATCTGAGGTAGTGTTCCTTAGGCATATGGTCTCGGCCGAAGGTATCCGTGTAGATCCTAAGAGAGTTGAGCCCATTTTGGAATGGAAACAACTTAAAAATGTTTCAGAGATCCGCAACTTTTGGGATTAGCGGGGTACTATCGGAGATTCATTGAAGGATTTTCAAAGATAGCTTTGCCCCTGACTCGACTACTCCAGAAGAATGTATTATTCAAATGGGATGAGCGGTGTTAGGAAAGCTTTGATATGCTTAAGAAATTGTTGACAAAGGCTTCAGTGTTAACACTTCCAGAATTGGGAAAGGAGTTTGTGGTATATAGTAATGTTTCACTTAGTGGTCTTGGTAGCATTTTGATGCAAGATAGAAAAGTGATTCCATTTACTTCATGATAACTAAGACCATATGAACACAACAATCTGACACATGATTTAGAATTGGCATTACTGGTTTTTGCATTAAAAATTTGGAGACATTGTTTATATGTTGAAAAGTGCTACATCTACACAGATCATAAAAGCTTGAAATATCTTCTCACCTAGAAAGAATTGAACTTGAGACAACGTCGTGGGATAGAGCTGTTAAAAGATTACAATTGTGTGATTGATTATCATCCAGTTAAAGCAAATGTTGTTGTTGATACTTTCAATCAAAAATCACTTGCTGATTTGAGATCAATGTTTGTACAGTTGAGTGTTTGTGATGATAGTGCATTATTAACAGAATTAAAAGTGAAGCCAAAGTTAATTGAGAAAATTAGAGAGGCTCAGCAAAATGATGATAAGGTGATGGAAAATGAAGATCAATTGATGTGTCTCTAACTAACTACGATCACAACAATGGGAGGCGCACCTATCGTTTAATAGTATAGTTATGGTAAGATAGGAAATATCGTATCCATAAGGACCAAGAGTACTAGTAATTACTATCTTCTTATTATCTAGCCTAAGAATTGGAGTGATTTCTTTTAAACTAAAATTAATTAAAAGCACGACAGATAGTGAATTGGGAAAATACTTTTTAGACAACTTTATGAGAGAGACAATACCCAAGGAAGAATCCACCTAGACTTCACTTATTACTTTTGATTCATACGATTTATTCACTTGGATTAATCCATAAAAATCCCTAAATTATGTTAATATCTCTTTCAAGACTAAGAACAACTGACTTTAGGTTGATTAATTGAAATCACTTTCTAATTAAAACCCCTACTATCGCATTAACTCGATCTATGGACTCCCTTATTAGATTTAACTCTAATCTGGTAGATTTACGTCATCCTATATCTAGGATTGCATTCAACTCCGTTTAATTTTGTTGATCTACTCTTAAACAAGGAATTTTGCTCCTCCGCATAAGCACATTAGACTTGAATCAATAACCTGAATTATTAAAACAAGAATAAGAACTCACAATTAAGAATAAGAACAAATATTTATCTTATAAATCAAATAGTAATAAGATCCGTCTTAGGTTTCATCCCCTTATGTATTGAAGGGATTTAGTTCAAACTGATAGAGGAAAACATCTTAAAATAAGGAAAACTACAAAACATAAGAAAACCCAAAAACTTCAAGAGAAATTAATAGGAGATCTTCAGTCTTGATGGAGATCCTCCTTCCAAGCTGCTTCCAATGGTTGTCTTCAAGTATTTTCTACCTTCTACTCTGCGTGTCCATTTAGGTTCTCCCTTGGGGTGTTTATATAGGCTTTGGAACGCCTTTCTTGGCCCACAAGTACCCTTTTTCGAATAGAATTAAACTTGGGTTTGAAAGGGACACACCCGTGTTATATAGCTTAGGCCGTGCTTGATTCTGCTCGCCACACACGGCCATGTGGTCTTCCAGTGTGCTATAGTCCAAGCCATGTTCGATTTTGCTTGCCACACACGACCATGTGGTCTGACCGTGTGTGATAGTCCAGGTCGAGTTAGGCCCATTTTGTTCCTTTTTGGCCCATTTCTCGTTCTTTTCGACTCCCTAAGCTCTCCTGAGTGTAAAACATGAAATTAAAGGATTAGGAGCATCAAATTCATCAAATATAATGAAAATTCATCTAAAAATAATCCAAGCATGGGGTCAAAATATGTATACATTATGGTTTATCAAATATCTCCACACTTAAGCGTTTGCTTGTCCTCAAGCAAAAACCTCAACTCACAATTAAAATTAACTTCCTCAATTCATAATTCTCATCCATAATGTTTCATCATAATTCACAGATAATTCATACATTGATAATTTAACTAAAAGATCCATAAAGATTTAAACAATCTAAGTCATACATTTTTATAGCACGAAAACATAGGTGTTTCCCCTTATCTAAATAATTACCTTTAATTCAAAACTGACAAGATATGACATCCTCACTAAAGATTCACTCAAATCACTCAAAGTGTTTAAGGTTCAAAAAAATTAAGCACTCAAAAGTCAAACATGAAAAGTTATTACCATAAGCTCGCATGAAAATCAAATCTCCACCACTATAAAATGAGATGGTACACCAATCAAAAAGTTTTTAAAAGGGTTGTAATGGGGCTTGGGTTAAAGGTGTGGATACATGCTAAAAAAGAAGGTTAAAATCGAGATTGAATTGACAATTTACCTAACTAGAAAAATAAACTAATACTGAATAATTACATTAATTGAAAGCTTAATAATAACATGAGCTTCATCTCAAAATGTGAAATTAACTGGTTAAACATAAAAATAATATTTCAAATTTTTTATTTTTTTTTAAAGAATAAGAACAAGTTATAAGATGAATTTAACAAGTGGAATAAAGAAAATAGTTAGGCAACTGATCAAATCAAATCTCGACAAAAGGGGATTCAATAAAGTAGGAGAAGCAAAAATTTTGGTTTTAGGTTAATATTAATAGGTGAGTCAAGAAACGATTTATTAAGCTCAATGGGTTCACTAGGGGTCAATTATGAAGGTAGGATTTTAATGGAATATGTGGGTTAAAAACCTAGGTGCCTTTATCATCTCAGTATATCAAATCAAAAGTGTGGCCTCGATATGCATAATCGAAGCAAGTTCTAGGATAACAAATCAATATTGACACACTCATAACCAATAAAGTGAGCAAGAAAAATATATGCTCTAAAAGGCTCAAAGTCTCACATAATTTATGGTTTTCGATGTCAACCTTGCAAATTTCAAACTTCAAGGTAATATTTAAATTTAGGAAACAACTTAAAAAATTTTAATTACGAAAAGAGACTTATCATGCTTGATTCTCTAATGTCTTAAAGTTTAAACCATCAATGCACAATTACCTATGAATTAATCCAAAACATATCAATAAAAATCATAAGTTAATAGAAATTTTATTCTAATAGTAATATGAGAAAATTTACTTAAGAACAAGACATAATTCAGGGATTTTTCAAATAATACTATAATTAACTTCCCCACACTTAAGATATACATTGTCCTCAATGTACAAAGATAGATAATGACAATATAGTAAGAAAATCATAAGATAGGGGGAGAAGTGAAACTTCTTGAATTTTGGATGGAATCCTTAGAAAGTGAAAATTGTAAAAATAGATCCACTGAAAAGCATGATGAACTAGGCAGAGGTGAAGGTAGGGGAGAATACTCTCATATTTTGTCCGTTCCTTAGTAGCACCTTGAACCTTTTGACACTGTGGAGTCATCAGTAAAGTTTTAAGGACTATTATTAATGTACTTTGTAATGGGTACTCGATAATAAACAACCATAGATATAAAGGAATCAAAATATACTAATATAAATTAAAGATAAGAAAGATAAAGAGAAAGAGTTTAAAATTTAAAATAAAAGAAAAAAATAAATGGACTCAAAGGTCCTCATCAGCAGATGGATTGCGAGGTGGAGGTGGTGGTGATATGTGAAAATGCTGACAAATTTGTTGTAGAGTTGCCTCAATGTCGTTGAATCGTTGAGCGTTGTCATTAAATTATTGAGTGCAGCACTGCTCGAAACGAGTGAGGCGCTCAGAGATGTCATTAATGAAGCAGTCGCATGAGCTGGTCGGTGAGGCGGTGGTGGCGCAGAAGATGCCTACTCATGTTGTAAAGGGACATCATCAGTAATGTCCTCTAGGTCGTCCTGATCAGTAGCTAGTGATAGATGGTACTGAGGAGGACCAAACCCACGGCGACGCTCAATCATCCTCATATTAAGCATCGTCGCCATGCCCTATGGGGACATCTGCCCAACGAGCGTGAGTGAGAAGTACTGAGCTGTGGCGTTGAGGAGACCAAAGTACCTAGCCAGGTGCATCACATAGGGGCCAATGGATAGGATTCCTCATCGATGTCGTTCTGTCTGATGCTGAATGGCGAGGGTGATGAAGTAAGCTAATTTAAACACGTGCCTATGCGCCATGCACCATAAAAAGTAGGCATCGTGAGTGTTGAAGATGCCAATGCTCTCTCGCTGACTCGTCAAAGTATGAGCCAAGATAGCATGTAAGTACCGCAAGGATGGGGCGAGAGTTGATGCCTTGGAGCGACTGGGGTCATAGGTGGCCGAGGCAGGGACTAAGTCCCTCCAATAGGACGAAGGAGAGTAGTGGATATGGCGATGAAGGTCTTCGAAGTTGTCGTCCTCCATGAATTCCTTGGTGTAAAGTCCCAAGGCGACCCTAAACTCTAGAATACTCAGCTTTCGCACTAGGCCCCCAAGGCGGAATTGGACTGTGCTGGGGTCGTCAAAATTTGTCATGGCCATTTGAAGGTGGAAGGTGGAATAGAGTTCCAAAGTAAGCTCTAAATAGGTCTACTCGAATATCTTGAAAAAGTCCCCCCATGGATCAGTATTCAGTAGGGCCCGGACTACGTCAGCTAGCTGGACCTACTCTAAGGCGGTCCAATCAATACATCTCCCCACGCCTAGGGGCCGTGCATGAAGTATCTGAAAGAGTTCCTCTTGGGGTCCCAGGGGAAACTACAGAAAAGGGTGGCGTACTTCGGTAGATACACTTGCAGAGGTAGCTCCGGATCCCTTCCGCTTTTTCAAAGCGGGGACAACGGTTTTTTTTCCACGTGGGGGTGTCATTACGTACCTGAGAATGCAAAAGTTTATCAATAATTCAAGAATCGTTGCCAGCCAAAAATGTAATATCTTGGTAGTCCTAAATAATAGTATAATCTTAAAAAAATAATGCTAAAATCAGATATGGGAGTTTAGACAGTAAAAATTTATGGGAGGCTTAATACAATAGCATTAGCAATGGAATCTTTAAAAGGAATAACTAAAATGAAATTCATGAAATTAACAAGATCACTAGTAAGTAGTAGAATAAGTAAAATTTAGTAATAAAAATTAAACTAAATAGAGTAAACAAATTAGAAATAGAAATCTAAATAAAAATAATAATAAAATCAAATCAAATTAATAAATATAAATGAAAGAAAGAAGTAAAAATGGGAAAGAGAGGTGAACCGACGGAAGGCGGTGGTTGGAGCATGGACGTTACGGTGGCATACGGGCGTAGTGGTCATACACGGGCGTGGACTATGGGGCTGGTATGCATGGGAAAGAAAGGGAAAGGGAAAGGGGAAAGGAAAAATGAGGGAAGGACGAGAAAGGGGAGGCGAAGGGAGGAGGAGGAGTCGACGATGGCTGGAATAGGGGAGGAGTGAGGTTATTTGGATGAGAACGGCTAGGGTTTTTTGGGGGAAATTTTTGGGGAGAAGATGAACAGTAGGGGGTTTAAATAGGGATTGGGGCACACGATCAGTGGCCACACCCGTGTGCCCTGTTTTTAGCCCGTGTGTTTCGTAAAGGTCGTATCTGAGTTTTGGCCCACGCCTGTGTTCCCTGGGCGTGTTGGGTCACACGGTCGAATCGCACGGCAGTGAGATGCTTCGTTCGTTTTGCCCACACCCATGTAGAGGTTTGCACTCCCGTGTTAATTAATTAGTATCAACCACGGCTATAGGCATGGGCGTGTCGCACGCCCGTGTGATTTACTCAGTTTCAACCACGGCTTCTGGGCACGGGCGTGTCTCACACCCGTTTCATTTACTCAATGTCTCCCAAGATCGTGTCGCATGCCCATGTGGATTTCTCTCATCCTATGGTCTTTGTTCAGTTTCGACCATGGCTGCATCGCACGACCGTGGCAGTTTATCGCAGCCCGTGTTTTAGGGAAAATTTTTGTCCTATTTCCACATGGTCTTTGCCACGCCGATGTACCTATTCATGGTGTCCACACAGCCACAGCCACGCCCGTGTGTAAGGCCGTGTGGGTAGGGAATCCTGTGCTTTATTAATTTGGTTAGTTTTTAGTTAGGTGCTGAGAATCAAAAATATAGACATTAGTGAGGTTAGTGCTCGGGTTGCCTCCTGAGAAGCTCTTTTTTAAAGTCTTAAGCTAGACTTACCTTGTTGTCATCTCTATATGAAGTTTTACGGAGCTGAAGCTCCTCTCTCATATCCCTTAAATCTTCACCATTATATAGTTTAAGTTGTTGACGATTTACCTTGAATATATCATAAGTCGGATGAGTTACCTCAACTGTGCCATAGGGAAAAATGGTTTTGATTACGAATAGACCTGGCCATCTTGATTTCATCTTTCCAGGAAACAAGATATCCAACTTTAAATTCCTTCGGTTGCTTCAAACGAGCATCATGGCGTCGCTTTGTTGCTTCCTTATATAATCATGAGTTCTCGTAGGCATTAGCTCGCAACTCATCATGTCGTTCAACTGCATCATTCTTTTCTCACCTGCAAGTTTAAGATCATAGTTTAAGAATTTTATAGCCCAAAATGCTTTGTGCTATAATTCAAATGGTAGATAACAACTCTTTCCGTAGACAAGTCTGTATGGGGATGTTCCTATGGGAGTTTTAAAAGCGATTATATAGGCCCATGAAGCATCATCTACTTTTAATGCCCAATCTTTCCTGTTTGATTCTATGGTTTTCTCTAGAATACGCTTAAGCTCTCGATTGGCTACTTCAGCTTGTCCACGGGTTTGATGGTTATAAGGGGTAGCTGTTCTGTGGTGCACTCCATATTTCTTTAAGATTTTATCAAATTGAGTATTACAAAAATGAGTACCCCTATCACAAATAATTGCTCTAGGTGTTCCAAATCGAGAGAAGAGTTTCTTAAGAATTCTCACTACCACTCTAGCATCATTAGTAGGTAAAGCTTGAGCTTCCACCCATTTTGACATATAATCAACCGCTACTAAGATGTATTTATTCCCAAATGAGCTAGGGAATGGACCCATAAAATCAATACCCCATACATCAAATATTTCACATGATAGCCTATACATTTGAGGCATTTCATCACGTTTAGAGATATTACCTATTCTCTGACATCTATCACACTAAGTAACATACCTATTAGAGTCTTTGAACAGTGTGGGCCAACAAAAACATGATTCGAGTGTTTTATGTGCTATACTAGTCCCACTGTAATGTCCTCCTGTTAGTCCTGAATGGCAATGTTCTAGGATTTTACTTGCTTCTATCTTTGTAACACATCTCTAAATTACTTGATCTGCACATATACGAAAAAGAAAAGGGTCCTCCCAAAAATATTTTTTCACATCAGCAAAGAATTGCTTCTTTTGATGATGTGTTAAACCTTTTGGTTGGATGTTAGTAGCTAAGTAATTCGTAATATCTGCAAACCAAGGTACCTCGAAGTCAGATATATCAAAGAGTTTTTCTTCAGGAAACGAGTCATTTATCTCACTCTCATCGAGTTCTTTGATATGTGGATTTTCAAGCTTAGAAAGATGGTCTGCCGCAAGATTTTCAGTCCTTTCTTATCCTGAATTTCCAAATCAAATTCCTGCAAGAGTAAAATCCATCTTATGAGTTGAGGTTTTGCATCAGATTTAGTTAAAAGATAACGAAGAGCTGAATGGTTAGTGTAAACGACAACTTTAGATAATATCAAATACTGTCTAAATTTATCAAATGCAAAAACCAAAGCTAGAAATTCTTTTTCTGTGGTGGTGTAATTTTCTTGTGCGGCCGTCAATGTTTTGCTAGCGTAATAAATCGGCTGAAAATGCTTGTCTCTTCACTGTCCCAAAATCACACCTACTACAAAATTGCTCGCATCACATATTAGTTTAAAAGGCAAATTCCAATCAAGTGCAATTATTATTGGAGCATTTATTAATTTATTTTTGAGGGTATTAAAAGCATCTAAACATTCCTGATTAAAGTTGAAAGGCACATCTTTTTCTAGTAATTTCGTTAAAGGCTTAGCTATTTTAGAAAAATCCTTAATAAATCTTCTATAAAATCCAGCGTGTCCTAAAAAGCTTCTAATAGCCTTAATTGAACTAAGAGGAGGCAATTTTTTTTATGGTTTCAATTTTTGCTTTATCAACCTCAATCCCTTTACTAGAAATTTTGTGACCTAACACAATCCCTTCTCGAACCATAAAGTGACACTTTTCCCAATTAAGCACAAGGTTCGTTTCCTCACAACTCATTAGAACCTGTTTCAAAATTTTAAAGGCAAAGGTGGAAAAAATTACCAAATACTGAAAAGTCGTCCATAAATACCTCCATAATATCTTCCACAACTTCATCAAAGATGGCTAGCATGCAGTGCTGAACAGTAGCAGGAGCATTAAATAATCCAAAAGGCATTCTACGATAGGAAAACGTACCATATGGACATGTAAATGTTGTCTTTTCTTGATCCTCAGGAGCTATTGGGATTTGGAAGTAGCCCATGTCCGTCTAGGAAGCAATAGTACATATGCCCAGATAATCTTTCTAACATCTGATCAATGAAGGGTAAGGGAAAGTGATCTTTTCTCATGGCATCATTCAGCTTCCTATAGTCAATGCAAACTCTCTAACCTGTGACTGTTCTTGTTGGAATCAATTCGTTCTTCTCGTTGGCTACAATAGTCATGCCTCCCTTTTCTGGAACAACCTACACAGGACTTACCCAAGTACTGTTAGAAATAGAATAAATAACTCCAGCATCTAGAAGTTTAATTACCTCAGATTTAACAACTTCCTTGATGTTGGGATTTAATCGTCTTTGAGGTTGCACACATGGTTTATATTCATCTTCCATTAAAATTTTGTGGGTGCAAAACTATGGGCTTATCCCTTTAATGTCAGAAATCTTCCAAGCTATGGCTCTTTTATGCTCCTTTAGTACCTGTAGTAACTCGTCTTTCTCATTGGGTTCCAATTCTGAAGAAATAATTACCGGTAGTGTAGAATTATCTCCGAGGAGTGCATACTCTAAGTGATTTGGTAACTATTTCAATTCCAATTTTGGAGGCTCTTCAATAGAGGGTTTTTGTTTTAGTTCGTTGTTTATTTCAATGCCCTCATGCTTCTTTAGTCTTGGGGAAGAAGTATTCGAATTTAACTCAATTTGTATCTCCTCCATCTCATTGATATCGTCATCTGCCTCCTCACATTGGGTAAGACACAGTTCCAATATGTCTTTATGTATGATTTCCTGAAAAGAATCTTGAATAAAATGATCAATAGCGTCGAAAAAATAACAAGAATCATCTTGCTCTCTAAAGTATCGCATAGCATCATAAATTTTAAAAATAATTTCCTCGTCACCTACCCTGAGCACAAGTTTACCATCACCTACATTAATAACAACCCTAACAGTAGCTAAAAATAGGCGTCCTAAAATTAAATCACCTCAACGTCCTCATCCATGTCAAGCACAACAAAATCAACAGGGAATATGAATTTATCATCTTTTACCAAAACATCTTCAATAATTCCCCTAGGATATTTAATAGATCTATCAGCTAATTGGATACTCATCCTAGTGGATTTTGGTTCCCCAAGACCAAGCTGCTTGAACATTTTATAAGGCATTAAATTAATACTGGCACCTAAATCAGCTAATGCTTTCTCAATATTTAAACTACCAATTAAACAGGGAATAGTGAAACTTCTTGGATCTTTCAATTTGGTTGGTAGCTTTTTTTGGAGAATAGCTGAGCATTCCTCGTTAAGTTCCATGATTGATAGCTCTTCAAACTTCTTTTTATTTGTTAAAATCTCTTTTAAGAATTTTGTGTATGTCGGCATCTGTGAAATAGCTTCAACAAAAGGTAAGTTAATATGTAATTGTTTAAAAAAGTTCAAGAAATTTACTGAACTGTGCGTCCATGTGGTCTTTCTTTAACTTTGCAGGGTATGGGATCGGTGGTTTATACTCTTTAAGTATCGGTGTTACATTTTCATTTATTTCCTCACCCTTTGCCTTATCAGTTTCTTGTGGAATCTTCTTCCTTAGTGTAACTGCCTTCACATGCTCTTTTAGGTTAGGTTCGGTGTTACTACGTAAACTACCTGGTTGCCTTTCAGAAACTAACTTAGCTAGCTGTCCAATTTGATTCTCAAGCCCTTGAATCGATGCTTGCTAATTTTTCAACGCTATTTCGGTATTCTAAAAATGAGTTTCTGACACCGAAATAAACTTTGCTAGCATATCCTCAAGGTTCAGCTTCTTCTCCTATGGGTAGGGTTGTTGTTGAAAGCCTGGAGGGGGTTGTTGTCTCTGATTTCCTTGACCACCCCATGAAAAGTTTGGGTGGTTCCTCCAACCTAGATTGTAAGTGTTACTATAGGGATTATTCTGAGGTCTAGAATCATTATCCATATAGTTCATCTGTTTGCTTTCTATGTCAGGGTTGTAGGATGGATATTTTGTACTGTTCGTCCCTTCTCCAATTACATCGCACTGCATCACTGGATGTACCTGCGAAGAACCACACAAACCGTCAATCTTTTTACTTAAAAGCTCTACTTGGTTTGATAGCATGGTGACTACGTCGAGGTTAAAAACACTAGTGGCTTTTTTTGGCTTTGTTCTCATGACTTGTCACTGATAGTTATTTAGTGACATCTCCTCTATAAACTCATTAGTCGCTTCAGGGGTTTTATTATTTAGGGTTCCACCGGCTGCTGCATCAATCAATTACCTAGTTGAGGGGTTCACACTATTGTAAAAGGTTTGAACCTGTAACCATAATGGTAACCCATGGTGAGGGCATCTTCTTAGTAGATCTTTGTATCTCTCCCATGCATCATAAAGTGTTTCTAAACCCATCTGCACAAAAGAAGAGATGTCATTCATCAACTTAGTTGTTTTAGTCGGCAGAAAATATTAAAGTAAAAATTTCTCGGTCATTTGTTCCCATGTAGTGATTGATCCTCATGGTAACGAGTTCAACCACTATTTAGCTTTGTTCCTTAACGAGAAGGAAAACAACCGAAGGTGAATGGCATCATCAGAAATGCCATTTATTTTGAAAGTATCACAGAATTTTAGAAAATTTGCTAAATAAGTATTTGGGTCTTCGTCCTGCAAACCATCAAACTGAACAAACTGTTGGATCATTTGAATAGTGTTAGGTTTTAGTTCAAAATTATTTGCAGCAATAGAAGGTCTAACGATACTCGATTCAGCCTTAGTTAAATTAGGCTTAGCATAGTCGTACATAGTACGAGGGGCAGGATTTTCGGCAACCACCAGAGGGAGCGGATTATTATCAGCCATCTCATCGGTAGTATTAGTATCGTCCTCTTGCTCTTCCTCTATGTATTGTAAACTAATCCTTATCTCCCTACAATTTCTACGAGTGGTACTTTCTATCTCACTGTCAAAAAGCAAAGGTCCTGACGGGTTCCTTCTAGTCATAAATTAGAAATACCTGCCAGAAGCAAATAAAAGAAAAATTAGAAAAGTAAAAATAAAATAAAAATAAATTGTAATAAAATAAAACTAGCTAAAGTAATAAAAATTTAGTGTTCCTAATATCTTAATCCCGGGCAACGGTGCCAAAAACTTGATGTGTCTCTAACTAACTACGATCACAATAAAGGCAAGCGCACCTATCGTTTAATAGTATAATTATGGTAAGACTGAAAATATCGTATCCACAAGGACCAAGAGTACTAGTAATTACTATCTTCTTATTATCTAGCCTAAGAATTGGGTGATTTCTTTTAAACTAAAATTAATTAAAAGCACGACATAGAATGAATTGGGAAAATACTTTTTAGACAACATGAGAGAGGCAATACCTAAGGAAGAATCCACCTAGACTTCACTTATTACTTTTGATTCATACGATTTATTCACTTGAATTAATCCGTAGAAATACCTAAATTATGTTAATATCTCTTTCAAGACTAAGAACAACTGACTCTAGGTTTATTAATTGAAATCTCTTTCTAATTAAAACCCCTATTGTCGCATTAACTCGATCTATGGACACCCTTATTAGATTTGACTCTAATCCGACAGATTTACGTCGTCCCATATCTAGGATTGCATTCAACTCTGCTTAATTGTGTTGATTTACTCTTAAATAGGGACTTTTGCTCTTTGCATAAGCACATTCGACTTGAATCAATAACCTGAATTATTAAAACAAGAATAAGAACTCACAATTAAGAATAAGAACATGTATTTATCTTATAAATCAAATAGTAATAAAATCCATTTTAGGTTTCGTCCCCTTAGGTATTTAAGGGATTTAGTTCATACTGATAGAGGAAAACATCTTAAAATAAGGAAAACTACAGAACATAAGAAAACCCAAAAACTTTAAGAAAAATTGATAAGAGATCTTCAGTCATGATGGAAATCCTTCTTCCAAGCTACTTCCAATGGCTGTCTTCGAGTATTTTTTGCCTTCTACTTTGCATGTCTGTTTTAGGTTCTCCTTTAGGGTGTTTATATAAGCTTTGGAGTGCCTTTCTTGGCCCACAAGTACCCTTTTCCAAATATAATTAAACTTGGGTTCGACAGGGACACGCCCATGTGACACACCCGTGTTCTATAGCTTAGGCCATGCTTGATTCTGCTCACCACACAAGGCTGTGTGGTCTGCCCGTGTGCTATAGTCCAAGTCGTGTTCGATTTTGCTCGCAACACACTGACCGTGTGTGATAGTCCAGGTCGAGGTAGGCCCATTTGGCCCATTTCTCGTTCTTTTCAACTCCCTATATAACATCCCAAATTTGGGCCTAGTAGAATTGGGCCCATTGGGCCTTGGGCACGGGAGCGTTTAAAATTTTTAAGAATAAGAGAATGGCATTAGGGCAAGTTGGACCTATTAGGTGAGTGATTTTGGAAGGTTAAAGGGTTTCTATGAAGTCCCGGGGTCAAAATTTGGCTTTAGGGAAATTTTGGTTTTAGGTGAATAAAACCCTGAGAGTTAGTAGTAGGCTTTAAGAATAAAATGTGGAGGAAAATGACACAAGTGGAGTGTGTGGTGTAGTGGCGAAGTGATGCCATATAAGAGGCAATGGGGTGACGCCAAAAAGGAAGGAAGGGGGTCCAAGGTTCAAGTCTTAGCTCTTGCATTTTGGATTTCTTTTTAAATGGACTCTAGAATTTTTCAATAGGGTTATATTTAGTTGCGCATGATTTTATGTAACACCTCAAACCTGGCCCATAAGTTCCAACCGGATCTGGTATGCTACGGGTTTAATGTTAAAAACTTTACTTAGAATGGTTTTGACAAACTTTGTCATTCTTGTAGATATTCGTTAAATAGGTGGCACTTGTAGAAAATCTTTGTAATTTATTTTTTTTTTCAAAATGGAAGTTATTGAAATCATATTTGAAAATCCCATCTTTTTCCTTCCTTTAAAACATAAGTCTTGTTTATAAAATTTGAGAAGAAATAAACACTAACAAATATCAACTTAAACCTAAGTTACGGGGCCTTATTACATCAAATAATTCATGCATTTAAAACTTGAAATAAAGCAAAAAGTATAAAACAAACAACTTGATGGCCCCTCGAGTCCGTCTCGGCTCCCATGTCCATGATCTATTGCTCATCTGAAAGAGTAGAGAAAAGGAAAGCGTGAGTCACCAAGACTCAGTATATAAATCCTGAACACACTAACCTAAGGCCTACAAACACATTATGGGGCCTTGGCCCATACATAAAGGCAACAATCACAATACATGATAGACAATACATAATGAATGGCCCAACCCATCCTAGAATTTCATCCTCTACACACCAACCCGTGCCAACCATCACACCTTGGGGATTTCTACAATCAACCCTTCGTCCGCTACACACCACGTGGAACAGCCACCGATCACTGTGTGATCTAACATTTAAATTTGGTAGGATTTCTACCACCGGTCACCATGTGACCCATATTGCACTTCCCCTTTCATATTATATTCCCACCCCATGCATACATACACAAAAAGAACATCATACAGGCTTTCATAAGTCTCAATACACATAGAGATTTCCATGGTTGCATACCTAGCATCCTTGCCTAACCCTTTTAGGGTTTTAATCGACTGCCTACACAGCCACTTTTCGGCTTTTTAGCCCACTACACATAAAATACAATTAGAGAGTGTGTGTTAGAGATCTACACACCTAGTTACCGATAAAATGATACTTCCTATTTCGACCCTATCGTAGTCGACACAACTACTATCTGCCTAAGGTGTTGTTCAAAAGTCGGTCCACAACCAAGTGGCCAATCTCGAACGGAAGATACCGCTCATTTTTTAAACTTAGGAATTCTCTCCTTTGCCTGATCCTTATTTAATTCCATCACAAGTCCTTGTCAGAACTACTATCACAATATATGACCGTTAATCCTCATCATAAAGTTTA
Source organism: Gossypium rotundifolium (assembly GCA_025506655.1). Classification (NCBI taxonomy): domain Eukaryota; kingdom Viridiplantae; phylum Streptophyta; class Magnoliopsida; order Malvales; family Malvaceae; genus Gossypium; species Gossypium rotundifolium. The sequence continues at coordinate 59,047,972 of CP106728.1, read as the reverse complement.
GATCTTGTATATAATGAATGAATCTAGTAAAGATCTAGGGAAAATCTCCTTACCTTAAAATCCCAAAATTAGAGACTAACTATTTTCGATTTTTAGATCTAGACGACCAAGTTTCCTTCAAATCTCGGATTGCCGCCCAACATAGAACCATTAGACTATTAGTTTTTTGGCTTTTACCTTTCAAAAACCGAGAGAGAGATCTTAAGAGAAATTAAGAATCGACACTTACCTTATTAGAGGGAAATCGGCAACTCTTTGGGGATTCCGGCTTTTGAGAAAAATCAAAAAGAGAAGTTGATAAGAAGGAATCTTAAATTATTTCGGTTTTTAGTGGAAGAAATCGGTAAAGAGTAAGGATTGTTCGGCTTTCAAAGAAATAAAAAGAAAAGAAATAGGAGAGGGAGAGTTAAGAATTTCGGCACAGGTTAAGAAGAAAAAAGTAGGGTTCAAATGCCGGAGTTGGTGAGCTACTCCCCTCTATTTATAGAGATTTCGGCACCTACCTTAAAAACCCGAGAGTACCCTTCCTGATTACTAAAAGTCAAGATAATAAAAAGGGAAAATTCGGCACCCCTTCTTCATGGAGTAGCCGAATTCTTCACTCCTCTAGGTGGTGGATTTTCAGCCATCACCTTTCCTTGATAGCTCATATCTTTTCTCCGTTTTATCTTCTATGTTATCAATTATAAATTCCATGTAAATCCTCCTATTTTAGAGCCTTGTTGCCGTCCACTTCTCCTAACCCTAATGCCGAATTTTAGCTCACTTAAATTAAGAGAATTGGGCTCCCTAAAATTTAAATTTTGGGCCCCTTACACCCTTGTTGTGGTGTCTCCCCTTGCTCCCTTTTAAGTGCCGAAAATGGCCCAGAAACATGGGCTCCTTGCGGCCAAAACTTGGGCCTCTTTAACTGTTAGTAACGCCACCTTCCAGCGCCACCTATTGTTGGGCCACAAGCCCACGTTGGTATTTTAAACACAATTACCACCTTTTAACTCTATAATTCCCAATCAGATAATTTAACCAAGGCCTTTTTCCTAGTCCTGAGCCCAATTTGGATCCCTATTACTTAAATTAACATATTAAACATATCCTTACACTAAACGCATAGACCCATTAATTCGGGATGTTACAGTTCTACCCCCTTAAAGAAATTTCGTCCTCGAAATTATCTGATCAAAAAAGATGGGGGTATTGCTGTCGCATCACTTCCTCTGGTTCCCACGTAGCCTCTTCAGAATCGTGATTATGCCACAGCACCTTCACCAATGGAACCCTTTTCCTTCGCAACACCTTGACATCACGATCTAGAATTTTCACCGGCTCCTCTTTGAAGGATAGATCAGGTCTTTCCTCAATTTCCTCCACAGGCACTATGTGAGATGGATCCGAACGATAACGTCTTAACATAGAGACTTGAAATACATCATGAATTTGGCTTAATTCTGGGGGTAACTCAAGCTGATATGCCACTGGTCCTACTCACTTCAACACTTGATATGGTCCGATAAATCTGGGGCTCAACTTACCCTTACGTCCGAATCTTATCACTTTCTTCCATGGTGATACTTTTAGGAATACCTTGTCCCCCACGACAAACTCTATGTCCTTACGTCTTAAGTCAACATAGGACTTCTGTCTATCCGCCGCCTCTTTTAGTCTAGCCCGTATCACTTCCACTTTCTCCTCCATCTCGGTGACCAAGTTTGGACCCAAAATTTGACGTTCTTTTAATTCCATCCAACATGTAGGGGTATCACACTTCCGCCCATACAAAGCTTCTTAGGGTGCCATCTGGATACTTGACTAGTAACTGTTGTTATACGTAAACTCTGCTAACGGTAAGAACTCTTCCCAACTACCTCCGAAATCAATGACACACCCTCTTAACATGCCCTCCAAGACTTGAATCACCCACTCAGACTGTCCATCAGTCTGAGGATGAAACGTTGTACTGAAATCCAACTTTGTTCCCTGAGCTTGATGTAACGTCTTTCAGAATCACAAGTTGAACATAGGGTCCCTATCCGATATGATCGATATCAGTACTCTATGCAACCTCACCACCTCCGCTACGCATAGCCTAGCCAACTTTTGCAAAGAGTAATCGACCCGTACTGGTATGAAGTGAGCAGACTTCGTCAAACGGTCCACAACCACCCAAACCAAGTCTTTCTTGGTAGGTGTGAGGGGTAGCCCACTAACAAAGTCCATTGTGATTCTTTCCCACTTCCATTGGGGAATCTTCACCGGCTGCAATAACCCTGATGGTAATTGATGCTCCGCCTTGACCTGCTGATAGGTTAAACACTTAGCCACTAGGTCAGTCACCTCCTGTTTTAAGTTTGGCCACCAAACTGCTCCCGTAAGTCTCGATACATCTTACTCCCTCCGGGATGCATAGCATATAGACTTCCATGCGCTTCTTGCAAAATCCTTCATCTTAACTCAGGATCCTTAGGCATGCATACTCTCCCTTGGAAACATAACAGCCCATCCTTATCAACACTGAATTTTGTCGATCCATCATTTGACCCTTCCGGAAACCTTCCTTTCAACCTCTCATTCGTCTGTTGCTTCTCCTTAACCTGGTCGACCCATGAGGGTTTCACCTGAAGTTTAGCTAATAACCTTCCACCATCATATAGACTAAGGTGAGCAAACATTGCTCTTAAGTCAGAGATTACTTTACGCCTTAGAGCGTCCGCTACTACATTAGCCTTACCCGAATGATACTCGATCGAGCAGTCATAATCCTTTAACAACTCGATCCACCTCCTATGCCTTAGATTCAAATCCTTCTGAGTCAAAAGATACTTTAAGCTCTTATGATCAGTGAAGATGACGAATTTCTCCCCATAAAGATAATGCCTCTAAATCTTCAAAGTGAAAATCACCGCTGCCAACTCTAAGTCATGGGTGGGATAATTCGCTTCGTACGGTCTTAACTGAAGAGATGCATATGCAACTACCTTTCCATCTTGCATCAACACACACAATTCGTCTTTTAGGCCATCCTCAAACCGAACACATCGCTCATGCTCCGTGGCCACTATCCCTCGAGCATAACGGTTCAGGCGTAAGAATTCCGTTTCGCATGCCGCTACGGACCTACTTCCTCAAACCAGGTTCAGGAATGCTTTGCGCTACGCATCCACATAGCTCGATCCAACGTACTTATTTTGAAACGTTGTTTTAAAGAACTCCCATGTGATGCGATCAGCCACCGTACCATTCTTAACCTTGAGCCACCATTGGTAAGCTTCATCCCTTAAGAGAGATATAACCCCTTTTAATTTCTCTTCCTCCGTGAGATCCAGATCGTCCATTATGCTTTCAACCACCTCTAACCAATACTCAGCTGAGCTTGGGGCTATACCAGAGATTCCCCTAAACACTTCTGCCCTGTTACTCCTAAGTTGGTTCGGTACAGATTTTTGGGCTCCTGTGCCCATACCTGCTCCAGCAACTCTCACTAAAACACTTAGCATAGCCTGAGATACAGCATCATCTCCGGCCATCTGATATTGAAATTCTGCCTCCACAGCTGGTGGCACTGGTACCTCATTTCCAGATTCGTGGCCAGACCCTACGGGTTCTGACACAACAATCCTGCCTCTACCTCGGCCACGCACACCACGTCCTCTTGTGCTCATCTTTATCTGATTAATAATTTTATGATTTATTAGTTTTCTTCCACTAATTAACCCCGAACAGTCTTATGAATAGTAGATTTAAAAGTAGTTCTTTCGAGTTCGCAACGAGTTTAATCCTAAGTCTATAACTCCTAATTCTTAGAGCCACAAACATTCCACCATCAACATACAAATAACATCCATGAACTTTCATTCATCATGCAAGGGTATTTTCATTGTTTTACTACCCAGGGGTATTTTCATAATTTTAGAATCTGGGGGTATTTCGATAATTTTGTCAACTTTGGTAACTTTTGTGAATCAGGGGTAATTTAGTAATTTCTCAATAAGGGTACTTTGGTATTTTTTTCAAACAAGGGTATTTCGATGTTATTGCTGTCGTGTTGTTGTTTATTTTTTATTTTTTAAAATAGGAGTACATTGGGAAAAATCTAGTTTCATAATTCGGGCTATTCTTGTAATCATGAGGCTCTTGAGTAAATTTTCAAAACATAGGTTCTTTATAAATTCATGGTTGATTGGAAATTTCCACAAATCAAGTGTATCTCTTTTACAAAACTTGGGTTTTTTTTAAATAGCGTGGCTGGTCCCTTTCGGGTTTTAAATTATGACGTTTAGCCCATCAACAAGTCCTCGTAGCTAGGGTGAACAGTCACTACGCACCAGGTAGGAATTCTAGCAAAGAGGAGGTGAGTCACTAGGACTGTTTAAGTACCAAGCTCTTCCTGAATCCAATCCTAGACATGCGTATTCCTGTTGCCACACCCTAACTTATTGACTTGTTCACGAATTTGTTTAGTTGGATTAAATCTTATGGATTTAGAAAGTGATTTAAACTAAACCTAAAGTCCATCAATGAGTCCATCAATGTCTAATATCCTAGCCTACGTCCCTCAAGCCCATTAAGCCCACATGTATGTCACAATAAAAGTTTAGAATACTTACTTGCGTGGATCGGGTGCTGGTAGACTCGAAGGCCATATCTTCAACCAAAATATTTTTTTCCCAAACTCACCTCATTTTACAAAACATTGCTAAGCCCATTTCACAGGCCAAGTTTTGAACTGGGCTCTGATACCAAAAATGTAACACCCTAAACCCAGCCCATAAGTTTCAACCAGATCTGATATGCTACGGGTTTAATGTTAAAAACATTACTTAGAATGGTTTTGACAAACTTAGTCATCCTTGTAGATATTCGTTAAATAGGTGGCACTTGTAGAAAATCTTTGTAATTTATTTTTTTTAAAATGGAAGTTATTGAAATCATATTTGAAAATCCCATCTTTTTACTTCCTTTAAAACATAAGTCTTGTTCATAAAATTTGAGAAGAAATAAACATTAACAAATATCAACTTAAACCTAAGCTACGGGGCCTTATTACATCAAATAATTCCAGCATTTAAAACTTGAAATAAAGCGGAAAGTATAAAACAAACAACTTGATGGCCCCTCGAGTCCATCTCGGCTCCCCTGTCCACGACCTACTGCTCATCTGAAAGAGTAGAGAAAAGGAAAGCGTGAGTCACCAGGACTCAGTGTATAAATCCTGAACACACTGACCTAAGGCCCACAAACACATTATGGGCCTTGGCCCATACATAAAGGCAACAATCACAATACATGATAGACAATACATAATGAATAGCCCAACCCATACTAGAATTCTATCCTCTACACACCAACCCGTACCAACCATCACACTTTGGGGATTTCTACAATCAACCCTCCGTCCGCTACACACCACGTAGCACAGACATCGATCACTGTGTGATCTAACATTTAAATTTGGTGAGATTTCTACCACCGGTCACTATGTGACCCATATTTATATTCGTGGGATTTCTACCACCGGTCACCATGTGACCCATATTGCACTTCCCCTTTCATATTATATTCCCACCCCATGCATACATACACAAAGAGAACATTATACAGGCTTTCATAAGTCTCAATACACATAGAGATTTCCATGGTTGCATAACTGGCATACTTGCCTAACCCTTTTAGGGTTTTAATCGACTGTCTACACAGCCAGTTTTTGGCTTTTTAGCCCACTACACATAAAATAAAATTAGAGAGTGTGTGTTAGAGATCTACATACCTGGTTACTGATAAAATGATACTTTCTATGTCGACGCTATCCGTAGTCGACACAACTGCTATCTGCCTAAGGTGTTGTTTAGAAGCCAGTCCATAACCAAGTGGCCAATCTCGAACGGTAGATACCACTCATTTTTTAAACTTAGGAATTCTCTCTTTTGCCTGATCCATATTTAATTCCATCACAAGTCCTTGTCAGAACTACTATCACAGTATATGACCGTTAATCCTCATCATAAAGTTTAGATCTTGTATATAATGAACGAATCTAGTAAAGATCTAGGGAAAATCTCCTTACCTTAAAATCTTAAAATTGAAGACAACCTATTTTCGGCTTTTAGATCTAGACGACCAAGTTTCCTTCAAATCCCGGATTATCACCCAACATAGAACCATTAGACTATTAGTTTTTTGGCTTTTTCCTTTCAAAAATCGAGAGAGAGATCTTAAGAGAAATCAAGAATCGACACTTACCTTATTAGAAGGAAATCAACAACTCCTTGGGGATTCCGGCTTTTGAGAAAAATCAAAAAGAGAAGTTGATAAGAAGGAATCTTGAATAGTTTTGACTTTTAGTGGAAGAAATTGGTAAAGAGTAGGGATTGTTCTGCTTTCGAAGAAATAAAAAGAAAAGAAATTAGAGAGGGAGAGTTAAGAATTTCAGCACATGTTAAGAAGAAGAAAGTAGGGTTCAAATGCCGGAGTTGGTGAGCTACTCCCCTCTATTTATAGAGATTTTGGCACCTACCTTAAAAACCCGAGAGTACCCTTCCTGATTACTAAAAGTCAAGCTAATAAAAAGGGAAAATCCGGCACCCCTTCTTCATGGAGTAGCCAAATTCTTCACTCCTCTAGGTGGTGGATTTCCGGCCATCACCTTTCCTTGATAGCTCATATCTTTTCTCCATTTTATCTTCTATGTTATCAATTATAAATTCCATGTAAATCCTCCTATTTTAGAGCCTTGTTGCCGTCCACTTCTCCTAACCCTAATATTAATTTTTATCTCACTTAAATTAAGAGAATTGGGCTCCCTAAAACTTAAATTTTGGGCCCCTTACACCCTTGTTGTGGTGTCTCCCCTTACTCCCTTTTAAGTGCATAAAATGGCCTAGAGACATGGGCTCCTTGCGGCTAAAACTTGGGCCTCTTTAACTGTTGTAACGTCACCTTCTAACGCCACCTATTATTGGGCCACAAGCCCACGTTGGTATTTTAAACACAATTACCACCTTTTAACTCTATAATGCCCAATCAGATAATTTAACCAAGGCCTTTTTCCTAGTCTTGAGCCTAGTTTGGACCTCTATTACTTAAATTAACATATTAAACATATCATTACACTAAACACATAAACCCATTAATTCGGGATGTTACATTTTAGACACAAGAGGAGCTTGTGGCTTAGTGCAAGTGACGTGAATTGGTTGATGGGAGAGCTTCGGTTCGAATCTCATGACAAGCAAGGGATTATTTATTTTGTGAATTGGACGAGAAGAGTTTGAGTTGGATTTAAACTCTGCTAACGGAGGGATCCCATATCAGAAAGATACAAAGAAGGAAGGTGAGAAGCTAGATATATATAGAGCATTATATGAGGAGAGTTAATATACCTTGGTGGGTGTTTGGGTACAGATCTAGAGGATAATCGCCAATAGTTACCAAGGAAGGGCTACTAGAACGTGAGGTACACGGTAAGGGTATGGTGAGGTTTCGATTTTTGATAAGTACGTGCTAAAGCTTTGGTTAATCACTAGTAATGTCGATTGTAGGTTCGTAACTAAGTGGTTTGCAGCACGCGTGGTTACCAGGTGTGTACAAACACTACACACGCGTGGTTACCGGTGGGCCCTAAGGCTAAGAATTGATAAAATTGTTTGGTTGGTTATACTAAATGAATTAGTCATGCATGATACATGAATTAGATTTTTTTTGGGCCTAATAGGCCATATGATGAGATTTGGGCCTAATGGGCCGTAAGGGTGTGATATGGGCTTGATAGGCTTATGGGGACGTAGACATGTATGTTAGGGTTTATGAACCTTAGGCCTAGTTTAAACAACTCTTAAATTTCATAGAACTTAATCTAATTAAACATGCCTGTGAACAAGTCGCTGGGTTAGGGTGTGGCAACGGGCATACGCATGTCTAGGATTGGATCTAGGGAGAGCTTGGTACTTAAGCAGCCCTAGTGGCCCACCTCCTCTTTTCTGGAATCCTACCTGATGTGTAGTGTCTGTTCTCTTTAGCCACGAGGTCTTGTTGATGGGCCAAAGTTCATAGCTAAAACTCGAAAGGGACCGAATACTCCTTGATTTATGAAATTACCAAAATACCCTTGATTTGTAAAATTACGAAATACCCCAATTTGTTAAATTACCAAAATACGCCTGGTTTGTAAAAATACCAAAATACCCCAATTTTGCAAAATTACCGAAATACCTTCGACTTGTAAAATTACCAAAATACCCTTGATTTGTGAAATTACCAAAATACCCACAGTTTGTGAAATTACCAAAATACCTCTGATTTGTAAAATTACCAAAATACCCCCGATTTGTGAAATTATCGAAATACCCCAATTTGTGAAATTATCGAAATACCCTATATTTGTAAAATTATCGAAATACCCCTGATTTATGAAATTACTGAAATACCCCTAATTTATGAAATTACTAAAATACCCCTGATTTGTGAAATTATTGAAATACCCCTAATTTATAAAATTACCAAAATAGCCCTATAGGGTAGAATTACGAAAATACCCCTAGGTAGTGAAATGAAGAAAATACCCCTATGTGACAAATATGGGTTTGTGGATGTTACTTTTGTGTTTGATGCATTCATATGATATACTGCTTAAGATGCATATGGGTGGGAATTATGGTACGGAGGAAGATTTGAGGATCGCATGGCCGTATGGTATGGATCCAAGATCGCATGACCGTATGGTATGGATCCACCGTAGGCTTTTAGCCACCGAGCAGCCATGCTGCACCGATAATGTTACCGAGGGTTGTGTGCCATTAATATGGGCTTCGTACCGTAATTATGGGCTTTGTGCCAATATCGTAGGCTTTGTGCTGTTATTATGGTTTTGTGCCAATCATATTTACCGTGGCTATGTGCCTAACATATATATATTGATGACTCTGTGTCAATATTTGAGGATCGAATGGCCGTGTGGTATGAATCCAGGATCGCACAGCCGTATGGTATGGATCCACCGAAGGCTTTAAGCCCAATATATATAATTAGCAGCTTTGCTGCAACGTTCGGTAGTACCGTAATCAGGCTACCCTTGGTGTGTAGCGGAGGGTTGGGTCGAGCTAGAATTCCCCATAGGAGTCATAAGGTTGGAAGGGAAATGGTGTGTGTAGCGGATGGATTTTTGGGGTGGGTTTTGCATTATCTTGTGTGTATATGATGCGTTATGATACGATATGAGGTTATTGTGGGCTAAGTCCCAAGACCACCGATTTTGATAGGGCTTAGGCCTAATGTGGATATTTGTAAGTGATTTGTTTTCCAAGGGTTGTGCACACTGAGTTCTAAAACTCACACCCCTTTAATTTAATGTTTCAGGTAATCCCGAATAGACGACTCGACGTGGGAGAGGACTCGGAGATGGCCACACTACAAGAGGCTTGAATTTTCATTTATTTGTTTCAAAATACATGTTTTATTTACTTAATTTTCAGTGGACGTAATAAGACCTTGAACTCTATTTTGAATTCAGATTTAATTTGGGTTTTGAGATTAAATGTTGGTTTAATTATTAAACCTAAGTAAGCTCTTATGTTCAAACTTGGTTTACTAAAAGCTTAAAATAATAAAATGGGTTTTTTTATCTTTAATTAATAAGTCTAATAGATTTTGGGCTTTTGGGCCTTAAATTCTTAATTAGCAAAACCGTTTTGAATTGTGCCTTTAATGTGACATTTTGGATTCGGGCCTAACTTTTAGGCTGGGTTTGGGGTGTTACACCTTAAGTTGTCCTGAGCGTAAAACATGAAATTAAAGGATTAGGAGCATCGAATTCATCAAATCTAATGAAAATTCATCCAAAAATAAGCCAAGCAGGGTCAAAATATTATGGTTTATCATCAATTGAGCACAATAGCTCGGGAGATTTTGATATTGAAGATAATGGTTGTGTAAGATTTCGAAGAAGAACTTATGTGCCAAACAAGGTTGAATTGAAAAATAAGATACTTCAAGAGGCACATAATAGTCCTTATGCTATGTATCTGGGAAGTACCAAGATGTATCGGAATTTGTAAGAATTGTATTGGTGGCCAGATATGAAGAGAGAGATTAAAGAATATGCAATAAAATGTTTAACTTGTCAAAGGGTGAAAGCTGAACACCAAGTTTCGATAGGATTACTTCAACCTATATTGATTTCCGAGGGGAAATAGGATAGAATAACTATGAATTTCGTCAGTGATTTACCTTTCACTCGAAAGAAGCATAACGCAATATGGGTTATAGTGGATCAATTGATGAAGTCAGCTCATTTGCTACCAGTAAGGATGGATTGGTCATTAGATAAGCTTGCAAAATTATACATAGCTGAGATAGTGAGATTGCATGGTGTGCTAAAGTCTATTATTTCTAATCGTTACCCTCGATTTACAGCAAGATTTTGGAGGAAGTTACATGAATCACTTGGCACTAGGTTGAACTTTATCACAGCTTTTCATCCTCAAACAGATGGCCAATCACAACATGTGATTCAATTGTTAGAAGATATGTTACGAGCTTGTATCATTGACTTTGGTAGTGATTGGGAACACTATCTACCACTTGTGGAATTTGCATATAACAATAGTTTCCAATCAAGTATTCAGATGGAACCATATAAAGCTCTATATGGACGGAAATGACGTACTCCGTTGTGCTATACTGAACTTGGTGAAAAGAAGATGGTTGGCCTAGAATTAATACAAGAAATTGAAGAAAAGCTTCGACTAATTAAAGAAAAATTAAAAATAGCTTCGAATCGATAGAAGCCATATGTTGATTTGAGGAGAAGAGAAATTGAATAGGAAGTGGGAGATAAAATATTTCTAAAAGTCTCTCCGTGGAAAAAGATTATGAGATTTGGTCAAAAAGGAAAATTAAGTCCGAGGTTCATTGGACCATACGATATTATAGATAGAGTTGGACCTTTTGCTTATCAGCTAGCTTTGCCACCAGAATTAGATCGAATCCATAATTTGTTTCATGTATCAATGCTCCAAAGATATAGATCGAATCCATCTCATATCATGTCAGCGGAAAACATTGAGGTACTACTTGACTTATCGTATAAAGAGGAACTAGTGCAAACTTTAGTAAGAGACATAAAAGAGTTGAGAAACAAGCGAATTCCTTTGGTGAAAGTATTGTGGAGGAATCATAACATAGAAGAAGCTACCTGGGAACCTGAGGAGACAATGATATCACAATATCAGCAACTCTTTAGGTAAATTTCGAGGGCAAAATTTTTTAAAGGGGGAAGAATTGTAACATCCCTATTTAAAATAATAAATAAAAGGAAGAGAGAAGAATATTTGAGGCAGAAGTCCTCGAATAAGCGATATATAAATAAATAGTAGTATAAGAAATTATAATCATTTTTAGAGGAAACTGTCAGCTATGAAAACACAGAGGATTATTAGTAGGAGCATGTAGTTAAGTTAAAAATTCGATATCGAGTTTAGGGACTAAATTGAATAACTTAGAAAAGTATAGAGACTGAAGTGCAATTATTCTATTTTTATTTTGATGGAAAGGACTTAATGGAAATTTTACTATTACTTAAAAAAATCAATGGTTTCATGATTGCTTTCAAATGATATTTTTATTAATAATAATATTTTAATTAGTAATAATATTTTATTAATTAATATTATAATATTAAAAGAGAAAAGAGAGAAAATATGAAATCTTTCTCATCTCGTTCTTCTTTTCACGTAAACAAAAAGGGGAAGAAAAAATATTTCTTTCATTATTTTTCCTCCAAATTCAATCCTAAGGTATGATTTTTCTTCAATTTTTCATAGATTTTGAATCTTTGAAGCATGTTTTACATATATGTACCAATAGTTTTTATTTTATTAATTATTTTGAAAGTTGTCATTAAAGGACATTGATGGAAGTTTAGAAAACTTAAGTAAAGTAGGTATATTTTTTGGATTAAGAAATGATTAGAAGATAAGTTCTAGCTTGTTAGAAGTGTAAAAAAGAAATAAAAATGGATGGAAAGTTTACTCGGTATATTTAGCCATGTTAAAGGGGAAGTAGAGAACATTGGCCACTTTGTGTAATATCAGTGGTAAATGATAGTTTGTGAAGAAGTGAGTACTCTGGTGAAGATGGAATTGAAAACGGATAATCGAGTCAAAAGATATGCGAATTTTAGACTAGGAAACTTAAGTTGCTAACTTGATTAACCATGCATATTTAAGTTTGTTTTTATTATTTGTAGTATTAGAATGGATAAATGACATTATTTTGTATTGAACTGCTCCTGTTGTAGCTAAAAACGAAGCGAGCATCTTGAAGGAGAAAGGCAAAGATGAGTAAAGCGATTGAAACTTCTGCTTGTGCAAATATCTTATTTTCATTACATAAAGCTTTAGAATATTTAGTTTAATATGACTAGTTATATTTATTTTATTTTTATGAGTTTTGGATGAGTTTGAATGATGTAGTTAATATTTATAAAATTATATTTCGAGATGAATATTGTGTTTTTCATAAGATCAAATTAGCAAATTCATGGTTATGATTTGGATTTGAGTATTATGATTTTAGATGATTGATCAAGAAAATTTTTAATATGTTTCAAATTGGAAGCCTAATTTTACATTAAGCGATATATGATTTGAACATGAAATGAAATTGAAATGAGAAAGATATGAAAATGGAATTGAATTGAAACAGATCATGAAACTTGATTTTTACCCCGTTACACTATGTTAGACTAAAGCAGATATAATTGGCATTGCATTGAGTCTTTATATCAGAGGATTTAGAGCTCCTTGATGGGCTCGAAACTAACTAATATTTCGACAAAGGCAAACGCACCTATCGAACAGTAGTATAGTTGTGGTAAGTCCAGAATATTGTATCCTCAAGGACTAAAATTACTAGTAATGACTATCTTTTTATTATCTAGCCTAATAATTAAGGGGTTTTTGTTTTAATCTAAAATATACCTAACTAATTGACTAACAAAGTGACTATGAACGCGACAGAGAGTGAAAGAAGTAATCGAATAAACCAATGATAAAGACAATACCCAAAGAAGAATCAACCTAGACTTCACTTATTATTCTGACTTTGAATTAAATGATTTATTCACTTGACTTGTAACGACCCGAATTTGGGCCTAATAGAATTGGGCCCATTGGGCCTTGGCCATGGGAGCGTTTAAAATTTTTGGGAACATAAGAACTGCATTACTGCAAGTTGGACCTATTAGGTGAGTGATTTTGGAAGGTTATAAGGCTTCTATGAAGTCCCGGGTTCAAGTTTGGGCTTTAGGAAAATTTTGGTTTTAGGTGAATAAAACCTAGGAGTTAGTAGATAGGCTTTAAGAATAAAATGTGGAGATAAATGACACAAAGAGAGCTTGTGTTGTAGTGGCAAAGTGATGCCACTTAGGGAGCAAGGGAGTGACGCCACAGGGAGGCAAGGGATCCAAGGTTCTAGTCTTGGTACTTGCTTTTCTTTTAGATTATTTTCTTTTTAAGGGAATTAGACTTTAGTTGTAGGCTTAACTTTTGTTGTGCGTGGTTTAAGACACAAATGGCCACATGGTGGAGTGGTGGTGGCGTCAGTATGATAGCAAGGAGGGAGAGTGTTTGAATCCTACATGCAGTATATTGGAGGCTTTTATTTTGTGCTCAAGGAGGAGAAGAGGCGGAGTGGGAGTAGAACTCTACTTGGTGAAGGGTTGAATGGGTCAAACGGTTTGAATGGGAGGTGGAGAGCAATTTGTGGAGAAAAAAGGGGAGAAAATCGTGGGATTCAAGTAGAAGGAAGTGTTGACCGAATGTGGGAGTGTTGGGGGGAGAGAAATTCGGCTAAGGAGTGGTGTTTGGGCATTTTCAGCTAAGAGTGGATTAGGTGCCGAATTTCTTAGTCTCTCTAGTTTTTTCTTTGCTTTTTGGCATTTTTTTACTCAAGGGTTCCGGGTTCTTCTTTTTTTTGGGCATTTCTTTCTTCTCTTCGTACGTTTTCTTCTTCTATTTTTCTTTATTTGGAAACTGACCACTTGGGCACTTTTCTACTTCAATCTTTTACCTCATTTGTTTGCTTTTGTCAAATACTGATTATTTTCTGCTCCATTATTCCTTTCTTTTGGTAGTGTCTGAACAGGTAAGATTACTTAGCCATTATTTTTCTCTCTTCTTTTCTCGTTATACTATTTCTTTTCATTGGCCGAATGCAACATACTCTTCTGCCTTATTGTCCTTTTCCCTCCCCATTCAAAGGATAAGCCAAATCTCAGTCTCATCTCTTCCTCTCGGGGTCTTCTTTTTGTTCCCTTATAGTAGGCCGAAACTCTTCTTGCCCATCTTTTCTCATTCATCTATTCTTTTTCTTCTTTTCCTCCCATCTCCTTTCCTTGTCTTTCTCCATACATATTCTATTTTTCCCTTGAGCGGCAACTAGCTTCTTGTTCTCTCTATCGACGGTTCTGTAAGGTGGCAATCGGTAAGTTGTAGTTCTCTCTTTGTCTATAACTTGGATTTCATTCAGTTTCTTTTGATAATGGTGTGTTCTGCTTGTCTCTTTCGTAATCCTAATTTCATCAATCAAGAGTTCTTCATGGAGGCTGGTGGTAACCAATATAAGGGGGGATCAGGGAAAGGGCCTAATGAAGTTGGATTCGTAGCCCCGGATCCCAAGTTGGTATAGGTGATGACGATCGTGAGTGTATAGTTCTCTACATGATTAGGTGTGTAATCTCACACCTCTCTTAATGTTTGTGTGAAACGTTTGTGAAACGGCCAAATGCCGAAGAGCCGAAAAACTGGCAGCTGTGACTACTCGAGCATACGAGCGCTCGTGGTGGTAAAATGAGATGCGAAACATGATGTTAAGTCGTTGAGGGTGTCAAGAACACTCTCGCGATACAGAGGCTAAAATGGGCAAAACGGGCCAAACGGGCCCAATGGGCTATTCGGGCCACATGGGCAAAATTGATGGAAAATTGTAAAGGAGTAAGTGCGATTGCAAAATCTGGAAATCTGAGACTGTAACATTGCGGAATAGGCCACACGAGCTTATGGGC
Organism: Gossypium rotundifolium; assembly: GCA_025506655.1. Taxonomy (NCBI): domain Eukaryota; kingdom Viridiplantae; phylum Streptophyta; class Magnoliopsida; order Malvales; family Malvaceae; genus Gossypium; species Gossypium rotundifolium. Next base: position 59,032,920 of record CP106728.1, on the reverse strand, counting down.
CTATTTGGGCCTAAAATGGATTTTAGGCCTAGTGGCTCCGTAGAAACCCAGAAAGGGTTTCATGATGCTCGAGGCGACGGTAAGCCTTCATAAAGGCCATTAGTTGGTAAAATTACTAAAATACCCTCGATTGGTAAATTACTAAAATACCCTCAGTGGGTAGATACTGAAATACCCTCGATCGGTAAATTACTGAAGTACCCTCGGTAGGAAAATTACTGAGATACCCTCGTTGGGTAAAATTATTGTTATACCCTTAGGGGAAGATTTGGTATGATTGTGTATAACTTGATTAACTGCCATTATTATACATTTTGCATACACTGAATTATTATGCCATGACATGTTGCATTGGGATGGGTTGTAATGATGGAGGAAGTCTTTGTCTTGGTGGCTATGCCACAATATACTTGATTCGATGGATTAGCCACATATCGACTTGGTAGCTTTTTGCGTTTATCTTGGCAAATCGACGTATTCCTAGAGTGTAGGGTTGGGTGGGTTGAATTGGTCCCCACATGGAGTGTAGGGCTGGTACGGGTGGAGTGTAGCGGATGGACTATTAGGTTGGGTTACTTTTTCTGTTGCATTACTATGATTTTGGGGTCGTAGGCCCAAATTGATACTGTATGGGGCTTAGGCCCAAACTGAGACCATGACTGTGACTGAAATCGAGATTACACACTGAGTTCTCATAACTCACCCCTCTGTTTTAGCCTTGCAGGTGATCCCCAACGTTAGTAGATTTGTAGCTGAGGACTCTGTGGTGGCCATACATCAGGATTTACTATCCCGCACTTAGTAAATTTTCGTTTTGCTTTACTTTAGTCTTATTTTTATTTTAGGGTTAATATTTTTGTAATAAGGCCGTTGGTTTATTTTCTTTAAGTTCTCTTTAAGTTTTCTTTAAGTTTTCTTTAATAACTGCTAAATTTATTAATACGTGGTTTTCTTAAAACGACGGTAACTATTTTCAAAATACCGCATCCTTGCAAATAACTGAACCTGATCTCTATTATAAACAGAGGTTTCAATAGTTATAACAAATAACGTTTTTACAACAACACCGTAAAAACGAAGCTGATTTTTACACACAACAAAGCCAAAGTCTTAAAATAAAAATATATGAAGTTTTTAACGAGAACACAGTTTTTAAACAATCCAACCATGTGACATGCTGGATCCGATCGTAACGTCTAGGCCGGATTTGGGGTGTTACATGACTTGATTCATAGAAATCCCTAAATTATGTTAATATCTCTTTCGAGACTAAAAACAACTAACTCTAGGTTGATTAATTGAAATATCTTTCTAATTAAAACCCCTATCGTCATATTAACTCGATCTATAGATTCCCTTATTAGATTTGACTCTAATTCAGCAGATTTATGTCACCCTATTTCTAGGGTTGCAATCAACTCTGCTTAATTATGTTGGATCTACTCTTAAACAGGAACTTTTGCTCCACTGAATAAGCACATTAAACTTGAATTAATATTCCTAAAAACATTAAAACAAGGATTAAGAACACATAATTAAGAACAAGATCAAGTATTTATCACGTAATTCAGATTTATTGAATAATAAGATTCATCTAGGTTTCATCCTCCCTAGGTATTTAGGGAGTTTAGTTCATAATGATAGATGGAAACATCTTAAAATAAGGAAAACTACAAAACATAAGAAAACCTAAAAACTTCAAGAGAAATTGACAGGAGATCTTCAGCACGGGCATGGTTGTCATGCACGGGCGTGGACAGCAGGGACTGGTGCGCATGGAAAAGAAAGGGAGAAGAAGAAAGGAAAAGAAGGAGAGGATATGGGGGATAGTTCAGTCGCTAATGGGTCGTCGAGGTGGTGGCCGGGGTAGGGGAGAAGAAGTAGAGAGGGTGTTTGGGTGAGAGAGCAGCTAGGATTTTGGGGGGGAAATTTGGGGGAGAGGGTGAACAGTAGACGGGGGTTTAAATAGGGATTGGGGCACACGGTCGTAGCCCACGCCCATGTGCCCTGTGTTTAGCCCGTGTGTTTCGTAAATGTTGGTTTAGGGTGTGTCTGAGTCTTTGCCCACGCCCGTGTTTCTTGGTCGTGTTGGGTCATATGATCGAATCACACGGCCGTATGATGCTTCGTTCGTTTCTCCCACGCCCGTGTAGAGGTTCACACACCCGTGTTAATTAATCAGTATCAACCACGGCCTATAGGCACGGGCGTGTCGCACGCCTGTGTCACTTACTCAGTATCACCCACGGTCTTAGGGCACGCCCGTATGGTTTATCGCATCCCGTGTTTTGGGGAAAATTTTCATCCTGTTTCCTCACGGTCTCTGCCACGTCGATGCACCTACTCGTGGTGTCCACACGACCATGGCCATGCCCGTGTGCAAGGCCGTGTGGGTAGGGAAACATGCACCTATTAATTTGGTTAGGTGCTAAAAATTGAAAATATGGACATTAATGAGGTTAGTGCTCGGGTTGCCTCCCGAGAAGTGCTTATTTAGAGTCTAAGCTCGACTCACCTTTCATTCGTATAATCATGGTGGTTCGAGGAGTTGAAACTCCTCATTCCTGCAATCAATTTTGTTAAAATAAGGTTTTAGACGAGTACTATTTACCTTGAAGGTGCCAAATTTGGAATGAGTTACCTCGACTGTACCATATGAAAAAATATTAAGTACCGTGAAAAGGGTTATTCCATTAGGTTTAGAAGTGGCAACACGAGGATCTGTATTATCCATTAGAACTTGGTCTCCAACCTTAATTTGACTCGTTTTATTTTTAGGCTCGTCATGGCTCTACTTTGGTTCATCTTGTACTTTCATTTTCTCCTTAAACTGTGTACTCCATTCATATAGTTCCTTGATCTAGAGCCTTCGTTCCTCATGAATAGTTCTGTTCTCAATATGAGAGCTAAACCATGGCTCTGTCATCATTTTTCGAGGAATTTCCTGCAAAGAAGATTGAACATTAAGTTCACTTACATTAACAGGACTTGTATCATCTTGGTCACTAGATCTTCTGACAGAATCACATGCTTGGAGTTTAATCATGTCATCACCTACACAAAGTATTAATTCCCCTGTACCAACATCAATAATGGTCCTAGCAGTTGCTAAAAAGGGTCGTCCTAAAATTAAAGGAACGTCACTATCCTCATCCATGTCTAAAATAACAAAGTCTACTGGGAATATGAATTTATCAATTTTGACTAGCACATCTTCAATTATACCCCTAGGAAATCTAATGGTTTTATCAACCAATTGAATGCTTATCCTAGTTTGTTTGGCTTTCCCAAGACCTAGCTGTTTAAACTTCTGATAAGGCATAACATTGATACTTGCCTCTAAATCAGCTAAAGCATTATTAACAGATAAACCACCAATTAAGCAATGAATCGTAAAACTCCCTGGATCTTTTAATTTGCGGGGTAGTTTATTCTGTAAAATTGCTGAGCAAACTGCATTTAGCTCCACATACGACGCATCGTCTAACTTCCGTTTGTTTGCCAAAAGCTCTTTTAAAAATTTTACTGAATGGGGCATCTGCGAAAGAGCTTCAATAAACGGTAAGTTAATATGTAATTTTTTTTAAAAGTTTAAGAAATTTACCAAATTTTTCATCTGTGCGGTCTTTCTTCGTCGCATTGGGATATGGCACACGAGGTTCGTACTCTGTACTTACCATTTTTGGTTTATTATGGCTTACCTCAACCTTACCTTTATCTACCACGTTTTCTTGCCTCGGTTTTGGTTTGTCTAACCCTTCACTACCATGAGTAGTATTGGCATGAAGTTGCTCCTTTGGGTTAGTTTCAGTGTTGCTTGGCAGGCTGCCTTGTGGTCAATCAGATATTAGCTTAGTAAGCTGTCCTATTTGAGTCTTGAGACCTTGAATCAACGCTTGTTGATTTTTTAGTACAATTTTGGTGTTTTGGAAGCACGTTTCTGGCATCGAGATGAATTTAGTAAGCATCTCTTCAAGGTTTGACTTCTTTTCCTATTGTAAGGTGTCCGAAAGCCTAGAGGTGGTTACTGTCTTTCATTTCCTTGTCCTCCCCATGAAAAGTTTGGGTGGTTCCTCCAACCTGGATTGTAAGTGTTACTATAGGGATTATTCTGAGGTCTAGAATTATTATCCATATAGTTCATCTGGTTGCTTTCTATGCCAGGGTTGTAGGATGGATATTTTGTATTGCCCATTCCTCCTCCATTTGTATCGCACTGCATCACTGGATGTACCTACGAAGAACCACACAAACCATCAATCTTTTTATTTAAAAGCTCTACCTGGTTTGATAGCATGGTAACTGCGTCGAGGTTGAAAACAACGGCTGCCTTTGTTGGCTTCATCCTCATAACTTGCCACTAATAGTTATTCAGTGACATCTCTTCAATGAATTCGTAGGCAACCTCAGGTGTTTTGTTATTTGGTGTACCACTGGTGGCTGCATCAATCAATTGCCTATTTGAGGGGTTCACACCATAAAAGGTTTAAACCTATAGTCATAATGGTAACCCATGGTGAGGCTATCTTCTCAATAGATCCTTGTATCTCTCCCATGCATCGTAAAGTGTTTCTAAATCCATCTGCAAAAAAGAAGAGATATCATTCCTCAACTTAGCCATTTTAGCCGGCGAAAAATATTTAAGTAAAAATTTTTCAGTCATTTGTTCCTATGTAGTGATTGATCCTCGTGGTAACGAGTTCAACCACTGTTTAGCTTTGTTCCTCAACGAGAAGGGAAACAACCGAAGGTGAATGGCATCATAAAAAATGCCATTAATCTTGAAAGTGTCACAGAATTCTAGAAAATTTTCCAAGTGATTGTTTGGATCCTAATCCTGCAAACCATCAAACTGAACAAATTACTGAATCATCTGAATAGTGTTAGGTTTTAGCTCAAAATTATTTGCAGCAACAATAGGTCGAACAATACTGGATCTGCAGCGACCACAGGAGGTAGCAGATTTTTCTGGGGATCAACCATCTCCTCGGTATTAGTTATATCGTTCTCTTGCTCTTCTTGTATGTATTGTAGGCTTCGCTTTATCTCTCTTCGATTTCTGCGAGTTGTACTCTCAATCTCAATGTTGTAAAGCAAAGGTCCTGACGGGTTTCTTCTGGTCATAAACTAGAGACACCTGCCAGAGGCAAAGAAAGAGAAAAATTAGAAAAGTAAAAATAAAATAAAAATAAATTAAAATAAAAATAGCTAAAGTAATAAAAATTTAGTGTTTCTAATATCTTAGTCTCCAGCAACGGCGCCAAAAACTTGATGTGTCTCTAACTAACTATGATGAGAATAATGGCAAGTGCACATATCGAACAGTAGTATAGTTGTGCATCATCAAATTACTTCACACGGCCTGATCCCCGATTTACACGGTCGTGCCTCAAACAACAAAATTGAAACACGACCCAACCATGATTTACAGGCGTGTGCCATGGCCGTGCCCCTGCCGCGGGAGAGAGCAATTTCACTCGGATTTGGATACTTTGAGCCAAAGAAACATATTCCAAATTGTATTCAAACACTGAGTAAGAAACAAACTTAAATTTGGACACTTAGAGGCCAAGTAAAGCATTCCAAGAGCCTATATAAACACCCTAAGTGTATCCTGAAAGGGGGGCGGTGAGCTAGGCCAAAGAGTCGAAGCCAGAGCAGTTAATTCAGGGAATTAATCGAAGATAGCCAGTTGATCCATCTCAAGAAGCTGAAATTCTACTCAAGACGACCGATCTCTCCTTCAATTTCTTCAGGGGTTTTTAGGGATTTCTTATGTTTTGTTTTATCTTTTCTCTTGAAATGTTTTATTTTAAAATTATGAACTAAACCCTTTAGATACCTGAAGGGGATGAAACCTAGATGAATCTTGTTATTGTTTTCTGAATTATATGATAAATACTTAGTTTGTTCTTAATTGTGCATGCTTAATCCAAATTCTGATGTGCTTAGGTAGAGGAGGAATAGACCCTGCCTAAGAGTAGATCTAGCATAATTAAGCGGAGTTGATCGCACGCCTAGAGATAGGGTGAGGAGATTTTTCCGGATTAGGGTAAAACCTAATATGGGAATCCATAGATCGATTTACTGCTATTCTAGGGGGTTATTATAAGAGAACGAAAGTTCCACTAATTAACCTAGGGTTAGACGTTATTCACCTCGAGAGAGGGTTTAATATACGTTAGGGAGTCTTACGGATCAAACTAAGTGAATAAATCGTATGGTTCAGTGTTAGATAACAAGTGAAGTCTAGGTGGATTCTTCCTGAGGGTATTGTCGTGATCAACAGAGTTTTTCATCAAGTTATTTCCAAATTCATTCTCTTTTGTCTTTGAGTCTTTAGTTTAGTAGTCGTTAAATTAGATTAAATCAACCAATCACTCTATATTCTAGGCTAAATAATAAAAAGAAAGTTAGTATTAGTACTTTTAGTTCCTTTGGGTTTGATAATCCGGTCTTGCCTAAGTTATACTACTGTTCGATAGATACACTTGCCTTAAATCGTTGTCAGAGTTAGTCTCCAGGTTCGATCACATTCATTATAAATTTTAAAACTCGATAGACACACGATCAGTTAGATTCAGGATTATGTGCTTAAGGAAAAAAACTTGTTGCAGGTTTCTCCTTTTAAAAGTAGTAATTGGACCTATAGGAACTTCTGAAGTTGAGGTGTTGGATGGAGCATATTATAGAAACTCAAAAAGGAGAACTCATTGTATCATGGCAAAAATATCCAATGAGCAAAGTTTGGAATGGAATTAGAGTTCAAGCAACTAAGGTTAATTGGTGAAATTTGTCTGTGGTTCCTTTTCACATCCTAAATGTTCATTGATAATTTGGATTACAATTCTAAAACAACCAATTAGGGATAGGCTTTATGCTAGACTGATGCAAATTGGTGGTTGTAGTTTTTGTCTGTCATACAGAATTGAGAAGAAGAAATCATTAGTTTTTTAAATGTAGCTTGTAAAACCCATAAAAATTTTTATATTTTAAAAGCAATTATAAATCAAGATAGTGTACAATTGATTTCTCGATAAAGTAAAATAAGGAAATGAAAGTGATAAAAGAGAAGATTGAGGAGTATCAAAGAAAGTTAATTTGAAAAGTATGTTGTAGTATACTAAATTAAACTTAGGATCCAATTGTAAAGATGTAAAAAGTTTTGATGTTCAAGTATAACTATTTGAAATTTGGGAGAATGAAGTATAAACGTGAGAAAAAGTGAAGGATCATAAGAGAAAATAACTCAAATTTCTTATAACATGAAATTGGTGTGTAGGAACCAAACTAAATAAGTGAAGAAATATGAAGAACTAAATTGCAATTTTACCAAAAGTGAATAGTGATTCAAGGATGAAATTTTGAAGAAATGTGAAGGATAAAATGGTCATTATTCAAATTAGAAAATTATATGGTGTTATAATTAAGAAAGAAAAGTGTTAAATTATGAATGGTTGAAGAAAATTCCTCATACTTCCAACACCACTTATATATATACATGAAAAGGTACTTTCATTTCTTTATAATTTGGTCCATTACCATGAAATCTTACTTTTTCTTCCAAATTCCTTGAAAATTTCCTTAGCTACTAAAAAATCGTAATATGGTCATATTTTAATCCCACATTTAGCATACTTTTGGATGATTTATTCCCTGTATTGTGGAATTTGGTGCTCCTAATACTTTAATTTCATGTTTTATACTTAAGAGAGCACCGGAAGATGAGAAGAACGAGAAACGGGCCAAAGTACAAATTGCACATGGCCTGGGCTCGAAACACATGGCCGTGCCTCCTTAGCAGATTTGACCACGGCCTGGCCCGGAATCACACTGGCGTGTCCCTGCCGCAGCAAGGAAGAGTTTCATTCGGATTAGGGTACTTAGAGGCAAAGAAAGACATTCCAAAAGCCTATAAAAACACCCTAGAGGCCAACCTTAAAAAGGGCGGTTCAGTTAGGCCAAGGAGCGAAGCCAGAGGGCTAGAATTGTGGTATTCACTCAAAGAAAGCCAGTTGATTCATCTCAAGAAGTCAGAATCATACTCAAGATGGAGGATCTTCCCTTTAATTTCGTTCAGGGGGTTTTAGGGTTTTTCTTATGTTTTGTTTTATATTTTCTTCTAAGATGTATTCTTTTATGATTATGATCTAAACCCCTCAAATACCTGAGGGGGATGAAACCTAAGATGAATCATGTTATTGTTTTATGAACTATATGATAAATACTTGATTTGATCTTAATTATGTGTTCTTAATTCTTTTTTTGATATTTCAGGATATTGATCCAAGTATTGATGTGCTTAGGAAGAGGAGGAATATTCCCTATTTAAGAGTAGATCTAGCATAGTTAAGCAGAGTTGATCGTAACCCAAGAGATAGGATGACGAAAATCTACCGGATTAGGGTCAAACCTAATATGGGAGTCCATAGATCGAGTTAATGGAATTCTAGGGGTTTTAATTAGAAAGAGATTTCAATTAATCAACCTAGGGTTAGACGTTAGTAGCCTTGAGAGAGGTATTAATATAAATTAGGGAATCCTACGGACCAAGTCAAGTGAATAAATTGTCTGGTTCAGAGTTAAATAACAAGTGAAGTCTAGGTGGATTCTTCCTCGGGTATTGTCTCAATCAATTGGTTTTTCCCACATGTATTTCCCCAATTCATTCTCTTTGTCTTAGCATCTTTAGCGTAATAGTTAGTTTTAGTTAATTTTAGGTTAAACAACAATTCCTTTAATTCTTAGGTTAAATAATAAAAAGAAAGTTAGTATTAGTACTTTTGGTTCCTTTGGGTTCGACAATCCGGTCTTGCCACTAAACTATACTACTGTTCGATAGGTGCGCTTGCCTCAAGTCTTTGTCACAGTTAGTTTTTAGGCTAGATCATTCATTATATAAATTTTTAAAACTTTGACATACGATCAAGTTTTTGGCGCCGTTGCCAAGGAACTGTAATATTAAGAACGCTCAATTTTTTATTACTTTAGCCATATTTTATATTTTGCAATTGAATTTTATTTTTACTTTTCTAATTTTCTTTTTCTTTTCCTACCAGGTACCTCTAGCTTATGACTAGAAAGAGCCCGACAGAACCCTTAGTTTACGACAGTGATATTGAAGGTATGGTTCATAGAAATCGTAGAGAAATAAGGCGAAGCTTAAATTACATAGAAGAAGAGCAAGAAGACGAAACCAATACTACTGAAGAGATGGCTAAGAATAATCCGCTACCTCCAAAGTTGGCTGAAAATCATGCTCCTCGAACTATGTATAATTATGCTAAGCTTAATTTAACAGGAACTGAGTCAAGTATTGTTAGACCTGCTATTGCTGCAAATAATTTTGAACTGAAACCTAACACAATTCAGATGATACAGCAATTTGTTCAATTTGATGGTTTGCAAGATAAATATCCAAATAATCACTTGGCAAATTTCCTAGAATTTTGCGATACTTTCAAAATAAATGGCATTTCTGATAATGTCATTCATCTTCGGTTATTTCCTTTCATTAAGGAATAAAGCCAAACAGTGGTTGAATTATCTTCCACGAGGATCAATCACTACATGGGATCAAATGAACGAAGAATTTTTATTAAAATATTTTTCGCCGGCCAAAACGGCCAAGTTGAGGAATGATATCTCTTCTTTTGTGTAGATGGATTTAGAGGCACTTTACAATGCATGGGAGAGATACAAGGATCTATTGAGAAGGTGCCCACACCATGGATTACCCTTGTGGCTACAGGTCTAAACTTTTCATAACGGTGTGAACCCCTCAACCAAGCAGTTGATTGATTCAGCCGCCGGCAGAACCCTGAATAACAAAACACCTGAGGTGGCCTACGAATTCATTGAAGAGATGTCACTGAACAGCTATCAGTGGCACGTTACAAGGACAAGGCCAACAAAAGCCGCCAATGTAACCTTGCTATCAAATCAGTAGAACTGTTAAATAAAAAGATTGATGGATTGTGTGGTTCTTCGCAGGTACATCCGGTAATGTAGTGTAAAACAAGAGGAGGTGTGGTGAATCCTGAGTACCCACCCTACAATCCTGGCATGGAAAGCGAACAGATGAACTATATGGGTAACAATTTTAAATCTCAAAATAACCCATATAGTAATACTTATAATCCAGGTTGGAAGAACCACCCTAAATTCTCATTGGGTGGTCAAGAAAATCAGAGACAACAACCCCCTCCAAACTTCCAACAACAGCCCTACCCACAGGTAAAGAAGCTGAACCTTGAAGAGATGCTGACAAAATTTAGGGCAACTTGCTAAGCTTATCTCCGAACGACCACAAGGTAGCTTGCCAAGTAACACTGAGACTAACCCAAAAGAGCAACTTCAAGCCATAACAGCTCAAAATAGTGAAAGGGTAGTGGAATCTGAATCTGAGCCAAGGCAAGAACCTGTGGTAAGTGAAGGTAAGGTTGAGATAAGCCAAGAAAAACCAAAACCTGTAATTAAAGAATATCAACTTCGAATACCATACCCCAATGTGATGAAGAAAGACAACACAGACGAACAATTCGGTAAGTTTTTTAAGCTTTTAAAGAAATTACATATTAACTTACCATTTCTTAAAACTCTTTCGCAGATGCTAGATTCAAGGAAATTTTTAAACAAGCTTTTGACAAACAAGCAGAAGTTAGACGAGGAATCGCATGTGGAACTAAATGCAGTATGCTAAGCAATATTGTAAAATAAACTACCGCGAAAATTAAAAGATCCAGGGAGTTTTACAATTCCATGTTTAATTGGTAGTTTATCTGTTGATAATGCTTTAGCTGATTTAGGAGCAAGCATCAATGTTATGCCTTATAAATTGTTTAAACAGCTAGGTCTAGGGAAACTCAAACAAACTAGGATAAGTATTCAATTAGCCGATAAAACTATTAGAATTCCTAGGGGTATAATTGAGGATGTGGTAGTGCAAATTGACAAATTCATATTCCCAGTAGAATTTGTTGTTTTAGACATAGATGAAGACAATAGTATCCCTTTAATTTTAGGAAGACCCTTTTTAGCAATTGCCAGAGCTAAAATTGATGTTGGAACAGGTGAACTCACACTTCGTGTAGGTGACAAATCAATCATTCTTCAAGCTCTCGACTCAGCTAGGACATCGAGTGATAAAGGTGAGAATGTAAATTCTATTGATAATCATTTAGTTCAACTTTCTTTACAGGAAACACCACGGAATTACACAACTAAGCCAGATCTTAAACATCGTGCCAATAAATAAGAAATTTATGAGGAATGAAGGCTTCAGGTTGACGAACTAGACGAGTGAAAGCCAGACGTTAAGGAGAAATCTAAGCCACACAAAGTGAAACCGAAAGAACCCCTAGACGAGCTTATAGGAACATCAAATCACTTCAAAAATAGGAGATCAGGTACTGTTAGATAAAACAAACCCTCGAATCGCCATATCAGACCTGAATACAAACGAAGAAATCCCCTTTAAGGTAATTAATGTTTTTCCATACGAACAGTCGAGGTAAGTAATCCTACATTCGGCACTTTTAAGGTAAATGCCACTCGTCTCAAACTATATAATGATAGCATGAGAAAGGATTTCCACCTCCACAAACCACTATGATTATGCGAATGAGAGGTAAAGTCGAGCTTAAGACTTTAAATGGGCGCTTCTCAGGAGGCAACCCGAACACTAACCCCATTAAATTTTACATTTATTCTATTTTTATCTTCTTTCTTTTAGCACCTAACTATAAACTAACCAAAGTGCAGACTTCCACACCACACGGCCTTGCACACGGCCGTGGCCGTGGCCATGGCCGTGTGGACACTACAAATTTTAGTACAGGGGCGTGACTAAGATCGTGCAGAAATAGGTCAAAAATTTTCTCCAAGACACGGGCTCCGATTAAACACCACGACCGTGCGACGCGGTCATGGTCGAAACTGCCTAAAGAACACGAGATGCGATAAATCCACACCGCCGTGCGAGGCAACTGTGGTCGACATTATCAGCTTTTTCACATTTCATCACTGCCCCCACCTCGCGACCCAGCCGATGACGAAGACCTTTGAATCCTTTTATTTTCTTTATTTTTCATTTTTAATATTTATTTTTCATTTTTATATTTATATTTATTTTATTTTTGTTCTTAATTAAACTTTTTACCTTTCTTGTTTAAAACTTTTATTAGTACAGTTTAAATTTTTTTATCGCTGGCTGTCTAACTCTCGAGTATCTCTAACAACACCCATTAAATAGTACTCCCTAAAAATTTAACTAATGACTTCGCAGTTTAAAAAGGTTCAATGTGCCACTCCGAGAACGAAAACATCACCGGAGCATTCACCACCAATGTCTAAGTCATCATCATTAATCATCCTCCAAGGATTTCATCCAAAATTTAGGAAGTTTCACTTCTCTCCCTAACTTATGATTTTTTTTAGTATATGATGAATATATATATTTGTACATTGAGGGCAATGTACATCTTAAGTGTGAAGGGTGAATTTTATGCCTAACTTTTTAAATTCCTGAATTATGTCTTGTCTTGAGTGATTTTCTCATATTACTAATTAGAATGAAACTTCTAATGATTTATGATTTCTATTGATATGTTTTGGATTAAGTCATAGTTAATTATGCAATGATGATTTAAACTTTAGGAGACTAGAGAATCAAGCATGATGACTCTATTTTTCAAAAACTTAAAATTTTGTTAGGTTGTCTACCTGAATGTAATTATTACCTTGAAATTTGAAATTTGCAAGGTTGTCATCAAAAACCATAATTTTTGTGAGATTTTGAGCCTTTTAGAGCATACATTCTTTTTGTGCTCACTTTATTGATTATGAGTGTGTCAACATTGATTTGTTATTCTAGAACTTACTTCGATTATACAGGTCGAGACCGCATTATTGATTTGATATACAGAAATGATAAAGGCACTTAGGATTTAACCCACTTACTCCACTAAAAGCCTACCTTTACAATTAACCCCTAGTGAACCCCTTTAATCCTGACAACCCTTTTATTGATTCACCCACTAATATTAACCCAAAACCCATCTTGTATTTGTTATCACCATTTTTCTTGACTACCCTTCTATCGAGATTTGGTTTGATCAGTTGCCTAATTATTTTATCTCGGTAGTTGAATTCATCTTATATTATGTATTTACTTGATTTGTTCTTAAAAAAAATATCAAAGTATATTCATTATTAGTTCTATAATTAAGTGAGCTTATACATTTAAATTCAACATCTTGAAGAAGAAGCTCGTACTATTAGTTTCAAGTTCTCAATTGATGTAATTACTCAGGATTAGTTCATTTTTCTAGTAAGGTAAATTATCAATTCAATCTCGATTCTAACCCTTTAATATAGCATTTTGATCGTGTCTATTAAGTTTTAAATAGAAAATTTCAGCTCTGGTACATCCCTACGCCCGTGTATCGTGGGCGTGTTGTGTCACATGGCCAGATCACACGGCCGTGTGATGGTTTAATTGCTTCTCCCACACCTAATTTTTAAGTTGCCATGCTCGTGTTGGTTCAATAGTGTCGGCCACGACTATGTCACACCGTCGTGGTGTTAGGTGAGTCCGTGATTCAAAGATATTTTTCTCGTCCTGTCTCGTACTATCTCTGCCATGTCAGTACAAAAATCCATAGCATCCACACAGCCACGGCCATGTGTAAGGCCTTGTGATGTGAAAACCTGCACTTCATTAACTTGATTAGTCTGTAGTTAGGTGCTAAAAGAAAAAGAGATGAAAATAAATAGGGTTAATGCTCGGGTTACCTCCCGAGAAGCGCTCGTTTAAAGTCTTAAGCTAGACTTATATCTCATTTGTACCTTCACGGTGGTTTAAGGAGTGAGAAATACTTTTTCATGCTATCATCAAATAATTTAAGTCGAGTGGAATTCACTTTAAAGGTACCAAAAGTATAATTACTTACCTCGACTGTTTCGTAAGGGAAAACACTAAGTACTGTGAAGGGGATCTTTTCGTTTATCTTTAGGTTTAATGTGGCGATTCGCGGATCTGTTCTATCTAATAGTACTTGATCTCCTATTTTGAAGTGATTTGATGTTCCTTTAAGTTCTTCTAGGGGTTCCTTCAGTTTCACTTCATGTGGGGTTGATTCTTCATTGAGATATGTCTCCCACTTATCTAGCCCATCGGTCTGAAGCCGTCGTTCCTCATGAGATATTTCCTTGTTGGTGTGAGCTATAGGATCTGGCTCTGTAGTGTGATTCCGTGGTGTTTCCTGAAAAGGAAGTTTAATTGAATGCTTATCAAGGGAATTTACGTCCTCACCTTTTCTCACTCGATGTCCTGGCTGAGTTGAGAGCATGAAGACTGACTGATTCGTCACCTACACGAAGTATGAGTTCACCTGTGCTAACATCAATTTTAGATCTGGCAGTTGCTAGAAAAGGTCTTCTTAAAATTAAGGGGATGCTATTATCTTCATCCATATCTAAAACAACGAAGTCTACGGGGAATATGAATTTGTCGACTTTAACTAGTACATCTTTAATTATACCCTTAGGGATACGAATAGTCTTATCAGCTAATTGAATACTCATCCTAGTTTGCTTGGGTTTCCCTAGACCTAGCTGTTTAAACATTTTAGATGGCATAACATTGATGCTTGCCCCTAAATCAGCTAAAGCATTATCAACAGATAAACTACCGATTAAACATGGAATTGTAAAACTCCCTGGATCTTTTAATTTTCGTGGTAGTCTGTTCTGTAACATTGCTGAGCATACTGCGTTTAGTTCCACATACGACTTCTCGTCTAACTTTCGTTTGTTTGTTAAGAGCACTTTTAAAAATTTTCTTAAATTTGACATCTGCGAAAGAGCTTCAAGAAGTGGTAAGTTAATATGTAATTTCTTTAAGAGTTTAAGGAACTTACCGAGCTATTCTTCTATGTCGTCATCCTTTATCGCATTGAGGTAAGGTATACGAGGTTTGTATTCTTTAATTACCGATTTTGGCTTTTCTTGACTTACCTCAACCTTACCTTCACTTACCATAGGTTCTTGACTTGGTTCAGATTTAGATTCTACTAACCTTTCACTGTCATGAGCTGTTATGGCTTGAATTTTCTCCTTTGGGTTAGTCTTCGTGTTACTTGGCAAGCTACTTAGTGGTCATTCGAAGATCAACTTTGCGAGTTGCCCTAACTGGTTCTTGATTCCCTTAATCGATGTTTGCTGATTTTTAAGTGTAGTCTCGGTGTTTTGAAATCGAGTTTCAGACACAGCTATAAATTTTGTCAGCATCACCACAAGATTTGGTTTCTTTTCCTGTGGGTAGGGCTGTTGTTGGAAGTTTGGAGGGGGAGGTTGTTGTCTCTGATTTCCTTGGCCACCCCATGAGAAATTGGGGTGGTTCCTCCAACCTAGATTATAACTATTACTATAGAGGTTATTTTGAGGTCTAAAATTGTTACCCGTATAGTTTAATTGCTCGCTTTCCATGCCCGGATTGCAAGGTGGGTACTCAGGATTCGCCACACCTCCTAGATTTGAGTCACATTGCATAACTGGATGTACCTGCAAAGAACCACAAAAAACATCAATCTTTTTATTCATCATCTCTACCTAACTTGATAGCATGGTGACTATGTCGAGATTGAAAACTCTAGCTGCTTTAGCTAGCTTTGTCCTTGTAACTTGTTACTGATAATTATTTAGTGACATCTTCTCTATGAATTCATAAGTCGCTTCGAGAGTTTTGTTATTTAGGGTTCCGCCGGATGCTGAGTCAATTAACTGCCGGGTTGAGGGGTTCACACCGTTGTAAAAAGTTTGGACCTGCAACCACAAGGGTAAACAAGGGTAAACCATGGTGTGGGCGCTTTCTCAACAGATCCTTGTATCTCTCCCATACATCATATAATGTTTCTAAATCCATCTGCACAAAAGAAGAGATATCATTCCTTAATTTGGCCATTTCACCCGGTGGAAAATATTTTAGTAAAAATTTTTAGGTCATTTGGTCCCATGTAGTGATTGATCCTCGTGGAAGAGAATGTAACCACTGTTTGGCTTTATTTCTCAAAGAAAAGTGAAATAGCTGAAGACGAATGGCATCATCAGAAATGCCATTTATATTAAAGGTATCACAGAATTCTAGAAAATTAGCTAAATGAGTATTTGGGTCTTCGTCCTGCAAAGCATAAAATTGAAAAAACTGTTGAATCATTTGTATAGTGTTAGGTTTTGATTCAAAATTATTAGTGGCTATAGCAGGCCTAACAATACTCGATTCAGCTCCTGTTAAATTAGGTTTAGCATAATCATACATAGTTTGAGGAGCATGATGATCGGTCATATCTTGATGTGGCGGATTATTCTCAGCCATCCTTTCGGTGGTATTGGTTTCTTCCTCTTTCTCTCCTTGTATATAATTTAAGCCTCACCTTACTTCTCTACGATTTCTGCGTGCGGTTCCTTCAATATCACTGTCATAAAGTAGTGGTCCTGTCGGGTTCCTTCTAGTCATAAACTAGAGGTACCTGCTAGGAAAAGAAAAAAAGAAAGAAATTTAGAAAAGTAAAAATAAAATTTAATTGCAAAAATAAAATATGGCTAAAGTAATAAAAATTGAGTGTTCTTAATATTTCAGCTCCCCGACAACGGCGTAAAAACCTTGATCGTGTCTTCGAGTCTTAAAAAATTATAAAAAGAATGATTGAACCTGGAAACTAACTAAGACAACGATGGAGGCAAGTGCACCTATCGAACAGTAGTATAGCTAGCGGCAAGACCGGATTGTCGAACCCAAAGGAACCAAAAGTACTAATATTAACTCTCTTTTTATTATTTAGCCTACGAATTAAGTGGATTTTTATCTAATCTAAAATTAACTAATTAACTAAGCTAAAGATGCTAAGACAAAGAAGAAATTGGGGAAAATACTTGAGGGAAAACCGATTGATTTGGACAATACCTGAGGAAGAATCCACCTAGACTACTCTTGTTATCTAACTCTGAACCGGACGATTTATTCACTTGACTTGATCCGTAGGATCCCCTAAGTTATATTAATACCTCTCTTCAAGGCTACTAACGTCTAACCCTAGGTTGATTAATTGAAATCTCTTTCTAATTAAAACCCCTAGAATTGCATTAACTCAATCTATGGACTCCCATATTAGGTTTCACCCTAATTCGGTAGATTTTTGTCACCCTATCTCTAGGCGCGCGAGCAACTCCGCTTAACTATGCTAGATCTACTCTTAGACAGGGTCTCTTCCTCCTCTACCTAAGCACATCACACTTGAATCAATATCCTGAAAATACCAAAACAAGAATTAAAAACACATAGTTAATAACAAATCAAGTATTTATCATTCAATTCAGATAACAATAACAAGATCTGTCTTAAGTTTCATCCCCCTCAAGTATTTGAGGGTTTAGTTCATAATTGTAAAAGAAAACATCTTAGAAAAAAAGATAAAACAAAACATAAGAAATCCTAAAACCCCCTAAAGGAATTGAAGGAGAGTTCCTCCGTCTTGAGTATGATTCCGGCTTCTTGAGATGAATCAACTGGCTTTCTTCGAGTAAATCCCTAAGTTTAACTACTCTAGCTCGACTCTTTGGCCTAGCTCCACGTCCCCTAAAGGTTGGCCTCTAGGATCTTTATATAGGCTTTCGGAATATGTTTATTTGCCTCTAAGTACCCTAATCCGAATAGAATTCTTCTTTCCTGCAGTAGAGGCACGCCCATGGCACACGCCCGTGTAAATCGTGGCCAGGCCCTGTTTAACCCTGTCGATGAGGCACGGCTGTGTATTTCGGGTCAGGCCGTGGTCGACTTTTCTTGCGAGGCATGGCTGTGTGGTCTGGAGCCCAGGCCGTGTGGATTTCGTACTTTGGCCCATTTTCTTCGTTTTTGGCCCGTTTTTCATTCTTTTCATCCTCCGGTGCTCTACTGAGTATAAAACATGAAAACAAAGGATTAGGAGCACCTATTTCCATAATTAAAGGGAAAAATCATCTAAAAACATGCTAAATGTGGGATTAAAATATGTTACTATTTGGTTTATCACATTTATCCAGACCTTTAACCTAAGCCCCATTATAACCCTTTAAAGACCTTTTGATTTGTGTATCATCTCAGTTTATAGTGGTGGAGATTTGATTTTCATGCAAGCCTATGGGATTAACTTTTCATGTTTGACTGATGAGTGCTTTATTTTGAACCTTAAACACTTTGAGTGATTTGAGTGAATCTTTAGTGAGGATGTCAACTCTTGTCGATTTTGAATCAGAAGTAATTATTTAGGTAAGGGAAAACACCTATATTTTCATGCTATAAAAACTATGACTTTGATTGTTTGAATCTTCAGGACTCTTTTAGTTAAATTATCCATGTATAAATTATCTATGAATTATGATGAAACATTATCGATAAATATTATAAATTAAGGAAGTTCATTTTAATTATGAGTCGAGAATTTTGCTTAAGGACAAGCAAATGCTTAAGTGTGGGGGTATTTGATAAACCGTAATATGTTCATATTTTAATCCCACATTTAGCATACTTTTGGATGATTTATTCCCTGAATTGTGGAATTTGGTGCTCCTAATCCTTTAATTTCATGTTTTATACTTAAGAGAGCACCGGAGGATGAAAAAAATGAGAAATGGGCCGAAAACAAAGGAAATAGGCCAAAGTATGAATTGCACACAGCCTGGGCCCAAAACACACGGCCGTGCCTTTTTAGCAGATCCGACCACGGCCTGGCCCCGAATCACACGGGCGTGTCACACGGACGTGTCCCTACCGCAGCAAAGAAGAGTTTCATTCGGATTAGGGTACTTAGAGGCAAAGAAAGACATTCCAAAAGCCTATATAAACACCCTAGAGGCCAACCTAAAAGAGAGCGGTTCAGCTAGGCCAAGGAGCCAAGCTAGAGGGCTAGAATTGTGGGATTCACTCGAAGAAAGCCAGTTGATTCATTTCAAGAAGTCAAAATCATACTCAAGACGGAGGATCTTCCCTTCAATTTCCTTTAGGGGGTTTTAGGGTTTTTCTTATGTTTTTTTTTATATTTTCTTCTGAGATGTATTCTTTTATGATTATGATCTAAACTCCTCAAATACCTGAGGGGGATGAAACCTAAGATGAATCTTGTTATTATTTTCTAAACTATATGATAAATACTTGATTTGTTCTTAATTCTTGTTTTGATATTTCAGGATATTGATTCAAGTATTGATGTGCTTAGATAGAGGAGGAATATTCTCTGTTTAAGAGTAGATCAAGCATAGTTAAGCTGAGTTGATCGCAACCCTAGAGATAGGATGACGAAAATCTGTCGGATTAGGGTCAAACCTAATATGGGAGTCCATAGATCGAGTTAATGAAATTCTAGGGGTTTTAATTAGAAAGAGATTTCAATTAATCAACCTAGGGTTAGACGTTAGTATCCTCGAGAGAGTATTAATATAAATTAGGAATCCTACGGATCAAGTCAAGTGAATAAATCGTGCGGTTCGAGTTAAATAACAAGTGAAGTCTAGGTGGATTCTTCCTCGGGTATTGTCTCAATCAATTGGTTTTTCCCACAAGTATTTCCCCAATTCATTCTCTTTGTCTTAGTAGTTAGTTAATTTTAGGTTAAACAACAATTCCTTTAATTCTTAGGTTAAATAATAAAAAGAAAGTTAGTATTAGTACTTTTGGTTCCTTTGGGTTCGGCAATTCGGTCTTGCCACTAAACTATACTACTATTCGATAGGTGCACTTGCCTCAAGTCTTTGTCATAGTTAGTTTTTAGGCTAGATCATTCATTATATAAAATTTTAAGACTCTGACATACGATCAGCTACTCAAAAGGAGAAGTGAAGTAGAGATACTAAAGAGTTACAATATATATTGGAAGAAAGAAATTAGAAGTGGAAGTAGAGTATGTGGTGGAAAAAGTGAGGAAATTAGAGAAACAAAGTAAGAACTTCAAGAATTTTACTATATTTAATTTTAATCAAGTATAGAGTATAATAAATTAGTTGTATTAATTGTGAATGTGCAAATATTATGAATGAAAATTAAATCGGTATATCAAAGTAGTGGAAAAAGGACTAAATTGTAAAGTAAGAAAAATAAGTTATGTGAAATTGAATGTTGAAAAGAGAATACAATTGGTGTGATGAAATTGTGATGATATAAAAAGTGAATGTGGGAAATTTCAAGTTACATAAAAAAATTTATAATAAGGACTAGATTATAAAGTGTACAAAATTTTATGTGTGAAATAAAGTATTGTGTTAGGAATTTTAAATGGAATATTGAGTGTTAGTGAATTAATTACAAAGTGATGTTAATGTGAAATTATAGTAAATAATGAATTTTTATGATGTTAGGGATTAAATTGTAAACTTGTAAAATTTATAATTGAAATAAGAGAAGTTATGATATAACTATATGTTGAAAATAAGCGATTTTTAAAGATTAAATTTGAAAATAATTAAAAGTATAATGATTATGTATGTCTAAATGAAAGTTAATACAAAGAACCATGAAAGGGTAAAGATTTGCATTAAAGCAGTTTTTGAACAGCAACAGTGGTTCAAATTTGAAAACTCACCAAAAATTGTGAAAATTAATTTAGAAGTTGAATCAAATACAAAATTAAATCTTATTAAGTCTAGTTTTTCATAGAAGAAACAGTGTAAGAAATGGAATTGTAGATTATGAGATATAATAAATTTTGTGAGACAAGGTCAGAATGGTTTCGGGTTCCCCTGTTCTAACTTTTAAAAATAATTATAAATTGTAAAAAAAAATGTTTAGGATATGAAATTTATATTCCTAAAATTTTTATGAGTCTATTTTCAATGGAAACAAATGGAAACATAATACGAGACTTGTACTGAAAGATATTTTTTTTAGTGAAGAAGGGTCAGAGCTGCCTAGCAACAGAACATAGAAAGATTTGAAGAAAAAACTGAATTAATTGGCTTAAGTAGAAATTCTGAAATTTTTGTGGTATAAATCTCATTGAGTCTAGTTTCAAATGCAACAAGCGGATCTTAATTTCAAATTTTATAGACCGAGATATAAATAAATTAGTGATTGTGTAACACCCGCATACCCGACCCGATCACTAAGTTAAGGCACCAAGATGTCACATTCGTTGCCAAAGCAACTAATAAAAATTTCAGATAAATTTATGATATTATTTAATTAATGTAGATCATTAACTCATTTTAGCAATAATTGAATTTACGACAAAAACTAATTATGAGTTAAATGAGCTCATTAAAACATCCACAATTGATCAAAGGCCAAATTGTAAAGTTCATAAGAAATTTTGATCTGTTGTCAGGACGTTTCCACGTCGTGAACAACGTCGCGACATGGTGAACTTGTTGTCATGACGTGGTCTCCATTTTCCTACAAGTTCCACGTTTTATTTTTATTTATTTTTATATTATTACCTAAACCGTATTCAAATGTCATAACTGCCACTTCATTTTCTAATATCAAGTCCTCATAAAAACATGATATTCAATCAAAGATAACAAAGTTTATAAAATTAACACAAATATTAAAGTTTTAGAAAAAAGACCATTGGAGGACTTGCACTTTCAAAAGTAATTTACCCGCTTTATGTATTTTACATATTTATTTCGAATTGTGCCGATCAATTTAATTATTCATAAAATTTTAACAAAGATTTCAATATTACATCAATTAACAATTATTCACTTATTATTTTATCAATTCTTTTAAACATACTCACATGTATTAATCATTCTATCACTTACAACTATTTGAAACATTTCAAATTCATCTACTATATATATATTTCCTCCTCCTCCTATCCATTCCACATCCTTTATGTATATATTTATTAGAATATTTAGCTTTTACTATATAACATGCTTATATGTAACAATATCTATAATTCCACCATTTACTTATGTGGTCATATCAAAGTTGTCCACTTGAGTTATAGTCACTAAACTATTTATATCTTGAGCTATAGAATTCAAATTAAGATACGCTTGATATTTTTAAAACTAGACTCATATATATTTTACCATAAAAATTAAGAATTTATAATTTAGCCAATAAGTACAATAAATTCTTCAAATTTATCCATGTTCTACTACTTGACAGTTTCAACCTTTCTTTACTAAAAATTAATTATCTCTTAGTATGGGGTTCAAATGATGTGTCCATTTATTTATCTTGAAAATAAACTCATTAATAATTTAAGCATATAAATTTAAACCCTAATCATTTTTTAAAATTTTTGATGATTTTCCAAAGTCAGAACAAGGGAACTCGAATCCACTCCGTCCTTGTTTCACGAAAACTAATATATCTCAAAATATAAAACTCCATTTCTTTCACCGTTTCTTCCATATGGAACTAGGCTCAATAAAATTTAATTACAAATTTAATTCAATCTATAAATAAATTTCTATAATATTTTGGTGAATTTTCAAAGTTAAGTCACGCTAGTGTCCAAACTATTTTAATAAAAATATTTTTTCCATGGTTCTTTGTATTATCTTTCATTCAATTACACATAATTGCCATACTTTTGACTTCTATACAATTTATTCACTTATGTTGATATGTATATTACATATCCATTTCTTAATCTTAGTACTTTTCACCATACAAATCACATTCTTTCTTACCAATATAGTGTTTTAAGCCTCTATTATTCATCAAATACTTTCTATTTCTAGTATTTAGATTAAATACATGTTGCATACATCTCAAGCAAAACATATTTAACTCAATCTATTGAAATAAAAATAGGTTTAGTATGCAACTTACCTCCTTTGTCAAGAATTTCTTCATTTCTTCTTCATTTCCATGCATTTCTCATCTTCACCACTTTCCTTCCTTTTTCTTCTCATTTTCTCCACTTTCATCTACTATTTTCTTGCTTCTAAATTGATGAACATATTCTTTATAATCTCTACTTCATCTGCTCTCTTTAATATCTAAGTAAATTTTTAAAAAAATTTGATAAAAAGATAGGTTTTCATGGCAAAGGACTAAATTGTAAAGAAAAGAAAACTTCCTTTCTCACCTTTTCACTCACGTTGGAAGGATGATAAATTTCCTTCACCTTTCCTTTCTTTTTATACTACTTTTATTGTATATCAATTTTAGGGATATTACATTTATATTTGTACCGTAAAACTTTTTACATATTTACAATTTAGTCCCTTTCTTAATTTAATACATCATGTCATGCTTATTGTTTTAACTCTCTTTTGATATCTTGCAACTTTTGTTTTCTTTGATCTTATAACTTATTTCGCTAAGATTTTATCTCATATTATTTACGACCAAAAGAGTTTTGAGGATGTTACAAATTGTCACGCAAATGGATAGCCTTGATAAGAGTATGTTACATATAAGCATGATATGTTAAGAGCCATAGATTCATTTATATATATATACATAAAAACATTAAGAAAGTGGAATGGAGAGGAGGAGGAGAGGGAAAATGATAAAAGAGCGATATTGCATAATGGATTTGCTAATACATAAGAAAAGTTCAAATATATTGTTAAGGTACTAAGTAAGTGATGATTATAAAATTAATTAAGGTAGTCCTAATTGATAAATTGACTGGTATATGTTGGTAATAGTTATGGTATGTAGAAAGAGTAAATTGTATTAGTAAGTGTAAGTTTTCTAATGGACTTATTTGTAAAACTTTAATAATTGTGTTAATTTTAATAGCTTTGCTATCTTTGATTGAATATCATGTTTTATTATGTGGATTCGAGATTATAAATGGGTTAATGTGAATGATATGTGAAATGAGTTGAATTGATTTAATTTTATTATGTGAATAATATTTGAAAAAGGACTTGGATGTTAAAGACTTGAAATATGGTAAAACATGGAAAATAGGATTCTCGTCACGACGACATAAGTCAATTTGCGACGTCGTGAAAAGGAACCCCCGACGTCATGACGTCACCCTAAAATTTTGAAAAACTTTCACTTTAGTCATTGTTCCTCTTTATACTATTTTAAAGGCTGT
Source organism: Gossypium rotundifolium (assembly GCA_025506655.1). NCBI lineage: Eukaryota > Viridiplantae > Streptophyta > Magnoliopsida > Malvales > Malvaceae > Gossypium > Gossypium rotundifolium. The sequence goes on along the minus strand of CP106728.1, from coordinate 59,008,873 downwards.
AATAAACCTGTATAAGACTTAGAAATGATACTAAGGCATATCAAAAGCTTAAATTGATCAAATTTATTAAATAATTATTCAGAACCAAATGAATTTGACTGTCGTTGCTTCGACAACAAATATAGCTTCTCGATATCTTGACCCAATGATTGGGTCGGGGTATAGGGGTGTTTGGAATAAAGTGTTTAAATTTTCCTCACTGCAAAGATATCTTGAACAATGAAACTTTTACTGCAATGGGTGATAAGGAAGCTAAAAGGAAAAGCCTTAATCACATCAATATTGTACTTGGTGTCACGAAACGTTCTTTGAACCGAGATGGCACAAATCCATGAGGCACCATGGCTAACCTTTCTCATGTTCTTTTTCCATAGGCTATCTCAATTCTCATTAATGCATTGTCTCAAAGCCCTCTTACTTGGTCTACCTCACTAGGCCATTCACATTCAATCACATTACTAAAGGAGACCAACTACTCCCATCATGCATTTGGCACTCATGCCCACAAGAGGTCTTGAGCCCCAACCGTCATAATACAAGTCACAAGGTATCTTTGCTCAAGGCTTGGTGGAACCTAACACTAAGCCCATGCTTGCTTAGCACATCTCATGTGCCAAAACCCAAGGCACTACTCAATTGTTTGTTGTTGCCAACCAAAGGTCACTTCTAGCCCAACATATCTCCCATTAAAGCCACTCTAAAGGCCATACTTGTTTGCCCCACTCAAGGCTATTCTTAATCATATAAACACTCAACATAATGCACTCAACTCAAGACTCTTGCTCGTGCATCGTCCCAACATCAGTACACTAGGTCATTCATTATCTCAGCATTCCCACAAGACTAGTAGCTAGTCCACCTACTACTTGCTCAACCATGATCACATCTTAATACCCTTCCTACAAAGTATCGTCTTATGATCCTAAGGTAGTAATATTTAGATGGAGAAGCCCGCAAGGTCTAAAGAATTCTAGGGTCCAACCTCACTATGCAGCACAACACACGATACAAGGCCCTCTAGTCCAAACCGTTCCGAGTTTTCATAGCAAAGCATTTTGTGAATAACACACGTAAATATAACTTTTTTAGTACAAATTGTGTACCAAACTTTGTAATGTTACTTTTTCCCCCAACAATTACATTCCAAAAATTACATTACATAAAATGTTAACCTAATAAAAATACTAAACTCTACCTTTGGTCATTCCAGATTCTACTCAATTTGTCACACCGATAAAAATGTAAATCCAAGTGAATGTTAGGGGGCTAGAACTTTAATCTTGCAAACCGCATGACCTTAGGTGATTCATTTCCTTCAAATTTGCCTAAGTCAAACTAGCTCTTGAAAGATGAGAATTCTCATGGAAATTCTCTAAGGCATTGAAAATAAAATGGAAGCACCTCAATGACCAAGGAATAATGAAAGAACAGAAAAGTCACAAGAAAGCAACAACACACTAAGTGTTTAAGTAAATGCTCTCAAAAGTATTCTATTACTTAATAATAAAACAATGAATAGGATGATTACAAATGAGGGGAGGGATCTATTTATCGTTGAGCTCTCCTAAATCCAATGGTATAGTTTAATTCACATCAATGATCGAGATTAAAGCCAATCTACAATCGAGATTTTTAATAAATTTACACAATTCTTTAAGATTACAAAATCAAATATTCTAAAATTACTTTTCATATTTACCTTAAATATTTCACTAGATCACTAGAACTTTAAGTAGTTAAATTTCTCTATATATTTAACAAATTAGGTCAGATCAAACACATAATCAATTCGTCATAAACTTTGATATGCCAATTACAAAGACATAAACATTCAAACTACATAAATTAGAAATGGCCGCTCTCTCATTTTGGGTTTAACGAATATCGAGGGTAGTCGGTTAAGTTAAAAGGATTGGGCAAAGTAGCTGCAGAAACCAAAGAGGCTTGGTTGACTAGGTCAGAGTCAAAAACCACAATTTGAAGGCCTGCGAAATTTGGTTGGCAGGTTCCAAACAGCTGGGCCCATTACGTCAAATTGCTGGCAGTTGCACGTACTTGATTCTGCCTACCCTACTGCACCCCTAAGCTTGTAAGCCCTACCCTTATAACCTAAGCTAACCTCTCCTCTGTCTCCCCACATTTTGGATGTAACATAAAAATAGTTTTAATGAACAAGTGGTTGTTACTTATAACTATGGTTAAGAACTTACGCTGATTGATATTTAGAAAATATAAACATAATTAGTAATCGGTAGTTTTTTCAACTTACCATAGCGTAATATAAATATAACGATAAAACACAAATTCCATGTAACATATTGTAAGATCCTTTATAAAATATAATTAATTAAATTACACAAGTGTTACTTTTTCAGAAGAGAAAGGAAGAAAAGATGTACCCCACGTTACAGGCTCACGCGCTGCCACTCATCACATGCAGGGGGCGGGCCGACCACCCACCAATTACCTACACTGTCTCCTACTTTAAACAATGGACCATCCTTCTGTATCCACCCTCGGATTCTCTTCACTCATATCCCAAACCACCATCTAACGGCCTGAAAAAAGGAAAATGGTGATGCAGCAAAGGAATGAATAATAATAATAATGGAAAGCAGTGGGCGAGAAGCATGTGCGAGGCTGAGCTGAGCGTCTGATTCACTCACTCACTCACCCACTGCTGGTTTTGTTTTTGGCAGCCTTCATGTGGATTGAATGGATACTACCACACACACTCTCCTCTTCTTAAAACTAGTAAGTTACACTTTTCCAATGTCTCCAATTTCATCTTTCTTTCTGCACGTCTCGAATTTACATGCTACTTTATTTAAGACATGGTTTTCCCACTTTAATCCATTCAAACATTAAATAACTTTTTCCCTTTCCTTTAGTTTTTCGGTTATATTGATTGAGAATGCACTTAAAAGATGACGTAAAGAACAGGAATGGCCCGCTTAATTAGTATAAGGGGGAGGGGGGGAAGAAGAGAATTCAAATGGGACACACCAGAAGTGAAAAGCATAATAGCAAATACCAGTACATCGTCTCCTCCAATCCTTTTTTCTTAATCTTTACAAACTTTGGGTCTAAATTTCACAAGCATCACTCAAAATTATCCGTTGCTCTTTTACTTTATCCATTTTTCAATAAGAAAACGGTATAGTTTTTTAAACACCAATGAAAGATGAGGGCTTTTTAATTATTGCACTGATTATATATATACTGTGTTTATGATATCTGCTTCATTTTAATAATATTATAGGGAAATGTCAGGTTGACGATGTTAGAATCAAAATAATAATCTCCACATGCATGCAACAGGAGAAAGTTTAATGCAATTATTATACATGCGGCACGTTGGAATTAAAACCACTTATATTCATTTATTTGTTTAATATAAAACCTTTTATGACAAAATAAAAATAAGAAATTTAGTTGGTAGTTAAACAATAATCACAATCGTGTAAAGCTAAATCATGTTTAATTCAACAAAAGGGAGAATAAAAAGATTGGGTGCAGGTAACTGCCTTGCCCCTTTCATTTCATTTATGATTCAACCTTCACAATCCTTAATATTTTTATTTATAATCCTAACATACATTCCCCACTTATGGAAACTGAGGTGTGAACCATGAATCAAATGACAGGTAATAATTTAGAAAGAGGGATTCAGAATCGGATCTGCTGTCATTATCAACTCTTAAGGAAGCAGGTTTTCATATCCTAAAATCACATTTCCGCCATTTCCCCAGCCTTAGCAGCACTGTGTGTGACTACATAATATAATAATATAACAGACAAAGAAACACAACCTGAGAAGGAGGAGAAAAAAACAGAGCTAAATAATTTTTTTATTAAAAAGTTAAAGAAGGAAAGAGGTTTGACCAAACACCACAGAGTCCAAATCCGTTGGTTTGGTACTAGCCAGTAAAAATCTAGACCTTTTCTGTTTTTTTCCTTCGAAAAACATTAATTAATTAAGATGAAATTAAAGTAATCTTTATAACATCGGGTTCTTTTTTTTCTTTTACTCTTTATCCTAAATCATTCAGTTTTACCATTTTATCAAGATAATGGTTGACAACTAGGGAAGTAAAAAAGAAAAGAAAAAAAACAACCCATTGGCGTTGAGCCCATAGAGCAGAGGGGACCTTCTTGTCTCAAAACGGGAAGGCATGTCAGTGGATAATGTTTAGATGAAGTTAGGTTGGGTTTTGATTGATGGACAATCGACAAAACACTAATAATAATTTGCACTTCTCTCCTCTGTTTTTTTTTTTTCAAATGTTCAATTATGCTGCATAGCAAAGCTGTGGGGTAATGGGATCACTGATCACTATTGAAGGCCAGATTGGGGAGAGAGGGGGGTTCAAATGAGGGAAATGTTTGTCCTGTTTATCCAAGGAAAAAAATGGGTGAGTGAGCCAAACAGGCTATAAAGGGATAAAGAGGAAAGAAAGCATATGAATGAAATGGAAAAAGAAAAGAAAAGAAGAAGAAAAAAAGACCCACAAATGGTAGAAACAGAACATGGTATGGTAAGAGAAAATATGGAAAATGGAAGGTTGAATACAGCGAAGCAGCAGATTGCTAAGGTTGTCAAGCAATGCAAGCTCATTCATATTATTATTGATTGTTATTCTTTATGTTTTCATTGTCGTAATACAAAGAGGGAGAAAAGTGGTCATACATACAGCACAAAAAGGTTGCTTCTTTCATTTTTCATTGGACAACCTTTGCCAACTACTGGTCCCCACCAGCAGCTTTATTTATTACTAAATGTTTGTTTATATTTAACCTTGAATCTGCCCTTACAAGTGAATTTCATCTCTTTACAACAGTTAGTTTATTAAATTGGAGATTGAAAAAAACTATAGCAGTACATATCTCCTAGTTTTTGTATTGAGACAATTTGCCATCATTTCCATAGAACAAACTTTTTCCCAGGCTTTTAATGAATTGGAAGGATCAAATGTCAGTATTCAGAAGAATGATATGATTCAACCGGCATGCTTGACTCTGAAACAAGTAAAGGGAAAACCCCATTGGATTCCATTGTCTAAACACATGCATTGAACTCGAGGAATAGAGAAGGATTTGATGGATTGAATTAAAAAAAAAAAATTACCCACTGAAAGCCAGAAATAAAAGACAAATGAGATAATACCATCTTATTATTCCAAGTAATCCTATCTTTCAAAAGTATCAATCATGAATGATGAAACACAACAGAAAAGAGAAAAAAAAAATTATATAAGTTAATGGGTGAGCTATCCGAGCTCGCCGTTTTACTTGACCAATAAAATCAAATTTGAGTTCAAAGATACAAAATCAATCTTTTGAACCACTTTGCTACAAATATGAACAAGATTGTCATCGGATGCTTTTTGCAGCCGAGACAAAATCATTTGTAAGGTAGAATCCAAAGCCAATATTTAGGTTCCACCTCATGCACATGCATACACGAACGAATATGATTTTCTTCTCCTAATGCTAACAACTAATTCAGACTCTCCCTACTGTCCTATACCAAACATGTATGATGAATCGGTGACTCGAATAGATAATGAACTGTAAACAGTTAGTGGAGCGAGCTTTACATCTAAAATGCCCGTTCCATGAATGAACAACAATCCCCTACTAAAATTCTTCAGTTCCATGTCTTGTTATGCTAGGTGGTCAGGCATGAAGCATCCTTCTTTTGACTCAAATAAACTTTGTTGTATTCTTTGTTCTTCAGTTGTTTCCGTTTACTCTCTACCTTTGCTTCCCTTTCAAAACATCATTGATTGTATTGTGAAAGACGCTGCATCCCTCAACAGAAATTAACTTGATGTTTTCTTTTCGGTAGGTGTCCCAGAAATTTGTGAAGGACCTGACTCCGTTCCCACCACCCCAGTTGTCGCTATAGTTGCAGGGGGTAGTGATTTTGTAGTCGGTGATGTTGTTTTTGCCATCTCCGATGACGACACAGCTGTTCTTGCTGCTGTCGTAGTTGCTGTAGTCGTTGTTGCTGTTGTCACAGTTGCTGTAGATGTAGTTGCTGCAAAATTTGTCGGCAGACTTACTGTTGAATGTTGCATTAAAGTTGTCTTGCCATAGATATTATAAACCAAGAGAGAAAGTGACTGGACTATGTAAACATTCTCCGGATATGTAAAATCCTCACCTGTGGGAGTTATTGCCGAAGGCATTGAAGACGGAAGTGATAGGATCCCCTGCTGAGGCAAATAAGGATACTGTAGCATTTGGGGATATTGGACACCAAAACCATGAGCTTGGCTATTTTGTGCATATTGAGCATAAAATGGATAAAAATTATGAAACATTCCGGGTGTCATCGATGCTCCGGCAGTGTAGTAAGGTGAGAACTGTTGACCTCCATACAAACTATAATAGTTCTGCAAAACACCATCAAATTTAGCTAATCAGAGCAATGTCAAAGAATTTGTTGTAATTTTATTTCTAATTTTCAAGCTCTGTTTATAAACACTAACCAAAGGATAAATACTGTCTTGGGAGTATCCCGTATACCTGAAAGTAACCAAGCAGGGAATGAGGACGATGAAAGGAGATAAATGAAGCAATAAAGAGTACTAAAACGCATGTTAAAATAAGAAATGCCATTGAGGCTTAACCAGTTGGGATTCATGCAGGCAATGCCATTGAATTTCATTTTGTAAAAATAATTGAACTCACCCATAAGCAGAGTAAGGAATTGAATATTGACTATTAGGTTGTTGGATGAATGTTGATGAGGAACCATGATAAACAGGCGATGCCATCAACCCAGGTGCTGGTCTAAACCGTCCAGCTCCTGCATTTATTGACTTCATCTTAAATCAAATTGTTTCATAACTCCAGTTTTTAGATCCACTTTTCAGTTTACCAGATCGCATTGACCAATATGAAATGTTTTCCCAATATGGTAAAAAACACATCTTCAGAATGAACAAAGGAAAAAGAAAGAAGGATTTTTTGATCCTTTGAAATATCATTATCAAACAATAACTTTCATCACCCCAAATATTGAAGTGAATATTCGCCAGGACCATTTAAGATATGCATAAAGAGTTGGTATTGAGATAAGGAAATGACATTTCAACAAGAAACAATACAATTAAAAAGAAAAGAGAGAAAGAAAACCATGTTGTGGAGTTGGTGGACGAGTCTTCTGTGCACCCAGTGAAGCAAGATTGCAGTTCGCCCTCCTTCCATCAATGGTAGGAGAAGGGTTTTGACATGCTCTCATGGCTGCATCTGGATCCTTAAATGTAACCTGGAAATGGAAAATAAGGATAATCACCTTCTAATTGTCATATGGAATGAATGATATGTATATATACATATTAAGGAAAGGGATGAATAAGCTTACAAAGCCATAGCCCTTGGATCTCCCAGTATTTTTATCTGTGATAACAACAGCTTCAATAATCTCTCCAAATTGCTCAAAATAACGCTTCATGGTATCTCTTTGAGTTTCCCAAGCCAATCCACCAACAAAGATTTTCGTAAAAGTTGTGTCATTGTACTGCCCTGCTCCTGGATTGTTGCTACCACCCACAATCTGAAACTGCCTTTGTTGAGACATGTAAAAAAACACAGAATAATCTCCCAAATAAAAAAAGAGAAACAGAGATGAAAGAAAATGGCTAAGAATCCCACAAAAAAAAAAAAAAAAAAACTACCCCAGAAGCCAAATATAGAGTGGTTAAAAAATGGAGAATTCTTTTTTAAAAAAAAAAAAGTGAACTTTGATATTGGAGAGTCGTTTCTATGGAAGATCACATCAGTGATCAATCAAACCCAAAAGCCTTTGTTTTTTAAAAAAATCCCTTTGGCCTTCTTCAAGCACTCGTGCAATCGTGTATCATGTTTTTTTGTTTTCTCGGTGTTGTTTTTAGTTGTTGTTGTTGGTTGTTTTAGCTGTTGTTTTTTTTTTTTTTCTAATGTTATATAACTGCCACTTTTTTTACAGCCACGATAATTTTATTTTATTGTTTGGTTAAATGGGCCTCCGAAAACATAGGAGCCCAATTTACAGTTTTTTTGTTTCCTTTAAAACCCTTTTCCTCAAAGTCATGGAGAAAACCCTAACAGCATATTGCTGTCAGAATGGCGCTGCACAGCTTGCCGATAACCCATCACTCCTATATTCATCTTTCAGGTAAATTCATTGATTTTTTTCCATTTCTTTTCTTGTTTGTTTCTTGGGAAATTTGAATTTCCTTTCTGTTCTTTTTCCGGTATTGATGTAAATCTTTACGTTGATTGTGTTTTAATTGCTTTATTTATTTATTTCTTTGGTTTAATTTTAATAGCATAAACGATGTCTTCGGTTGGCGAAGCTGCTTGCTCTTATGCTGCTTTGATTCTCTATGATGATGGCATCCCCATCACCGTATCCTTCATGCAAATAATTTAGGGTTGTATGATTTATTATTTGATTTTTTTTTAATTCTTTGATAGGATTATTGGAAAATAGGAATTTGATTATTGTTGTTGAGAGATTCCCAATTTGTATGGGAACATAGGTATTTTTTTTTTTCTTGGGGGGGGGGGGGGTTCTTTAACTGTCACTAATAGGCTGAGAAGATTGCCACGCTAGTTAAAGCTGCCAATGTCTCTATTGAGTCTTATTGGCGAAGCTTGTTTGCTAAGCTTTTGAGAAGTGCGACATTGAGAATCTCATAACCAATGTTGGTGCTGCTGCTGGTGGTGCTCCGGTTGCCGCAGCTGCACCTGTTGCAGCTGCTGCTGGAGGCGGTGCTGCTGCTGCTCCTCCTGCAGAGGAAAAGAAGAAGGTGGAATTAAAAATTACGAATAAATAAGTGGATGTGATATCCTTGTCTCTATTATTTCCTTGCACCATTTATACTGATATGTGATTCTTTGGCTATTTGCAGGTGGAACCAGAGGAAGAGAGTGATGATGATATGGGATTCAGTTTGTTGATTAGGAACTCCTTTTAGTGTGTGATTCAGTCGATTACGGGTTTAGTGTATTAAGCATGACACTGACTCTTTTGAGCTTTATTGATTTTGGTAATTGTCTCTTAATTAGAAATGTTAATTTGAATGAAGTGACACTGATGAATGCTTCCTTTTTGGATTATATGTTGACTTCTTTTTTTTTTTTTTTGTTTCATTCTTCATTGAGTGTTGAATGGTATTTGCTTTATTCTTTTGCAATGCATGATTTTGTTTTGGTTTTGATTGTTGGTTCATTATGCTTATAGATGACATCTCTTGATTTGATCCAACTGAAATTATCAGTTGTTGGGATTAGCTATTTGATACGAAGAAATAAATTGTAGTGAATTTCTATATTATCTATTGTAGAGTGGAAAAGTAGGACGAGAAGAAAAAGAGTAGTAAAATGGACGGGCAGAAAGAAAGAACCGAAAAGCTGAAAGACAATTAATATTTTTCAAATTTTGTATTCTTTTAATCATATGTTCATTTTGTATTTTTTCTATTTTTTCAACTTTTCATCTTTACGATTTTCTTCACCAGTGTTTCAATCTGATTCTTTCTGGATATTCCTTTAAAAAATACATAAATTTTCTGGATATTACACACAAAATCTTTTGATTTTAAGTGCTAATCAGAATGATTAGTTATGCAGATCATGGAACCTCTCCAGCAATTGGATCAAAATCATTTTGGATCCAGCTTTGCCCTATACCCGAAACTCGTTTATATTATAAAAGGACTTTTAATTGCCAATCACACCATTGATTTAGTACTAAATTGATAGGCATGAAGTTCATGGTTAGACGTTTATGTACATAAATTCCATCAAACATTTCCATTAGAGTTTAATTTGGTCGTTGCATTATGAGGTCACCACCGATATGGGTTCATTTTGCAAAGACCACACAAAACAGACACCTGAAACAAGTAGAAGCGAAGCGTATTTATGGCCCTGGTCCTTCCTGTAACATGGCCAATTGGGCATCAATTCTCACAATCTACCTGAATATATGGAGCGTCAGACATCTGTAATATGTTTCAATCATGTAACCATGGAAATGAAGCTAAAAGGGAACACAAGGAAAGCACCGAACCAATGCGTTATAGAACATGAAGATTGAACGGAGATATGACCAGAAATATCTTGCATATCAAGTGTTAAGTTGGCCAATATAGAAAGTGAGGAGAATTGTTGGTACCAAGTTACTATATTTCTCTTTCCAACTTGCAAGCAATCGCTGATCAGAACGCTGAATGAAGTCATGAACCCTCTGCCAAGCTGCAGTGAAGGTTGCCATAAAATTAGATACACAGGATACAAAAACAACTAAAACGGATAATATAGATGTCACATATACATATGATAAGAATAATTAAATCTTATTTATGATTATAAAAAATTAGCTCAAATTGAAAGTGGTCAAATACGGTTAAGATTAATTGGACTTCAATTATTAAATAAATAAAATTATATATATTAAGGTTATGGGCTAATAAACATACAATTGTCTATCTGTTTCTATTCAAGCTTTGCTGAAATGAACAGAGTAAGCTAGCAGTTGAGGGGAAAAAGAAAAAGGTAAGATATATAGCTTTTATACTTCAAGAATGGTCCAACTCTGAGTCTGTTGGTTCCAAGCTATGAAGCATGGACACGACACATAATCTGAATGACGACACGTCTGGATCTGACGATACGGTAATTTTAAAAAATGAGGACACGGATCGGAAGGATCGGCAATAAAAATATTTTTATTATATATATATTTATGTTAAAATACTCAATGTAAATAAAAATATTGATATTTTTATTAATATATAATTAATTTTTCATTATAAATTTATAATTATATAAAACAATACATTAATTATTTTTTTCACAACATTAATTTTTTCTTTTTTTACAGCATTAATTTTAGGCATTAATTTTTTTCAACATTAAGCATTAGCTTTTTTTCAATTAACTCTCTTTTTATCTTTTTATGCACCTATTTTTTCTTCCCATTTACTCCTTTTTTCCTTTCACATTTACCATATTTACCTTTGCCTTGCTCGGTTTTCATTCTCTGCAAAAAATTCAGAGACTCCGAGTGTCATTTTTGACACGCTTCAAGACGATGTCCGATGCGTATCCGTATGTCGTGGCGTGTCCGTGTCGGACAAGTGCGACACGATATACGAGAGGATTTTTGCCGTGTCGGTGCTTCCTAGGTTCCAAGGAAGGCGTCAGAGTTCCTATTATATGTATATTATGGAAGCAGCCTCTCAGTGACACAAATATGATAAAAAAATTTCAGGACATTAATGAAGTGGGTATATCGTCTCCTCCCAAAACATCACTATATCAAAACTTGTTTAGTGAATTTTCCATCCCCAGAAAACAAGTAGAGATGTCCTGTCACCGTAAGAACCTGCATCATCTGTACAAGCATGAAAGTCTATTAGCATTTTTTTTTTTTTTTTACCAAGGAAGAAATAAATTCACAATAAAATCCTAAATAATCCAGTTGATTATGTGATTAAACAAACTAAGCCATGCATGACTTGGATCTCCTGAACCAGAATCCATTTTTGCTGAATCTGGCAATGCAAACGTAGAAGCTAGAAAGCAAAAGGATTCAGAATATCATCGATCTTCTATCCATGTTTAATAAGAACGTCGCTCAAACTGATGGGCTTGCAAACAATGATGACACTGAATCTATAGAAGCATGGCCTTCAAAAAAGGACATGGGAAGCAATTCTTCTCAATTTTGGAGGTACTGCCAGAGATTAGGGATCATTCGTACGTGTTACAACAATGTGAAAGGGAATGCTTTTACTAGGTTTCTTTTCAATGTTTGTAACAGCCTGAATTTGGGCCTAGTAGAATTAGGCCTATTGGGCCTTAGGAATGGGAGTGTTTAAAATTTTTGAGAACAAGAGAACGACACAAATACAAATTGGACCTATTAGGTGAGTGGTTTTGGAAGGTTAGGGGGCTTCCATGAAGTCTTGGGTTCGAACCTGGGCTTTAGGAAAAGTTTTGGTTTTAGACGAATAAAACCCTCGGAGTAAGGAAGTAGGCTTTAAGAATAAAATGTGAGAAAAAATGACACAAAAGAGCTTGTGGCAAGGAGACAAGTGGCGTGTTGAGCTATTGAGGGGGGTTTGGGTTCGAGTCCCTTTGCAAGCAAATAGTTGTTATTTTGCTACTTCGGGATGGTAAGAGATGGACTTAGATTCAAACACTTGGAGTTGGTTGAAGACTTGGTAAAAGAAGGGAATTGACTTGGTCATAGTGGCTGGAATTTGATTTTGAATTTGAATGAATGGTTGGAGTAAATCAAGGAGTAATTTACCGGGGGGGGAATCAGGAAGTTGAGCTTGAGGGAATGTGCTAGTCGAATGGGGGGTGTTGATTAGGAAAATTTCTGCTAAGAGCATAGTCAACACGAATGCAAAAAGCAAGTTAAACTAAACTAAAAGAAATGGAATGGAGAAAGTAAGTAGAATTTGGCCAAAGAAGGATTAAGAAAAAGAAAGAAAAAGGGTATATGATGATGACAAAAGGCAGAGAAAGTGGCACAAATCGGCAGAATAGGATTAGAAAGGAGTTGAATTCAGTCAAGAGAAAATTAGGGTAGAGAGATGATAAATTAGGCCATAAGGAAATTGTGAGAAGAAAAGAAGATGAGTAAGCAGGCAAAGCAATAATCGGCTAGGGCTTAAAACAATCAAGGAGATGGTAGTCGAATTCTCTTTTGGGGCATTTGAGGTATTTGTTTTGCTTTCTTCTTTTTACGGTACTGGTTGTTGGGGACCTTTAGTGCATCTTTTCTTCTCCTTTTGAGTCTCAACTCAAGTGCTTTTCTTTTTCCCCTCTTTTGTCAGTTTGCATCGAATAGCTAAGATCCCCTCTCAACACTATTGCTTTTTGTAGGCCGAATGCTTCCTACTTCCACCATTAATTCGATTCCGCTCTCTCCTTGTTTATTTTAAGCCCTAGCTGATTATTGATTTGCCTGCTTACCCATCTTCTTTTCTTCTCACAATTTCCTTAGGGCCGAATTTATCATCTCTCTACCTTAATTTTCTCTTGACTGAATTCAACTCCTTTCTAATCCTATTCTGTAGATTTGTGCCATTTTCTCTGCCTTTTGTCATCATCATATACCCTTTTTCTTTCTTTTTCTTAATCCTTCTTTGGCCAAATTCTACTTACTTTCTCCATTCCATTTCTTTTAGTTTAGTTTACCTTGCTTTTTGCATTCGTGTTGACTCTGGTTCTGTAAGATCGTGTTCTTGATGAGTAAAGGGGATTCTAGCCATAAGGTGGCAGTAAAGGTGCCAGCCGAGACTGTGCGCATAGCCTCCACCCCCAAGTTTAAGCGGCGTAGGGTGTCAGTAGTTCGGAACTTCCCGCCTGGATGCGAAAGGGTGACTGCATCAAACTTTGGTTTAACTAGGCGAATCGCAGTTGATCGCTCTAGTGAAGGCAAGTGATAGTGAATCTCATGGCTAGGTGTTTGGATTAGAGATCTCCCAATTCTTTTGTTAAATGAGTTAACTGTGTGTTATGCTTTTGTATAGGTGACGACGCTCGTGATTATTTAGTACTCTACGTGATAAGGTGTGTAACCGTATACACTGCTCTGGTTGTTGATCTGCTAATAAGCCGAAGGTGTGTATTTCGCACTACTCTAGCTGTAGAGCGACAAATGCCGAAATGTCGGTCGCACGGCAATGGTAGCCACACGAGTGTGCGAGCACACGTGTGGGAGCTTCGACGCGATAGTTGAGGCCATCATGAGTGTTCTTGTGGGTTTAGGCTGTTTGGGCCACGATGGCCCGAAAGGGGCCATGTGGGGCCAATGGGCTCGTGGGTCCAATCGGATAAGTTGTATGATTGTGTAGTAAATATTGGACTGGACTATGTGAATCTCATATATGTGACTAGATTTGGGCTAAATGGGCCACACGAGCGTGTGGGCCTATTTGTGCTAAGGGCCCATTCGCATCGCTATCTTTGTTTAGAATACCCTTGGTTTACCAAAATTACTGAAATACCATCAATTTGGGAAATTACCAAAGTACCCCCGATTTGCAAAATTATCGTTTTACCCTAACTGAAAAAATGATCGTTATACCCCTCGTGGTAGTGTAAGTGATGTATGTGAGGTATTTGTATGATTGATTATGATTGTGACATTCTACATACATGGGTTAGTTATGACATGACATACTGCATTGGGTTGGGTTTAGTATGAGGAGGACGTACTGTACTAGTGGCTTTGCCACGTTTTACTGATTTAGTGGCTCAGCCACGTATATTGATTTTAGTGGCTCAGCCACGTATATTTTTATTAGTAGCATTGCTGCATTGATATTAGCAGCTAGGCTACGTTATTGGTGTGTTGGCTGGGTGGGTTGACTTGGTCCCCACGAGATGGGTTAGTTGGTACGGGAGGTGTGTTGGCTGGACTGGGTTGGGTTGCATCTTTATTCTGCATTTGTCATGATTTTAGGCTTAGGCCCACTTTGTTACTGTATAGGGCTAAAAGCCAGGCTAATCTATTACCCTTTAGGGTTTGGGCCCAAACAGTTAGGGGATTACACACTGAGTTCTCGTAACTCACCCTTTTTCATTAACTATACAGGTAATCCCCAACTTTAGATGATTTGGAGCTACGAGGGACTCGGAGGTGGCCACACGCTCGATTTGCTTAAATTTTTAGACTTAGCTATATTAATTTTTAATAATTTATTTTGGGTTGGTATTTTTGTAATAAGGCCATTTGGGGTTAACTTTTATTTGCTATCTTCTTTTAATTACGATCTGCTAGACTAGGAAATGCGGGTTTATAAAACAATAACATTTTCTAAAGAAAATTATGATTTAAAAAAAAAATGAAAACTTAAACATGCTTCCGTGATTCTTAAATCCTGATTAATAACTGATATGACCAATAAAGGAATAATGAGTTTTATGATTTTACAGCCCTAACATCTTCAGTAAATTAATTTTAGTATTGAGCTTTTATCAAACTAATCGGTTTTCAAACGACACCTTGATGTGACACGTCAGATCCGGTCGTAACGTCTAGGTCGGGTTTGGGGTGTTACAATGTTAACATAATGTGAGGGTTTAGGTTTTGTCTCTTCAGGTCTTCCATAAGGTTTGTGTTGATATGTTCAAGTGTTTGGCTTAATTCATACCATCAGACATGAGTTTCGTTGCTCCTAATAACTACATGAATGATGTAGAGGAGCCAATTCAAGCCTTTGCTTTTATCAACAATACATTAATGTAGGTGAGCAATAGAGATTATATTACAGTCATATCTTGATATTCATATCTGGTCAATTTGAGCAAGTAATACTTCTCATGAATTCAGAATTGTCTCTATTTCTTGTTTTCACCTAACAAGATTTTTTTTCATGTTGTTCTACAAGTTTTTTATGACATTGGTGCAGAAACTTAGGATCAAGATTGAAGTTCGAAAAGATTAGATTCAAAGTAATTTGGATGATTGACTCTGTTGGGGATAAACCTAGTTTAAGCAACGAATAAGTAAAATCATGAAGAAATTGAAAAGAGCGAACACAAATATTTTACTAAAAAGGCAAAAATGGTCTATTTATAGGCTAAATTTGTATGTCAAATAATATGAAAATAATCTACACTAATAAGAGTTTAAGTAGGAAACTAATATTAAAATAACTTACACTAATTAGAGTTTAAGTGAGAAACTAAAAACAAAGTTTAATTGGGAGAAGAAAAGCCGAATAATACAAGGCATAACTCTATAAATCTCCATCTTGACTCGTATTCCCACAGCACCTTCTTCGCCAAAGCTTGCCATAGGCTTATCTCAAACTATGCACGATATTAACTAAGTTGAAGTTGTGCTTAGAAGTTGGAAGACTTTTAGTCTTTGACTTGTACACTGCCAAATCAAAACTGACCCTGGTCTAATTTCCACGAACGCAATGCCTTATCTTTTCAAAACCTGCACCCAAAAGAGAACTTCTCTTATACGAAATGATCTTACATTTTCCCTCCTATGACCAAGTTGTCTCTGCTTCTAACGAGTCGACTTCGACTCCTTAACAGATGAGGGACGTTCTGTTTCACCAGTCACCATTGATCCTTCTAGAATATAGATAATACCAATTTTTTTACCTATCATCAAAATGAGAGCCCCATGGGATACCTTAATGTCGCTTGACTCGATGTTAATTCTACAACCCTTCGAGTCCAAAATTCCCAAGGAGATGAGATTTTCTTTAAGTCAGGCACATGCTTGACATTTGAAAATGTCCTAATTGTCTCGTTGTGCATCCTGATCTGAACAGTACCAATACCAATTACTTTATTGAGTGAACCATTCCCCATGTGCACAACTACACTTCAATTGAATTGTATGTGGAGAACCAGTCCATGTTGGGACACTATGGAAAGTACACACTGAATCTAAGATCTACTCGGATGTAAGCTAGGAGTTTTCACTTGTTGACACCAATAGGAAATCATCACCCTTTTCATTAGCTAAATTAGCACCAGCTAAATCTCCCTCGTTGCTCTCAGTAGCCTTTTTATTTTGCAGTTTGTAACAATCTGCCTTGATGTAACCTAACTTCTTACAATAGTGGCATCTCTTGTCTCGCTTCCTTGATGCTACCAAAATCGAGACTTGCCTATCTAACTTGCTATTTAAACCAAACTCATTGTCGAGTTTATCTTTTCTTAACAAATGACCCTTGACATCCTCGAATGAGAGATTATCTCTGCCATAATTGAAAGCATATAATGATAATAAGATGAAAAAATAATTAAAGAACAAAGATTAAGAAAAATGGAATAAAGATCATTAAGTCTATAACACTTCACACTCGTTTTCGAAGATTCTACCAGAGTACAAATCAAAAGAAAATTAAAAAAAAAAAGTGCTTTAGATTTAAAACTTCGAATCAATTAAATAAATTCGTATAAATGAAATAAAATCAATTTAAAGGTTTTAAGATAAAGTTGAGATCAATTAGGAACAATTCACATGTGATGGAAAGTGTTTAGGATCAAAAACAAGTTTCAACGGATTCAAAATACTCAAAACAGTGCAGGGGCTCTACACAAGGGCTAGTTGTCGTTACCTAAGCGCTATATTACAATACCTTATTCTAAATTTTTTTTAGAAAACAACTTTATTGAATTTCTCTATTTCTTAATTTCTATATCTTTTATTGAAATTCAATATGTTTAAGTCTTGTTTAAGTGTTTATGCTTAAAAATTTTCAAGGAAGGTTTTATTAAGGGGAGTTATGTTTTGAAAATGTCTAAATGATTTAGGGGGAGTTTTTAAAAATATAAAATTCTCTTAAATTTTTGTTATATCTAAAATGTAACACTTCAAATTTGATTTGACACGTAGCTTTACGTCACTGTCGGATAAGTGATTATATGAAAATTTGGAAAACAAGTCAGAAAATGAATTATGAAGAAATCTTGGATATGGGAATTAATAGAAAGAATCTTGAAAACGAAAATATAGCACAAAGGATCAAATTGTAAATTTTGAAACACTTAGGGATTAAAGTATGGATTGACTAAAAATGGGAAAAATGAAAATATTATTGATTAATGGGCTAAGAAACGTATTGAGTTATATATTGGTGAGACAAAATTCAGTTTTAGACTAAACTAGATGAAATTCATGATTAAATTGTAAATTTTTAATTTTACTTTCTCTATCCATAAATTCATATTAAATATTATAAGTAAATTTTAAGATTTGAGAGAATAATTGCCCATCATTGTGAAAAAAATGTACTATTAGATGAGATATTTTACTCGAAAAGATATTTTATTCATTTCTCAAAAATTAAATAATGAAAATACTATTAAATGAGATATTAGATGATTGAAATGGGATTTACACCTTCAGGTTGTGAAATAAAGCAGTGGATCACATTTGTAATAAATTTTGGGCTAAAAATTATTGGAGGGACTATTAAACCCACTTGGATTTCTTTTAAAGGGGAAGAAGGGTGTAGAACCATCCCATCTCCTTTCATGCTCATCATCTCCATCCTTTTCATGTTTCTTTTCTTTTAAAGAAAAATATCTTTTAAAATTCTAACACTCACTTTAAAATTTTGTTAAAATTACATGAAAAATTATCACCAACATCTATTTCAATCATCAACTCTCCAATTTTCAACCTTGGTATTTCATGGGTTTTAGTGTGAGAAATCTTCAACATGGTAAGAGTGGTGTTTTTCTAACTTTCCTAACATAATATTTGAACTTGATTATTGTTAGAAAGCTTAGAAAATTTGATATTAATTTAGGGTATATTTTCATGTGTATGAAAATTGAGGAATTAATGGAAATGGAACTTCTAAGCTTAGTTGAGCATGGATTCAAGCCTAAGGAGTTTGATTATGTGTTAAAGAGCATTCAAAGGTAAGGGGACTAGCAAGGTCCTGATTTCTTAAAATGTAAAATTTTTTCTTTTAACTCTTTATAATTTATAAAATTTTAAATTAATAATGGTAAAATTACACTTAAACACTCAAAAATGATAAAATTATGATTTAATTCTTTAAAAATCATAAATACATAGACTATTAAAATGGTTAAATTGCATTTAAACTATTATAAATATACAACCTAATTTCGCTCCCTTCTCTACAAAACTTTCTAGCTTTGCCTTTATCGAAAGGTAAGTTCCTTGGATGCTCTTGTCTTTTATTAAAGTTTATAAATGAGGTAATATTTAGGTGATAAGTATGGAAGGAAATAAAATAAATATTTGTAATCTCCATGGCTTAAAAGACATGAAATGAGTTAATAATGTGATATGGTGAAGTTACTAGTCACGACAATTATTCTTGAGTACTTTTACTAAACTCTTTCAGCTTAACGCATTAGTGATTTAAAACGCGTAGGTATAAGACCTTGTTGAGAAGCTTGAAGTTCAACCCGGGGAGTATCGCATCGCTATAGAAGTTTTAAAGTTGTATTGATATTTATACTTATGGTTAATTATTTTAGAATTATGGCATGTATACTAAGACTAATTTGGTTAAATTTTACAAATACAATTTGATTGAATTTCAAACCCTTTTTGTACCCCTAAGTATTCTTAATATACTACTTGAGTTTGGGTTTTTTCTTTTACTTGTATTTTGAGATTAATAGATACTTGTTTTTCTTTATAATGATTTCAAACTCAATGATATGATGTGGTAGTGTTAGGGGATGTTTTAAGGTGTTTTTAAGTCAATTTTTTTAGCTTCAAGGCCCTAGGGTGTAATACCCTTGTCGAAAGTATCGCACCCCATTTGGTAGAACGCTTCCCAAAATAGTACAGGGATGTGCGTTCAGGATCCAAGGCCTTACGTACCGATACTAGGGGTCTTGACAGTGCTACTGCATTGTTTTGTGAAAAATTAGACTTTTAAGGTTCATATATAGTCTCGGACACTTTCGAACACCCTTAAATCGATCAAAAATGGCTTTAACATATTCTAAAACTTAAAAAATTGATTTTTATTTATTTTCTATGATTTTATAAAAATATCTTCTGAATTAATTTCTTAAATAAACTTGAGATCTTTTACACAAAAGTGGTTCAATAGCATCTCTCATCTGTACCGATCGTCGGGACAGGTGATAGGTGTTACAAAAAGGAGGGAGATTGTTAGCTTTGATGTCCCAAGCTTTTGATATAACAACATTTAAAATAAATTTTACATATCATATTTCCTAAGTCGTTTGGTGAAAATATGGTTGAAAATTTTATCAAACATTTTCAAAGAATTTTAAAAACTTGCAATATACTCAAAACATGTTTTAAATGTATTTTGATTTATCTAAATGTTTTTAAGTTAATACCAAAGTGTTCTAATACTTTGGTAGTCAAGTCTTGAGACATATGACTATATGTCTCAAGACATGAAAGGTCGAATGCAGAAATTTGCTTCAGGGGCTACATGTCTCGAGACTTGGGTTACATGGACAATTTTTCAGCTTGAAATTAATGCTTCCAATAGCAAGAATTCATCCCTAACGACTATAAACGTCCACAAACTCTTCCTTGGTATAAATACAAGTTAAAGACACATCAAGACATAAGAGAAAAGTTCTCAAAGCCTCATTATCTCATTTCTCTTGTAAATATTCTCTAAGAGCTCATTGTTAGATCTTTTATAACTCTATTTTCATTTCTTCGTGAGCTTAATTTTTGTAAACACACACATTGTAGAGGCCTTTTTATTTACTCTATTTCATATCACCAATTATAAATTGGAGAGGGTTTTAGTTAAGCAATAAAAACTAACAATGATGCTAGTTTAGCCATAAAAGCTAAGGGGAATGGTTCTATCCAAGCCTTAAGAAAAAGGTAGATTTGTGAAAGTTGTACCTTCTACTTGAAAGGTATCAATTCTTATAGTGAATTGGAAAATCCTTAGTTGAGTTATACCAAGGTAGTGGAGGTAGAAAATTGGGGTTGAATCACTACAAGTCGAACTATCCAAGCTATTCTCCCTTTCTCTTTTATTTTGGAATAGTTTGAAGAGAATTTTAAAATTCCAATTCACACCCTATTGGTATTTTCGGTCCTAATAGGATGCACGATAAAGACTAATGTTAGGTAGCCACAATTTGTATAGTGAGATGTGAACTATCAAGATTGAATTTGTCCCTCCTACATAATAGTAGTTAATCACATGCCACTTAATCGAGTGAGACTAGAATTGCATGGCTATACTCAAATTAGTTGATATGAGATATCAAACTCATTTGTTTCTCTTAGTCTACTTGAGGTCAAGAAACAAAAAATTGGGCTATATAAGTGTGACTACTCCATGATTGGAATTCAATTTGGATATCAAGGACAAAGAGATATACTACATATTTATTATCACAGAAAGGTTATATCAAACCATGACTTCTTGTAGCTTAGATAACCGTGGTGTATTACTAAATGCACTCATTGCTTGTAATATTAGAAGTGTTTTAATATTGCTACCAATGTTACAGGATTCTACAGGGTCACGCCCTATAGTTGTAACAATCTAAACCCAAGATAGTTAGGATTATATTCAACTTGCCACACGAATTTGACACTATTAATATAATACATAGTATGTGTGCATGCTTGACACATATATAAAGAAAGGTTTAATTAAAATACTATGAAATGTGTTTCACATATTTTTTGGATAAATTTGTTTTACCAAATTTATTAAATAAATTTATTTGATAAATTTCGATTGATAAAGGATTTAAAAAGATTGATATAATTTTGGAAACAATATCATGTGATCTTTAAAATCCCTCTTGTTCGATTTACGTCGATTCAAAAAGGGAATGCTTGAATATGAAAAATAGAAACTCTTTAATTTTTTCCCTTATTACGCTTGGTTGCCCGAATTTCTTGGCCTAACACCTATAGGGAATTTTGAAACACTCTACAAAAGTTGTGAGAGAAAAAATCATTTCTCCAAGGTGGATATGGTAGAGGCTAGAACTTGAAGGTTGTGATTTCGGTTCGATTGTTTTTTCAAATTACCTTCTGCCATCAATGTTTATTTTTTATTTTTTTATTTAGACCAATTTAGGTTTACATTCGTTCCTCACTTTCAACCTAGGTTCATTCATTGCACATGGATCCATGGGACTTTCCAACATTCCAACAATAAATACTATTTGTTATTATGATTACCCTCCTTATATTTATAATTATGTACTAGACGATGCCATTCATATCACATATTTATTACCATATGTAAAAAGAGGATACATTAGTTTATTGTAGAAGTTTGGGCCTAAGCATCTTACACGTAGTTTGTTTTTTCCTCTTGACTGAAGCTTGAAGTCTAGATAGTTGTGAGTGAAAGTGAAATGAAAATACTAAGTTCAAAAAAATGTGTTAGAGATGTGTAGTTCACATATTATTTCATTTACATTGTTCATGTATGTTGATTTTAAATCATTTAAATAATTTGTTTTTTGGGTCGAACCTAGGGTATCCACCGTCAACTACAGTGGTTAATCTAATCTCCTCAGCACATATGCTCTTCGAAGTAGTAAATAGCTAGCCATGAAATGTAAATTACTACAAAGAATTATCTAGGATCTATATTTGATTATCTTCATTATTTTATTTTTAAATGATATATTCAAATAAGTTAGTCTATACAATCGTTTGCAAGTTGATTCATAATTCAAATTATTTATTGATTGACATTATGTAAAAGGTATAAATCATATCTTTATTTCGTTTTATTGTTATTTTTTGTACCGATAGGTGTATTAATATTTCATATTTAATTTTCACAATTTATGATACTTACTAAATTGTAATAATTTTTTCTTTGGTAAAGATTTGGTAAAGAATGAACAGGTTGAAAAAAACCTACCCAATAATTGTAATAGCCTATTTTCAGTAAAATCGGAACTGTGGTTTCGGAACCACAAATCCGAGTCAGGAAGAAAAATTATTTTATATTATTTCATGGTCTGCATTATGATCGAGATATCGTATGAAAATTTCATTAGGAAATTTTTACTGATTACACGTTTAATTTGATAAAAAGGACCAAATTCATAGAATGCAAAAGTTGAATTCTATTAGCTAAAGGGATCAAATAGCTGTGGAATTCAAAATTGGAGGTCCTTATATGGCAAATAAACCAATTAGTGGAGTTAGGAGATAAGTATGATGATTCATCATTGGAAATTTAAGAAAAGAAAAGGATTAAATTGGAAAGATGATAAAATAAAGATGATAAATTAATTAAATAACAAAATATCATCATTTTCATCATCTTTCCCAAAATTAAAATATGGAAGCCCTAGCCATGGAAACCTAAGCTCAAGCCAACTTATTTTACTTAATTAGGTAAGCATTCTTGTCTCGTTTTTAATAATTTTTATATTTTTGATATCGTAATAACTTAATTTATCTATCTCAGGGATTAATTTGTAAAGTTATCAAAGTGTTAGGGTTTTTCCATGGATGAGTATGCATGAATTATGAATTTTTATGGTAGAAAATGAAAGGTTGTTGATAGATAAACAACTTTAGTAAAGAGAAAATTGATGAAATTATGATTTAGGAACTAAATTGAAAAGATGTAACATTCATGGAAAAAATTCTAAATTTTATAAAATACATGGGCTGCTAATGTTATATGTAAAAATTGACTAGGCTTGGAATAAGGATTAAATTGTATGAATTTCATTTTCCGAGCATAGGGATGAAATTGTAATTAATCAAAAGTATTGGGGTAAAATGGTAATTTTACCTAAGATGTGAATTGGATTGAATTGAATGTGAGTTGTATTAAATTGAGCTAAATTTACTCGTATAGATCCGGAGAGACCAAATACGGAGTTAGAATGAGGAAAAGAAAAAGTATCGGATGAGTAGCTTACAAGTCTACGAATACTTATCGAGGTAAGTTCGTGTAACTAAATTCTATATTTATATGTTTGAATTGAATTGTATGTATGTGATTGTATTATTGCCATGTATATGAAATTAATCACATATCCGACGATGACTGAAAAGTATTAAGTCCCGTTTGAATAAATGAAATTCGATGGATATAGGGTTCCTGAATTGGTTATGGTCCTGCATGTGTTACAGACACACCACAGCTTGAAAGAGCATCTAGTTATTAGCTCTCATGAGCATCCCAATATTTGGCTCTTATGAGCTTCCCG
Source organism: Gossypium rotundifolium (assembly GCA_025506655.1). Classification (NCBI taxonomy): domain Eukaryota; kingdom Viridiplantae; phylum Streptophyta; class Magnoliopsida; order Malvales; family Malvaceae; genus Gossypium; species Gossypium rotundifolium. The sequence goes on along the minus strand of CP106728.1, from coordinate 58,985,179 downwards.
TTATATGGTTCTTGCGAGCTTCCTATTTATGGCTCTTATGAGCTTCTTGATAATTGACTTTTCGGAGCTTCCCGATAACTGGCTTTTATGAGCTTCTTGATTAATAGCTCTCCGGAGCTTCCTGATATTGGCTCGCTTGAACTTCTCGATATTGGCTCGTATGAGCTTCCCATTAATGGCTCTCCGGAGCTTCCCGTTACATGGCTCACATGAGCTTCCCGTTATATGGCTCGAAAGAGCTTCCCGTTTAAGTGCTCGTATGAGCATTCTCAAATATGAATTGACGGATTACAGATTTGTACACTTTGTGTGTACTACCCGTGTATCCATCGACATTTTAAATGATTCAACAGGAAAAATCCTAACATGAGAAAATATATGAATTCGAAATGAATCATTATCTGTATATACTTGAAATACATGGAAATTTGATATTTGATGAGCTCATACATGTTTCTTGATATTAATGTGAATAAATGACTAACATGTTTGATGAAGTTATGTGTTTAGGCTATTAGCTAATTTGCTTTGGATTATTTTTGTATGCTTACCTTAAATCTAAATGAATGGTAAGTTAATTTTCAGTTATACGAACTTACTAAGCATGAAATGCTTACTTTGTTTTATTTCCTCTGTTTTATAGTACTTCGAAAGCTCGTTGGGTTGGAAGCTTAGCGGAGATATCTCACACTATCCATCAACTCAGTTCGGTATATGTAACAAACTAAATTTTGGGTTATAATGGCGTGTATAGGCTAAATTTGGCCAATGATGTATATATATGTGTGCTCTTATCATGCTTGATATATGTTTGGTGTGGTTGAATGATGGATAGCATATAGGCATGTTGATGAGTGAGTTGAGATAGTATATTTAGTATAAGTAAGCAAACATGTGTTTTGATCATCATGGTAAATTTGAATGCTAAGATACATGTGATAATATGACTTGTTTAAGACTTGGTTTTGGCTTGATTTGAATGTCTTGTATTGGTTGGAGAATGTGGTAAAGTGTTAATGTAGGTGGAAGACAAATTGGGTGAGAAATGTGGCTTGAAAAATAGCCTATTTTTGTCCACACGGGCTAGCATATGGGTGTATGGTTTGGCCGTGTGTCCCCTACATCTTTAAAATTTCAAAACAGAATGCTTAGATATTTTTACACGGCCTAGCACACGAACGTGTGGGTTGGCCGTGTAACCCAAGTCAGAGAGCACCCTACTTTGGACACGGGCTGGGACACAGCCATGTATCCCTATTTCGAATGTTAACACGGCCTGAGACATAGGCGTACGGTGTGAGACACACACCCTGGCCACACGGGCATGTGTCCCCTGCATCTTAGAAAAATTTTGATGTTTTCTAAAAACATTTCTAAGTACCCGGTTTAATCCTGACTTGTTTCTAATATGTGTTTTGGGCCTTGAGGGACCATATAAGGGACTTTATAATTGATTTATGGTATGAATGTTAAATAATATGAAATGTCTGTATTTGATCTGTGTATTTGATCGTCTAGAATTGTCGAGTTTTAAAATTTATAAAGAGGATGATCGAACCTGGAAAGTAACTCTGACAACGACTTAAGGCAAGTGCACCTATCGAACAGTAGTATAGTTTAGGCAAGGCCGGATTGTCGAACCTAAAGGAACTAAAAGTACTAATACTCATTTTCTTCCTATTATTTAGCCTAAATATTGAATGATTTGGTTGTTTAAATCTTAATTAACTAATTAATTACTAAACTAAGACGCAAAGACAAAAAGAATGGATTTGGGAAAATAATTTGTAACACCCCAAACCCGGCCCATGAGTCCTGAGCGGATCTGGTATGTCACGGAGTAAAATAATTTGAAACATTTTAAGAATTTGGTGAAACTTGATAAAATTTGGCTAAGGTATGAAAACGTTGTTTGAAAACTTAGTTGGGCTTTTTATAATTACAATTGGGTTGATAAACCCTTTTGAAAATATTTGATCATGTAGCATTTTAAAATCCTCAAAGTTATAGTGGACTTGGTTTATTTTTGTTACCCGATGGTAACGTCTTTAAAAACCCGTAGAAGTTTATTAAGTTTGAAAATTATTTTTAACCGGTTCAATTAATATTTATAAAATTCCATTTGTCATATAACATAAGTAAAATAAAAGCAGTAAAATAAACATCCAAACTAATAATAGCGGCCTTATTACAATCCCAAAATAAAAGACTTAGAAAAATAAATAATAACTTTAATAATATGAATTTAAATCCATCGACAAGCATGGCAGCCTCGAGTCCTCTCGGCTCCATCTCGCGTTCTACTCATCGCAAAATGTTAAGGGAAGGGTGAGTCACCAAGGCTCGATGTGTAAATCCCCACCGAAAAATACAACTCATACACAATTTATTAATGAACATGCACATGCAACCCAACCTATCCATCCATACTCCTTAACTACCCGTGTGGTCAAAACCACTTGATGACCATGGGTCACAAATTAAATGATGGGGCCAACCCATCGTGTGGTCAAAACCACTTGATGACCATAGGTCACAAATAATCAAGTGTGGTCAAACCATTGGTGGTACCAAACCACTGGGACTTAGTCGCAATTTATCAATCGGTGTGGTCAAAACCATTTGATGACCATAGGTCACAAATAATCGATGGGGCCAACCCATCTTGTGGTCAAAACCACGATGACCATAGGTCACAAATAATCTGATGGGGCCAACCCATCTTGTGGTCAAAACCACTGGCGACAGTCCATAAAATCATCCCCCTCCTCTCATCAATCCCACCATCACATGCTTATATATCAATTATCATATTTCATGTCATAGCATTTAACATCATGTGATGGCATGCAAATCATATATCAAAAATCACAAGTTAGGGGACTTACCCGGAATCCATGCTTAGCCATAAGCAAAACACTACCAAAAAGGTGAATAACAACAACAATAATCATGTAAATTAATAAAGTGTGTAGTGAGTTATTACACACCTATTTCTACCATGAATCCTAGATCCCGAAGTTTTCAATCTTTAGTGCTTTATTCCTTGACCTATATTCGACCAATCACCAAAATTAGTACCATAGACCTATTCGGCCAAATAGTAATCCCGAAGGACTAATCACACCTTTAATCCAATCATGGCCCTTGGCCGAATGGAACTACTCACTTACCCCACTTACAAAATAATTGAAATCCAAAATTATCACTTGGCTTGTCGAGATCCCTACCAAACACTTGTTAGAATCGGCTATAAGTGAAACTATGGGAAGTGGCCTATGGTAGAATAGTGTAGGTGGCTTACCTTTGAAAAAAATCAACACCGATAGTCTCCAACAGCAGTACCTTCTTTGTTAACTACAACAAAGAAATACCACCTTTGTGATTTTTATGACTCATTCGGCCATCCCAAAGAGAAGAAACAACCCGATTTCTTTAAGGAAGAAAATACTTACTAGCGCCACTTGGAGAACTACAAAGAGAGGTTTGATGCCCCTAAGAGATTCGGCCAAGGCAAGATGGAAGGGCTGGAATTTTGACAAGAAAAAGGGTAGGTTCTTTAAGGAGAAGCAAGAGAAGCTTGGAAGTTTTGAGCAAATTTTGGCAATGTAACAATGGGAGAATTAAATGACAATGAAGAGAGAAAGAAGAAAAGAAATTGATGGATTTTGGCACTTCTTTCTTTGTACAAACTGATATGGACAGCCCCCAAGGAGTCAAAATTCGCCAACACCCTCCCTATGGTGATAATTTCAGCCTTTAATTATCCAAGATAATGCAAGATTTATCTTCCTATTATCTCCTATACACTTCTTCAATAATTATAATGAAAATAAAACACTAATAGTTACTCTTCCAGTAAAATTAAGAGTCCAAAATTAAGCCAACTCTCCCCTCCTTTAACGCCAAAGAAGACATAAAAAAATAAAAACCATATCTTTGCTCCTTAGGCTCGAACCAAAGACCTCAATCATTTTACACGCCTCATGCCACTTTTCCCCTTAGACTTTCATGTCATGAAACCTCCTCATTAAACTTTAAAGCCTTACTACTTAAGCACATCACCTCATATACAAAAAAAAAAAACGCAAAATGCCCCTCCTGCCACTTAAACCTATGACCTGCGCCCCTCTTCACCTCCAACACTTAAGTGGCGCATGAAACCACTTAGCCAATTAGTTCTTTGTGTCAAGTTCCTTTCGAAAATATTCTTAACCCCTGTCTCACCTAACTTCCCTCCTTTAAGCACTTAAAAAGAAATTTTTAGCTCCAAGTCCGACCTAGCTCGGGGTTAGCTTTAGGCCCTAGAACATGCTTAATAATCCTAGAATTTAATTCTTCAAGCACACACATGGGAAAATATTTAAATTACAAATAACTCCTAATTTAGGGTGTTACAATTCTACCCCCCTTAAAAAGAATTTCGGCCTCAAAATTACTTGGATCAGAAGAGCTGGGGGTATTGCTGCCGCATCACATCCTCGGGTTCCCATGTGGCTTCCTCCGTACCATGGTTCCGCCATAACACCTTTACCAAAGGCACTGACTTCCTCCTCAAAACCTTGACATCTCGATCCAAGATTTGTACCAGCTCCTCCTCGACAGACAAGTCGGGCTCACCTCAATTTTCGCTACTGGAACTACGTGTGAGGGATCCGATCGATAGCGCCTTAGCATCGAAACATGGAAGACATCATGTATCCGCTCGATTCTGCGGCAACTCAAGCCGGTAAGCTCTGGGTCCCACGCGTTTCAACACCGTGTATGCAGGTCAGATGAACCTTGGGCTTAGCTTGCCCTTCCGACCAAACCTTAACACCTTTTTCCAAGGTGATACCTTCAAGAAGACCTTATCACCCACAAGATACTCAACCTCTCTGCGCTTAAGATCGGCGTAGGATTTACTCTTTATCCAACGCCTCCTTAAGGCGAGCCGAATTACTTTAACCTTATCCTCCGTCTCGCCACTAACTCTGGACCCAACATCGGCGTTCTCCTAGTTCCGTCCAACATGTGGAAGTCGACATTTTGACCATCTGACGCCTCATACGGTGCCATCGAATGCTCGCTGATAACTATTGTTATAAGAGAACTACGCCAATGGTAGGTACTCCTCCCAACTACCACGAAAATCCAACACACAGCCCCTCAACATGTCTTCCAACACTTGGATCACCCTCTCAGATTGTCCATCAGACTGTGGGTGAAAAGTCGTGCTGAAATTCAACTTAGTGCCTAACTCCTGATGTAAGGCCTTCCAAAATCTCGACGTGAATCGAGGATCCCGATCCGAGATAATGGACACAGGTACTCCGTGCAATCGCACTATTTCAGCTATATATAGCTTTGCTAGCCTCTGGAGCGAGTAGTCAACCCTTACTGGTATGAAATGAGCCGACTTAGTCAACCGGTCTACTACCACCCAAACCGCATCTCTCTTGCTGGGCTTAAGGGGAAGCCCACTTACAAAGTCCATAGTAATGTCCTCCCACTTCCACTGTGGGATCTTTACCGGCTGTAATAGCTCTGATGGCAATTGATGCTCAGCCTTCACTTGCTGGCATGTCAGACACCTGCCCACCAACTCAGTTACTTCCCGCTTAAGACCCGGCCACCAAAACTGCTCCCTTAAATCCCGATACATCTTGCTGCTTCCCGGGTGCTTAGCGTACGCACTGCTATGTGCTTCTTTAAGGATTTGCTGCCTCAACTTATCATCCTTATGTATGCATACTTTCCCCTGAAAGTTCAACACTCCATCACTGCTCAAACTGAAACCTTCGGCCTCACCATTCTGTACTTGCAACCTCCGAGTACTCAAAGCTTCGTCGGTCAACTGCCTCTCTTTGACCTCATCAATCCAAGAAGGCTTCACTTGCAATTCCGCCAAAAGGCTCTCGTCCTCATAGAGACTTAGATGAGCAAACATTGCTCGCAAATTCGCTACCACCTTTCGGCTCAAAGCATCAGCTACCACGTTAGCCTTCCCTGGATGGTATTCGATTGAGCAATCGTAGTCCTTCAACAACTCAATCCACCTCTGCTGCCTCAGATTCAAATCTTTCTGAGTCGGGAGGTACTTGAACTCTTATGATCATGTACACCATGACTTTTCCCGTCATGGTGGTGCCTCCAAATCTTCAAGGCGAATACCATAGTAGCCAATTCAAGTCATGTGTCGGATAATTAGCTTCGTGAGGCCTCAATCGCTGTTGTGGCATACGCGACCACCTTCCCTTCTTGCATCAGCACACACCCTAATCCGGTATGTGATGCATCACGATTCTCATAAACTCCTTTTCGGCCTCAGTGAATTAACACCGTGCTTACAGCGTAATCCTTTTCACTTATCAAAACTCTCTTGCTGCTTCACCCCACACAGCGAACTCCTTTTCTCAACAACTTAGTCAGCGGTCTTTGCGATTAAGAGAATTTTTCCACAAATCTCCTATAATATCCGGCCAAGCCAAGAAAACTCTGAATTTTCATAACCGACTTTGGTGGCTTCCACTCCAACACCGCCTCAATCTTACGGGGATCCACCCTGATGCCCTCAGCTGAAACTACATGCCCTAAGAAAGCTACCTCATTGAGCCAGAACTCGCACTTGCTGAATTTGGCGTACAACTGCTTCTCCCTCAGGACTTGCAGAACCATACGAAGATGTGCGTCATGCTCCTCTTCTGACTTCGAGTACACCAAGATGTCGTCTATGAAGACCACGACGAACTGATCCAAGTAGGGTTGGAAAACCCGGTTCATCATGTCCATAAACGCGACTGGTGCACTTGTCAACCCAAAAGGCATTACCAGAAACTCGTAGTGGCCATACCAAGTACGGAATGCCGTCTTGTGGACATCAGCCTCCTTCACCTTAAGCTGATGGTACCCCGACCTCAGGTCAATCTTAGAGAACACCGATGCCCCTTTGAGTTGATCGAACAGATCGTTAATCCTGGGCAAAGGATACCGATTCTTTATTGTCAACTTGTTCAGTTGTCGGTAATCTATACACATCCTCATTGTCTCATCCTTCTTCTTGAAAAACAGCACTGGAGCTCCCCACGGTGATACACTTGGTCAGATGAACCCTCTATCTAACAATTCCTGAATCTGCGCCTTCAACTCCACCAATTCCTTCGGCGCCATTCGATACGGAGCTATAGATAGTGGCGCGGTTTCGGGTAACAGATCTATCCCAAATTCAACCTCACGGTCCAGAGGTAGACCCGAAAGTTCCTCTGGGAACACATCTACATAGTCACTTACCATCCGAACATCTCCCATAGCAACATCCTTAGCTTCCAAGGCACAGACCTGAACCACATAAGCTTTACAACCTTCCTAACCATTCTCTCCGCCTTCAAAGCAGAAACCAAGTTAGATAGGTAATCCCTCATTTTACCTATCATCACCACCTCTTCTCCTTCCACTGCCTTTACTACCATGCGCTTAGCTGCGCAATCCAGGGTAGCCTGATACTTCACTAGCCAATCCATCTCGAGAATTAGGTCAAACTCCGGAACGGTAGTTCCATCAAATCAGCCAAGAACACTACCCCTTGGAGTTCTAGGGGTACATCCCTATAAAGTTTACTTACTTCTATGGAGTGACCTAGGGGGCTTAATACAGTCATCTTCCTAGAAGCAAGCTTAGAGTCTAGATCCAAAGTTTCCACTACACTACTAGCAATGTACGAGTGGGTTGAGCCAATGTCTATCAAGGTATTATAAGGCACACCAAAGATCAAGAACATACCGGTTATGACGTCTGGTGCGTAGCCCTCCTCTTGACGCCTCGCGGCATAGACCAAACCAGGTTTCTAGCCTCAGTACCACCGGTATTTCCCCTCGGTGCCCCACGACCTCTGCCAGCACCATTACCTCCTCTTCCTGCACCACGACCCCTCTGAGGCTGTTGGTTATCCCTTCTATTCGGTGCCCGATCCTGACCCTCAGATCTCAGTCTAGCTACTTTCTTTGGACAGTCTCTAACTCGATGCTCCATAGACCCACATTCGAAGCATCCACGATTACCATTCCAACATTCCCCCTTGTGAGACTTCCCACACCTAGCACACTGTGGTGGCCATTGAGGATTAGCAGCCAGCAGAAGGCCTAGCAGCTTGCTCTGACCCGCCAAACCTTGTCCTCTTCTGCTGATTACCCGAAAACTTTGAAGGTCCAGAGCTCCTCTTATTCCAATTCCGATCTTGGTTCCGTCTGACCGACTGTCTTACCCCTTCATCAACCTTAGATTTCTCCACTAGGACAGCAAACTCCCGTTCTTGCTGTGGAGCTATCATCATTCTCAGCTCGTCCTTCAACCTGTCTTCAAATCTGACACAGCGCTCATGCTCAGTACCCACAATTCCACGAGCATACCTACTCAACCAGAGGAATTCGGCCTCATACTCTGCCACTGTCTTATTGCCTTAAACCAGGTTCAAGAAAGCCTTTCGCTGTGCATCCACGTAACTGGTTTCGATATACTTCTTCTGGTAGGCATCCCTGAAGAATTCCCAAATAAGATTTTCTACCACAGTTCCATCCCTTGTGAGCCACCACTGGTATGACTCATCTCGAAGCAAAGATATTATGCCCTTCAACTTCTCTTCAGCTGTGAAATCCAAATCACCCATAATCCTTTCAGTGGATTCCAACCAATACTCCGCCGCACTAGGTGCCACTCCGAAAACTCCTCTGAATACTTACGCCCGTTAGCCCGAGTCATTCAACCACGATTTACGGGCTTACGCACCTTTTGCCTCGACAACTTCGCTCCAATACGTAATACTGACTTGAGATACGACATCATTACCACCCCTCTGATCTTGAAATTTGATTTCTGCCGTCGACAAATCTGACATCTCATTTCCAGACCCATGTCTGGACCCTGCTGGCTCAGACAAGGCCATCCTACCCCTACCACGGCCACGCGATGGACGTCCACGACCTCTTGAACTCATTCTATCGATTGCGTTTATCTGCTTAAGAATTTTATGCATTGGTATTTCACTTGATTATCCGCGAAGGAATTTTATGGCAAGAGTTTAGGAGTGGTTCTTTCATAATCATACATACACATAGTTTTCCATTCATTCATTCAAAGAGATGTTGTAGTTTCCATGATGATTGTTTTTCACTACCCAGGGGTATTTTTGTAATTTGTCCTACATGGGTATTTTTGAAAATTTTTTCAAAAATAAAGGCTTTCTAATAATTTTGTCATAAAGTATTTTGGAACTCTTAAATTCCTGGGGTATTTTGAAAATTTTGAATTCCGGGGGTATTTCGATAATTTTGAAGTTCAGGGGCATTTTGGTAATTTTTCATAAATCAGGGTGAATTTGTAAAATTTAACAAATCAAAGATATTCCAAAAGTTGTAAAACTTTGAAGGTTCTTTCTAAGAATTTATTTCCCAGATTGATGGTATTTGTAAAAATTTTTGAAATTTAGGGTCATTATGGTAATTTTGTCGGTTAGGGGCAATTTTGTAATTTTTAAAATCATGATACTTTTGGAATTTAAGGTTTTTAAGCACTTTTTATGTGATGAAAATTTTGATTAAAACCGCGAGTATTTTGGGAATTTCATAAATCAAGGGCGTTTTCGTAATTTTACCCCTAAGGGTATTTTAGTAATTTCACATAATCAGGGTATCTTCACAAAATGATTTCCAAAAATTTGGTTTCTAAGTTACTTCTCAAAGAAGGATATTTTAGAAATTTCTATTTGAAAATTTTTCATATGGAGGGTATTTTGGTAGTTTACAAGCCAGGGGCATTTTGGTCATTTTTCAAATTGAGGGGTATTTTGGTCATTTTTTTCTAAAACAAGGTTTTAACTACTTTAAAAACAAAACAGCTAGTCCCTTTCGGGTTTTAGTTATCAAGTTTAGCCTATGAGTGTGTCGTCTCAGCTAGGATGAACCGTCACTACGCACCAGGTAGGATTCGAGTGAGTAGGAGGTGAGTCACGAGGACTGCTTAAATACCAGGCCCCCACCGAATCCAATCCTAGACATGCGTATAACGATTGCCATATCCTTTGCTTAGTGACAACACACAGGATTATTTAGGTAATTATTAAATCTTATGCATAGTTGAGGTATGCTAGCCCTAGGGTTCAACAGTTTCTACTCTAGTAGTCTACGTTCCAAATTTACCCTTCTACCCCTCATCAAATATTCACAAAAGTGGATAGAAGTACTTACCTAGATGGATTGGTGCCGGAGACTCGGTGCCATGCTGTTCAAGCCAAAACAGTTTCTCAAAACATCATAATAAGGCCTACTATCAAAAACAACACATTTTGGGCCTTGGGCCCCCCCACAGTCGAGTTTTGAACCAGGCTCTGATACCAAAAATGTAACACCCCAAACTTGGTCCATGAGTCCTGAGCGGATCTGGTATGTCACGGAGTAAAATAATTTGAAACATTTTAAGAATTTAGTGAAACTTGATAAAATTTGGCTAAGGTATGAAAACGGTGTTTGAAAACTTAGTTGGGCTTTTTATAATTACAGTTGGGTTGATAAACCCTTTTGAAAACATTTGATCATGTAGCATTTTAAAATCCTCAAAGTTATAGTGGACTTGGTTTATTTTGTTACCCTATGGTAACGTCTTTAAAAACTTAGTAGAAGTTTATTAAGTTTGAAAAGTTATTTTAACCTGGTTCAATTAATATTTATAAAATTCCATTTGTCATATAACATAAGTAAAATAAAATAGTAAAATAAACATCCAAACTAATAATAGTGGCCTTATTACAATCCCAAAATAAAAGACTTAGAAAAATAAATAATAATAACTTTAATAATATGAATTTAAATCCATCGACAAGCATGGCCGCCTCGAGTCCTCTCCGGCTCCATCTCCGCGTTCTACTTATCTGCAAAATGTTAAAGGAAGGGGTGAGTCACCAAGACTCAGTGTGTAAATCCCCCACCGGGAAAATACAACTCATACACAATTTATTAATGAACATGCACATGCAACCCAACCTATCCATCCATACTCCTTAACTACCCCGTGTGGTCAAAACCACTGATGACCATGGGTCACAAATTAAATGATGGGGCCAACCCATCGTGTGGTCAAAACCACTGATGACCATAGGTCACAAATAATCAAGTGTGGTCAAAACCACTGGTGGTACCAAACCACTAGGACTTGTCGCAATTTATCAATCGGTGTGGTCAAAACCACTGATGACCATAGGTCACAAATAATCTGATGGGGCCAACCCATCTTAAGGTCAAAACCACTGAAGACCATAGGTCACAAATAATCTGATGGGGCCAACCCATCTTGTGGTCAAAACCACTGGCGACAGTCCATAAAATCATTCCCCTCCTCTCATCAATCCCACCATCACATGCTTATATATCAATTATCATATTTCATGTCATAGCATTTAACATCATGTGATGGCATGCAAATCATATATCAAAAATCACAAGTTAGGGGACTTACCCAGAATCCATGCTTAGCCATAAGCAAAACACTACAAAAAGGTGCATAACAACAACAATAATCATGTAAATTAATAAAGTGTGTAGTGAGTTCTTACACACCTATTTCTACCACGAATCCTAGATCCCGAATTTTTCAATCTTTAGTGCTTTATTCCTTGACCTATATTTGACCAATCACCAAAATTAGTACCATAGACCTATTCGGCCAAATAGTAATCCCGAAGGACTAATCGCACCTTTAATCCAATCATGGCCCTTGGCCGAATGGAACTACTCACTTACCCCACTTACCGAAATAATTTGAAATCCCGAAATTATCACTTGGCTTGTCGAGATCCCTACCAAACACTTGTTAGAATCGGCTATAAGTGAAACTATGGGAAGTGGCCTATGGCCGAATAATGTAGGTGGCTTACCTTTGAAAAAAAATCAGCACCCGATAGTCTCCAACAACGTACCTTGCTGTTAACTACAACAAAGAAATACCACCTTTGTGATTTTTATGACTCATTCGACCATCCCAAAAGAGAAGAAACAACCCGATTTCTTTAAGGAAGAAAATACTTACCTTAACGCCACTTGGAGAACTACAAAAGAGAGGTTTGACAGCCCCTAAGAGATTCGACCAAGGCAAGATGGAAGGGCTGGAATTTTTGACAAGAAAAAGGGGTAGGTTCGGCTAAGGAGAAGCAAGAGAAGCTGGAAGTTTTGAGCAAATTTTGGCAATGTAACAATGGGAGAATTCGCCAGACAATAAAGAGAGAAAAGAAGAAAAGAAATTGATGGATTTTGGCATTTCTTTCTCAGTACAAAAGCGATATGGACAGCCCCCAAGGAGTCCAAAATTCGGCCAACACCCTCCCTATGGTGATAATTTCACCTTTAATTATCCAAGATAATGCAAGATTTATCTTCCTATTATCTCTTATACACCTCTTCAAAATTATAATGAAAATAAAACACTAATAGTTACTCTTCCAGTAAAATTAAGAGTCCAAAATTAAGCCAACTCTCCCTCTTCTAACGCCAAGACATAAAAAATAAAACCATATCTTTGCTCCTTAGGCTCGAACCAAAGACCTCAATGCCGCAGCCCCCCTTACACTCCTCATGCCACTCTTCCCCTTAGACTTTCATGTCATGAAACCTCCTCATTAAACTTTAAAGCCTTACTACTTAAGCCCATCACCTCATATACAAAAAAAAAAAAAAAAGCATAAAATGCCCCTCCCGCCACTCGAACACATGTGACTGCGCCCCTCTTCATCTCCAACACTTAAGTGGCGCATGGAACCACTTAGCCAATTAGTTCTTTGTGTCAAGTTCCTTTCGAAAATTTTCTTAACCCCTATCTCACCTAACTTCCCTCCTTTAAGCACTTAAAAAGAAATTTTTAGCTCCAAGTCCGACCTAGCTCGGGGTTAGTTCTGGCCCTAGAACATGCTTAATAATCCTAGAATTTAATTCTTCAAGCACACACATGGGAAAATATTTAAATTACAAATAACCCCTAATTTAGGGTGTTACATAATTTGAAGAGAAACTCAGTTGATTACGATGATACCCTCAGGAAGAATCCACCTAGACTTCACTTATTATCTAACACTAAACCATACGATTTTTTCACTTAGCTTGATCCGTAAGACTCCTTAATTTGTATTAAACCCTCTCTCGAGGCGAATAACGTCTAACCCTAGGTTGATTAACGAAAATCTCTTTCTCACTTAATAACCCCCTAGAATAGCAGTAAATCAAACTATGCACTCCCATATTAGGTTTCACCCTAATCCGGCAAAATCTCGTCACCCTACCTCTAGGCGCGCGATCAACTCCGCTTAATTATGCTAGATCTACTCTTAAGCAGGGACTTTTGCTCCACCGCCTAAGCACATTCGACTTGAATCAATATTTTGGAAATATTAACACAAGAATTAAGCACACATAATTGAGAATAAACTAAGTATTTATCAAATAGTTCAGAAAACAATAACAAGATCCATCTAGGTTTCATCCCCTTCAGGTATCTGAAGGGTTTAGTTCATAATGATAAAATAAAACATCTTAAGAGAAAAGATAAAACAAAACATAAGAAATCCCTAAAACCCCTAAAGGAATTGAAGGAGAGATCTGTCATCTTGAGTAGAATTTTGACTTCTTGAGATGGATCAACTGGCTATCTCCGAGTGATTCCCACAAATCTGGCCTTCTGGCTCTGCTTCTTGGCCTAGCTGACTGCCTAACTGACCGCCCTCTTTCAGGTGACACTTAGGGTCTTTATATAGGCTCTTGGGATGCTTTCTTTCTCCCTAAGTATCCTTTTCTGAGTGAAATTCCTCTTTTCCACGACAGAGGCACGGCATGGCACATGCCTGTGTAAATCGACTTCAGTCCGTGTTTTGATTCTGTTGATTTAGGCACGACCGTGTAAATCGTGGTCCAAGCCGTGTTTCGATTCTGTTGATTGAGGCACGGCTGTATGAATCGTGGTCCAGGCCGTATGAAGTAAATTGACAAGACACGGTCGTGTTGCTTGAAGTCCAGGCCGTGTCAATTTCTACTTTGGCCCAAATTGGCCCATTTTAAGCTTGTTTCTCGTTCTTTTCATCCTCGGGTGCTTTCCTGAGTATAAAACATGAAAAGAAAGGATTAAGAGAATCTTTTTACATAAATCAAGGGCTAAATCATCCAAAACCATGCTAAATATGGGATTAAAATATGTTACTTTTACGGTTTATCAAATACCCCCACACTTAAGCTTTTGCTTGTCCTCAAGCAAAATTCTCAACTTACAATTAAAATGAACTTTCCATAATTCATAATTCCTATTAATAATGCCTCATCATAATTCATAGATAATTCATACATGGATAATTTAACTTAAAGACTCCTAAAGATTCAAACAATTCTAAGCCATATATTTGTAGCATGAAAACAATTCTAATATTCAAATAATTACCTTTGATTCAAAATCGACAAGGATTGACATCGTCACTAAGGGTTCTTTTGGATGCCCGTTTTCCTCCAGTGTGGTGAGATTAGGCTACCAATCTCACTGTACTACTGTTTGGTTCAACATTTCAGTGCAGTGAAAATTAGTTTCAAACTCACTGGTGTGCTAAAACGAGACTGGAGAATTCAGCTGCAGTTGAAGGCAATTAGGGCAGTAGGTATTTTTCACAGACAAAAATACCCATTTTGCTTACCTTCAAGATATGGGTAAGCTTCTTTCTTTTATTCTTCGTTCAGTTTTTAATGGTGGAAGAAATCTTTGTAATTTCCACATCTTTTTCTTCTTCTTCTTCAAAAATACTCATGCCTGTACAATTTTGCCCTTGGGAAAGGCTCGTTCCTCGGTGGCATGTAAACCCCAAATTGTTTGCTCCGAACGGCTGGGCAAATCACCGGTCCTTGCAACGAAGGCTAAAATGAGATCTCCAATCGAGACGATGGCTCCATCACGGAGAGCAATGGAAGGAACGAACCGCGGCGTAGGCAAGAGATCGTTGGTGATTGAAAAGCGACGGAAAGCTTGGACTGAGATTTTGAAACGAAGAATGAAAGAATCGAGTTTGAGAGTATGAATATGCTGCTCTTAAAAGAGAGGAAGAACCTGAAGATGAGACCGCCATCATAGATCGCAAGATTTAACGTAAAAAAATGGCAGTAACCAGTTAGCAGAAGAAATCCATGTCCAAGTTCTAGCTCTATTTTCTTTTTGAGAAAGGCGTGTGGACTGTGGACTGTTAAAAAGAAAAATGGCAGTAAACAGGCGTTGTTCAAAGTTTCCGTCTGATTCTTCAATTTTGTTTTGATCTCCGATGAGGAAGGACGATTTCTTGGCTGATATTTTGGCTTTCGAAGATGATGTTTTGGCTCAAGTTTTTTCTTCTGATCTATTTATCTTCCGAAGTTCATCTATTGTTTTGTTGATGCCAGCTACTTTTCTTATTTTCATCTTTGTCTTTTGGTTACTATACTTTATTTTATTTTTCCATGCTTTGATTTGAGCCAGCCAATAAATTAGCCCATTTTCTTCAAAAAATTAATTGTCATAAATATATATGTTTAGTTATTATTTAATATAAAATAATTTAAATATTTTTATTATTTATTATGAATATAATTTTAAAATATTTAAATTTTATTGCATATGATTTTAATATTTTAATTATCATTTTATAAAAATACAATATTATTTAATGTTATATTGTTTAATATTAATATACATTTAATTATTTATTTTATTATAAATACATTATAAACTAATGTCTATAATGGTCATTTCTTATTTTCACCTCACCATTACAATTTGCGTTTGAATCCAAACACACACTCCACATTGTTTTTAATCTCAACTTTCACATGTGTCCAATCTCACCGTTCTGATAACTAATCTCACCGCCACCGCTTTTTTAACCTCACCGGAGATAAACACACAGCCCATCCAAACTAAGCCGAAAGATTCACTCAAAGCACTCGAAGTGTTTAAGGTTAAAGAAAAAGCACTCATAAGTCAAACCTAAAAAGTTAATCCCATAGGCTTGCCTGAAAATAAAATCTCCACCACTGTAATATGAGATGATACATAAATCAAAAGGTTTCTAACAGGGTTGTAACGGGGCTTGGGTTAAAGGTGTGGATAAAGGCTGAATTAGAAGGTTTAGAATCGAGATTGAATTGACAAGTTACCTAACTTTTAGAAAAATAATTGAACTAATAATCTGAATAATTACATCACATAAAAATACTAATAATACGAGCTTCTTCTTCAAGATGCTGAATTTAAACGTACAAGCTCTTAGAACATAGAACTAATAATGAATATACTTTATTTTTTTCTTTTTATACTATTAATACTAAATATACTTCGATCGATTCGATTTTTTTAAAGAAAAAACTAAGTAAATACATAATATAAGAAAGAACTATATCAACTGAAATAAAGTAATTAGGCAACTGATCAAATCAATTCTCGATAGAAAGGGTAGTCAAAGGAATGGTGATAACAAATACAAAGGGTTTTTGGGTTAATATTAGCGAGTAAATCAATAAAAAGGGTTGTTAGGATTAAAAAGGGTTCACTAGGGGTTAATTATGAAGGTAGGCTTTTTAATGGAGCGAGTTGGTTAAAACCTAGGTGCCTTTATCATCTCAGTTTATCAAATAAAAAATGTGGTCTTGACATGCATAATCGAGGCAAGTTCTAGAACAACAATTCAATGTTGACACACTCATAATCAATAAAGTGAGCATGAAAAAGAATATATGTAACACCCCAAACCCGGTCAATACACTACGATCGAATCCGGTATGTTACAGGGAGAAATCGTGTTTTGGTGAAGATAGGTTTCCATTTAAAAGTTTGATAAAACCCTTTGGTAAATTTCATACTTTCAGAAATCTTGGGCATGATTGTTTGAAAACTGATGTTTTGTTTGAAAACTCAGGAATTTCGAAAACTTAATCGGTTATGAAGTTAAAAACACGTTTATTTCATTTAGAAATTCAAGTCGTTCTGATTGTTACTAGAACATTTTGACTTAGTAGAAAATCGAGTTTAAGTTAGAAAAACATTTAAGTCCCCTTTATTCCAAATCTTAGTGTGATACCCGATGGTATAGTTTAAAATATCGCTTTTGTAGTTTTGAAATCGTTGTCTTTCCAAGTTTTAGCAAATCTTAACCCAATTAATTTATTAAGGCATATCAAGAACCTATTTTAAACATAAACATAGCAAAACATAATTTTAAAAGGCCATTTACAAACCAAAATAAAACCAAATAGTAATAAATAAGCTTAAGTACCAAATTTTATAAAAGTCCGAGCAAATCCTTATTTAAGCATGGCATGAGCACCTCGAGTCCATCCGGCTCCATGTCCGCGTCTAAGTGTCACTGAAATGTCAAAGGAGAGAGTGAGTGCAAGACTCGGTGTATAAATCCCCTCGATAATACAACATGCTAACACACATCATAGCAAAGCAATACAATTAATGCACCTTCCTAACCATCCATTACACCTTCTCTACCCGTGTGGTACCAAACCACCGGTGGTGCCAAACCACCGTGACCCAAAGTCACGATATCCATAATGTGGTGCCAAACCACTTTGGTGACCAAGTCACGAATAATCCAATGATGGGGCCAACCCATCGTGTGATACTAAATCACTAGCGACAATCCCAGTATCTCATAAGTGGGGCCAACCCATGGTGGTGTCAAACCACGAGGACGAGTCGCAATGAGGTGCCAAACCTCGGTGTCCCAAAGACACAAGTGTGATACCAAATCACTTTGGTGACCGCATCACAAATCCGATGATGGGGCCAACCCATCGTGTGATACCAAATCACAAGCGTCAATCCCAGTATAATCAATCGTGGGGCCAACCCACCGTGGTGCTAAGCCACTCGGGGCGAGACACCGAGGTGCCAAACCTCCGTGTCCCAAAGACACAAAATATCATTTGTGGTACCAAACCACCGGAGGTGCCAAACCTCCGTGTCCCAAAGACACAAATGTCCCAAAGACACGGATATCATACTCCCCTCCTCTCATTTCACCCATCATCATGCCATACTCATGAAAATCATGCATATCATGTAAGTCATGCATATCATACCAACATGCCTAGTATTGCATCTCATAGCACATACCTCATAATCATGCTAGTATATATCAATAACAAACTCATATTGAAACAGGCTTACCCGATTCCGTGTTCATACCCTATAGGGTATCATATCAATCCATCAAACTGTCTCGGTTTTTAGAATCACTCTTATTAAGCAATCAGGTTTATTAACACATATTACTAAGTATAGAGTGTGTTAGTTACACACCTGGTATATCGCAAGCCTTAATCCCAAAGAACCCGATCTAAAACCCTCAATCCTCTTGCTCCTAAAAATAATCGGCCAACCATGGGTTAATCACTTAAACCATTCGGCCATAACCATTTAAACCAAAGGGTATATCGATTAACCCTTACCTTGCAAACGTTTGGTTTCCTACCAAACCCGAACCGACAATGGTTCCTCTTTTAACAATCGGTACACCCTATTAAAAAGAACAGTTAATCCATTGAAACTTTGGCTTATAGAATTCTAAAAGAATAGACTAACAAGATAACCTCTTACCACTACTTACCACTTGACTTCTCCAATCGACTGCTTCGAAATCCCGGGTGCCCTATAATGAAATCGATTCCAAACCACAAGGTTAACACCTTTCACCAGTTGCCATACTCGGCTCTTAACTACACCGAAATCAAACAAAATGAGAGAGAAAAGAAATAACCCTACGGCCAAGCACTTACCTTCCTTTGAACTTGAATGAAAATTAAACTAAAAGAACTCTACACCCCACTACTATTCGGCAAACAAAACACAATTGAAAGAAGGGAAATTCGGCAACACAAGGGAGGGATTCAGTTTGATTTTTAGACAAAAAATAAGGCACAAGAATTATAATTTCGGGAAGGAGAAAGTCGGCCAAGGTTTGGAGAAGAAGAAAGAAAATGAATAAGAGATAGGTGCTCTCGGTTTTGAGAAGAAAAGAAATGGAGAAAGTGTTTGGAGAATGAAGTTTCGGCTACAATGTTTTTAAGAAAGAAAGAAAGAAAATATGAGAGGGAAAGAATGCTAGTTTCGGCTTACACAATGAACAAAAGAAAGAGAAGTGGGAGAGAAAAGAACTTTCGGCTACCAAGAAGGTTGAAAGAAGACAAGAAATTCGGCACTAGGTGTTTAAACTTTCGGTTTCAAAGAGAAAAAAAAAATGAAAGAAACTCCTTAGCAATTCGATTTTGGTATGACAAAAGGAGAAATTTGGCTTCCTAAAAGTTGATCGAAACACCCAAAATGCCAAATGCATTTTGGCACACTCCCACTACACCTACCAAAACCGACCACTCCCCATGAAGTCCCCAAGTTTGATAACACCCCATTAGCTCCCAACCATCCATTCAAACTTAGTTGAACTAGTCTCCTCCTACTTTCACTCACCACCTCCATTCGAATAAGTTGACATAGTCCATGGTAGAGTTTGAACTACCAACAACTCTTCCTCCTTAAGTCGTCAAATGGAACAAAAGGAGCACACTGCAGCTTGAACTCAAGACCTCTCCCTCCAAAGAATTGACGCCAACCACAAACTCCAAGTGGCGCATGCCTTGCCACTTTGCTAGCTCATCACTTGTGCTCAAGAACACCAAATAAAATACATAAGACCCAGCTCCTTCACTCCTATCACATAAAGCCCAAAACTAAAATTTTCCCCACCTACTCGTGCATACCCCTAGCCTACAACTAAGCCCCAAACCACACAAACAACAACATAGCAAGCCATTAACATGCAAACAATGCCACAATAAAATAGCCCCCAACCCAGGATATTACAATATATGCTCTATAAGGCTCAAAATCTCACAAAAATTATGGGTATTTGACATCAATTCCTGTAAATTTCAAACTTCAAGGTAGTATTCAAATTCAGTTCAACAACCTAGAAAATTTTTTATTCTTAAAAAAATAGACTTATCATGCTTGATTCTCTAGTATTCTTCAATTTTAATCATCACTGCACAATTATCAATGACTTAATCCAAAACATATTAATAAAAATCATAAATCATCTGAAATTTCACCCTAATTAGTAAAATAAGAAAAATACTTAAAAACTAGATAAAATTCAAGGTTTTGAGAATAATGCAAAAAGTTAGGTACTTTTACCCTCCTACACTTAAGATGTACATTGCCCTCAATGTACAAAGATAGATAAATAATCACGTAATAGTAAAATCAAAAGAGACGAGGGAAAAGTAACACTTCCTAAATTTTTGGATGAATCCTTGTTCCCTTGTCGAATTGTAGGAGGAGGCGGCGGTGTTTTCTGTGGTCCTGGTGGGGTGACTACCGACAAGCACTGTGTTAGATGAAGAAATTGGGTAGCCTGGAAAGATATAGCCAGGAAATCTAAAGAAACATTAAAAATATATTAATAATATAATTAAGGACAAGAAAAATAAAGAGAAGGAGACTAAGAAGAAAACTAAAATTAAAAGAGAGGACTAATGGACTGAAGAGTCCTTATTGATAGATGGTTCACGAGGTGGGGGTGATTTCTAAGGCTGTGGTGCATGATTCCCTAGCAGCCTTTAGAATCTAAAACCAAGAAACTAGAATAAAATAAACTAAATTAAGCATAAGATAGTCAAAGGGAAGGAAAATAAAAGAGATGAGAAAAGAAAAATAAAACCGAAAAGGTTTCGAAGATCCTTGGCATGTTGAGTAGCTGAAGCTGCAGGCATGAACTCATGAATCGGTCTCCATTTGAGAAGGTTGTGGTTGGCCTCTTATGCTTCTTTAACATGATGTACCTGAAGGGTCTAGAGAGTTATAAGAATGTTATAAAAAAAGGAGAGAGGGGAAATATGATAAGAAGAAGGAAGAAAGAAAGGAGGAAGGAGGGTGAGGGAGAAGAAATGGGTGAGTTTAAATAGAATTTTGGCTTCTGACACTTTCTCATGCCCATGCACCGAGGGTGTGTTGATTTACATGGCCGCATCGTACGACCGTGTTTAGAGGCGTGTTGGGATATACACACCCGTGTTTTTATTGCCACGCTCGGGGTTGATAAGTCAGTATCTTCACACGGTCGCATCGCACGACCGTTTGTGTTCACCACACCTATTTTGCAGACGCCACGCCCGTTCCTGAAAAGGCAGTGTTGGTCCACGGTCGCTTCGCACGGCCATGGTGAAGTAGGTGAGCCTGTGACCTTGGTGAATTGATTTTGTCTGATTCGTATCTCTTGCCATGTCAGTACGGCGATTCAGAGTACCCACACAGCCACGGCCACGACCGTGTACTAGGCCGTATGGTCTGGGAATATGCACTTTCAATTTATTGAAATTCTAAAAGAGAAAATAAAAATAACAATAAAACTAAAATCATAAAATAGAAATTAATGTTAGTGCTCGGGTTGCCTCCCGAAAAGTGCTCGTTTAAAGTCTTAAGCTAGACTGTCCTTTTCGCTCGTATGATTACGGTGGTTTAAATGTTTGAATATCTTCCCTCATACTATCAGTTTTATAAAATTTAAGTTGAGAAGCATTTACCTTATAAGTGCCGAATATGGGATTGCTTACCTCGACTGTTCCACATGGAAAGATATTGCGTACCTCAAAAGGAATGTCTTCATTTGAACTCAGGGTTGGTGTGGTGATGTGTGGATCTGCTTTATCTAACCGTACCTGATCTCCTATTTTGAAGTGATTTGATGTCCCTACGAGCTCTTCTTGATGCTCCTTTGGTTTTACCTCGTGTGGTTTTGGCTTCTCTTTAAAATGTATTTTTCCACTCTTCTAGTTCGTTGTCCTCAAAGCTTTGTTCCTTAAATAATTCTTCTTTATTGACACAGGGTCCTTGCTTCTGTTCAGGTTTGTAGCTCTGTGGTTGTTCCTGCAGTGGGATTTGAACAGATTGATTATCAACTGAATTTACTTTCTCACCTTCATTGATCGATGTCCTGGCTGAGTCAAGAGCTTGTAAGCTGATGGATTCGTCACCTACAAAAAGTATGAGTTCTCCTGTGGAAACATCAATCTTAGTTCTGGCAGTTGCTAAAAAGGGTCTTCCTAGGATTAAAGGAATTGAGTTATCCTTATCCATGTCTAAAACAACAAAATCTATTGGGAAAATGAATTTGTCAATTTTTACAAGAACATCTTTGATAATACCCCTAGGAATTCTAACAGTTTTATTAGCTAATTAAATACCCATCCTAGTTTGTTTGGGTTTCCCTAGACCTAGCTGCTTAAACATTTTATAGGGCATGACATTTATACTTTCCCCTAAATTAGCTAATGCATTATAACAGTTAGTCTACCAATTAAACATGGGATTGTAAAACTCCCTGGATCTTTTAGCTTCCGTGGTAGTCTATTCTATAACATTGCTGAGCATACTGCATTTAATTCCACATGTGGTTCCTCATCTAGCTTACGTTTGTTTGTCAGAAGCTGTTTTAAAAATTTCCTCGAATCTGGCATCTGTGAAAGAGCTTCAAGAAGCAGTAAATTAATATGTAATTTCTTTAAAAGTTTAAGAAACTTACCAAACTGTTCTTCCGAATCGTCTCTCTTCAACGCTTCGGGATAAGGTTTGCGAGGTTGGTACTCTTTGATTACCGGATTTGGCTTTTCTTGTGTTACCTCAATTTTATCTTCTTCCACTTTGTCTTCTTGTATTGAACTGGGTTCGTCTACCTTTATACTACTATGAGCTGTTATGTCTTGGATTTTCTCCTTTGGGTTAATCTCAGTGTTGCTTGGTAGATGCCCTTTTAGTCGTTCGGACATTAGCGACGCGAGTTGTCCAACAGTTTTAGTGATTTCCCCGACTCGGTCCTTAATCTCTTTGATCGATATTTCTTGGTTATCAAGTGTTGTATCGATTTTTGGAGACGGGCATCTATGTCTGCCATGAACTTTTTCAGCATTTCTTCAAGACTTGACTCTTTTTCCTGTGGATAGGGCTAATTTTGGAAATTTGGAAGAGGTTGTTGTTTTTGATTTCCTTGATTTCGTTGGCCTCCTTGACCTCCCCACGAAAAATTTGGGTGGTTCCTCCAACCTGGATTATAGGTATTACTATAAGGATTATTATTAAATCTGAAATTATTACCTATATAATTCGTTTGTTCATTTTTCGTGCTCGGTTGGTAGGGTGGGTACTCAGGATTCGCCACGGTTCCACTTGCGTCGCACTGCTTTACCGGATTTAACTACAAAGAACACAAATTGTCAAGCTTTTTATTCATCATCTCTACCTGATTTGACAGCATGATTACTGTGTCGATGTTGAAAACTCCAGCTGATTTTGTTGGCCTTGTCCTTGTAACTTGCCACTTATAGTTGTTCAGTGACATCTCTTCGATAGACTCGTAGGCTGCTTGAGAAGTTTTGTTGTTCAGGGTTCCACCGATGACTGAATCAATTAGTTGCCTCGTTGAGGGATTTATACCATTGTAAAAAGTTTGGACTTGAAGCCATAAAGGTAATCCGTGGTGTGGACATCTCCTCAAGAGATCCTTGTATCTCTTCCATGCGTCGTATAATGTCTCTAAATCTATCCGCACAAAAGAAGAGATTTTGTTCCGTAATTTAGCCGTTTTGGCTGGTGGAAAATATTTTAATAAAAATTTTTCGGTCATCTGGTCCCATGTCGTAATTGACCCTCGTGGTAACGAGTTCAACCACTGTTTGGCTTTATTCCTTAATGAAAAGGAAATAATCAAGACGAATGGCATCATCGAAACGCCATTTATTTTGTGAAGACATGTAACTCTAAAAATTAGCTATATGAGTGTTCGGGTCTTCATCCTGCAAACCATCAAATTGAACAAATTGTTGAATCATTTGTATAGTATTAGGCTTTAATTCAAAATTATTAGCAGCTATAGCAGGCCTAACAATAATACTAGATTCCGCTCCTGTTAAATGAGGTTTAGCATAATCATACATAGTACGCGAGTACTATTCTCTGCCACATCTCGTGGTGGATTATTTTCATCCATCCCTTCAGTAGGATTAGATTCGCCTTCTTGGTAATTTAAGGCTCGCCTTATTTCTCTGTGATTCCTATGAGCGGTAGCTTCGATATCACTATCGTATATTAGAGGTCCTGTCGGGTTCCTTCTAGTCATAAACTGGAGGTACCTGCTAGGAAAAGAAAGAAAATTTAGCAAGACTAAAATAATAAAATAAATTGCAAAAATAAAAATAAAAATAATGGCTAAAGTAATAAAAATAGAGCTTTTTTAATATTTTAGTTCCCCGACAACGGCGCCAAAAACTTGATCGTTTAGAATTGTTGAGTTTTAAAATTTATAAAGAGAATGATCGAACCTGGAAACTAACTCTGACAACGACTTAAGGCAAGTGCACCTATCAAACAGTAGTATAGTTTAGGCAAGACCAGATTGTCGAACCCAAATGAACTAAAAGTACTAATACTCACTTTCTTCCTATTATTTAGCCTAAATATTGAATGATTTGGTTGTTTAAATCTTAATTAACTAATTAATTACTAAACTAAGACACAAAGACAAAAAGAATGGATTTGGGAAAATAATTTGAAGAGAAACTCAGTTGATTACGATGATACCCTCAGGAAGAATCCACCTAGACTTCACTTATTATCTAACACTGAACCATACGATTTATTCACTTAGCTTGATCCATAAGACTCCCTAATTTATATTAAACCCTCTCTCGAGGCGAATAATGTCTAACCCTAGGTTGATTAACGAAAATCTCTTTCTCACTTAATAACCCCCTAGAATAGCAGTAAATCAAACTATGGACTCCCATATTAGGTTTCACCCTAATCCGACAAAATATCGTCACCCTATCTCTAGGCGCACGATCAACTCCGCTTAATTATGCTAGATCTACTCTTAAGCAGGGACTTTTACGCCACCACTTAAGCACATTCGACTTGAATCAATATTCCGGAAATATTAACACAAGAATTAAGCACACATAATTAAGAACAAACTAAGTATTTATCATATAGTTCAGAAAACAATAACAAGATTCATCTAGGTTTCATCCCCTTCAGGTATCTGAAGGGTTTAGTTCATAATGATAAAATAAAACATCTCAAGAGAAAAGATAAAACAAAACATAAGAAATCCCTAAAACCCCTGAAGGAATTGAAGGAGAGATCCACCGTCTTGAGTAGAATTTCAGCTTCTTGAGATGGATCAACTGCTATCTCCGAGTGATTCCCACAATCGCCTTCTCGGCTCGGCTTGGCCTAGCCGACCGCCTAACCGACCGCCTCTTTCAAAGTTACACTTAGGGTCTTTATATAGGCTCTTGGGATGCATTTCTTTCTCCCTAAGTATCCTTTTCCGAGTGAAATTCCTCTTTTCCATGACAGGGGCACGACCATGGCACACGCTCGTGTAAATCGACTTCAGGCCGTGTTTCGATTCTGTTGATTTAGGCACGACCGTGTAAATTATGGTCCAGGCCATGTTTCGATTCTGTTGATTGAGGCACGGCCGTGTGAATCGTGGTCCAGGCCGTGTGAAGTAAATTGACGAGACACGGTCGTGTTTCTTAAAGTCCAGGCCGTGTAAATTTCTACTTTGGCCCAAATTGGCCAAGCCTGTTTCTCGTTCTTTTCATCCTCGGGTGCTTTCCTGAGTATAAAACATGAAAAGAAAGGATTAAAAGCATCTTCTTACATAAATCAAGGGCTAAATCATCCAAAAGCATGCTAAATATAGGGTTAAAATATGTTAATTTTACTATTTATCAGTATTCTGATAATGCTCCATAATTCTGTTCCGGTGACGGATATGGATTAGGGGTGTTACAAGAATAGCTTGCACAGACTAGTGCAAACTCCCTCTGCTATCTTGCTCCAAGTTGGTAGTTGATCAAGTACAACCATATTAGTGCCAAAACCTCTTTTTGAAATCGACTTTATTTTTAAAAAAATGAAGATGGGAGTCGCCACCAATCTTTTTTATTTAGGTGTGATCGGATCACTTTAAAACTTATTTTAATAAAATCGTAGACTTATTAAAGCGATGTTGTAACACCCTGGTTTAGGGGCTAGGCAATTCGGGTATAATTCCAGTGTTGGAAGGTTTTTGGGTGTTTTTGGATGTGTTTTAGAGGTTTAAAATGCTTGGACGAAAGGAAAGGCTTTGGAAAATTTTTGATTTTAGGGTCTAAAGGGAAATAGGGTGAAGGCCTTAAAAATAATTTGGGGAGTTTAGGACGCAAGAAGCAGATTGGTGGAGTGGCATGGAGGCGCCGCTAAGAATGGAAGTAGCGCCATTGAGGGTCTTGTGTTGAACTGTGGTGGCGATTTTGTTTTTAAGGCCACTATAGGAACTGGGCTAGGTAGGCCTTATTAATTAATGGCTGTAGGTGGACATGAAAGTCCAATTGGCGGAGTGGTTCTCATGCGCCACTTAGGCGCCAAGGGGAGAAAGGGCGCTGTTCGAGGGGGGGCAAGCATTTTGGCTTTTATTTTTGTTATTTGGTGATGGGTCAAGTAAGAAGGGTTTAAAATTAAATGTTGGGGCTTTATGGCATAAAAATCAAAGTGGCCGAGTGGCCTGGGCGTTGGAGGAGAGGGGTGCAGCAGCAAGGTTCCAGGTTCGAACCATGTGAGAGTTGCGTTTTGGAGTTCAATTTTATTTTATTCTTTTTGGCAGCAATTTGAAGGTGTGGATGGCACATGGAGTCTTAGCTAGGTGAGGATAAGGTTTTATTTTATCTAGTGGTTGTTTTTTTTTTAATCTTTATTTTAATAGGTGGGATAATAGTGGAACCATTCAAATTGTTTTTGAATGGATGAGGATAAGATTTAATTGGAGTTGTTTAGCTTTTTGAATTCTACCGGTAGGAGGTGATAAGCATTTGATTATTTTATTATTTTAGATAATTAGAGGATTATTTTAGTTGAAATTAGAGATAATGGTCATTAGTGGGTTATTGTTTTGATTTGGTAAAGAGATAAATATGGATTAAATAGTGAAGGAGTTGTTTAATTCAAATTAAATTGAATTAGTGGCCATAGGTGGTGGCGCATGATGGGCTTCTTCACGTGGGAGTAGTGGCTTAATGCTTTAAATAGGAGAGCACCCTTTTGGAAATTCTTTTTCCTCTTTACTCTCCAAACCGAAGTGCATTCTCTCATCCCACTCTCTCTGTGCCAATTTCTTCCACTATTCTCTTCCTATTACTTCCATTCTTCCAACCTTATTTCTTCTTTTCTTGATCGGGCGAAACCTCTCTAGCCTTGAGCACCATTGCCGAAACTCTTCCAACTTTCTTCTACACCTCTTCCCTTCCTCTCAACCTTGGTTTTACATCCATCTAGGGTTGGCCGAATGCTTCATCTTCATTTGGAAGCCTAGCCAAAACCTTGAGCCTCTCTATTCCTCTCTTTTATTTCACCAAGCTTAAAGCCAAACCTTGTTCACCATTGAGTCTATTTTGTTCGTGATCGAGGCAAACTCCCATTGAATCTCTTCAAAGCACGTAGGTGGTAAGTGTACTCTTGTGATCAATCAATTTATGTACCCTCTGTAGTGGCCAAACCGAATGGTTGGCCTTAGTTTTGTGTGGCGAATGTCTCTAGGGCCGGGATGGTGTTGTGTTTTGTGTTGTTTGTAGCCGCCAAGGAGCTAAGAGGGTTTCTCTCGAGTTTAGATCATCGATAAGGTGGTAGGATTTTCGCAATTCTATTGGTGTTTCGATTCAATTAAAAGGGTAAGTGGTTTGATATTCTACCTTAGGCCATTGGTTGTGTTTTGGTGTTGACCGAATGGTGACTATGGTTTATAGGGCAATCGATGTAAGCAAAGGAGCCTTCTGGATTTCAATTTATTTGGTAAGGATGATTAGTAAGTGACTTAGATTCGTTAATAGTAGATTATGACTTTATTGATTAATCGTGTGGTTCGATTAAGTATCGTCGATGGATGCGAGTGCCGATCAAGAGGAGAAGGGAAAGCTCCTATCTCAAGTTCAAAAGAGATCGGTTTCTCAGACGAGATTGGCCACCGGGTGTGGGCGGCAATGTAAAATGATAGGCGATAACGGTAGTCTAGCTAAACGATAGCATCGGGGTTGAGGGTTTAGAGCTTCAGTTATAAGGTGTGTAGTTAGACCATTGTTTCCGGATTTGTATGATCTCTTTATGCTATATGTTTGCTAATGAATGCAATTGCCATATGTGTAATGGATACCCTAAAGGGTATGATGACGACAAAGTTAGTAGCAAATTGGATAATAGGTGATAATTGATTTTAACTATGTGAGCATGCCTAGATTTGTGAATATCATGTACATGCATCATCTCAGCATCATATTATGTTACATGTGCATGGGTGGGTTTCTGAAAGAAGGTACGGGTGTACTTTGAGTACGTGGTTGATGTCAGCTTTGTGCTACATCGTGGATTGGCGCTGACTGAGGTCGCGTTGTGGATCTTTGCGATTTAGTTCGCGTGGTTACCTTGATTGATATCGGCTTTATGCCATATCGTGGCTTGGTGGGTGGCTGTGTGCCCCATCGTGGTTTGATGTTAGCTACACGCTACATCGTGGATGGCATTGGTTGCCTTTTTGGAGGGAAAAGGAGAGGGTGACTCGATAGTCCCCTGGTGTGTGGTAGGCTGGATAAGGGGGTGTGTAGCGGTTGGACCTTAGGATTGGGTTGGGTTTCATGTTGCATTGTTCCGTTATGAAATGCTATGGAAATGGGCCAAGCCCAATATGACATGTGGATTGGTATGTTATGAGAACATACGTGGAAATGGGCCAAGCCCAGTAATCAGTGAATTAATGAGAAAAGGGCCTAGTCCAGTACTTGAATGTGGATTGAATGTGGGCCAAGCCCATGATGTGGTAATGTCTGATTATAGTTATATGTTGCATTTGATAATTGGGTTGATTTGTGGCTAGCATGTGGGTGGATATCGCTGGTTTAATTACACATCGAGTCTCAGTATGGCTCACCCAATTATTTATCCAACATCGCAGTGACATCTTGATCGGACCGGGTTGGAGTGGATACAAAGGTGGCCATGCGATTTAAGTTTTCGTGCGTATAGATATTTATTTGTTTTAGTTAAGTAATATTGTTTTTTTTCCATTATCCGTATTTTGGCTATTGATTTTATGTAATAAGGGCCACTTTGGTTTAAAGTACGCTTTTTATGGATGATAAAATTTATATCGTACTTAGAAATATTTTTTTTAGTTTCAAATGACTTATCTTTTAATAAATTATAATAAAGTTTTAATTCCATTCTAATGGACTTACTTTCCAAAAGTTAACAAAATTTTCAAGTTTATTCCAAAGACAAAAGATTTTTTTTTAACGTTTTCCGCAATGACATACCAGATCCGGTCAGGTCTTATGGGCCGGG
Organism: Gossypium rotundifolium; assembly: GCA_025506655.1. NCBI lineage: Eukaryota > Viridiplantae > Streptophyta > Magnoliopsida > Malvales > Malvaceae > Gossypium > Gossypium rotundifolium. The sequence goes on along the minus strand of CP106728.1, from coordinate 58,955,731 downwards.
TTTGGGGATGTTACAGATGCTTTTTGATCTACAAAATCCAGGAACTGAGTTTGGGAGTTGGTTACGCCCGAGGAATGATTAGCACCCTTGTAACGCCCAAAATTGGTACCTAGTTGATTAATTGATGTCCTAGTGTCGAGAATTGAAAATTTGAAGAGAATTTAAAAACATGATCCCACTTTGCACAATGTTATTTTTAATTAAAATCACTTGAATAAATCAAAACGTATGTAAAAGGCCCTCTTATCTCGAGGTAACAAAAAGATCATATCCCGTAAGTTAGGACACAACATCTCAAATACTCGAAAATAAGCTTGCTCTTTATTTTAATTACTATTTAAATCTCATGTGTTTTAATTTTAAAAGGAATGTTCAGTTATCTAGGTTCAAAGAGAAAGTCGAACCCCGTAAGTTAAGGCACGACTTTTCAAATCTCCAAATACGAAACATTGCCTTAATTTTAAAATTTTCCTTTTTATGCATCGAGTAAAAATTAATGTAACACTTAAAATGGTATATATTTAGTTTATTCGGGCATCGTATGAAAAACGGACAAATATGTTTAAACATAGTGCATGGTACAATGATAATGAAATAATGTAAAGTGGCTATGTGGGTAGAACATTAAAAAATAAATAATAAATGAAGGAATTTTAAAATAATAACAATATAATTATAATAATAATAAAACACCAAATAATAATAATAATAATAATCATATTAATTACTATTCTAATACTAATTAAATAATAAAGGAGAAATAAACAATAATAACAATAATAATAATAATAAAATGTGCAAATAAAGGAATAAATAACAATTTAAATTTTAAGTACAAAAGATTAAAGAAATAAATAAATGAATGAATACATAAATAAATAAATAAAATGAATAGAACAATACACATATAAAAGTCTATAAAAGGTTGAAATTAAATGAATAAAGGATTAAATCAAAATTAAAATGAAATTTAGAGCCTAAATTATAATAAAATAAATGAATAAATATAAAAAGGACTAAATCAAAATTAAATTGAATTTAGGGGCCTAAATTGTAAAAAAAACTAATAAAACATAATAAATGACTAAAATGAAATGCGCAAAAAGAAATAAGGACTAAATGGAAAATATCCCAAACCTTATTAAACGCATCATTTCATTGGAAAATCAGGGGACTAAATTGAAAATGAAATAAAATTAAATGGTGCAATCTAAAAAAACAAAAAAATAAAGGAATTAGGACCATATTGAAAAACAATAAAAAAGTGGAAGGACTGGGGCGCAATTAGACCCCCAATTAAAAAACACGCGGATCCTTGCTAGGGTCAGGTCAGGTTGGCGGGTCGGCCCCAAAAGGACGCCGTTTTGGGCGTCTGAGGTCACTACCAAAACGACGCCGTTTTGGAAGCCTATAAAAACCAAAAATTTAAAAAAGAAACATTTCCTCCATGCTTTTAAAAAAAAACCTCTCCACTCTCCTTTTTTTTCTCTGAAATAGCAGCCCACTCCCAGCCAAGGGAACCACCGTTGATTCACTACGACCACCAGTTGTTGGCAATGGCGACCTTCGTCCCTGGTGGCTAGAAAAATAAAAAAGGCTACCTCTATTGTAACATCCTGATAATTAGGGGTTATGCATCTCTACTTAATTGAATGTTGCTGCATGCCTAAATATGATTGAGTGTGATTTGGAAGTTTATTTTTGAACTTCATTATGTAAGTGAACGCTTAGAGAAATATTAAGTTTTTAATAAATAAGATGGAGCTAAGCAAGATAGGCTTTAAGAAATATTGACAAGAGGTTTAAAGCATAATAAGTCAATTGGCAAGGTGGTAAGGGCGCATGGATGAATGTTTGAGGGGAGAGGTTCGAATCCCCTAGCTAGCAAGTGGAAGGAATTTTAATTTTTTTATTTTCTTTCCTATAGTGTCGGCCAAGATCATTCTAGAATGGATGGGCATCTTTTTATTTTTGGTTAGTAGACCATATGTAAAAGGCAAGCTAGAAGTTATGGCATGGAATCATGAGGTTAAGGTAAGATAGGGGGACAAAAGGCTTGAAGAAAGGATAATGTTTTGGAAGCTTTTTCATGGTCATTTGACCATGAACCTAGTCGGCTTTAGGGGCTAAGGGAGAAGGCTTAATTGTGTTAGGAATCAAAGGATTGATGGGGAAGAAATAAGGAGGAAAAAGGGGATCATGTTGGCATAGGTTGGCCGAATTTTGCATAGGCATTAGGGGTGTATGTTGGCCAAAAATTTTAACCAAATTGTTCATCTTTTCCCTTTTCTCAAAACCTTGTTCATAGCCGAATGCTTATCTACACAAAAGAGAAGTCTTTTTCTCTTCTTTTGGTCTTTTGCAATTTGCCATTTCGGTTTGAGAAGTCTTTCTAGTTTCTTTTCTCCTAAACATAACATCTTTTTCTTCCTCTTTGTAACCGAAAGTGCCAAAGTTCAAAGACCTATTTTCTTCACTTTTTTTCCCTCATGGCCGAATGCACATAAGTCCCTAAACTCATCTCTTTTCTTTTGGAAATCATCATTATCATCATCTTTTTCTTCCTTTTCTCTTTCTTTCTCCTTTCATTTTTCTTTCTTTTTCACTTTCAACCGAAACCATTTTTACCAAAAAGCAAATCATCCCTTTCTCTCAAATTTCTCTTCTCATTTACCTTGCTAAGGCCGAAACTCCCATTCTCCATTTTCATCTCAATCTTTCTTTTCTTTTGTTGGAAACCCGAAACCACCATAGCCAAAAACACCATATTTTTCTCTTCTTTTTGCTCAAGTCGAATCATCATTTCTTTTCTTCTACTTTGACAAGGCCGAATCTTCAAGTGGTTAAGTAAGGATTTTTGTTAAGAGTTTTCATTATTTCTTTTAGAATAGCCGATTTAGAAACTTAATTCTCTCATTTTCTCCTAGGATGAAGCTTTGGAAGGGATTGTTAAGGATCCTTTTTGAAACCAACAATTAAGGAGAGATCTTTCGAAATCATCCAAGGTAAGAATTATCCCTTTCGGTTATATAGTCTCTTTTAGATAGTTTATTAATCAACTTTATTTTAGGGGTGAATTTGAGACTAACAAGATAGGTTCGAAAAGAGCAGTACGGAGTGTTTGGAAGAGAGGAAGCTCTGTTTTACCCTCAAACTTCAAACGAAGGGCTGTATCGGCGATAAGAGATTTTCCACCGGGTTGTGGACCCTCTGCTAACGAAGATCGATTATTTGAAGTCGTCCGTACAATCGAACCACTTTTTGTTAGTGGGTTGTCAATGGGTTTTGATCCATCTAGCGGAGAAAAACCACAAATAACGGTTGTTCGAGAATCCGAGGGTAAGGATTTAGATCTCTCATCAATAGTATAGTTTTATTAGTAATAGTGTATACTAATCAAGTGTGATAATTAACTAGGCGTTGACAAGCGGGAAGGTATTGTTCTCACAGTCATAAGGTGTGTAACATTACACTAAAATCTCATAAATCTAAATTAAATGTGATTTATATGACAATATGTTTGATAATGATTGTGGATACCATTCAGTGGTATACGATATTCAGGTATGTTTACCCCAATATTTCATTAATTTTTGCTATATGCATAAATGTGAAATAAGTATGACTATATTATGATTTTGGGGTAAATGGCATGAAAACTAAATACTATGTATGTGCATGGGCATATGGGTAAAATTGATAAAGGGAAGTATTTCGGTGGTTTTACCACATAATTCGGTGACTTCGGTCACATATGTGAATCCGGTGACTTCGGTCACATTTGTCTGGTGGCCTTGCCACAAAATTATAAGGGCGATGTGCATGTTGATCGCAAGAATCGCCTTCGATGGTGTGTAGCGGATGGAGGGTCGATTTAGTAATCCCCACGGTGTGATTGGTTGGTACGGGTGGTGTGTAGCGGATGGATATTTAGGTGGGCTGGGTTTGCATTTCATTATATGTAAATATCCATGTGATTTTAAATGATTATTATTTGATCTGCTATGAAAATGGGCTTATGGCTAAATATGACTTAAATGGGCCTATGACTATATGTGTTATTAATGGCCTTAAAGGCTATGATCAAATGGGCTTTTTAATGTATGTGTTACACATTGAGTTTATGACTCACCCCTTTTGTGGGATAATTTTTCAGATGACTCTTAGCGCGATGGATCGGGTCAGCGAGGACTACGTGGTGGCCAAAGCTCAAACAAAGTATTTTGGAGATTTTCCAAATTAAACTTATTAAACTTATTTAGAATTTATTATGGGTTTTGCTATTTTTATGTAATAAGGCCATTATGAACTGTTTTTAATTTTTGTGTTTGGATTTATTTTTCTGCCATGAACAATTATTAATTAAATAACTAAATGGTTTTTGATAAATAAATTAAACTGTTTTTTTTAAAGCAAAATATTTTTCCACAATATTAATAAATTTTTCATTAAATTTGGTTTTCTTTTAACTTATTAATTTCTCTTAAAAATAATGTTTTAAGAAGATACAAATTTACTTTACAATTTGATTTCAACTCGATCTTTAAGTTAATCTGTTTTATTCAAAATCATCAAGTTTTTCTTAAACAAAGCGAGAAGTTGTTAAAGTTTTACTCGAGGAACATATCAAATCCGGTCAGGCTTTTTGGGCCGGGTTTGGGGTGTTTCAACTTAGTATCAGAGCCAGGTTTTAAACTCTCGGGCTTGGGTTGTGAAGCCCACAACGTTTTCAAAATTAGGCCCAAATGACTTTTTGAAAATTTTCTTTAGTTAAAATGGTTTTATAGAAGCATGGCACCCAGTTCTCGACCAGATCCATCGTAAGTACTTTTATTGAAAAGTGATATGAATGTATGATAAGCCTAAAGGAAACTATACTTTAGAGACATGGACCCTAGGTGTATGTGTACTACTACTAAAAAACCACCAATATCCATTGCATAAAACTTTCTTTTAATAAGAAGTGAAAAACTCTAATGCATAAGACTTTTTCGTAAAAACAGATAATACGCGTAGTAGACATGAGTTCTAGGGGACGTGGTCGTCGCGGACGCGGTAGAGGAAAAATGACCGTGTCGGAACCAGTTAAATCTGGTCAAGGTTCCGAAAATAAAGCTCCGCCACCGACTGTTGGGGTAGAATTTCAAGAATAAAATGGAAGAGGTGACGCAGTATCACAAGCCGTGTTGCGAGTTTTGGAACATGTAGCGTAAGCTAGTACGGAAATGGGTCTCGAAAGTCGATGAGTGAGAGACTAAGATCAAATGGAGCCGAGGTTTTAGGGAGTATCCGAGTAGCTCCAAATGTAGTGAATATCGGTTAGAGGCAATGAGAGGATCATGGACGATTTAGACGCATTCACCAAGAAAAGTCGAAGGTGCTATTTCACTACTACGTGATGAGGCCTACCAGTGGTGGCTCACTATCAAGGAGAGTACCCCTGTGGATCGAGTGGATTGGGGGTATTTCAAGATTAAATTTGAAGGGAAATATGTTGGAGCTAGCTACATCGACTCCCAGAGAAAGGTGTTTCTAAATTTAGTGCAAGGAAATAAGTCAATAGCTGAATATGAAGCAAAATTTTTGCGACTTAGCCGATATGCCAGAGGGATAGTGGCTACTGAATATGAACGGTGTGTCAGATTTGAGGATGGACTTAGAGATGAATCTGCAGTGATGATTGCTCAAGACCGGAAAGAGATTTTGCAATCTTAGTAGAAAGGGCAAGAATAATCAAGAAGTTAAGCGACCGAGAGATGTAATCGGACAGAGGCCGTAATAAGAATAAGAGAAGCTTTGGGTCTTCGAGGTCATCGTGAGTTTTCAAAAGAAACCAAGAAATGATGGGCGCGAAGTCGCAGATCACACGGTGGACAACATCGTGCGGTGTTCAATGTGGGAAGATGCACCCGGGAGAATGTTGGAAAAAGACCGAGGGATGTTTCAAGTGCGGGTCTAAAGATCATATGATCAAAGATTGCCCGATGAATTCAGATAAGAACCACCCAGAAGGTCAGGGTGTTAATCAGGCTGGCAGAGGTGAACAGTAGCCGATAAGGGGCCGTGGTCCAAATGGAAGGGGTAATGGTTCTGGTAGAGGTCGCGGGACTTCAGGCAGAGGTAGTGGTAGCTCTGAGGCAAGACAACCTGTGTCCGTATATGCGTTCGTGGCAGAGAAGATAGTGACGCACTTGATGTTATCACGCACGCGTTTACGATTTCGGGTTGTCCTTTATTGCTTTGATAGATATAGGTCAACTCACTCTTACATCGCTAGTGAAGTATCTCAAACTCGCATGTGACTTCGAGATCGCATTTAGGAAGATGATCGTATTTAGTCCTTTAGATGCATAAGAGTAATAGATAAACTTTTAAGGAAGTGCCTTTAGAAGTTCAAGGGATACGCTTTTAGGCCGATTTAATGGAGTTACCATTCGGAGAGTTCGACTGATCTTAGGCATGGACCTGCTAGTGAAGTATCGTGCAAATGTGGATTGTCTTGCTAAGCGGATGTCCTAAGAACTATTGATGACAAAGAAGTTGCGGTGATGGGTGAGAGACTAATTACTTATCAAACGTAGTATCCGCTCTTAAGGCAGAAAAGATGGTTAGAAAGGGATGTGTAGCCTTTCTGATGTTGGTGAGTGGCTTGGAGGCTAAGGAGGCAACTGTTAATGCAGTCAAGATTGTGAATGAATTTGTAGATGTTTTTCCGGAAGAACTGCCAGGATTGCCTCCGGATCGTGAGGTAGAATTCGGGATTGACTTATTGCCTAGAACGGCGCCAGTTTCTATTGGTCCATATAGAATGGCATCGAAAGAGTTAGTTGAGGTTAAGGCTCAGATTTAGGAGTTGCTTGATCGTGGATTTATCCGACCTAGTGTGCCTCCATGGGGAGCACCGGTCCTATTTGTGAAGAAGAAGGACGGATCGATGAGGATGTGTATAGACTACGGCAGTTGAATAAGCTGACCATCAAGAACAAGTATCCTTTGCCAAGGATCGATGACTTGTTCGATCACCAAGGAGCAAAGTATTCTCAAAGATTGATTTAAGGTCGGGTATCATCGACTTAACGTGAAAGAAGCGGATATCCATAAGACGGCTTTTGAACTAGATATGGGCATTATGAATTTCGGTAATGCCATTCGATTGATGAACGCCCAAATTGCGTTCATGGATATGATGAACCGGATTTTCCAACCCTACTTGGATCAATTCATCGTGGTATTCATAGGCGACATCCTAGTGTATTCTAAGTCCGAAATGGAGCATGATAAGCATCTCCTGGATTGTGTTGCAAGTTTTAAGGAGAAGAACTTTATGCCAAATTCAGCAAGTGTGAATTTTGGTGAAAGAAGTTGCATTTTAGGCCATGTGGTGTCTGCGGAAGGGATAAGGGTGGATCCTCGGAAGATTGAGGTCAGATTAGATTGAAACCACCCAAGTCCATAACTGAGGTTCGCAGTTTCTTGGGATTAGTAGGTTATTACAGAAGATTTGTTGAAGGATTTTCATCGATAGCTGCACCTTTAACAAAATTGTTGAGAAAGGAAGTACCTTTCGTGTGGGCTGATAAGCAGCAAGAGAGCTTTGAGAAGCTCAAGAGGGTTTTGACTGAAGCTCCGGTTTTGATTCAGCCTGAGGCAGGGAAGGATTTCGTCGTGTATTGTGACGCTTCTCACACGGGATTAGGATGTGTTCTGATGCAAGACGGGAAGGTAGTTGCGTATGCATCTCGGCAGTTAAGACCATACGAGTTAATTACCCGACGCATGATTTGGAGTTGGCAGCTGTAGTCTTTGCTCTTAAAGTTTGGAGACATTATTTATACGGGGAAAAGTCAGTGATATACATGGACCACAAAAGTCTGAAATATCTACTGACTTAGAAAAAACTGAATTTGAGGCAGCGAAGGTGGATAGAGTTGTTGAAAGACTACGACTGTTCTATTGAGTACCACCCGGACAAGGCGAATGTGGTGGCAGACACTCTAAGTCGGAAAGTGGTGTCATATTTAAGGGCGATGTTTGCACATCTTAGTCTTTACGATGATGGAAGCTTGTTGGCAGAATTACAAGTTAAGCCGACATGGTTGAGTCAAGTGAAAGAGAGGCAGTTAGTAGACGATAATCTGAGTACTAAGCTTCGGCAGGTGCAGAGTGGGGAATTGGAAGATTATGGTATTAACAGCGATAGAGTATTGTGTTTCAAAGGTAAAGTCTGTATGCCGAGGGATCAGGAGTTGAGGCAAAAGATTCTTCAGGAGTCGCATGGTAGCCCTTATGCTATGCATCCTGGAGGAAGTAAGTTATACCGAGATTTGCGAGATCAATTTTGGTAGCTTAGTCTTAAACAAGAAGTTACAGAGTTTGTAGGAAAGTGCATAACGTGTCAGCAAGTCAAGGCTGAACATCAAGTACCTTCGGGATTACTTCAGCGATAAAGATTCCGCAATGGAAGTGGGAGAGAATCACCATGGACTTTGTTAGTGGGCTTCCTCTTCGCCTACTAAGAAAGACTTCAGTATGGGTGATAGTGGACCGATTGATTAAATCGCACATTTTATCCCGCTTGGGTTGATTACTCTTTGCGTAAATTAGCGGGTTATATGTGGTCGAGATTGTGAGATTGCATGGAGTGCCGGTGTCGATTATTTCGGATAGAGATTCGAGGTTGACGCCTCGGTTTTGGAAAGCATTGCATCAGCATTGGGCACCGATTGATTTCAAGATCGACATTTCATCCACAATCGATTGGACGATCCGAACGAGTAATCCAAATCTTAGAAGATATGTTAAGGGATGTGTGATGGATTTCGGGGAAGTTGGGAAGAGTTCTTACCGTTAGCGAAATTTATGCGTACAACAACAGCTACTAAGCCAAGATTCGGATGGCACCATATAAAGCACTATATGGGCGGAAGTGTCGCACTCCTACGTGTTGGATGTAATTAGGGAACGCCGATTTTGGGTCCGAAATAGTGGTTGAATCAAGAAAAGGTTAAGGTAATCCGGGCTCGGTTAAAGGAAGCATCTGACATACAAAAGTCGTATGCAGATCTTAAGCGGAAGGAAATAGAGTTTGCTGTGGGGGATCAAGTATTCCTAAAGGTCTCACCTTGGAAAAAGGTGATGAGATTTGGTCGCAAAGGGAAGTTAAGTCCCAGGTTCATTGGACCTTATCGGGTTGTGAAGCGAGTCGGATCTGTGGCATATCAGTTAGATTTGCCTTCGGAGTTGAAGCAAATGCACGATGTGTTCCATGTTTCAATGTTACACCGTTACATGTAGTGCCAGTTGAGAAGGTGGAATTAAGACCAGATTTGTCCTATGAAGAGGAGTCAATTCAAATTCTGGAGCGAGATGTAAAAGTTTTACGGAGAAAATCGGTTCCTCTCGTCAAAGTGTTATGGCGTAATCATGGATCAGAAGAAGCTTCGTGGGAACCGGAGGAAGCGATGTGACAGCAATACCCTCACTTGTTCCAGCCTGTAATTTCGAGGACGAAATTATTTTTAAGGGGTAGAAGCAGTAACATCCTCGATAATTAGGGGTTATGCATCTCTACTTAATTGAATGTTGCTGCATGCCTAAATATGATTGAGTGTGATTTGAAAGTTTATTTTTGAACTTCATTATGTAAGTGAATGCTTAGAGAAGTATTAAGTTTTTAATAAATAAGATGGAGCTAAGCAAGATAGGCTTTAAGAAATATTGACAAGAGGTTTAAAGCATAATAAGTCAATTGGCAAGGTGGTAAGGGCGCATGGATGAATGTTTGAGAGGAGAGGTTCGAATCCCCTAGCTAGCAAGTGGAAGGAATTTTAATTTTTTTTTTGTTTTCTTTCCTATAGTGTCGGCCAAGATCATTCTAGAATGGATGGGCATCTTTTTATTTTTGGTTAGTAGACCATATGTAAAAGGCAAGCTAGAAGTTATGGCATGGAATCATGAGGTTAAGGTAAGATAGGGGGACAAAAGGCTTGAAGAAAGGATAATGTTTTGGAAGCTTTTTCATGGTCATTTGACCATGAACCTAGTCGGCTTTAGGGGCTAAGGGAGAAGGCTTAAATGTGTTAGGAATCAAAGGATTGATGGGGAAGAAATAAGGAGGAAAAAGGGGATCATGTTGGCATAGGTTGGCCGAATTTTGCATAGGTATTAGGGGTGTATGTTGGCCAAAAATTTTAACCAAATTGTTCATCTTTTCCCTTTTCTCAAAACCTTGTTTATAGCCAAATGCTTATCTACACAAAAGAGAAGTCTTTTTCTCTTCTTTTAGCCTTTTGCAATTTGCCATTTCGGTTTGAGAAGTCTTTCTAGTTTCTTTTCTCCTAAACATAACATCTTTTTCTTCCTCTTTGTAACCGAAAGTACCAAAGTTCAAAGACCTATTTTCTTCACTTTTTTTTCCCTCATGGCCGAATGCACATAAGTCCCTAAACTCATCTCTTTTCTTTTGGAAATCATAATTATCATCATCTTTTTCTTCCTTTTCTCTTTCTTTCTCCTTTCATTTTTCTTTCTTTTTCACTTTCAACCGAAACCATTTTTACCAAAAAGCAAATCATCCCTTTCTCTCAAATTTCTCTTCTCATTTACCTTGCTAAGGCCGAAACTCCCATTCTCCATTTTCATCTCAATCTTTCTTTTCTTTTGTTGGAAACCCGAAACCACCATAGCCAAAAACACCATATTTTTCTCTTCTTTTTGTTCAAGCCGAATCATCATTTCTTTTCTTCTACTTTGACAAGGCCGAATCTTCAAGTGGTTAAGTAAGGATTTTTGTTAAGAGTTTTTATTATTTCTTTTAGAATAGCCGATTTAGAAACTTAATTCTCTCATTTTCTCCTAGGCCGAAACTTTGGAAGGGATTGTTAAGGATCCTTTTTGAAACCAACAATTAAGGAGAGATCTTTCGAAATCATCCAAGGTAAGAATTATCCCTTTCGGTTATATAGTCTCTTTTAGATAGTTTATTAATCAACTTTATTTTAGGGTGAATTTGAGACTAACAAGATAGGTTCGAAAAAGCTGATGGAGTGTTTGGAAGAGAGGAGGCTCTGCTTACCCTCAAACTTCAAACGAAGGGTCATGTCGGCGATAAGAGATTTTCCACGGGTTGTGGACCCTCCGCTAACAAAGATCGGTTATTTGAAGTCGTGCGCATAATCGAACCACTTTTCATTAGTGGGTTGTCGCCGGTTTTGATCCATCTAGCGGAGAAAACCACAAATAACGGTTGTTCGAGAATTCGAGGGTAAGGATTTAGATCTCTCATCAATAGTATAGTTTTATTAGTAATAGTGTATACTAATCAAGTGTGATAATTAACTAGGCGTTGATGAGCGGGAAGGTATCGTTCTCACGGTCATAAGGTGTGTAACATTACACTAAAATCTCATAGATCTAAATTAAATGTGATTTATATGACAATATGTTTGATAATGATTGTGGATACCATTCAGTGGTATACGATATTCAGGTATGTTTACCCCAATATTTCGTTAATTTTGCTATATGCATAAATGTGAAATAAGTATGACTATATTATGATTTTGGGGTAAATGGCATGAAAACTAAATAATATGTATGTGCATGGGCATATGGGTAAAAGCGATAAAGGGAAGTATTCGGTGGTTTTACCACATAATCCATCGACTTCGGTCACATATTTGAATCCGGTGACTTGGTCACATATGTGAATCTGGTGACTTGGTCACATTTGTCCGGTGGCCTTGCCATAAAATTATAAGGCGATGTGCATGTTGACTGCAAGAATCGCTTCGATGGTGTGTAGCGGATGGAGGGTCGATTTAGTAATCCCACGGTGTGATTGGTTGGTACGAGTGGTGTGTAGCGGATGGATTTTAGGTGGGCGGGTTTGCATTTCATTATATGTAAATATCCTTGTGATTTTAAATGATTATTATTTGATCTCGCTATGAAAATGGGCTTATGGCTAAATATGACTTAAATGGGCCTATGACTATATGTGTTATTAATGGGCTTAAAGGCTATGATCAAATGGGCTTTTTAATGTATGTGTTACACATTGAGTTTATGACTCACCCTTTTGTGGGATAATTTTCAGATGACTCTTAGCGCGATGGATCGGGTCAATGAGGACTACGTGGTGGCCAATGCTCAAACAAAGTATTTTGGAGATTTTCCAAATTAAACTTATTAAACTTATTTAGAATTTATTATGGGTTTTGCTATTTTTATGTAATAAGGCCACTATGAACTGCTTTTTAATTTTGTGTTTGGATTTATTTTTCTACCATGAACAATTATTAATTAAATAATTAAATGGTTTTGATAAATAAATTAAACTGCTTTTTTTGAAAGCAAAATATTTTTCCACAATATTAATAAATTTTTCATTAAATTTGGTGTTCTTTTAACTTATTAATTTCTCTTAAAATAATGTTTTAAGAAGATACAAATTTACTTTACAATTTGATTTCAACCCGATCTTTAAGTTAACTGTTTTATTCAAAATCATCAAGTTTTTCTTAAGCAAAGCGAGAATTTGTTAAAGTTTTACTCGAGGAACATATCAAATCCGGTCAGGCTTTTTGGGCCGGGTTTGGGGTGTTTCAACTTTTTTTTTCCACAGGGCTCCGAATCTAGGGCTAGAAAACCCTAAAAAACCAACCAAAATCCAAAAACAACGAAGGAACCTTTTGGTTCCCATTCCTCCTTCAACAGAACCTGTCGGCGACTCCTTTAGGATCCGGTGGTCTTCCCAACAGAGGGAGAAGGCGACAACGACGGTGAAGAGAAAAAGTATCATTTTTTTATTTTATTATATATTTTTGAAATAAAAATAAAAATTTAGAGAATCACCTTTTTTTTATTTCTATTTCAAAAGAAAAAAATTGCCCTTCGAATCTGTTTATTCAGGCTTTTTATAGCTGAATTACAACATTATTTTTCTATTTTTTCTACTATTTCGTACTGTTTCTTGTGTTGTTTCTACGTGTTTGGTTTCTGTCTTTTCATTCTTTTTTGCATATGGTGGTTGACGGTGATGGTGGCAGACCTCGAGTTACGAGACCGCTGGAGAAGTGGAGCGGCGGCGGCACAGGCTAGGGTGCGGTGCCAAAAACCATTTAGTTCAAGTTGTGGGCCTGTCGGGCCTTGGGCTATTGGATGTGTAATTTAGGTAGTAGGTTTTAAATTTGGGCTTGTAATTTAGGCTGGTATTGTAATTGGACTTATTTTTTATTTTTATTTTTGGTTTTTTTGTTGGGCCCGGGCAAAATTGGGCTTCTACAGCTGCTCTTTTTTGCTCGTTGTCGTGTAATAAGAATGGAGTAAAGACTTTAAGAAGGGCCAATTTTTTCTAGTCTTGCCGAATCTCGACTTCTTTGGTGCTTCTCTTTTTCAAGTGGCTTCATCCTATCCCACCGTAATTTCAGGGGTATAAGAATTGTAGTTTCAATCTACTCCGCTACAATTTTGGGGAGCTATTCGTTTCTTCAACCTACTCCGCTACAACTTCAGAGAGATAAGATGTGTAGCTTGTAGCTTTAGTCTATTCCACTGCAACTTCAGGGAGATAAGACTTGCTATGGTATATTTAATCCGACCCACTACAAATTCAGAGGTATAGGACTTGTCGCTTCAATCTGCTCCATTGTAACTTCAGGGAGATAAGATTTGTAACTTGTAGCTTTAATCTGTTCCACTGTAACTTTCAGGGAAATAAGATTTTTATCTTTAACCTACTCAACTGCAACTTTAAGGAGATAAGATTTGTAACTTGTAACTTTAATCTATTCCACTGCAACTTCAAGGAAATAAGATTCACTATTTTCAGTCTGCTCCACTGCAACTTCAGGGAGATAAAATTTGTAGCTTCAATTTACTCCATTGTAACTTCAGGAAGATAAGATTATGTGGCTTTAATCTGCTCCACTGCAACTCCAGGGAGATAAGATTTGCTATGATGACTTCAATCCATCCTACTGTAACTTTAGGGGTATAGGATTTGTGGTTTCACTGATCTGTTACACTGTTCTCTAGGGAACATGACCTGTAGAATCCATTTCATGGGCCTATATTTATGCAAAATGATTAGGATGTTATGATCAAAATGAATCAAATGCTCTTAACTAGATGTATATAAATTATATTTGTGTGCATGCAGAATGTCATTTTTTTGTGAATGATTCCCTTTTTAATGCTTAGGTTGACATTGCTCGTTGTTTGTCAAGGGTCCATCACTGATGTATTGTCATGCCTTCTTGTTCAGATCTGGTATCTTTGACAGGAAATTCGAAGAAATAATCACAATTCAAACTATTCGTTCCCAAATATTTCCAACCTTAGATTTGGTTAGTTCTGACTATTGGTCCTATTTCAGGTCCTTGTATTACTTAGAAACCTTTCAAAGTAATATGCATAAATCCTTTTCTTGAATATGATTAGTCCATTAATCGTTATTTCAATAAAAAATGCTTGAAAAAGATCATAACAATGGACAACATTGAAATTTATTGGGAGTACAGCTCGAAATGAATAGATTAATGAAAATAGAAAATGTTGCTAAAATACAAAATGAGTAAGGTAAAAATAGGTGCCCAGATATCATAGCATGAGCTTCTCCGCACAAAATTCTCGAAGACCATTTTGAGCTTGATATGTGTCTAGGAGATCTAAAGTGCTTTGTTGATGCCCCAAGATGTAACGTTATTTCTTCTAAGAAGACTCGACCATCACATATTCAATCTTCAATCCAAATTTGAGTTGCCTTTTTTCGAGTTTTCAACTTAAAACCCCTTTGGTCTCAAGCGCCCTTTGCGAGTTTTCGCCTTGGCCTCTCCCTTTTTTTTAGGTGAAGTATTTCTTGACTGAATCTGAATTCACATGATTATGCATATTTTTTCCATCCATCTCGGTCAAAATCAACGCTTCTCTAGAAAAGGCCTTCTTTAACACATAACGTCCTTCCCAGTTCGGTATCTATTTCCCTGTGAAGTCCTTTTGTATGGGAATAACCTTTTTCAATACCAGATCCCCATCATGGAATTCTCTGGGGTGAACCTTTTTGTCATAAGTTCGCATCATTCATTTTTGGTACATTTGACCATGACGGATGGCTTTCAACCTCTTCCCTTAAATCAAGTTCAGCTGATCATATCAGGACTGGATCCATTCTGCTTTATCTAACTTTAACTCTGACAAAACTCGGAGGGAAGGAATCTCGACTTCAATGAGCAAAATCGCCTCCATTCCATAAACCAATGAGAATGGCGTTGCCCTGGTAGAGGTCCTAACAGAAGTTCGATAAGAATAGAGGGTAAATGGTAACTTCTCATGCCAATCTTTATAAGTCTCAGTCATTTTCCCCACGATCTTCTTAGTGTTCTTATTGGTTGCCTCCACCGCACCATTCATTTTTGGGCTATATGGTGACGAGTTGTTGTTTTTTATCATGAATTAACTATAGACCTCTGCTATCGTGTTGTTGTTCAAATTTAATGCATTGTCAGAATAATCTTTTCTAGCATCCCATACCGACATATTATCTCTTTCTTCAAAAATTTGCTGACTGCTTACTTCATGACATTGGCATAAGAAGTGGTATCTACCCACTTGGTGAAGTAATCAACGACTACAAAAATGAATCGAAGCCCATTGAAAGCTTTTGGTGAGATCGGCCCAATGACATCCATTGTAACATCCTAAAATTAGGGGTTCTGCATTTTGTGCTATTCTATGTGTTTGGCTCATTTAGCTTGTTCTTTTGGTGTGTTTGGCGGTCTTGGGGAGGTTCAGGTTCGAGCCAGGGCTTTGGAAAAATTTTACTCTTTAGGACACTTTAGGGGGAGAGCTAGTGGATGCAGACCTTAAGCATGTTTGGTTGTAATTTGATGTCACAAGTGGAGTGTGTGGCTTAGTGGTTGGCGTCACAAGGGAGCATGGAAGGGGGAGTGGGTTCGAATCCTACATGTGGCTTTTTGGGGAGTTCTTTTTGTGCCAGGAAGGGAAGGTGGTGGAGTTGGCATGGGACTCTTCTAAGAAGAGTTTGAAATTGTCAAATAAATTCAAATGGTGGATGGAGAGGACTTGGTGTGCAAATCCAGGAGCAAATCAAGGGATTTACTTAGGGTGGATGAGAGTTGGCCCAAGGTGGGAGTTGTGGGGGGAAATTTTGGCTATGTGATGTAGTTGGCTAGGAATTTCGGCATTTGTGGTGTGTGATAGCAAAATCGAACCTTTGGAGGGTGTGCAACTTTTCTTTGTTTTGGTGCCGAAACTTTTCTTGAGCTCTTCTTATTTTCTTTTTTGTTTTTTGCTCTCTTCATTTTGTGCAATTAGGTGTTTTTCTGCTTGGTACTTTTCGGGTCGACATTTCATTTTCCAATTTGTTAAAACCTTATTCTTCTTTTCTCCCTTACGATTTCTTTTCTTCTCTAGTCGAAGCTTACTTCTCATCCTTCCCTCTTTTTGTATCTCCTTCTATACCATTCACCATAGCCGAACCTCCATCCCTCCCCTTTACTTCTCTACTTTCTCCATTAAACCGAAACCCCTACTCTTTTTTGTTTTTGACTAGTTTTCCTCCATAGCTGAATTTCGTTCTTCTACGTTACTTTTCATTCTTTCTATTTTCATTCTCTTTTGTTGGTCGAATCTCCTCTGGCACCAAACTAAATCCATTCTTTCACTTTATGCTGTTAGCCAAACATCGGGAAGCAAGGTGCTAGGAATATTTTTGACTGCGAAAAGTCTCTTCAATCGGTTGGGTTTGTGCAAGGTAAGGTTCTTCTTGTCGTTCACATTTCCTTTCGATTCTTTTTCCCTCAGCTTGGCGAGGCCGAGCCTTAATCACTTGTGGTGATCTAAACTCTTGGCGAGGTTGAATCTCTTCAGTCGACTATAGGGTTCCCTTTGGTTTAGTCAATAGTGGAATCTGGTGTGGTGCGACTTCATGTTAAACAAGGTAAGGAGTTTTTCTCTTGTCCTATATGATTAGTCTCTCTTTCGTTTTGCTCTACCATAACCCAATCTCTTTTTTAGACAATCATCAATCTCTCTAAAAGTATTATACTGATCAAAGATTCTCTTCATGGATGAGAGTGCTAGCCAATCTAAGGAGGGGAGTGGACTCGTAGTCTCTGCTCCCAAGTTCAAACGACATGCGGTGTCAATGGTTCGGGACTTTCCATCGGGTTGTGGTAGAGAGCCGACATCCGTTTGGGATAGGCAGATAGTAGTTATTCCCGCTAATGAGAATAGCAACGATCAGGAGAGTTTGTTCCTTCACGTAATCAGGTGTGTAATTCTCATACCATCATTGGTTTGATTAATAATCAGTATGTGTATTGTTTAAAAGTTGAAACTTCGGTAACGACTGTTGAGTTACCCTTGGGGGTAAAATCGTAGATACCAAGTTAGTTACTTTTGATTGTGTCATGTAAATACCTTATCATGAATACATGTATGCTCTGTTTGTTCGATTTACATTGACATATGTTACATTCATTATATTATGATTATATGTTTGCATGGGATTGGGATATGATATTGATGAAAAGGGAAGTTACCGAGTTTGTGGGTAAGTGTTTGACTTGTCAGCAAGTGAAGGTGGAGCATCAATTGCCTTCGAGATTACTATAATCGGTAAAGATTCCACTCTGTCACATTATATCAGCTTTGAGCAGCATGACTGTCAACATGACTGCCAATGAGAAGTGTAGCGGATGGAGGGTTGATTGTAGAAATCCCAATAGGTATGTTGAGGTTAGACATATGGAGTGGTGTGCAGCAGATGGAATACTAGGTTGGGCTGGGTTGCATTGCATTCACTATCTGATATGCCATGTTGCTAGGCTACGGCCCAATTAGATACGTATGGGCTTCAGCCAATTTTCTTCTATGGGCTTAGGCCCAGATTTCATTTGTAAGGGGAATTACACACTGAGTTCTCGTGACTCACCCCTCTGCTTAATTTTTTAGGTAATCCCTAGCTATGTGGATTTGGAGCCGAGGTGGACTCTGTGGTGGCCATGCGTATTTCTTTCGTAAACTTCGTTTCCTTTACTTAAACTTATTTTTTTTTCATTTGGGAATATTTTATGTAATAAGGCCTCTAGGATTTTAATTTGGTTTTTGGATTTAATGCGGTTATTATATACTATGAAATGTTAAGTACGAAATTTTTCTAAAAATATAAACAATCATTTTCCAAAATATTAACAACTGGATAACAAGCAAATAAATATGAAATTAGGGATTTTCTTAAAACTACAAAAACTATTTTCAAAATTTCACGTTTTTGGAATCCACTAATTTCAGTTTTCGTAACATAAGAACAGTTTTCAATTGTTAATAGTATTAATTGCAACATGCAAGAAAACCATTCAATCAGTTTTTATTGTTTTATTTTATTTTATTTTTTTAATGGAACCAAAACCTGAATTTTTTTTTAAAACAATATCAAAGTATCTAAACAACCATTCCATGTGACATACCAGATCCAGTCGTAACTTCTAGGCCGAGTTTGGGGTGTTGCATTTAGTGGTATCATAGCCTAGTTACAAAACTCGACTGTGAAATGGGTTCAAAAACACTTTTCCAAAATTGGTTTGAAAGGTGGTTTAGAAAAATATATGTCTTTTTGCAAGTATGGCACATCAATCTCCGGCCCAAATCTGTACTGTAAGTCTTCTGATTTTGTTTGATTTTATGAAAAGATTTTTATTGTGTTGTGATTGCTAGTTATAAGAGATAAAATTTTAGAGATTGAGACATTTAGAAATACGATTTACGAAAACTACTTTTAAGTTTGTATTCATAAGATATTCGTTAATAAATAGTGGAATAATTTACTAATTCATAAAATTTCTAATTAGATTAAGTCAATTCAGTAAACATGAGTGCTAGAGGATGTGGGCGTGGTGGACACGGCCGAGGTAGAGGCCAAGGTACTAGGGTTGGATCCGAGGCATTTGGGCATATGCCTGAAATGGAAGCACCTGCATCACCAATAACCGAGGCAGGGTCCCTTGATCAAGCTGGAGGGGATGATGCTTTGTCCCAAGTTATGCTGTGTGTTCTGGAACGGGTTGCTGGGGCAAGCACTGGATCTGTATCCTAAAAATCTATCCCTAAGCGACTCCGGGCAAATGGGGCTGAGATATTTAGGGGTATTTCTGGCGTGGCCCCTAATGTAGCTGAATACTGGTTGGAATCGGTTGAACAAATCATGGGCGATCTAGACTGTACCGCGGAGGAAAAGTTGAAAGGAGCAGTGTCTCTCCTACGTGATGAGGCGTACAAGTGGTGCCTCACAGTGAGGAAATGTACTTCAGCAGATCGTGTCACCTGGGATTTCTTTAAGACGGCGTTCCAAGGGAAATATGTTTGGGCAAGCTATGTGGATGCTCAACAAAAGTATTCCTAAATCTAGTTCAAGGGGGTAAATTTGTGGCTGAATATGAGGCGAGTTCCTGCGCTTGAGCCGTTATGCCTGGGGTATCGTCACAACTAATTATGAACGTTGTGTTTGGTTCGAGGACGGTCTGTGGGACGAGTGCTGGTACTACTGATAGCTCCACAGTGGGAAAAAGATTTTGCCATCCTGGTTGAGAAAGCAAAAATAGCCGAAGAGGTGAAGCGATCTGAGAGGTAGAATTGAGATAAGGATAGGGGTAAGAGTAAAGGAGTTTGGGTTATCAGGATCTGCTGGGGGTTTCCAAAAGGGGCCTAGATTTGAGGGGCCGAGTCAAGGTATGATGCCTGTTGCTGTTGGTCAGTCTCGACCGTGTGCTTGATGTGGGAAATTATATTCGGGGGAGTGCTGGGTAAGAAATAGAGGATGTTTCAAGTGTGGATCTATAGATCATCTGATAAAGGATTCTCCACAAGAGTTGGCTAGGGCGCGGTCGATAAGTCAGGGTTTTGCATAGCCAGGAAGAGGTGGGCAACAACCATCGAGAGGTCGTGGTCTGGTCAGAGGAGGAAACGGAGTTGGTCAAGGGCGTGGAGCACTAGGCAGAGGTGCTGGTAATATAGATGCAAGATAGCCTTGATTGGTTTATGTGGTTAGACGGTGAGAGGATGGCGATGCACCGGATGTCATAATCGGTACGTTTCTTGTGTTTGATACACCCTTTACAGCTTTGATAGATGTTGGGTCTACACATTCATATGTTTCTGTCTTCAGATCTCGGGACTTTGAGCATTAAATGAGCTTCTTTGCTAGAGAAATATCTGTGATTAGCCCTTCAGGACAATCTGTAGTGGTGAACAAACTATTTAAGAGTGTGCCTTTAGAAGTGCAAGGGGTTGTTTTCCCGGTAAACTTGATGGAATTGTCGTTCGGTGAGTTCGATTTGATTTTAGGTATGGACTAGTTAGTTAAGCATCGGGCAAACTTAGATTATGCTGCTAAGCGCGTAATATTAAGGACTTCCGAGGATGAAGAGGTACTGGTGCTAGGTGAGAGAAGAAATTAACTGTCCAATGTGGTGTCTGCACTAAAGACTGAAAGGATGGTGCGAAAAGGGTGTGAGGTGTTTTTAGCTCTCATCAGTGCTTTAGAGGCCAAAGAATTGTCTGTAAAGGATGTTAGAATGGTGAAAGAGTTCTCGGACGTCTTTCTAGAAGAGCTTCTAGGGTTACCTCCGGATGGCGAGGTGGAGTTTGGCATTGATCTACTTCTGGGAACGGCTCCGGTGTCCATCGCCTCATATAGGATGGCACCGAAAGAGGTGGTAGAACTTAAAGCTCAGATCCAGGAGTTGTTGGACCATGATTTATACGACCAAGTTTGTCTCCGTGAGTAACGCCAGTGTTGTTCATTAAGAAGAAGGATGGGTCGATGCGAATGTGCATTGACTATCGTCAGCTGAACAAGTTGACAATTAAGAACAAATACCCTTTGACAAGGATTGACGATTTGTTCAATCAGCTGCAAGGAGCTTCAATTTTCTCAAAAATAGACTTGAGATCAAGGTACCATCAGTTAAGGGTCAAAGAGGTAGATATTCACAAGTCTGCTTTCTGAACGCGGTATGGGCATTACGAGTTTCTAGTGATGCCGTTCGAGTTAACAAATGCACCAACCGCTTTTATGGACATGATGAATCGGGTTTTCCAACCTTATCTGGACCGATTTGTGGTGGTATTCATAGATGACATCCTCGTGTACTCAAGAATGGAAGAGGAGCATGAGTCATATCTTCGGGTTGTTCTACAGATATTAAGAGAGAAGTAACTGTATGCCAAATTCAGCAAGTGTGAATTTTGGCTGAAGGAAGTTACCTTTTTGGGGTATGTTGTTTCTACCGAGGGGATTAGGGTTGATCCCCGAAAGATCGAAGCTATTCTGAACTGGAAGCCGTCGAAGTCTGTAACAAAAATTCAAAGTTTTCTTGGGTTAGCTGGGTACTGCAGAAGGTTCGTTGAGGGCTTCTCGTTGATTGCTGCACCATTAACCAAGTTGTTACAGAAAGGGGTACCCTTTTTTTGGGCTGATAAGCAACAAGAAAGCTTTGAGAAGCTAAAGAGGATTTTGACTGAGGCACCAGTGTTGATTCAGCTTGAGGCTGGGAAAGAGTATGTCGTCTATTTTGATGCATCACACACAGGGTTAGGATGTGTGCTAATGCAAGAAGGAAAGGTAGTAGCGTATGTGTCTCGGTAATTAAGACCATATGAGGTGAATTATCCCACTCATGATTTGGAGTTAGCTACAGTGGTGTTCGCCCTAAAGATATGGAGGCACTATCTGTATGGAGAAAAGTCGATTATCTACATTGACCATAAGAGCCTGAAATATCTCCTTACCCAGAAGGAGTTGAATTTAAGGCAGCGAAGGTGGATTGAATTGCTGAAAGACTATGATTGTGCAATCGAATATCACCCGGGTAAAGCTAATGTAGTGGTGGATGCGTTGAGTCGTAAAGTGATAACGGATTTGATGGCAATGTTTGCTCATCTTAGTCTGTATGAAGATGGTAGCCTGTTAGCTGAACTTTAGATCAAGCCAACATGGGTAGATTAGATTAAAGAGAAGCAATTGTTGTATGAATTATTGAGTTCTCGACTTCAGCAAGTGGAAGGTGGTGAGATAAAAGATTTTGGTCTGAACAGTGAAGGGGTATTATGTTTTCGTGGAAAGGTTTGTATGCCGAAGGACTCGGAGTTAAGGCAGATGAATCTGCAGGAGGCGCATAGTAGCCCATACGCCATGTATCTCGGTGGAAGTAAAATGTATCGAGACCTACAGGAACAGTACTGGTGGCCAGGGTTAAAGTGGGAAGTTATCGAGTTTGTGGGTAAGTGTTTAACTTGTCAGCAAGTGAAGGAGGAGCATCAATTGCCTTCGGGATTACTATAATCGGTAAAGATTCCACTCTGTCACATTATATCAGCTTTAAGCAGCATGACTGTCAGCATGACTGCCAATGAGGAGTGTAGCGGATGGAGGGTTGATTGTAGAAATCCCCACAGGTGTGTTGAGGTTGGACATATGGAGCGGTGTGTAGCAGATGGAATACTAGGTTGGGCTGGGTTGCATTGCATTCACTATCTGATATGCTATGTTGCTAGGACTACGACCCAATTCGGTATGTATAGGCTTTGGCCAATTTGCTTCTATGGGCTTAGGCCTAGATTTCGTTCGTAAGGGGAATTACACACTGAGTTCTTGTGACTCACCCCTCTGCTTAATTTTGCAGGTAATCCCTAGCTATATTGATTTGGAGGCGACGTGAACTCTGTGGTGTCCATGCTTATTTCTTTCGTAAACTTCATTTCCTTTACTTAAACTTATTTTTTTTCATTTGGGAATATTTTATGTAATAAGGCCTCTGAGGATTTAAGTTGGTTTTTGGATTTAATGTGGTTATTATATACTATGAAATGTTAAGTACGTAATTTTTCTAAAAATATAAAAAATCATTTTCCAAAATATTAACAAGTGGATAACAAGCAAATAAATAATGAAATTCGAGATTTTCTTAAAACTACAAAAATTATTTTCAAAATGTCACGTTTTTGGAATCCACTAATTTTGATTTTCCGTAACACAAGAACAGTTTTCGAGTGTTAATAGTATTAATTGCAACATGCAAGAAAACCATTAAATCAGTTCTTTTTTTGTTTTATTTTGTTTTATTTTTTTTAATGGAACCAAAACCTGAATTTTTTTAAAACAATATCAAAGTTCCTAAACATCCATTCCATGTGACATGCCCGATCCGATCGTAACGTGTAGGCCGGGTTTGGGGTGTTACATCCATGCCCCACATAGAGAAAGGCTATAGAGAAGCCATAACATGAAGAGGTGAATGAGGCACATGAATTTTGTCTCCATAAATTTGACCCTTATGACATATACTGGCATAACTGATACAATCCCCTTCTATGGTGGATCAATAATACCCGAATCTCATGATTTGCTTGGCCAATGTAAAACCATTAGCATGCGTTCCACAAAAGCCCTCATGGACTTATTCCTAAATTTTATTGGCCTCAATGGCGTCCACACATCTTAGTAGCACCTGATCCTTTCTTCTTTTATATAGGATCTCCCCATCTAAGACAAAGTCATTGGCTAGTTTCCTCAGCATCTTTTTTTCATTCTCGGTCGCCTGATCAGGGTATTCACAATTTTTAACATATTGAAGTATATCGTGGTACCAAGGGTGATCATCCTTTTTCGCTTTCTCAATGTTGTAACAATGAGCTGAAGCCTCATAAATACTCATTTGGATAGGTTTTATATCCTCTTGTTTGTTCATTTTGACCATGGAAGCTAGGGTAGCTAGGGCATTAGCCATCTGATTTTCATCTCGCGGAAGGTAGCAGAAGGTAATGTCATCAAACTCTTTAATTAAATCTAGGACCAGCCTTCTATACTCGATCAACTTGGGATCTCTTATCTCCCATTCACCTTTGAATTGATAGATCACTAGTGAAGAATCCCCATATACCTCTAGTACTTTGATCTTGCGTTCTTTGGCTGCACGGATGCCCATGATGCATGCTTCGTATTCTGCCATATTGTTCATGCAATCAAAATCCAATTTACTAGTAAAAGGGATAATGATCTCCGTTTGGGGATATCAGGACTGCCCCGATTTTGTTACCCACAACATTTGAAGCCCCATCAAAATTTAGTTTCCAATGATGTTTTTCTTGAGCACCTTCTTCAGTGGTTGCAACATACATCAGATCTTCATTTGGGAAATCAAAGTTCAAAGGCTCATAATCTTTTAGAGCTTTACTGGCTAGAAAATCTGCTATTCACTCCCTTTTACTACTTTCTGGTTCACATAAATTATATCAAATTCGAAAAGTAGAATTTTCCATCAGGCCATCCTTCCATTCAGAGTAATTGACTCCATCATGTACTTTATAGGGTCCATTTTTTAGATAAGCCAAGTTGTGTGGTACAACTTCTACTGTCTTAGCTGTCGAGTTGTCCAAATTAAGGCACAACATAACTTCTCAATTGGCGAGTATCTTGTCTCAAACTCAGTGAACTTCTTACTGAGGTAGTATATGGCTCTTTCTTTCCTTCCTGGCTCATCATGTTGGCCCAACACGCATCCCATAATATTCTCAAATACTGCTAAGTACAATATCAGTAGCTTATCTAGACTTAGTGGCATCAGTACTAGAGCATTAAACAGGTAATGTTTGACATTGTTAAAAGTTTTCTGGCATTCTTCATCCCATACACCTCTTAAGGAGACGAAATTTAGGGTCGCATTTCTCAGTTAGTTGTTGAATGAACAGGGCGATGTACTTAAGTCTTCCAAGGAAACCTCAAACCTCTTTTTGAGTGCGCGGTGGAGGCAACTCCTATATAGCCTTGAATTTATTCGAGTCGATCTCGATCTCCTTTTCGTCGACTACAAAACCTAGCAATTTTCCCGACCTAACCCCGAAGGTACATTTTTTCGGATTGAGCTTTAGCTAAAATTTTCTCAACCTCAAGAATAATTTCCTCAGTACTTGTACATGCTCCTTTCTGTTCGGGATTTTTCAATCATACTATCGACGTAAACCTCGATTTCTTTGTGCATCATATCATGAAACAAAGTTACCATGGCTCTTTGATACGTCGCTCCCACATTTTTAATCCGATAGTATCACTTTATAGAAAAATGTTCCCCACACGGTTACAAATGTGGTCTTTTCCATATCTTCAGGATGCATCTTAATCTGGTTGTATCCGAAGAAGCCATCCATGAAGAAGAACAGTAAATATCCTGTCGTGTTGTCCACTAAGGTGTCGATGTGAGGCAACGGGAAATTGTCATTTGGGCTGGCTTTGTTTAAATCCATGTAGTCTACACACATTCATACTTTCCCATCATTCTTAGGGACAAGGACTATATTAGTTACCCACTCCGAGTATTTAACCACTTATAAGAAACTAGTGTCAAATTACTTCTTGACCTCTTCTTTTATTTTCAGCAGGACGTCGGGCCTTATCCTACGAAGTTTCTATTGAACTGGCTTGCATTCTTCCTTTATTGGGAGCCGGTGCACCACAATATCAGTACTTAGACCAGGCATGTCTTGATACTATCATGCGAAGACATCTTTGAATTCTTGGAGTAACTTAATGAGGTCTTGCTTTTTCTCTGTGGCGATGCAAGCTCCGATCTTCACCTCTTTCTTTTCTTATTAGTCTCCTAAGCTCACAATTTCTACTGACTCTCTGTGAGGTAGAATTTGTTTCTCCTCTTGTTCTACCATCCTTAACAAGTTAAGAGATAGTGTAAGAACCCATTTTCAGTGAAATCAGAATAGTAGTTTCGGACCACAAATTCGAGCCAGAAAGAAAATTTATTTTAATATTATTGCATGATTCGTATTATGATAGGAATATTATATGAAAATTCTAATAAGAAAATCTTATCGATTATGTGTTTAATTATGGAAAGGACCAAATTGCATAGAATGCAAAGTTGAATTCTAGTAGCTAGAAGGATCAAATAGCTATGAATTCAAATAGCTACTAGAATTCAAAGCTTGAGGTCCTTATATGGTAGTTAGACCATTAAAGAAAAGTTAGTAGATATTTTTGGTGATTCATCCAAGAAAAAATTAAAAAAAGGCTAAGGACTAAATTAGAAATGAGAAAATTAATAGATGAGAAATAATTAATAAGAAATAATATCATTTATATCATATTCATCCCCAAAAATTTCTTGGAAACCCTAGGAAAAATAAAAAACTTTCTTAGTTTAATTGGATAAGTATTCTTGTCCCGTTGTTAGTAATTTTTATATTTTTGAAATTGGGGATTACTTTGAAAAGTTATCAAAGTATCAAAGTTTTGCCATGGATGATTATGCTGAAATTTTGAAATTTATGGTAGAAAATGAAAGGTTGTTGATAGATAAATAACTTTTACAAAGAGAATTTTGATGATATTATGATTTAGGAACTAAATTGTAAAGATGTAAAAGTTATGGAAAATTTTTGAATTTTGTGAAATACTTGTCTTGTAAATGTTATATGAAAATTTTGGTTAGGCTTGGAGTAAGGATTAAATTGCATGAATTTCATTTTTCGAGCCTAAGGACAAAATTGTCATTTATGAAAAGTATATGGGCAAAATGGTAATTTTGCCTAGGATGTAAATTGAATCCAATTGAATATGAAATATGATAAATTGATGATTAAATTTTATATAGATCCGGACAACTCAAATTCAAAACTAGATCGAGGAAAAGAAAAAGTTTTGGATTAGTAGATATTCATACACAAACGAGTATCGAGGTAAGTTCGTGTAACTTAATTATACATGTTAATATGTTTCAATTGAATGTTGTATTTCGATTGAGTATGATATGTATTTATGTGAATTATATGAATGTTATAAATGCATGAAATGATCACATGCTCGGAAACGTTCATAAGATGTTAGGTTTTATTTGAATTATGAAATTCGATGGATATATGTGATTTCTCGTATTAAATGTGGTCCTGCATATGTTGCGGATAGAATATAGCTCGGACGAGCAATCCTGTTATAGCCTTCTCGAGCGTCTTATTAAATAGTTTTTGCGAGCATCATGATCGGTAGTGATTATGCAGGTGTTGCGCACTATCGCAGCTCTGTGTGAGCGTCCTATTACATGATTTGATCGGTTGTGATCAAGCATATAATGAGGACACAAACGCAGCTCTACATAAGCGTCCTGATATAAGCTCTTATGGGCTTCCTGACATGGCTCGCTTGAACTCTCTGGTACCTTATCCGGTGCTCCTTGATAATAACTCTTCGGAGTTAACTGATAAGCTCTATGAGCTCCCTGAATAAAACTTTTATGAGTTTCTTGTTTAGCCTGGATAAGTGTCCTGTTACATGGCTCATCTGAGCATCCTGATATGTGGCTCGAGAGTGTGCTCCCTGATAAAGGGCCCTAAAGGGGTACCCCTGATTATGGGTTGACGGATTATAATTTTGTACACCTTGAGTGTACTACCTGAGTATCCATCGATATTTCAAAAAAAAAAATCAACGGAATAAATTTCTAACATGAGAAATTGTGAGACCAAGAGAATTATGTCTCAAATGCTTCTGAATTACTTGAAAATTTGTAACATGATGAGCACATCCATGTTTACTTGATGTACATGTAAATTATGTAACTACCTTGCTTATTTGAGTGTATGTGATTAGGCAAATTTTCTAATATGTTGGGAAGCATATTATTGTATACTTATTTTAATGAGTGTAATTGGTAAGTTTATTTCCAGTTATACGAACTTACTAAGCATTAGTTGCTTACTAGGTTTTACTTTCTCTATTTTATAGTGCTCAAGAAGCTCATAAGGGTTGGAGATCGGTCGGAGTATCATCACATTATCCACCATTTCGTTTTGGTATAAAAAAAAAATCTTATTTTGATATAATGGCATGTATAGGTTAACTTGGCCAATTTTGGCATGTAAATAGTTGTTTGTAACTTAGCCATTGGAATGGCTAATAATGGTCTGTTTGGGTATATTATTTTAAGGTTATAAATCATGTTAAACTTATATGTATTTAGTTTGGTTAAATTGAATTAGAGTAAAATATAAGTCATTATAAGAAGGTAAGTTTGATAATATGAATATGTGATATTATTTCATACATGTTAATGATGTTTTCTTGATTTATGTGACTTGAATTGGTTGGCAAATGTATGTAAATGTTATTGTAGGTTGAAGGTTAAATTTGGGTGAGAAATAAGGCTAAGAAATGGTCTTATTTTGTCCACACGGGCGTGTGTCTTGTCTGTGTTTGACACACGGCCTGGCACATGGGCATGTGGTTTGGTCGTATGTCCCCTACATATTAAATTTGAGAAATAGAATACTCATAATTTGGCAAATGGGCAGAGATACGGGTGTATGTTTTAGTCATGTGTTATACACGACCTAGAACACGGACGTGTGAAAGGCTGTATGACACAAGTTAGAGAGTTACATGGGGTCAGACACAGCCTATGACACGGGTGTGTCCTATGGTCACACGGGCGTGTGCCTTGACCACACAGGCATGTGTACCCTGCATGTAAAAAAAATCTAAATTTCGCAAAAAATTTTCTAAGATTCCAATTTATTCTTGACTAGTTTCTAATGTTTAAATTGAGCCTCGAGGGTCCATTCAAGGGACAATATGATTAGTTTCATATATGAATAGTAAATGACATGAGTTATCTGTAACTGTTCTGTAAACTCCACAAATGCTCTGTAACCCTACCGGTGATAGATACGGGTTAGGGTTGTTACATTTATTAGTATTAGAGCTATGGTTTAGTTGATTCTCAGACTAATGTAGCAAGTACGAGTTTAGTTAATAATGCCATTATATAATTTGTGATAGTGTGATATCGCCTGATCATTTTAAATGTGTCTTTCATATAGTAATGTCATCTAACCAAGCTAGAGCTGAATCTGAGGAAGCTAAGAGGAATGCTCTAGCTTCAGTTCAAAGAGCTGCGTCTAGTAGTAGAAGGCCCGAATCTAAGGGCCGAGGTGATGAGGCAAAAGAAGCCTTCTTTCAAATGATGAATAAGTGGTTTACAGAATTCATAAGAACAAATCCTGCTGTACAACAACCTCCCCCTTCTATTCCTCAATCGGCTCTGAAATGCCACAAGGTGCTGAACCTGTTAGAACTGGTACGCCTTCAATAGATAAAATCCGTAAATATGGGGAAGAAGAATTTAGAGCAATAGCTGATGATGAAACGGCTGAATTCTTGTTAGAAAATACTATCAGGGTTTTAGATGAATTATCATGTACACCAGCTGAATGTTTGAAATGTGATGTATCATTTTCAAAAGATTCGGCTTATCAGTGGTGGAATACTCTGATTTCTGTTGTACCAAGAGAAAATGTTACATAGGAATTCTTCCAGACAGATTTAGAAAGAAGTACATTAGTTAGAGATTTCTGGATCAGAAAAAGAAAGAATTTCTTAAGCTCAAATAGGGAAACATGACTGTATCTAAATATGAATGAGAATTCGTTAGATTGAGCAAATATGCCAGAGAATGGGTTCCGACTGAGGCTGATATGTGTAAACATTTTGAAGAGGGCTTAATTAAAGATATCAAGTTATTGATTGGGATTCTTGAATTAAGGGAATTTGTGGTGTTGGCCAATCGAGCACACAAAGCTGAGGAATTAAGTAAAGAAAAGAAGCAAATAGAGAGAGAAGCTCGAATTTCTGGTAAAAGATTTATGGGTAAATCACAATCATCTACTTTAAAGAAATAAAAGAAGTACCATAATCATTTTATTGCATCGGTGGGATATTCTGGAAAAGAGCAGGGCTGTCAACGCTCTAACCCGAGGTCTTTATCTCTATTTGTAACCAGTGTTTGAAGTCTCGATAATCCTAAATCGAAATGTAAATATTGTAACAAATTTCATTTTGGAGAGTGTAGTTTGAGAAGTGGAGCCTATTACCGATGTGGTTCTCTTGATCATTTCCTCAAAGATTGTCCAAAAAGGATTGAAAAAGATACTGATCAAACTTCAAAGCTGAGTAATCCCGCCTTGAAAGGCAGACCAACCCGTCACTCCGGCAATGTCAGTGGTAGCCGAGGTACTACAAGAGATACAATAGTTAAGTCTGAAGCACGAGCACCGGAAAGAACATATGCTATTCATGCTAGAGAAGATGCTTCTGCACCAACGTCATTACTGGTACATTTTCTCTTCTTGATATTGATATTACTACTTTGATTGATCCTGGTTCCACAGATTCATACATATGCACAAATTTAGTGTCTATGAAAAATTGACCTGTTGAGTTCACTGAATTTGTGGTTAAATTTTCAAACCCCTTGGGCCAGTATATTATGGTGGATAAAATTTTTAAAAATTGTCTATTGATAGTAAGGGGTTATTAATTTTTGGCTGATCAAATTTTGTTGCCCTTTGATGAATTTAATGTGATTTTGGGAATGGATTGGCTAACCCAACATGATGCAGTAGTGAATTGTAAACAGAAATACATTGTGTTAAAGTGTTAGAATGGTGAGTTACTTCATGTTGAATGTGATAAACTGGATGGGTTATCTAATGTGATTTCAGCAATATCAATACAAAAATATATTAGAAAAGGGTATGATACTTATCTTGCATATGTGTTGGATACTGAAGTTTATAAGCCAAAGATTCAGTCATTGTCGGTTGTTTGTGAATTTCCTGATGTATTTCCGGAAGAATTACTTGGTTTACCACCTGTTAGAGAAGTGGAGTTCTCTATAGATCTTGTTATGGGGACAACACCGTTATCCATAGCACCCTATAGAATGGCTCCTACTGAGTTAAAAGAGTTGAAATCACAGTTGCAAGAATTGATTGACAGAGGCTTTGCTCGACCTAGTTTTTCACCTTGGGGTGCACCAGTTTTGTTTGTAAAGAAGAAAGATGGGTTATTGAGATTGTGTATAGATTACATACAATTAAATAAAATCACAATAAAGAACAAGTATCAACTGCCTCGAATTGATGATTTAGTTGATCAGTTGAAAGGTGCCACTGGAATTTCAAAGATTGATCTCCGTTCTGGCTATTATCAACTATGAGTGAAAGAATCAGATATTCCAAAGACAACTTTTAGAACTAGGTATGGGCATTATAAGTTTCTTGTGATGCCATTTGACAAATGCACCTGTAGTATTTATGGAACTGATGAACAGGATCTTCAAACAGTATCTAGACAGGTTTGTGGTGGTATTTATTAATGATATTTTGGTATATTCCTGAGATGAAAATGAACATGCTGATCATTTGATAATAGTGCTGCAAACACTACATGAGAAACAATTGTATGCCAAATTTAGTAAATGTTAACTTTGGCTACGAGAAGTTGGTTTCCTTAGACATATAGTATCTGCAGAAGGTATTTTGGTGGATCCAAATAAAATTTCAACCATTTTTAATTGGAAGCCACCAAAGAACGTGTCTGAAGTCAGAAATTTTCTGGGACTAGCTGGATATTATCGGAGGTCTGTTGAAGGGTTCTCAATGACAGCTTCTCCAATGACCCGTTTGTTGCAAAAAGATGCGAAATTTGAGTGGTCTGATAAATGTCAGCAGAGTTTTGACAGATTGAAAGCTTTATTTATAGACGCACCTGTGTTGGTTCAACCTGAATCAAGTAAAGAATTTGTAATTTACAGTGATGCATTGTTGAATAGTTTAGGCTGCGTTTTGATGCAAAAAGGTAAAGTAATAGCCTATGCTTCTAGACAGCTAAAACCACATAAGAAAAATTACCCGATACATGATCTTGAATTAGCAGCCATTGTATTTGCACTAAAAATCTGGCGACATTACCTGTTTGGTGAAAAATGTCACATATTCACCGATCATAAAAGTTTGAAGTATCTGATGTCACAAAAAGACTTGAACTTGAGACAACGCAGGTGGCTTGAGTTATTAAAAGATTATGATCTGGTTATAGACTATCATCCGAGAAAAGCCAATGTAGTTGCTGATATTTTAAGTAAAAAGTCTTTATTTGCCTTGCGAGTAATAAATACTCGGTTGTCATTGTCAGATGATGGTTCAATCATGGCTGAGTTAAAAGCTAGACCAACATTTCTGCAACAAATTTATGAAACTCAGAAGGGTGATGATGAAGTAAAAGCCAAACGAGAACAGTGTGAGTTAAATCCTGATTCAGGATTTTAGATTGGGTTTGATGATTGTTTGTTATTCAGAGGTAGAATATGTGTACTGAAGAACTCAAAAATATTACAGAAGATTCTACATAAAGCTCATAATGGTAATATGTCTATTCATCCTGGTAGTAATAAAATGTACAATGATCTGAAAAAGATATACTGGTGGCCAGGAATAAAACGGGATATTTCTGAATTTGTATTTAAATGTTTGATATGTCAGCAAGTAAAAGCTGAACATCAGGTGCCTTCGGGATTATTACAGCCAGTTACAATACCGAAATGGAAATAGAAAAGAGTTACCATGGATTTTGTATCAGGGCTACCCCTATCTCCAAAGAAGAAATATGCTATATGGGTAATCGTCGACCGGTTAACAAAGTCTGCACACTTTATTCCGGTACGTATGAATTTCTCTTTGGATAGATTAGTAGAATTATATGTTTCTGATATTGTCAGGCTACATAGAGTACTTGTCTCCATTATTTTAGACAGAGATCCCCGATTTATGTCTCGATATTGGAATAAATTGCAAGAACCTTTTTGGTAAACAATTACATTTCAGTACCGTATTCCATCCTCAGACTAATGGACAATCCGAACGTGTTATAAAAATTTTGGAAGATATGCTTCGGTGTTGTGTGCCTGAATTTGAAGGAAACTGGGAAAAATATCTACCTTTAGTTGAATTTGCTTATAATAACAGCTATCAGTCCCGCATTAAAATGGCACCGTATGAGACTTTGTATTGCCGGAAATGTAAAACTCCATTGTATTGGACAGAGTTCAGTGAGAAAAAGATACATGGAGTTGACTTAATTCGTGAAACTGAAGAAAAGGTAAAAGTAATTCAAGATAGTTTGAAAGTAGCCTCTGATAGTCAAAAGTCTTATGCCGATCTTAAACGAAAAGAAATAGAATTTTAGGTCAGCAACAAGGTATTTTTAAAAGTACCACCTTGGAAGAAAGTTCTCTGGTTTGGCCGTAAAGGAAAACTGAGTCCACAGTTCATCGGGCCATAGGAATTTACAAAAAGAATTGGACCTATTGTGTACTGACTAGCATTACCACCAGAGCTTGATAGAATTCATAATCTTTTTCATGTGTCTATGTTGCGACGGTATTGGTCCGATCCTTCACATGTTATTTCTCCAACAAAAGTTGAGTGATGACGTAACAAACTAACTAAAACACGACAAAGGCAAGCGCACTTCTCAAACAGTAGTATAGCTGATTTGTCCGGATATCGTATCCACAAGGACTAAAATTACTAGTAATAACTATCTTTCTATTATTTAGCTTAATAATTAAGGAAATTTGTTTTAATCTAAAATTTAACTAACTAATTAACTATGAACGTGACAGAGAGTGAAGAGAGTAAATGAATAAACCAATGAATAAAGACAATACCCAATGAAGAATCCACCTAGACTTCACTTATTATTCTGACTCTGAATTAAACGATTTATTCACTTGTCTTGATTCGTAAAAATCCCTAAATTATGTTAATATCTCTTTCGAGACTAAGAACAACTGACTCTAGGTTGATTAATTGAAATATCTTTCTAATTAAAACCCCTATCATCACATTAACTCGATTTATGGATTCCCTTATTAGATTTGACTCTAATCCGCAAATTTATGTCATCCTATTTCTAGGGTTGCAATCAACTCCGCTTAATTATGCTAGATATACTCTTAAATAAGGACTTTTTCTCCACTGAATAAGTACATCAAACTTGAATTAATATCCTGAAAATATTAAAGTAAGAATTAAGAACACATAATTAAGAACAATAAAAAGTATTTATCATGTAATTCAGACAACTGAATAATAAGATCCATCGTAGGTTTCATCCTCCCTAGTTTTAGGGAGTTTAATTCATACTCATAAAGGAAAACATCTCAAAATAAGAATAATAACAAGACATGAAAAACCCAATAAAACTTCAAAGGAAATTCGACTGGTGACTTTCAATCTTGGAGTGGATCTGCTCCCGAGATGATTTCGACGGCTTCTTTCGAGTAATTTCTTCGTTCTACTGTGCATCCTCCCCCTAGGTCTTCCTCTGATGTGTATTTATAGACTTTAGAAGGCTTAGAAACCCTAAAAATTGGCTTATTCCGCTTGAAAATGAAGCAGGGTGCGACAAGGACACGGTCGTGTGATCAGCCCGTGTGAGGGTGCCCAGGCTATGTGAGAATTTGCATGGCTTGCGATTGACACGGGCTGGGCCACGGGCGTGTGTCCAGCCCGTGTGGTTCACACGGGCATGTGCCCTACCTGTTTGGTTCTGACTTGACTGTGTGGATCCTTAAGATGGCCCGTTTTGTCTAATTTTGGCCCGTTTTTTGTTCCTTTCGCTCCCCTATGCTATCTTAAGTATAGAAATACAAATTTAAAGGATTAAGAGCATCAAATTCAAAAAATTGTATAATTAAACATCCAAAAACACGCTAAGCATGGGATTAAAATGTGTTACTATTATGGTTTATCAAATATCCCCACACTTAAGCGTTTGCTTGTCCTCAAGCAAAATCCTCAACTCACAGTTAAAATTAAACTTCCTTAATTCACAATTCTTATCAATAATGTCTTATCATAGTTCACAAATAATTCATACATTGATAATTTAACTAAAAGAGTCCTAAAGATTCAAACAATCCAAGTCACAAATTTTTATAGCACGAAAACATAGGTGTTTCCCCTTATCTAAATAATTACCTTTGATTCAAAATCGACAAGAATTAACATCCTCACTTAAGATTCACTTAAATCACTCAAAGTATTTAAGGTTCAAATTAAGCACTCAAAAGTCAAAAATGAAAAGTTATTACCATAAGCTTGCATGAAAATCAAATCTCCACCACTATAAAATGAGATGATACACAAATCAAAAGGTCTTTAAAAGGGTTGTAAAGGAGATTGGGTTAAAGGTGCGAATAAAGGCTGAATTAGAGGGTTAAAATCGAGATCAAATTGACAATTTACCTAACTAGAAAAATAAACTACTACTGAATAATTACATCAATTAGAAACTTATCAATAATAACACGAGCTTCTTCTCAAATGTGAAATTAACCGTTTAAGCTCAAATAACATAAAAATAGTAATAATTAAAATAAATGAATATATATTTCCACTTTTTATCTAATAATAATAAATAATTTAACAAGCTGAAATAAAGAACATAGTTAGGCAACCGCCAAATCAAATCTCGAAAAAAAAGGGTTAATACAATAGGAAAAATTCTCAATGAATCAAAAAGAATAAGTTTTGGGTTAATATTAAGGGTAGATCAAGAAACGGTTTATTAGGCTCAAAGGGGTTCACTAAGGGTTAATTATGAAGGTAGGCTTTTAATGGAATAAGTGGGTTAAAACCTAGGTGCCTTTATCATCTCAGTATATCAAATCAGAGGTGTGGTCTCTACATTCATAATCGAAGCAATTTCTAGAATAACGACTCAATATTGACACACTCATAACCAATAATAAAGTCAGCAAGAAAAGTATATGCTTATAAAGGCTCAAAATCTCACAAAAATTACAATTTTTGATGTCAATCATGTAAATCTCAAACTTCAAGGTAACATTTAAATTTAGGGAAAACAACCTAACAAATTTTAATTCTAAAAATAGACTTATTAGGCTTGATTCTCTAGTGTCTTAAAGTTTAAACAATCAATGCACAATTACTTATGACTTAATCCAAAACATATCAATAAAAATCATAAATCAATAAAGATTTCATTCTAATAATAATATGAGAACATTTACTTAAGAACAAGATATAATTATAATTAACCTCCCCACACTTAAGATGTACATTGTCCTCAATGTACCAAAATAAAAAATGACAATATAAGAATATCATAAGAGAGGGAGAGAAGTGAAACTTCTTGAATTTTAGATGAAATTTGTGGAATAGTGAACGCGGAATTGTAGATATAACAAAGTGAAGTGCATGATTCTGAGCAACTATTAAGAAAAATAAACACAACTATGGAAGAAGATTAAGGGATTACTCGATTAGGAATGATTATAAAAAAACTAAAATATAGTTCAAAATATAAAAGATAAGTCTTTGAAAATATGATACGAAATATAAAGGAAAATAGACTAAAAATAAAAATAAAAAGAAAAATTAAAATTAAAATAAAGATAAAAATTAAAATAAAGGGACTTAAAGGTCCTCATCGTCAGACGCATCGTGAGGTGGCGATTGATAAATCGTAAAAGTAACATATTTTAACCCGATATTTAGCAGGCTTTTGGATGATTTAGCCCTTGATTTATGTAAAAAGGTGATTTTGATCCTTTCTTTTCATGTTTATACTCAGAAAAGCACCCGAGGACGAAAAAACGTAAAACGGGCTTAAAATGGACCAAATTGGGCCAACCTAAGAATTCGGCACGGCATGGACTTCAAGCCACACGGTCGTGCCTTGCCACTTACTTCACACGGCCATGCCACAGTTTAAACGGCCGTGGCCTAATCGACAGAATCGAGACATGGCCTGGAGATGATTTGTACGGGCGTGTACCATGGTCGTGCCCCTGCCACGAGAATGAGCAATTTCACTCAAATTTGGATGCTTGAAGCCAAAGAAAATTACTCCTAAGTCTACTCATGTAACATCCCGAATTTGGGCCTAGTAGATTTGGGCCTATTGGGTTGTAACGCCCCAAAAATCCCAAAACTTTTAATTTCTGTGCATGGGAGTTAATATGTATGTGTAGCACTTAGAATAATAATATTAAGGTATTATCGGGATTATTTGAAGCCTTAGAGTTAGGGGAGACCATAGGAAAAATTTATGTTCTTACTTAGTGAACCCTAGTCTCAGGCATAAGGCCTCACAAGCAGATTAAGAAAAGAGAGGACACAAAAATGGGCTCAGGTTTGGGTTGAGGCCCTAATTAAGTGTTCTGTTTGGGCACTATAGGGTTAAAAGGGTAGCATCTGTGTTTAAAACACCAAAGTGGGCTGGTGGCCCAATATTAAGTGACGCTACAAGGGAGCTAGAGGGTGGCATCACTAGCAGTTGAAAGAGGCCCATGTTTGGCCGCAAGGAGCCCATGTCTTTGGGCCAATTTCGGCACTTAAAAGAGCAAGGAGGAATGGACGGCATTAAGGCTTATTTTTAGGAGGGATTTAATGATAATGTTGTGCTGATAATAGAAGAAAAAGGTGGTGTTATCTAGGAGTCTTTTGAAGGTGTGAAAAGATTTAGACAAAGGAGAAAAGTTAGGAGCTACCTACTGAGAGCAGAGTTGGCCGAAATTCCATCACCTAGAGGAGTAAAGAAATCAGTTTCTAATTACCATAGGGGGTGCCAAAATTTCTATAAATAAGGGAGGATAGCTCATCAATTCCGGCATTTGAACCCTACTCTTTTCTTCCTTCTTTGTCTTAAAAATCAAGGCCATCTTAGTTGTTTTCTTTTCTCATATTTTCTCTTCCAAAAGCCCAAAATCACCACCTCCCTCACCCTTTTCTTTTTCTTTGAAACCTCCTTCTAGCCGAATCTTTTGATCCCCATTGTTATTCTTCTCCCATTCACTAAAAGTCAAAATACGTTCTTGTTTGTTCTTGTAGCCGAAATCTCTAAGCATTTCCTTGATTTTTTTTTTTACTCTCTTTCTAAGCCAAAGTCGAAACACTTTACTCAGACCTTCTAAAAGCCGAAAGAGCATCAGTTTATCTTTTTCGGGATTTTCATAAAAGCTGAAATTCCTAGATCTCATCTCCTGTATTTGCCGAATTCTCTCTGAGGTGTCTGCTTGTGCTGAATCTTGAAGGAAACTCAGGGTAAGTGTCAATTCATGACATTTCAGTCTTTTCTATCTTTTTAGAGACTCTACCCGAATGGCTATTTAAAAACTAATCTCTTGTTTCTCTCTTATTTGCGGCGTTCTGGGATTTGAAGAGGAGTCAATCGCTTAGATCTCTAAGTCGGGGTTCAGTAACACTCGAATCGTGTTACTTTCGGGATTTCAAGGTACGGTGATTTATTAGTTTTAACGTGAAAATTTAGGTATTTATTAACCCTTGGCCGAATGTAGGGGAGGCCAAATCTTCGTGTTTTTCTAGTTTTTCTTGAACCAAGTTATAGACTGAGGATAGTAGATCTGGATAGCAGGGATATTGATTAAGAGTATAGTACTACACGATATCAGGTGTGTAACTTTCCACATCATCTAGATTGTTTGTTAATACATGTATATAAATCTGCTATGTTCTGTTAAAAGTCAAAATCTCGGCATTATGGTTGAAACCTGAGGAGGGTAAAAGCGAATCACCAGGTTAGTGATATCAGTCATTCCTAAAGTGAATGTTCCTGTTAAGATGTCATATGTGATAAGTATGCCGATTTCTGTGATTGCATGGGGTTGGGATTGATGAAAGGGGAAGTGTTCTGCTGTAGTGGCTTATGCCATGATCTGTTGTAGTGGCTTATGGCATGATCTGTTGTAGTGGCTTTTTGCCATGATCTGTTGTAGTGGCTTTTTGCCTTGATCTGTTGTAGTGGCTTTTTGCCATGATCTGTTGTAGTGGCTATTGCCATGATCTGACGATGAGCAGCATGACTGCCATCGATGGTGTGTAGCGGTGTGGGTTGATTGTAGAAATCCCCAATGGTGTGATTGGCAGGTAAGGGTGGTGTGTAGCGGATGGAAACCTAAGATTGGGTTGGGCTTTGCATAAATTTTATTACATGATATCTCATTATTACGATCTGTGGGGCTAAGGCCCAATCGATAGTCGTGAGGGTTGCACACCGAGTCTCGCGACTCACCCTATTATTTAACAACTTTCGGTAGCACCTAGTGCATCGAGGCCAAGAGCTAGAGAGGCGCAAGGTGGCCATGCGAGAGATTCTATGTTACAAAGAAGAAGACTTCATTTAGTTTATTTATTTTAATATTTTTAATTAATGGGTTTTATATTTTGTTCTAATAAGGCCATGGGCCATTAGCTTTATATTTTGTCTCAGTTTTATTTTGGGCTTTCATCGCTAATGGACATGTAAAATTTTAAGTTTAAATTAAACTAAGATAAGTACCAAACTTTGGGGTTTTTTTTAAGGCATCTTATAAAATTATATCTTTTATAAATTATCAAATTATTATGTTTTCCCGGAATATATGTTTAAGCATGACAAATGTTTTCAAAAAAAAAAAGGCGACATGTTTTTACTACTTCTTAGTGGCATGCCAGCTCCGGTCATGATGTTTGGGCCGGGTTTGGGGTGTTACAAATTGGTATCAGAGCCCGGTTCAAAACTCAGCTTTGGGATTTTTAGGCTCAAAACATTTTCTAAAGATGGGTTTTAGAAACATGCATGTAAATAGTACATGGTTGTTTTCTCGGCATGGCACCTGTGCCTCCGGCCCAAGTCTGCCACGTAAGTATTCTGAACTCACTGTGTGATATATATATTTGTATGTGGGCTTGATGGGCTTTAAGGGACGTAGACTATCTTAGCTAGAGCTTGATGAAGTTTAGGCCTAGTTTACATCATACTTTTTAACTTTCATAAAACTTAAACTAATTAAACAAACCCGGGAATAAGTCACTGAGCTAAGGTGTGGCAACAGGCATACGCATGTCTAGGATTGCATTCAGGGAGAGTTTGGTATTTAAGCAGTCCTAGTGACTCACCTCCCCTTCGCTGGAATCCTACATGGTGCATGGTGACTGTTCACCTTAGCCATGGGGACTTGTTGACGGGCCAAAATTTATAATTAAAACCCGAAAGGGACTAGCCACCCTATTTTGTAAAATTACTAAAATAACCTCTAGTTTCGAAAATATCCAAATTTCCCCTGATTTGTAAAATTACCAAAATACCCCGATTTGCAAAATTACCAAAATACCCTTAATTTGTAAAATTACCGAATTACCCTCATTTGTAAAATTATTAAAATACCCTCAAATTGTGAAATTACCAAAATACCCTTATTTTGAAACATCACCAAGATACACTATTTTGAAAAAAATTATGAAAATACCCATGTAGGTAAAATTACGAAAATACCCCTGGATAGTGAAGCACGAAAATACCCCTAGGTGGTGAATGTAAGTTTATAAAATTTGTTTTTATGATTGATGTTTGTTGAATGTTGGTGAAGGTGAACTCTAGGACTAGGAAGTATCGACTTGAGAACTAAACCCATAGATAGAATTCGAATTCGAAAGAACTACTATCGAAATGATTTTACATAAGATTGTTCGCGGTTAATAAGTGGGAAGAATTAATTATTCATAAAATTCTTAATCAAATAAATGTCGATCGAAAGAATGAGTATAAGGGGACGAAGACGCTCTGATGCGAATAATGGTGCGTACCCTACTGTAGTATATTGAGTGTTTTTTTTTTAAATTAGAGTGCGCAGCAGAAGCGTAGTGATGAGACTTGGGTAGTACAATTGATAGTTAGTTGAAAATTTCGAGGACGAAATTTCTTTAAGGGGGTAGAATTGTAACATCCCGAATTTAGGCCTAGTAGATTTGGGCCTATTGGGTTGTAACGCCCCAAAAATCCCGAAACTTTTAATTTCTGTGCATGGGAGTTAATATGTATGTGTAGCACTTAGAATAATAATATTAAGGTATTATCGGGATTATTTGAAGCCTTAGAGTTAGGGGATACCATAGGAAAAATTTATGTTCTTACTTAGTGGACCCTAGTCTCAGGCATGAGGCCTCATAAGCAGATTAAGAAAAGAGAGGACACAAAAATAGGCTCAGGTTTGGGTTGAGGCCCTAATTAAGTTTTCTGTTTGGGCACTATAGGGTTAAAAGGGTAGCATCTATGTTTAAAACACCAAAGTGGTCTGGTGGCCTAATATTAAGTGACACTGCAAGGGAGCTAGAGGGTGGCGTCACTAGCAGTTGAAAGAGGCCCATGTTTGGCCACAAGGAGCCGATGTCTTTGGGCCAATTTTGGCACTTAAAAGAGCAAGGAGGAATGGACAGCATTAAGGTTTATTTTAGGAGGGATTTAATAATAATATTGTGCTGAAAATAGAAGAAAGAGGTGGTGTTATCTAGGAGTCTTTTGAAGGTGTGAAGAGATTTAGATAAAGGAGAAAAGTTAGAAGCTATCTGCTGAAAGCAGAGTTGGCTGAAATTCCATCACCTAGAGGAGTAAAGAAATCAGTTTCTAATTGCCATAGGGGGTGCCAAATTTCTATAAATAAGGGGGGTTAGCTCATCAATTCCGGCATTTGAACCCTACTCTTTTCTTTCTTCTTTGTGCCGAAAATCTGAAGGCCATCTTAATTGTTTTTCTTTTCTCATCTTTTCTCCTCCAAAAGCCGAAAATCACCACCTCTCTCACTCTTTTCTTTTTCTTTGAAACCTCCTTCTAGCCGAATCTTTTGATCCCCATTGTTATTCTTCTCCCATTCACTAAAAGTCAAAACTACATTCTTGTTTGTTCTTGTAGCCGAAATCTCTAAGTCTTTCCTTGATTTCTTTTTACTCTCTTTCTAAGCCAAAGCCGAAACACTTTACTCAGACCTTCTAAAAGCTGAAAGAGCATCAGTTCATCTTTTTCGGGATTTTCATAAAAGCCGAAATCCCTAGATCTCATCTCATGTGTTTGCCAAATTCTCTCTAAGGTGTCTGCCTGTGCCGACTCTTGAAGAAAACTCAGGGTAAATGTCAATTCGTGAGATTTCAGTCTTTTCTGGCTTTTTAGAGACTCTAGCCAAATGGCTATTTAGAAACTAATCTCTTGTTTCTCTCTTATTTGCGGTGTTCTGGGATTTGAAGAGGAGTCAGTCGGGGTTCAGTAACACTCGAATCGTGTTACTCTTGGGATTTCAAGGTAAGGAGATCTATTAGTTTTAACGTGTAAATTCAGGTATTTATTAACCCTTGGCCGAATGTAGGGGAGGCCAAATCTTCGTGTTTTTTAGTTTTTCTTGAACCAAGTTGTAGACTGAGGATAGTAGATCCGGATAGTAGGGATATCGACTAAGAGTATAGTACTACGCGATATCAGGTGTGTAACTTTCCACACCATCTAGATTGTTTGTTAATACATGTATATAAATCTGCTATGTTCTGTTAAAAGCCGAAATCCCGGCATTATGGTTGAAACCTGAGGAGGGTAAAAGCGAATCACCAGGTTAGTGATCTTAGTCATTCCTAAAGTGAATGTTCCTGTTAAGATGGCATATGCGATAAGTATGCCAATTTACGTGATTGCATGGGGTTGGGATTGATGAAAGGGAAGTGTTACATTGTAGTGGCTTATGCCATGATGCATTGTAGTGGCTTATGCCATGCCTTTGTTGTAGTGGCTTATGCCATGATGCATTGTAGTGGCTTTTAGCCATGATGCATTGTAGTAGCTCTTGCCATGATCGACGATGAGCAGCATGACTGCCATCGATGGTGTGTAGTGGTATGGGTTGGTTGTAAAAATCCCCAATGGTGTGATTGGCAGGTAAGGGTGGTGTGTAGCGGATGGAAACCTAGGATTGGGTTGGGCTTTGCATAAATTTAATTACATGATATCTGTTATTCTGATCTGTGGGGCTAAGGCCTAATCTGATAGTGCGTGAGGGTTGCACACTGAGTCTCACAACTCACCCTATTATTTAACAACTTTCAGGTAGCACCTAATGCATCGGACCGAGCTGGAGAGGGGCGCAAGGTGGCCATACGAGAGATTCTATGTTATAGCAAGAAGACTTCATTTAGTTTATTTATTTTTAATATTTTGAATTAATGTGTTTTATATTTTGTTGTGATAAGGCCATGGGCCACTAGCATTATATTTTCTCTCGGTTTTATTTTTGGCTTTCATCGCTAATGGACATGTAAGATTTTACGTTTAAATTAAACTAAGATAGGTACTAAACTTTGGGGTTTTTTTGAAGGCATATTATAAAATTATATCTTTTATAAATTATCAAATCATTAAGTTTTCCCGGAATATATGTTTAAATTCGACAAATGGTTTCAAAAAAAAAGAGGCAACATGTTTTTACTAATTCTTCTTAGTGGAATGCCAGATCCGGTCATGGTGTTTGGGCTAGGTTTGGGGTGTTACAACTTAAACACCTTAATAGTAATTATACTTGAAAGAGGTACTTAAGAGCCAAGTAAAGCATCTAAGGAGCCTATATAAACAACCCAAGGCAGCCGTTCTAAGGGGGAGTTTTTAGGCAGAGTTTTCTGCCAGAGTTTTTATTCAGGGAATTACTCAAAGATAGCCAGTTGATCCATCTCAAGAAGCCGGAGTTCTACTCAAGATAGAGGATCTCCTCTTCAATTCCTTTAGGGGGTTTTAGGGATTTCTTATGTTTTGTTTTATCTTTTCTCTTGAGATGTTTTCTTATTTTGTTATGAACTAAACCCTTCAGATACCTGAAGGGAATGAAACCTATGATGGATTTTGTTATTTGATTTCTAAATTATATGATAAGTACTTAGTTTGTTCTTAATTATGTTGCTTAATTTAATCGGATGCGCTTAGGTAGAGGAGGAATAGACCCTGTCTAAGAGTAGATCTAGCATAATTAAGCGGATTTGATCGCACGCCTA
Organism: Gossypium rotundifolium; assembly: GCA_025506655.1. Lineage (NCBI taxonomy): Eukaryota > Viridiplantae > Streptophyta > Magnoliopsida > Malvales > Malvaceae > Gossypium > Gossypium rotundifolium. Next base: position 58,911,982 of record CP106728.1, on the reverse strand, counting down.
GAGATAGGGTGATGAGATTTTGCGGATTAGGGTGAAACCTAATATGTGAGTCCATTGATCGATTTACTGCTTCCTTAGGGGGTTAATATAAGAGAATGAGAGTTCCACTAATTAATCTAAGGTTAGACATATTCGCCTCGAAGAGGGTTTAATATAGGTTAGGGAGTCTTACGGATCGAGCTAAGTAAAGAAGTCATATGAATTAAAAGTTAGATAACAAGAGAAGTCATAGGTGGATTCTTCCTGAGGGTATCGTCTAAAATCAACTGAGTTTTTCCACAGTCTTTTCCCAAAGTTTCATTCTTTTGTCTTTGCATCTAGTTTAGTTTTTTTTTTCATTAATTTAATAAACCAATTACTCCATATTTTAGGCTAAATAATAGAAAGAAAGTGAGTAGTAGTACTTTTAGGTTCCTTTGGGTTCCATAAAATAATCTTGCCTAAATTATACTATTGTTCGATACGTGCACTTGCCTCAATCGTTGTCATAGTTAGTCTACGGGTTCTATCATTCTTTATAAATATTAAAACTCGACTGTTTGGCATGATCAGCGGTGCTGAAGGTGAAATATGGAGATGGTGGTAGATCTGCTGTAAGGTGGCCTCGAGACTGTAAGGTGTATGCCCGTGTGACCTAACACACGGCCGTGTGTAATGCCGGTGGAGCCCCTTGACTTGTTCTAAATTTTGAAATTTGAAAAATTAGGCTCCAGGTTTCACACGGCCTTGGACACGCCCATGTGTCTATACCGTGTTGTCCACACGACCGTGTCGCACGCCCGTCTAGATTATATTTAGGCCGTGTCTCTATCGATTTTTGGGATTTTAAGCTTCAAGATCTGTACGGCTAAGGACACGCCCGTGTGTCCAGGCCATGTGGGTGACACGGCCATGTTGCCAAGCCGTATAGCCCTCTATCAATTTATTTAAAATTTAAAAACTATGTACCAAGATCCACACGGCCAAGGACACACCTGTGTGTCCAGGCCGTATGGGTTTTAAAACACTATTTTTTAATAATTAATTTTTAAGATATCATAAAATATAATAAGTAAGTTAGGCATGTTAATGCTCGTGTTGCCTCCCGAGAAGCGCTTATTTAAAGTCTAAGCTCAACTACCTCGTTTTCACTCGTATACTGTGGTTTGTGGAGTTGAAACTCCTCTTTCTCACTATAAATTCTATTATCAACATACGGTTTGAGTCGAGTAGTATTTACCTTAAAAGTGCCAAAATTAGAATGAGTTACCTCGGCTGTTCCGTATGGGAAGACATTGAGTATCGTAAAAGGAGTCGCTCTAGTTGTATTTAGCTCTAAAGTGATTATTCGAGGGTCGGTTTTATCCAATAGTGTCTGGTCTCCAATTTTGAAGTGGTCCGTTCCCTTCTTAAGCACATTATGGAGTTGCTTAGGTTTTGCCTCGTGTATTATTGGTTTCTCCTTTCCATGTGTCCTCCATTCGTCTAGTTCATCGATTTGAAGCATTCGTCTTTCATGGATGGTTCCATTGTTGGCACATGAACCAGAACGTGGCTCATTTGTGTTTTTTGAAAGGCTTTCCTGTAAAGAGGGTTGAATCCCATGATTAGTCTTATTAACAGGATTTATAGAATCGTCTTTATTTGTAACACCCCAAACCCGGCCCAAAACATCACGACCAGATCTGGTATGCTACGGGTTAAATGTTGAAAACTTTACTTTGTAGTGTTTTGAAAATCTCGATTCGTTTATGCAGGTATTTGTTAAATAAGTGATATTTGTAGAAAGCCATTATAATTTTTTTTTAAAAACTTATTGGAAAATCTCTTTTTTTTTTCCTTCTTATAATCAAGTCCTTGAACATAAGTTTATAAAATATAAACATTAACAAATATAAATTGATAACCTAAGCTATGAAGGCCTTATTACATAAATAATCCCAACATTAAATCTTAAAAGAAAATCGAAAATAGGTTACGAAAATAAAAACTAGATGGCCCCTCGAGTCTGCCTTGGCTCCCAGGTCCACGATCTACTACTTATCTAAAAAGTCAGGGAAATAAAAGGGTGAGTCACCAAGACTCAGTGTGCAAATCCTGAAAACACATAAAAGGGTGAGGCCCACAAATAGATTATGGGCCTTGGCCCGTACACAATGGCAGCAGAATTTATATACATGCTACATGGCCCATCCCAATCCTATAGTCCATCCTCTACACACCAGCCCGTACCAGCCATTACACCTTTGGGATTTCTACAATCAACCCTCCATCCGCTACACACCATTTCGACAGCTATGCTGCCTGTCATAAAGACCGATCACTATGTGACCTATGTGGCAGAGCCACCGATCGCCACGCGACCTTAATAATATATTGTGGTTGAACCACCGATCACTATGTGACCTATTAATCAGATGTGGCAGAACCACAGATCGCCATGCGACCTAAATAACATGTTGTGGATTAACCACCGATCACAGAGTGACCTATTAGCATGCTCTTCCCCTTTGTCATATCAATCCCATCCCATGCATACATACATGCAGAATCAAAAAAATATACTATCTTAAAAGATCACAGACTACCACATCCTTGATACACATAGAAGTTTCTATGATTACGCACTGCATCCTTTGCCTACCCTTTCGGGTAACACATTTATTCATACACCTTTTTTGGCTTTTAGCCCATAACATATATATAGTATGATTAACTAATGTGATAGAGATCCACACACGATTATGCACAAGACGAGACTTTCTATGTCGACACTACTAGAAGCCGATACGACTGCTAACTATCTAAGGTTTTGTTCTGAAGCTGGTCCACAACCCGGTGGCCAATCCCGTATGTCAGACACAACTCGCTTCTTAAATCTAGGGGTTGGATTTACGGATGCAATTCCCTCTTTTGTTTGACTGGCGTTTGTATCCATGGAACAGATTTTAGTCAACAAATTAGATTAAAACATTGAATCGAGTACAAACACGAATGTACCTTCATAGGGCAGAGATTCCCTTACCTAGAAATCCCGAAAGAGATAGAGTTTAGAGACTAGCGGTTTTCAGATTTTAGATTTAGACGATCTACTTCGATTCCCGATGTGTTGCCTCAAAATAAGAACATGAGAATAATCAAATCATTACTCCAAAGACAATCTCATCTAGCCTTTCGATTTTGGTCTCCAAAAATCAAAAGAGAAGAAGTGAAGAGAGAATTTAGCACTTACCTTAATCGACATATTCGACTAACTCTTAGAGATTTTGGCTTCTGAGATGATCAAAAGGAAAACAGTGCAACGGGATCTATGAAGATTCGGCTATGAAGAAATCGGCAAAGAGAGAATAAAGGAAAGAACAATGATCATTCGATTATAAGAAAAGAATGGAGAAGAGAAGAGTTATGAGTTTCAGCTTTTGAGAAAAAGATGATTGAGAGAAGAGAACAATGGAAATTTTGGCTTTTGCATAAAAGTGGAGATGAGAGGAAAGAAAAATAGAATAGGGTCAAATGCCGGAATTGAAGAGGTATCCCTCCTACTTAAACCAAAATTTTGGCACCTACTGCCTAAAAACCGAAAATGCCCCTCTTTAAAATCAAAACTAAGCTATTTAATCAAGGGAAATTTTCGCACCCCTTGAACCTATCAGAACTGGTTTCACCTCCCCCTTCAGTGTTGGAATTTTGGCCACCACTGTGACCAGTAGATAAATTCAAAATTTTCTCCTTATCTTTATCTGATTACTCATCCATAGTGTCATGGATAACACCACCTCTTCCTTTATTTATCAGCACATTATCAACCTTATTATCCACACTAAATAATTCCTAATTTCAAGCATCCAAGCCAAACTCCACTACTGCTCTTTGCTATTGCCGAAATTAAATTAAAATAAAAAGGTATCATGCGACTCGAACCTTGGACCTCCTTAACTGTTTGACATGCCACCTCCTAATCCCTGCATGTTGCCACTGACCACTGGGCCACAAGCCCATTTTTGTGTCTTACTTCACAGATAATATCTTTTAAACCCTATCCTACCTGACTCTCCACTAGAATGCCCAAATAGAAAATTTTTGCTAAGGCCTCGGCCAACTTGAGCCCACTGGACCCCTAAAACATTCTAACAAGCATAATAAGCACAACAATACATCACAAAGACGTTAAATGCAAAGCCTCATAAATTTGGGATGTGACAGTTCTACCCTTAAAGAAATTTCACCTCGAAATTACCTAATCGTAATAGATCTGGTATCGCTTTTTGCATTGCTTCCTCTGGTTCCCAAGTAGCCTCCTCAGAATCGTGATTCTGCCACAGAACCTTAACTAACGAAACCGTTTTCCTTCACAATACCTTAACATCATGATCCAGGATTCTTACTGGTTTCTCTCCAAAGGATAGGTCAGGTCTCACTTTGATTTCTTCCACAGACACCACATGAGATGGATCCGAACGGTAACGTCTTAACATAGAGACGTGAAATACATTGTGAATCTGGCTTAGCTCAGAAGGTAACTCTAGCTAATAGGCTACCGACCCTACTCGTTTCAACACCTGATAAGGTCCGATAAATCTGGGACTTAATTTACCCTTCCATCCAAACCTCAGTACTTTCTTCCATGGCGACACTTTCAAGAACACCTTGTCACCCACTGCAAACTCTATGTCCTTACGCTTCAAATCAGCATAGGACTTCTGTCTGTCCGATGCTTCTTTTAGTCGAGCCTGAATTAACTCCACCTTCTCCTCTATCTCGGTAACCAACTCTGGACCCAAAATTCAGCGTTCCCCTAATTCCGTCCAACAGGTAGGAGTACGACACTTCCGCCTATACAATGCTTCATAGGGCGCCATCTGAATACTAGACTGGTAGCTGTTGTTGTAAGCAAACTCCACTAATGGTATAAATTCTTCCCAACTACCTCTGAAATCAATGACACAACCTCTCAACATGTCCTCCAAGATCTGAATTACCCGCCCAGACTGTCCATCGGTCTGAGGATGAAACGCTGTACTAAAATCCAACTTCGTACCCAACGCTTGATGCAACGCCTTCCAAAATCGCGATGTGAACCTCAGGTCCCTGTCCGGTATGATCGATACTGGTACTCTATGCAACCTCACCACCTCCGCTATATATAGCTTAGCCAATTTCTGCAGAGAGTAATCGACCTGTACTGGTATAAAATAAGCAGACTTCGTCAAGCGATCAACAATCACCCAGACCAAATCTTTCTTAGTAGGCGTGAGAGATAGCCCACTAACAAAGTCCATTGTGATCCTTTCCCACTTTCATTGTGGAATCTTCATCGGCTGCAATAACCCTGATGGTAACTGATGCTCCGCCTTTACCTGCTGACAGGTCAAACACTTACTCACCAATTCAGTTACCTCATGCTTCAAGCCCGGCCACCAGAACTGATCCCGCAAATCTCGATACATCTTACTCCCTCTAGGGTGTATAGCGTATGGACTACCATGCGCTTCTTGCAAAATCATATGCCTCAACTCTGGATCTTTTGGCATGCAAACTCTCCCTCGAAAACATAACAGTCCTCCCTCATTCACACTGAATTTCGTTGGCCCATCATTTGATATTAGCTGCAACTTCACCTTAAGCAACTCATCGGTCCGCTGCTTCTCCTTAACTTGACTGACCCAAGAGGGTTTCATTTGAAGTTCAGCGATAAACTCCCATCATCATATAAACTAAGGTGAGCAAACATTGCTCTCAAGTTAGAGATTACTTTACGACTCAAAGCATCCGCCACCATGTTAGCTTTACCCAGATGATTCTCGATTGAGCAGTCATAATCCTTTAACAACTCGATCCACCTCTTCTGCCTTAGATTCAACTCCTTCTGGTCAAAAGGCATTTTAGGCTCTTATGATCGGTATAAATAACAGATTTCTCCCCGTACAAATAATGTCTCCAGATCTTCAAAGCAAAAACCACCACCGCTAATTCCAAATCATGGGTAGGATAATTTGCTTCATGCGGTCTTAACTGCCAAGATGCATACGCAACAACCTTTCCATCCTGCGTCAACACGCATCCTAGTCCCGTGTGTGAAGCATCACGATGAAATACAATTCCTTCCCGACCTCAATTTGAATCAATATCGAGCCTCGTTAAAATTCTTTTAACTTCTCAAACTCTCTTCTCGCTTATTAGACCAAACAAACGGAACCCCTTTCCGTAACAACTTAGTCAATGGTGCCACAATTGAAGAAAATCCTTCAACAAACCTTCGGTAGTACCCGGCCAGACCAAGAAAACTCCAAATTTCTGCCACAGACCTAGGCGATTTCCATTCCAACACCGCTTCAATTTTTCGAGGGTCAACCCTAATCCCCTCTGTCGACCCAACGTGGCCTAGAAAAGTAACTTCACTTAGCCAAAATTCGCACTTACTGAATTTGGCATACAACTGCTTCTCCCTCAGAATCTGCAAAACCACTCATAAATGTGAATCATGCTCCTCTTCCGATCTTGAATAAACCAGGATATCATCTATAAATACTACAACAAACCGATCCAAGTAGGGTTGGAACACTCGGTTCATTATATCCATAAATGCTGCTGGTGCGTTAGTCAACTCAAATGGCATCACCATGAATTCGTAGTGACCATAACGAGTCCTGAATGCTGTCTTATGAATACCTGCCTCCTTGACATTAAGCTGATGGTACCCTGATCTCAGATCTATCTTCGAAAAGACTGAGGCCCCCTTCAACTGATCGAACAAGTCATCAATCCTTGGCAACGGGCATTTGTTCTTGATTGTTAACTTATTCAACTGACGATAGTCAATGCACATACGCATTGATCCATTTTTCTTCTTAACAAATAACACCGGCGCTCCCCACGATGACACACTTGGTCAAATAAACCCTCTATCCAGCAACTCCTGAATCTGTGCTTTCAATTCCACCAACTCCTTTGGAGCCATTCTATATAGAGCAATAGATACTGGCACTATTTTCAGAAGAAGATCGATACCAAACTCCACTTCACGATCCGGAGGTAATCCCGAAAGCTCTTCTGGGAAAACATCAGGAAATTTCTTCACCATCCTAACGTCCCCAACAGTTAGGTCCTTGGCTTCCAGAGCCTAAAAAGACATTAAAATTGTCTCGCATCCTTTTCTCACCATCTTTTCTGCTCTTAAGGCAGTCATCACATTCGACAGACAATTCCCCCTGTCTCCTATCACCAACACTTCACCACCCTGGGGGTTTTTAACGCCATACGCTTGGTTGTACAATCTAAATTAGCTTGATACGTCACCAGCTAGTCCATGCCTAATATTAAGTCGAACTTTCCAAACGACAATTCCATCAGATTTGTCAGGAAAACTATTCCCTAAACTTCTAATGGTACTTCCCGATAAAGTTTATCTACTACCACAGATTGTCCTAATGGGCTAATTACAGTCATCGCCCTAAGGGTAATCTCAAAATCTAAACTTAAAGTTTCAGACACACTACTAGCAACATATGAATGCGTTGACCTAATGTCAATCAATGTAGTGTAAGGCAAACCAAATATTAAAAATGTATCGATTATAACATCCGGTGCGTTAGCCTCCTCTTGACGTCTGGCAGCATAGACCAACCCCGGCTGCCTCACCTCAGTGTTTCCTGCCCCTCAGCCTGGTGCTCCATGGCCCCGACCGAAACTGTTACCACCTCTGGATGGACCACGACCTCTCTTCGACTGTTGACCTCCTCTACTTGGCAGAGCATTTCCCAGCCTGAGGGTCTTACATCGCCCCGTGGCTATGGACAGTCTCTAATCTGATGGCCCATAGATCCACACCTAAAGCACTTCCACTACCTGCCCAACACTCACCTACATGAAATTTACCACATCGAGCACATACGTATGCGACTAGCAACAAAGAGTCTCTTAACCCATCTCGGCCTATCTAACCTAGGTCTTTTCTGAACACGCCCGGCTGCCCCTGATGATCCAAATTTCTCTTACTTCCAATCTTATCTCTATCCCTGTTCAGTTTTTTTGTCCGCTTCACCTCCTCAGCTATCTTAGCTTTCTCCACAAGCACAGCAAATCCCCTCTCCCACTGTGGAGCTATCAAAACACGTTGATCATCCTTCAGGCCATCCTCAAATTGAAGACAACGCTTATTTTCTGTGGCCACTATCCCTCGAGCATAACGGCTAAGGTGTAAGGATTTCACTTCATATGCCGCCACTGACCTACTTCCCTAAACTAGATTCAGAAATGCTCTACGCTGCGTATCCACGTAACTCGTTTCAATGTACTTACCCTGAAATGCCATTCTGAAGTAATCCTAGGTGATACGGTCAGCCACTGTACCATCCCTAACCGTAAGCCACCATTGGTACGCTTCGTCTTGAAGAAAGGACACTACTCCTTTCAACTTCTCTTCTTCCGTAAAATCCAGATCATCCATTATGCGTCCAACCGCCTCCAACCAAAACTCAGCTGTACTCGGGGCTATACCAGAAATTCCCCTAAACACTTCTACCCCATTCACTTTAAGTCACTCCGATACAGATTTTCGGGCTCCTGTGCCCATGGCTGCCCCAGTAACCCTCTCTAAAACCTTAACATCACCTGAGATACCGCCTCATCTCCGACCGTCTGGTCCTGAAATTTTGCCTTATCAACTAGTGGAACTGGCATCTCATCTCCTGATTTATGGCCAGACCCTACTGGTTCTGACACAGCTATCCTGCCCCTACCACGGCCACGCACAGGACATCCACGACCCGTTGTACTCATTCTATCGATTCGCGTTTATCTGATTAGAAATTTTATGAATTATTAATTTTTTTCACCGATTAACCACGAACAATCTTATGGAAAGCAGTTTAATTAGTAGTTCTTTCGAATTCAAACTCAGTCTCAAGTCTGTATCTCTTAGTTCTAAAAATCACATACATTCCGCATCCATATGTATCTCAACAGAGCATCACATAACAGCATCAAACACAAAAGTGACAATCATAAACCCACCTTTGTCAGATAAAGGTATTTTCGTCATTGTACTACCCAGGGGTACTTTCGTAATTTTATCCTACAGGGGTATTTTGGTAATTTTACAATTCAAGGGCATTTCGTAATTTTACAAACTAGGGGTATTTTAGTAATCTTGCGAAATAGGGTGGTTGGTCCCTTTCAGGTTTTAGTTATAAATTTTAGCCCGACAACAGGTCCTCATGGCTAAGGTGAACAGTCACTACACACAGGTAGGATTCCAACGAAGAGGAGGTGGGCCACTAGGATGATTAAATACCAAGCTCTCCCTAGATCCAATCCTAGGCATGCGTATGCCTGTTGCCACATTCCAACCCAACGACTTGTTCACGGACATGTTTAATTAGAGAAATTAAGTCTTATGGATTTTAAGAGTTGTTTGAACTAAGACTAAAGTCCATCAAACTCTAATCATACTAGCCTATGTCCCTATGGAGCCCATTAAGCCCAACATGCATAGCACATAATGAGTTTAGAATACTTACCTGCATGGATCGGGTGCCAGTAGACTCGAAGGTCATATCTCAATCGAAAGTTTTCTCGAATTCACATTAATTTTACAAATCACTACTGGACCCATTTCACAGTCCGAGTTTTGAACTGGGCTCTGATACCAAAATGTAACACCCCAAACCCAGCCCAAAACGTCACGACCAGATCTGGTATGCTATGGGTTAAATGTTGAAAACTTTACTTTGTAGGGTTTTGAAAATCTCGGTTCGTTTATGCAGGTATTTGTTGAATAAGTGATATTTGTAGAAAGCCTTTGTAGTTTTTTTTTTAAAACTTATTTGAAAATCTCTTTTTTTTCCTTCTTATAATCAAGTCATTGAACATAAGTTTATAGAATATAAACATTAACAAATATAAATTGATAACCTAAGCTATGGAGGCCTTATTACATAAATAATCCAAAAATTAAAACTTAAAGGAAAACCGAAAATAGTTTACGAAAATAAAAAATTGATAGCCCCTCGAGTCTACCTCGGCTCCCATGTCCATGATCTTCTGCTCATCTGAAAAGTCAGGGAAATAAAAGGGTGAGTCACCAAGACTCAGTGTGCAAATCCCGAAAATACATAAAAGGGTGAGGCCCACAAACACATCATGGGCCTTGGCCCGTACACAATGGCAACAGAATATATATACATGCTACATGGCCCATCCCAATCCTATAGTCCATCCTCTACACACCAGCCCGTACCAGCCACCACACCTTGGGGATTTCTACAATCAACCCTCTATCTGCTACACACTATTTCGACAGCTGTGCTGCCTGTCATAAAGACCGATAACTATGTGACTTATGTGGCAGAGCCACCGATCGCCATACGACCTTAATAATATATTGTGGTTTAACCACCGATCACTATCGACCTATTAATCGGATGTGGCGAGCCACCGATCGCCATGCGACCTAAATAACATGTTGTGGATTAACCACCGATCACCGAGTGACCTATTAGCATGCTCTTCCCTTCGTCATATCAATCCCATCCCATGCATACATACATGCGTAATCAAAACAATATACTATCTAAAAGATCACAGACTACCACATCCTTGATACACATAGAAGTTTCTATGATTACGTGCACGGCATCCTTTGCCTACCCTTTTCGGGTAACACAACTGTTCATCTGACCTTTTTAAACTTTTAGCCCATAACATATATATAGTATGATTAACAAGTGTGATAGAGATCCACACACCTAATTACTGAGACAAGACGAGACTTTCTATGTCGACACTACCAAAAGCCGTCTGATTGCTAAGCTATCTAAGGTTTTATTCTGAAGCTGGTCCACAACCCGGTGGCCAATCCCATACGGTAAACACAGCTCGCTTATTAAATCTAGGGGTTGGATTTACGAATGCAATTCCCTATTTCATTTGACTGGCGTTTGTATCCATGGAATAGATCTTAGTCAACAAATCGGATTAAAACATTGAATCAAGTACAAACACGAATGTACCTTCATAGGGCAGAGATTCCCTTACCTAGAAATCCTGAAAGAGATGGAGTTTAGAGACTAGCGATTTCTGACTTTTAGATCTAGACGATATACTTCGATTCTCGATATGTCACCCCAAAATAAGAATACGAGAATAATCAAATCATTACTCCAAAGACAATCTCATCTAGCCTTTCGGCTTTGGTCTCTAAAAATCAGAAGAGAAGAAGTGAAGAGAGAATTGGGCACTTACCTTAGCCGACAGATTTGACTAACTCTTAGAGATTCCAGCTTCTGAGAAGATCAAAAGAAAAATAGTGCAACAGGATCTATGAAGATTTGGCTATGAAGAAATCGGCAAAGAGAGAATAAAGGAAAGAACAATGATTATTCGGTTATAAGAAAAAAATGGAGAAGGGAAGAGTTATGAGTTTCGGCTTTTGAGAAAAAGATGATTGAGAGAAGAGAACAAATGGAAATTTTGGCTTTTGCATAAAAGTGGAGATTAGAGGAAAGAAAAATAGAATAGGGTCAAATGCCGGAATTGAAGAGACCAAACTTTCGGCACCTACTTTAAAAACTAAAAATGCCCCTCTTTAAAATCAAAATTAAGCTATTTAATCAAGGGAAATTTTGCACCCCTTGAACCTATCAGAACCGATTTCACCTCCCCCTTCAGTGTTGGAATTTCGGCCACCACTGAGACCAATAGATAAATCTAAAATTTTCTCCTTATATTTATTGGATTACTCATCCACAGTGTCATGGATAACACCACCTCTTCCTTCCTTTATCAGCACATTATCAACCTTATTGTCCACATAAAATAATTCCTAATTTCAAGCATCCAAGCCGAACTCCACTACTGCTCTTTGCTATTGTCAAAATTAAATTAAAATAAAAAGGTATCATGCTACTCGAACCTTGGACCTCCTTAACTGCTTGACACACCACCTCCTAATCCCTGCATGTCGCTACTGGCCACTGGGCCACAAGCCCATTTTTGTGTCTTACTTCACAGATAATACCTTTTAAACCCTATCCTACCCGACTCTCCATTAGAGTGCCCAAACAAAAAATTTTTGCTAAGGCCTCGACCCAACTTCGAGCCCACTCTAGACCCCTAAAACATTCTAACAAGCATAATAAGCACAACAATACATCACAGCACGTTAAATGCAAAGCCCTATAAATTCGGGATGTGACATTATTACTTGATGTCTTAACCGAATCACGAGTTTGGAGCGTGATCGTATCATCACCTGCATGAAGTGTGTGTTCACCTGTACCAACATCAATGATAGTCCTAGTAGTTTCTAAAAAGGGGCATCCTAAATTTAAAGGGACATCACTATCCTCATCCATGTCTAGGATAACAAAGTCAATTGGGAATATGAATTTATCAATTTTTACGAGTACATCTTCAACAATACCCCTAGGAAATCTAATGGGTTTATCTACTAATTGAATACTCATCCTAGTTTGTTTGGGTTTCCCAAGACCTAGCTGTTTAAACATTTTGTAAGGCATGAAATTAATACTTGCCCTTAAATCAGCTAAAGCATTATTTACATTTAAACTACCAATTAAACAAGGAATAGTAAAACTCCCTGGATCCTTCAATTTGTTGGGTAGTTTATTTTGTAAGATAGTTGAGCATACTGCATTTAGCTCCACGTACGACAAATCATCTAACTTTTGTTTGTGTGCCAAAATCTCCTTTAAAAATTTAACTGAGTTGGGCATTGCGAAAGAGCTTCAATAAACGGTTTTTGTGTGGTCTTTCTTTGTCGCGTTGGGATATGGCACACGAGGTGTAACTCCTTACTTACCGATTTTTATTTACTGTGGCTTTCTTTAACCTTACCTTTACTTACCACGCTTTCTTTCCTTAGTTCTGGTTTGGACTCAATTAACCCTTGTTCATCTCGAGCAGTAATCGCATGTAGCTGCTCTCTTGGGTTAGTTTAGGTGTTACTAGGCAAGCTACCTCGTGGTCTTTCTGAAATCAGCTTAGCAAGCTGACCCATTTGATTCTCGAGCCCTTGAATTGACGGTTGCTGATTTTTAAGTGTTGTTTCAGTGTTTTAGAAACTTGTTTCTGACACCGAGATGAATCTTGTTAGCATCTCCTCAAGGTTCGGCTTCTTCTCCTACTGGTAAGGTGGTTGTTGAACACTTAGAGGAGGTTGTGGTTTTTGATTACCTTGACCACCCCACGAGAAACTGGAATGGTTCCTCCAACCTGCATTATAAGTGTCACTATAGGGATTATTTTGAGGTCTTGAATTGTTACCCATATAGTTGACTTGTTCGTTCTCTGTACTAGGGTTGTAGGATAGATATTCTGTGTTGTTCACCCCTCCTCCATTTGTATCGCACTGCATCACCGGATGTACCTGCGTAGAACCATACAAACCATCAATTTTTTTATTTAAAAGCTCTATCTGGTTAGATAACATGGTAACCGCGTAAAGGTTGAAAACACCGGCTGCTTTATTAGGTTTTGTCCTCATGACTTACCTCTAATAGTTATTCAGTGACATCTCTTCGATAAATTTCGTAAGCTGCCTCAGATGTTTTGTTATTTAGAGTCCTATCGGTGGCTGCATCGATTAGTTGCCTAGTTGAGGGGTTCAAACCATTGTAAAAGTTTTGAACCTGTAACCATAAAGGTAACCCATGGTAGGGGCACCTTCTCAATAAGTCATTATACCTCTCTCATGCATCGTAAAGAGTTTCTAAATCCATCTGCTCAAAAGAAGAGATATCATTCCTTAACTTTTCCATTTTAGCCGGTGAAAAATACTTTAATAGAAACTTTTCGGCCATTTATTCCCAAGTAGTGATGGAACTTCGTGGTAACAAGTTCAACCACTATTTAGCTTTATTCCTCAATGAAGAGGGAAATAACCATAAGTAAATGGCATCATCAGAAAAGCCATTAATTTTAAAAGTGTTGCAGAATTCTAAGAAATTATCCAAATGAGTATTTGGGTCTTTGTCCTGCAAACCATCAAACTAAACAAACTATTGAATCATTTGAATAGTGTTAGGTTTCAATTCAAAATTATTTGCAGCAATAGCAGGTCTAATAATACTCGATTCAGCCCTAGCTAAATTGGGCTTAGCATAATTGTACATAGTACGAGGAGCAGGATTTTGATTCACAGGATTAGGGACAACCACAGGAGGTAGCGGATTATTCTAATTATCAGCCATCTCCTCGGTAATATTGGTATCATCCTGTTACTCTTCCTCTATATACTATAGACTTCGCCTTATTTCTCTACTATTTCTGCGAGCTGTGCTTTCAATTTCGCTATCAAATAATAATGGTCCTGACGGGTTTCTTCTAGTCATAAACTAAAGATACCTGCCAGAATCAAAACGAAAGAAAGATTAGAATCAAATAATAAACTAAAAACAAAAAATAAATTACAGAAAATAAAAAAATGACTAAAGTAATAAAAATTAAGTGTTCCTAATATTCTAGTCCCCAGCAACGGCGCAAAAAACTTGATGACGTCACAAACTAACTAAAAGATGACAAAGGCAAGCACACCTATCGAACAGTAGTATAGCTGATGAGTCCGGAATATCGTATCCACAAGGACTAAAATTACTAGTAATAACTATCTTTCTATTATTTAGCCTAATAATTAAGGGAATTTGTTTTATTCTAAAATTTAACTAACTAATGAACTATGAACGCGACAGAGAATGAAGAGAGTAAATGAATAAACCAATGAATAAAGACAATACCCTAGGAAGAATCCACCTCGACTTCACTTATCATTCTAACTCTGAATTAAACGATTTATTCTGATTTGATCCGTAGAAATCCCTAAATTATGTTAATATCTCTTTCGAGACTAAGAAAAACTAACTCTAGGTTGATTAATTGAAATCTTTTTCTAATTAAAACCCCTATCGTCACATTCACTCGATTTATGGATTCCCTTATTAGATTTGAATCTAATACGGCAGATTTAAGTTGTCCTATTTCTAGGGTTGCAATCAACTCCGCTTAATTATGCTAGATCTACTCTTAAACAGGGACTTTTGCTCCACTGAATAAGTACATCAAACTTGAATTAATATCCTGAAAATATTAAAGTAAGAATTAAGAACACATAATTAAGAACAAGAAAAAGTATTTATCATGTAATTCAGACAATTGAATAATAAGATCCATCGTAGGTTTCATCCTCCCTAGGTATTTAGGGAGTTTAGTTCATACTCATAAAGGAAAACATCTCAAAATAAGAATAACAAGACATGAAAAACCTAATAAAACTTCGAAGGAACTTCGACTGGAGACCTTCAATCTTGGAGTGGATCTGCTCCCGAGATGATTCTGACGGCTTCTTTCGAGTAATTTCTTCGTTCTACTCTGTGTCTTCCCCCTAGGTTTTCCTCTGGCGTGTATTTATAGACTTTAGAAGGCTCAGAAACCCTAAAAATTGGGTTTTTTCGTGTGAAAACAAAGTAGGGTGCGACAGGGACACGGGCGTGTGATCAGCCCGTATGAGGGTGCCCAGGCCATGTGAGAATTTGCAAGGCTTGCGATCGACAGGCGTGTGTCCAGCCCGTATGGATCCTTAAGATGACCCATTTTGACTGATTTTGGCCCATTTTCCGTTCTTTTCGCCCCCCTATGCTCTCCTAAGTGTAGAAATACAAATTTAAAGGATTAAGAGCATCGAATTCACAAAATTGTAGAATTAAACATCTAAAAACACACTAATCATGGGATTAGAATGTGTTACTTTTATGGTTTATCATTGAGACTCAGCCTGATATGACTTATAGTGAGGAACTGATCAAAATCTTAGCACGTGAAACAAAAGAGTTAAGAAATAAAAAGGTAGCATTAGTAAAAGTTCTCTGGCAACGACATGGTATTGAAGAAGCTACCTGGGAATCGGATGATACCATGAGGAAGCAATACCCCAATCTTTTTACTAGTAAGATTTTCGAGGATGAAAATTCTTAAGGGGGAGAGTTGTGGCAGCCCATTTTCAGTGAAATCAGAACAGTGGTTTCGGGACCGCAAATCTGAGCCAGAAAAAATTTATTTTAATATTATTGCATGATCTGTATTATGATAGGAATATTATATGAAAATTCTGATAAGAAAATTTTATCGATTATATGTTTAATTATGGAAAGGACCAAATTCCATAGAATGCAAAAGTCGAATTCTAGTAGCTAAAAGGATCAAATAGCTATGGAATTCAAAACTTTAGGTTAGTAGATATTTTTGGTGATTCATCCATGGAAAAATTAGAAAAGGCTAAAGACTAAATTGAAAATGAGAAAAATTAATGCATGATAAATAATTAATAAGAAATAATATCATTTTATCACATCTTCATCACCAAAAATTTCATGGAAACCCTAAGAAAGAGAAAACAAGCTTTCTTGGTTTAATTGGGTAAGTATTCTTGTCCCGTTTTTAGTAATTTTTATATTTTTGAGACCGGGATAGTTTAATCTATCTATTTTGGGGATTACTTTAAAAAGTTATCAAAGTATCAAAGCTTTGCCATGGATGAATATGCTAAATTTTTGAAAGTTATGGTAGAAAATGAAAGGTTGTTGATAGATAAATAACTTTTACAAAGAGAATTTTGATGAGATTATGATTTAGGAACTAAATTGTAAAGATGTAAAATTTATGGAAAGTTTCTAAATTTTATGAAATACTTGTGCTGTAAATGTTATATAAAAATTTCAGTTACGCTTGGAATAAGGATTAAATTGCATGAATTTCATTTTTGGAGCCTAAGGCCGAAATTGTCATTTATGGAAAGCATAGGGGAAATGGTAATTTACCTAGGATGTAAATTGAATCCAACTGAATATGAAGTATGATAAATTGATAATTAAATTCATTTATATAGATCCAGATAACTCAAATTTGAAGCTAGATTGATTAAAAGTAAAAGTTTTGGATTAGTAGATATTCATACACAAACGAGTATCGAGGTAAGTTCGTGTAACTTAATTATACATGTTAATATGTTTCAGTTGAATGTTGTATTTGGATTGAGTATGATATGTATTTATGTGAATTATATGAATATAATAAATACATGAAATGATCACATGCTTGGAAATGTTCATAAGATGTTAGGTTCCGTTTGAATAACGAAATTCGATGGATATATGTGATTTCTCGTATTCAATATGGTCCTGCATATGTTGCGGATAGAATATAGCTCGGACAAGCAATCCTGTTATAGCCCTCTCGAGCATCCTGTTAAATAGTTCTTGCGAGCATCCTGATCGGTAGTGATTATGCATGTGTTGCACACTACCGTAGCTCTGTGTGAGCGTCCTAATACATGATTTGATCGGTTGTGATCTAGCATATAATGCGGACACAAATGCAGCTCTACGTAAGCATCCTGATATAAGATCTTATGGGCTTCCTGACATGGCTCCCTTGAACTCCCTGTTACCTTATCCGGTGCTCCCTGATAATAACTCTTCGGAGTTAACTGATAAGCCCTATGAGCTCCCTGAATAAAACTCTTATGAGTTTCTTGTTTAGCCCGAATAAGTGCCCTATTACATGGCTCATCTAAGCATCCTGATATGTGTCTCGAGAGTGTGCTCCCTGATTAAGTGCCTTAAAGGGGTACCCCTGATTATGATTTGATGGATTACAGTTTTGTACACCTTGAGTGTACTACCTGAGTATCCATCGATATTTCAAAAAAAAATTCAACGGAATAAATTTCTAACATGAGAAATTGTGAGACCAAGAGAATTATGTCTCAAATGCTTTTGAAATACTTGAAAATTTGTAACATGATGAGCTCATCCATGTTTACTTGATATACATGTAAATTATGTCTCTAACTTGCTCATTTGAGTGTATGTGATTAGGCAAATTTGCTAATATGTTGGGAAGCATGTTATTGTATACTTATTTTAATGAGTGTAATTGGTAAGTTTATTTCCAGTTATACAAACTTACTAAGCATTAGTTGCTTACTAGATTTTACTTTCTCTGTTTTATAGTGCTCGAGAAGCTCATAAGGGTTGGAGATCGGTCGAAGTATCATCACACTATCCACCATTTCGTTTTGGTATAAAAAAATCTTATTTTGATATAATGGCATGTATAGGTTAACTTGGCCAATTTTGGCATGTAAATAGTTGTTTATAACTTAGCCATTGGAATTGCTAATAATGGTTTGTTTTGGTATATTATTATAAGGTTATATATCATGTTAAACTTATATGTATGTGGTTTGTTTAAAGTGAATTAGGGTAAAATATAAGTCATTACAAGAAGGTAAGTTTGATAATATGAATATGTGATATTATTTCATACATGTTAATGATGTTTTCTTGATTTATGTGACTTGAATTGGTTGGCAAATGTATGCAAATGTTATTGTAGTTTGATGGTTAAATTTGGGTGAGAAATAAGGCTAAGAAATGGTCTTATTTTGTCCACATGGGTAGACACACGAACGTGTGTCTTGACCTTGTGTGACATACGGCCTGGCAGATAGGCATGTGGTTTGGTTGTGTTTCCCCTGCATATTAAATTTGAGAAATAGAATGCCTAGAATTTGGCACATGGGCAGAGACATAGGTGTGTGTTTTAGCAATGTGTTATACACGGCCTAGAACATGGGAGTGTATCTTGGCCGTGTGAAAGATGCACCTAATTTCTAAAAATTATATTGATCACACGGCCTAGCACACGAGCGTGTGGCAGGCCATGTGACACAAGTCAGAGAGTTACACAGTGCTAGACACGACTTGTGGCACAGGTGTGTCCTGTGGTCACACGGGCGTGTGCCTTGACCACACAGACGTGTGTACCCTGCATGTAAAAAAAATTTAAATTTCGCGAAAAATTCTCTGAGATCCCGATTTTGTGTCGACTACTTTCTAATGTTTAAATTGGACCTCGAGGGTCCATTCAAGGGACAATATGATTAGTTTCAGATATGAATAGTAAATGGCATGAGTTATACATAGAATCGCTCAGTAAAATCTAGTAATGCTCGTAACCCTACCAACGAGCGGATACGGGTTCTTCAGGAGGTTCCTCTATTCATGAAAAGGATATACAATCTCGATCATCTTCAAAATGAGAACAAATGAATTTAAGAATAATTATCTATTTGGTATGAGTATGAATGAAATGGAAAGAATAAAAGATTATTTTCCAAAATGAGACATAAAGATGCATTTTGTAACACCCTTTACCTGTATTCAGCGCCAGAACAGGGTACGAGGCATTACCAGACTTATACACCAATAATTAATCAATAGCAAGACTCAACTTTCCATTCGAAATTAAAACTTTTCGTAACATCTCTTAAACATGCCTACTAGGCTCAAATCACATATTAGAAACGGTCTAGGATCAACTCAAACCCCTTTGAAATTCTCTAGAAAATCTTAGAAAAATTTTCATTAAACAGTCCATACGCCCGAGTGGAGGAAGAGGCACACCCGTGCTCCACACCCGTGTGGAATTAATTCTCAATTCGAACCTACAGGGGTTTTCACACGGTCGGGCACACGCCCGTGTCCCTCACACTGCCTCGACCGCCCGTGTCATACCCCGTGTGCAAAAACATTGGCATTCTATTTCTGACGTCATCACCCCATAAATGTCAAACGGCCAAGGCACAGCCCGTGTCTTTTGGCCGTGTGGTGAATTAAATTCCTAATTTCAGGTGCAGACTTCACACGACCTGGGCACATGCCCATGAGGCAGATTGTTGGTCACACACGCCCGTGTGTCTACCCGTGTGGACAAATTCTAAGCTATTTTCCAAGCCATCTTGCAACCCTCACATCCACACATTCATGCAACATCACATATCATTCTCATATCATCATTTATAACACTTAATTTCACATTTGATCCATGATAACCATACTAGCTTCGCATACACAAGAGAGCATTATCACTAGCATAACTATAATCGACATAAGCCATCATCTGTGGCTATATACAATCGATCCTTCAACCGTTTTAGGCCAATACATTTGGCTATATTAACTATGACTTAATTATCAAAAGATAAGATTCCTATACATGCCATATCTCAAGAAGACTTGAGACTTATACCTAAATAACTGTGCGATAGTGTGAAAGCATCTCCGGTGATCTCCAACCCGAGCTAGTTAAGTTAACCTATAAGAGATAGAAAAGGAAAAGGAGTAAGCAATAACGCTTAGTAAGTTCATATGCAAATAATAATCAACTATTAACATTCATTTATTTTACTCAACCACAAGGGTATTATAATGAGATTTACAATTAAGCTCATGGTTACCCACTCAATTATTCATAATGCTTACTCATTCCAAACCTTCACATATCACAAACAAATATCATAAAACATTGTTCACCTTTACTTGCACTTATACCCTGCATTTATCACCACAAAGTCACATGTAATTTCATTTGGTCAAGCTTCTCGATAACACCTTGAAATAATAATAAATACTCGGTGGTTTCGCACAAAGCTCACCATTTAATAATTAATAAGGTGGTATCGCACAAAGCCCACCATTAATACTAAACACGATGGTATCGCACACAACCCATCGATAACAAATAATAAGGTGGTATCGCACACAGCCCACCATTGATATTTTATCAACTTATATTCTCCCTAGAATCTTCACTGACTGTAATAGTCCTGAATTTGAATACTCTTAAAATTTAGCTTTTATCGGTCGACAAACCTATGAACATAACTCAAGCATATCGTGATGTATACTCAGTTGCCAAAACATTTGCTCATGTAATTGCACCTTTTCTTATTCTTGAATGAGCAGACATGCTACTACTGAGCCTCGTACAAAACTTTTGCATAAGTTCTGGATTCATCAATATGCAAATTCTATCTCGAGATAACAATAATAATAGAAATCATACCCAACCTGAATTTTAACATCAGAAGTAAACTCATTCTGGACTCATTTAGGTTACCATCCACTATCACACTTCTGAACTTCTCTGTTCACAAGGAAAAACTTGTTTTAGCATTTAACATCGCTAAATTTAGGATATTATCAACTAAGGTCAATCAAGTAACCAACTCGTATCAATTAAACGAGGGTTTTCCACCCAGATATCTTTACTACATCTGCTTCTCAAAAGGTAACTCAATAACTACACATACTCCTGCAATAGCTCAAACCATCGTCACTATCTTACATTCAAATTTTTCTACAACATTAGATACTTTAACTCATCAGGATTCAGAAAGCACATGACTTTTTCCATAGATCATACTATATCATCGAATTCACAACACAGACATAAAAGTGATCATCTCTAAATTACCAGTCAAATAGTTCTTTTTGATGTAACTTTAACCATCCAAAGATACAAACTATGTAACACCCCAAACTCGACCCATAACACCACGGCTGAATTCAGAATGTTACTAGGAAAAACGTTTGAAAAAAATTTGATTTAAGGGGGAAAACACGTTTTGAGTTTAAAATATTTTTCTTAGTTAATAAAAGATAACTGGTTTACAACGTGTTCGTCGTTTTGAAAGTAGGTTGCCAAGGAGAATGAAATCTTTGAAGGTCGTGTGTAGTTTAAAACATTGTACGTTTGAAAATTTAAGAAAAATCAAGTTGTTAAGAGTATCCGGGTTTAAAACTTTAATTTTTGTCTTTAAGTTGTATATTGTTTCCAAAATCGTTTCCAGTGTTTACTCGGTAGTCAATCTAGCTCAATACATAGTAAAAATCCCCAAATATTTAAAATGGCCTTATTACAATAAAGAAAAATTAACCTTAAAGTAGTTAAGAATCTAAAGTGCATAAATAAATAAAACAACTTCTGCATGGCCACCTCAAATCTACTCCAGCCCAGTCCAAGTATCACGTATTACCTGCATTGTTTTTAGGAAAAAGGGTGAGTCAAATAGACTCAATGTGCAATTATTCCACATGTTTCAACAGATGGGCTTGGCCCAAAACCACACAATCCACATACCACACATGATGATGCAAAATGTTACCCATCCCGGCCTAATATCCAACCACTACACACCCCCGTATCCTGCCACCACACACCAGGGGTTATTAAATTGACCCTCCATCCGCTACATACCTCTTTGGCAGTCATACTGCTCAAAGTCAATATAACATGGCCTAGCCACCGATCACCATGTGACCAAATATAACGTGGCCTAGCCACCGTTCACCATGTGACCAAATATAATGTGGCCTAGCCACCGATCACTATATGACCAAATCTCGATATCCACGATGAAGCACAAAGCTACCATCAACCCACAATGTGGCACATAGCCGACATCAAGCCACGATATGGCACATAGCCAATCATCAATCCACAGTGAGGCTCGAGGCCATCACTAAACCACGTACATAAATGTACACCCTGTCCTTCGTTCAATATATATATATATATATATCCCAACCCCATGCATATGCAACATATTATAATGATATGGCAGGATAATGCATGAACATATTAGGTAGGCATACGACATGCTTACAAGTATCCACGATGAGTCACCACAACTACACCTTAAATAGGGTACTAACACAGTTACCAAATACCCAATTGAGGGTAACAATTCCACCACAACCACTGTACTGGCTATCACACACATAACACATATAATTAATTGACTAACAGGGAAACATCGAATTAACCACACACCTGATAACCCAAAGCACTAGACTCTCGATTTCCCTAACGTCCTCACTTGAAGAGACTATAGTGATCTGCTTGTCTCTTTTCGACGCTGGCCCACACCCTGGTGGCCAATCTCGAACCGTAGAAACTGAACGTTTCTTGAACTTAGGGGTAAGGACAACCCCTTTCTCTCCTTGACTGGTACTTGCATCCATTGAATAGCACTTAATCAAAAGACCCGGTTCAACATTAAATCAAATCTAAATGAGACAAAAACCTACTCCTAATCGAATACTCTTACCGAAATAGAGCCGAATTCTGAAGACTCCTCTTCAACCTTTGTCGAAAACCCCCAACATCAGTCTAATTAGAATCGGCTAAACTGCATAAGGTCAAATGATTTGGCCTTTGGCCGAACCAAAAGTACACCCCCTTACCTTGATCGATCAAATCCCGAAAGCTCTTAGATACCCCTAATGCCAGCTTCCAACAATGGTCACAAAGTCAATACCTTGAACAGATTCGGCCACACCTAAACAAAGTTAGGCATCTAACTTTTGGCAACCAAAAGAAAAAGAAGCAAATCGAAAAGAAGAGAACCCTTACCAACTATTAGATCCGGTTGGAACAGATTTGGCCTAGTGATCAATCTTGAAGAACAAAAATAATTAGAAGAAGAGAAGAAAAGAATATAAACGTAAAGAGAAAAGGAATTGTGAATGGAAGATTAGGCCAAGATTCAAAGAAGTAGAAAGGGTTATTCGGCTTCTAGCCAATGAAAAGAAAAGAGAGGGTTGGGAGAGTTTATGGGGTTTCGGCTATGGTGACAATGGAGTGTGTGTGTTTTGGCTTTGAGAGAGTGAATTGAGAAGAGAAGAAAGAATTGTAAAGAGGAGGAAAGATGCATAATTGGTCACTTACCCTTTTCGGCATTAGACTTAAGAAAAGAAAAGTCAAAAATGAAATTCCCTTGCTGACATTTGCGGTAAAACTAGAGAAAAAAGAAGAGGGAATCAAGAGCTATACATCCAAAGCCAAAAAGGGAACCCACTCTAAGGAATTTTGGCACCCACATATCCCACTACCACCAAACCGAAAATGCCACCCTCCAAAGCCTCATATTCGGCCAACTCCTCCAAATCCCTTCTTTTCCTCCTACTCTTCCTCTCCTCCTTCCATTCAAACAGGTTTGAATGATTCAACCCTCCCACCTTACTCTCCACCACTCATTCGAATATCTTGACCAAGTCTCCCCCAGAGTTTGCTTGCCGTCTAGCACTTCCCTCTCCCTGACGTAAAAATGCAAAATAAAACAAGGCTCCCTTGCAGCTGGTGTGATTCGAACCTCCCTCCCCCTTGACACCCCTTTGTGACGTAACACTCCTTCCTTGCTCCTAGGCGTTACCCTTGCCACTTCACCTCTTCTTTTCTTGTGCCTTAAACTCCACATAAAAACCCTTAAGGCCTATCTTCCCCTAGCTCAAACCCTTAAGGCCTATCTTTCCCTAGCTCCCCCCTAAGGCTCTAAACCAAAAATTTACCTTAGGTCCAAACTTAGCCTCAAGATTTTCTGAAGCCCCCAAACACATACAAATAGCATATAGAGCACACTACCACATAAATATGACTTAAAAATACATGACCCTAAATCTCGGATGTTACAGTTCTACCCCCTTAAAAATAATTTTGGCCTCGAAATTACCTGATCAAAATAAGTGAGGGTATTACTGTCGCATCGCTTCTTCCGGCTCTCACAAAGCTTCTTCTGAACCATGGTTACGCCACAATACTTTAACTAGAGGAACTTATTTCTTTCAAAGCACCCTCACATCTTGCTCCAGAACTTGAATCGGTTCTTCTTCATAGGACAAATCTGGTCTCAACTCAACTTCCTCAACTGGCACTACGTGAGATGGATCCGATCGATAATGATGTAGCATTGACACGTGGAACACATCATGCATCTGCTTCAATTCTGACGACAACTCTAACTGGTAAGCCACCGACCCCACTCGTTTCAAAACCTGATAAGGCCCTATAAACGTGGGACTCAGTTTACCCTTGCGTCCAAATCTCATCACCTTCCTCTATGGCGAAACTTTCAGGAACACACTGTCACCTACGGCAAATTCTATCTCTTTCAGCTTAAAATCGCATAAACTTCTATCATCGGATGCCTTTTCAACGCTGCTCGGATTACCTTAACCTTTTCCTCGATTACGCCACTATCTCTGGACCCAAAACATGACATTCACCTAATTCTGTCCAACACATCAGAGTGCGACACTTTCGTCCATACAACGCTTCATACGGTGCCATCCGAATACTTGCTTGGTAACTGTTGTTGTATGCAAACTCTGCCAAAGGCAAAAATTTCTCCCAACTACCCCTGAAGTTGATAACGCAACCCCTCAACATATCCTCTAACACCTGAATTACCCTTTCGATCGGTACATGCATGCGTGGATGAAATGCCGTGCTAAAGTCCAACCTGGTACCCAAAGCCTGATGCAACGCCCTCCAAAACCTCGACGTAAATCTAGGATCCCTATCCGATATGATCGACACTGGCACTCCATGCAGTCTCACAATTTCTGCTACATACAGCTTCGCTAATCTCTGCAGAGAGTAATCAACCCAAACAGGTATGAAATGCGCGGACTTTGTTAACCAATCCACAATCACCCATACCAAGTCCTTCTTAGTAGGCGTAAGAGGAAGCCCACTAACGAAATCTATTGTGATTCTCTCCCACTTCCATTGCGAAATCTTCACTGGTTGCAGCAACTCCGAAGGTACTTGGTGTTCAGCTTTGACCTGCTGACACATCAAGCACTTCCCCACAAATTTTGCAACTTCTCGCTTCAATCCGATCCACCAAAATTGTTCTCGTAGATCCTTATACAAGTTACTTCCTCCAGGATGCATAGTGTAAGGGCTACTATGCGAATCCCGCAGAATCTTCTGCCTCAATTCCACATCCTTCGGCATATACACCCTACTACGGAAACACAGAACTCTATCACTGTTCACAATGTAGTCCCCTAACTCCCCACTCTGAACTTGCTAAAATCGAGCACTCAAAACCTCATCCACCAACTGTTTCTCTTTTACCTGACTTAACGATGTCGGCTTTACCTGCAGCTCTGCTAACAAACTCCCATCATCATAAAGACTAAGATACGCAAACATCACTCTCAGATCTGATACCACCTTCCGACTTAGTGCATCGGCCACCACATTCGCTTTATCCGGGTGGTACTCAATCGAACAGTCGTAATCCTTTAACAGCTCTACCCACCTTAGTTGCCTCAAGTTTAGCTCCTTCTGAGTCAACAGATACTTCAGGCTCTTGTGGTCCGTGTAGATCACTGACTTCTCTCCATACAGATAATGCCTCCACACTTTCAAAACAAAAACTACTGCTGCCAACTCCAGATCGTGCATCGGGTAGTTGACTTCATGTGATCTCAACTGCCGAGACGCATAAGCAACCACCTTCCCTTCTTGCATCAGTACACAACCTAACCCCGTATGAGAAGCATCACAATATACCACAAAATCTTTCCCCGCCATAGGCTGAATCAAAATTGGAGCTTCTTTCAAAACTCTCTTTAGCTTCTCGAAACTCTCTGCTGCTTATCCGACCATACAATAGGTACCTCATTTCTCAACAACTTAGTCAAAGGTAGCGCTATTGAAGAGAAACCCTCGACAAACCTCCTATAGTACCTTGCCATTGAGAAATCGTAATTTTACGCTCTTTGAATTAGGTGGTTTCCACTCGATCTTGCCTCAACCTTCCGAGGATCCACCCTTATTCCCTTCGCGGATACCACATGACCCAAAAAAGTGACTTCACTCAACCAGAATTCGCACTTGCTAAACTTGGCGTACAACTTCTTTTCCCTTAAAATTCGCAGCGCTAACCGAAGATGTGCATCATGCTCTTCCTCTGACTTGGAATACACCAGGATGTCATCTATGAACACTACGACGAATTGATCCAAGTAAGGTTGGAAAACTCGATTCATCATGTCCATAAACGCAGCCGGTACGTTAGTCAACCCAAATAACATTACCAAGAATTCGTAGTGCCCGTATCAAGTCCAAAACGTCATCTTATGGATATCAGCCTCCTTCACCCTAAGTTGGTGATACCCCGACCTCAAATCTATCTTCGAAAAGACCGCAGCTCCTTTGAGCTGGTCAAACAAGTCGTCTATCCTCGGCGGTAGTACTTTTGTTCTTGATCGTTAACTTATTCAATCAAGGTAATCTATGCACATATGCATAGACCCGTCATTCTTCTTTATGAACAACACTGGTGCTCCCCACGGAGACACACTGGGTCGAATAAACCCGCGATCTAGCAACTCTTGGATTTGGGCTTTCAGCTCAACCAACTCCTTTGGTGCCATTACATGCGGAGTAGCGGACATCGGCCATGCACAGCAATAGGTCGATTCCAAATTCCACCTCCCAATCCAGAGGTGACCCTAGAAGTTCTTTTGGAAAAACATCCACAAACTCTTTTACTGTCCTGACCTCCCCCACAGCTGCTTCCTTAGCATCCAAAGCACTCACAAACATCAAAAAAGCCAAGCACCCCTTCTTCACCATCTTCTTCGCCTTAAGAGCAAACACTACGTTAGACAGGTAGTCTCTCCTCTCACCTATCACTTCAACTTCATAGTTCTCGAGAGTCCTCAATGACATACGCTTAGTAGCACAGTCCAGATTCACATGATACCTTACTAACCAATCCATCCTTAAGATCAAGTCAAATTCCCTGAACGGCAGCTCCATCAAGTCAGTTGGGAACACCACCCCCTGAACCTCTAAAGGCACGTCTCTAAAGAGTTTATCTACTACCACAGTTGCCCTAAATGACTAAATATACCATCTTCCTAGGGATGCCTCGAGTTCACATTCAAGGCTCTAGTCACCATGCTAGCAATGTAAGAGTACGTTGACCCAACATCAATTAAAGCAGTAAAGGGCAACCCATAAATAAGGAACGTACCCGTGATAACATCTGGTGCGTCCCCCTCCTCACGACGTCTGGCTGCATACGCTAACCCTTGCTGCCTTGCATCTGAGCTCCCAGCACCTCTGCCTGGTGCTCCAGGACCTCGGCCAAAACCATTTCCTTCACGGTTCAGACCACGACCTCTCGACATTTGTGGACCACCCCTTCCTGGTTGCATATACCCCTGACCTACAGTCTGAGCCCTATCCACATTCTGAGGACAATTCTTCACTAAGTGACCCTTGGACCCACACCTGAAGCACTCCTTACCCCTTCCCCAGCACTCGCCTACATGAGTTCTCCTACACCGAGCACATGGACGGGCCTGATTCCCAGTATCTGGTATAAAAGCACGAGTAGAATTATCCATCCTAGGCTTTTTTCTGAAAACCCCCCGAAGATCTTGATGTCCCAAAACCCCTCTTATTTCAGCCTCTGTCTCTATCTCTATTCTGCCTTTCAGTTCACTTAACTTCCTCGACGATCTGAGCTTTCTCCACCAAAGTAGCAAAGTCCCTCTCACGCTGAGGAGCTATCAACACCCGCAGTTCATCTCGTAGCCCATCCTCAAATATCACGCATCGCTCATAATTAGTAGCAACAATCCCCTTGGCATACCGACTTAACCTCAGGAATTCTGCCTCATATTCCGCTACTGACTTACCCCCTTGCACCAGATTCAAGAACGCCTTCCTCTGTGCATCCATGTAACTAGCTCTGACGTATTTCCCCTCAAACTTTACCTTAAAGTAACCCCAATCTACTCGGTCCGCTGGAGTACGCTCTCTGACGCTAAGCCACCACTGATAGGCCTTATCTCGCAGTAAAGATACAGCACCTTTCAGCTTTTCCTCCGCAGTGCAATCCAAGTCATCCATGATCCTCTCGACTGCCTTTAACCAATACTCTGCCACATTCGGAGCTACCCCCAAGACACCTCTAAATATCTCAGCTCCATTCGCTCGAAGTCTCTCAGAGACGGACTTCCGGGCCCCAGTACCCATATTCGCTCCCACAACTCTTTCCAAAACTCGCAGCATAGCCTAAGATACTGCGTTATCTCCACCCGTCTGATCTTGAAACTCAGCTTCTACCGCAGGCAGCGTCATTTCATTCCCCGATCCATGACCAGACCCAACTAGTTCTGATACAGCCATTCTGCCCCTACCACGTCCACGCGTATTACGACCTCGTCCCCTAGAACTCATGCCTATCGCTGCGTTTTAATCTGTTTAAGAAATTTATGCATTAACTTCTTGTTCCACTGATTACCCACAAGCAATTTTATGTAAAGACATTTCATAGTAGTTCTTTCGGTCACTCAAAGTTTTTTGTCTCAAGTCTTTCACCCTAATTCAGAGAATCACATTCATTCAACAACACTATCCACTGCATACGTTCACCACTTTGAGCATTTTCGTCCATTCCCAACCCAAGGGTATTTTCGTAATTTATCCTTATAGGGGTATTTTTCATGATTTTCAAAATAATAAGGTATCTTGGTAATTTTGGCAAACAGGGGTGTTTTGGTAATCAATCGAGGGTAGTATGGTAAATTTAAATTTTTTTTTTGAAATTAGGGGTAATTTGATAGTTTTACAAAATCGGGTATTCGATCCCTTTCGAGTTTTAGTTATAGGTTCGACCCGTTAACAAGTTCTCATGGTTAAGGTGAAAAATCACTGCGCACCAGGTAGGATTCCAGAAAAGAAGAGGTGAGTCGCTAAGACTGCTTAAATACCAAGCTCATTCGGAATCCATGCCTAGACATGCGCATGCTTGTTACCACACCTGAACTCTGTGACTTATTCCCGGGTTTGGTGAAATAAGTTAAGTCTTATGAAGTTTATTGTTGGAGTAAGCTAATCCTAAGGTTACTAATATATGATCCCATATCACCCATCATTTCTACATACAAATCACGCAATGGTTTGAAGTACTTACCTGGTGGACATCGGGCCAGAGACGCAGGTGCCATGCCAGAATAAACCTGAATAGCTTGTAGAAATACATGTTTTAGTAAAACCCATCTTTGAAAAATGTTTTGAGCTCAAAAACCCTCAGAGTTGAGTTTTGAACCTGGCTTTGATACCAAACTATAACACCCCAAACCCGGCCCATAACACCACGGCCGAATTCGAAATGTTACTAGGAAAAACGTTTGAAAAAAATTTGATTTAAGGGGGAAAACACGTTTTGAGTTTGAAATATTTTTCTTAGTTAATAAAAGATAACTGGTTTACAAGGTGTTCGTCGTTTTGAAAGTAGGTTGCCAAGGAGAATGAAAACTTTGAAGGTCGTGTGTAGTTTAAAACATTGTACGTTTGAAAATTTAAGAAAAATCGAGTTGTTAAGAGTATCTAGGTTTAAAATTTTAATTTTAGTCTTTAAGTTGTATATTGTTTCCAAAATCGTTTCCAGTGTTTACCCGGTAGTCAATCTAGCTCAATACATAGTAAAAATCCCCAAATATTTAAAATGGCCTTATTACAATAAAGAAAAATTAACCTTAAAGTAGTTAAGAATCTGAAGTGTATAAATAAATAAAACAACTTCTGCATGGCCACCTCGAATCTACTCCAGCCCGGTCCAAGTGTTACATATTACCTACATTGTTTTTAGGAAAAATGGTGAGTCAAACAGACTCAGTGTGCAATTATTCCACATGTTTCAACAGATGGGCTTGGCCGAAAACCACACAATCCACATACCACACATGATGATGCAAAATGTTACCCATCCCGGCCTAATATCCAACCATTACACACCCCCGTTTCCT
Source organism: Gossypium rotundifolium (assembly GCA_025506655.1). Classification (NCBI taxonomy): domain Eukaryota; kingdom Viridiplantae; phylum Streptophyta; class Magnoliopsida; order Malvales; family Malvaceae; genus Gossypium; species Gossypium rotundifolium. The sequence goes on along the minus strand of CP106728.1, from coordinate 58,881,527 downwards.
GCCACCACACACCAGGGGATTATTAAATCGACCCTCCATCTACTACACACCTCTTTGGCAGTCATACTGCTCAAAGTCAATATAACGTGGCCTAGCCACCGATCACCATGTGACCAAATATAACGTCGCCTAGCCACCGATCTCTATGTGACCAAATCTCGATATCCACGATGAAGCATGAAGCTACCATCAACCCACGATGTGGCACATAGTCGACATCAAGCCACGATATGGTACATAGCCAATCATCAATCCATAGTGAGGCTCGAGGCGATCACTAAACCATGTACATAAATGTACACCCTGTCCTTCATTCAATATATATATCCCGACCCCATGCATATGCAACATATTATAATGATATGGCAGGATAATGCATGAACACATTAGGTAGGCATACGACATGCTTACAAGTATCCACAGTAGTCAGCCACAACTACACCTTAAATAGGGTACTAACTCGTTACCAAATACCCAATTGAGGGTAACAATTCCACCACAACCAACTGCATCACTATCACACACATAACACATATAATTAATTGACTAACAGGGAAACAACGAATTAACCACACACCTGATAACCCGAAGCACTAGACTCTCGATTTCCCTAACGTCCTCACTCGAAGAGAATATAGTGATCTGCTTGTCTCTTTCCAACGCTGGCCCACACCCTGTTGGCCAATCCCAAACCGCAGAAACTGAACGTTTTTGAACTTAGGGGTAGGGACAACCCCTTTCTCTCCTTGACTGGTACTTGCATCCATTGAATAGCACTTAATCAAAAGACCTGGTTAAACATTTAATCAAATCTAAACGAGACAAAAACCTACTCTTAATCGAATACTCTTACCGAAATAGATCCAAATTCCGAAGACTCCTCCTCAACCTTTGTCGAAAACCCCCTATATCAGTCTAATTAGAATCGGCTAAACTGCATAGGGTCAAATGATGTGGCCTTTGGCCGAACCAAAAGTACACCCCCTTACCTTGATCGATCAAATCTCAAAAGCTCTTAGATTCCCCTAACGTCGGCTTCCAACAATGGTCACAAAGTCAGTACCTTGAACAGATTCGGCCACACCAAAATAAAGTTAGGCATCTAACTTTCGGCAACCAAAAGAAAAAGAAGCAAATTGAAAAGAAGAGAACCATTACCAACTATTAGATCCGGTTGGAACAGATTCGGCCTAGTGATCAATCTTGAAGAACAAAATGAAATGGAAGAAGAGAAGAAAAGAATATAAACGTAAAGAGAAAAGGAATTGTGAATGGAGGATTAGGCCAAGATTCAAAGAAGTAGAAAGAGTTATTCGGCTTCTAGCCAATGAAAAGAAAAGAGAGGGTTGGGAGAGTTTATGGGGTTTCGGCTATGGTGACAATGGAGTGTGTGTGTTTCGGCTTTGAGAGAGTGAATTGAGAAGAGAAGAAAGAATTGTAAAGAGGAGGAAAGATGCACAATTGGTCACTTACCCCTTTCGGCATTAGACTTAAGAAAAGAAAAGTCAGAAAATGAAATTCCCTTGCTGACACTTGCAGCAAAACTAGAGAAAAAAGAAAAGGGAATCAAGAGCTACACATCCAAAACCAAAAAGGGAACCCACTCTAAGGAATTTCGGCACCTACATATCCCACTACCACCAAACCGAAAATGTCACCCTCCAAAGCCCCATATTCGGCCAACTCCTCCAAATCCCTTCTTTTCCTCCTACTCTCCCTCTCCTCCTTCCATTCAAACAGGTTTGAATGATTCAACCCTCCCACCTTACTCTCCACCACTCATTCGAATATCTTGACCAAGTCTCCCCCAGAGTTTGCTTGCTGTCCAGCACTTCCCTCTCCATGACGCAAAAATGCAAAATAAAACAACGCTCCCTTGCAGCTGGCATGATTCGAACCTCTCTCCCCTTTGACACCCCTTTGTGATGCAACACTCCCTCCTTGCTCCTAGGCGTTACCCTTGCTACTAGGGTTACCCTTGCCACTTCACCACTTCTTTTCTTGTCTCTTAAACTCCATATAAAAACCCTTAATTGAATGTATACATATATATAAATTACCACATGGCCGATCTTATATATGTATAACACTCATACATCCATTTAATACTCTCATGTTTGCAAGTAAACAATATCAACTCAATATCATTTTATTCACATATCCAAAATGCCGAATACACAAACACATTTCTATCAACTTACTTATTCAATAACCATCACATATAACATATACTATGCCAATACATACCTTACGGCCGAATAATCTAATTCATATAAATAAGCTTTAGCTTGTTCAATTGCCATCATAACTCAATCATTCCGTAAGCGTAAGCTCGTATTATAAATCACTGGTATAAAACCTGCTAGGCATAAGCCTGAATCACACACCGGCACTAAGCCTGCTAGACCAAAGGTCTGATATTCATTCACCAGCTATAAGCCTGCTAGGCATAAAGCCCGATAAGTTCACCAACCCAAGGCTTGCTAGGCTCAAAGCCTGAATAGTAATACTTTATAATTTCTCACACAAATCATTTCATATATCGAATCTTTTTTCTCATTTCAAACTTATTGTACGAACATTTAAATAACACATATCATTCAATAATCTATCCGAATCAAATATAACACTTAGCCAAATTTGGCTAATTCATAAATACTTATGATGATTCCAAATTTCAGCATATACTAAATTACGTAATCAATTTACAATGATTATTTGCTTAGAGACTTACCTCGGATATCGTCGGACGATAAAAACCGGCTGTTCGATTATTTTTGCTTTTCCCTGATCCAAGTTCGTTTTCCTTTGTTCTTGATCTAAACATATTCAAATTAAGCTCATTCAAACACATTTACATTCAATTTAGTCCTAAAACATGTAAATAGGTAAATTACCATTTTACCCCTATTATTTCACACTTTTACAATTTAGTCCTATTTGTACAAAACACAAAATACACAAAATTTGTCCACACACTTTAAGGGCCAAATGTTCATAGTATTCATACAAGTGCATGCATTTCATTTATTTCACATTTTAGTCCCTCAAAAATTTATTTTACCAATTTAATCCAAATTACTCCATTTCATCAAAAATTCAAGAACAAAGTATGTTTATCTAGCTCATACCTTTCATTTAACACAAAAAATCATCAAAAAGCTTGACATATCATCAATGGAATATCACACAAACATCATCAATTCACAAAATTAATACATGGGTTTTGTAGTTTTCAAAGCAATGATTGCAAAAACGTAGAAATTATCGAAAACCGATAAAAAACTAACCTTGAATTTAAGCTTGTAATAGCCGAATACTAGCCAAAGTTTTCTTTCTTTTTCTTTTATGGTTGCGGCAATAAATGATAAAAATGAGACCACTTTCTTATGTTTCTTTTATTATATCATAAACATAACTTATAAAATAAATAAAATATAAATTTAACTATTAAAGTAAATGTAATAAACATATAATATAATTGTATAACATTAGTCATTTCCGTCCACTAACCATAAGATTGGCGTAATTGCCACATAAGACCTCACATTTATAAAGCCACATCACATAGGTGTTTTAACAAATAGAAAGCAACTTTCACATTTAATGCAATTAAATCTTTTTGTCAAATTAAACACACAAACGTACAAATTAACTTACGAAAATTTAGCACATGCTTAGTCACATATCAACGACAGAGAAAATAATATTAAAATATTATTCAGATTCGAATTCGTGGTCCCGAAACCACTGTTCCGACTAGGGTGTAAACCAAACTGTTACAACTCTCCCCCCTTAGGGATTTTCGTCCCCAAAAATCTTACCGTTAAACAAAGTCGGATATTGTTGTCTTATTGAATCCTCAGGCTCCCACGTAGCCTCTTCTATTCCATGTCGACTCCATAATACTTTTACTAATGAAATTTTCTTATTTCTCAACTCTTTCACTTCACGAGCTAAGATACGGATCGGTTCCACCTCGTACGTCATATCAGATAGGAATTCAATCCCAGATGGGGAAATCACATGTGACGGATCAGATCAATATCTACGAAGCATCGAAACATGAAATACATTGTGTATCTTTTCTAGTTCAGAGAGCAACTACAATCTATAAGCAACCAGTCCGATACACTCTGTAATTTCATAGGTCCAATGAATCTCGGACTCAACTTGCCTTTACGACCGAATCTGAGTGCTTTCTTCCACGGTAAAACTTTCAAAAATACTCGGTCTCCTATCTGAAATTCAATGTCTTTCCATTTTAAATCTGCATATGACTTTTGACGATCTGACGCAGCTTTCAAACTATCACGGATCACTGCCACTTTCTGTTTAATTTCTTTAATCATATCAACCCCGTGTATCTTGTTTCCACTAAGCTCGGTCCAGTATAATGGTGTACGATACTTTCGACCATACAAAGCTTCGTAAGGTTCCATTTTGACACTAGATTGACAGCTATTATTGTAAGCAAATTCAATCAAAGGTAACTATCGTTCCCAAGTACCATCCAACTCGAGGACGCAACATCTCAACATATCCTCAAGTATCTGAATGGTTCGTTCAGACTGACCATCTGTCTGTGGATGAAAAGCTGTGCTAAAGGGTAGTTTAGTACCTAAAGCATCTTGCAATTTCTTCCAAAATCGTGACATGAATATCGGGTCTCTGTCTAAAACAATAGAAATAGGCACACCATGTAATCTCACAATTTGAGATACGTACAACTCAGCAAGCCTATCTAGCGAATAGTTCATACAAACTGGAACAAAGTGAGCTGATTTGGTTAGTCTATCCACTATAACCTAAATTGCATCTTTCTTGCTCAGTGTCATTGGCAAGCCGGATACAAAATCCATAGTGATTCTGTCCCATTTCCATTCAGGTATCATGATCGACTGAAGTAACCCAGAAGGCACCTGATGTTTGGCCTTTACTTGTTGACAAACTAAGCATTTCGAGACAAATTCAGATATGTCCTATTTCATACCAGGCCACCAATAAAACTGTTTCAGATCGTTATACATTTTCGTGCTACCCGGATGAACAAATAGCCGGCTACTCTGAGCTTCATTCAATATCATTTGAATCAAATCTGAATTCCTCGAAACACATATTCGGTCTTTGAACCTTAAGCAGTCATTCTTATCAACTCTAAATTCTGACTCAACATCGCTTTTACACTAAGCTCATTTTTCCAAAAAATCTTTATCAACTTTTTGAGAGCGCCAATTTGTTGAATAAACAACGGTCTTGTTTTTAATTCAACTACTACCGAACCATCATTAGACATAACCATATGCACATTCAACGCAAGAAGAGTAAATAATGACTTTCGGCTTAAAGCATCCAGAACAACATTAGCTTTTCCTGGATGATAGTCAATCACTAATTTGTAATCTTTCAACAGCTCTAACCATTTGCCTTGTCTCAGGTTCAAATCTCTCTGAGTCATCAAATACTTCAAACTCTTGTGATCTGAATAAATATGAAATTTCTCACCAAACAGATAATGACGCCAAATATTTAACACGAACACAATGGCTGCTAGTTCTAAATCATGTGTCAGGTAATTTCTTTTGTGTGGCTTCAATTGTCTTGAAGCATAGGATACAACTTTGCCTTCCTGCATCAAAACGCAACCCAAACCATTCAAAGATGCATCACTATAAACAACAAATTCTTTACCCGATTCAGGTTGGACTAACACTGGAGCTTCTGTCAAAAGAGCTTTCAACTGATCGAAACTTTTCTGACACTTTTTCGACCATTCAAACTTAACATCTTTCTGTAATAGCTTTGTCAACGGGGTAGCTATCATAGAAAAACCTTTCACCAATCGTCTGTAGTAACCAGCAAGTCCTAGAAAGCTTCGAATGTCGGAAACATTTTTCGGTGGTTTCTAATCGAGTATAGCTGATATTTTATTCGGATCAACCCGAATACCTGATGCTGAAACAACGTGACCCAAAAAATTGACTTCACTTGAAACACCCCAAACCCGGCCCACGAGCCTTGATCGAATCTGGTATGTTCCCCGGTGTAAACCGTTTCAAATTCTTTTGTTACTTTGGAAAAACTTGTGTGATTTGGAAGAAAGATCGTTTTGGGTTGGGCTTGATATGAAAACAAGTTCATTTCATTATTAAAAATCCTTTACTTTAAGTGACAAAACGTTTGGGCTTTGTTTTAAAAATAGATTTACTTAATCTTTTAATAAGTAAAAGTTTGTAAGCTTAATAAATAAAAACAGAATAAAATAATTCTACTAAAGCCTTATTACATCAAATAATTCCCAAAATTTAAATTCAAAATACTTAAAGTAAAATATCCAAATAAAAGAAATTTGAACTTCACATCCCGATCCATCACTGGTCGTCACCTGAAAATCCCACAACGGGGTGAGTCAAACAGACTCAATGTGTAACCAACACTAAGAATTAACATTTCAGGCATGCATTATCATATCACATACATGTTCATATAACAGGTAAAAATAATGATGCAACCCAAACCCAAACCTAGTTAGCCATCCGCTACACTCCCGCACTCAACCTCATACACCGTGGGGACTACTAAGTCAACCCTCCATCCGCTACACACCATCGAAGGCGTCATTGCAATGACGTGCTCATCGCCTCTTATAAAATTCGTGATCTTAGGTCACCACATTCAGATATCGTGGTCTTAGGTCACCACATTCAGATATCGCGGTCTTAGGTCACCGCATTCAGATTTCGTGGTCTTAGGTCACCACATTCACTTCCCCTTTTCATATAACCCATATGCCCCATATCATACATATCATGCATTAACATGCCAAATTCTTATTTCACATTCTTATAATGTCATATGTGTGTCGTAACAAATATTTAACATAATCCTAGTAGGAGTAGGAAATGTACCTGAGTACTTTGTACCATAGTATGGTACCTTAGCCATATTCACATTCTTATAAACATGCACATTTAATTTAAAACATAGCCATGAACATATTAAAACTTAGAGTAGGGTACACACGGTACCTTAGCCATATTCACATTCTTATAAACATGCACATTTAATTTAAAACATAGCCATGAACATTTTAAAACTTAGAGTAGGGTACACACGGTACCTTAGCCATATTCTTACACTTTCATATTAACACATATAATAAATTAAAACCATAAATCTATTGAGATTTAGTGTGGGGTACACACCTGATTCGCTTAACGATTTCACTTGAAATCCCGAATTTCTGATCTTAGATCTTTAACTCCCTACATTCGGCCCATATTAAATATTTAATGAAAAAACTCATTCAGCCATAAAGCCAAATCCTAGTAGGATTTGTGCATTAAAACTTACCTTAATGCCGATTTGCTTATCACTCAAATCCCAAAACTTTGCTATTCTCCTCCTTGTATTCACCAAACATTAAATCATACCACAAAGTTAGTTTCGCTTTTTAAACAATTATGAAAGAGATCTAGTTATCAAAACAGCCTATGGTCAATATATTTAGGCACATACCTATTTATTTTCAAATCCCGAAACTCACCGAATAACTAGGGAACACGTGGCCTATGGTGTACCTTCAGGAAAAGAACTTCTCCTTCCTCGTAATCGGCTGATCCTTAGATTTATTAACTTGTTAGTTTCGGCTATTTTGAATGATTATGAACTAGATCTAAAACACCAAAAATAGGCCTTGGCCGAATATTCCTTACCTTAGATCTTGGATGATTTCTTCCTTATGGTCAACTTATGGACAGATCCCGAAGCCTTCTTTCCAAGTTTCAACTAACACAATAATGGGGTTAGATTTCCTGGTTTCGGTTAATCTTAAAAGAAAAAGGATGAACTGAATGAGATCTTACCCTTACTTGAAGAAATCGACAACACCCTTGTTAAAAGCCCCTTAAAGAATCGGCCTTGATGACTAGATGATAAGGCTTCGACTTTTTGGGATTTAATAGAGAAGTCGGCTAGGGGTTCTCTTGGGGTTCCACAAAAAAAATAAAGAAAAGAAGACTTGAGAATTTTGGAAATGGTGGATTATAGATTCGGCTTAACAAATGAAAGAGAAGAGAAGAGAGGAGAGCACTAAGAAATTCGGCAGATAGAAGAGGAGGAAGAAAAATTGATGAGTAGCCCTATTTTTTTCCCTCTTATAGCCGAAATTACTACTCAGAATCCCTTACTTGGCCACTACTCTTCTATTTTGATTACTTTATCCTTTGAATTATCACTTTATTAAAAGAATTAATCCAACAATTATCTCCTAAAAATAATGATAAATAAATATATTATTTATCTCCTATTTAGACGAAATTTAAAGAGAATAAAACTCTTCCCTTGGGTTCCTTAGTGCTGTCCACTTCCACTTCTTTGTAGCAAAAATAAAACTCCTTTATTTGCTCCCCAAGTGACTCGAACCTAGGCCCAATACCCTTGTATGTGGCGTCACCTACCGGGCCTCAAGTGATATCTTCAGCCACTTTTCCAAGCTTTGTTTGTGTGTCAAATTCCTCCTATTAATTTTCTTAAGGCTACCTTGTTTTAGTTTCCTCTTTACTTAACATTTCTAAATCATTTCCTTACATTTCCGTGTTTCCAAAATGTTCACTTTCCTATTTTAACTTGACATTTCCAAGTTTCCAAAATGTTCACTTTCCTATTTTAACTTGACATTTCCAAGTTTCCAAAAATATTCAAAATACATTCATAACACAATGTTATTTCGTACAATTAAATCGAAAATGCATAGGCCCTTTTCAGGATGTTACATCACTCAACCAGAACTCACATTTACTAAACTTTGCATACAACTTTTTATCTCACAAAGTTTGTAGCACAAGTCTCAGGTACTCAACATGCTCGGTTTCATCTCTAGAGTTGATCAGAATATCATCTATAAATACTACCACAAATCGATCCAAATACTTACTGAAAATCTAATTCATCAGATCCATAAAAATAGCAGGTGCATTAGTGAGTCCGAAAGGCATAACCAAAAACTCATAGTGTCAGTACCTCATTCGAAAAATAGTCTTTGGCACATCAGAATCCCTGACTCACAACTGATAATAACCCGACCTCAAATCTATCTTTGAAAACATTGAAGCCCCTTTCAACTGATCAAATAAGTCGTCAATCCGTGGCAACGGTTTTTATTCTTTATATTCACCTTATTTAACTGTTAGTAATTAATGCACATTCGCATAGTTCTATCTTTCTTTTTCACGAATAAAACTGGAGCACCCCAAGGAGAGAAACTCGGTCGTGCAAAACCTCTATCTGTTAACTCTTGCAACTGTGCTTCCAACTCTTTTAATTCTGTAGGTGCCATCCGATACGGAGCTATCGAAATCGGAGTTGTCCCTGGTACTAATCCAATACCAAACTCTACCTCTCGAATAGGTGGCAAACCTGGTAATTCCTTAGGAAACACATCTGGATACTCGCATACGACTGGAACGGATTCAATCTTCTTTTCAATCACTTTACTATCAAACACATAAGCAAAGTAAGCTTCATACCCTTTTCTCATATATTTCTGAGCTAACATCGAAGATATTACTTCTAGTAACCCATTCAGATCATTAGATTCAATCTGAATAATTTCACCGTTCTGACATCTCAAATCAATGGTCTTTTTTTACAATTAACAACAGCATCATGCAAAGTAAACTAGTCCATTCCTAGAATTATATCAAATTCATTAATAGGCAACAACACCAAATCGACTGGGAAACATGAATCCCAAATCATCAACGGGTAACTTTTACACACTTTGTCAACCAGAACGCACCGACCTAAGGGGTTTGATACTCGAATCACAAACTCAGTAGACTCAACAGGTAGAGTCTTACTGGATACTAATGTTTCACACACATAAGAATGAGTCGAACCAGGATCAATCAATGCAATAGCAGTAGTATCATAAAGAGTAAAAGTACCGATAATAACCTCTAGGGAAGAAGCATCCTCCTGAGTGCGTATAGCATATGCTCTAACAGGTGCGCAAGCCTTTGATCGAACTGCAGTATCCTTTGTCCCTCTCTGACTGCCACTTACATTTTCAAATGTCTGGGTGGTCTGCCTCGTGCTGATACATTGCTCGATCTTGCATTCATAACAGTGTTTTGCTCTGCTAACATCAGGCACTCCCGAATAAAATGATCCATCGATCCACATTTAAAACAGGACTGATCATGCAATCTACAACTCCCAGAATACCATTTCCCACAATGCTTGCACCCAACCCAGTTCTGCTGAACATTACCAACGCTAGCCATTGAAGTAGCTCGGGAACCCGCAGGAGGTCAATCTCGGTCTCGTCTAGAAAAGTCTGAAGTAGCTTTATGTCGACTGAGTTCATCTTTAAACTTCTTTGATACTGAAGGAAAAGTCTTACTCGATGATCTTTTACGGATGTCTCTAGCTTCAAATTCAGCTTTTCTTTCTCTTTTCTAAGCTCTTCGGCTTTACAAGCTCGTTCAACAAGTACCACGAACTCTTTAATCTCAAGTATGCCAACCAGCAACTTAATGTCTTCATTCAAACCGTCTTCGAATCTTTTACACATGATGGCTTCGTTTGAAACACATTCACAAGCATATCGGCTTAATCTCACAAATTTCTGTTCATATTCAGTCACGGTCATACGACCCTGTTTCAATTCCAGAAATTCTTTACTTTTTGGTCTATGAATCTCTGACTGATATATTTCTTACGAAACTCAATCTGGAAAAATTCTCAGGTCACTTTCTCTTTCGGAACCACTGATACTAGTGTATTCTACCAGTGATATGCAGTGTCCCGTAATAAAGATATAGCACATTTTAGGCATTCATCAGGAGTACACGATAGCTCGTCGAACACACGGATAGTATTATCAAGCCACAGCTTAGCTCGTTCCGTATCATCGTCATTAGCTTTAAACTCTTCAGCCCCGTGTTTCCTAATTTTATCTGCAGGAGGCTTGTTAAATCTCATCGGATCTATCATCGGAGGTGCTAAAGGTATCGGAGGTGGATTATTCAGGGATGGAGGTTGTTGCACAGCCGGATTAGTTTGAATATATTGAGTAAACCATTCATTCATCATCTGGTAGAAGGCTTGCTTGGCCTCCCCCTCATGGCTACTCGAAATAGGTCAAGAGTCTACCGGTGCTGACTCATGTGCGGGATCAGGCGCTACGCTCTTGACATCATCAGCTACGGCTCTGTCGGGATCCATTTACTATATAAAAACACAATTCAGATGTCAAAAGTCATCACACTATTGCATTATAATTTAAGGCATGTATGGCTAGACTCACACGTGCTACGGTAGTCCTAGAATCAACTAAATTGTAAGCTCTAATACCAATAAAATGTAACACCCCTTACCCGAGACCGTTGCCGGAGTCGAGTATGAGGCATTACTAGACTTGACTACTAATTCGGGGCATAAAAGTTAAAATTGTCCAACTGCGTCATGTTGACTAAATTGACAATAACTTGAGTTAAAAAACTCAAAATTTAGATCCATAAATTTTCCTTGAAACTAGACTCATATATATTCTTACCAAAATTTTTCCATAATTTTTCATTTGGCCAATTAGTACAGTTTATTCATCAAAGTTTCCTCAATTTCACTGTTTGATGGTTCTGACCTATCTTTACAAAAACTCAGTTATCTCATTATACAGAATTTCAATAATATTCTTGTTCATTCCAATAAAAAATAGACTCATTAAGGATTCTAAGAATATAAACTATGCTCCATGATTATTTTTGTACAATTTTTAACAACTTTTTCAAGAAAGAACAGGAATTATGAAGTCATTCGAACCGGTCTCACTAAAATTTAAATATCTCATCATATAAAATTCCTTTGCCTACTCTGTTTCTTTTATATGAAAATAGACATAATAAGATTTAATTATATATCTTATTCACTCTCTAATTCCATTTCTCCTATTTTTGTGATTTTTCAAAATCACATTACTGCTGTAACCAAAAACTATTTCATTTAATCTCCATACATTAATCATACTTATACACAAAAGTATAGCCATTTTTGCATGGCTTATATACATTAACAAAATATCATCCAAATATTAAGCTATCCTATACATGTCTTAAGTTCAAAATATATAATTTAAAGGTACCAAAATAAGTCGATAGTGTGGATGACTTTAGTGATGATCCCCTGAGCTCGAAGCTTGAGACAAAATCTATAAAACAGAATAACAAACACACAGAGTAAGCTAATTTAGCTTAGTAAGTCTTAAGCAACCTTAACAAATCAGTTGGATAATCAATCATAGTAAACCAAATAAGTTGTAACATTTATTTAATAACATAACACATATAAATTATTATAGCCGAATGCTTATATCCTTTCATAGCCAAAACATTTATCAATATCTACTTTAATTGTAAGAGTAATCAAAGGCACCTCAATTAATATATATATATATATATATATATATATCCATATACAACCAAATAACAACTTCCATGAACATATAAAGTAATCCCACATAATCGAATGTATACATATATATAAATTACCACATGGCCGATCTTATATATGCATAACACTCATACATCCATTTAATACTCTCATGTTTGCAAGTAAACAATATCATTTTATTCACATATCCAAAATGCCGAATACACAAACACATTTCTATCAACTTACTTATTCAATAAGCATCACATATGACATATACTTATGCCAATACATACCTTACGGCCGAATAATCTAATTCATATAAATAAGCTTTAGCTTGTTCAATTGCCATCATAACTCAATCATTCCATAAGCGTAAGCTCGTACTATAAATCACCGGTACAAAACCTGCTAGGCATAAGCTTGAATCACACACCGGCACTAAGCCTGCTAGACCAGAGGTCTGATATTCATTCACCGGCTATAAGCCTGCTAGGCATAAAGCCCAATAAGTTCACCAGCCCAAGGCTTGTTAGGCTCAAAGCCTGAATAGTAATACTTTATAATTTCTCACACAAATCATTTCATATATCGAATCTTTTTTCTCATTTCAAACTTATTGTACGAACATTTAAATAACACATAGCATTCAATAATCTATCCGAATCAAATATAACACTTAGCCAAATTCGGCTAATTCATAAATATTTATGATGATTCCAAATTTCAGCATATACTAAATTACGTAATCAATTTACGATGATTATTTGCTTAGAGACTTACCTCAGATATCGTCGGACAATAAAAATTGGCTATTCGATTATTTTTGCTTTTCCCTGATCCAAGTCCGTTTTCCTTTGTTCCTGATCTAAACATATTCAAATTAAGCTCATTCAAACACATTTACATTCAATTTAGTCCTAAAACACATAAATGGGTAAATTACCATTTTACCCCTATTATTTCACACTTTTACAATTTAGTCCTATTTGCACAAAACACAAAATATACAAAATTTGTCCACACACTTTAAGGGCCGAATGTTCATAGTATCCATACAAGTGCATGCATTTCATTTATTTCACATTTTAGTCCCTCAAAAATTTATTTTACCAATTTAATCCAAATTACTCCATTTCATCAAAAATTCAAGAACAAAGAATGTTTATCTAGCTCATATCTTTCATTTAACACAAAAAATCATCAAAAAGCTTGACATATCATCAATGGAATATCACACAAACATCATCAATTCACAAAATTAATACATGGGTTTTGTAGTTTTCAAAGCAATGATTGCAAAAACGTAGAAATTATCGAAAACCGATAAAAAACTAACCTTGAATTTAAGCTTGTAATAGCCGAATACTAGCCAAAGTTTTCTTTCTTTTTCTTTTATGGTTTCGACAATAAATGATAAAAATGAGACCACTTTCTTATGTTCCTTTTATTATATCATAAACATAACTTATAAAATAAATAAAATATAACTTTAACTATTAAAGTAAATGTAATAAACATATAATATAATTGTATAACATTAGTCATTGCCGTCCACTAACCAAAAGATTGGCTTAATTGCCACATAAGACCTCACATTTATAAAGCCACATCGCATAGGTGTTTTAACAAATAGCAAGCAACTTTCACATTTAATGCAATTAAATCCTTTTGTTAAATTAAACACACAAACGTACAAATTAACTTACGGAAATTTAGCACATGCTTAGTCACATATCAACGGCAGAGAAAATAATATTAAAATATTATTCAGATTCGAATTCGTGGTCCCGAAACCACTTTTCGACTAGGGTGTAAACTAGATGTTACAATTCCATTTTGTTCAATAGCGCATCACTGAAAATCATAAATTCCTTTCTCGATTCAAACTGAACTCAAAACTAGAACTTTCGGTTAATAATACCTTCAATGGCTTTCAACTTCACTAACGTGCAACAGACCATTCAAACTTTCATAAATGTGATAACTTTTCGATCAGAACAACTTCAACTTGTAATTAACATCATTCAATTAGAATATTTCAATAGGCATATCTCTGTATTATGCTTTCTACGATCTAATTTCCTCATTCAAACTATCCATCATCATACTCTGGAATACACAGAATTTATTCTCTTTGTTGAAGCATACTTAAAATATATATATAACTCGAATCATATTTCAACAAATCAATTACTTAAATAAAAGCAACTGAGTTAGCTTCAACTATCGAATAATAACATATCAATATACTCTTTTCTTCATACTGAGGATGCAGTTCAAACACACAATCTCTTTAAATTCTCTTATTATGCTAACCAAAAACCTTTACTATCGCCTTAGCTTAGAGTAACAAGGATATCTCAATTGAATGCATTGACTTTAATTGACTTACCTGAAGGATCCATCGTACAACTTGGAACTTACGATTTCACCACTTATACCCCTGTCATTATTAACTTCTTATACAAAAATTAGTGGTATCCAAATACTAGAATCATCACTTTTCTATGATTGAACTAAAAGCATAACCATAGTAAACATAGCTATCACATGCTGAAGAACACACTTTAAGGATAAACCATGATCAGTAGAAACACAAGAATAGTTCCACATAATTTTTTTTAACCACCGAGTTTACTCCAACATACCAAAGTAGAATTCCAAAGAGACAAGAAATGCAGATCATGAACCAACCAAATCGACAGCAACTAGCATTTTCACACGATCATAATTTCATAAAAATGAACAACCATGTACCCTTGAAGGGGAATAAATATCTATACAGAATACTCAAAGAGATCATTACAATCTATTCGACCATGATTGTCATCCTCAAACACTTTTATATTTCGAATATTGTTTCTTTGACTATTTTCGTCATCATATTCCCTTTATTATTCCATATTACTAATGAACATCGATTTGGGAAGATTTCGGTAAATACATACTTTAGACTTCATACTCGATTGAGTCGAATTGCTGAGGCTAGTTCTTTCCTTATCCTTGACATTGCATAATCTGTATAATCTTTAAAACATTTTGATATTCTTCCAAACTATTTTCACTTTCCAACTACTTTCATCTCTGTATGCATTACTAATCGTTTCACTACCAAACTCTTTATTTTCACACTTATGGACTTATTCATCTCGACTCTCATAAAAATCTCGTTATAAATCAACACTGGTAAGGGGGTGAGGTCGTAAGCCTCTAACTTGACTCTCAAACTTACACACATATACCTTAGCATTCATCATTAATGAAACATCATCGTAATCATACAACTCACTCCAAGCGAATTTTCACACTTATTCAGATTACAAATGTTTTCTTTCATCCATAATTTTGAACAGTGATTTTACTTACTCAAGTTCCACATTAATATCTAATTAATACCCAACATCTAACTCTAATTTCCCTTACTACCACTTGTCAATTTAGAGAACGTCTTACGGGTCTAAGTACGTCATTTACTTGATTGCCATAGTCCAACTATGGTCTTACTCATATCACAATATCATAGCTCAACTATAACCTTACATGTTGTCACGATGCCATAGTCCCACTATGGTCTTACACGAAATCTCATATCGATACCAATGCCATATCTAAGATATGGTCTTACATGGAAACACATGTCGATGCCGATGCCATATCCCAGATATGGTCTTACACGATCTCATACCGAAGCCAGGTCCAGACGTGGTCTTACACAGAATCACTATTCGATACCGATGCCATATCCTAGATATGGTCTTAACAGGATCATGTATCGATGCCAATGCCATGTCCTAAACATGGTCTTATATAGGATCACAGGTACTGCCATGGTCCAATCATGGTCTTATTCGTCAATTCATTACTGGACGATTGTACTCATCTCCTGCGTTCTACTAATTTGACCTTCCAATTCAACTCACATGCTATTATAATATTCATGGCATCATAACAGAGTCATAAAAAAAAAACATTGTATATTCTCTAATTTAACAGTTAAACATGTGATTCAACTATGTAGGCATACTGATTGTACATTATTCAAACAAATGTACATACACACAAATCTCGTTCATTGGGTAAGTTTACTCATCATATTCACTTAATCAAATACGTTGGGCACATAGTATCGTATGCATGTCGAACCAACATGGATGAGCTTATCACCATATAACTTTCATTTCGTTCCATGTTTTCACATTTCTCAACTTATGATTGTCTCATTTCATCCTTTACCACCCACATGTCATGAACTTCTATTCATACCTTTCTGAATTTCGTCACATCATAAGCACATTTCAATTATCTGATTATCATTTTCAATATTATTGAAAATAGCTCAGTTGGGAATCATCTCTGTCTTAACAAAATAATTTCGTTAGAGCCGGGAGATATCACACTATCATGAGTAGTAATATGGCATGTATAGCTAAACTCTCATATGCCAGGTTAGTCCGAGAATAGAGTAAACCATAGCTCTGATACCACTAAATGTAACACCCCTTACCCATATTCAATGCTGGAACAAGGTACGAGGCATTACCCGACTTATACACCAAAAATTAATCAATAGCAAGACTCAACTTTCCACTCAAAATTAAAACTTTTCATAACTTCTCTTAAACAAGCCTACTAGGCTCAAATCACAGATTAGAAACAGTCCGGGATCAACTCGAACCCTTTGAAACTCTCTAGAAAATCTTAGAAAACTTTTCACTAAATAGCCCACACGCCCGTGTGGAGGAAGGGGCACGCCTGTGTGACATATCACACGCCCGTGCTCCACACCCGTGTGGAATTAATTCTCAATTCGAACCTACAATGGTTTTCACATGGCCAGACACATGCCCGTGTCCCTCACAAAGCCTCGACACTCTCGTGTTGTAGCTCGTGTGCCAAAACGTTAGCATTATGTTTCTAACGTCATCACCCCACAAATGTCACATGGCCAAGGCACACACCCGTGTCCTTCAGCTGTGTGGCGAATTAAATTCCTAATTTCAAGTGCAGACTTCACACGACCTGGGCACACGCCCATAAGGTAGACTGTGGGTCACACACGCCAATGTGTCTACCCATATGGACAAATTCTAGGCTATTTTCCAAGCCATCTTGCTACCTTCACATCCATACATTCATGCAACATCACATATCATTCTCATATCATCATTTATAACACTTAATTTCACATTTGATCCATGATAACCATACCAGCTTCACATACACAAGAGAGCGTTATCACTAGCATAACTATAATCGACATAAGCCATCATCCGTGGTTATACACAATTGATCCTTTAACCGTTTTAGGCCAACACATTTGGCTACATTAACTATGACTTAATTAATCAAAAGATAAGATTCCTATACATGCCATATCTCAAGAAGACTTGAAAATTATACCCAAATGACTATGCGATAGTGTGAAAGCATCTCCGGTGATCTCCAACCTGAGCTAGTTAAGTTAACCTATAAGAGATAGGAAAGGAAAAGGAGTAAGCAATAATGCTTAGTAAGTTCATATGCAAATAGTAATCAACTATTGACATTCATTTATTTTACTCAACTATAAGGTATTATAATGAGATTTATAATTAAGCTCATGGTTACCCACTTAATCATTCATAATGGTTACTCATTCCAAACCTTCACATATCACAAACACATATCATAAAACATTGTTCACCTTTACTTGCACTTATACCCTGCATTTATCACCACAAAGTCACATGTAATTTCATTTAGTAGAGCTTCTCGATAACACCTCAGAATAATAATAAATACTCGGTGGTTTCGCACAAATCCCACCAAAAAGGTAAAAATGGACTTATTCGTGAATTTCTTTCTTTTCCCCCGCTCTAGGTCTGAATCTCGTTTTCTTTGATCTATAACAATAAATTTCACTCATTCAATCACCACACTAATCAATACATTTTAAAATTTCTACTTTAGCAAAATTACTATTTTGCCCTTAGACTTTAGTAAAATTATGATTTTGCCCTTAAGATCGTATATCGATTTTAACCAAGTTTCCTTATTAATCAAGCCTAGCCGATTCATATTCCCTCTTATAGCAACCCAAGATTTCAAATTTTACACACATTTTCCACCTATTTCACAACCTTTACAAAAAGGCCCCTTTAGGTGTTTTCATGGAAACACCCTTCACAAAAGTTGTGTATTTAACAATTAAGACTTATTTTCTTCCATAAAATTTTAGCAAACAACATAATTGCTCTCACGAAAAAACCCTATACTCTTAACCATTTTGTAAAATAGTCCCCCCATTAGCTAACTTAAGCTTTAGGGGTTCCAAAAGTACAAAAAATTTCAAGAAAGGCCACCAAAATCACTTACTTGTAAGGAGGAAAGCTTGGCTGAAATTTTTGAGTTCTCAACCCCCATTTTGCTGCTAATTTTTTTATGGAGAAGATGGAAAGAAAGATAGTATTTTTCTTTTCTTTATTTTAAAGATGGTATTTTTCTTTTCTTTATTTTATGATAAAAATTAATTTTTTTATCACCAAATTTCCACCTAACCAAATGACAAAGTCCTTTCTTTGTCCCCCTATGGCCGGCCATCACTTCCCCATGGCCTCATAGCACATTAAGGACCTCCAATTTAATATTCTATGGCTATTTGGCACCTCTAGAAAATAAAATAGAACTTTCACACTTTATACGATTTAGTCCTTTTTTGCGATTAAGCGTGAAATTGCTAAAATTAAAGCACCAAAATTTTCATGCACCTTTATAATCATGTTATAACTCATAAAGTAACATTAAAATAATTTTATCTGACCCCGGGTTAGTGGTCTCGAGACCACTATTCTGACTAGCCCCTAAATCAGGCTGTTACACATTTTATTGAAATAAAAACAATGGACATATGCCTTTTTCACAAAAGGATTCTTATTGCTCCCAGGCTTGAAGAAATAAGTGTGTTTTGAACATTACTCTAAATTTGTTCTAAAAATTACAAGGATCTCTTCCGCAGTCCAATTGTTCAGAACACTTCCAGGAATATAAGGGCAAATACCTATTAGCTTTTCTTCTCCAATTCCTTCTTCGGATATGGCATTGATGCTCAAGTTTCCCAACATTTCATTCGGCTTTCTTTTTCTGCCATTCTTTGTTCAAGATAAATGATTTCTCTTGACACAAACGTTTTGTATATATGGGGAAAGGTCATCGGTACCCATTTGACCTTTTCCCTACTCAGTCATACTCTTCTTCTCTCATGTCTCTTCTCCATCTCCTTCTTTTTTTGCCTCGCATCTGGCCTGTACCCTAAGCCAAAGAGGTCTTATTTTTCCATTAGCATGGGTGCCTCGACCCTTCCTTGTAGGTATTTTTTTAGTCCCTTCCCAGGTAAGGCTCCTTTCCCAACTGTTAACCACAGGCCCATTCTCGTAGTTTTGGATATTTTGGGCACTGGGATCTTACTTCCTTCAACAATGAAAGTTACATTAACAAATTCTAGTTACCAAAAGGAACATTCTATTGCCTCTTCATCCACTCCTATGTATGGTGCGTTACTAGTTACGGATGCGACGATATCCTTTTCAAAGTTTATTGTCACCAGTCGACCCTTCTTTACCAACTTCAATTTTTGGTGTAGTGACAATGGCACTGCCCCAGCCGAGTGAATCCAAGGTCTACCCAACAAACAAGTATAAGAGGACTTGATATCTATCACCAAAAAGTCTACCTCATATGTGTTCAGACCAACTAGGAGAGGTATTTCAATCCTTCCCATCACCCTCTTTTCTGTACCATCAAATTCTCACACTATATTTTGACATATCTTCATATGAGAGCTATCCACTGGTAATCCGTTCAATGTGGATAGAGGTAAAATGTTCAATGCAGATCCATTTTCGATTAACACCCCTGGCAATGGATATCCTTTACAGTGGGTAGTGATATGTAGGGCCTTCGTGGATCCCATGCCCCCCGGAGGTATTCCATCATCATTGAAAAAGATGAAATTTTTTGCACTTATATTGTTAACCAGGCGTTCTAGCTTGTTCACAGAGATATCATTAGCAACGTAAGTTTCATTCAGCACTTTCATTAACACGCTACGATGTGTCTTTGAGCTCAAGAGCAAAGCTAGTACTGATATGCGAGCTGGTTATTTGTGTAGCTGTTCTACAACACTATACTAGCTATGCTTAAAAAACTTCAAGAACTCTTTAGCCTCATTTTCAGTTATCGGCTCATTAACAGATGATTCAAGTCTAGCCATTTTTTCTTTCTCATGTTCAACTACCAGGGTTTTTCCTTTAACAGGCTCAATTTTTGCATCTATAGGGTCATAGTGCCTCCTACTATGCATGTAGAAATCAATATCCTGGCCCTCTTCTGAAGTGCTAACCGAGTTCTCCTCTCTAGGGATCATCACGTTGCAGTCATAATTCCATGAAACCTTTTGCTGTCCTTGTAGGAAAAAGCTACGAGTTTCTGAATTATGACTCTCGACGCAGCTTGTGTCCCCGCTTCATTATTTCTTGGCCGTAAAATAATCACCACTAGCTGATTGACCTTGTGGACCTTCTCCATTGATCCTTCCTTTGAGGCGTAGATGTCTCCTCCTTCCGAGTCTTTGACATCTTCAAATAATTCCAGCTCATTGTTATCCATTAGAATTTGCACCAAAGCTTTGAATTCAGTGCACTTTTGGATCTCATAACCTT
The DNA here is from genome assembly GCA_025506655.1 of Gossypium rotundifolium. Lineage (NCBI taxonomy): Eukaryota > Viridiplantae > Streptophyta > Magnoliopsida > Malvales > Malvaceae > Gossypium > Gossypium rotundifolium. The sequence goes on along the minus strand of CP106728.1, from coordinate 58,860,396 downwards.
CTTCAGTGTGGAACTCACAATAGCTTATCATCCTTTTAGGTATCTCCTCTGAATATTGAACGATTAATCCCCCATCTATCATTTTTTTCCCAACCCATTTTAGTGGGATTTTTACTTCTGCCACATCAGTTTTGGCCATCTTTCCTCGAATCTCAATGTAACACCCCATACCCGAGTCCGAGGCCTAGACCAAAATGAGACATTATTATACTAGAACTTGCTTAATCATGGAATTACGGGCCATAAAATTTTGTTCCCAATTAAGAACCTTTCTCTCTCAAACAATTCATACATCTCATGAGCCTATGAGGCCTTAAACTCATGTTCGAAAACTTTCGAACTTAATCGAAAAACCTTTCTTGGAAGCAGGGGTCACACGCCCATGTGGATTGGGGCACGCCCGTGTACCCCTAGACACGCCCATGTCCTCCAACCGTGGGGAGTTACTGACTATACTCACACGGCCTTGACACGCTCGTGTCTTCTACCCGTGTGGAGTTACTGACTATACTCATACGACCTTGACACGCCCATGTCTTCTACCCGTATGGAGTTACTAACTATACTCACACGGCCTTGACACGCCCGTGTCATCCATCTGTGTACTACACACGGCCCAAACGAACGGCCGTGGGATTCACCCATGGTCTATTCTGACTTAAAATACAAAGGTATAGGGTGCACACTACCGCACTGCCCGTGTATCCATTCGTGTGGGCACTTAGAGGCTATTTACCAAGCCAAATGCCACCTTGAAATCAAGATCAAATTCATGCTCGATTCAATACATTTCATACCTCATCACATAACTACACATAACATCGATATTACTCTTGAATTAAAGATGTTTAATCATAAAAGAAATAAAGTCTTCATCCCATATGTCGTAACCATTTTTTGGATAAAACAGTAAATGATGTGGTCGACTCGGGTTTTTTTAAAATAAAAAGAAGGGAGTCGCCACCGATCTTTATTGATGAGGTGTGATCGGGCCACCTCGTAAAATAGTTATTTTTAATAAACAGTTAGATTTATCAAAATAATAATTTTGGTCTACGAGATCCAGAAAATGAGTTCGGGAGTCGGTTACGCACGAGGAAGGGTTAGCACCCTCGATACGCCCAAAATTGATACCAAATTGATTGATCAATATCCTAATGTTGAAAACTTTGAAATGATTCGAAAATAGATACTTTTGATTTCCAAAACTTGAAGGGATCGAAAGGGACGTTAAGACTCTATTATTTTCGAAGAGATAAAGCATCATGTCCAGTAAGTTAGGGCGCGATACTTTAGACTCTCGAAACTGAGCTCGCCTTTTTAATACTTAGTTTTATATTTGAAGAGGATCTCCCATTATTTGCCAAACGAGAGATCAAAACCCAGTAAGTTAGGGCTTGTTTTCTCGAAAATCTAAATTAGGGATATTGCCTCCATTATAGGAAAAAGAAACTTATCTCGAAGTATCTAGATGTCGAGTCCAGTAAGTTAGGGCGCGACATTTCGAATTTCCGGGAACAAGTATTTTATTTAAAACTTGTATTGCGACTTTAAGAAAAGGTATTTCATTATTAAGATTGAACAAGAAAAATCGGAACCCAGTAAGTTAGGGCACGATTTTCTCAAACCCTTAATACAAATTATTTGAAAACTTGATGCATTGGGTAAACCGATGTGACAAATAATAAAGGGAAAATTCGGTGTTATGCGAGAAAAGAAATAATAGTAATATTGATGAATTAATGACGATAAATAGACATAAATAATAATGATAATACTAATAATAATAGTAAGTGTATACAAGTGATAATACGTAAATAAGAGCAATAGAAATAGTAATAAAATAGCCATAATAATAATAATGATAGTAAAAGAGGTAAATAATAATAATAATAATAATAATAATAATAATAATAATAATAATAATATGATAATAGTAGCAATCGATAAACAAAACGATAAAGAAAAGGTATATATACGATACTGAATAATAAATAATAAGGATAATAATAAGGTAGTAAAATAATAATAATAGTAGTACTAATGATGTGAAAATGATAATAATGGAATAATAATAGAAATAATAATAATAATAATAATAATAATATAGTAAATATAATAATAATAAAATAGAATATTAAATAATGGTAATAATAACAAAAATTGCAAAATAATTAAAAAAGGGCTAAATTGCATTAAAAATGGAAGTTTTGGGTCAAATCGTAAATAAAATAGAGGTTCAGGGGCTAGAAAAACACGCGCATAAATGAAGGGGGCAAAGAGGCAATTTTCCCCCAGTGAATAAAACGCAGCGTTTGAGGGAGGGACGGAATCGCAAACCGCGTAAAATTTCTGGGCCAATATCGCAATAAATAAAAATTTAATTTTAAATACTGAAAATGCGAAAAGACCAAAAGGGAAATTTTCCCTTTGGCTTAAAAAACACGCGGATCCTATCTGGAGCGGGTCGGGTTCGGGTCGGACCAGGTGAAACAACGTCGTTTTGGGGTTAAAGGTCAGCCCCCAAAACGACGTCGTTTCAGGGGGTTATATAAGGCCCAAAACCCTGAAAAAAATTCATTTTGTGCTGAGTTTAAAAAAAAATTCTTTTCTCTTTTTTTCTCTGCAGAGCCTGAGGGTGGTGCGATTTTTGGCCTGTCTAGTCGCCGTCCTCCGTCGTCTTGCGTTGCGTCACCGCCATCAGACTGCCGGGTAAAATTTCATAAAGGTATATTTTTTCCCTTTTTTTTACATTTTATAGTTCACAAGTTTATATATATATATTTTTGTATACTTGCACGAATAAAAGGATTTGTAGTAAAAAATAAAAATTTAAAAGTAAAAAAAATCACCTTTTCGGTCTCTGTTTCGGTGTTTAAATATCTATCCTTTGGTGTTCGGATCTCGTTGGTTTTATGTTTGCCTCTGTTTTTGTATTTGCAGATCTGTTTTTTGCGTTTGAATCTCTGTTTTTATTATTGATCGAAAAAAAAGGAACCCCCTAACACTGGTTTAAATCGGCTTATATAGCCATTTTTTGCTACTTTCTGTCTATTCTCTTTTAATGTTTGCAGGTCAGAGGCGGTGGAAGGGCGGTGGACAAGACCGTGGTGGCAGAGGGACGGCGTCAGAAAGTCAGGGCAAGTGGCCCTAGGTTGCGGTGCCACTTGCATTAGGGTTTTTGTTTTTCTTTTCTGTTTGTTTTCTTTTTGGGGGGGCTAATTAGGTTTTGGGCTAGGGTTGGTTTTAGGTTTAGGCCGGGAAAAATTGGGCTTACAATAGCAGCCCCTCTTTGCTCATTGTCGTGTAACGGTAATAGAGCAAAGACATAAGAAAGACCAATTTTGCCCGGTCTCGCTCTGTTTTAGCTTCTTTGGTGCACTTTTCTTCAGGTAACCTCATTTCGATCCACCGCATCTTGTCGTTTCGATCCACTCCACCGTTGCTTCAGTGAGATAGGACCTGTAACTTCAATTTGCTCCCCTGCAATCTTAGGGAGATAGGCTTAACTGTCCTCTATCTGCTCTGCTGCAACTTTAGGGGGATAAGACTTGCAACTTCAACCCGCTCCACTGCAACTTTAGGGAGATAAGGTTTGTTTTGAATCTACTCTTGCAACTTCAAGGAGACAAGATCTGCCATCTTCAATCTGCTTCCTGTTATTCTCAATCTGATCCCTGTGAACTAAGGGATCACCAGACTGATGTCTTCAATTTGCTTCCTGCAACTTCAGGAATGTCAAATCTGCTATCTTCAATCTGATTCCTGTTATTTTCAATCTGATCCCTGAGAACTAGGGCATTACCAGACTGATGTCTTCGATTTGCTTCCTGCAACTTCAGGAATGTCAAATCTACTATCTTCAACCTGATCCCTACAAACTCAGGGATCACCAGACTGAATCTTCGATCTGCTTCTTGCAACTTCAGGAAGGTCAAATCTGCTATCTTCAATCTGATCCCTGCAAACTCGGGGATCACCAGACTGAATCTTCGATCTTCTTCCTGCAACTTCAGGAAGGTCAAATCTTCTATCTTCAATCTGATCCCTACAAACTCGGGGATCACCAGAGTGAATCTTCAATCTGCTTCCTGCAACTTCAGGAAGGTCAAATCTGCAATCTTCAATCTGATCCCTGTAAACTCAAGGACCACCAGACTGATATCTTCGATCTGCTTCCTGCAGCTTTAGGAAGGTCAAATCTACTATCTTCAATCTGATCCCTGCAAACTCAAGGACCACCAGACTGATATCTTCGATCTGCTTCCTGTAACTTTAGGAAGGTCAAATATGCTATCTTCAATCTGATCCCTACAAACTCAAGGACCACCAGACTGATATCTTCGATCTGCTTCCTGCAACTTCAGGGAGACAAGATCTTCCATTCCCTCATCTGTCCCTATAGTGTCCTTTTAAGGATATAACCTGCAGAATGAGTACATGCTCAAGCCTAATGATTAGGATGCCATGATTGGAATAAGTCAAAATGTTATGAGTATGATTCCTATTCAATGTGTTATCACTCATTTATCTATCAAGGTTTTATCTTCGTTTCCTTTCCAGTAACCGTTTTCGCATGAATGACTTGCCCCTGTGGAAATTTCAAAGCCCATTTTAGGCCTCAAAACACGGGCCTGCCTTGACTTCTAGCTGTCTTCCCTGGGAGTCACAACTCCTACTTGAAGAATACCCAACTTGGTTCGTTTTGGATTTGTTTCTCAATAATTTAGGGTTTTTAAATCTTTCCTTATCGAAAATTAGCCTGTCACACTTTTCTAAGTGACCAAGTAACATTATTCACCCCGCCATAATTATTGAATCAGGCGAGGAACTTTGAAGAAATGGTCTCCATTAAGACTCCCTTTCTCCAATGTCTTTATCCTGTGTTCGTGGAAATTCTAAACAATTGTCCTGTCTCGGTTTCCTGTTTTATCTAGAGATTTTTGAAGTAATACGTGGAACTTTCCTTTGTGAAATTGGTAGTTCATCAATTATTGTTTCAATGCAGCATGTTAATGATGGGTAACAGTAGGTCGATTTCAGAGAGTTAAAATGAATTATCTATGAAACGAAAGAAAATTGACTGGGGACATATCCCTTTTTTTTTACGGAGAAAAATAACTCAAAAATAGTAAAATAAACAACATGGATCAGATGCCCTAGACATCGCCAATTGGGCTTCTATATACAAACTTCAAGAAGACTGCTTTGAGCCTGTCATGTGTTTAGAAGACTCAAAGTATTTTTTCGATGCCCCGATATGCAACATGCTTCCTCTTCTGTTGATTCTAGCGCTGCAAGATCGTGACATGTCCATTCAAAATTTGAGCCGCCCTTTTCGAGTTTTCAACTCAAAAAGCCCTTTGGTCTCAAGATGCCTTTTTGCGGGTTTTCATCTTGGCCTCTCCGTTTTTTTTTTTTTGAAGTCTCAAAGTGCCCTTTGCGGGTTTTCACCTTGGCCTCTTCCATTTCAAGCAAAGTACTTTTTAATTGAATCTGAGTTCACGGGATTGGGCAAGCTTTTCCCGTCCATCTCAGTCAGAATCAATGCACCTCCCGAGAAAGCTTTCTTTACCACATTTGGTCCTTCCCAGTTCGGCATCCATTTTCCTCTGTAATCCTTTTGTATGGGAAGGATCTTTTTCAGCATGAGGTCCCCCTCGTGGAATTCCCTTGGGCAAACCTTTTTGTCGTAAGCTCGCATCATTCGCTTTTGGTATATCTGACCATGATGGATAGCCTTCAATCTCTTTTCTTCAATTAAGTTCAACTGATCATATCGAGCCTCGATCCATTCAGCCTCATCCAGCTTCACTTCTGACAATACCCGAAGAGAAGGTATTTCCACTTCAATAGGTAGAATTGCCTCTATCCCATAGACTAATGAGAAAGGCGTTGCCCCAGTAGAGGTTCGAACGGACGTTCGATAAGCATAGAGCGCGAATGATAATTTTTCATGCCAATCCTTGTAAGTCTCACTCATCTTCCCCACTATTATTTTGATGTTTTTGTTGGCCGCTTCCTCGCCCATTCATTTTTGGACGATACAGAGACAAATTGTGGTGTTTAATGTTGAATTGGCTGCAAACTCCCGCTATCGTACTGTTGTTTAGGTTCAATGTGTTGTCTGATATGATCCTCTCAGGCATTCCATATCGACAAATGATTTCCTTCTTCAAGAACCGACTGACTGCTGACTTAGTGATGTTAGCATATAAGGCGGCCTCTACCCACTTGGTGAAGTAGTCGATGACCACGAAGATGAACCGATGCCCATTTGAAGCTTTCAGTGAGATTGGTCCGATGACATCCATGCCCCACATGGAAAATGGCCATGGGGAAGTCATAACGTGTAAAGGTGACGGAGGCACATGAATCTTGTCTTCATAAATCTGGCATTTGTGACATTTTTTGGCATAGTTGATGCAGTCTGCTTCCATGGTGGACCAATAATATCCAAACCTCATTATTTGTCTGGCCTGTAACACCCCTAACCAATATCCATCGCCGGATTAGGGTTACGGGGCATTACTATTTAAATCACAACTTTTGATCAATCACTTAAGTCATATACAGCATAATCAGTTTTTAATTATGTAATAGTCATGACATTTAAATAAACCTCTCTCATACCAAAATCAAATAGAACCAACACTCAATCGATCCAATGCAAACCTGAAATTGGTTAACATACGCATAATTGAGCCACATAAATTTAAACAACATATTCATTACTTTTGTATGCACTATTCATACTAAATTTGCATATAATTCAAACATGTACAATCTCTTTTGTCTAGATAAGCAGAATAAGATCAATTTCTAAAATCTTAATTTGGTAAATGTAATACATGGCATACTAGACCCAAAAATTAAGATATCTTTCATCACATACATACGCATATTACCACTTTGAATTTATACAATATTAAAACATATGGCCGAATGCCTTCAAAACCATATTTCCCTCATTTGGGTATCTCATTACTGATTCACATAGGACACACTAAATACTCATATACCTATAACTTCCATACCCGAATTTTCCATTCCGGAACATGTTCATTAATATTCTCTATTACCAAATACAAAATTTACAAGGCTAACTCATGCTTCCAAATTACATATCCAAAATAATATGCACTGAGTCCTAATCCAACTCACTAAACAACCACCCCTATTCACATATAAAAAGGTCTATCAAAATCTCATATAGGTGATCACATATTAAACATATCATATCTAAACATCATTCGACCAACATTCAATAAACTAAACAAAGTTCGAACCTAATATCCAACTATCCAAGAATAATATATGTATGTACTCACTTACACAAATTGAATCGAAATAGCCTAATACAATCATACATTATTGAACTTAATGCTTATCTATTAAGTGACCAATTCCAAATACACACAAGTCATAACATTATATAACACATATATCTCACATACTATAACTTAAATATGCATTCATCATTTACTTTATTAACTAAACCAAATATTACACCAAGCTTACCATTATTCATTGCCGAATCATGAACCCAAACATTATAAATGGATATACCATATATTAAGCTCATCAACATGAACTAATTTATAAGTCATTCATGTCATAACCTAACATGCATAAATAATAGTACCACTCTCACACATGATTAAACCATAATCAAGCATAATAATAGTTCATGGCATGAGCAAACTATATCATCACAACACAAAACAAGTTATTCAAAATAGATAGCCATTTTCGCATGGCTAGCATATTTACACTATTACAAAACATTAGTTATACGGTTTAGTCTAGCCTATACATGCCCTTTTAAATAACAAACTAAGTTTTCAATACCAAAAGAAAGTCGATAATGTGGTTGACTTCACGAATGATCCTTCGAGCCCGTAGTTCGAATCAAAATCTATAAAACAGAGGTGACAAAGACACACACACAGTAACCTTACTAGCTTAGTAAGTCTCAAGCAAATATAAATATAATGAGCATACATTTAAACATATTAAAATCCAAGCTTATAGTATGAAACATAATTATTTCATTATGTAAAATATAGATAGTCAATAATAGTAATACTCTTTACTTAAATATCATTCTTGTGACATCGTGAACCTGTCTATCATTATTTCATGTGAACCAATCTAAGCATCGGTCTTTTATTTCTAATTATACACAAGTACAAGTGCTTTTGTCACACTCATCACCGATCTTTAACTATACAATAAAAGTTTTAGTTCACTTCATTCCTTACTAAGATGGTAGGTTAGTTCTTACCTGAACTTTTACCACATATCACTATATATATACATCTCACCTTGTTTGATGTTCAAAATCTCCACTTATAGCATATCACCGGCATAAAGCCTGCTAGGCATTTAAAGCCCGAAATAAATCACCGGCACTAAGCCTGCTAGGCACTAAGCCCGAATACATACACAAACCAATCACATACTTCACATTTTTTTCTAAATAATATATCAAAGATACACATTAATCTCGTATTGTCAATTTAGGCATTCAAGCCAATTTCACTATGTATATTCGGCTATTACAATAATACACCTTTAAATTTATCGAACAATATCATTTAACAGTTTCATAAATAATTCCATGACTCATTTTAGCTTAAGGACTTACCTTGGTTGTCGATAGACCGTGCAAATCGGCTATTCGAGAACCTTTGTCTTTCTCCGATCTAAATCCATTTTTTTTTTTTGCTCTTGATCTAAAACACATTAAAATTTAGCTCATTCAAGCACCATTCATCTCAATTTAGTCCCTAAGCATATAAATGGGCAAATTATTATTTTACCCCTAGTATTTCACAACTTTATAATTTAGTCCTATTTGCATAACACAAAAAATACACCAAATTAGCTAAAACTATACAAGGGCCAATATTTCTAGGGACTTTACAAGTCCTCACATTTCATTTATTTTGCAAATAGGCCCCTCTAAAATTTTATTTTTATAATTTAGCCCTAAATACTCAATTTCATCAAAACTTCCAATGCAAAACATACTAATCTTTTACATATCTTTCATCTAAAATCATCAAATATCAAAACCACATGAACACAACAATGGCGAACATCAAGCATGCTTAGATTCAAAAATTACAACATGGGTTGATTCACGGTTCAAGGAACGATTTCAAAACTTAAAATTATTAAAATCAAATCAAACTAACCTTGAAATCAAGCCTCAAATTGCCGAAATTTAAAGAACACAACCCCTTTTTTTCTTTCTCAACATTCGGCCTTGAGAGAATGAATAATATCATGGCTTTTGTTTATGTTATTTTAACATATAATAAAGAAATTATTAAATTACTAATATAACCTTTAATATAAAATAAAACTAACATATATACTAAGGTTATTTTTGACATAAGCCACCCACTAACTCTAAAAATGGGTTATTTACCCTTTTAATGCTTCATATTAAGCCATGCTCAAATAGGCACTTTACACTCTAGTATGCCACTTTTACCATTTACGCAATTAAGTCCTTTTTGTCAAATTCGATATTCAAACGATAAAATTTTTCTATGAAACTTTCACACACATAAATTCATATATAATAAACTCAAAATATAAATATTAAATATTTATCGGGCTCAGATTCGTGGTCCCAAAACCACCTTTTCGATTAGGGTCCGATTTGGTCTGTTACATGGCCATTGTGAAACCATTGGCGTGAGTTCCACAGACGCCTTCATGGACTTCTTCCAGGATTAACTTAGCTTGGCAAAGATCCACACATCTCAAAGAAGATTTAATCTTTCCTTTTCTTGTATAGGACCTCTCCATCCAGGACGTATTCACAAGCTAGTCTTCTCAACGTCCTTTTATCGTTCTAGTTGCTTGGTCCGGGTACTCACGACTTTTCATGTACCGCAGTATATCGTGGTACCATGGTAGGCCAGTTTTCTCTTCTTCCTCAATATTGTAGCAATGGGCTGGGTCCTGATGAATGCTCATTCGTATAGGCTTCACATCCTCATTCTCGTTTATTCAGACCATGGAGGCTAAGGTGGCCAGAGCATCAGCCATCTGGTTTTCGTCTCTAGGTAAATAACGAAAAGTGACGTCGTCAAACTCTCTGATCAAAACTTGGGCCAATCTTTTGTAGATGGTTAGCTTTGGATCCCTAGTTTCCCATTCCCTTTTAAATTGATAGATTACGAAGGCAGAATCTATATACACTTCCAATACTCTGATTTTACGTTCGATAGCGGCACAGAGACCCATGATGCAAGCTTCATATTCAACCATGTTATTAGTGTAATCGAAATCCAGTTTGCAAGCAAATGGGTAATAGTCTCCTTTTGGGGATATCAGAACTGCCCCAATTCCATTGCCCACGGCATTTGATGATCCATCAAAATTCAACTTCCAAGGATGATCTTCTGAGGCACCCTCTCTAGTGTTTTCCACATATATCAAATCTTCGTTAGGGAAATCGAAGTCTAGAGGCTCGTAATCTTCAAGGGCTCTACTGGCTAAAAAGTCCGCTATTGCACTCCCTTTTACTGCCTTTTGGTTCACATAGACAATGTCGAATTCAGAAAGCAGGATCTGCCATCTGGCCATCCTTCCATTCAAAGCGGTAGACTTCATCATGTATTTCAGATGATCTAGCTTCAAGATGAGCCATGTCGTATGATACAACATATACTGCCTCAATCTTCGAGTTGTCCAAATCAAGGCACAACATAGTTTCTCGATTGGCGAGTACCTTGTTTCACACTCAGTGAATTTTTTACTAAGGTAGTATATTGCCTTCTCTCTTTTTCCCGAATCATCATGCTGACCAAGCACACATCCCATTGAATTATCGAGCACTATCAAATAAAGGACTAACGGCCTACCTGGATGAGGCGATGTCAATACTGGGGTATTGGACAAGTATTGCTTTACTTTGTCGAAGGCCTTCTGGCATTCTTCATCCCATGTGCCCGGATTGCATTTCTTAAGAAGACGGAATATGGGGTCACATTTCTCAGTCAGTTGTGAAATGAACCGAGCGATGTAATTTAGCCTTCCTAAGAAACCTCTAACTTCTCTTTGGGTACGTGGTGGAGGCAACTCTTATATGGCCTTAACTTTGTCTGGGTCAACCTCAATCCCCTTTTTACTGACAACAAATCCGAGCAACTTCCCAGACCGAGCTCCGAAGGTACACTTTGCTGGATTAAGTTTTAGTTGGAATTTCTTCAACCTCAAGAATAGTTTCCTTAAAACCTACATATGTTCCTTTTCAGTTTGGGACTTGGCGATCATATCGTCGACGTAAACCTCAATTTCTCTGTGCATCATGTCGTGAAATAGGGTTACCATGGCCCTCTGATATGTCACTCCCGTATTTTTTAGCCCAAACGGCATCACCTTGTAGCAAAACGTCCCCTACATGGTCACAAAGGTTGTCTTATCCATATCTTCAGGATGCATCTTTATCTGGTTGTATCCTGAGAAACCATCCATGAAGGAGAATAACGAATAGCCCACCGTATTGTCTACTAGGGTGTCGATGTGAGGCAATGGAAAATTATCTTTTGGGCTAGCCTTGTTTAGATCCATGTAGTCTACGCACATTCGCACTTTCCCATCTTTCTTAGGGATAGGGATGATATTAGCCACCCAATCCGAATACTTAACCACTTGCAAGAATCCGGTGTTAAATTGTTTCTCGACTTTTTGTTTTATTTTTAACAAAACATCCGGCCTCATTCTTCATGACTTCATTGGGCGGGCTTGTATTCTTCTTTTATGGGCAACCGGTAATCGCGATATCGCTGCTTAATCTAGGCATATCTTGATACGACCACGGGAATACATCCTTGAATTCTTAGAGTAACTCGATGAGGTCTCGCTTGGTCTCTGCTGTGATACAGGCTCCGATCTTCACTTCTTGTTCTTCTCCCAGGTTCACCACTTCCATTGGCTCTTTATGCGGTAGGATATGTTCTTCTTCTTGCTCTACTATTCTCAACAAATCTAGAGGCAAGTCACATTCTCTGTCATTTTCAAAATCCTGAGATTCCTCTAAACACACGTCTTGCTCAAAACGGGCCTCTGAATCTGTAGTATCGTTGCTCATATCATTGATGGCTAGGGACCTGTGATGGGTATCAAGGGATGTACAAAGAATAAATGAATTGAAGGATAACTATTCACATGATATGAATGGGAACAAGAAATGAAAAAAAGTTTTTTAGAATTAAAGATGCATTTCATTGGAATAAAATATCCGAACATGAGCCTGTTTCACAAAAAAAAATCTCATTGTTTCTAGGCTTAAAACAATGAGTGCGTTCTGAATATTACTCTGTATAATCTCTAAAAACTATAGAAAATTCCTCTGCAGTCCAATTGTTCAGAATGCTTCCAGGTTCGTACGGGCGAATACCCAACAGGTTTCCTTGATCGGTTTTCTCGTCATGTATGGCATTGATGTGAGAAAGATTCTCCGGGTAGATTATTCCTTCTGACACGAAGGTACGGGATATGTGGAGGAATGTCATTGATTCCCACTTGACGTCCTCTCCGTTCAACCTTGCCCTTCTCCTTTCTTGTTTCTTCTCTATTTCCTTCCTCATTTATTTTGTATCTGGTTTGAAACCCAAGCCAAAACGGTCTCTCTTCTCTTTCAACATCAGGATCTGAACCTTCCCTTGGAGATGTTTGCCCAATCCTTTTCCTGGTAGAGACCCTTTTCCTATCATCATTCGTAGGCCCATCCTCGTGGCCTTGGATAGCTTAAGCACCAGGACTTCATTCCTCTCCGAGATAAAAGTAGCATTTACGAACTCTAAAGATCGAAAGGAACATTCAACGGCCTCCTCCCTTGTTTCTAGATATGGCGCTTCATTGGTAACGCTTCATTGGTAACAGTTGCTATGATGTCTTCTTCGGTGTTTATAGTTACCAGTCGATTTTCATTACCGACTTGAGTTTCTAGTGCGATGATGAGGGTACAAGACTGCCAATGAATTGTGGCCTTCCCAATAAGCAGTTGTAAGAGGGCTTGATGTCCATGACTAGAAAATCTACTTCATATGTGTTAGGCCCGATCAATAATGGCACGTCAATTCTTCCCATCACTCTTCTTTCGGTGCCATCAAATGCTCTCACTATGTTCTGGCATGCTTTCATGTGAGAGCTATCTATAGGCAACCTCCTCAGTGTAGCCAAAGGTAAGACATTTAAAGCTGATCCATTATCTATTAACACACTCGGCAGAGTGTATCCCTTGCAACGAGTAGTTATGTGTAAGGCTTTTATTGATCCCATGCCCCCTAGTGGGATTTCATCATCACTGAAGTAAATAAAATTGTCAGCACTTATGTTACTAACCAGACGGTCCAATTTATTAACGGATATATCTTTAGTAACATAAGTTTTATTCACTATTTTCATCAGCGCTTCACGGTGTACTTCTAAGATTAACAGCAGGGCTAGCACGGATATGTGAGCTGGTTGTTTGCGCAGCTGTTCTACCACGCTGTACTCGCTGTGTTTCAAGAATTTCAAAAATTTTTTGGCCTCCTCCTCTTTTACGGGTTTATTGACAAGGGCTTCGGGTTCCTATTTCTACCCAGTCAGCACAGTCTTTGGTTTCACTGGTTCTGCTCCTTTGTTCTTAGGGTCGTACCGCTTCCCACTACGCGTATAGGACCCTTCATTCTTGACTTCCTCAGAAATGCTAGTGGAGCTTTCCGCCCTTGGTATCATCACATTACAATTGTAGTCTCAGGGTACCTTTTTACTATCTTTGTAGGGAAAAGAAGCAGGTCTCTGAATTATAATCTTCGGCGTTCCCTGCACCCCACCTTTCGTGTTTTGCAAGATGATGATTCTCGTAATTAACTCCAGGCTTCATCAATTCTTCCTCGGTCACACATACATTCCTTTCCTCTACTCCTTCTTCATAAAACTCCAGCTCCTTGTTGTCCATAAGGTTTTGCACCAAAATTCTAAACTGGGCACATTCTTGAACCTCGTGCCCTTTTATTTTATGGAGTTCGCAGTAGTTCTTTGTATACCTCCAGTTTTCTGCAGGATCTAAATCTGTCAATCCTCTCTTTTTTATTTCCTCCCCGACTACTCTCAATGGGGTTTTCACCTCCGTGACATCCTTCTTGATCTTTTTCACCATCTCCTCACCAATCGTGTTTACCCCTCTACCCTCGTGATTGGGTAGTGGGTTCCCCTTTTTTATCAAATCGTCGAGTGTTATGACCTCCATCTTTATTAGCCTCTCGACTACCTTTTTAAAGGCGAGGCAATTCTCTATCAAATGCCCTGCTACCACCGCATGGTAATCGCATTGAGCGTTAGGGTCATAGCACTTAGGGTATGGAGGTTGCAATGGTTACAAATAGAATGGGGATAGGATATGCTCATTGAACAAGGTCTGGTATAGCTCCTTGTACGTTATTGGAATTGGCATGAATTGAATTTTTTTAGTGTTCGGTCTGGTTCTTGATTTCTGTCTTGCCGGACCTTATTGTCCAGAGGTGAATGCCTTTGGCCGATTAACCGTGATCGCCTTGTGTGTGCTCATGTTATTTACTTCACTGTCCTTCTTCTTAGGAGCGGCCCTTCTAGCGCTTTCTCCTGCCTCGATCTTGCCGCCCCTTATGGCATGTTTGATCATCTCTCCCGCCATTACTATGTCTGCGAAGCTTTTAGTCGTCCTTCCTATCATATGAGTTATGAAAAGGGCCTTCAGGGTGTTAATGAAAAGTATGGTAGTCTCTTTTTCTAAGAGAGGTGGTTGGACCTGCATGGCGACCTCCCTCCACCTTTGCGCGTATTGTCTGAAACTTTCATTTTGTCTTTTTTCCATGCTTTGCAAAGTAATTCTATCCGGTGCCATATCCGTAACATGGATGTAATGCTTTAGAAATGCTTGAGCCAGATTTCTCCAGGAACTAATGTTGGCTGACTAAGCTGGTTATACCATCTAGCAGCTGTGCCCACTAAACTTTCTTGGAAACAGTGGATTAAGAGTTGATCATTGTTTACGTAGCCAGCCATTCACCTGCAGAACATGGTGATGTGGGCTCTGGGCAGCTAGTCCCACTGTATTTTTCAAATTCAGGCATTTTAAACTTATGAGGCAGCACAAAATCTGAAACCAGACTTAAATCTTTTGCGTCAATCCCATGATGATGATCGATATTTTCTAGCGCCTTGAATTTTTCTTCCAGCCATTTGCAACGATCCTCTAACTGCCTTGAAGATTCTTCTCTCAACTCCATTTTCTCTGCCATATCTAAATGGGAGGTCTAGCGTCGTCATGCCCTTGTTGGGGCCTGATCACAACTGGTGGCCTTAGGACATACTCCTCAGGCCTTGTTCTTGCGTGTGGCGGGGTAAAACCCGGGGGGATGCCTTCACTACTTTCCTCGATCGGAGCCATAGGACCTTTCCCCTTATCCATTACCCCGTTCATCATTTGGGCCATTTGGGCCACCATATTCCTGTAGGCCTCCAACATTTGGTCCCTCATTTCCTACTGGAGTTTTAACATTTGCTCTTGCATTTGTTCCTACGTTTCTTTCTGGAATTGTTCGAACCTTTGATCCATTTTCTTGGTTTTAGCACGTGTTCCGTAGTGATGTTCCGCTTCCAGATTTTCCCCTTTCACTTTTTTTCTCTCTCTCTCTCTCTCTCTTTCTGATAATTTTAGCTAATTAGGCCCATTTTTTATAAACTTAAATGCATGTAATATGATGCAATGCAAATGCATGAATGCAGGAAGAAGACATCGATTCTGATCAACTTCATTTTAGAAAACTTTATTATAAGGCAAAACCCTTTACATAAAGTAGATTACAAATATGCTTTCGCCCTAAGGCCTAAGGTTTTGATTTTCCCAAGCAAGGAGATTAGCTCTTGATCATGACCCGGCGGTAGCTCATATCTCACACTCAATATGTCAGCTTCCGCAACCAAAGTCTGTAGGTGTTCAGCTACCTCTTGAATCTAGATTATCGCTTCACCCATGAGGTAGTTCCAGCTTCTAACTTGCTCGCAAGAATGGCGAAGCTCCTCCTCCCAACGCCTTTCTCTCATTTCCAGAAGCTCAATCCGGAGCTCACTACTGTCTAATGATGATTCTAGCTCTTCAACCTTACCCTTCATTTCTCGATTCTGTTCAGGCTTGACTTCAGTTGGCTTTCTGAGTCTTGACTTCGATAGTGGTGTAGAGACCGCCCAAGCTCAGCTATTCTAGCTTTTAGTCCCTTTTTCTCCTTTTGGTTTTCTATCATGCCCTTCTCTAAGTCTTCTTTTTGCATTCATATTTCTTGAAACTTTCTCTCCCAATTGCTAACTCTGGCTTTTTCCTCTCGGATCTCTTGTTGCCACTACTCTGAAGTTTTCCCTAATCCTGTGTTTTTTATCGTCAGGCGCATCTTCTTGTATTCCGTCTTCAAGTTACCTCGATCTTCCTCTACCTTCTATTTTTCTTTTCTGAGTTTCTCGGCCTCTGATTTTTGACCGTCCACCTCTAATTGGAAGAGCATCTTTTCTTCTCCCAGCTTTTCTATCCTTTTTCCAAGTTTTGAGCTCATCCGTTCAAAATCTTGTTTCACAATCTCTAATTCTAACGGGACCACTCACAAGCATTCTTCTCTCGATCGGGCACCTTCTGGATTTAGCTCGGGAATGTTATCATTGATTCTCCTAGCCCTCTATTTACTATATTCTGAGGTCATCCTCGGGCCTGCAGATAATCTTCTCATTCTGTGAATCTGATTCCAGGCACTAGAAATCTCTTTAACCTTTTTCTTATAGCTTCCCCTTCGTATGAGAACTCGCATTGAGCTAGCCCGTATGTCGTTGGTACAAACTGTCTTGAACTATACTATCTTAGGACCAGCAAAGGGGCATATGCAGTGGCACCCCAAATTCCTAGTAGAGGAACCCAGTCGAAGTTTCCACAGCGATAAAGAACCTTGTCGAGAATCATCCAAGGAGCCTTCCACTCAATGTCGTCTTCTTGAAGGTTTTGGAGGAGCGCTATCTAGTTTTCTTCAGACACGTCTTATCTCTTAGGCGTAGCTACTATCTCTTTCAACGGGGAATAATTCTCCGACAAAAATCGATAAAACACTTTATCCACCTTCCAGAAATGACCATGGAACTAGGCCAATAACAGCTGCGTACATCCAATAAACCTGCCTTCACCCATTCTCTGACATGCATTCAAGGATCTGAATGTTTCAGCCAAGATAGCGGGAACAGGTGTGACCTCTTTGTCTAATCGGCCAAATAGATCAATGACTGCTTCATCAATGTATCTTAGAGCTTTTGGGAATATTACCAAACCGTAAATACACAAGGCCAAGACGTCAATCTTTTTCTTTGCATCAGGATGCGTTAGGATCAAGTCCCTCAAATATATCTAAGGTATGCATTTACCCCCGCCTTTCTTCTGTATTCTAGCTGAGACCCATTGTTCACTCATTCCCGTGATATTCATCAATTTCCTTGCAAAAGTCGGCTATTAACTGCTTTGGAATAAGCTTTATCAACTTGAATTCTCGGACAACATAGTAAGGTCGTGTATTCCTCCACCGTGGGAACCAAATTTACTTTTCTGAATGAGAAACAGCTATAAGCAGCATTCTTGAACTGAGTCACTGCTCGGAATAGGTGCTTATCTATTTTGACATCAAGCAGGTATGGTAGATCGCCGTAGGTAATATGGAACAACTGCTTTGCCTCGTCATCCCACTGGGTCCATATTTCTTTCAACTCCTGGAGTTCATTCTGAGTGACACTGATATTGGTAAAATCCCGTAATTCTGACACATATCCCTCAGCTAAGATGTCCCCTCGTTCTAATTGGCTTTACTCTAACCAGGTGCGGACGGCCACATTGTCCTCCACTTTATCAAGGAATTCACTTTCCATAACCAGCTTCCTAACTCAAAAACGGACCGTGAATCGATGCCTCTTAAAAATGGAAATGACATGCAGAGGAAATAAAACATCATCAATTAGTACCACAGAATGAGATATAAAGCATGTAAAATACACAAATGCCTATCTGGGTAACTACTAAGGTTCGGCATAGTTCGGCTCGGGATGGGTTCTTAGGCTCTTTACATGTGGTTAAGTTCTAAAGTTCAAGGTACCCGAACCAGTAGATTCCTCGATCCTCACCCATTATAGGCTCATACGGACCGAGTTCAGTTCAGGGGAATACATTTCCCTACGGCCATGCGGAAGTGAAAACTTCACGAAGACATAGGTACGGATGTATCCCGAAAGTAGTCCACTAGCCCATGCAGAGGTGAAAACCTCACGAAGGCATAGCTTCTTGCTCCCACTTAAAGGTGTGACCACAACGGTTTTGCAATGCAATGCCAAAGTATTTACGAGACCCAATATTGAAAGTGCATTAAAAGAGGCATGATTTTTCGAAACCATTTTCCAATTTTAATCAAAAGGACAAAACTCAATCAATCTATGGCCTGACCCTCGAGTCCCCAGTGGAGTCGCCAAGCTGTCGTAACCATTTTTTGGATAAAACAGTAAACAATACGGTCGACTCGGGTTTTTTTAAATAAAAAGAAGAGAGTCGCCACCGATCTTTATTGATGAGGTGTGATCGGGCCACCTCGTAAAATAGTTATTTTTAATAAACAGTTAGATTTATCAAAACAACAATTTTGGTCTACGAGATCCAGAAAACGAGTTCGGGAGTCGGTTACACACGAGGAAGGGTTAGCACCCTCGATACGCCCAAAATTGGTACCAAATTGATTGATCGATGTCCTAATGTTGAAAACTTTGAAATGATTCGAAAATAGGTACTTTTGATTTCCAAAACTTGAAGGGATCAAAAGGGACGTTAAGACTCTCCGAAGAGATAAAGCATCATATCCAGTAAGTTAGGGCGTAATACTTTAGACTCCCGAAACTAAGCTCGCCTTTTTAAAACTTAGTTTTATATTTGAAGAGGATCTCCCGTTATTTGCCAAACAAGAGATCAAAACCTAGTAAGTTAGGGCTTGTTTTCTCGAAAAGCCAAATTAGGGATATTGCCTCCATTTTAGGAAAAAGAAACTTATCTCGAAGTATCTAAATGTAGAGTCCAGTAAGTTAGGGCGCGACATTTCAAATTTTCGAGAACAAGTATTTTATTTAAAACTTGTATTGCGACTTTAAGAAAAGGTATTTCGTTATTAAGATTGAACAAGAAAAATCGGAACCCAGTAAGTTAGGGCACGATTTTCTCAAACCCTTAATACGAATTATTTGAAAACTTGATGCATTGGGTAAACCGATGTGACAAATAATAAAGGGGAAATTCGATGTTATGCGAGAAAAGAAACAATAGTAATATTGAAGAATTAATGACGATAAATAGACATAAATAATAATGATAATACTAATAATAATAGTAAGTGTATACAAGTGATAATATAGAAATAAGAGCAATAGAAATAGTAATAAAATAGCCATAATAGTAATAATGATAGTAAAAGAGGTAAATAATAATAATAATAATAATAATAATAATAATATGATAATAGTAGCAATCGATAAACAAAACAATAAAGAAAAGGTATATATAATTATACTAATAATAAATAATAAGGATACTAATAAGGTAGTAAAATAATAATAATAGTAGTAGTACTAATGATGTGAAAATGATAATAGTGGAATAATAAGAGAAATGATAATAATAATAAATAATAATAATAATAATAATATAGTAAATATAATAATAATAATAACAAAATAGAATATTAAATAATGGTAATAATAACAAAAATTGCAAAATATTAAAAAAGGGCTAAATTGCATTAAAAATAGAAGTTTTGGGTCAAATCTTAAATAAAGTAGAGGTTCAGGGGCTAGAAAAACACGCGCATAAAAGGAGGGGGGCCAAAGAGGCAATTTTCCCCAATGAATAAAACGCAGCGTTTGAGGGAGGGACGGAATCGCAAACCACGTAAAACTTCTGGGCCAATATCGCAATAAATAAAAATTTGATCTTAAATACTGAAAATGCGGAAGGACCAAAAGGGCAATTTGCCTTTTGGCTTAAAAAACACGCGGATCCTATCTGGAGCGGGTCGGGTTCGGGTCGGACCAGGTGAAACGACGTCGTTTTGGGGTTAAAGGCCACCAAAACGACGCTGTTTGAGGGCTATATAAGGCCCAAAACCCGAAAAAATTCATTTTGTCTTTGAGTTTAAAAAATTCTTTTCTTTTTTTTCTCTGCAGAGCTCGAGGGTGGTGCGATTTTCGGCTGTCCGATCATTGTCCTCCATCGCGCACATATACACCACCACCGTGCCGATGGTAGAAATTTCATAAAAGGTATATTTTTCCCTTTTTTTTTACATTTTATATTTCACAAGTTTATATATATATATATATATATATATATATATATATTTGTATACTTGCACAAATAAAAGGATTTGTAGTAAAAAATAAAAATTTAAAAGTAAAAAAAAAAAATCACATTTTCGGTCTCTGTTTCGGTGTTTAAATATATGTCCTTTGGTGTTCGGATCTCGTTGGTTTTATGTTTGCCTCTATTTTTGTATTTGCAGATCTATTTTTTTTGCGTTTGAATCCCTGTTTTTATTATTGATCGAAAAAAAGGAACCCCCTTACACTGGTTTAAATCGGCTTATATAGCCATTTTTTGCTACTTTCTATCTATTCTCTTTTAATGTTTGCAGGTCAGAGGCAGTGGAAGGGCGGTGGACAAGACCGTGGTGGCAAAGGGGCGGCGTCAGAAAGTCAAGGCAAGTGGCCCTAGGTTGCGGCGCCACTTGAATTAGGGTTTTTGTTTTTCTTTTCTGTTTGTTTTCTTTTTTTTTTTTTTTTTTGTTTGTTTGGGCTGGTTAGGTTTTGGGCTAGGGTTGGTTTTGGGTTTGGGTCGGGCAAAATTGGGCTTACAACACCATATACTAGGGAGAACTATTTCCCATGTAATTACAAACAACTTAGGCCCTCATCTATGGCTATATACTAACAAAACATAAGTTCTCTTAGGCCAACACAATTTGGCTACATCAACAATGACTTAATCAACCTTAAAACTAGCCCTATACATGCCATGACTCATAAAGACTTGAAACCTCATACCAAGTGTTTGATCGATAGTGTGAAAACATCTCCAGCTGTCTCCAACGCGAGCTAGCTAAATTAACCTATAAGAGATGAAAAAAGGAAAGGAGTAAGCAATAATGCTTAGTAAGTTCATCTGTATATAACTGATAAGCACTGATATTCATTAAATATACACAATTACAAGGCATTTCAATAAGTTTTTCTCATTAACACATGGCTTCTTACTCAACCATTCTTAAGGCTTACTCACTCCATCTCTTACCGCGTTCTAACTGTGCCACAAGCCAAATGCCCATTTAATTAACATACATTCCTGCACTGATCACCACATGATCATATAAAAACAACACATCAAGCATTTTCAATAAGCCACTCATACTACTAATCTCTCAGTGGTTACGCACTTAGCCCACCATTGAATCTCTTATAGGGTGGTATCGCACACAGCCCACCATTCATTTATACCTATGACGATTTCACACTTAGCTCACCAATCATTCATAAGCAATGGTATCGCACACAGCCCACCAATTTCTAATTAATCAGGTGGTATAGCACACAGCCCACCGATAGTAATATGGTTGATGGTATCGCACACAGCCCATCAACTAATAATAATATGTCAGGTGGTATCACACACAGCCCACCGATATTATACATTCACAAATATCTATCCTCATACATTTCTCTAATTCAAATGTTCATCCGTAAACATCTTCACTTACTATCATTCTTGCTTAACTTTCTACGATTCTCATTCGTATTCACACAATGCATTAACAAATCTATCTCATGCAACTAAGGTGCATTAATTATACATATCCCACTAGGGTTCATCATATATTGAATTCATATCAATTTAGTTCTAACACATACTTGTGCTTCTCGTGGTACAATCACATACATTCAACGTATCCGTTGAATCATTCAAATTATTAAATAACTATCTTGAGTTTCATACACATAGTTCTCATTGACATCATACCCCAATAGGGTCTTACATACATTAACATGTCGATGCCATGTCACTGACATGGTCTTATACAAATTCTTACACCGAGACCATATTCCAATAGGGTCTTACACAAAACTAGAACTATCATCATATAATACTATATCAATTTCCCATTGCTCCCAAATTCAATTCTCTTGACATCTCATTGAAAGATATTTTATACAATCATCGAGTAGGTATACATTCCATAAAACATTGGAATACTAAATTAACTTATACATAATTGCCACATTCACACATGAACTTACCTCGATGTCGAAATAGCCGAAAGGGACTTTTTGCCCACATTTCTCTTTTCACCCGTTCTAGGTTCGAATCTCGTTTTCTTTGATCTAGAACAATAAAATTTATTTATTTAATCACTAATAATTCATAATTCACCATAAACTACATTTTAGGCAAAAATGACTATTTTGCCCCTACACTTTGGTAAAATTACGATTTTACCCCTAGGCTCGTAAATGAATTTTCGTCACATTTTATTGTTAAACAAACTTAGCTGAACATTTAATCCTCTTACAACTACTCACAATTCCAACTAGTTCATGCCTTAATGAACAAATTATAACTTTTGCATTTTAGTCCCAATTAGGTGTTTTCATGAAAACACCTTTCACAAAAGTTGTTTCTATCTTCCTAACATTCATTTTCTTCCATAAAAACTCAACAAATAGCATAAAATCTCTCATGTCAAGTCCCTATACTCTCAACCATGTTGCAAATTAGTCCCCCCATTAGCTAGCTTAAGCTTTGGGGACTCCAAAAGTACAAAAATTATCAAGAAAGATCATCAAAATCACTTACTTGAATGGAGTAAAGCTTGCTGAAAATTTAAAGCTTTCAAACCCCTCCCATGGCTGATATTTTTGGTGGAAAGAGAAGAAATAAAAAGATGATAGCTTCTTGTTTATTTCACCTTATTTTATTTCTCTCCTTTTTTTTTTTCAACTAATATCACCAACTTCAATCATAATTAATGCTCTTGTCCCCCTTTTGCATATTATGGCCGGCCAACACACTTAAAAAGGCCAAATTGCACATTTGGGGCCTCCAATCTACAACCCATGGCTCTTTGGTGCTTCTAGCAAATAAAGTAGAACTTTCACACTTAATGCAATTTAGTCCTCTTCCCCAATTTAGCTAGAAATTGCTAAAATTAAGACACCAGAATTTTCATGCACCCTTATAAACATGTTATAACACATAAAATAACATGAAAATAATTTTCTCCAACCTCAAATTAGTGATTTTGATATCACTGTTCTGACTAACCCCTAAATCGGGCTATTATAATTCTCCCCTTTTAGGGATTTTCGTCCCCGAAAATCTTATCAGGAGGAGTTGCTACTCACCTCCTTAAAATGTTTCCATAAACTCTTCAAAATAAAAATCCACTTATCCTCAAGTTCTCTTGTGTAATGTATCAAACCCTACTCGTTCGTTAGACCTAATATGGGTCGTTACTAAGAAGAACTTTTGAAACCCATTTTCTAAATCCACTTAAGTTTTGTTGAAAACGCCCATTTTATGTTATCTTGCCGAAATTATACTTAGTTCAAATTGAAAATTTAATTAAGTTAAGTTATTACACAAATTTTCGAGATGTGCTGGGTGGCACGATAAAAATATTTTTCGTGTTAATTTAGAAAAACGTAATTCAAATTTTAATTAAAATAAAATATTCAACATAAAAGAAAATAATTAAAGTAAAGTTTAATGAGGCCTTATTACATCCAAAATAAAACAACCCAATAACCAAATTTAAAATAACAAAATTAAAGTCCATTAAATTTTAAGTCCACCGCATGGCCTCCTCAAGTCCCTCCTACTCCATGTCCGCGATCTAAGCATCACTTAAAAATTAATGGAGAAGGTGAGTCACCAAGACTCAAGATGTAATCCTCCCCGTTTTAAAAAATATTTTTCATACACAACATATAACATTTAATATGCAAAATAATGTGTACCCAACCTAGCCAACCATACGCCATTTTCACCCCCTGTGGTACCAAACCACTTGGTGGTGCCAAACCACCGGTGACATATAGTCACAATGTGTTACCAAAACACCGGTGTCCGTGAGACACAAATCGGGTGATGGGCCAACCCATCGTGTGATACCAAATCACCGCGACGATCCCATATCTCAAGTGGGGCCAACCCACGGTGGTGTTAACCACGGGACAAGTCGCTATTGAGGTACCAAACCTCCGAGGTGCCAAACCTCTGGTGACATTTAGTCACGGTGTGTTACCAAAACATCGGTGCCCGTCGGCACAATATCACGCCCCTCCACTCATCAATCCCACAATGATAAACATACATATATTTCATGCCATCACATTCTTAAATTTCATGTGTCAACACATCATGCTTACCAAAAGCATTAATAATAATAAATCACGTTAATGCAGTACTTACGAATCACCACTTATACCGATTTGGTATTCATTCCAATGCTACATTCATAAAATGAGCATTCACAAAGTTAAGCATATTTAATATATTATATAGTGTGTATGTACACACCGTCACCACGATAGTCTTAAATCCAGAAGATAATCAATCGGCCACCCTCTAAGTCCTTGCCCCTATATTCTACCAACTATCAAGGTTAGTAATATGGCCATTCGCCAAACCAAATTATTTAAAGGGTCATATTTTGTACTCAGATCCTTACCTAATCGCTTGAATCCTAGCTTCAGACCAATCGCAAATCGTTCATAAACTACAGCTTGGTCAATATTAGCAACCATGGCTTCCTTTTCGTAATCATTAGAGAGTAATCTTTTATAAGTAAACACTTACCACCACCTACCCAAAACCGAATGTCGAGAATGCCGGATCCGATCTCTGCTTTGAGATCCCAAGTGCCTTGATAATCGATTGAATAGATAGTCCCAAAGGTCTTGTGTTACCTTTGATATTCACCAAAGTGCCTTCAAGTAAAAGAAAAGATTTTCGACTTTGCTAGGTACTAGATTCGGCTATATTTGGCTTTAAACAAGGCTGATTTTTAATGAGAAAACAAAGAAGAAAGGTAAATAGGGAAGTGGTGATTCTGCTAGTAGGAAATAAAAGGAGAAGGGACCTAAAGAATGTGGTTTGACAAGGAGGAGTTGTGAGGGTTGGCTATGGTTTTTGAGGAATGGAATGATAAAAGAAAATGAGGAGAAAGTGCTTTGAATTTTCTGCTAAGCAAACTGAATCAAGGTGATCACTTAGGTGCTTTTATAAGCATTCTACAACTCCCCCTCCTTCATAAGTCCTAGCTGTCCACTCCTCTTCAACAAGGAGTCCAAGATTCATCTTAACTCCTTGAATCACTCTAGGCCAACCATTTAGTTTAATCCTAACTATTTTGATTTAATTTCCAATAATAAGTATTAATCCTTAAACAATCCATGTGATATCCCTATTATCCTCATAAAATAAAATAATAATAAAAAAACTCATATTATCCTTGATTATCTAAAGAAAATAAAAATTTAAAGAGAGATAGACTCTCCCTTATGTGCCGTCCATCATATTGCCAAAAGAGGATTTTGTGACTCAACCAAGGCTCTCCTTGCTCCCTTGGTGGCGTCACATGTAGCTCTTAAGTGGGCTTGCTTTGCCACTTGGTCTAAGCTCATTTTATGTCCAAATTATCCCCATTTATTCTTGTAACACCCTCTTGCCAAGGCTCCCTACCTTAAAAGCTAAAAACTAAAATTTCCTACCAAATCGAGCCAACACAAAGCCTTAAATTGATCATTATTATTCCATAAATAATGACATAGCAGTTCTTACATAAGAAAAATAATTAAATTCCAAATAACCCCATTTTTGGGATGTTACATCTTGTCTACAACATTTAAGCTATCATTCACAAGGTTGAAGCATCACTTGCGACCTAGGTATTTCTTCCTCCAAGGCATATACTCAGTAATCCAATCCACTAATTTAGAACTTTGTACACATCCAAATGATCATTCGGATCCTTACCAGTCGATTTACAACAATTCGAATGACATTCCCCTTCTTAGAAATTTTGTCAAGCCAATTTTGAAATCAATAAGGTTTTATCTCACTTCCTCGTTAAAGTATTCACCAACTTTAATACTCTTGACTTGTACGCTTTTAAAAAAAACTCAGCTTTTAGTGGTCAATTACTTCTGACCATAAACTCAATCATATCGTAAAATGTATTCTAGTGTTAAAACATTTACGCACATAACTGTACTTCCTTATTCTTGCATCAGTAGATATGCTACTACTAAATCTCATACCAAAACTTCTGCATAAGTTCTGGATTTATCATCATTTAGCTTCTATCTCAAGGAAACATCAACAACGGAAACCTTATCCAACCTGGATTTTATCATCTTAAATAAACTCATTCAGAGCTTATTTAAAATACCATTTACTACCTCTCTTTTTTTTTTGAACTCCTTTACTCTAAAAGAAAGACTCATTCTAGTCGTTAACCTTGCTGAAACTAGGAAATTACCAACTAAAATCCACCGAGTAACTAACTCGCTTTACTTAACATGGATCTTTCATTCAACACCTGTACTTTGTCTACTATCTGAGAAGTATTACAAAAATTGTACTCTTCATTGTAATAGCTCAAGCCCTTTCCACTATTTCATTTTCAAGATCTTCTGTAGCATAAGATACCCCCCACTCATTAAAATTCAGAAAGTACACATCAAGTTTCCCATGAATCATTTCATAACACCTAACTCACAACACAGACATAAAAGTGATGGTCTCTGGATCACTAACCGGTCAACTCTTTTTCTCGATTTAGACTGAACTCAGTATTAGAACTTTCAATTAATAGTTCCTTCTATAGCTTTCAACTCAACCAGCACGGTTTGAACATTTCGATGAGCACATCCTTATATCATGCTTTCTACTCTCGTGCACACAAAATTTTGTTCTCTTCACTGATTCACGTGCAAATATACACAGAACTTGAATCATATCTCAATACATTAATTTATTTTTTCTCCATACTGATAACATACCTTAAGCACATTCTCATCTGAGTTTCTTTTGCTATGCTAATCTAAAACCTTTACTATCGTTATATCTCACGATAGCAGGGACATCTCTATCGAATTCGTTAACTCTGTTCGGCTTGCCCGAAAACTCATCATACAAAGCGAAACTCATGATTTCACTTCTTATACCAGAATCATTCCCAACTTCTCGCTCCAAGCACTCGAATAGGGTTACGAGGAGATAAAGAAATGTTAATTTCAATTAACTAAATCAACAACTGCTTAGTCTAATTTCTCAATCAACTAACATTCTCACACAATCACAATTTCCTAAAAAGAACATCCACATCACCTTGGAAGGGAAACAAGTATTAATACATAATATCCAAGGGAATCATTATAATTCATTCATGGTATTAATCAACCATGCATAGGTCACAGGCTTCAAGACAATTTACTCATACCTGTCCCTTATTAAACACATACTATGCCACACATCGTACTCATTTCTTCGTGATTCATTCACAAGTGCCTGTATTTACTCATTCACTTGAATTTAGTACAATTCTCCTTTCTACCTCTAGACTCATCTATCTGTCCCACTGATTACTGGAGATAATCAAAGACGCACATTCATCGTCATTCATGTAGGTATGAAACCAATGCCACACTCCCGAGGTGGTCTTATATGGAGTCACCTCTAAATGCCAATGCCATAACCCGATTAAGGTCTTATATGGGTTTCCGCATCAGGTATCGATGCCATATTCCAAATATGGTCTCATACGATTCTCATATCCATTACTGAAGCCACATTTTGGATGTGGTCTTATACGCTAATCATAACTTGGAGTCGAGGCCATGCCTCGAACATGGTCTTATACGGGACCTTATCTATTTCATATCTTAATGATAGCCTTTTTATTATAGTCCCCTAGGACTTCAACCTCATGTTCAACAACAATTACTCTATCTAGCAGAGTGTCATGTATCAATGTGATACAAAGCATTCCCAGAATACTAATATAAATAATGTGTTAATTACATACAAACTTACTCAATTTGACTCTCATAACATCTCATCATAATTCGACAGTGGTAAGGAGGGTAGGGTCACAGAGCCCTCGACTTGACTCTCGTGACTACATACATATGATTTAAAATTTCATCATCAATGAATATCATCATAGTCACACAACTCTTCCCAAATGAGTTTTTACATTTATCATGCTATATTTGTTTCTATCCCTCATACTTTTGAATAGTGATTTCAATTACTCAAGTTCCACGTTATTATCTACTTGAGTACTTAACATTTAACTCTACTTTCTCTTACCGTCACTTATCAATTAAAGAATGTATTACGGGTTTGAGTAAGTCGTTTACTTGATTGCCATAGTCCAACTATGGTCTTACTCATATCACAACATTATAGCCCAGCTGTTACTTTACATGTCGTCACGATGCCATAGCCTCGCTATGGTCTTACACGAAATCTCATATCAACACCAATGCCATATCCCAAATATGGTCTTACATGGAAACTCATATTGATGCCGATACCATATCTTAGATATGGTCTTATAAGGGATCATGCATCGATGCCAATGCCATGTCCCAGACATGGTCTTATATGGGATCATATATACCGCCATGGTCCAACCATGGTCTTATTCACCATTTTATCATTGAACGACCATACTCATCCCTATATTCTACTTAGTCAAACTTCTCAATTTAACTCTCACACCGTAACACGCATAGTCTCACACAAAGTCACGAAATAAAACATCATGCATCTTCTACTTTAACAGTCACACATGAGATTCAACTATGTGGTCATATTGATCATACATCATTCAAACAATCGTACATACACATATACCTCATTCTCTGGGTAAATTTACTCACTATATGCACCTGACCCAATAGGTTGAATACACAACACCTTATGCACATCAAGCCAATACAGAGAAGCTTATCATTTTATAATTCTCATTTCGTGTATTATCACACACATGTCATATACTTCT
Source organism: Gossypium rotundifolium (assembly GCA_025506655.1). Lineage (NCBI taxonomy): Eukaryota > Viridiplantae > Streptophyta > Magnoliopsida > Malvales > Malvaceae > Gossypium > Gossypium rotundifolium. Next base: position 58,831,225 of record CP106728.1, on the reverse strand, counting down.
ATTCATACTTTTTTTTTAATCTCATCAATGCACAAGGGCATTTCAATTACCTCATTATCACTTACAACATTATTGGATTTAGCTCGGTTGGGAACCATCTATGTCTTAACGAAATAATTGTGTTTGAGCCGGGAGATATCACACTATCACGGTCCACTTATGGCATGTATAGCTAGACTCTTACTCACGCTAGGTTAGTCTGAGAACCAACTAAACCATGCACTGATACCACTAAATGTAACACCCCATACCCGAGTCCGAGGCCTAGACTGGATACGAGACATTACTATATTAGAACTTGCTTAATCATGGAATTACGGGCCATAAAATTTTGTTCCCGATTAAGAACCTTTCTCTCTTAAACAATTCATACATCTCATAGGCCTACGAAGCCTTAAACTCGTGTTCGAAAACTTTTGAAACTTAATCGAACAACCTTTCTTGGAAGCAGGGGTCACATGCCCATGTGGTTTGGGGCACGCCCGTGTACCCCTAGACACGCCCATGTCCTCCAACCGTGGGGAGTTATTGACTATACTCACACGGCCTTGACACGCCCGTGTCTTCTACCTGTGTGGAGTTACCGACTATACTCACATGGCCTTGACACGCCCGTGTCTTCTACCCTTGTGGAGTTACTGACTATACTCACACGACCTTGACATGCCCGTATCATCCGTCTATGTACTACACATAGCCCAAACGAACAGCCGTGAGATTCACCCATGTTCTATTCTGACTTAAAATACAAAGGTACAAGGTGCACACGGCCTAGACACACTCCCGTGTGTCCATCCGTGTGGGCACTTAGAGGCTATTTACCAAGCCAAATGCCACCTTGAAATCAAGATCAAATTCATGCTCGATTCAATACATTTCATACCTCATCACATAACTACATATAACATCGATATTACTCTTGAATTAAAGACGTTTAATCATAAAAAAAATAAAGTCTTCATCTCATTTATTAGGGAAAACTATTTTCCATGTAATTACAAACAACTTAGGCTCTCATCTATGGCTATATACTAACAAAACATAAGTTCTCTTAGGCCAACACAATTTGGCTACATCAACAATAACTTAATCAACCTTAAGTACTAGCCCTATACACGCCATGACTCATAAGGACTTGAAACCTCATGCCAAGTGTTTGATCGATAGTGTGAAAACATCTCCAGCGGTCTCCAACCCGAGCTAGCTAAATTAACCTATAAGAGATGAAAAAGGGAAAGGAGTAAGCAATAATGCTTAGTAAGTTCATCTGCATATAACTGATAAGCACTGATATTCATTAAATATACACAATTACAAGACATTTCAATAAGTTTTTCTCATTAACACATGCCTGCTTACTCAACCATTCTTAAGGCTTACTCACTCCATCTCTTACCGCGTTCTAACCATGCCACAAGCCAAATGCCCATTTAATTAACATACATTCCTGCATTGATCACCACATGATCATATAAAAATAACACATCAAGCATTTTTAATAAGCCACTCATACTACTAATCTCTCAGTGGTTATGCACTTAGCCCACCATTGAATATCTTATAGAGTGATATCGCACACGGCCCACCATTCATTTATACCTATGGTGATTTCACACTTAGCTCACTAATCATTCATAAGTGATGGTATCGCACACAGCCCATCGATTTCTAATTAATCAGGTGGTATCGAACACAGCCCACCGATAGTAATATGGTTAATTGTATTGCACACAGCCCATCAACTAATAATAATATGTCAGGTGGTATCGCACACAGCCCACCGATATTATACATTCACAAATATCTATCCTCATACATTTCTCTAATTCAAATGTTCATCCGTAAACATCCTCACTCACTATCATTCTTGCTTAACTTTCTACGATTCTCATTCGTATTCACACAATGCATTAACAAATCTATCTCATGCAACTAAGGTGCATTAATTATACATATCCCACTAGGGTTCATCATATATTGAATTCATATCAATTTAGTTCTAACACATACTTGTGCTTCTCGTGGTACAATCACATACATTCAACGTATCCGTTGAATCATTCAAATTATTAAATAACTATCTTGAGTTTCATACACATAGTTCTCATTGACATCATACCCCAATAGGGTCTTACATACATTAACATGTCGATGCCATGTCACTGACATGGCCTTATACGGATTTTTACACAGAGACCATATTCCAATAGGGTCTTACACGAAACTATAACTATCATCATATAATGCTACATCCATTTTCCATTGCTCCCAAATTCAATTCTCTTGACATCTCATTGAAAGATATTTCATACAATAATCTAGTAGGTATACATTCCATACAACATTGGAATACTAAATTGACTTATACATAATTGCCACATTCACACATGAACTTACCTCGATGTCGAAATGGCCGAAAGGGACTTTTTGCCCACATTTCTCTTTTCAATCGTTTTAGGTTTGAATCACATTTTTTTTTATCTAGAATAATAAAATTTATTTATTTAATCACTTATAATTCATAATTCACCATAAACTACACTTTAGGCAAAAATGACTATTTTACCCCTACACTTTGGCAAAATTATGATATTACCCCTAGGCTCGTAAATTAATTTTCGTCACATTTTCTTGTTAAACAAACTTAGCTGAACATTTAATCCTCTTACAACTACTCACAATTCCAACTAGTTCATGCCTTAATGAATAAATTATAACTTTTGCATTTTAGTCCCAATTAGGTGTTTTCATGACAACACCTTTCACAAAAGTTGTTTCTCATCTTCCTAACATTCATTTTCTTCCATAAAAACTCAAAAACTAGCATAAAATCTCTCATGTCAAGTCCCTAGACTCTCAACCATGTTGCAAATTAGTCCCTCCATTAGCTAACTTAAGCTTTGGGGACTCCAAAAGTACAAAAATTATCAAGAAAGATCATCAAAATCACTTACTTGAATGGAGTAAAGCTTGCTAAAAATTTGAAGCTTTCAAACCCCTCTCATGGTTGATATTTTTGGTGGAAAGAGAGAAGAAATAAAAAGATGATAGCTTCTTGTTTATTTCACCTTATTTTATTTTTCTCCTTTTTTTTTCAACTAATATCACCCACTTCAATCATAATTAATGCTCTTGTCCCCCTTTTGCATATTATGGCCGGCCAACACACTTAACAAGGCCAAATTGCACATTTGGGGCCTCCAATCTACAACCCATGGCTCTTTGGTGCTTCTAGCATATAAAATAAAACTTTCGCACTTAATGCGATTTAGTCCTTTTCCCCAATTTAGCTAGAAATTGCTAAAATCAAGACACCAAAATTTTCATGCACCCTTATAAACATGTTATAACACATAAAATAACATGAAAATAATTTTCTCTAACCTCGAATTAGTGATTCTGAGATCACTGTTCTGACTAACCCCTAAATTGGGCTATTACACTCAATTATCGAGTCTACGCATTAATCTGAATGACTAGGTAAGGGACTTCCTGCTACATTAGGTCCCGATGGATCATCGAACATTACAATCCCCATCTTGATAAACCTTTTAATTAACTTTTTTAAATGTAGTGCGGTTCTCAATTGAGTGTCCCGTTATTCCTGCGTGGTATTCACATTAAGCATTCGCATCATACCATTTTGGGAATGGAGGTTGCATGAGTTTTAAGTAAAATGGGGATACCACATGCACATCGAACAGATTCTGATATAACTCCCTATATGTCACCGGGATGGGTGTAAACTGGAGTTTTTCTGTGTTTGCTCTTGCGTTAGATTCTTGCCTTGATGGCTGGTTGTTACGGCCTTTGGTTGGCCTACAATGACCGGTTTTGAATAGCCTTTATCATACACATTCACATTATTCACTTTATTTTCCTTCTTTCTCGGGGCTAATCTTTTGGCATTTTCCCGCATCTATTTTCCTACTCCTTGCTACATTTTTAATCATCTCACCAGATATTGTATATCTAATAAGCTCTTGGTAGCGCTTCCCAACATATGGTTAATGAACGGGGCTTTTAGAGTATTTATGAAAAGTATTGTCGTTTCTTTCTCCAGAAGAGGTGGTTGGACTTGCGTTGCCACCTCTCTCCATCTCTGAGCATCCTGCCTGAAGCTTTTACTTTGCTTCTTTTTTATGTTTTGCAGCGTAATTCTGTCAGGTGTCATGTCGGTCACATGGTTGTATTATTTCATGGAAGCATATGCTAAGCCTTTCCAAGAGTTTATTTTGGCGCAGCTTAACTGGTTGTACCACTTAGCAGCTGACCCGATCAGACTATCCTGGAAGTAGTGGATTAGTAAGTGGTCGTTATTAACGTATCCCGTCATTCTCCGGTAGAACATTATGATATGGGCTTAGGAAAACTAGTCCCATTATATTTTTTGAATTCTGGAGTTTTGAATTTTGGTGGGAGCACTAGGGACTAAGCTTAACTTCTTAGCATCAACCCCACAAAGGTAATCGGCATTCTCTATAACTCTAAATTTGCCTTTCAACCACTTACACTGATCTTCTAGTTGTTTTGGCAATTCATCTTTGCTCTATCCATTTCGGCCATGTCATCCAAATCAAGAACAACTGGGTTGGTCAGATTATCCCCGGGATTGGAACCTGAACATGTTGGGTTATTCACTGGTGCTGAAGTGTCTACTTGATATTGTTGAGGTCATATGGTAACAGGTACCCTTCGTGGATATGTATTTGGTTGGTCTTGGACATTCATTGGGGTGAAGCTTGGGGGGTATATAGGGTCTTCATTATCATCCCCAGAGTTATTCACAGTTCTTTTCCCTTTTTCAGTCCCTCCGGTCAGCAACTAGGTCAACTGGCTTATCATGCTTCATTGGGACTCTTGTATTTGATTCTTCATGTCTTATTGTACCTTAGCTAATTATTCTTGTAGCTGCCCTTGCAACTAATCTTGCATGTCTTTCTAAATTTTTTATAATCTCTCTAACCTTTGATCTATGGCTCTGGTTTTACCGCAGGTACCGTAACGATATTCGGTTGGCAAATTCTTGTTGGTTTCCAGGGTAACTTTCATAATTTCGATTAATTATGGTATGTTTATGAAACTTAATGCATATGATGAAATGTAATGCTGATGAATGAAAAATGAATGTAAAATGAGGCATTGATATTAGAATAACTTTACTAGAAAACAAATCTCTTTACATAAAAACAGATACATTTTACGTATACGGCCTTGCCCTAATACTCAAATCCTTGACTTTTCGAAGAAGCCAAGCTAATTCTTGGCCCCAATTCTATTATGATTCGTATTTTAAGCTCAACATGTTAGCTTGAACAGCTAGGGTTTGCAAATGGTCAGCTACTTCCCGTACTTGAGTCACAGCTTTACCCATGATGTGATTTCTATCCCTAATTTGACGTTGAGAGAGTTGGAGTTTCTCTTTCCAGTTTTCATTGTTCGTTTCAAGAAGCTCAACTCGAAGTTCACAATTTTGTAGTGTTGTCTCGAGTCTTCTATCTTTCCCTTCAACTTTTCAATCTTATTAAGGTTTGCTTTCAAATCGATTGCAGAGTTGCGACTGTGATACTGATGTAGTGACCTTTCTAATTCTGCTACCCGAGCTCTTATCCCAACCTTTTCATTTTGGCTTTCTATCAAATCCCTTTTTAAAGCATCTTCTCAAACTCGAGCATCTTGGAATTTCTTTTCCCACTGATCAGCTCTAATTTTTTCTTCTTTGATCTCTTGCCACCATTGTTCCGATGTTTTACCCAACCTGGCAGTCTTTATCAACAAACACAACTTCTTATAATCTATTTTAAGACTGTCCAAGTTTTTCTTATCCTTGTTCTTTCCTTTTTTCATTTTCTCGGCTTCTAACTTCTGGACGTCGACGTCTAATCCTAGATGCATCTTTTCCTCTTCCAAATGTTCTATCTTTTTTTCCAGCTCCGAACTCCTCTTTTCAAAGTATTGGTTTACGATCTCTAGCTCAGACGAGATCACTTGTAAGTGCTCTTCTATTGGTCGAGTGTTTTCCTAACTTGACATAGGGACATTGTCATTAACTCTTTTACCCCACCACCAATCATATTTGGGGCTCGTCATGGGATTTGTAGCAAATCTTTTCATTCTGTGGGTTTGGTTCCAAGCATTCGATATTTCACGAACCTTCTTCTTGTAATTATCACATTTATATGCAAACTCACACTGAGCCAACCCTTGCATTGCCGGTATAAACTGCCTCAACCTATACTGCCTCAATACTAGTAAAGAGGCATATCCAATAGTTCCCCATATCTCGAGTAGAGGGACCCATTCGAAGCATCCACATAGTTATAAAATCTCATCAAGGATCATCTAAGGGGCTCTCCATTCGACGTCATCTTCTTGGAAACTCTAGAGAATTGTCGTCCACTTTTCTTCAAAAATGTTGTCTCGTCTTGGCATAGCCATGAATTCTTTCAACAGAGAGTAGTTCTCGAAGAATACTCGATAAGAAACATTTTCTACCTTCCAAAAGTGGTTGTGCAACCAAGCTAGCTAGGGTTGTACACACCCGATAAATCTTCCTTCACCTACTCTCAGACATGCATTCAAAGATCTGAAAGTTTCAGCCAAAATTGCCGGGAAGGGCGTGACCCTTTTATCAAGTCAGTGAATAGATCTAAAACTGCATCATCTATGTGCCCTAGTACTTTGGGAAAGATGACTAACTCGTAAATACTCAAGACAAAGACGTCAACTCTTTTCTTTGTATCCAGATGTGCCAAGATCAAATCCCGTAAGTTTTTCTAAGGGATGCATTTACTATCTCCCTTTTGTTTAATTCGGGCTGCAACCCATTGCTCACTCATCCCCGTGATGCTCATTAGTTTTTTTAAGAAAGTCGAGACATTGGCTGCTCTAGAATAAGCTTTGTTGGCTTGGATCTTCGAGCAATGGAGCAGAGTTGTGTACTCTTCTATAGTGGGCACCAAGTCTACCTTCCCGAAAGTGAAGCAGCTATAAGCGGGATTCCAATACTGAGCAAGAGCTCAGAATAAGTGCTTATCCACTTTGACATTAAGTAAATAAGGCAAATCACCATAGTTACAGTAGAATAACTGCTTGGTTTCGTCATCCCATTGGTCCCATACCTCTTTCAACTCTTGGAGATTATTCTGAGTCACACTGATGTCAGTGAAATCCCATAATTCTGACATATATCCCTCTGTCAGGCTGTCACCCTTCTCTTGTTATGTCTTCTCGGACCATATCTGGACGGCTGCATTGTCTTCTACTTTATCAAGAAACCCCTTTTCTATGACAAGCTCTTCTATTTCGCAACTGAACATGAATCAACACCCTTTTTTTATGATGAAAATGCAATGCAATCACGGTCAAAACAAAATGAAACAAGTCAATATACTTCATACAAAGCTAGAATTTAAAGCAAGCAAGAAATAATAAATAGAGCACCTATTCGGGTGACCACTAAGGGTTTGGGGTGGTTCTACCTAGGGTAAGTTCTAAGGGCTCATTATATGCGGTTCGGTTCTAAACTAAGGGTACCTGAATCGACAGATTTCTCGATCTTCACCCATTATAGACTCATACAGACCGAGTTCAGTTTAGGGGAATACATTTCCCTATGGCTATACGGAGATGAAGATCTCACGAAAACATAGGTACGGATGTATCCCGAAAGCGATCCACTATCCTATACAGAGGTGAAGACCTCACAAAGGAATAGCTTCTCACTTCTACTTAAGAAGGGCAAAGTTGAACAACTATGTAATGCAATATGCGGAAAACACACAAAAGAAACTTTCGAACCAATAAAACAGATATACTAGATCGCTATACAACTCAAGATATCAAAACATGAAAGATGAAATGCAATAAAGGGATCATAAATTTAAACCAAATTTTCAATTTTCGACAAAAAAACCACAAGTAATCAACTCGCTTCTTAACTCTCTTATTTCTCCCCAGTGGAGTCGCCAAGCTGTCGAAACCTCTTTTTGAAATCAAATTTATTTTTAAAACAAAAGAAGATGGGAGTCGCCACCAATCTTTTTTATTTAGGTGTAATCGAATCACCTTAAAACTTATTTTAATAAAATGATAGACTTATTAAAACGATACTTTTCGATCTACAAAATCCAGGAATTGGGTTCAGGAGTAGGTTACGCACGAGCAAGGATTAGCACCCTCGTAACACCAAAAAGTTGGTACCTAGTTGATTAATTGATGTTCTAGTGTAGAGAATTGAAAATTTGAAGAGAATTTAAAAACATGATCCACTTTGCATAATGTTAATTTTAATTAAAATCATTTGAATAAATCAAAATGTATGTAAAAGGTCATCTTATCTCGAGATAACAAAAAGGTCATATCCCGTAAGTTAGGACATGACATCTCGAATCCTCGAAAATGAGCTTACTGTTTATTTTAATTACTATTTAAATCTCATGTGTTTTAATTTTAAATGTAATGTTCGGTTATCTAGGTTCAAAGAGAAAGTCGAACCCCGTAAATTAGGGCACGGCTTTTCAAATCTCCAAATACGGAACATTGCCTTAATTTTAAAATTTTCCTTTTTATGCATCGAGTAAAAATTAATGTAACACTTAAAATGGTATATATTTAGTTTATTCGGGCATCGTATGAAAGATGAACAAATATGTTTAAACATAGTATATGGTACAATGATAATGAAATAATGTGAAGTGGCTATGTGGGTAGAACATTAAAATAATAAATAATAAATGAAGGAATGTTATAATAATAACAATATAATTATAATAATAATAAAACACCAAATAATAATAATAATAATAATCATATTAATTACTATTCTAATACTAATTAAATAATAAAGGAGAAATAAACAATAATAATAATAACAATAATAATAATATGTGCAAATAAAGGAATAAATAACAATATAAATTTTAAATACAAAAAGATTAAAGAAATAAATAAATGAATGAATACATAAATAAATAAATAAAAGCTAACGAACAATATACATATAAAAGTCTATAAAAGGTTGAAATTAAATGAATAAAGGATTAAATTGAAATTAAAATGAAATTTAGAGCCTAAATTATCATAAAATAAATGAATAAATATAAAAAGGACTAAATCAAAATTTAAATGAAATTTAGGGGCCTAAATTGTAAAAAAAACTAATAAAACATAATAAAGGACCAAAATGAAATGCGCGAAAAGAAATAAGGACTAAATGGGAAAATATCCCAATCCCTATTAAGCGCACCGTTTCTTTGGCAAATCGGGGGACTAAATTGAAAACAAAATAAAATTAAATGGTGCAATCTAAAAGAAAAAAAATAAAGGAATTAGGACCAGAATGAAAAATAATGAAAAAGTAGAAGGACTGGGGCGACAATTAGACCCCATTAAGAAACACGCGAATCCTTACTAGGGTCGGGTTGGGTTGGCAGGTCGACCCCAAACGACGCCATTTTGGGCGTCTGAGGTCACTCCCAAAACTACGTTGTTTTGGAAGCCCATAAAAATAAAAAAATTCAGGAAAAAAATCATTTCCTCCATGCCTTAAAAAAAAAACCTCTCATCGCTCCCTTTTTCTCTGAAATAGCAGCCCACGTCCGACCAAGGGAACCACCGTTGATCTGCTGTATTATCGGTTGTCGACCACGGCGACCAAATCGTCCCCAAGATGTGAAAATAAAAAAAGTTGCCTCTTTTTTTTGTTCCACGGAGCACCGAATCTAGGGCGAGAAAACCCTAAAAAACCCACCAAAATCCAAAAACAACGAAGGAACCTTTCGGTTCCCATTCCTCCTCCGACATGACCGTTCAACGACTCCCTTAGGATCTGATGGTCTTCCCAACGGAGGGAGGAGACGGCAACGACGGCAAAGGTAAAAAGAATCATTTTTTTATTTTATTATATATTTTCGAAATAAAAATAAAAATTTAGAGAATCACCTTTTTTGGGTTTTTTTTTTATTTCTATTTCAAAAGAAAATAAATCCCCTTCGAATCTGTTTATTCTGGCTCTTTATAGCCGAATTACAACATTATTTTTCTATTTTTCTACTGTTTTGTACTGTTCCTTGCGTTGTTTCTACGTGTTTAGTTTCCGTCTTTTCATTCTTTTTTGCAGGTGGTGGTTAACGGTGACGGTGGCAGACCTCAAGCTACGAGATCACTGGCGAAGTGGAGCGGCGCAGGCTAGGGTGCAAGGTTTCTGGCTTTCTGAACACTTAGTTTAAGTTTTGGGCCTGTCGAGCCTTGGACTATTGGGTTTGTAATTTAGGTACTAGGTTTTAAATTTGGGCTTGTAATTTCGGTTGGTATTGTAATTGGACTTTAGACTTATTTTTTATTTTTATTTTTGGTTGGGCCGAGACAAAATTGAACTTCTACAATTATTTTTGCGCAACTATTCACCTCTTGCTTCATATGTCGCAGTTGCAACTGCCCATTTCTTCTACATAGGTCTCTAGTTTGATGTACCTCTACTAATACATGAGAATCGCCCTGACCATTTTGCACCAGCTCAATCAGTAAAGAATTGTCTGACTCCACTTTTATTAGTTGTATCTCTTTGTCCCAAGCCAACATCAGTCCTCGTAGTAGCGCCCTTGCTTCAGCTTGGAAGACACCAGCAACCCCAATATTTCCAACAAATCCTACAACTCAAAAAACATTAGTCATGTAACGCAACACCTATTGAAGCCGTCCGAGTATTTAATCCACTAATGCATCAGTATTTAACTTGATCCAAATGACTGTAAACGATCTCACCATTCATTATTTGCATAACTCAGAAGATCACTTAAGTGTAATCTTAAATTTATGTGAGAATATTTACATGCACCATGAATTAATATTAAAATTTTATTTTTAATCAACTCTTTAAACCGGGCGTGGCTGAGTAATAATATCTTTAATAAATAAAGTCCATATTCATATATTGTGATCATTAAATGAGATTGAGAATATCCCGTTGCTCCTCCAAAGCTGACTTGTACACTGTAAAACATTCTATTATTGATAAGCAGGAAGATGAGGTTGTGAAGTCTGTTTTAAATTTTAATTGAATCCAATGGTCGAACATGATTGGCCCATCTTATAAATTTAATTTTATGTACATACATTGGATGGCTGATTCATATTTTAAAATAATGAAAATCCTGAAAAAAGTTTCCCTATTGCAAACTTCCCCACTTTTTGTACTAACGATTCTGACTTCGAATATGCGACATCTATTTTCGCCTTTGATGTTAAAAAATCGTTTAAAATTTTAAAATCAATGTTTTTCCTATTGAAAAAGACAAACCTTTACATTGCGTTTGGTCAATTAAAGATTGAATTTTATATAAAGTTAGGAGAAGTGCCAAAGGAAATGTGCTGTAAATTGAAAGGTATAAAATTAAAAATCCAAAAAAGATTCCATGGGACAGCCCAGGAGAGGTTGGTCAGTAACAAACACGTGTTCCTGTACCTCTTGTCAGGCTCAACACTAATTGCTTAGAGTTTCAGCAATCCAAGATATTGATTTTAATGGACTTTATCAATTTGCATTTATTACCATTATTAAAGTCGCTCCTATATTACCCCAGTTGATAAAAATTCTTAGTCAACTTTCATAAATTTTTATTTTCAGTATATTGAAAATAAAAAGTTTAACAAACTTTAAGAAATATATATATATATTTTAATCATTCATTAATTTAATATTATTATACATTCATTTGAATCACTTAACTTTAATAATTTTTATTTTATCATTCATTTACTTTTAAAATTTAATTTTACTTTTTACAAAAACCTATAAATTTTTCTAGAAAATTAAATTATTCAATTATAGAGATAAAATCCAAGTTTTCTCCATCACCTAATTCTCTATAAAACTTTTTTTCCTCTAAAATCTGAGGGTTTTCCTTAAGGAAACACAGGTTTTTTTACTTTTTCCTAAAAAATTAAAATTAATTTTAAAATATAAAAGAAATTAGAAAGATAAAACAATTTTCTTTATAAAACCAAATACTTTTTTTTTTGTAAAACCCAGGTTCTTTTCCTTTTATAGGAAAAACTAAAATTAATGCTAAAAATAAAAATAAAGGAAATTAAAAAATTAATTAATTTTTCCTATGAAAACCCAGATAATTCCTTGTAAAATCTCATGTTTTTCCTTTTATTGAAAAACATAAAATTAATTCTAAAAGGAAAATAAAGAATATAGAAAAAATAAAATGATTTTTTGACAAAATTCAAATTTTCTAATAAAACTCAAGTAATTCTCTATAAAACTAAGATTTTTCCTTTTACTAAAAAATCTAAAGTTAATTCTAAAAAATTAAAATTAACTTTTAAAAGACGAAATAAGTGACTAAAATAAATATTTATTAAAATTGGGATACTAAAATGAGTAGTAGTTGACCCTAAAAAAATAACTTTAGCCTTATGTTTAAAATCTATCTACTTATTTCCTTTAGATTTCGTAAGGTTTATTATTAATTAAATTCTCAATTAAAGATGAATTTACATTCTATTAATTTAATAATTTTAATTAAATTATTTATTTATTTATTTTATTAGACTTTTATTTTGTGGTCCAATATGATATTTGTATTTAATAAAAGTTATATACTTTGATATTTGAAGTTATCAATGTTAATTTTTAGTGTTTAATTCAAGTTTTAGAGTTAATTTAATGAAAATTTATAATTAATTAATAATATTAGCAAGTAACTTTCATCAAATCGATCTTAAAGCCTGAGGTAAAACACTTTCAATGAATTGTATTTGACAAATTAAATGTAAAATTAAAAAAATTAACAAGTAACACTAAATTTATTCCATAAAAATATGAAAATTCAAAGATAATTTCATTAGCAATTAACTTTCATCAAATCTATCCTAAAACCCAAATTAAAGATTAAAAAATTAACATTGTTACCTTCAAGTATAAAAGTATATAACTTTTTCAAATATAGATATTACATATCAAAAAATTAACATAGATACCACATTAAAAAAAGTGTCAAACTCGAATACAAAATAATATATTAAAATTTTAATTATTATTAAGTTTAATTATAAATTACTATACATTTGAAAATAAACATAGCTTATGCTGTAAATAAAAGAAAAGAATAAAACAAAAATTTCTCGGTAATTCTAGTTGTTTTGAAACTAGTTACTGCTACCGTTTTCTTATCTTGTTTCTGCTAAAACATGTAATTATATAAAACTTCTAGTTATAAATACTTAGGAGATGTACATTTAACAAGGTAATGCACCATTATATATACAAGACTTTGCATAATCCATATACCATCAGCATACATGAATCTTATAAATGTCTAGGTACATAGCCATACACTACATTCAAATGATGTATGAATTCTCCTTGGATGGCTATTCACTATGAATATGCCTCGTTAAACCTTGAAAAACTCAATAATATAAAAACTTAATGAAAAAAAAACTACAATATTTATAAAAGATTTCCACTCAAATATAACTAATTATTCAATGTCTTTTAACACAATGCATTCCTATATTATGTACATGTTTCTTGAAAATTGAAGTCGATAATGTTTTTATAAACAAATCTATTAGATTATTAATTGAGTGAATTTCGAGATATGTTTAGTTTTATCATCTTTTACACAATCACTTTTAATTTGTGAAATGCATGTTGTAATATTGTTGGCTTGCCATTATCAACAAACAATCTACACACTTTTTTGATATGTTGAATTGTTGTCAATAACTAAACATTTTTGTGACTTACTTCATAAAGAGCCAAAATTTTGAATGGTTTCTTAATGTGGCAGTGACTCTTTGCTTTACAAATTTAGTATTACTACATGTGAAAACATAATTTGTTTGTGATAAAGCTTTATAAGGATAAATAAGATATCTAGTATCAACATACTGTTGGAGATATCGAGTGGAGACAATAGATCTGGAGACTATATGGTATTAAACAGTAGACTTCGAGGGGCGGGTAATGCTTTCCAAAAAGAACTATTTGTCCCCACACAAAGTTACTAGAAGGTTATGACAAAGGTCCTCCCGGAATATAGCGAAGCTTTTGAATTTCTTTTTATTAGCAAAATCGAGGAATTCTCTAACTCTTACCCTAATTTCTGAAATTGAATTGATTGTAATGTACTTTGTGAGCACCATAGTCCCTCTATTTATATGCACTCAATGGATACTATTTCGAAGAGTCACAACCCTTAGCCAGACATACTTCTTAGAAGAAACATGTTCCATGAAAATGTATCAAGTAGATGATAAATCATCACTTTTTAATTTGAATAGTGCTCATGAATAATTAATTTGCAATCTACAATTTCCAACACATACCTCATCAATTTTTATTTTACTCTATATAAGAAAAACAAACTCATATCAAATGTGTAATGAAGATAACGGATAACATGTTTCACTCCATTCTGATATGTTTGTGTTGGTGCAGAATTAGATCTTGCAAGTAAATTGACCATAAAGGCTATATCTATTCTAGTGCAATTTATCAAATACAAAAGTACTCCTATTTTACTAACATACAATACTTCAAGATCAAGAACTTTTTGCACCATCTTCTTGTGAATGAAACAAATCTTTTTCTACATCAAGCGAAAGAACAACTATATAAGAGCTTAATGGATAAGACTTATCCATATTCAAATATTTCAATTACTTTTCTATATAAGTTGATTAATGAATAAGTATTTTACTTGCTAAATGTTCAACATGAAATCCAAGAAAAATTTTGTTTTACATCTTTCCTTTTAAAATCCTTATTTCGATAGTTAGAGGTGCAAAGATCTCTTCGGAATTCTTACTATGTTTAAATCATCAACATAAGATGTAATTATAGCAAACTCAAAGTTTATTTTCTTGATAAAACACAAGGACAAACATCATAATTTTTATATCCATTTTTAATATACATTCACTCAAACGATTATACCACATACATTAAGATTGCTTTAATCCATACAAGGATCTTTATAATTTAATAGAGTATGGTTGTCGAGGTTTTTAATTATATGCATCATGCATCTTAAGTTCTTCAGAGATTTTTTATGTAGATTTCATTATCTAATAACTCATACAAATAAGTCATTACAACTTCCATTAATCGTTGCATTTTTGTAGACAAGTGGGAGATTCTAAAGATAACTTAGAAAGAAAAAACCTTATAATCAATTTTCTTAAAAGGAGAAATGATAAAGGATTTAAAAGTCAAAGTATTTTTTTAATAAGCCATTGAAATCACGTCGTTAATATATATTATATTGTATATGATAAACAATGATTTAACGACCATATCAATCATCCTTAAAGACTTGACTTTAGTGATTTAAATGAAAACTTTTGAATAATTTAGTGTTCATTTTATAATTTTTTGAAGTTGAGTGACCAAAGTATAAACTTATTAATAATTCAAATGAACTTGGGTATAATTTACCCTTTAATTTTATGGTACTTGATATAATCTTAAATTAATTAATTTTATTATTTAATTAAAAATAAAAATATAAGAAAAACATGATAATAGTTACAAAGATTTATTATTATTTAAAAAAAATTATATACGCCAAAAAATATTTGAAGGTACATAGAATTGTTTTTAGAGGTGCTCATCTGTCGGGCTGGGTCAAGTCCATATAAGGTATCTAGATTAATTTTTTAATTTTGGGTCTAACTTAAAAAATGGGCTTACGTTTTTGTTCAAGCCCAACCCAATTTAACGAAGGTAAATTCAGGTCCGATCCGATCTACCCATATTTGACTTTTTTTAGATTAATTTTTTATTTAAAAATATTTTTAAAATCACTAAAAAACTCTAAAATAAAAATTTCTAACACATTAAAATATTTATATTAAAAAATTACCATATAAATATAATAAATGTTTTATTATATTACAAAACACAAATAAATATAATAAATATTTTATTGTATTAAATATAATTTTAAAATTTTATATTTTGGGTTAGGTTATTTAGTTGGGTAAGTTTTATTTTTAGGTTTTGTGTAATGAATTCAATTGTTATTGGGTTAGTAATTTAATATAAATATAAATAATTATTATTTAACATATATAATTAATTTTTATAACATAATATATTTAAGCAGGGTCGAGTCGAGCTCGAGCAAAAAATCTTACCCAAGACTTGGCCCATATAGAAAATGGGCCTTAAATTTTATTCAAGCCTATTTTTCAGGCTTCGAATTTTTATCTAAACCCTCTCATTTTTTAAGTAGGCCTTCAAACCTAACGATCCATGAGTAAGTCTAATTGGTTATACTAAACCTCAAGGTAGATGTGTTTTACCAATTTTTTATACTTTTATAATAGTGGAATAGATTCTAGGGTAAACAATATTAATAACCACTCAATTATTAGTATGTTTCTGATTTGATCACTCAAGTTTAATTTTTTACTTTAGTTACAAGCATTATCAAAATCTAATATTTTGGTTGCTTATCCGTTAAATCACTAACAAAATATTGATGTGACTATTTTTTATTAGCATATAATAAATTTAGCCCACTAATGTTTACTGATTCTATCAATTTGATTTTAATTCTAAAACAAATTTAACCCTCACTTTAAACATTATATCAATTTAATATTGATTCTTAAAATAGTCAAAAATAGAAACTTTAAAAATAAAAATTATTTTAAAGTTCATTTTAAATTAAAATACATAAGATTTTATAAAAATACATATAAAATTATAAAAATTCGTATAAAAATAATAAATAAATGAATAATCGATGTTTTTCTTTTTCTAACATGAAATTTATTTATTAAAATAATAATTTTATAAATTAAATATTTTTAAAAACCCGTAAGCAATACTTAAACTAAATTCAAACTTTTTTAGTTTTATTTCATAAATAATAATTTATTTATTATATGTCCAGCCTTGTTCCTTAATCCTCGCCAAATTTATCAAGTGTTGGGCATCGCCTTCACTTACAACCATGAACACTAATAACTCTTACTCCAAACTCTTTGCTTTCTGCATCCTTCATCATCTTGCCATCGAATTAGAAATCAATTGTATAGTTGTCGGCATGACCTTCCACCTATTCATATATCTCCAACGATACTCACCTTCAAGCACAAGCTCAAATGTAATAACTTAAAGGCATCACTTATTGTTCTTTTCAAACTCAGGCCGTAGTATTTTACCTAACTTAAATACGATGGTCGTTAATATTTAAAAAAAATTGATTCTACTTAAGTCTTTTTCACGATTTTTTCCCTTAAATTGTTTTATTTATAAAATTTTTATTTAATAAATAAATGTCACGTTAAATAATCAGAAAAAAATAGATAAATGTTTTTATAATTTTGTATATATTTTATTAGAAAATGAACTTTAAAAATATTTTTTAGGTTTTAGTTTTAAATTTTAAGAATAAATATTAAATTGAGATAATATGTAAAATTAAAGGTTAAATTTATTGTATTTTTAAAATTAACATAAAATTAATAGAATTTATAAATATTAAAAACTAAATTTATTATTATATCAATAAAGGATTCATATTAGCACTCCATTTATAATTTTAACTACCAATGACTAAAATATTAAATTTCAATAATATTAATAACTAAAATAAAAGTTTTTGAATGTAAATGACGAAAATAGAAATATGGTACTAGTTGACACAAAATCTCTTTTGTCAGCAGCAGAACCGAGCCACTGCCTACAATCAAGGGCCAACTTATTTTTTCCCATTCTTTAACATCCTTTGAAGACTCCATTCTATAAATATTTTACCTATAAAATCAAGCGCAGCTTCAGGCTCATTGCATCCCTTCCTATTTCTCTTCCCTCAATAATCAAAAGCTTCTTCTTTCTTTCTTTTTCTGTGCGTGCACTCTTAAACCACAACAAACCAAGGTATGCTTTCTTTCACTTTATGCCACCGTTTTGGATCACTAATGGAAACCCTTTTCATTGTTTTGGTCTATTTTTTATAGATCGCTCGTTTACACTTTATCAATTCACGTTTCATGGCCGTTTCGTTTCTGGGTTTAAGTGCAAAGGCACAAGTTCCATAGGATCTTATTGAATCTTTTACTAGAACTTATGAACAAGAATCGGACTTTTGGTTCAGCATAGATGTAAAGCATTAAAAAGCTGTCGTTTTTGTTTTTTAGTTTTACTATTTGAGGAAAGAGATTGCTGAAGAACTAGATATTTAACCAACTCGCTTTTTTTTGGTTAATTCATGTTTGTACTTGATTGTTGCAGCGACCTTGATACAGATAAATAGTACTATGAAGTAACCATCTTTTATAATATAGTAATAAATAAGCATAAACACCTGACCCTAGTGGCCGATCCGGTTATGAGAAGACATGTGTGCCATTAGACCAGAGTGTAATTGATCATTTATGTAATTTTTCTTCAATTTTGGTTGTTTAATGACAGTTGAGTAAAATTGTTTGACTATTAAGAGAGCATGTAGTATTGGGTTAAGAACTTAGGATTGAGATGTCGATCTATTATTTAGTTTATTGCCTTACTCTTGAATATCATGGTAGCTAATGTTTGTGCCAAATTTTGGAATAGAATCTGGTCACTTGCATGGCATTCATTATCTGAGAAATGGAACAGCATATAGTTTTGGTTTTTTGGAAATTTTGTTACCATTCAGATCCTAGACTTAGTCTTCCAAACACTTAGCAGCCTTTTCTTTTATGCATCATGTGGCTATTATAAATTACCGTATAACTGGATCAATTACAACTGATGAATAAACCAACATAATTACTGGGTTTTGATTGAATGTTGATGCAATTTATTCTTGTGGAAAAGATGAGTGAAGAAGATAAAAATGAAGCTAAGGTAGTGGAAACTCCACGCAAACCACCCCATCTGAACGAGAGGATTCTTTCGTCTATGTCACGGAGATCAGTTGCTGCACATCCTTGGCATGATCTTGAGATTGGTACCCTATCTAATGAGTGAATATTCTGATTTGATGTTGTTGCTAATATTGTCCGAGTGAATAATCAGATTTTGGGAACTGACCTGTTTCAAAAATATTGTGTTCAGGACCTGGAGCTCCAGCATTTTTCAACTGTGTATGCTTTCTTATTTTATCAGTCTGAACTTGTTCATAGAACATTTATGGTTTTAAATAAACTGAGAAATAAACATAATTTAGCATGCTTTACATATATCAATAACATTCATTAATTTATTAGTTTCACCTAAACTTACCCTGGTTTTCCTATTTGAAGAACATTCTTAAGGTACCAAGAAAACATTTCACATATTAAAGCCGAAATGTCTAACCTCCAGTCACTGCTAATTGTTTGCTTATTGAATTTCTTGTTCAACCATACAGGTTGTTGAGATACCAAAAGGTAGTAAAGTCAAGTATGAACTTGACAAGAAGACAGGATTGATTAAGGTATGAAAAGTTTTGCATCTTTAAAGATAGTGGTTCCTGGAACATGTTCCTGAGCTACTATATCAAGGCTTTCCCTTTCTTCCAATGAATTCCAGTTTAGTCATGTTTATTAGAAAGTTTGCCACTGTTACAGGCTCCATGTTGTAATGTTTTCTTACTGTCAACATGAATATCAGGTTGATCGAGTTTTATATTCATCAGTGGTGTACCCTCATAACTATGGTTTCATCCCTCGCACACTTTGTGAAGACAATGATCCCTTGGATTGTTTGGTTATCATGCAGGTGAAACACGATAAAAGACTCTTATGTGTTCTATTGTTGACCATTACTTCTACCACCCCAGTTCCGTTAGCCTTCTTCCCCTATGCACTCTGAACCACCTGCATTGCTTTTAAGGCGTTTCATCGAGTTCATCTTTGAGCTGCATATTAACAGTGATCTAGAAGTACTCAAATTATGTTGTTTCTTCAAATAGGAGCCTGTTCTTCCTGGATGTTTTCTGCGAGCCAGAGCCCTTGGACTAATGCCAATGATTGACCAGGTATTTCATTGTAGTTTCAGGTTAACCTTTTGACACTTCTTCCCTTCAGTTTGTCTGATATCTGCTTCATAATTCTTACCTAGGGGGAGAAAGATGACAAGATCATTGCAGTTTGTGTTGATGATCCTGAGTACAAGCATTACACCGACATCAAAGATCTTCCCCCTCACCGCCTGACTGAGATCCGTCGTTTCTTTGAAGACTGTATCCTTTTCCATATCAAATTGTAAAACTCATTCCTCGATATTTCAGCTATTTATCAAAAGAATGTTCAAGTTTGTTCCCCAATGCAAGGAATATCGCTTTCTTAACACAGCACAGACAAGAAAAATGAGAACAAGGAGGTTGCAGTTGACAAATTTTTACCAGCAACCGCTGCCGTTGAAGCTGTCCAGTATTCAATGTACGCTTAGAACTATATTATACCTCCCAAGGATGGGTATACACAATCATAAAGGGAATTCATTTCCAAAGCTAACGGACATTTCCCCCTTTGCTTCCTACATTACTTGGTCTCCATTATTAATAATTTTTGTTCTGCTTCTACTGAGGTTCTTGTGTTGATCTGTTGCAGGGATCTTTATGCCGAGTACATTATGCAAACCCTGAGGCGATAGGCTGAAAAAGGGCAATCTTCCATCATGGGAGGAAATGCACCACTTACTAAATAAAACATCTTATCAACAGCATTTGGATATGAATTGAACTCCTTTGATACTCCTTTTTTTAGCTGTGATTCTGTGCGATTATTATTTCCCGTTGGATTAAAAACCTTGTTGCGGGAAGAGTTTATATATGGAATTTATGACATTACTAGAATGCGATTTGAGATTTTTGTTAGTTATCTGCACTTCATCTCTCATCTTCACATGTTTCTCTCCTTGCACACCTTGTAATCTTTCCAAAAGCAACGGAGACATATTCAAGACATGCTTCTATGTTCAACTGTTTTTGGTGCTACACTTCAACTTCAAATCAAACATCCATAGAATGTAGCGTACAGTCAACGAGAATGAAAAAAAAAAAAAAAATGAAAAATGTCTCTTTATCTCATTCAACTGTGTATGTTCTGGTCCTGTTCCCTCGTTACATTTAAAATCAACAATTCATGCAAAATTATAAATCCATTTACTTATAATATTTTCCTTTGGCCAAAAGCATAACGTTAATTAATGACAAAAAAATATAAGAACTGTGATGCACCCCACGACCAATAAGGGGGCTATTGAAAAAATAGTATTGGGAAACTAAGTACCAAAATAATCATTGTCCTCAATATTGTCTATCATGAATACCATTTGTTTAAAAGTTCCAAGAGAAGCACAGCGGCTGAGTCCTTGGCCTTCTTAACACTAGGCATTGGCTCACCTATGCATTCATCGGTCCACCCCCTGTCAGTGGTGTTAACCTTGACAGCAAAAGTAAATCTCTTTGCATGGGCAGGGCCCCCTTCATTCACACACCTAAAGATGACGCATCAGATCAGTTGCGTGTTGCTGTCCAAATAAAAGAGGAAGAAAAGGTACCAACCGTAATTTCTTACCGATAGAAGGGCATAGGCCAGTTTCGACGCAGGCAGATATCATTCAATGTTTGCCTGGTAAATGTCTGGTTGCCATTCTTCTTCTTTTTCCCATTCTCCTCACAGTTCTCCTTAGCTTCAGCTGTTTCTTTCTCCTTCAGAACAGCAAGTGCATTCCTTGCCGCTAGTTTCTGTGCCATCTTCTTTTGGGGATTCTGAGCAACTCCAACCTGGACCCCATCAATGAAAACCTCAACAGTGGCCAAATTGCCACTTCGACTGGCTTTGTATTCCAAGCCTTCAGCTTGTTGCTGGCATCGTTCTTGTAGTTCCCGGACAGGATGCATCGGCAATGTCTCTGGAGTCACCATGGGATGCAACAGAGGTTGAAAAACCTGGAAAGCAAGAACATTTTGTTCTCTTATTAGATTGTCTTGTTAGCGTGTGTATACATATAGCTGTATGGAAAGCAGGGGAGAGGCAAAAGTCAGTCACAAACTAACCCTCCAGACAACTGCAGTGTCACGTCCACTGTCAAGAAAAATGGCACCAGCAATGGATTCAACAATATCTCCAAGAACTTTTGGTGCTTTGCAATCTCCCAATCCAAAAGAGTTGAAACCCGGCTTTAATAACTCATCCTGAACTTCCTTCACGAAGTCCCGAATCTGAAACAGAAGCCAAGAGTACCAAGTCAGAAGGAACCCACCCATGTGCAGAACAGACATTGATATGGGTTAAACTGGCACCCTCACATTAAACAAGTAAAAGTGAAGGAATCAGATAGCAAACCTGTTTCTCAAGGGCACTTGATCCATGCCGAAGGTGCACGTGCAACTGGTGCTTTACTGCAACACGTGCAAAGTTTTCATTGTTTACAGCAGCAGCACGCAAATCAGTCAAGCGACCTGGAGGCAAATTGGTGTATGTAAAAAACAAATGTCTTGTGATAAGATGATCCAAGACTGCATCACCAACAAACTCCAAACGCTGGTAGCAGGATACTCCCGATGATGGGCGTGAAGCATGAGTAATAGCTTCTACCAACAAGGCCCTATTTTTAAACTCGATGTTCAATGCACCTTCTAAGGCCTCAAAATTTACACTCCTGAGTATGCTTTCTGGAACATTAGATGGCTTCACTATAGAGTCCATCTCATCAGGATCAGACTCCACCTGGATCCCAATCCATTTCATGAGGTGGTTAGCTGCATGCTTGCCACCTTCAACATAATAAACTCCAATCAGTGCTTCAACCACATCCGCTAAGGTCTTGCTAGAGAGGACTCTATAAGAACTTGAGTCACTCTCAATCTCACCATCTTCCATATCTTCATCTTCAAACCCATCATCAAGTACTTTTACTGGTAAAACATCAGCAGTTGCATGTTCTTGATCAAAAAAGGACGTGTCACCATCTTTTGTATCCTCGTCAAAGACTGGCAACACCCCAGGAGCAGCCCATCTAGACGGTGCAAAGCGATCTGCTTGGATGTATGATTGAAGTCCCTTATTTAATGCATATTGATACAATACCATGTTACTCACCATTTGTTGTCTCATCCTGGTCAGCTGACCTTCATGTTTCTGTGGATATTTAAGAAACAGAAAACGACTGACTACCCATTTCAAGTAAGCATCCCCAAGAAGCTCAGCCCTTTCATAGCAAAATGTCTCCTGACACGAAGCAGCAGTCAAAGCTTCCAAAATCTGAACATATAAAAGAAAGACACAATTTATTAATCATCTGAAAGCTGCTTGGAATTGATCAGCCAGAGACAAATATCACACCTTTGAAGCAGGGACCGGAAATTGTATTATGTGCTTAAGTTGAATTGCAAGAAGCATGCTCTCAACCCTCCTCATAATAGAGGGCAACCTCTGGGCACCTCTAACAAGTGATCCAGGAAGTGGATGAACAAAACATAGCTCAGGCGGAAGAAACACGTAGTATGTTTTGTCAAGTGCCTCCTCCGATTCACCTTCATATGGTACACACATTAGGTTAAGCAAAAAAATGACCATAACCGATGCAAACCTCATGTTAGACACAAGCATTCCAAATAATACCTTCTGAGTGCTCAAATCGAGGAGATAAGAGATTCTTGCAGTATGAAACACCACGACCTCTTATCAAAGCTTGTTGCTTGTAGCTCAACTCAACACCATACCTGGAAACAATATATAGAGGACTCAATAGCCTAATGCACCTTTGTTGTGCGGGAAGAAACAGAAAGCATATTTGATCTGTAAGGACATCCAATACTATCAGGTAGAAATGTGACAAAAGCTCACATATTCAGCACCTAAAAGTAGTCAACCATGTCCTTGACAGAGTAAGACATGCTTTCCTATTCTACACACACAACTGAGATACATTTAGGTTATCTCATCCATTAAAAAGAAGCAATTAATAGGCAGGCAATTGCTATTTCTAATATTATTAAGGCACAGGGAAGAAAATAGGAATTTAAAGGTGAGAGATATCAAATTCATACTTCAGCTTATAGTAATCGGCATATGAGCTGTACTCGACAGGACCAAGATAGCCCTCTTTCCTCGGAAAGGAGGTCTCTGCTGACATGTCATAGCATATTGTATCTACATAAAACCTCTTCCCCGAATGAGCGGCTGTTATTATTCTTCCAACAAGATCTTCTGCACGTGCAACACCATCAGCCATTATCAAATTGCCTTTGGTCCAATCCCCTTGTACCTCAATCATATCACGACTAGGAACCACTCCGGTAGCTTTAACAACATCAAATGGGGCTACGGCTCCTCTGATACCATAAGTAGGATGAGGTTTGTGCCCAAAAGCCAGGCCATGACGCAATTTCCCAAATCCATACTCCCTTCTGTCACCACCAAGTGTCCTCTCATTTGTCCCAAGGAAAACATCTGGCCTAGCTCTCTGAAGGGGATTGCTCCACGCATTTGTAGTGATTATATTATCTACCAAATCCCAATCAACTTCTTTTATAGGATCTACAAACTTATCGCCAACCACAGGGACAAACAAATATGCCTTGGCAGGATCCCAAGGAGTAGTGGCAGGATCAACATCCACATCCAATACAATGCTCATCAATCTTACCTGAAAATTTTTAAGGGATGCCATCTGCACATAAGCAAACTTGTAAGTTATACCATAAGCATAGTCTAGTAACAAACAGCAAAAACATCTCAAATAGTAATCATTATCCAAACAATTTAAACAGAAACTCACCTGACTTTCAGTTATATCTATCGATCCCCTGAAGACAAGAGATGCCTTTGTTATCATGGCTCGAACGATAAATAGATCCACCGACATCGATAACACCTAAATGGAGACAAATGTTGTTTGAAATTAAAATCCTATTTACCAAATACAAGTTATGCTCATACTGAAAACAACAGAAATTACCTCTGCATCCAGCTCTTTGCCAAAAAGTACTGCAAAATCTGAGACTTTAGTTAAGAATGGATCTTTTGAAGAGCCATTATTTACACATTTGATAGTATACATGTACAGACGATGTATTGTGGAGTCAACACCACCATCTCTTCCAGATAAAATCCATTCTCCCTGTGGACCCAAAAGCATTATATAAACTTGAAAGCAAAAGGCATATTAGTTAAAGGACATGTTTTTTTCCGTCCCCACATCATCCCTCCACCTTCATAAGCACAAAAGAAGGCAAATCCCATTACAATACAAACGTACTAGACTGTAGTCATACCAGCCAGCATTGAAGCTCCCTAGAAAAATGTTGCCAAAATCATAATCTATGCTGCTTTTAACCAAAACTTCAGAAACAATGCAATATTGGTGTAATGAACCTAGCTCTCACGCAATCTATGCCAGAATATAAGCTTCTTTTTTTCTTTTTTTTTTTTTTTTTTTGGGTGGGGTGGGGAGGGTCATCTGCAGATTGCAAGACGTGATCCTCCTTTTATGTCTATGATTTACTTTCCAAAGTCAGCCATTACTTTTCATATGGCTGTTCGGCAACCAAAAGTATACCAACTCTAACACATACTACCATTTAATAACCAGAAAAAAAAAGGAACAGGCACTTTGAACTTTGATGAGCATATAAGTATTGAAATAAGGTTTGTATGAGCAAAAGAAAGGAAAACTTGGTCAAATTATAAAGAGGAGGAGCTCAGCAAGTTGAAGGGGAGAAACTATCCAGTCAACAGCATTATAAAGGTGGCAGAACATAAAAATCGACACATGCACTAGAATGTATATTCTCAAAAATGAGAGAAGAAACAACTAACATGCAACAAACTGCTATAACATATCCACAGAGGGGCCTAACCTGGAGTATATTTGCTACACCTTCTGGATAGAATTCTCTATGCCTAGCAGTTCCAGGAAGCGGGTCTCCTTCATCATTCTGGTCAACCTTCTCTGCTTCTTCCCCGCTTCCTTTGTCGGGCAAGAGCATATCAGTAAATGCTCCCATCTCATGGAGCTTCTTGCAAGCAGCCAAACATACAGCCTACATGTTACATGTGTTATGGACATGAGAAATACTCTGAATATAAATTTGATAAACAAGTAAAGTTGACAAGACAGCATAGCATGCCTGCTGGGCAAGACGCATAGAACTGCACATGGGACCCTCGAGCTCTTCAAATGGTGCATTACAGGGGAGCTGAAGCTTGCAAGAATATTCAGTTGGACCCCCTGGCTTCTCATGCTTCTTCATAATAAACTCGGGACGAAGTATTGAATATCTAAAAGCCAAAAGCAATGCCACCTAAGTAAAAGAAAGAACCACAATAGAAACGAAAACAAATGCCTATATCTTATAAGGAGTACAATACCTGTCACTAGGAAGCTGAGAGCAGTAAAAATGGACGAGTCCAACAGCAGAATTCAAGCTAACAATGGCACCAGTTGATTCAACCTGGTACACCGTACCTGGTACCATATCCACCGAAATAAACCTTGAAGAATCCTTCAAATGACTAAGGTCGGTTCTCTCAATTGCTTCTTTCCGTAAGGTCTCCTCACTATTCCTCGCATTCCTTAGGAATGTAGCATGCGACAAATTTCCTCTGTAAACAACATGATAGTTAGTTTGTCTGGATCATTTTTTGTAGAAAGAAAATACTTAAAGACCAAACCCAACAAGTACCTCTCAACCATCAAGATGTAATCTGACCCAGGCTTCCTTGCACGACCTCTAGACTGAATGTATGCCAAAACAGTTTTTGCAAGATCAAAACGAATGACAACATTGCATTGCCGAATATCCAATCCTTCCTCAGCAACACTAGTTGCAACTAACAATGTCACCTACAATAGAAAGTAAAAGCGTTATCAAATGTCTATACTTGCATGATTCAGATCTTTCATCAGCTGAAGGGAGGAAGCATGGAATATGAACATACACGACCATCACGGAATTTAGCAATTGTATCCTGCATTTGTCCAGTCCGCATTTCTTGACTATTGTTGTGCCCAATTAAACTTGCACACCTGATGAAACTCAGAGACGGAAGCTCTGCAAAAACCTGTCCATTCAAAAAGAAGTAAAAATAGCATTCCTAGGAAACAGCAAGGGGATGAAATCTATCATTGAATATGATTAAAACAAGACAATGGTTCCACCTTAGGAAGAACTAAAGCAGCCACAACTCGCTCAACAAAGATGATTGCTCGAAAATCCTCTGTGTGCTGATACTTCAGAAGTATTTTAATCAATGACTGTACTTTCGGGGTCACTTTTCCATCTGCTACAGCCGCTCCAATTATCACATCCACATGCTCTCCACCAGAGACAACTATGACAAAACGGTACATGAGTTGAGAATACACACCAAAATGTTTTTAGAATATCTTTTGTTTAGAAACATCTACAATGATAAGAATTTTCCTTAAAATGGATGACAAGAAACACAACACAACAAGCAAGTAAACAATGCATGTTTTGTTCTACTAAACGTTATCACACGTATACATTCAAAACCTTAGGATATCCTTTTCAATTAGATATCAGTCTCAAAATGTACTCGTAAAAAAAAAAAAAAAGAGTAAAGGAAAGGTAGAAAATTAAAGATAAGACACACCATGACTGTCAGGGAGCTCTCCTTCCTCAATCTCATCAGTATTGGTCCCATCTTGAGCATTACAGTTCTCTGCTTCTGCATTGTTCATGTCTTTTTCAGTAACAGCTCCCTCTGATAATTGGCATTGTAAGAGAGAAACGACTTTGTTTAGGTAAGATTCTTGAAACTTGACATCAAGCTGGTAGTTTGCCCTCTCATCATTTTGCAAAGCTGTCAGAAAAGATTGTGCAACCTGAAAAGGAAAGGCAATGAAAGGAAACAACCAAGATCATTTCTGCACAACCAAGAAAATAAGAAAAAGTTGCCGTAACCTTAATTACTTAACACATATGATACCTTATAAGCACACCATTGGCCCAGTTCACCCAGTGCATAATTAACAGCCCTCAACTTT
Organism: Gossypium rotundifolium; assembly: GCA_025506655.1. Lineage (NCBI taxonomy): Eukaryota > Viridiplantae > Streptophyta > Magnoliopsida > Malvales > Malvaceae > Gossypium > Gossypium rotundifolium. The sequence continues at coordinate 58,803,267 of CP106728.1, read as the reverse complement.
TGTATCAAATTAGCAGCTCCATCACTTTCTGTTCTTTCAGATACACCATAAACTTGGTGAAGCTCTTCCTTGGCTCCTGCATCTCTAGCTCCCATGAACTGCCATTTACTTCTTCTAGAGCTTGACTGTGCAGCTTCTTCAACTGTTGCTTCCATTTGTTTTATTTGTTCATGGAGGGACCATAAACTGGCTGCTTTGTCATACTCTACCACAACTTCTGAAGGCATTGGCACATGTTTCTCGAGTTCCTTGCGGTCTTTGATGGTACAGACTACAGAATCCAGTTTGCTTTCTAGATTACGAATTTTTATAGCACAATCAACTTGACTTGAAACACCTGAATATAACAATTCAAAATATGAGTTAAAGGGGGAAATTTTCTTACAATCAAGTGAAAGAAAATTTTGAAAAAGAGACCGCCCTTGGTCTCAAACAGAGAGAAATCTGAAGAAGACAACTACTAGAAAACAAAAATATACCCTTCAAGTTAACTGGAGAAGCAGTCATTCCAAAAACAGAAGGTCTCTTCTCCTTTGGTGTTGTATGATAGAATTCGGACATAACCAGTGAATACGGATGTTTCTTCACAGCATGATGACACTCGTCCAGGATAAGGAGATTGATTGATTCCATTTTAATTATGCTGTGTCTCAAAATATTCAGCAGAATTTGAGCTGTCATAACCAAAACCTACAAGAAAGTCATCAAATGAGCGAATCTTATGGACAAATAGACAAGAGTCATATATGCAAATGAACAGCTATCGGAGACTCAAAAAGATACAACCATTTTGAGGATATCTATGCTAGACAGCCTACTAAAGATTGTTCAATTACATACAGATAGACAAGAATTTAGCAGCTCATAATACCTTGTTAAAAGAGTAAAAATGAAATAAAGGGTGCTGAATGTGATAAAGGTATACCAATATTAATAGCTCCACCCAGTTCCAACTCTATAGATTAGGCATATAAGGATCTTGCTAATGGTCGAGAATCATATTTCAATTTAAAGCTTTGTTATGCTTTCCCTCTTTTCCTTTTAGGACAGGACAAAGGGTGGATCACTGATATTTCAACTAAATCCCAGTTCTGGCAAGTAGACATTTAAGGATCTTGCTAGAATTTGAAAACTATATCAACATCATCCCGTTCCTTCAACAAAATTGAGCAAAAGGACATTGGTTCAAAAACCTATCCTAAGTAATTTACGAGTAAACTAACTAGGTAAAGCTGAGTATACTAAAAGTGTTACCAAAGACTGGATACAGAAACACTTTTGTATATCTCATTATAATGTCATATCTTAAAATTACTAAAGTAACCTACCGCATTGTGCTTTAGGGCGGACTAGCATTACAATAAGGAAATTACTTGGAACATTAGAAAAGCTCAAATGACAGTAAAGCAGGAATTTTCACGAAAGGAAATTGACAAGCTACCTGTTTTGATTCAAACTCGCGCTGCCACCTACGAGCATCCCAAAAATCTTGACCCATCTCCCCACAATAATGACCAACTTGGAAACCAGTTCTCTCGCGAATAACTTCAGCTTGCTGAAAATGGAAAATAAAAAATAATAATAAACTGAACCTGGAAACAACAGAACCAATCAAATCTTAAAAGAACACTGAAATTCTATAAATTTGACTACCTGATAAACTAGTGGAACTTTAGGAACCAAAAAGACAGAGAGCATTTTTCTGGTGTGCTTTTGTAAATCATCAGAAATACTTTTCATGAGGAGAACAGCAATGAGGGTCTTCCCTGCCCCGGTTTCAAGGAATGCAATTGTGTTTTTCATTTTTGCCTGCTCAAGAACATCCAATTGATATTGACGAGCTTGCTCCTCCAAGAGTTTTTCCTTCGGCTGCTCAACTTTCTTCTCCATCTTTCCATTGCACTCGGGAGTTTTGTCATTAGCCACCTTCCCTTCTCTTTGCCGATCTGCTTCCCAAGTACCCAACCTAAAAACCATCTCATTGGACCCTGACCGATCCCTCTCCCAGTAACCCCTTGGTTCTTTATCTCTCCCATCCCTCCTATTGCCACCATAATAATGTTCTCTTCTCCTAACATGCTCTCTATCTCTCCGATCAATTTCATCCCAATCTCGAACCCTTTTCCTAGCAGAACATCTCTCCCTATCCCGGGGATAATATTGACCTCTACTAGAATACTGCCTATCACTCTTGCAGCCATTCGCACGAGCCCTATTGCTACACCTCTCTTCACTATCTAAACCCCTATCTCTCGACTCGGATGACCTTTTATCGTCTCGATGAACTCCATTATCCTTATTAGAATAATCAAATAAACTGGAATTACTACCATCGCAGCTTTTTTCCTGCCCTTTGCTTCCAATCTTCTTTTCAACTCCATTAGATGGCGGAACTGAGTTGTCAGGTAAATCCTTGGAAACCCCAGAGAGCTCATTGGGAGACCATCCATCTCCAGCAACGGGGTCGTGAATTCCATTTCCATTGACGACAGAGCTATCACCGTTACTTCCCACGGCAGGAAGTCCCCCGCCGTTCTTGAAGCTATCGAGAATGTGATCAATTCCTCCAAAGAAATCTTGATTGGAAGTATTGTCAACGGAGTCTTGAACTATAGGAGCATCAAAATCAACAAAATCGCTAATCAAGTCGCATGATATGTCCTCACAAGCATCCAGCCAGTAAGATGACCCATTGCCACCAGAAACCCTACCTTCTTCCTCCATCAATCAATTGCCCAGAACTCGGATACTCCCACTTCAAAAAAAAAAAAAGGGAAAAGAACCAAGAGAAACAAGAATTATAAAAAAAAAAAAAACCCAGAAAGAAGAGAAAGAAAGCAATAGTTTTTATAAAGATTCAGAAAAAAAAACAGAGAGAAGAAAAAAGAGTGAGCGAAGACACAGATTAAGAGTAGATAGACCGCAGGAAACACGCAAGAAGTGTCGTTAAGGAAGGGGATTCATTTAAAAAAGTGAAACAGAAAATTGAAGGGGAAAAAAAAACATAAAACCCCACCAAAACTTTTGTGTGTGATTCTTAGATTCTACGGTCTATCAACGCCTATTCTGTTATCTTCCGTTTCTCTTTTATTTGACTCCCTTCAAGCGTGCGCCTTTCTCAGTTTTTTGCTTTCCTCCCCCACTCTTTCTTTGATTCTTCTGGGTTTTAGCTCTGTTTTCTCTACGAAAGAGAGATGGAGAAACAAAATTAAAATAATAAAATAAAAATAATAAAACCCAAAACTATGGGTTTTCCCCTTTTTCTTTTGGTTTTTACGCAATGTTTTTTTCCTTACAATTTACAAAGAAACTTCTGTGACTTGAGGCGGTTCTATTTTTCCTTTAACTTTCCGAACTCGAAAGTACAGAGCAACAGTGCTTCAACCAATATGATAACGCCACGTTTGACCCAACAAGGGTTCCTGGATTACGTGGTGATTTGTGAGTGGATGGTAGATAGGGTTTTATTGGAACTACGGTCTTCACTGTTCAGTTGCGTTACCGTAGGGAGCGTGCTTATGGAAAAGTACAGACACGTGTCAAACAGTTGGAGTCCACTGGTAGAATCCCAGCAAAAAAGAAAGTTCTTCAAAGGTCAAAGATGATATAACATTCTCAGCCGTTTGATTTATTCTTCAAAAAGAAAAAATAATTATAAAAGGGGAATAGATTAATTATTCCCCTTAGATCAGGCTGAATATTTTTTTATCCTATGAGACCAGAAACTTTCCCTTTGGTGGGTTGCATACAGTGAAAACCAATTGGCCTTTGGTGTAGTGATTGGGTGAATTTTGTTTTGGGTGGCTCCACTTTTTCTTCTTCTTATTACAATTAAATGTTTGCATTTATTTCTCACACATTCCATATGAGAAAATCTTGTGATTTTGGGAGAAACAAAAATATCTTACATTTGAGGATAGGAATGTTTGTTAAGGTTATTTGGGTATTCTATTTCTATTAACAGTTCCTTTTTTTTTGTTATAATTTGTAGGAATATGTTCCTTCTGTTAAATTTATTAATCAACTTTTTTTATATTTATTGATTATATATTAAATTAATACTAATTAGTTCACATACCAAAAACAAGATTTTAATAAAATTGTTTTTGTTATATAAAAAGTTTGTGATTTAAGGAATAAAATAAGAGATTGTTTTAAACTGAAACTTATTAAATATCAATAAAAGCATGAATCAAAATGGAATAAAATATCTAATCTTTAACATTATCATTTTGATGGAAAAATAATAATTATATTATTAATTTCTTAACTAAATATTTAATGTAATAATTATATTATTAATTCCTTTTTTTCTAATAATAAAAGTTTCATTAAAAGGATGAGTACAGCTGTGCATTATTCACACCTGCACATTTCAGTAGAAAACCAATAGACTAAATACCCCGTTCTCCAAAAGCTATAAAAGGAAATCCCCTCACATGCAAAATAGTGAAAATCCAAATAAAATAATGCCGGCTAAGTTCAATATAGTTCCATCGGAGTGCACCCAACAGCGTCTCATGAGCTAATACTCTCACTTCACCCCTCATCTCAACCTAATCCTACATCTAATCTAATGAGTCAGTCTATCATCGATCCGCCACTCAAATCTCAGATACCTTTGCCAGAGCCTCCTCCACCCAAAATAAGCTTTCTTCCCTGTCAAATGTTTCCTTAGCCAGCTGGGCCGCCGCCCGATTACCATCCCTTAAAGTATGTTTGACTTTACAAACTAAAAATTGGGAGATGAGAGACCTTGTATCATTATTATAAGCAGTTACACTAGAATGATCCACACTGTTAGATATCCATTTGATTACCATCCGAGAGTCACCCTCCAAGACCAAGCGCTGAAACCCCATATCTTTTGCAAATTGCAGGGCCTTCACACATGCAATGGCTTCAACGGCAAAGACAAGGGGAACGAAGCAACTTGTATGAACAAAAGCTCTCAAAATCATTCCACTATTTTCTCCCGCAATCACCTTTGTGCTGGATGTATTAGAAGCGGCTCTGAAGCCCACATCAAAGTTCATCTTGACCACATTAACCTCCGGTGGCTCTCATTCGGTTGTATAACCATCTCGTGGCTCAAGTATGGCTCTTACAACACTTTTTGTCTCAGTAATAATATAGGACCGAATAAACCCCGAAATTCCATGAATTGTCTCTTTCTTTCGTTCATGCACCCATTTGTTCATTGCATGCCACAAGCCCAGTAAATAGTGATAATCGTTTTGCATTCATTCATATTACTTTGTTTCACTAAGCGAGCTAATTGGTCATGAAAATCCACATTTTATTACGAGGTATACTAGGCAATGTTGAACGCTACCCAGACCCTTCTTGCTAGATCACAACTTGTTATCGCATGCACTATTGTTTCCATCGCAGCATTACAAAATGGGCAGATGAGGGAAGTTTTCACACATCTATTGTATAAATTACACATTGTAGGCACAAATTCTTAAAAAGTCTCCACGACATAATTTTAAGTTCCAACGGACACGGAACTTTCCAAATTTTACTGTAAAATTCTTTGTAATTATGCGAATACCTAGTGATAATTCTTTCCTCAAGTCCTTTTGCTACCAAAAGCTTATAGCCACTACTTACTGTGTATTCTCAAGTTTGCTCCCCTCAATCAAGCATATGTATCCTAGCTCACCGTAATTGATAGGGAACACAGAATTTAACGAGTTTAATTAGATGTAAATACTAAGTTAACAAACTGCTCATCCCAAGTTTTGTTTCGTGCATTGATCAACTTCGACACCCAATGTATATTTGTTCTAATATTTGTCTCAAAAATGAAAATAAGCAAACTGATTGAAAGACTAATGTGTAGTCTATCAAGTTCAATTAAGGAGATACTTTGTCTTGAGTATCGGAGCGAATGATTCTCAAAAGATAAAGATATAGATGTAATTGACTAGACTGATAATATATCGAAATGACCCAAGTAGAATAGATCCTAGATCTCTTTATGGATTTATTCACTTGTAATGTTCATAGTGTGACATACATTAATCTTGAGTGGATGTTGAACTATGTATGAGTGACTCGTATACTTTGATGTAAGTAAAAGCTTGAGTTCAAATAGATAAGAAAATGAAAGTTGATGTGTTGAGTATACAACTTATGCAGTATGTAGCATCATTTATAATAGTGACACAACACCAAAATAGACTTTTAGCGGCGTTTTTTTTCTTTTAGTGGCGTTTATAAGCGCCACTAATAGTATTTGTGGTGCTTTGAAAAGCGCCACAAAAAACGCTGCTAAAGAAAGTGCTGCAAACTTTAACGGCGCTTTTTCACAAACGCCGGTAAAAGATCGGACTTTTAGCGGCGCTTTTATCACAAACGCCGCTAAAAGTCCGGTCTTTTAGCGGCGCTTTTCTCACAAATGCCACTAAAAGTTCGGTCTTTTAGCGGCGCTTTTCTCACAAACTTGCAATGCTCATTTTCTCTAATATCCTACCCTTCCTACATTAAAACCAATCAAAAACAACAGCAGTTGCATATAATTTCAACCCAAAACAGCAAATATAACATTTAAATCTCACCAAAAGCATTAAATCTAAACAGTACTTCAAATTTAATAAAAGATATATGATATAAACTAATAAATAAAGTATAATTGAAATAATTCTTACAATAATGTAAAATGTAACAATGTTAAAATTAATATTACAAAGAGAAACTAAGGGACTAAGATGGCGGCTTCTGCAACTGCTAAAACATCTACATCATCTCTTTGAAGTCAGAGCTGGAGCTCATCATATTTTCTGCTCTGCTCTACCTCCCTTCTTTGTCATTTGCCTCCCTCACGCCACAATTTGCCTCCTTGTTCTTGCATCCGTCAAGTTCTTCATATTTTCTTTCAACCTCGATAATTTCTTTGAAGCGTGCTCGCTTGCATCGAGATATTTGGTCTTTTAACCTCTAAACTTCAGCTTGCGATTGACTACCGGAAGGCATGTACCGTTGGGAGCTGGATTCAAAATATTGGGTCGGGGTAACACCAAATCCTTGAAATTGGACCCGACCATACCTTTCAGGACCCAAAACATCAGTAATAAAAAACAGCAAATGTATTATATAAATGAAGCCAAAAAACAGCAAATGTAGCATAAAAATTTCGACCATACCTTTCAGGACCCAAAACATCGGTAATAATTCTGTTATCGATATCATCAAGATTAACAGAACTATCACTCGAAGCAGCCACCTCATACTGTGTCTTCTTCTCCTTTAGTTTCTCTTAATAAATCAATGAAAAAGTTAGAAACGAAATATATACAATAAGAATGAATGCAACATAACTTAACATTATTAATTTAAAACTAGTAACGAATAATTAAACTATTATAAGTAAACATTATAAATATTTATAATAAATCAAATTTTATTAAGTAAATATACCATAATCTCTCCGACTTGAATGTCATCAGTGACCTATCCTTCTTCCTATACGTAATGTCAAAAAGTCAACGCGTCCAACTTTTTGACCGGTGGAGGCTTCCTACAGTGTAGTAGTAAAATATAATTTAATAGTATAAAGTTACTAATATTTGACAGAATTAATAAATTATCATACCTCGGCATCAGCTACAGAAGCAAAACTTCTAGACCCTACCGTGTGCGTGAATGTCTATTTCTGCCTGCTGCTCGTTCCAACACGCTCACGGTCCTACACAATGAAATTATTATTACGTATATAGTAAATACAATAAATCGAAAAAATTATAAGAGTTTACAATTAGGTAATACCTCTCCTTTCTTTGAGTTCCAAAATCTAATCGCATCTTCCCATTGATACCTCAACATTCCCGGCGGGACATTTCGCAATTTATCCTTGAGGCTGATTTTTTTCTTAAAATAATTTTTTTCAGTGTGCTTTTATGGTCTCTCCATTTTTTTCCCAGTGTCTTCTTTATATAGTCATCGGAGACCTCCAAAGCAAATCTCTCCTAAAAAAACATAAGTTTAGAAAGTAAATATAAATTAAACATCAACCAAAGTATTATAAATTACATTCACGTTTTGTTACCTTAACGTTATCGAGAGCTTGTTTTTTGTTTGCATCAGGCATGTGATACCATGACTCGTAATTAATGGGCAACATATTTGCATTCCGTGCAATAATGCCCAGATAGCCTGCTAGAAGTCGAGCTTCAGGGCCAACAGGCTGGCCATGAGTGTTTCTCCTTACTTTCACACGCTCGACGTGATTTAATTCGTATAAGTCTTTAAGTAGGGTACGTCTGCGACCTCTGCGTGTCCCACCAGTCTCAGCTGAACAATGACATATTATTGTTATATTAAAATTGAAAAATGAATCAATAATTAAAGTCAACATGCATGTAAAATAAACTTAACATTACTTTGTAATCCTGTAGGCTCATCATCTATGTTAGGCACACTCGAGGATCCAACTATTGTTTGCTATTCACTATTGCCCTCTTCCAAATTTACAATATTTAAATCTCGCAATCTTCTTCTACTCATTTTTCCTGCAATACACATAAAATAGTTAAAATTTTAGTAACAAATAACAACAATAATGGTACATATAAAATAGTTAAATTATATAAAATGACCAAGATTAAAATTATTAAATTACATATAAAAAAAATCATAAAATCTTACTACATCATAATTCGTAAATATCTTCGTCCATGTCCTGACGAACCCATTGAAATTGTGTACTAGTACTAGGGATATTTTCATTTAGGTTTTGTTCTGGAAAAGGCAGAGTTTCTGATCTTTCGACGATTTCATCTCTACTACTTTCATTGCCCATGTCGAACAAGTCCCTAAGGGAGTTTCGAAGTACAAAGTACCAACCGTCATCAGTTGGATCTTTCGAGTAAAAAAATTATTTCACTTGAGAAGAAAACACATACGGCTCGTCTATCAGTTGTTCTCCGGTGTGAATCAATCGAGAGAAATTCACCATTGTAAAACCATATTGATCATTTTTAATTCCGCGAGCCGTATTCACATCAGCCCAATCACCTCGAAATAAGACAACTTTCCATTTGCCATAATAATACAACTCAATTATGTTAGTAATAAGTCTGTAATACTCCAAATTCCCTCGACAGGATTACTGTCCCTAGCACTAGCGTAACTTGTAATTGAAGAATTAACAACAATTCCACAATTTTGGATTCTCCTCAATCTTTCGCAATACCTTATATGAAATCTGTATCCGTTGATGAGGAAGGCACTATATATTTTCACTATTCTGTTTGGACCTTGTGAAAGCCATTTAACTTCGTCATTTACTTCATTCCGACTCCAAACCTATTGAATCAAAAGTAAATTGAGTAATTATAAATGTTACGAGAAAACATTATTACTTGTCAATGAAAACTTCAGTTGTATACCGTTTGGCTTAACCATTCATGAAATGATTTTGTGAACAACTTATTAATTTCTCGTTGATGTAATCTTCGGGGCCATGAACGAGCTCTCAATATTTGTTTGTACTCACTATGTTTAAAAAAAGGGTTATTTTGTTAGAAGACAAACAAATTATAATTGATGAGTATTTATCAAATTCTAGAACTTACTTGTGTAATGGTTCCATTGAATCGTGATGAAAAAGAATGTATCGATGTGCTTGGACCCACGATATATCGTCTAATTCTACAATTTTGACTTTGCCGATTGGTTCTTTGAAACTTTGAAATAAATAAGTTTCGGCCAAGTTATGATCTGTGAGCCCAACATTTCTACTTGGTTTGTTCATTCTTGTCTCGACATCTTCTAAATACCTCGAACAGAAAGTCATACATTCCTCTGCCAAGTAGCCTTCAGCGATTGATCCTTCTGGATAACGTTTATTGCGGCAGTAAGACTTCAATTTGGATAGGAACCTAAACACGGTATACAACATTATCAAAAGTTGCAACTAAAGGCATTTAGGTGAATGAAGGAATAATTTACAAATAAAGTAAGACCTTTCAATGGGATACATCCATCGATAGAAAACGGGTCCACCAAGTATTGTTTCACGAAGGAGATGAATTAACAAGTGCACCATAATTGTGAAGAAGGAAGGCGGAAAGATCTTCTCCAAATTACATAAAGTCAATATGGCTCGATCTTGTAGTGTCTCAAGTTCTTGAACGTCCAAAACTTTGCCACAAATGCCTTTCATTATATTGGATAGTTCAATTACACAAGACGTCACCTTTTTCGACATACAACACCGCATAGCAACTGGCAGTAAGTCTTGCATCAAGATGTTTGATGCATACGCATTCGGGACCTTTATGTCCTTCAACACCATACAGAACACTTCTTTCTTCGTCTTCGACATTGAAAAAATAGCAGGCGACAACCGATATTTCATATTCGAAAGTGCTTGAGGATGAAGCTCACGCCGAATTCCCATGTGGACTAAATCAAGTCGACTTTGAAGATTGTCTTTTGATTTTCCATCGATATTCAAAATAGTCCTAATGATGTTCTCGCAGACATTTTTCTCAATATGCATGACATCAAGATTATGGCGTAATATCTGATGCTCCCAATAAGGCAACTCAAAAAAAATATTTCTTTTGTTCCACAAGTCTGCCTCATTAGGATCATCCTCTTCATCAGATTCATCATTAGATTCATCCCTTGATCTTCTATTTCTTTGTGGGTTGGCCGGTTGATTCATCTTCCCATACATGAAATTCATATCTTTCAACATGAACAATATTTCAGATCCACCGGTCTGCGAAGGAGCTTCTCTAAACTCTTCAGTACCATCAAATTGAGTACTCTGAAATCTAAATCTATGATTTTTCGGTAGCCACCGATGATGCCCCATGTAAGAGAACTTATTCCTATTATATAACCATTGCGAACATGTCTGCAGCACAACAAGGACAAGCATAACGTCCCTTGGTACTCTAACCAGATAAATTGGCGTATGCCGGAAAGTCACTAATAGTCCACATCAAAGCCGCACATAAATTGAAGTTCTCCTTTCTCAGCACATCGTATGCCCATAATTGTTTTAACTCTTCAATAAGTGGCTGCAAATATATGTCAATATAATTCCCGGGCCCTTTCTCTCCAGGGATAATCATAGACAAGATAAAGGATGATTGTTTCATGCAAACCCATGGAGGTAAATTATAAGGAACAAGCACCACCGGCCATGTACTGTACGCAGTCCTCATGATTTTGTAAGGGTTAAATCCATCAGCTGCTAGCCCTAGCCTCATACTCCGAGGGTCGCTTGCAAAGCTTGGAAATTTTGAGTCAAATGATTTCCAAGCTAAAGAATCTACAGGATGCCTTAATAGTCCATCATCGGTTCGTCCATCATGGTGCTACGTCATTGACTCAGCTGTCTTCGACGACATGAAAAGCCATTGAAGCCTTGTTATTAGCGAAAAATACCGTAAAATCTTAACTGGCTGCTTCATTGACTGTGTATCGTGTTCATCCTCATTACCATCCTCTATATTTCTATTAATCCAACGGGATTGACAGCATACATGACAGCACTGTTGGTTTATCCGGTGGCCCTAATACAACATACAATCATTTGGGCAACTATGAATTTTGTTGTAGCCAAGGCCTAAATCCTTTATCAGTTTTTTCATGTCTTTGGAAGATTGAGGGATTTTCGCAAATGGGAGCAATTCTTGCAGAAACTCTAACAGCATTGTCAACGAGTTTCCGGTCCATCCTCCAAACATTTTAAGTGAAAAAGACGAATATAGAAAGACAGTTTGGAAAATTTTGATCCCTCATACAGTTCTTCATTCATTTCTCCAAGTAACGTGTAGAACCTTGCCGCTTCTTCATTTGGCTGTTCATTAGGTACACTTCTTCCCCCTTTGGTGAAAGTATTTTCACCAAAATTATAATCATCGGTTGCACCCAATTCAGGTAGAAATGACCCGAAACCATCACTGCACATATTAAAAGCATCCCGCAACATGCTTTCCATGTTATCATCTCTAACATTCTAATTGTAAGCATTATAAGGATAACCCAGATTCATCGATGAAGATGCTCCACTAGATGTACACTCTCCATGAAAAATCCATTTTTTGTACCCCCAGACAAAGCCATCAACAACTAGATGTTCGTAGACAACTTCACGATAATGCCAATTGATATTGCAACATTTCTTACACGGGCAAAGAATCATATTCTTTTGGCTTGCATTTTGAAATGTGAAATTCAGAAAAGTTTCTACTCCATTTCGATAGTCGTTGCTTACCCTTGACAATTTCATCCAAGTCCTATCCATTTCATAGTTGTTGAAGTCTAAAGTTGACAATAAATTACACGGCTAAATTGTTAATTTATAATTTATGTAAGTAATGACAATTTCATATATATAACTAAGTACTATGTAAGTTATGTAAATTATATAAGTTATGAAGTTTGACCTTGAAATTATGTAAGTTATGAAATTTGATCTTAAAATTATGTAAGTTATGAAATTTGATCTTAAAATTAAGTAAGTTGTGTATTCTTTAAGATTCATTATACGTGGCATTGTTACACCTAGGGAGGATCCATTATATCTAATAGTGAGATATAAGGCAACCCGTCAGGTTTCCAGCCTATATACTTTGAATCTTTTTTTCTATACAAGTATTATGTAAGTTATGTATTATGTAAGTTATGTAAGTTATGTATTATGTACGTTAAATAATTTGATGAAAGCTATGTAAGCTATGTAAGTTATGTACTATGGAAGTTAAATAATTTTATGTAAGTTATGTATTATGTAAGTTATGTTTTTTTTATGTTATAAAACATTTATTAAAAATAAATACAATTAAATTCATTTTATTGAAAAGCTACTGTTATTATTAGCCCACTACTTTTGTGAGGAGATTAATTAAATCATTACATCATAGGTTATTATTAGGAAGATAAAGTAAAAAAAATTCTTTAATATAATACATAATATATGTAGTGACAGTTTGTATTAAAATATGTTAATCTCTTCTTAACTTGCAAATATTTTATTAAAATATGAAATTTATGTTAAAATATTTATTAAAATATAAAATTTATGTTAATCTCTTATGTTAACTTGCAAAATTCAACTTTGTATTATCATTTTATATCATCTTATATGCATGATTTTAGTCATTTTATTTTACAAATTTTAAAATATAGGTCTCATTATTATTATTATTATTATTATTATTATTATTATTATTATTATTATTATTTGTTAAATTAAAGTTAATCGAAACGTAATTTTTACGTTTTAAATTTAATAACAATTAATTTAACAAAAAAAGTATAAGAATTAAATTTAAAATATAAAAATTTATAACATATTTTAACAATTAACTTTTATATTTTGTTTATGTTAGTTTTATATCGCATCTGTACCTTAAATTTTAAAAATAATACACGGAGCTTGTAAAAAAATCTAAGCGGCATGATTAGATAGCAATTTGGAGGTTGTGCAAACATTATTAATAATAAACAGCAATAATAAACAACAATTTAGACAAAAATTCTTTAAGATTTATCATACGTGGCATTGTTACACCTGGGGAGGATCCGTTATATCTTATAGTGAGATATAAGGCAACCCGTTAGGTCTCCAGCCTATATACTTTGAATCTTTTTTTTGGACAGTAGTATAATAAACAGCATATGTACCAACCAAGCAGGATAATAAACAGCAATTTGGACAGCAATTTGAACAGAAATCTTTTAAGATTCATCATACGTGACATTGTTACACCTGGGGAGGATCCGTTATATCTTACAGTGAGATATAAGGCAACCCATTAGGTTTCCAGCCTATATACTTTGAATCTTTTTTTTTTGATAGCAGTATAATACCAACCAAGCAGGATAATAAACAGCAATTTGGATAGCAATTTGGACAAATTCATCATAATATAACTGATCAGAATTTTGAACTAAAACGTACCTTAATAATTTGAAGAAGATGGTCTACTCCACTGTCACCAAGAAATAGGGGTTTGCAATCGTAAATACAACGATGAGAAGCGATGAATCGAAATACAAACAACATATGAATTAACAAATGCTATTGGTTAATTACAAAATGCTATTTACTGAAAACTAATACTCACATTCTTTGACTGAAAGAAAAATAGTCAATTCAGTAGTCGGTCTAAGTCCTCTTCAATTCTACTCACTTTCAAAGTATGAATACCTTTCTCAATACAAATCAGAACAAATACATATGAAATTTATTAAAACAAAATTCTATTCACATACATTATTAAACACTGCTATGAAAATTTATACAAATATATGTATATGTATTACACATATATTAAAATTAGTATTCTTATTTTATATCACTTTTTTTAAATACCTATTACTTTTATTATACATACACATATGTAAATTGTGTTCATGTCAATTCAATTAATTCGAAATTTAGTAAAAAATTTAAAGTACTTTGGCTATAAATTTTAAATTACTTTTATTATACATACACATTCATTTTTGATGATAGTGTTTCTTCGGGCCTTTGGCTATAAATTTTTAAATTATATTGCCTTTGTCTCTGTTAATAATTCAAATAATTTGCAGCAATTTAAACACCTCAATTAACAACATTTTTAAACCTCAATTACAGCAATAAAACATCTCAATTTCTAGCAAATAAACAATTCAAATTACATTACCTGAATAGGGCTTCAATTGTTTAAAAAAGGATCAGTAACAACATCCAAATGTACTTTGCTTGAGCAAGAGGAAATTATTTAAGTCATTGGACAGCAACTAAATATGAAATAATTTAGAAGTGGATAAATCAATGAAAAATAAAAATATAAAAAACATTACCCATGAAATCAACTGTACTCACTCTTTCCAACCAATTCTACTTGTTGCTCGACGAAGTTCAGATACTTAGGCAAATAAGAAAAGATGTGCACAATATCTGAAGCAGAAACCAATGTATAATCAGAATGATTGCTGAAACATGCGTAGCTAAAGTTGTATCTCAAGAGGATCCAAAATATAGAGTTGATGCAAATGCAATCATGAAAGATGATCGTGTCAAACAGTTGAGTTTTAATATTTATAAAGAATGATCGAACCTGTAGACTAACTATGACAATGATAGAGGCAAATGCACCTATCGAACAATAGTATAGTTAAGGCAAGAATATCTTATCGAACCCAAGGAACCTAAAAGTACTACTACTCACTTTCTTTCTATTATTTAGCCTAAAATATGGAGTGATTGGATTTTTCAACTAACGAAATACTTTAAACTAAAATGCAAAGATAAACGAATTAATTGGGAAAAGACTTTGGAAAACTCAGTTGATAAAGACGATACCCTCAGGAAGAATCCACCTATGACTTCACTTATTATTTATCCCTAAACCATATGATTTCTTTACTTAGCTTGATCCGTGAGTCTCCCTAACCTATATTAAACCTTCTCTCGAAGCGAATAACGTCTAACCTTAGGTAATTAGTGGAACTCTCATTCTCTTATAATAACCCCCTAAGGAAGCAGTAAATCGATCAATGGATTCCCATATTAGGTTTCACCCTAATCCGAAAAAATCTCGTAACCCTATCTCTAGGCGCCCGATCAACTCCGCTTAATTATGCTAGATCTACTCTTAGGCAGGGTCTATTCCTCCTCCACCTAAGCACATCAGATTAAATTGAGCAACATAATTAAGAACAAACTAAGTATTTATCATATAAATTTAGAAAACAATAACAAAATCCATCATAGGTTTCATTACTTGGCTCCTAAATACTCATAATTCAAGCATAATTTGTTCCTAGGTGTTTAAGTAGACTTAGGATTGCGTTTCTTGGGCTCCAAGCATCCTAATTCGAGTGAAATTACTCTTTCCCGCGGCAGGGGCACGGTCATGGCACGCCTGTATAAGTCGTCTTCTAGTCCGTGTCTCTATTCTGTTGATTTAGGCACGGTTGTGGCATGGCCATGCACGTCGAGGTTCGGGCCGTGCTTTGAGTCTGTCAATCATGGCATGGCAGTGTAAATCATGGCATGGCAGTGTGAAGTGAATGGCAAGGCACGACCGTGTAGCTTGAAGTCTAGGCCGTGTCGATTTTTTGGGTTGGCCCACTTTGGTCCGTTTTAAGCCCGTTTTACGTTCTTTTTATCCTTAGGTTCTTTCTTGAGCATAAGACACAAAAAAAAAAGGATTAAGAGCACCTTTTTACATAAATCGAGGATAAATTCATCCAAAAGCATACTAAATGTGGGATTAAAATATGTTACTTTTACGGTTTATCAAATAACCCCACACTTAAGCTTTTGCTTGTCCTCAAGCAAAATTCTCAACTTATAATTAAAACGAACTTCCCACAATTCATAATTCCTATTGACAATGTCTCATCATAATTCATAGATAATTTATACATGGATAATTCAACTCAAAGAGTCCTAAAGATTCAATTACGATAAGTCATACCTTTGTGGTACGAAAACATAGGTGTCTCCCATTATCTAAGTAATTACCTTTAATTCAAAATCAACAAGGACTGACATCCTCACTAAAGATTCACTCAAATCACTGAAAGGTGTTTAAGGTTCAAGAATAAGCACTCTAAATCGAACTTGAAAAGTTAATCCCATAGGCTTGTCTGAAAATCAAATCTCCACCACTTTATATGAGATGATACACAGATTAAAAGGTCTTTAATCAAGGTTGTAACGGGGCTAGGGTTAAAAGGTGTGGATACAGGCTGAATTAAAGTGTTAGAATCGAGACTGACTTGACAAATTACCTAACTAGAAACAATGAACTAAATATGAATATTTACATCGAATGAAAACTAATAATAACTATTATTGATAATTACTCTATAATAAAGAGTATTTTTCATCACTTGAAATTGGATAATACTTTAATAAGAGCTTTTCCTTCAACAATTGGAGTTTAAATGCTCTAAGCTCTTTTATATACTGCTAATATTGAATAAACTTGGATTTTTTTTGAACAAACTAAAATAAACATAATGAAATTTGAAATAACCTAATTCGGCAATTGATCAAATCAATTCTCGATAGAGGGGTAGTCAAAGGAATGTTGATAACAAATACAAAGGGATTTTGGGTTAATATTAGTGGGTGAGTCAATAAAAAGGTTGTTAGAATTCAATGGGGTTCACTAGGGGTTAATTTGTATGGGTAGGCTTTTTAGCGGAGTGAATCGGGTTAAAACCTAGGTGCCTTTATCATCTCAGTATATCAAATCATTAATGTGGTCTCGACATGTATAAACGAGGCAAGTTCTAAAATAATAGTTCAAAGTTGACACACTCATAATCAATAAAGTGAGCACGAAAAAGAATATATATGCTCTACAAGGCTCAAAATCTCACAAAAATTATGGGTGTTTTGACATCAATCCTTATAAATTTTGAACTTCAAGGTGATACTCAAATTCAGTTCAACGACCCATCCAATTTTTTTATTTTAAAAAGTAGACTTATCATGCTCGATTCTCTAGTATTCTTCAAATTAATCATCAATGCACAATTAACTATGACTTACTCTAAAACATATCAATAAAATCATAAATCATTAGAAATTTCACCTAATTAATAATATGAGAAAAATATTTAAGATCAAGACTAAATTCGTGGTTTTGAGAATTATGCAAAAGTTAGGTACTATTACCCCACACTTAAGGTGTACATTACCCTCAATGTACAAAGATAGATAATGATAATTAGATGCCAAATCAAAAGATAAGTGGGAAAGTAATACTCCAAAATCTAAATGATCCTCAAGTCTTTGGTGGCGGTGATGGTGTTTTCTATGGGCACGGTGGAGTGGCTACCAAAAGCAATTTGCTAGATGAAGAAATTGGGTAGCTCGAAGATATAGCCAAGAGATCTAGAGAAATAATAATACTATACTAATAATATAATTAAAGACTAAGAAAATAAAGAGAAGGAGACTAAGAAGAAAACTAAAATTTAAAGAAAAGTCTAATGGACTAAGAAGTCCTTATTAGTAGGTGGTTCGTAAGGTGTGTATGATTTCTAAGGCTGCGGAGTGTTGGTGATGGTAGAAGTGGCATGATTCCCTAGCAGCCTTTAGAACCTAAGACCAAGAAACTAATATAAAATAAATTAATTTAAGCAGGAAATAAGTAAAGATAAGGAAAATAAAGGAGACGAGAAAAGAAAAATAGAATCGAAAAGGTTTTCGAGACCCTTGGCGTGTCAATTAAGTGAAGCTACCGGCATGAACTCATGTTGAGGTCTCCTTTGAGGAGATGATGCTTATGTTTCTTCGGCATGATCTTTGTGTTGCTCAAGTGTCTTGGATCTTTTCTATGAATAGGAAGAAAAATTTGAAAGAAAAGAGAAAGAATATGGGACAAAGAGGACGGGCTGTGGGGATTTAAATAGGATTTCAAATCTGGCACGTTCCCAAGCCCGTGTACCAAGGGTGTGTCGATTCACACGATCGAATCGCACGGCCATGTTGTGGGGTGTATTGTCCTTCCACGCCCGTTTTGTTGGTTTGCATGCCCGTTCCTAGAAAGTCAGTATGGGAGCACGGTTGGACTGCACGGGCATGGTCTGCCCGTGCTAAATAAGTCAGTATCTTAGCACGATTGTGAGGTATGGCTGTGCTAATTTTGTCGGTGCCTGTGCTATGGGTGGTTGGATCCATGACGTTGGGGGGTGGTTGGACTGACTTGCACGGCTCTGCTCTGTCAGTGTGGTGGTTCTGGTGGTCCACACGGCCACGGGCACGGCCGTGTGTAAGACCGTGTGGCCTGGAAACCTACATCTTTTTTTTAATTGTGGAGAGAGAAGAGAGAAAATAAAAGAAAAGAAAAATAATTTTGGGAAATAAAAAGTGTTAGCGCTCGGGTTGCCTCCCGAGAAGCACTTGTTTATAGTCTTAAGCTAGACTGTCTTAGGCTTTGAAAATTTAGGGAGGTTTAAAGGTTTGAATATTTTCCCTCTTATTGACAGTTTTATTTCGTGACAAAGTTTAGGTCGAGAAGAGTTTACCTTAAAATTGCTGAACATTGGATTGCTTACCTCGACTATTTCGTGTGGGAAAACATCGTGTACCTGAAGGAGTATTTCTTCATGTTTCTTCAGTTCTGTTAAACTGATGTAAGGATTGGTTTTATCTAACAGCACTTAATCTTCTATTTTAAAGTGATTTGATGTCCCTATGAGCTCTTCTGGTGGTTCCTCAGGTTTTATTTCATGTGGATCCGGCTTTTCTTTGGTGTGTATCTTCTGCTCTTTTAAATTGTTGATTGTACGATTTTGTGTTGGCTCAGTTTTGATGCTTTGTGATGTTTCCTGCGATAAAGGTTGAATAATTTGATTATCTATTGAAACGACTTTCTTACCTTTATCTTCTGTGGTTCTGGCTGACTCGAGAGCTTGAAGATTGACTGATTCATCTCCTACACGAAGTATGAGTTCTCCTGTGGCAATATCAATTTTAGTCTTGGCAGTTGCAAGAAAAGGTCTTCCTAAAATTAAAGGGATTGAATTTTCCTCATCCATGTCTAAAACAACAAAATCTACTGTGAAGACGAATTTATCGATTTTTACTAAAACTTCTTCAATAATGCCCCTAAGAATTCTAACAGTTTTATTAGCTAGTTGGATACTCATCCTAGTTTGTTTGGGCTTCCCTAGACCTAGTCGTTTAAACAGTGTATAAGGCATGACATTTATACTTGTCCCTAAATCAGCTAACGCATTATCAATAGTTAAACTACCAATTAAACATGGAATCGTAAAACTTCCTGGATCTTTTAATTTCTGCGGTAGTCAGTTTTGTAGCATTGCTGAGCATGTTACATTAAGTTCCACATGGTGCTCTTCATCTATTTTGTGTTTGTTTGTTAAGAGCTGTTTTAAAAATCTCCTTGAGTCGGGCATCTGAAAAAGAGCTTCAAGAGGTAAGTTAATGTGTAATTTCTTTAGAAGTTTTAGAAACTTACCGAATTGTTCCTCTAAATCATCTCTTTTCAATGCTTCGGGATAAGGTATTCGAGGGTGGTACTCTTTAATTACCAATTTTTCTTGTGCTACCTCTATTTTACCTGTTTCTTCCTTGGTTTCTTGTACTGAGGTGGGCTTGTCTACCTTTGTATCCTCTTGAGATGTGATGGCTTGTATCTATTCTTTTGGGTTTATTTCTGTGTTGCTTGGTAGACATCCTTGTTGACGTTCTGAAACAAGCTTTGTGAGTTGTCCCAATGACCTAGTGATTTCCCCGACTTGTTCCTTGATTTCTTTGATTGATATTCCTTGGTTGTCAAGTGTTGTATCAGTTCTTTGGAGACGGGCATCTATGTCTGCCATGAACTTTCTCAGTATCTCTTCAAGACTCGGTTTCTTTTCCGGGGGATAAGGTTGATTTTGGTAATTTGGAAGAGGTTGCTGCCTTTGATTTCCTTGTCCTCCCCACGAAAAATTTGGGTGGTTCTTCCAACTGGGATTTATAGTGTTACTATAAGGATTATTATTAGATCTAAAATTGTTACCTATATAGTTTGTCTGCTCGTTTTCTGCTCTTGGTTGGTAAGGTGGGTACTCAGAATTCGCCACATTCCCACTGCTTCACATTGCATGACTGGACGTACCTGTGAAGAACATAAATTATCAAGCTTTTTATTCATTAACTCTATTTGTGTTGATAACATTGTCACTGCGTCTATGTTAAAAACTAAGGCTGATTTTGTCGGTTTAGCCCTTGTAATTTGCCATTGATAGGTGTTCAACGACATCTCCTCAATAAAATCGTAAGCTGCTTCAGGAGTTTTGTTGTTCAGAGTTCCACCGGCTGATGAATCACTCATTTGCCTAGTTGGAGAATTCACACCATTGTAGAAAGTTTGGACTTGAAGCCACAAAGGTAATCCGTGGTGTGGGCATCTCCTTAGGAGATCCTTATATCTTTCCCATGCATCATATAATGTTTCTGTCATTACGGACAAAGAAGATATATCATTCCTAAATTTGGCAGTTTTGGCTGGTGGAAAATACTTTAAAAGAAATTTTTCGGTCATTTGATCCCATGTGGTGATTGACCCTCGTGGTAATGAGTTCAACCACTGCTTTGCTTTGTTCCTTAATGAAAAAGGAAATAAACGAAGTCGTATGGCATTGTCAGAAATGCCATTTATTTTGAAGGTATCACAGAATTCTAAAAAATTAGATATGAGTGTTTGGATCTTCATCTTGCAAACCATCAAATTGAACAAATTATTGAATCATTTGTATTGTGTTAGGCTTTAATTTAAAATTATTAGCAGCTATAGCGGGCCTAACAATACTAGATTCTGTTCCTGTTAAATTAGGTTTAGCATAATCATACATAGTACACGGAGCATTCTGTTCTTGCGCATTAGGTGGATTATTTTCGGCCATCCCTTTGTAGGATTGGATCTTTACTGTTCTTCTCTTTGATAGTCTAGAGCTCGTCTAGTTTCTCTGCGATTTCTGCGAGCGGTAGCTTCAATATCACTTTCGTATTCTAATGGTCCTCTCGGGTTTCTTCTAGTCATAAACTAGAGGTACCTTGCTAGTTTAAGAACGAAAGAAAGAGAATTAGTAAAAAATAAAAATTTAATCTAAAAATAAAATAAAAATAAAAATAATGGCTAAAGTAATAGAAATAGAGCATTCTTAATATTTTAGAGTTCCCCGGCAACGGCGCCAAAAACTTGATCGTGTCAAACAGTCGAGTTTTAATATTTATAAAGAATGATCGAACCTGTAGACTAACTATAACAACGATAGAGGCAAGTGCACCTATCGAACAGTAGTATAGTTAAGGCAAGAATATCTTATCGAACCTAAGGAACCTAAAAGTACCACTACTCACTTTCTTTCTATTATTTAGCCTAAAATATGGAGTGATTGGATTTTTCAACTAACGAAATACTTTAAACTAAAATGCAAAGATAAACGAATTAATTGGGAAAAGACTTTGGAAAACTCAGTTGATAAAGACGATACCCTCAGGAAGAATCCACCTATGACTTCACTTATTATTTATCCCTAAACCATATGATTTCTTTACTTAGCTTGATCCGTGAGTCTCCCTAACCTATATTAAACCTTCTCTCAAAGCGAATAACGTCTAACCTTAGGTTAATTAGTGAAACTCTCTTTCTCTTATAATAACCCCCTAAGGAAGCAGTAAATCGATCAATGGATTCCCATATTAGGTTTCACCCTAATCTGGTAAAATCTCGTAACCCTATCTCTAGGCGCCCGATCAACTCCACTTAATTATGCTATATCTGCTCTTAGGCAGGGTCTATTCCTCCTCCACCTAAGCATATCAGATTAAATTAAGCAACATAATTTAGAACAAACTAAGTATTTATCATATAAATTTAGAAAACAATAACAAAATCCATCATAGGTTTCATCCCTTTCAGGTATTTGAAGGGTTTAATTCATAACTAAATAAGAAAACATCTCAAGAGAAAAGATAAAACAAAATATTAGAAATCCCTAAAACCCCCTGAAGGAATTGAAGAAGAGATCCTCCGTCTTGAGTAGAATTCTGGCTCTTCGAGATGGATCAACTGGCTATCTTCGAGTAATTCCCTAAATGAGTAAAGCTCTGGCAGAAAACTCTGCTAAAACTTGACGCCCTTGAATAGCTGCCTTGGGGTGTTTTTATATACTTTTGGGATGTTTTACTTGGCTCATAAATACTCATAATTCAAGCATAATTCGTTCTTAGGTGTTTAAGTAGACTTAGGATTGCGTTTCTTAGGCTCCAAACATCCTAATCCAAGTGAAATTGCTCTTTCCCGCGACAGGGGCACGGTCATGGCACGCCCGTGTAAGTCGTCTTCTAGCCCGTGTCTCTATTCTGTTGATTTAGGCGCGGTTGTGGCACGGCCATGCACATTGAGGTTCAGGCCGTGCTTTGAGTCTGTCAATTGGGGCATGGCCGTGTAAATCGTGGCATGGCCGCGTGAAGTGAATGGCAAGGCACGGCTGTGTAGCTTGAAGTCCAGGCCGTGTTAATTTCTTGAGTTGGCCCACTTTGGACCGTTTTAAGCCCGTTTTACGTTCTTTTTATCCTTAGGTGCTTTCCTGAGTATAAGACACGAAAAGAAAGGATTAAGTGCACCTTTTTACATAAATCGAGGATAAATTCATCCAAAAGCATACTAAATGTGGGATTAAAATATGTTACTTTTACGGTTTATCAAAAGAAAAACATATAACATTTGCAGTTAAGTCAATAAACAACAGCACATATATATACATATATATATAGAGAGGAGCATTTAATAGCCTTCCAACCCACCGTTTTGAGTGTCTCTAAATGCTGCCCGAGTATATTAGAGGTGATATATAGTAGCTTTTCTTGAATTCTGGCCTGGAGTACCCCCTCTGTTATTGGAAGAGTAGTAGAAGGGAGTATTGATCTAACCTCATGGGTTATTACTGTCCTTTATTTATTACTGGTGCTGGAGTTTAAGTAGGTCCATACCATTTTAACTATGTTATTGATCTTTTATTGACTTCCTTGTATACATAAATGGTTACATAATAAAAACATCTATAACACTTTTTGGTTGGTGAAAATGTAGAGGTGAAATGATTGCTCTCAATACTGCTTATTCATTTTGTTCAGTTTGCTGTTAAGAGACATATGTCCATTTAAAAAAAGTAGCTATTTTCATGTACGTAAATACAATTGTTTGTGTGTGCCATAAGCAAACATAAAATCTATGAAGCCTGTACATGCATAAGTATACTATGACATGAACACTCTTGACACGACAGAAAAGGACATGGTCATGGAAATTAATATAATTTAATTTTAAATATAAAATAAAGTCTATTATTTTTCATATCAAAACTATACAACTGGATACAAATCTAGAAAAACTTCCACAATCAAATCATAATTCAAAAAGGACATTTACTAAAACAAATCTAATCAGAAAAGAAAATTCATTGCAATGACTAACCAAAATCACTTTCAGAGCACACTAGCATAAGATAGTCAATAAGTTCAACTGTGACAGTGTAAGATAGAACAGATAGAAGAGACAATTTTAATACTAGTATTACATTTGCACAAAACATAAAAGACTAATGAGCATCAACAACTATTAAGTTTTACTTTTCCAAGAGAGAATAATAAAATTTGGTAGAACTAAGAGAATTACCATCCAACAATGACTTCTTTAGGTTTCACTTTTTGGTGGGAGACTAACATATTACGATGGCATTCAATATCCAAAGCAACCTGCAGCCATACCAAACTAAAATTACGAAAAGCAATTAAAAAGAAGAAAACTGAGTTATGCCAATAAAAACACATAACCTTTACTAAGGCTTTGTTTACCATTGAGGTTGAAAAGCACTTTTCAACAAAATCCTTGATTTTAAACTGAGATTTGAATCCAAGCCAAAAAAGATAATTTTTAGCTTTTGGCTTTCAGATAAGTGCTTTTCAATGAAGTTACCTTTTTACCACCTATTAAATCTTCTGCTTTACAATGTTATGTCTAAAATTGACAGTTTTATCTTCTCAAAAGCACTTTTTGACAGCAATGGCAAACATTATCAAACATTTCAAAAGCACTTTTCAACCTCAATGGTAAATTAGCACTTAAAAGACTTGAGAGTTAACATAACCATACCACATCACCAAGAAAAAGTGAGCAATGAATAACATGAATACAAATCAAACAAGCAGATTACCAAATGTAAAAGATTCTAACTTCATCAGTCAGCAAATGCTAAGACATAATAACTTAACACTTTGATTTCGGTACATGACCCACCACTTTCAATCCACTAAACCCGAATTCATAACACCATAGAATGAAAACCTAGCTGGAATTTTCAATTTTAAAAAGCCTTCATATTATTTATGAAATTATTTCAATCCGAAGTAATTTACATCATACTGCAATTGAAGCCTATCCTTGATCATTCATATTTCTAATAATATTAAGTATTAAGAAACAAACTCAATGTACAAAGAACAGTTAAAAAGTAAATGACATTAATCTATTGTTCTTTTCCTAAATTTCAGCATATTGTTCTAACACTAATACCTAATAATGAGATGAAACATCCACATTCCCTCACAAGCTAAACAGATCTTAAGCCAAATTAATCTAAAAAATATACAAGTTTTCAACGAAAAAATTCAAGAGACCTGTTCAGTAGACTCCGTGTAAGGAATTGCATGGGAGTTACGGATATCGACGGTGCCATCAGGGAGGATGGAGCCGAGAAGTGTGCCGATGACACGTTCGGCTTGGTCGGGATGCCTGACGTAGCAATCGTAGATGTTAAATATGACGAACCAAATCTAAAGCAGAAAAAAAACTAAGTAGATCTACAAATTACTTCATATTTTTTGAATCGAAAACAAATCTACAAATTACAAGCGGAGAAAAACAAAATTCAATGAATGAAATAGTAAAGAACACAAACAGAAGTTGGGATCGTACGTAACTTTCATGGAGGAAATAGAGAATGAAGAGAGGTTCTCGAGATTTCCAATGAGAGCGGTAAGGGATTTGGGGAGAAATTAGGGATTAGGAGTTCTGTGTTTGGGGGGGAGGGGGATGACTCAGGGTAAAAACTGAGGAAAAAAACTGTGACGCTTTGTCAAAAGCAAAATACATTTTGCGGCGTTTTTATACAAGCGCTACTAACGCCTAACATTTAGCTGCGTTTATCAAGTAGCGCTACTAAACCTGTTGCATTTTAAAAAAAACGACGTTGTCCCGCTTATAAGGGGTTTCCAGATGGATGGAAAAAATAACATCGTTTAAACAGTAAAATTTGCGGCGCTTTTTAAAAACGCCGCTAATGTACGACCTTTCGTGGCGGTTTCAGTAAAAACGCCGCTAATGCATGAAACAACACCGTTTTCGCTAAGTTTTTTGCGGCGTTTTTTGTCAAAAATGCCACTAATGTCTTTCATATTAATAAATTTTAACAGTTTTATTTTTTCTTAAATTCCTTTTTAAACTAATTTTGCTTTGTTTCAAACAATATAAGTAACACCCTGAATTTGGGCCTAGAATAAAGTGAGTTCGTGTGTCGAGAGAATGGAATTTGTCGTTAAAAAAAAAACTTGTAATTACTGTTTAGATTTAGATTAATGTGTAATTATTATATACTAATTTTTCCTCCCTTTTAATTATATTAACTGAATTATAATAAAATTTAACGTGGCATAATATTAAACTCTATGTAGTCAATTTATGCATAATTTATCAAATATTTTCCATAATTTTGTCTTTGTCATATAATTAATTATTTTATTTATGTTATCGATGTGATGAGCGGAATTATAATTTAGAAATATTAGTTTTCTATTATTCTCGATTTAATTTTTATATTTTAATATAATTTAGTTCTTATATTTTTATAATATTAATTTCTATCGTTAAATTTTCATTAATATACAATATGAGTATATATAATTTGAATGTACTAAAAAATTAATATGTGGTTTAAACTAAAATAAGATAATGGTCTATTTTTAATTGACCCTAGATTATGCTAAAATTTGAGGATTTGATTTATATGCTTTACTTTCTTTTACATAGTTTGTCCCTCTACTTTTATAATGTCACTAATACATTTAAATAGTTAATTTTTCTTAAAATATTATTCAAACATAAATAAATTATTTTATCATGAAAATTATTATTGCATGTTTAGTTTAATTTTTAGGGTGGTTGGCGGTAGTTATAAGGCTTTTTAAATGTTGTTGGGTTAAAAGATATCACAAAGAAGTAGGTGGTTTGGTGGCTTGGGGCGTTTGAAATAAGCTGGTGGTCAGAGGTTCAAATCTTGGACTTGGCAAAATAACTTTTATTGCGCATAAGTGGTATGAAGGCTAGAGTTTAAGCCTTATAATTAGTTGGGGCCGATTATCAACACAAAGAAACGGCTTGCCCAGTGGCAAAGGTGTTAGAAGCAAGAGGGGGGAGCATGGTTCTAGCTATGGCGCGCGCTAAATGTTTATTTTTTTTAAGTAAACCTGGAGCACAGAATAAATGTTGATAATTAATTGGGGAGGAAATATGACTCAAATAAAATAAGTGGCGCAGTGGCAAGGGACGTGCTTAATAGTGAAAAGGTCAAAGGTTCGAATCTGGGTGTTGGTTAATATTTTTGGATTTCTTTGGATGATTCGGTCGCTGGAAAGTATACTTTAAAAAAAGTTGAGAATGGTATATATCACAAGAACGGTTGTGGTGCAGTGGCAGGGAGCGTGTGGTGGTGCTTGGAGGTCTTGGGTTTGAGTTGCCTTGTGCACACTAATATGTTATTTTGCTGCTGACGTGGGGAAGGTACTTGAGGTGGACCAAAATGCCCAAAAGATGGCTGCTGTTCAGGGAAGCTATTTGAATGAAATTCAAATTGAATTTTTGGCTAAATAAAAAGACTTTTTGATGAGGATAAACCTTGGAGATAATAAAGGAATTTAATTAGTGATAAGTTTGAGTTGATTAGGGAGTGTAGGTTTGTTCTATTTATTTATTTATTTATTTATTTTAGTATATATCTGGGTGCCGAAATTCTCTTTAAATAGGGATAGGATCTCTTCAATTCTGGCATTTGAACCCTATTCTTTTCTTCTCTGTTGTCGAAACTTTTCTTTTCTTTTTCTTCTTCTATTGAAATTACTTCCTAGCCGGAATTTCTAAGGCTCTCTTTTGTTTACTTTTCCTAAGCCAAAACCGAAACTCCATTCAATTCTTTTAAAAGTCGAAAAACACATCCAGTTCATTTTTTCAGGATTTCCTTAAAAAGCCGAAACTTCTAGATCTCTAATCTTCTACGGTTGTCGAATCTTTCTACAAGGGATCGCCGAAATCTTCTGTAGGTGGGGCCAATCGCATAGATCTCTAAGTTGTAGTTCGGTAACACTCGAATCGTGTTACCTTCGGGATTTCAAGGAGAGGCACTATTTTCACATCTTTCTGGCTTTTTGAGCAAAGTGGTAGATAGAAGGCAGTAAATCGATTTAGTAAGGGTATCGACATAATCAGGTGTGTAACTTTCCACACCATCTAGATCTGTTTGTTAAATACATGATTATAAGACTTGTATGTTCTGATAAATGCTGAAATCCCAGCATAACGTTTGAAACCCAAAGAGGGTAAAGCAAATCACCAGGTCAGTGATCCCTGTCATTCTAAGTGAATGTTCTGATTAAATGATATGTGTATGCCGATTTTCTATGATTGCATGGGTTGGGTTTGATGAAAGGAGGAAGTTATATGTTGTAGCGGTTTTTACCATGATCTATTGTAGCGGTTCTTACCGTGATCTGTTGTAGCGATTCTTACCGTGATCTGTTGTAGCGGTTCTTTACCGTGATCTGTTGTAGCGGCTTTTGCTGTGATCTGTTGTGGTGGCTACTGCCATGATCGATGATGAGCAAGACGACCGCCATCAAGGCCTGTAGCGATGTGGGTTGATTGTAGAAATCCCCAATGGTGTGAATGGCTGGTACGGGTGGCGTGTAGTGGATGGAAACCTAGGATTTGGGTTGAGCTTTCATAATTTTTGTTATATATATGTACTAATCATTATTACATTACGTGGGGCTAAGGCCCAAATCTAATGGTGCATGATTTGCACATGAGTCTCACGACTCACCCAATTATTTAACAATCTCAGGTGACACTTAGAGTATCGGACTGGGCTGGAGAGGAGAGCAAGGTAGCTATGCGACAGAGCATTGAGGATTCAGCAAAAAGACTTAGTTAATATTTTGTTTTATTATGGACTTTTAGTATCTTTAGTTATTTAAATTTTTATTTTAATTGAACTAAGGCATGTATTTAAATTTGGGTTTTTAATTCATAAAGGCATATTTTATTTAAACTGTTAACTATTAATTTTCAACGAATAAAGGGTTAAACATAAGAAAAATATTTTCTGAAAATACAACATGTTTTACAAAATTTTCTTAGTGACATACCAGATCCGGTCGTAGCGTTTGGGCCGGGTTTGGGATGTTATAATATACCTTATTTGTAAAAAAATAGTAATTTACAATTAAATTATTTTTAACTTGGCCAATAAAATTAATTTTTTAAATTTGAGTTTTAAGCAATCTAGTTTAATATATGATTTCTTTTACGTTTAAATAATTAAAACTATAATGATAATTTAATATAATAATATTAATATTATCTTTTTGCATTATATAAGAAATTATTTAATATATAAATTTAAAATAAATCAGTCATATATATACCCATATATCTTTATTATTATTTTAAATAATTGTATTTTCATTTTTTCAATTTTAACATATATTTTCTATGTTATTTATTTCAATTTTTCCTATGTGTTATTAATTTTTGTAAATATTTTAAATATTAAATTAAAAATATTATGTTTTAATTAATATAATTAAACTAGTTAAATAATAAATAGAAGAGGCTAGATGAAAGAGTGTTTGACTTTTATTACAATTTTATATTTAATTATTATATAATTAATATAAATTTTAAATAAATAAATTTTCAAACTTTGATCAATATTTAAAATAGGGTAAGTTTGAAATGTAAAAACAAATAATAAAAACGACAGTGTATTGTGAACAGTTATAGCGGCGTTTAATCTAAAAACGCCACTAATGTATAAACATATTGCGGCGTTTAGTATAAAACGCCACGAATAATCAAGACAAAACGGCACCGTTTACGATATTAGTTTGCAAATTTGCGACGTTTTTTTTCTAAAACGCCACTAAAAAACATATTTTGCGGCGTTTTTGCTAAAGCGCCACTAAAAACAGGATGAAAACGACATCGTTTTTACACCCGAAGCTTCGTTGTGGCGCTTATAAGCTAAAACGCCACTAAAATTACACTTAAAATTACGCTCTGAACCCTAAGTACAGTTGAAACTTTAATTTTAATTTTATCAGACACATTTTAAAAAATGAACACATCGATATATTTTTATATTGAATTAATATAAATATTTATGCATGCATATCTAAATATAATAAAATGGTCTTAATTACTTATATCAATATAATAGTTGCATGTGTTAATATTTTACAATATCTGGATCAAATTAAATTAAAGTATATACAATTGCACACTAAACTATTGTTCATGTATGCCTTTGGGATTTAACCCATTAATTTTGATATATATAATTTTTTAAAAATAATAATGTATATATATTTATCTTATTTAGATTTAACCCAAACCTTAATAAATAACCCCAAATCCCAATACATAACCCCAAATCCAAACTTCAAACCCTGATCTATAACACATATAACCCCAAACCCCAAACTATATAATGATAATTTTAATATTAAAATTCATATTATCTATTTTACAATTATATAATAAATTATTTAATATATAAATTGAGAATAAAAATTTGAAGCTATTTTAAAGAAATAAACATTGGGGTAATTGATACATACACCATTCAGGGTTATGGGAAGACATTTTCACAATAAAATTGAGGATGGATCGATAAACGATGGTTGGATCCAATAGCTTCAAGGTTATAGGATTCTAGGGATTTGGGGATTTGAATTAGGGAAAACTGATTTGAGGGATTTTGGCTCTGGGATTTTGGCTCATTTAGTCAAAACCCTAAACCTTAGACCCTGGCTAAACCCTAAACATTCAACCATAAACCTTAAATTATAACCCCTAACACATAAACCCTTAACACTTAACCTTTAAACCCATAAATCCTTAATCTTAACCCCTAACCACTACCAGTACTTAAACCTTAATATCGTTAAACACTAAGATCTTAAACCCTCAAGATTAATCCCTAAATCATAAATCTAAGACCCTAAATGTTATACCCTAAACCACAAACACCAAAATATAAACCTCAAACTAAAAAACCAAAACCATAAATCTTAGACCATAAAACTCAAACCCTAAACTCTAAACTGCAAAACTTAAACCATAATCTGAGACCAACTTTTTGGGAATTCATGTGGCCAATGTTAGTGTAGTACAAAACATATATTTTAATAGCTAACACATTAACCATAAATCCCTCATGAAGGATTTCAATTTCGGGATTTTGGGTCATATAGCTAACACTTTAAACTCTAAACCCTAAACCCTAAAATCTTAAACTTAAACCATAAACTCTAAACTCAGAAACCTAACACATTAACCATTTCCCCCCCAAACCCCTAACCCTAAACCTATAAACCATAAACTATAAACCCTAAACTCAAAACCCTAACCAATTAACCATTTCCCCCTAAACCTCTAACCCCTAATTAACACTTAAACCTTAATACCAGTAAACACTAAGATATTAAACACTATACAATAAACCCAAACAACAAACTTTAAAACACTAAACCCATACACCAAAATAATAAACTCTAAACCATGAAATTAACATACTAAACATTAAACCCTAAATTAATTTTAATAGCTTAATTTGTAACTTAAATGAAAACTTCTAAATTGTTTAGTTAGCAATTTGTAACTTTTCATAATTAAGTAACTAAAATGAAACTTTCTCATTGCTTATAAGTGACTGTATCAAAATAAAATATAATTCAAAACAAGAATAAGAAAAAATATGAAAAACTTTTAGCAGCGTTTTTTAAAAGCGTAGCTAATGCTCAGTCTTTAGCGCGTTTTTCAAAAGCGCTAATCTTCAGTTTTTAGCGGCGTTTTTAAAAGCGCCGCTAATGCTCGAGTTTTAGCGGCTTTTTCAAAAAAGAACAAAAACCAATCTTAATTATATAAAAGCATAACAAAAGATTTTATTTATCATAAAAAATACATAAACAAGTTTCTTTTATGCTATTACTTGTAATGTGGAAGTGCCTCAAATAGGGCTAAAGTCAGAGAAGCATCAAAATTATTTATGTAAGAGAAGGGTTTTTGAATGATTTTATTTCTAAACAATAACAAAAATTCTTTCTATTTGTTCAAATAACAAATAATTTCATTGCTAAGAAAAGTGACAAAAGAAAAAAAAAAAAAAAAAGCAGTGACAAAAAGAAAAAAAATTTGGCTCGACCTACACCTCATAAGATAATTACATAAATAAAATCAAGAATCACCTACATAAGATACATAAGAGCAGAAGGTTAATTAACAAATAATTAATAAAATATATTAATACAATATATGTGTATATGCTCAGCCCAAATTTGGCTCAACCTACACCTCTAAATTTCAAAGAGCAGTGACAAAAGAAAAAAAAAGAAGAGCAGTGACAAAAAGGTAACAAATAGAAAAAAAAAAAAAAGAGCAGTGAAAAAGTGGTAACAAATAGAAAAAAAAATGGTAACAAAATGGTAGCAAAATGGTAACGAAGAGGAATCTATGAAGGAAATTAAAAAAAAAAGAACCCCTCTTTAAAACTAGAGAAATAAGGCGTGAGAAGGCAAACGTACCAGCCTGAGTTGCAGGTACTGCTTCTGCTGACTAAGTTGGAGTTCCATCTCCTGTGCTTTGACTATCGGTAGTAGCACTTTTGAAGGTGTTCGAACCTGTTGAAGAACCCCTCGAAGAGAATCGTACACCTTTTAATGTGCGCCCTTTGCCAATCATTTTCCTAGAAACAAAGTGGTGCTGGTTAAAGATGAAGTAAGCAGCAGAGCAAGGAAAAAGTCATGGGTTTTGAGGAGGAAAAACCGGGAAATTATGAATTTTCAACCGGGAAAAATTTGGAGCAAGGGTTTCTTCTTTATTTACTTACCTGTTCTTTTACCGTGTTGGTCTTAGACGGCAATTTCAAAGTGAAGAGATGGAGAATGTGATTCCATTGGCTTTTATATATTTTCTAATATATGTACTGCACTTTATTAAAAGCGTGGCCAAAATAAACAACCCAAAAAGACCAAATGAAGCCCAAAAAAGAAAACAAAAAAAAAAATAGCCCAAATTGTCTCTGCTCTCAATTACAAATATAGTTGAGAAAAGTGTAGAGACTAAAATTGACTAATTCAAAAAGTCTAGGATTAAAATTGAAAAAATTAAAGTACAGGTCCTAAATTCATACCTTTTACAAAATAGATGAACTAACAGTGAATTTAACCAGAAATAAACTTCATGCGACCCACGTATATGACAGCAAATGCATGATATATGCATGAATTTGATGATGACACACATGAGCATATTTTTTAAACATATACATAATAAATTAACAAAAATTTTAATTTATGAAACTAATTATAATGTTTGTTTTTTACAAGGAAAAAGCCTGAATGTGCCACCTATGACCTATATTGTGGAGTCATCAACACCATCTTTTCCAGATAAAATCCATTCTCCTTGTGGACCTAAAAGCATTAAATAAACTTGAAAGAAAAAGGCATATTAGTTAAAGGACATGTTTTTTTTCCCTCCCCACATCCAGTGAAAAATCAAGAGTTTAACTGTAACATCCTAAAATTTTAAAAATCATTATGTTGCTAAATGTTAGTTCGGGTTTACTTGGAGTTAGAATAAAAATATTAGTTAAGTGTACTTTAGAGTAAAGAAATTAGGTGACCTTGAGACTTAAGTTAATTAAGTACTAAAAGAAGGCATAAGATGAGTAATTGGCAAAGTGGTGATGGCACCATAAGTTGGACATGAGGGAAAGAGTTCGAATCACCTAGCATGCAATTAGGAATTTTTATTTTTTTGCATTAGCTTAAGCATGTGTCGGCAAGGGATAAGGTTAGGATGAGTTGGATTGTTTTTATTTTGGTAAGAAGATTAAGGAGTTGGAAAGCTAAAGATAAGGGCTTGAATTGGGGGATTATGTTTCATCAACTTAAGGAAAAAGGAGGGGGATAAGGCTTAAGAGTAGGAAGATGTTTTGGAAACTTTCCAATGGCCTTTTGACCATTATATTTGGACGGCATAGAGACTAGGGGGGATGGCCGGTTTTGTGTTTGTTTTGGTAGGCTTTGGTGTTGGTAAAACACATTCATTTGGTCATTTTCTTAGCAAAACATCTTTCCCCTCCACCCATATTCTCTCTAGCCGAAATTTGCCAACATACTTGAGTAAACAATTCATTTTTGAGCCTTTCTCTTTGGACCATTCCGGTTTTGAAACTTTTTCTCTCCCAAATCCTTTCTTCTCTTTGTGACCGAAAACACTTAGGCAAGCAAGGATTCTTCTTCTTTTATTTTTCTCATTTTTCCTCCCCAAATGCCGAATGCACTTGCTTCTAAAATAAGTACCCTTTTCTTCTCTTTTCTTTCTTTCTTTCTTTATTGAAACCGAATTATATCACTTCCAATTGCCCATTTTTTTCATTTTCTTCTTTATTAAAATCTCTCCAATACTTTCATCCATGGCCGAATGTTAACTTGTTCTTGTGCCAAAAATTTCTTTCATTTTCTTTGATCACAACCGATATCTTTAATCATACATAATTCTTCTCATTCAATTTTCTTTTCAATTGTGGGCATAGTGAGATTTTTGGAGGGTAGAAACTCAAGGTGTTCTTGAGTATTTTTTTGGAACTTTGGAATCGATTTCAAGAAATAAGGTAAGGAGATTTTCTTTTAAGGGTTCTTGTTTTATTCATTATATTAGTATAGTTAGTTATTAATTGATTCCGTTTTGAGGACATAATCGCTCGATCGTTTCTTCGAGGAACGAAGATAATCGTGGTAAGCCAAATCTCAAATCTTATAAATCGTTAGCCATATTTCGATACTTATAAGTCAGACTAATGATCTTATGTCTTTAGAGACATTCAAGATAGGGCAGAAAAGGGCAGTCCATAGTCTTCGAAAGAGGGGCGGTTCCGCTAATCCCCCAAAATATAAACGAAGGGTTGTTTCGAAAATCCGGGATTTTCCACCGGGTTGCAGACCTTCAACTGAGGAGAATCAATTGTTTGAGGTTATTCGTACTCTCGAGCCTTTGTTCGTTCATGGATTCACATCAGGCAACAAATCAACAATCGAGGAGAAACCAAAAATAGAAGTGGTTCAAAATCAAAAGGGTAAAGATTTAGATCGTTTATCAATAGTGTATTTCTTTTGATAAATGAAAGTGTTCTAATGGTTCGTGTTACGTTTAGGTGTTGACGAGCGGGAAGGTTTAGTACTCACGATATCAAGGTGTGTAACTTCACACTTATCTCGGGTTAGATGTCATACCGTAGTATTGAGCAAAATCGTAAAACTGACAAAATCGATACAATACAAAATAATTGGTATTTTTGGTGAAATTACATGAAAACGGTTAAAATTATGAAAATTACGAAAATGCCCTCGATGAGTTAATTGGTAAAATGTAAATTTTATGTCTCATGTGTAAATGGGCCGAAAATGTGCTAGATCGTAAAATGGGCCAAAAAGTATGCTAGATAGTAAAATGGGCTGAAATCCCTGTTAAATCGTTAAATGGGCCGAAATCCCTGATAGATCGTTAAATGGGTCGAAATCTATACTAGATCATTAAATGGGCCGAAATCCCTACTAGATCGTTAAATGGGCCAAAATCCCTGCTAGATCATTAAATGGGCCGAAATCCCTGCTAGATCTTTAAATGGGCTAAATGATATTTTGTATTATGGGCCTTAATAAAAACCTGAAATTTTGAATCACATGTAAATTGGGCCTTTTTGCTAAAATTTTCATATGTATATAGACTATTATGCATACATGTTGCATGGGCTGAGATTAATGATGAAGAGAAGAAAGGCCTGTTGCCAAAAATCTAGTTCGGTGGCTCTGCCACAAAATAATTAAATGGCTCATTGCCTCTAGTTCGGTGGCTCTGCCACAAAATAATTAAATGGCTCATTGCCTCTAGTTCGGTGGCTCTGCCACAAATATTTTAATGGCTCAATGCCTCTAGTTCGGTGACTTTGTCACAATCTAGTTCGGTGGCTCTGCCACAAATATAAAAATGGCTTTTATGCCTACGATTGGTGTGTTGGCGGGGTGGGTTGACTTGATCCCCACAGTGTGATGGTTGGTACGGGTGGTGTGTAGCGGATGGAAATTAGGTTTGGGTGGGAAATTTCATTTTGCATGCATTTTATTATTTATATTGTTAAACTTTTTTATGGTTCAAGCCCAAAATATTGACTTGATGATCGGCCCGATGGATAAAGTAAGTAAGTTATACCTTTGAGTTACGAGTAACTCACTCCTCAAAATTTTCATCTCGGGTAATGGAAATTGGCGTGGACTTGGGCCGAGGATGACTTCGTGGAGGCCATCTTGCAAACATGGGTTTAATAAACTTTGAATTTTTAATAAGTACTTTCTTTAATTTGCTAATTTGGGTATGATGTAATAAGGCCTCTATTAATATTTTATGGATTTTATGTGTGGATGGATTTAAATTTTGTTTTAGAAATTTAATATGGGCTTATACTTATCTTATAATGTTTTCTTAAAATACTTTGGGTTTTTTTTAAAACATATGAAATCCTTTATCTATTTTTATTTTTAAATATTTTGAACTCTTATAAAATTACTTTAAGGTTTTGATAATTAAATATTAAATGATGAGATTTTCAACTAATGTTTCTCAAATACATCAAATTTAAAATTATTTCTCTTGGTTTTTATTAAACTCTATTTTCAAAAGGGTTTTGATATACCGATTCACCTAAATTATTGAGGTAGTTCGATCTATGTAACAAACCAAATCTCGTCTTAACGTATAGGCCGGGTTTGGGATGTTACATTTAATGTATCAGAGCTAGTTTCAAAACTCAGCTGTGGTTGGGTTCAACAAATAATTTCTGTATGAAATCATTTCAATTATGTTTTAAAGATTAGTATGGCACCACAAGCATCCAGCACCAAGTCAAGTAAGTATTCGATACTGAATAATTATTATGATGATGATATCATCATAGGAACACTCTAGAACTTCTAGTTTTAGATGTTGAAAATCGTAGAGATTGAGACTATAGGATGTGTTTGCGAGAAACAACTTTATCTCTCAAATATCATAAAACATCGTTAATAAACACTGAAACAATTTTCTGATTCATAAAGCTTGTAATCAGATTAAATCGAATTAGTCATCATGAGCACTAGAGGACGTGGTCGTCGATGCGATAGACGTGGCCGTGGTAGAGGACGAGGCGTTAGAGGTGCAACTGCAGCACCAAATCATATGCCGGAAATGGATGCACCTGCGTCACTTGTAAGTGAGACGGGATCACAGGATCATATGGAAGAAGATAATGCTTTGACGCAAGCAATGCTGCGAGTCCTGGAAAGGGTCACTAGAACTAGAATTGGGCCAATAACTCGTGGGTCAATTTCGGAATGACTCAAGTCAAATAATGCAGAAGTCTTTAGAGGAGTTTCCGGTGTAGCTCTGAATGTGGCAGAGTATTGGCTCGAAGCTGTGGAATGGATTATGGATGATATGGAATGCACTGTCGAGCAGAAACTGAAAGGAACTGTGTCATTGCTAAGAGACGAAGCGTATCAATGGTGGCTTACTGTTCGAAAAGGCACTGAGGCTGCATTGATTACTTAGGAATTCTTTAAAGCTGCCTTCCAAGGGAAATATGTTGGAACAAGTTATGTGGACGCCCGAAGGAAGGAATTTTTGAATCTAATTCAAGGGAATAAAATAGTGGCAATGAGGCTGAGTTTTTACGCTTGAGTTGCTATGCTCGGACAATAGTGTCAACGGATCATGAATGTTGTGTGCGATTCGAGGATGGGTTTGAATGATGAGTTGAGGTTACGATTGCCCCACAACAAGTTAGAATTTTGCCACGCTTGTGGAGAAGGCCAAGATAGCGAAGAGGCTAAGAACTCGAAACAACGAAATGGGAAAGATTTAGAAGTAAGAGATATAAAAGCGGTTGGTTTCTTCAAAAGATTTACGAAGGCCTCGGAATGATGAACCACTCAAGGTAGAGCACAGTAGCTAATAATCAAAGTCGAGATTGTCTTGAATGTGGAAAAAGGCATTTTGGAGAGTCTTTGGAGGAAAATGGGCGCTTGTTACAAATGCGGTTCAATGGATCACCAGTATAGAAATTTCCCTCGACGTATGGATACAACTCAGGAAGTTCGTAATACTGATGCACAGCCGGCCAGAGGTACTCAGCAGCCACCGAGAGGTCGTGGACCAGGTCGTGGTAGTAATGGAGCTGGACGTGGTTAAGGTGCACCGGGTCGAGGCAATGGTCCTAGAGGTAACACAGATGCAAGACAGCCAGGATTGGTCTATGCAGTTAGACGCCGCGAGGATGGCATTGCACCTGATGTAACAACTGGTACGTTCTTCATCTTGATGTACCATTCTTGCTTTAATAGATATTGGTTCTACCCATTAAATGCGTTGCTAGCACGATATCTGGAAACTTGAATCTAGAATCTAAAATTATCGATAGTGAGATGATGATGATTAGTCCTTTAGGACGATGATGATGTTAATAAACTATTTAGAGGCGTGCCTTAGAAATTCAAGAAGAAGTATTTTTGGCGAATTTGATGGAATTGCCTTTCGGCGAGTTCGATCTCATTCAGGCATGGATTGGTTGGTTATGCATCGGTAGCATTTGGATTGTCTTGAAAGCGGATGTTAATAAGAACTTCGGATGATAAGGATGTAATAATGATAGGTGAACGAAGGAATTACTTGGCAAATGTGGTATCTGCGTTGAAGGCAGAGAAGTTGGTGCGGAAGGGATATGGAGCATTCCTAGCCTTTATTTGTGCTTTGGATGCCAAAGAGTTATCTGTGAATGATGTAAGAATGGTAAAGGAATTTCGAGATGTATTTCCGATGAACTTCGGGTATACCTCGGATCGGAAGTAGAATTTGGCATTGAGCTTTTGCGGAGCAGCTCCGATGTCCATTACTCCTTATAGAATGGCACGAAGGAGTTAGCGAGCTTAAAGCTCAAATTCAAGAATTGTTGGATCGGGGATTTATTCGACCGAGTGTGTCTCCGTGGGGAGCACCAGTTTTGTTTGTTAAGAAGAAGGATGGATTGATGCGTATGTGCATTGATTACAGACAATTGAATAAATTGACGATCAAGAATAGGTATGCTTTGCCAAGAATTGATGACCTGTTTGATCAATTGAAGGAGCTTGATTTTCTCAAAATTGATTTGAGATCGGGTTATCACCAGCTTAAGGTGAAAGAAGCAGATATTTATAAGACGGCATTCAGAACTCGTTATGGACATTATGAGTTTTTGGTGATGTCGTTTGGGTTAACCAATGCACCAGCCGCATTTATGGATATGATGAACCGAGTCTTTCAATCATATTTAGACCGGTTTGTGGTAGTGTTCATAGATGACATCTTGGTTTATTCAAGAAATGAAGAGGAGCATGACACGCATTTACGTATAGTATTGCAGCTACTTCGTGATAAGCAACTTTATGCCAAATTCAGTAAATGTGAATTTTGGCTAAAGGAAGTGACTTTCTTGGGTCATGTGGTATCACCAAGGAATAAGGGTGGATCCTCGGAAGATTGAGGTCAGATTGGATTGGAAACCACCAAAGTCGATGGCTGAAATTTGGAGTTTCTTAGGATTGGTGGTTATTATAGGCGCTTTGTTGAGGGTTTTCATTGATTCTTGCACCTAACTAAAGCTGCTGCGAAAGGGAGTACCGTATGTTTGGATGAAAAACAACAAGAGAGTTTTGATAAATTGAAGAAGATTACGGCGGAAGCACCAGTTTGATTCAATGGAGGCTGAAAAAAATTCTTGTTCTTGTGATCGTCTCACACGGAGTTTGGGTTGTGTCTTGATGCAAAATGGAAAGGTGGTGGCTTATGCTTCTCGTCAATTGAGACCGCATGAAGTAAACTACCCTACTCATGATTTGGAGTTAGCTGCAGTGGTATTTGCTTTAAAGATTTGGAGGCACTATCTCTATGGTGAGAAGTCTATCATCTACACGGATCACAAGAGTCTTAAGTACCTCCTTACCCAAAAGGAGTTGAATTTGAGACAAAGAAGATGGGTAGAATTATTAAAGGACTATGATTTTTCAATCGAATATCATCTGGAAAAGCTAATGTGGTGGTATTGCGCTAAGTCGTAAAAGCAGTATCTGAATTGAGAGCAATGTTTGCTCATTTGAGTTTATATGAGGATGGTAGTCTGTTAGCATGTAACATCCTAAAAAGGGCCTATGCATTTCTAGCTTAATTGTATGAAATGACAAGTTTCAAGCACTATGAATAAAATTTTGATACTTTTGGAAACCTAGAAATGCATGAAAATGGAAATGAAAATGGAAATGGAAATGAAAATGGAAATGGAAATGGAAATGAAAATGGAAATGGAAATGGAAATGGAAATGGAAATGGAAATGAAAATGGAAATGGAAATGGAAATGGAAATGAACATTTTCGGAAACTTAGACATTTTGGAAACCAAACCAAAATAGGAAACTAAACATTTTGGAAACCAAACCAAAATAGGAAACTAAACATTTTGGAAACCAAGCCAAAATAGGAAACTAAACATTTTGGAAACTAGGAAAATCTGAGCAGCTTAAAATTTTAGGAAACTTAAAATGACCCCTAATGTTAGAATTGAAGAGCCCAAAGGGGAGCTTAGGGCCAAGTGACCCTAAAAATATAAAGAACATAAACTTTGACCCAACAACGAACTTGGAAATGTGGCCTGAAGATGCCACCTAAGGCCCAAATGCAAGAGGTTTTTGGGCCTGAGTTTGAGTCATCTAAGAAACAAATAAAAGAAATAAAATTTTGTCCCCATGAGAGGAGGGTTGGACGGCACAAGGGGGAGGAGTTTCCATTCAATAAAAACTCTTGACTAATTAGGAGAGTTGATGGAGTTTCATATTGATAAGACTAAACCTTATCACAAGTGAAGAATTGGTCAAATAGGACTCTAAGACTAATAGATTCGCTAAAGAGAGAAAAGTAAAAGCCATTCTCTTCTCTTCATCATTCTTGCCAAACCTCCTAATCAAAGCAACAACAATTTATTTTTTTCTTTCTTTCTTTTCTTAGCGAATCCTCCTTGTCAAGGTCTCTCCATCTCTTTTCCTTTCTTTTTCTTTTCTTCATCGTTCCTCCACAAAAGCAAGGCATGGAGCGTAGAATAGAATGATAGGAACTTGAACCTAGGATTAGACTACTCAAACACAAACACATAAGATTTAAGGCATCAAACCAACCTATGACTAAGTCAATTAAGCTGGGTGTGGCAACCATGAGTACGCATGTCTAGGAGTGGATCCTGAAGAGCTTGGTATTTAAGCAGTCCTAGTGACTCACCTCCTCTTCTTGAATCCTACAGTGCGTAGCTTCGGTTCACCCTAACCAGGAGGACTTAGTGGGTGTGGTAACCCCTCACGCATGTCTGGAATGGTTTGATGGGAGCTTGGTATTTAAGCGGTCACGTGACTCACCTCCTCTCCACTCGAATCCCGCACAGTGCGTAGCATTGGTTCACCCGACCAAGAAGGCTCGATCATAAAGCTAAACTCAATAACTAAAACCCTAAAGAATTAGCCATCTTTTAACACTTAATATTAAAATTCTTAAATCAAATTCTTTCTCTTATCCTTAATTCATGAAAACTATTTCTATACACAATTATTTTCAAAAAAAAAAAAAAAAAAAAAAAAATTTGATCCATAAAAATTACAAAAATGCCCTTAGTGGTAAAATTACCAAAATGACCCTGATTTTCAAAATTTTTGCAACATTCCCATTTTGAAGAAACAATTTTCGAAAAGAACCCTCAGAGTTTTACAAACTTTTGAAATACCATCGATATATTAAGTTTTACAAATTTACCCCGATTTGTGAAAAATTACCAAAATACTCTCGAGGTTATAAACTACCAAATAACCCAGATTTAAAACTTTTCCAAATTACCCTAGACTTCAAAATTTTAAAAATAATTTTGACAAAAACACCAAGGAACGTGTTTTCTCGAAAATTACGAAAATGCCCAATGAGGACAAAATTACGAAAATACCCGGGTAGAGGAAAACAACAACAACAACAAAACTACAACATTTCTCCGAATGAGCGAAAGTTCATACTTGTTTGATGGATGAGCGAATGAATGGAAAAGACATGTGTTTGTATGAATCTGAAAAAACCACTCTTAAATACCTTTCCATAAAACTTCTTCACGTATAAATAAGTGGAACAAAGACTAATCCATAAAATTTCTTAATCGGATCTCGACACTAGGAAATGAGTTCTAGAGGGCGTGGTCGCCAAGGTCATGATAGAGGAAGAATAAGCGTGTCGAACCCGTTAGATCAGTCAAGGTTCGACAATGAGTTACCACCGCCACCACCACCCCCACATTAATGTCGAGCAGAGCTCGGACAGGGATGAGGCGTGTCGTCGCAGCCATGTTGCAGTATTGGAAATGGTGGTGGCGCGGGTGGAAATTCGTGAGCTCGAAAATCATGCCGGCGACTCCGAGCCAACGGGCCGAGGTGTTTAAATGGAGTGTCCGTGTGGCACCAGACTGCGTCAGTATTGGATGGAAGCAATGGCGTATTATGGATGAACTCGACGACCCCGAGGAGAAGTTGAAAGGAATGGTAGCCACGCTACGTGATGAAACATATCGTCAATTGAGACCGCATGAAGTAAACTACCCTACTCATGATTTGGAGTTATAGCGTAACTTCGTGAAGCCTCGTGGTTAGAACAAATCGAGAAAAGCGGACATCGGATAAAAGTTGGGACTTTTATTCCAGCAGATTGAAAGGGGTGAAATAGAGGATTTTGGTATAAACATGAATGGAGTGCTGTGCTTTCTTGGAAGGGTTTGTATGCCTAAAGACTCAGAATTGAGGCAAATGATTCTATGGGAGGCGCATAGTAGCCCTTATGCTATGCACCCCGGAGGAAATAAGATGTATCGAGATCTCCGTGAACAGTATTGATGGCCAGGGTTGAAGCGTGAGATTTCTGAGTTTGTAGGAAAATGTTCGACTTGTCAGCAAGTGAAGGCGGAGCATCAATTACCGTCAGATTTGTTACAACCAGTAAAGATTCCTCTTTGGAAATGGGAGCGAATAGCAATGGATTTTGTTAGTGGGTTACCTTTAACACCTACTAAGAAAAATTTCGTATGGGTAATAGTTGATCGTTTGACGAAGACTCGCCATTTCTTTCCGCTTCTACGGATTATTCATTACTGAAATTGGCTAAAATCAGATGTATCTGAAATCATGAGGTTGCATGGGGTACCGATGTCTATTATATCGAGATAGGGATCTTAGATTTACATCACGATTTTAGAAAGCTCGCATGAAGCCTTGGGAGCGAAGTTAAACTTTAATCTTGCTTTTCATCCTCAATCGATGGTCGATCTGAAAGAATAATTCGGATATTGGAAGACATGTTAAGGGATGTGTGATCGACTTGAGAGGTAGTTGGGAGGATTTTACGCCATTGGCGAATTCAAGTATAACAATAGCTATCGGTCTAGCATTCGATGGCACCCTATGAGGCATTGTATGGTCGTAGGTCTTTGTACTCCTACTTGTTGGACCTAATTGGGCGAATGGCAGATGTTGGGTCCTGAATTGATATCTAAAACCGAAGAAAAAGTAAAGGTTATTCGAGCACGGTTAAAGGAAGCTTCGGATAGATAGAAGTCATATGCAGACCTGAAGTGCAAGGATATCGAGTTTGCTGTGGGAGAGTAGGTCTTTCTGAAGATATCACCTTGGAAGAAAATTTTCAAATTCGGAAAGAAGGGCAAGTTGAGCCCTAGGTTCATCGGGCCATATCGTGTGATGAAGCGTGTTGGTCCAGTGGCTTATCAGATTGAATTACCTCCGGAGTTGGGTCAAATTCATAATGTTTTCCATGTTTCCATGCTGAGACGCTATAGATCGGATCCATCTCATGTATTACCGGTTGAGGAAGTGGAATTGAATTCAGACTTGTCTTTTGAGGAAGAACCAGTGGAAATTTTAGACCGGGATGTTAAAGTGCTAAGAAAGAAGACTGTGCCATTAGTAAAAGTTTTATGGCGTAATCACGGAGCGGAGAAAGCTACGTGGGAGCCTGAGGATGCAATTCAACAACAATATCCTCACCTCTTTTAATCAGGTAAATTTCGAGGACGAAATTTTCTTTAAGGGGGTAGAATTGTAACATCCTAAAATTTTAAAAATCATTATGTTGCTAAATGTTAGTTCGGGTTTACTTGGAGTTAGAATAAAAATTTTAGTTAAGTGTACTTTAGAGTAAAGAAATTAGGTGACCTTGAGACTTAAGTTAATTACGTACTAAAAGAAGGCATAAGATGAGTAATTGGCAAAGTGGTGATGGCGCCATAAGTTGGACATGAGGGAAAGAGTTCGAATCACCTAGCATGCAATTAGGAATTTTTATTTTTTTGCATTAGCTTAAGCATGTGTCGGCAAGGGATAAGGTTAGGATGAGTTGGATTGTTTTTATTTTGGTAAGAAGATTAAGGAGTTGGAAATCTAAAGATAAGGGCTTGAATTGGGGGATTATGTTTCATCAACTTAAGGAAAAAGGAGGGGGATAAGGCTTAAGAATAGGAAGATGTTTTGGAAACTTTCCAATGGCCTTTTGACCATTGTATTTGGACGGCATAGAGACTAGGGGGGATGGCTGCTTTTGTGT
Organism: Gossypium rotundifolium; assembly: GCA_025506655.1. Taxonomy (NCBI): domain Eukaryota; kingdom Viridiplantae; phylum Streptophyta; class Magnoliopsida; order Malvales; family Malvaceae; genus Gossypium; species Gossypium rotundifolium. Next base: position 58,758,679 of record CP106728.1, on the reverse strand, counting down.
TTGTTTTGGTAGGCTTTAGTGTTGGTAAAACACATTCATTTGGTCATTTTCTTAGCAAAACATCTCTCCCCTCCACCCATATTCTCTCTAGCCTAAATTTGCCAACATACTTGAGTAAACAATTCATTTTTGAGCCTTTCTCTTTGGACCATTCCGGTTTTGAAACTTTTTCTCTCCCAAATCCTTTCTTCTCTTTGTGACCGAAAACACTTAGGCAAGCAAGGATTCTTTTCTTCTATTTTCTCATTTTCCTCCCCAAATGCCGAATGCACTTTCTTCTAAAATAAGTACCCTTTTCTTCTCTTTTCTTTCTTTCTTTCTCTATTGAAACCTATTATATCACTTCCAATTGCCCATTTTTTCATTTTCTTCTTCATTAAAATCTCTCAATACTTTCATCCATGGTAGAATGTTAACTTGTTCTTGTGCCAAAAATTTCTTTCATTTTCTTTGATCACAACCGACATCTTTAATCATACATAATTCTTCTCATTCAATTTTCTTTTCAATCGTGGGCATAGTGAGATTTTTGGAGGGTAGAAACTCAAGGTGTTCTTGAGTATTTTTTTGGAACTTTGGAATCGATTTCAAGAAATAAGGTAAGGAGATTTTCTTTTAAGGGTTCTTGTTTTATTCATTATATTAGTATAGTTAGTTATTAATTGATTCCGTTTTAGGACATAATCACTCGATCGTTTCTTGAGGAACGAAGATAATCGTGGTAAGCCAAATCTCAAATCTTATAAATCGTTAGCCATATTTCGATACTTATAAGTCGGACTAATGATCTTATGTCTTTAGAGACATTCAAGATAGAGGTAGAAAAGGCGATCCATAGTCTTGAAGAGGCGGTTCGCTAATCCCCTAAATATAAGCGAAGGGTTGTTTGAGAATCCGGGATTTTCCATAGGTTGCGAACCTTCAATCGAGGAGAATCAATTGTTTGAGGTTATTCGTACTCCCGAGCCTTTGTTCGTTCGTGGATTCACATCAGGCAACGAATCAACAATCGAGAAGAAACCAAAAATAGAAGTGGTTCAAAATCAAAAGGGTAAAGATTTAGATCGTTTACCAATAGTGTATTTCTTTTTGATAAATGAAAGTGTTCTAATGGTTCGTGTTACGTTTAGGTGTTGACGAGCGGGAAGGTTTAGTATTCACGATATCAAGGTGTGTAACTTCACACTTATCTCGGGTTAGATGTTATACCGTAGTATTGAGCAAAATCGTAAAAACAACAAAATCGGTACAATAAGAAATAATTGGTATTTTTGGTGAAATTACATGAAAACGGTTAAAATTGTTAAAATTACGAAAACGCCCTCGATGAGTTAATTGGTAAAATGTAAATTTTATGTCTCATGTGTAAATGGGCCGAAAATGTGCTAGATCGTAAAATGGGCCAAAAAGTATGCTAGATAGTAAAATGGGCGAATCACATTAAATCGTTAAATGGTAGAAATCACGATAGATCGTTAAATGGGCCGAAATCTATACTAGATCGTTAAATGGGCCGAAATCCCTGCTAGATTGTTAAATGGGCCGAAATCCCTGCTAGATTGTTAAATGGGCTAAAGTTGCTAGATTGTTAAATGGGCTAAATGATGTTTTGTATTATGGGCCTTAATAAAAACCTGAAATTTTGAATCACATGTAAATTGGGCCTTTTGCTAAAATTTTCATATGTATATAGACTATTATGCATACATGTTGCATGGGTTGGGATTAATGATGAAGAGAAGAAAGGCTGTTGCCAAAAATCTAGTTCGGTGGCTCACCACAAAATAATTAAATGGCTCATTGCCTCTAGTTAAATGGCTCGCCACAAAATAATTAAATGGCTCATTGCCTCTAGTTCTAAGTGGCTCTACCACAAATATTTTAATGGCTCAATGCCTCTAGTTCGGTGACTTTGTCACAATCTAGTTCGATGGCTCGCCACAAATATAAAAATGGCTTTATGCCTACGATTGGTGTGTTGGCGGGGTGGGTTGACTTGATCCCACGGTGTGATGGTTGGTACGGGTGGTGTGTAGAGGATGGAAATTAGGTTTGGGTGGGAAATTTCATTTTGCATGCATTTCATTATTTATATTGTTAAACTTTGTTTATGGGTTCAAGCCCAAAATATTGACTTGATGATCGGCCCGATGGATAAAGTAAGTAAGTTATACACCGAGTTACGAGTAACTCACTCCTCAAAATTTTCATCTCGGGTAATGGAAATTGGCGTGGATTTGGTAGAGGATGACTTCGTGGAGGCCATCTGCAAACATGGGTTTAATAAACTTTGAATTTTTAATAAGTACTTTCTTTAATTTGCTAATTTGGGTATGATGTAATAAGGCCTCTATTAATATTTTATGGATTTTATGTGTGGATGGATTTAAATTTTGTTTTAGAAATTTAATATGGGCTTATACTTATCTTATAATGTTTTCTTAAAATACTTTGGGTTTTTTAAAACATATGAAATCCTTTATCTATTTTTATTTTAAATATTTTGAACTCTTATAAAAATTACTTTAAGGTTTTGATAATTAAATATTAAATGATGAGATTTTCAACTAATGTTTCTCAAATACATCAAATTTAAAATTATTTCTCTTGGTTTTTATTAAACTCTATTTTCAAAAGGGTTTTGATATACCGATTCACCTAAATTATTGAGGTAGTTTGATCTATGTAACAAACCAAATCTCGTCTTAACGTATAGGCCGGGTTTGGGGTGTTACATTAACCAATTCTGACAGATAATGAAATATAATAACAAGGAATGCTAATTCAAGATGGGAAAAATGGAAGGAGATCTGCATGATAAACTTACAGAATTTTCATCTCTGCAATTTCAGAAAGATTAATATCTGGAGTGAAGTGAGTATTCTTCTGCAGCAGATAATGGAGGCCCACCTATGTCACCAAAACCAAACATCTTAGCACAATTCCAACCACCTCGGGCTTAAGCAATTTTTCCCATTGTTCTGGCGTCTACAGTGCGGATCTTTCATCGAGGGACATGAAAGCGAGGATCCAAATATGTATCTAAGTAACTTGAGTTTACGAAAAATAAAGAATTTTTTGACATGGTTAATTAATGACTTGCAATTCAAATAGACCATGATCATTTATCGTAATCAAAAGAACCATGACAATTGAAAGAGAAGACTTGAAAACTGACATAAAACTACATGTCATCTCCGCAGAGCAATGGTTTGTTACATTTCGCAAATTCTAATTCTCTAGGAACTTAGACATAAGTGAAATAATAACAAGATTTACTTCTTGCTTTAATAATATATTCCTCAAAACCTATCAAATTCACAAATATGGGGAAAACAACAAATCTCATATCTTATCACAGAATGTAACAAGTACAAGCATCCATATATGGCAACAAATAAAATGAACTACATCATTCTAGAAAGGGAAGAGTGATTAGACCACCAAACAAATTTCCAACCAACCTCAGTGAGGTATATAGCTTTACATGGGTTAATGTATCCAAATGCATAATGGAGAAATGCATAATCCATAAAAGGTTGGCAAAGTCAAGTCAAAAACCAGCCTTCATAAGGTGTGTAGCTTTTGGAAGTGTTCATGATGCAAATGCATGCATATATATAATAGAGAGTGGCTAAGAGAGAAACAAAAACACTAAAAATTTCTTAAAGAACAATTAGGATTGCAAGTGGCACTTGCCCACAACAAGAAATATGCTCCAAGGGGAATCCAAAATATTGAATAGAAACTACTCTGTTTGTAAGTTAAACTTGCTATCACAAGGAACAGCTTGGATGGAATTCAAATTGTTGATATGTTACACTGAAAAACACTTTGTCTCTTAGAGATGTTAATCATTAAAACGTTGGAGAAGGAGCATCTTAAACCACAAATGCATATGGTTAAAATATGGATACACCTATATTCCAATATCTGCACAGGGATTGACCTTTGTACCAAACCTACATCACTAGCAGGGACTTCAGCTGGAGGTTGGAAAGGCTTTGGGATGACCTTTTTGGGGAATGGCTTTATTCTGATTTTACACTCATGAATGATAGTCTCACCATTTTCATCCCCAACATCAGCAGGAAGCTTAGATATGGCCACCGCCTCCTCATGCTTATCTCGAGGAAAGTAAAGTGGAAGTAATCTACAATTTACAATATCAAATAAGAAGATACCTCATGTTTATAACATTTTAAGCATAAGCAAAAAGAAAAATAATTATCAAATTCCTCCAGAGATAAAGGAATTATAACAATTTACCCAAACAAAAAAAACCATCTCTGCAAGGTAGTAAAAATGAAAAATAATAATATGATACCTCTTATAGATCTCAGTATCAGATGATGTGCTAGTACAAAAGACAACAACTGCTCCAATTATCACATCCACATGCTCTCCACCAGATACAACTATGACAAAACGGTACATGAGTTGAGAATGCACACTAAAATGTTTTTAAAATATCTTTTGTTTAGAAACATCTACAATGATAAGAATTTTCGTTAAAATGGATGACAAGAAACACAACACAAGCAAGTAAACAATGCATGTTTTGTTCTACTAAACGTTATCACACATATACATTCAAAACCTGAGGATATCCTTTTCAATTAGATATCAGTCTCAAAATGTGCTCACAAAAAAAAGAGTAAAAGAAAGGTAGAAAATTAAAGATAAGACACACCATGACTGTTAGGGAGCTCTCCTTCCTCAATCTCATCAGTAATGGTCCCATCTTGAGCATTACTGATTCAACGCTTACGCATTGTTCATGTCTTTTTCGATGTGACTCCTACGATAATTGGCATTGTAAGAGAGAAACAACTTTGTTTAGGTAAGATTCTTGAAACTTGACATCAAGCTGGTAGTTTTCCCTCTCATCACTTTGCAAAGCTGTGATAAAAGATTGTACAACCTGAAAAAGAAAGGCAATGAAAGGAAACAACCAAGATTGATTCCATTTTAATTATACTGTGTCTCAAAATATTCAAAGAAATTTGAGTCATAACCAAAACACGCAAGAAAGTCGTCAAATGAGCGAAACTTATGGACAAATAGACAAGAGTCATATATGCAAATGAACAGACTCATCAAGACTCAAAAGAAACAACAATTTTGAGGATATCTATGCTAGACAGCCTACTAAAGATTGTTCAATTACATATAGATAGACAAGAATTTAGTAGCTCATAATACCTTGTTAAAAGAGTAAAAAAGAAATAAAGGGTGCTGAATGTGATAAAGGTATACCAATATTAATAGCTCCACTCAGTTCCAACTCTATAGATTAGGCATATAAGGATCTTGCTAATGGTTGAGAACCATATTTCAATTTAAAGCTTTATTATGCTTTCCCTCTTTTCCTTTTAGGAGAGGACAAAGGGTGGATCACTGATATTTCAACTAAATCCTAGTTCTGGCAAGTAGACATTTAAGGATCTTGCTAGAATTTGAAAACTATATCAACATCATCAAGTTCCTTCAACAAAATTGAGTAAAAGGACATTGGTTCAAAAACCCATCCTAAGTAATTTACAAGTAAACTAACTAGGAAAAGCTGAGTATACTAAAAGTGTTACCAAATACTGGATACAGAAACACTTTTGTATCGCTCATTATAATGTCATATCTTAAAATTACTAAAGTAACGTACTGCATTGTGCTTTAGTGCCGACTAGCATTACAATAAGGAAATTACTTGGAACATTAGAAAAGCTCAAATGACAGTAAAGTAGGAATTTTCACAAAAGGAAAAAGCCAATATGCATTAGAACTTAAAAACTTATATTCTCTCTTTTCTTAAATAGAAATATAGTACTAACAAAATGTCTTCAAATATAAAATGAACATACATAGATGTTTATATAATATGAATGTCATCTTCAGCTAAGTGCTCTATTTCTTTTGGGCAATTCATACTGCATTAAATATATCAATTACACAAAATATTTGCACTTCAAACATCGTTCTTGTTCAAATTAAAAAAAAATTATTAAGTTACAATATGATGATCACATTGTAGATATTCATCATCTTCTACAGGGGTTTCAAAGCTTAGATTGAACAAATCTCTTGGCTTTATTCCGATAACATGGAGCCATCCTTCACTCTTGCCATCCTCGACATAAAATACTTGTTTCGCTTGAGAAGCCAATATGTATGGATCGTTTGAATCATGGTTCCCTGTATGGATAAGCTTAGAAAATTTTACCATAATAAAACCATTTGCATCCTTCTTCATACTTTTAAGAGATTTAATATTCACCCAATCACATATAAGCATGATAACCCAAAACCTTTCATAATAGTTTAGCTCGATAATTTCAATGCAATTGCCATAATAGTTTCTTCCGTCAGCAAAAACCGTCACGCCACTGTTTTGAGTCTTACGATGTTGCTCAAGTTTTTTAGTGTGGACCCTAAAACCATTAATTATAAGCCCATCATATGTGGAAACCACCTTATGCGGTCCTCGAGCAAGAGTAATTACATCAGCATCAACTTGTTCAACTTCCATCTTTGGAATCTAGCCATATAGTAAAAATCAATTAACTCTTATTCTATGATCAAATTTCTACAATATTCCTCATTACATAAATAATACAAAATTATTTTAATAGTGACAATTTACATTTATGAAGCCATCTTGGGAACTTTTCAACCAACCATTTGTCCTCGATGCGTTTACTAATTTGAATATGCCACCATAAACAGCTCGCTCAGACTCCAAAAATTCTCTATATATCATATATTCAGTATATTGCGAAAAATGTTGTCAAAATGTATACAAATTATGTGATAACTTTATTTGTCTATTGGTTAAGAAAAAGAATCTAATGACAAGATTTTCCTCAAGAAACTCACTGACGGTAAGGCGATAACTTATCGCTATGCAATAGAACATAGCGATTTGCTTGTGCAAGGGATCGCATGTCCAATATCTTCGTGTTCATGTTGCCAATTTGACGTCCTCCAAAAGAGAAAATGTACCATTTTTGAATATTCCCATCATTCTTCGGAGGATGGGAAAATATAGTCTCAACATCAGAAAAATAACGGGAGCAAAATGTAAGACATTCTGAAACTATGTACCCTTCAGCAATGGAACCTTCAGGATAAGCTCTATTTCGCACTGACGCTTTCAATCCCATAAGATACCTACATCACATATATTTTTTTTACATACTTATTATATATTTTTTTTACATACTTATTATATTATATATTAAAATATTAAAAATAATATTGTGAAATATTATTGGTATATTGCATATACCTTTCGACTGGGTACATCCACCGGTATTGAACAGGTCCACCAAGCTTAGCCTCCATCGGTAAATGAATAATCATGTAACATCCCGAAATTGGGCCTAGTAGGACTGGGCCCATTGGGTCTTGGGCGTAGGAGTGTTTAAAATTTTGAGAACAAGGGAATGACATTAATTCAGGTTGGACTTATTAAGAAAGTAATTTTGGAAAGTTACGAGGTTTCTATGAAGTTTCGGTTTAAGTTGGGCGTTAGTAAAATTTTGTGTTTAAGCCTATTAAGGAGAGATAGTGAGTGACCTTAAAGCTTATGGAAATAAATGAGTAAATTTCTAGCATAAGTGAGCATATGGCAAAAGGGAAATGGCGCCACATGAAAGGCTTTGAGGGAAGAGGTTCAAATCCCATGGTGTGCAAATTTTGACTATTATTTTTGCACCCTTTCCCTAAGTGTCAGTCAAGCTTGTAAATAAGGTAAGTTGGACTTTTTAATTATGGTATGATGGCTAAAGAAACAAGGAAAGGATGAAGGTAAGGAAAGGAATCAAGAGAAAGGGGAAAGTAAGGGGAACATGTGGCTTTTTTCAAGGAGATTGTTTTGAAAAGTGTGGGTGGCTAGTTTTGACCATTTTAGTCATGTATGTGGACGATTTTGTGTGTTAGGGGGGATAGCCAAATTTTGCTTGGTATTTTGGTAAAGTTTTAGTGTTTGTTTTGGTCAAATTCCTTTAGCATCAAGAGTGTGTCATTTTCTCAGAAATTCATTCTCTTCTCTTTGCCGAATTTTCTAGCCTTTAGTGTGCATTCTTGTTTCTTCTTTTCCTTTTTACAAAATTTCCAACCCTTTCTTCTTCTTCTCAAATCCATATCCTCCAGAGCCGAATATCATTGTTCATTTTCCTCTATAACCGAACCCTTTATTTTTTCTTTATCGTTCTTCTCATCCGTATTAACACTCACTCCTTTGATCAATCGTGTTCTAAGTGGGAAGGTCGAATCTATTACATTTGATTCGCCCATAGCCATAAGTACAATCGGTAAGTAGTAGTTCTTTCTTTGTCAATAACTTTGTTTTATTCGAGTTCTTCATTAATAATCGTGTGTTCTTCTTTCTCTCCCTCGTTGGGTCTGAGTTACATTCTTTTCTATGATATGGCCATTATTGGGCTTAGGACTTTCAACAAGGTGAAGGGGCACACGTGATTTGTATTAACCAAATCGTTATCGTCGATTCGTCAAGCAAGTGGGGTAAGAACGTTGTTACAAGATTTGTTTTGGCCAAAGGTGGGATATTTGCTAACAACTCTTTCGCTCACCAAATATTGTTAGGACGGGATTTCAGTAGCCAAAGGGTAGGATCGATTCTTGGTGCATTGAGGGAGATCACATTCGTGGTAAGTGGAGTTAGCCTAATAAAGTGTTTCTAGTTACGATTATCAAAGTTGAGACTAACCTTCTATCAACCATCATTATAGGTGTTGAAATCGGTAGAAAGCACAACTCGTAATCAAGGTGTGTAAGCCCATACCTTCCAAAAACATGTTTGAAATGGTGTGTAATCTCACATCTCTCTGAAAGTTTGTATGATATGTTTTTTGGTTCGGTCGAAATACTGAAGAAAACCCAAAACTGGCATCCGTGATCACTCGGGAGTGCATATATTCGTAGTAGTAACCATATTTTGTAATAAAATAGTTCTGGTTAGAAACAGTGATCTGTATTTGAAAAATCACGAAAAATAGGAGAAAGGGAATTATAAAGTGAATAAGATATCGAATTAAAAATTACTGTGTCTATTTTGATATGGAAGAAACGGCTAAGGAAAAGGAATTTTATATTCTGAGATATTTTAATTTTAGTGAGACTGGTTCTGATTGACTTCGTGGTTCCCTATTCTGTCTTGGAAAAATCGGTTAAAATTGTAAAAAGTGAATTATGAGGAATAATTTATATTTATAGATTCCCTAGTGAGCTTATTTTCAATAAAAACAAGTGGGAGAAGTATATAAAAACCTACAGTGAGATATTTGAAATTAAGGAAGGAGAGCTCAGAATTGTTGGACAGTGAAACAAGGGAAACTTTAAGGAATAAACTGTACTAATTGGTTAAGCCAAAAATTCTAGAAAAATTGTAGTAAGAAGATATATGAGTCCATATTCAAGAAAATTTACGGATCTAAATTTCAAGTTTCCTAACATGAGTTATAGTCATTTTAGTCAACGTGATGTAGATGGACATTTTCAATTTTAGTGCCCTAAATTAATAGTTAAGTTCGGGGTTGTGAAATTACGAAAATACCCTTAGGGGGTAAATTACCAAAATACCCTTGGATGATGAATTACCAAAATACCCTTGGGTTACGAGATTATCGAATTACGAAAATGCCCCTAATGGGCCGAATTGATATATTGTTTATGGGCCGATTTGATAAGATTGCCTTAATGGGCTAATTTGATAAGATTGCTTTAATGGGCTGGTTTGATAAGATTGCCTTAATAGGCTAATTTGATATATTGGCCTAATGGGCCGATTTTGCAAAGTGTTAATGGGCCAAATTGTTTGTAATGAATCTCTGAGTTATTAATTGTTGTTTATAATTGTAATACCAATTACTATGAATGTTGCATTTACATCATTCTGCATGGGATTGGGATATTGATGATCGAAGGAAGTAATCTGGTAGCTCTGCCACATATTTTGGTGACTCTGTCACAATCTGTCTGGTGGCTATGCCACGTAAATTCTGTTATTCTGGTGGCTTGTCCACAATTAAATTTGTTATAAATGGCTTAATGCCTACTATTGGTGTGTTGGCGGGGTGGGTTAACTTGATCCCCACAGGTGTGTTGGTTAGTACGGGTGGTGTGTAGCGGACGGAATATTAAGTTGGTTTGGGATTGCGTTACATTCATTTGATTCATTTGATATATTCTGTTTTGTAAATGGGCTTTGGCCCAAGATTATGCTTTTTGGGCTTCAGCCCAAGTTATTGTTATATGGGCTCAGGCCCAAGTTTTTCTAATTAGGCTCCGACCCAGTGGATGATGGTAAGGGGATTATGCACTGCGTTCTTGTAACTCATCCCCCTTTTCTCTTAACCTTTGTAGGTAATACTCAGTGACGTGAACTTTAGATTTCTATTTTTGTTCACTTTACTATTTTGGGTTTTATGTTGTAATAAGGCCTCTGGAGTATTTTATTATTTTCTTTATGTTTGATATACTTATTATTTTGCTTAAATTATTTTAAAAGAGAATTTTCTAAAAAATTAAATAAAAGTTTTCCAAAATCGATTAACAAATGGATTTCAAAATAAACTTTTACAAATATTTTTAACACGAAAATTGTCTTTCGAATTATCAACAAAATTTTCAAAAGACTCAGATTCTCTTTCGAATTTTCAAGCATCATTTTCAAAAGTCATGGTTTTATAAGAGCATTAGTTCAAATTTATCGATTTATCAATCAATCTTCGAGGTCAGTAGTATTTTATCAAATATTTCAAATCAAACTTGTTTTCTTGATTTTAACGAAGCAATACCTCTTTTTACGTACGAATGAAAAGGACTTAAATGTATTTGTCTCATGTGACATGTCAAATCTAGCCTTAACGCCTGGGCCGGGTTTGGGGTGTTACATTTTATGGTATCAGAGCCCAATTTCAAAACTCGGTTGTGGTTTGGGTTCAAAAATATTTTCCTAAGGCTGTTTAAAATTTTTAATTATAAATGCATGTGTTGAAGGAAGTATGGCACCACGGGTATCTGGCACCAAGTCAAGTAAGTATGTATTTTTTTTAAGATTATTGTGTTAGTACTGTGGTAAAAAAAATTCTACAAAATAGAATACTACAGAACTTTTAGTTTTAGGAATTGAAACTCTAGAGATTGAGACTATAGGATGTGTTTTGCGAAAACAAATTTACTTTTTATACTCCATAAAACATTGTCTAGTAAACACTGAAATAGTATACTGATTCATAAAACTTGTAATCAGATTAAATCGACTTAGTGAACATGAGCGCTAGAAGACGTGGACGCGGTGGATGTAGACGTGGTAAAGGCCGAGCTGCTAGGGCTAGATCTTCGGCACCGAGGCATGTTTTTGAAAGGGAGACGTTGGCATTGCCTGTGGTAGAGACAGGATCTCATGATCGAGCTGGGGTTGATGAACTGACTCTGATAGTTAAGAAGGTATTGAAGGAGGTTAAGGGCATCGGTGAAGCACTTCGAGTTAGGTTTGTGGCCTGTGAGAAGAAAATAGATCGTGGTTCTTTTGGGTCGCAGACTCGTTCCGTAAAGCGCGTTAAGGCACGTCCAAACTTTTCGGTGCAGAAGGCGTCATCCGGGTGAATGCCGGAGGAAGTCAGGAGCATGCTTGAGATGCGGGTCTAAGGAGCATAAGGTTCGGGATTGTTTCATCACTATCAAGTAAGGTATGCTTCGGTTGGACATGATGATTAAATTCAAGAAAATTTTCGGTATAAGTGGTAGATAATGGCTTGCTTCGGTGGTTAGATGTTTGGTTATGTGAAAGAGGATTCAAGATTATGTTAAAAAGTACACTAGTGTTATTAAGATCAGAGTGCGCAGCGAAAGCATAGTGGTGTGACTTGTGCGGTGCGTTTAGTAGTTTGATGGAAATTTCGAGGATGAAATTTCTTTAAGGAGGGTAGAATTGTAACATCCTGAAATTGAGCCTAGTAGGATTGGGCCCATTGGGACTTGGGCGTAAGAGTGTTTAAAATTTTGAGAATAAGAGAATGGAATTAATTCAAGTTGGACTTATTAAGTAAGTAATTTTGGAAAGTTATGAGATTTCTATAAAGTTGCGGGTTCAAGTTGGGCCTTAGTGAAATTTTGTGTTTAAGCCTATTAAGGAGAGATAGTAAGTGACCTCAAAGCTTATGGAAATAAATGAGTAAATTGCTAGCATAAGTGAGCATATGGCAAAAGGGAAATGGCGCCACATGAAAGGCTTTGAGGGAAGAGGTTCAAATCCCATGGTGTGCAAATTTTGACTATTATTTTTGCACCCTTTCCCTAAGTGTCGGCCAAGCTTGTAAATAAGGTAAGTTGGACTTTTTAATTATGGTATGATGGCTAAAGAAACAAGGAAAGGATGAAGGTAAGGAAATGAATCAAGAGAAAGGGGAAAGTAAGGGGAACATGTGGCCTTTTTCAAGGAAATTGTTTTGGAATGTGTGGGTGGCTAATTTTGACCATTTTAGTCATGTATGTGGACGGTTTTGTGTATTAGGGGGGATAGCCGAATTTTGCTTGGTGTTTTGGTAAAGTTTTAGTGTTTGTTTTGGTCAAATTCCTTTAGCATCAAGAGTGTCATTTTCTCCAAAATTTATTCTCTTCTCTTTGCTGAATTTTCAAGCCTTTAGTGTGCATTATTGTTTCTTCTTTTCCTTTTTACAAAATTTCCAACCCTTTCTTCTTCTTCTCAAATCCATATCCTCCAGAGCCGAATATCATTGTTCATTTTCCTCTATAACTGAACCATTCATTTCTTCTTTATCGTTCTTCTCATTCGTATTAACACTCACTCCTTTGATTAATCGTGTTTTAAGTGGGAAGGCCAAATCTATCACATTTGATTCGCCCGTAGCCATAAGTACAATCGGTAAGTAGTAGTTCTTTCTTTGTCAATAACTTTGTTTTATTCGAGTTCTTCATTAATAATCATGTGTTCTTCTTTCTCTCCCTCGTTGGGTCTGAGTTTCATTCTTTTCTGTGATATGGCCATTGTTGGGCTTAGGACTTTCAACAAGGTGAAAGGGCACAAGTGATTTGTATTAACCAAATCGTTATCGTCGATTCGTCAAGCAAGTAGGGTAAGAACGTTGCTATAAGATTTGTTTTGGCCAAAGGTGGGATATTTGCTAACAACTCTTTCCTCACCAAATATTGTTAGGACGGGATTTCAGTAGCCAATGGGTAGGATCGATTCTTGGTGCATTGAGGGAGATCACATTCATGGTAAGTGGAGTTAGCCTAATAAAGTGTTTCTATGTAATATCCTAATTTGGTGGGTCTGTGCATTTGGTATGTTGTATGGCTAAGTTGGTAGGTTGAGGCTTCGAGGTATGTATTGGGCTCAGGTTTGGACTTAAATCTAGGTTAGGTTCCTTATAAATAGTGCTAGTTTATAATTTAAGTTAAGTTAACTAATTATGTTTAGTAGTAAGTTGGGCTTGTGGCCCAAAGTTTGGAGGTGCTATGGGTGAGCATAGAGGTGGCGTCACTTAGGAGGGAGATTGGGCCATGTGTGGCCGCTTGGGGCCCAAGTTTATGGGGTCCAAAATTCAGCAGATGTTGGACGAAATTGTCGGAAGTACTGTATGGCACCATACGAAGCGTTGTATGGTAGGAAGTGTCGTACCCCTACGTTGTTGGACAGAATTGGGGGAGCGGCAGATGTTGGGTTCGGAGTTGGTTGCTGAAATAGAAGATAAGGTAAAGGTGATTCGAGCTCGTTTGAAAGAAGCTTAGGATAGGCAGAAGTCTTATGTCGATCTTAAACGGAAGAATATAGAGTTTGCAGAAGGTGATAGGGTTTTCTTTAAGGTGTCACTGTGGAAGAAGGTTTTGAGGTTTGGTAGGAAAGGTAAGTTAAGCCCTAGATTTATCGGGTAAGTTAAGCCCTAGGTTTGGTAGGAAGGTGTCACGAGTGGGACCAGTAGCTTATCAGCTCGAGTTGCCACCAGAGTTGAGTCAAATCCATAATGTGTTTCACATTTCCATGCTTAGACGCTACCGCTCAGATCTGTCTCATGTTGTGCTGATAGAGGAAATAGAGGTGAGCCCAAACTTATCTTTTGAGGAGGAACCAGTGCAGATCCTAGATCGGGATGTGAAAGTTTTGCATAGGAAATCAGTCCCTTTAGTAAAGGTATTATGGTGGAACCATGGATCGGAGGAAGCGACATGAGGGCCGGAGGATATCATGTGACAACAATCTGAAATCAACTCTTGACTGAGTAAATTTCGAGGTCAAAATTTATTTTAAGGGTAGAAGCGTAATATCTGATTTGGTGGGTCATGCATTTGGTATGTTGTATGGGTAAGTTGGTAGGTTAAGGCTTTGAGGTATGTATTAGGCTTAGGTTTGGACTTAAATCTGGGTTAGGTTGCTTATAAATAGTGCTAGTTTATAATTTAAGTTAAGTTAAGTAATTATGTTTAGTAGTAAGTTGGGCTCGTGGCCTAAAGTTTGGAGATGCTATAGGTGAGCATAGAGGTGGCGTCACTTAGGAGGGAGATTGGGCCATGTGTGGCTGCTTGGGGCCCAAGTTTATGGGGTCCAAAATTCGACACTCCTAGGGGCGAGGGGCGGACTGCACATGAGCTACATTTTAGGAGTTTTAATTCTTTTATTTTTTGTTAATTAAAAGCTGATAATAAGGAAGGGAAGAGTTGGTTTTAAGGTGGTCTCATCTAAAGAAAGGATAATGGATGTGATGATAGATGGATAAAAGTTATCAAGAGAGGGGAGAGTTGGCTGAAACTCCAACTCTGAAGGGGTGTGTGTGTAGCCGAAATTAGGAGCCAGTTGTCCATCTTTTCTTTCATTTGTTTTCTTCTTTTCTTTCTTTTCTCATACTTTTCTCTCTTCTAGCCGAAATTCCCTAGCGTTATTCCCCTCTCCAAAATTCTTCTAAAAGCCGAATCCCCTCTTTTTATACTCCTTCTCCCATAGCCGAATCTACGAGGGTGGTTTCGTTTTCCCGAAGGTGCACCATAGCCGAATAGTCTTCAAGGGGGTTGGTGAGTTTTCGAGATTTTTCTTCTCTGCGATTTCTCTATTTTTCATCAAGTTTCTAATCCGAATCATTTGTTCTAAGGCTCTATCGATTTCACTCTCTGCTCTTGGTAGCCGAATCCTATCTTGTTGAGATCGATAGTGCCGATTGGTGGAAAAGTCGAAGGTAGGTGGTGGTAGGTTCGGCCGAATGGCCACTTTCTTGTTCCTTTCTTTTTGGCCGAATATCATAGGGTGCTCGATTGGTTGTGATTATTTGTTTGGTTTAATACTTTTGGTGATTGGCCAAATGTAGGTAGGGTGGTGAAGTTTTTAAGGATTTTTCGGGATTCGACAGATTAGGTAAGGGTTCGTTTAAAGTGTTATAGTTATTAAATTAATTGGATCTCATCGTTTTATTGGTTTAGTGACCAAGGGGTTATTATGGACACTAATAACAGTCAAGCGATAGGAGGGGTTGGATCTGTAAACCCAACGCCAAAATACAAGAAATGATCAGTATCGGGAATATGAGATTGGCTATCGGGGTGTGGGCCGACATCGAAGATAGATCGTAGGCTGATAGTGGTAGTTTCGAGTGACAGTTGCATAGAAGTAGTGCGAGCGTTAGTACGAGAACCAGGTGTGTAACTCTTACACACTTTCTTTACTTAATATGTTAAATGTTATGTGATGATAAAAGCCGAAGTAATGGCGTGATTACTAAGTTACCCTTGTGGGTAAAAGCGAGGATCTTAGGGTAAGTTGTTATGGTTGCTAGCGTTAATTAAAATGTGAACTATAAGTGCATGCCATTCTTTATTCAATATTCTACATGTTAGAGCATGATCATACTTGTATTGTGAGCACGAACATGTGATATGGGTGTTGAGAGGAGGGAAGTATGATCTATCGACCGTCACGATGGTTTAGTACCACATGTGGGTTGGCCCCACATATTATAATATTGTGACTATGTCTTAGTGGTTTGGGACCACCAGTGGTTTGGTACCACATATGTTTATTTGTGACTTCGGTCACCAGTGGTTTGGCACCACCAGTGATTTGGTACCACACGGGGTAGATTTGGGAGATATGGATGGATATCTAGGTTGATGGGTTGACATACATATTTGTATATGAAATTGTGTAAGAGCATAACGTCTTTTGGGATGGGGGTTTACACACTGAGTCTAGGTAACTCACCCATTCCTTTATATTTTACAGATAAACCTTAGATCGTGGATTTGGAGCCAGAGTGGACTTGAGGTGGCCATGCTCAGCATTCGTTTTATTTTAATGTTTTCTATATGGACTTAGTTATTTTCTTTAATTTGGGTTTTTAGTTCTGTAATAAGGCCACTTAAGTATTATTTTGGGACATTTTATTTAGTTGTTTCTTAAAGTTTCCATAAGTATGCCGGTAAAACTATGAATTGGGTGTTTTCAAAACCCTAATTAAATACTTGTTTTCTAAAATATACACTGACTAAGTATTAAATACAGAGTAAATAAGGCAACCAAGTTTTTCTAGAACAAGTTCCAACATGTTTTAAACATCATAAGATCCAACGACGTTTTCTTTAAAATGTTACAACAGAATTCTCTTTAAACAAGTCAACAAATCGATTTTCAAAACATTTTCTTTCCCGTGGCACACCAGATTCGGTTGTAGTGTTTTGACCGGGTTTGGGGTGTTATATTTTGGTATCAAAGCCCGGTTCAAAAGCTCGATTGTGGGTTGAAGGCCCAAAATATGGTTTAAGAGTCTGTGAAATGATTTTTAGGGTGATGAATATCTCGAAAAGCATGGCAACTAAGTCTCCGGCGCCGATCCACCTAGGTAAGTACCCTAACCTTTGGTATGATATTTGTATGTTGGGCTTCACGGGTTTTAGACATAGACAAGCATGATAGTACTGATGGACCATAGGGCTAGTTTGCACAACTTCTTAATTACATAAGGCTTAAGTCTAATCAAGCAAACCTGTGAGTAAGTCACCGAGTAGGGTGTGGCAACAGCCATACGCTTGTCTAGGATTTGGTTCAGGGAGAGCTTGGTATTTAAGCAGTCTCAGTGACTCACCTCCTCTTCGCTCGAACCCTACCTGGTGCGTAGTGACTGGTCACTCTAACCATGAGGACTTGTTCACCGGCTAACCTTACAGTTAAAACCTGAAAGGGATCAACCACCCTATTTTGAAAAAAACCCTAGTTTTGAAATTACCAAATTACCCCTTGATTTGTA
The DNA here is from genome assembly GCA_025506655.1 of Gossypium rotundifolium. Lineage (NCBI taxonomy): Eukaryota > Viridiplantae > Streptophyta > Magnoliopsida > Malvales > Malvaceae > Gossypium > Gossypium rotundifolium. The sequence goes on along the minus strand of CP106728.1, from coordinate 58,741,406 downwards.
ATAACTACCCTAGATTTGAAAAATGACCAAAGTACCATTAGTTTGTAAAATTACCAAATTACCCCTGACTTATAGAATTACCAAAATACCCCGAGTGGAAATTTACCAAAATACTCTTATTTTGTAAAATCACCCAAAACTTCATTTTGGAAAATTACAAAAATACCCCTGTAGGAGAAAATTACGAAAATACTCCCGGGTAGTGAAATGACAAAAATACCCTTACAAGTTGAATGTGGCTCATGAATGTTGTTTGTATGATGAATGTGCATAGAATTAGGAGATAAGCTTGAAACTGAAACTATAGTTAGGTTCGAGCTCGAAAGAATCACTTTTAAACCTATCTCTCATAAAATTGTTCGTGGATAAATAGTGAACAGAGTTAATAATCCATAAAATTCTTAATCAGATAAGCGCGAATGAGAAGAATGAGTATAAGAGGTCGTGGACGTCCGCCGCGTGGCCGTGGTAGGGGTAGGATGACCTTGTCGAAAACCAGGTCCGCCATGGGTCGAGGAACGTGATCTTTGGATCTGTAAAAGCGGAAGCAATTTTAAGACCAAACTGGTGGTAACGATGCAGTATCTCAGGTAATACTGTGAGTTTTAGAGAGAGTTGTCGGGGCAGGCGCGGGTTCAGGAACCCAAAAATCCGTGGCTGAGCGACTCCGGGCTAACGGAGCAGAAGTGTTTAGGGGAGTTTCTGGTGTATCTCCCAACACTGCTGAGTACTGGTTAGAGGCGACAAAGCGTATAATGGATGATTTAGATTTCTCGGCTGATGAAAAGTTGAAAGGGATAGTGTCTCTTCTCTGGGATGAGTCGTATCAGTGGTGGCTCACAGTCAGGGATGGTGCAATAGCCGATGATATCACCTGGGATTTCTTTAAGGCGGCCTATCAGAGGAAGTATGTGGGAGCTAGTTATACTGATGTGCAACGTAGGGCATTCTTGAATTTGGTTCAGGGGAGTAAGTCGGTACACGAGTATGAGGCAAAATTCTTGAGGTTGAGTAGGTATGCTCGGGGTATGGTGGCTACAGAGCATGAGCACTGTGTTAGGTTTGAGGACGGGCTAAGAGATGAGCTGCGGGTGCTGATTGCACCACAGCAAGAAAGGGAATTTACCGTTCTCGTGGCAAAGGCCAAAATAGCTGAGGAGGTGCAAATAACCGAAACAAAATCGGAGACAGGTAAGGATAAAAGGAGTTTTGGGCCATCAGGGTCTTCTGAAAGGGCTCAGAAGAGGACTAGATTTGGTGGGCTGGATCGAGCCGCAAAGCTTGCTACTGCTGCTCAGTGGCCACCTCAGTGTGCTCGATATGGGAAGTCTCATTCGGGAGAGTGTTGGGCTGGTAGTAGAGGGTGTTTTGAGTGTGGGTCAATGGAGCATCAGATAAGGGATTGTCCGCAGAAATTAGCTAGGACGCGGACTGAGGGTCAAGGACGTGCTCAGTTCAGGAGAGATGGCCAACAACCACAGAGGGGCTGAGGCGCAGCTAGGGGTGGTAATGGTAATGGTCGAGGTCGTGGAACACCTAGCCGAGGTGCTAGAGGTGCTGATGCAAGATAGTCGGGGTTGGTCTATGCAGCAAAGCGTCGAGAGAAGGGCGATGCACCGGACGTAATAACCGATACATTTTTAATTTTTGGGTTACCTTATACTACTTTGATTGATATTGGCTCGACGCACTCTTATGTTGCTAGTAGTATAGTGGAAACCTTAAACTTAGCTTGTGAGACTGCTGCTAGGGAAATAACAGTAGTTAGCCCTCTAGGACACTCTGTGGTAGTAGACAAACTGTATAGGGATGTGCCCCTAGAACTGCAAGGGGTAGTGTTTCAAGCTGATTTGATGGAACTACCCTTCGAGGAGTTCGATTTAATCTTAGGAATGGATTAGTTGGTTAAGCACCAAGCAGAATTGGACTGTGCAGCTAAGCGCCTGGTGTTGAAACCGGTCGAGGGTGAAGAGGTGGTAATGATAGGGGAGAGAAGGAATTACCTATCTAATGTGGTGTTCGCACTGAAGGCAGAAAAGATGGTAAGGAAAGGATGTGAGCCATTTGTGGTCTATGTTTGTGCTTTAGAAGGTAAGGAATCGGTTATAGGAAGTGTCTGAACGGTGAAGGAGTTTATCGATATTTTTTCGGAAGAGCTTCTGTATTTGCCCCCGGATCGCGAAGTGGAGTTTGGTATAAATCTTCTACCAGGAACAGCACCAGTGTCTATTGCCCTATATAGGATGGCGCCAAAGGAGTTGGTGGAGTTAAAAGTGCAGATTCAAGAGTTGTTGGATCGAGGTTTCATCCGACCAAGTGTATCACCGTGGGAAGCGCCTGTACTCTTTGTTAAGAAGAAGGACGGGTCCATGCGAATGTGCATAGACTACCGACAGTTGAATAAATTGACAATTAAGAACAAGTATCTGTTCCCGAGGATAGACGACTTGTTCTACCAGCTTAAGGGAGCATCGATTTTCTCCAAGATAGATTTGAGGTCGGGATATCACCAACTTAAAGTGAAGGAGGCAGATATCCATAAGACGATGTTTCGTACTCGATACGGGCACTATGAATTTTTAGTAATGTCGTTCGGTTTGACGAACGCATCAGCAGTATTTATGGATATGATGAACCGGGTGTTTCAGCCGTATTTGGATCAGTTGATATCCTGGTATACTCAAAATCAGAAGAGGAGCACGAAGCGCATTTGCGGGTGGTGTTGCAGATTTTAAGGGAAAAGCATTTATACGCAAAGTTTAGTAAGTGTGAGTTCAGGTTGAAGGAAGTTACCTTCTTGGGTCATGTGGTGTCAGCTGAGGGGATTAGAGTGGACCCTCGAAAGATTGAGGCTGTATTAGATTGGAAACCACCAAAGTCTGTGGCAGAGATTCAGAGTTTCTTGGGTTTAGCAGGATATTACCGAAGGTTTATGGAAGGGTTTTCTCTGATTGCAGCGCCATTAACTAAGTTGTTAAGGAAAGGAGTTCCGTTTGTATGCTCAGACAAGCAACAAGAGAGTTTTGAGAGGTTAAAGAGGATTTTGACAGAAGCTCCGGTGTTAATTCAACCTGAAGCGGGGAAAGAGTTTGCGGTTTATTGTGATGCATCACATACGGGATTAAGATGTGTGCTGATGCAAGAAGGGAAAGTAGTAGCGATGCTGCTCGATAGTTGAGACCTCATGAGGTGAAATACCCGACATATGATCTGGAATTGGCTGCAGTGGTTTTTGCCCTAAAAATTTGGAGACATTATTTGTATGGAGAGAAGTCTGTAGTGTATACGGATCACAAGAGTTTGAAGTACCTTCTTACATAGAAGGAGCTAAATTTAAGGCAGAGGAGGAGGATCGAGCTGTTGAAGGACTATGAATGCTCGATTGAGTACCACCCGGGAAAAGCTAATGTGGTAGTGGACGCCTTGAGCCGTAAGGTGGTGGCAGAATTAAGAGCCATGTTTGCCCACCTTAGTCTGTATGATGACGGAAGTCTGTTAGCGGAATTGCAAGTGAAGCCAACGTGGGTAGAATAGGTTAAGGAGAAACAGTTAGTAGATGAAGTTTTGAGATCACGATGTTTGCAAGTGTAGGATGGTGGATTGGAGGGGTATAGCTTGAGTAGCGATGGAGTGTTGTGTTTTCAGGGAAAAGTGTGCATGCCTAGAGATGTGGAGTTAAGGTAGAAGATTTTACAAGAGGCACATAGCAGTCCATATGCTATGCATCTAGGAGGTAGTAAGATGTACCGGGATTTGCATGAGCAATTTTAGTGGCCGGGCCTTAAGCGTGAGGTAACGAAATTTGTGGGTAAGTGTCTGATATGTTAGCAAGTCAAGGCTGAACATCAGCTACCGTTAGGTTTGTTGCAACCGATAAAGATTCTACAGTGAAAGCGGGAAAGGATCACGATGGATTTTGTTAGTAGGCTACCCCTCACACCCACTAAAAAGGATTCAGTTTGGGTGATTGTGGATCATCTGACGAAGTCTGCTCATTTCATACCTGTACGTATGGATTTTTCTTTTCAGAAGCTAGCAAGACTATATATAGCGGAGATTGTAAGGTTGCATGGGGTGCCAGTGTCGATTATTTCGGACAGAGACCCTAGATTTACGTCAAGGTTCTGGAAGGCATTGCACGAGGCATTGGGCACAAGGTTGGATTCGATCTGACGTTCCATCCCCAAATCGGATGGACAATCGGAGAGGGTGATTCAAGTTTTGAAAGACATGCTAAGGGGTTGTGTCTTGGATTTTAAAGGCAGTTGGGAAGAATTCTTACCATTGGCAGAGTTCGCATACAACAATAGTTATCAGGCGAGTATTCAGATGGCACTATACGAAGCGTTGTATGGTCGAAAGTGTCGTACCCCTACGTGTTGGATGTAATTGGGGGAGCGGCGGATGTTGGGTCCGGAGTTGGTTCTTTGAAAGTAAGATAAGGTAAAGGTGATTCGAGCTCGTTTGAAAGAAGCTTGGATAGGCGTAAGTCTTATGCCGATCTTAAGCGGAAGGATATAGAGTTTGCGAGAAGGTGACAGGGTTTTCTTGAAGGTGTCCCGTGGAAGAAGGTTACGAGGTTTGGTAGGAAAGGCAAGTTAAGCCCTAGATTTATCGGGCCTTATCGAGCATTGAAGCGAGTGGGACCAAGAGCTTATCACTCGAGTTGCCACGAGTTGAGTCAAATCCATAATGTGTTTCACGTTTCCATGCTTAGACCACTCAGATCCGTCTCATGTTGTGCCGATAGAGGAAATTGAGATGAGCCTAGACTTATCTTTTGAGGAGGAACCAGTGCAGATCCTAGATCGGGATGTAAAAGTTTTACGCAGGAAATCAGTCCCTTTGGTAAAGGTATTATGGTGGAACCATGGATCAGAGGAAGCGACATGAGAGCCGAAGGATATCATGCGACAGCAATACCCTCAACTCTTTTTACCAGGTAAATTTCGAGGTCGAAATTTATTTTAAGGGGGGTAGAACTGTAATATCCTGATTTGGTGGGTCTATGCATTTGGTATGTTGTATGGCTAAGTTGGTAGGTTGAGGCTTTGAGGTATGTATTGGGCTCAGGTTTGGACTTAAATTTGGGTTAGGTTGCTTATAAATAGTGCTAGTTTATAATTTAAGTTAAGTAATTATGTTTAGTAGTAAGTTGGGCTCGTGGCCCAAAGTTTGGAGGTGCTATGGGTGAGCATAGAGGTGGCGTCACTTAGGAGGAGATTGGGCCATGTGGCCGCTTGGGCCCAAGTTTATGGGGTCCAAAATTTGGTACTCCTAGGGGAGGGAGGACCCACATGAGCTACATTTTAGGAGTTTTAATTCTTTTATTTTTGTTAATTAAAAGTGATAATAAGGAAGGAAGAGTTGGTTTTAAGGCGGTCTCATCTAAGGAAAGGATAATGGATGTGATGATAGATGGATAAAAGTTATCGAGAGGGAGAGTTGGTCAAACTCCAACTCAAGGTGTGTGTGCATAGTCAAATTAGGAGCCGCTTGTCCATCTTTTCTTTCATTTGTCTTCTTCTTTTCTTTCTTTTCTCATACTTTTCTCTCTTCTAGCCGAAATTCCCTAGCCTTATTTCTCTCTCCAAAATTCTTCTAAAAGTCGAATCCCCTCTGTTCATACTCCTTCTCCCATAGCCAAATCTACAAGGGTGGTTTCGTTTTCCCAAAGGTGTACCATAGCCGAATAGTCTTCAAGGGGGGTTAGTGAGTTTTCGAGATTTTTCTTCTCTACGATTTCTCTATTTTTCATCAAGTTTCTAATCCGAATCATTTGTTCTAAGGCTCTATCGGTTTCACTCTCTGCTCTTGGTAGCTGAATCCTATCTTGCTGAGATTGGTAGTGCCGATTGGTGGAAAAGCCGAAGGTAGGTGGTGGTAGGTTCGGCCGAATGGCCACTTTCTTGTTCCTTTCTTTTTGGCCGAATATCATAGGGTGCTTGATTGGTTGTGATTATTGGTTTGGTTTAATACTTTTGGTGATTGGCCGAATGTAGGTAGGGTGGTGAAGTTTTTAAGGATTTTTCGGGATTCGACAGATTAGTTAAGGGTTCGTTTAAAGTGTTATAGTTATTAAATTAATTGGATCTCATCGTTTTATTGGTTTAGTGACCAAGGGGTTATTATGGACACTAATAACAGGCAAGCGATAGGAGGGGTTGGATTTGTAAACCCAACACCAAAATACAAGAAACGATCAGTATCGAGAGTACGAGATTGGCCATCGAGGTGTGGGCCGACATCGGAGATAGATCATAGGCCGATAGTGGTAGTTTCGAGTGACAGTAGAGTAGAAGCGGTGCGAGTGTTAGTACGAGAACCAGGTGTGTAACTCTTACACACTTTCTTTACTTAATATGTTAAATGTTATGTGATGATAAAAGTCGAAGTGACGGCAGTGATTACTAAGTTACCCTTGTGGGTAAAAACGAGGATGCCGGGTAAGTTGTTATGGTTGCTAGCGTTAATTAAAATGTGAACTATAAGTGCATGCCATTATTTATTCAATATTCTACATGTTAGAGCATGATCATACTTGTATTGTGAGCACAAACATGTGATATGGGTGTTGAGAGGAGGAGGAAGTATGATCTATCAGACTGTCACCAGTGGTTTGGTACCACACAGTGGGTTGGCCCCACATATTATAATATTGTGACTATGTCTTAGTGTTTTGGGACCACCAGTGGTTTGGTACCACATATGTTTATTTGTGACTTCGGTCACCAGTGGTTTGGCGCCACCAGTGGTTTGGTACCACACGGGGTAGATTTGGGAGATCCGGATGGATATCTAGGTTGATGGGTTGCATGACATACATATTTGTATATGAAATTGTGTAAGAGCATAACATCTTTTGGGATGGGGGTTTACACACTGAGTCTAGGTGACTCACCCCTTCCTTTATATTTTGCAGATAAACCTTGGATCGTGGATTTGGAGCCAGAGTGGACTAGAGGTGGCCATGCTCAGCATTTGTTTTATTTTAATGTTTTCTATATGGACTTAGTTATTTTCTTTAATTTGGGTTTTTAGTTCTGTAATAAGGCCGCTTAAGTATTATTTTGGGACATTTTATTTAGTTGTTTCTTAAAGTTTCCATAAGTATGCCGGTAAAACTATGAATTGGGTGTTTTCAAAACCCTAATTAAATACTTGTTTTCTAAAATTTACAGTGACTAAGTATTAAATACAGAGTAACAATAAGGCAACCAAGTTTTTCTAGGATAAGTTCCAACATGTTTTAAACATCACAAGATCCAACGACGTTTTCTTTAAAATGTTACAATAGAATTCTCTTTAAACAAGTCGACAAATCGGTTTTCAAAACGTTTCCTTTCTCGTGGCACACCAAATTCAGTTGTAGTGATTTGACCTGGTTTGGGGTGTTACATTCTAGTTACGATTATCAAAGTTGAGACTAACCTTCTATCAACCATCATTATAGGTGTTGAAATCGGTAGAAAGCACAACTCGTAATCAGGGTGTGTAATTCCGTACCTTCCGAAAACATGTTTGAATGGTGTGTAATCTCACATCTCTCTGAAAGTTTGTATGATATGTTTTGTGATTCGATTGAAATACCGAAGAAAACCAGAAACTGGCATCTTGATCACTTGGGAGTGCGTATATTCGTAGTAGTAACCATATTTTGTAATAAAATAGTTTCGATTAGAAACAATGACGTATTTTTGAAAAATCACGAAAAATAGGAGAAAGGGAATTATAAAGTGAATAAGTTATTGAATTAAAACTTACTGTGTCTATTTTGATATGGAAGAAACGGAGAAGGAAAATAAATTTTATATTTTGAGATATTTAATTTTAGTGAGACTGGTTCTGATTGACTTCGTGGTTCCTTGATCTTTTTGGAAAAATTGGTTAAAATTGTACAAAGTGAATTATGAGGAATAATTTATATGTACAGATTCCATAGTAAGCCTATTTTCAATAGAAACAAGTGGGAGCAGTATATGAAAACTGTAAAGTGAGATTCAGAATCGTTGGACAGTGAAACAAGGGAAACTTTAAGGAATAAACTGTACTAATTGGTTAGGCCAAAAATTCTGGAAAAATTGTAGTAAGAAGATATATGAGTCGAGATTCAAGGAAAATTTATGGATCTAAATTTCAAGTTTCGTAACACGAGTTATAGTCATTTTAGTCAACGTGATGCAGATGGACAGTTTCAATTTTAGTGCCCCAAATTAGTAGTTAAGTCCGGGGTTGTGAAATTAAGAAAATACCCTTAGGGGGTAAATTACCAAAATACCCTTGGATGATGAATTATCGAAATACCCCTGGGTTGCGAGATTATCGAATTACAAAAATGCCCCTAATGGGCCGAATTGATATATTGTTTATGGGCTGATTTGATAAGATTGCCTTAATGGGCTGATTTGATAAGATTGCCTTAATGGGCTAGTTTGATAAGATTGCCCTAATGGGCCGATTTGATATATTGCCCTAATGGGCCGATTTTACAAAGTGTTAATGGGCCAAATTGTTTGTAATGAATCTCTAAGTTATTAATTGTTGTTTATAATTGTAATACCAATTACTATGAATGTTGCATTTACATAATTCTGCATGGGATTGGGATATTGATGATCGGAGGAAGTAATCTGGTGGTTCTGCCACATAATTTGGTGACTCTATCACAATCTGTCTGGTGGCTATGCCACATAAATTCTTTTATTCTGGTGGCTTGTCCACAATTAAATTTGTTATAAATGGCTTAATGCCTACGATTGGTGTATTGGCGGGGTGGGTTGACTTGATCCCCACAGGTGTGTTGGTTGGTACAGGTGGTGTGTAGCGGACGAAATATTAAGTTGGTTTGGGATTGCATTACATTCATTTGATTCATTTGATATATTCTATTTTGTAAATGGGCTTTGGCCCAAGATTATGCTTTATGGGCTTCGGCCCAAGTTATTATAAATGGGCTTCGGCCCAAGTTATTGTTATATGGGCTTAGGCCCAAGTTTTTGCTAATTGGGCTCCGACCCAGTGGATTATGGTAAGGGGATTATGCAGTGAGTTCTTGTAACTCACCCCCCTTTTCTCTTAACCCATGTAGGTAATGCTTAGTGACGTAGACTTGGGTCATGGATGTCTCGATGGAGGCCATACTTCAGAAGTGGTTCATATTGAACTTTAGATTTCTATTTTCGTTCACTTTACTATTTTGGGTTTTATGTTGTAATAAGGCCTCTGGAGTATTTTATTATTTTCTTTATGATTGATATACTTATTATTTTGATTAAATTGTTTTAAAAGGGAATTTTCTAAAAAATTAAATAAAAGGTTTTCCAAAATCGATTAACAAATGGATTTCAAAATAAACTTTTACAAATATTTTTAACACGAAAATTGTCTTTCGAATTATCAACGAAATTTTCAAAAGACTCAGATTCTATTTCGAATTTTCAAACATCGTTTTCAAAAGTCACGGTTTTATAAGAGCATTAGTTCAAATTTATCGATTCATCGATCAATCTTTGAGGTCAGTAGTATTTTATCAAATATTTCAAATCAAATTGTTTTCTTGATTTTAACAAAGCAATACCTCTTTTTACGTACGAATGAAAATGACTTAAATGTATTTTTCTCAGGTGACATGTCAAATCTGGCCTTAACGCCTGGGTCGGGTTTGGGGTGTTACAAATCAAATGAATCATGATTGTGAAGAAACTTGGAGGAAATATTTTCTCCATTTCACAAAGTGTTGATACGACTTGGCTTTGAAGTTGATCAAGTTCTTGTGGATCAAGACTTTTTGCACATAATCTCTTGAAGAAATCTGATAGATTTGTAATAACACTTAGCTCCTTCTCTTCTACAACTCCTCTTATGCGTATAGGAAGCAAATCTTGCATGAGAATGTGACCGTCATGACTTTTAAGGTTGCTCAACTTGTGCTCTTTCAAATTCACGCATCGAGAAATGTTTGATGCATAACCATTGGGTACCTTCAAGTTCTTCACAATGGAAAGAAATATATCTCTTTCCTTGGATGCAAGAGTGTAACACGCTTGCGGTAGGTACTCTTTCCCGTTTCTCATTTTTTAATGGAGATGACTTCGGATGCCCATATCTTATAGGTCCTTGCGTGTCTTGATATTATCTTTACCACCACGTGAGAGATTAAGAAGGGTGCCAACGACATTGTCACATACGTTCTTCTCGATGTGCATGACATCCAAGTTATGTCGAAGTAAATTGTAACGCCAATAAGGCAAGTCGAAAAATATGCTCCTCTTCTTCTATAAAGTCTCGTCTTGATTTATGAGATTTTCTTCATCACCTTCTACAACCAATTCTTCAAAGTTGTTAAACAAATCACACCCCTTGTCTACATCAAGTTCTACCGCTCTTTCATCTATTTCTTCTCTGTCCCTCTTTCGAGCTTTTCCATAAATAAAATTGACACCTTCAACTTCCCTTAAGATATCTTCCCCGGATCGTGGTATAGGAGCTACCTCATACTCTATAGTGCCATCGAATTCACGACTCTGTTTTCGAAATGGGTGTTCAGCTGATAACCATTGATGATGACCCATATAACAGAACTTTCGACCGTACCATAGCCATCGAGATTTAGTTTTCTCAGAACATACTAGGCAAGCAACCCGACCTTTTGTACTCCACTCTGAAAGATTAGCGTAAGCTGGGAAATCATTGATTGTCCAAAGAAGACAAGCTTGGAAAATGAAAGATTCAAAATTTGATGAATCAAAAGCATCAACTCCTATCCACAATTGCTTCAACTCTTTAATTAAAGGCTGCATGTAGACATCAATGTCATTGCCAGGTCCTTTTTCACCAGGGATAACCATTGAGAGTATCATTGATGATTGTTTCATGCATGCCCAAGGTTCCAAATTATAAGGAATAAGAAGTACGGGCCATGTACTATGACTTGAACTCATTGTTTGAAATGGATTGAATCCATCGCTATCCAAACCTAGCCTAACATTGAGAGGATCAGATGCAAAATCAGGAAACCTCTTATCAAACGCATCCCAGGCAGAACCATCGGCTGGATTTCTCAATATACCATCTTTGGTTCGTCCTTCTTTATGCCATCTCATGGATTGTGATGTCTTGGAGGTGTGAAATAATCTTTTAAGTCTAGGAATCAAAGGAAAGTACCGCAATACCTTGGCAAGCTTAGGACGGCGACAACTACCATCAACTTGTTCATCTACATCCAACTCATTAGAAGATTGCCACCTTGAGCTTTTACAAACATCACAATTGATCTTTTTACTAGAATCGCCCCAGTATAACATATAATCATTTGGGCATGCATCAATCTTGACATACCCAAGATTTAGTGTAGAAATCTTTTTCTTCGCTTCACAGTATGTAGTTGGGATTGTGTTTCCATCTGGAAATGCCTCATTTAAAAACTCCAATAAGAATGTCAAAGATTTTGCTAACCATCCAAAAAGTGCTTTGAAGTGGTAAAGACGAAGCAGGAATAAGATGCGTGAGAACTTGACACAATTGGGATAGAGCGGAATATCATAATCATCTAGAAGAGTAGTTGCTCTCTCTGCAATCCTTTGGGCCTCATTAACATCATACTCCCGACCATTATTCTGAAACTCGCTTGAAACTCCATCAAAACTCTCATTAAGAGTTGGGATGTTGATACCTAAAGCATCCGTTATGAGATCTCTTAAATCAGCTTCGTTGTCTTGTGACAATGTACAAATTGACGGAAAAGTTCTCACTGTTTGGTCGGTTTGCACTGATGTTCTTTCAATGGATTTTCCATGAAAAATCCAATGCTTGTATTCTTTTATTATACCATGAAGACGAAGATGCTCACCCACAATATATGGTTCGTGCAATATCCTATTATTGCAACGATGGCACGGACAATATAATTTTCCGTTAGAAAGTGATTTTCCAATCGCAAATGATAGAAATCTTTCTAGTCCAGTTAGGTGATTGGAGCTAAAATTTGGAGCATCCATCCAACTTTTATCAACCATCTGTTAAAGTAATTAATAGTAAAATAGAGTATCTAATCCCTAATCCTAAGGTTCATGTGTGAAAATAGATGAGCTTTCTAGTGAACTAACAGCAACCAAAACTACCTAATTAATCCATAAATAAAATAACAAATTTAAATATTAAAATAAATAAAATTTATCTTTATGATGATTAAATAATATTAAAATTTATGATAATAATATCTAAATTCCTAAATAAAATAGTCCAAACTACAAAGATAGAAAAACTTAAACCTAAATTTAAAAGACGAAAAAAAGAAGGAAAAGAAAAGGTTAACTAGCCTTCTAGTTATATCAAACTGGTAAATCCAATGTCATGTATATCTCACTTATAGTAAAAAGGTATGTGCTTCGGGATCTTTAATTTAGCCTGACAAGTTCACAAAAATGATACCATCAACAATAGAACTAAAAAAAGCTTTATATGAGGCAAGCTCAATACGAATTAAGAAGGGGAAATAGATTGTAAGGAATTAATTTATATATTTATATATTTGTTTAATTTATGTTTGCTACATGGCCTATTGAGAAACTGCCTTGTTACACCACCAGATTGGGCAAAACTACCACATCAACACAAACTAAGTTGATACAAATGGTCAAGTTATTTTTTGACAAACTAAAAAAGTTATTTGTAAAAAGAGTCGTATTGCTATTTTCAATAGAAATACTAATTAAAACATTAAATTTTTAAAAGATGACAATCCGTATGACAATCTACATGTACTTCGACAATCCGTATGACAATCTACATGTACTTCTTGCTAATATTTTTGAATTTTAATGACTTTTTTTAGTTTTTAACTGAAGTGGATTCCTCTCATTTTTAATCTATATTAATATAAATAAGTCCCTAGACAGTACACAAGTTATTTGTAAAACCAAACTTATTTTTAAAATACAAATAAAAAGTTATTGATAGTTTAGTGTCGTGTAAATCATATTTTTACAAACTGTAAAAATCTAAAGTTCCCAAATTTCAAGATCTCAAAATCCAATTAAACTGTAAAGCAGGTGGAATGGTTCCATTCAACTTGTTGCCATGCACATTACTGTCAACAAATCAATCAATAGGTTACTACCTTGAGGTTATTCAAGTTTAGAACAGAAATTAGATCAGTATATCAGTGCTTACAGGCTGTTGAGATTTGTACATGAGCTAAGATTATTGGGAAGTGGTCCTTCAAGGTTGTTATTAGCAACATTCCTGCAAAATTTTGTATCAGTGCATTGTATAAACTAAGAACTTCATATATAGAACCACCAGGAAAACTAACATACAAATCAAATAGCTCAGTTTAGCTTCTCAAGTTCTGGTGGAATATGCCCAGTAAGTTGATTATCATTCAGTTCCCTGCACAAGATAGAACCGACATAACAGATGTTACATTGCCATCCCAGATTTCACATAGCACAACCATTTGGTAGAGGCCAATTAGCAATGCATACAAGCAAGATAAACAAAGACCATGTAATCTTACAAATCAGTGAATAGAAATACACAAAAAAAATCAGCGAATTGTAACATCCAGAATATGGGGGCTATGCATTTTACTTAATTGTATGTTATTGCATGCCTAAGTGTAGTTGAGTGTGCTTTGGAAGTTTTAGGAACTTCAGTATGTAAGAGATGCCTTAGAGAAATATTAAATTTTTAAGTCTTAAGCTGGAGCTAAGCAAGATAGGCTTTAAGAAATATTTGCAAGAGGTTTTAAGCATAGTAAGTCAATTGGCAAAGTGGTGTTGGCGCATGGGTGAATGCATGAGAGGAGAGGTTCGAATCCCCTAGCTAGCAATTGGAAGGATTTTAATTTTTGCTTTCTTTCCTATAGTGTCAGTCAAGCCTTATCTAGTATGGATGGACTTTCTTTTATTTTTGGATAGTAGACAAAAGGGAAAAGGCAAGTTAGTAGTTATGGTATGGAATCAAGAGGTTATGGAAGGATAAGTGGACAAAGGGCTTGAAGACTGATGATGTTTTGGAAGCTTTTCCATGGTCATTTGACCATGAACCTAGACGACATAAGGGGCTAAGGGGGTTGGTTTAATTGTGATAGGAATTAAGGGAATGATAGGGAAGAAATGAGGAGGAAAAAGGGGGGTTATGTTGGCATGTGTGTTGGCGAGATTTTGTAATGGGATTAGGGATGATAGTTGGCCAAAACTTAACAATTTGTGCATCTTTTCACTTTTCTCCAAACGCTCTCTCCTTAGCCGAAACTCTCTTAAAGGTTTGGGTGTCTATTTTGTTGAGTTTCTTTTATTTGGTGCCGAAATTCTAATGCCATCAAAGTGCCATATTGGCTATTTTTCTTTTGACAAAAATTTGTTCCATTCTCTCTTAAATCTTACCCTTTTTCTGTCATAAGTTGAACCACATCAAAGTTTACCATTCTCCATTTTCACCATTCTCTTTCTTTTCTTTTATTAAAAACCGAACCCACCATAGCCGAAACCACCATCTTTTCTCTTCTCTTTTTGTCCAAGCTGAAATCACCATTTCTCTTCTTCTAAATTGATAAGGTCGGATCTCCTAATAGTTCAAGTAAGGGTGAATCAATCTCCGTATTACGAGTAAGGATTTTCTATCAATCGTTCTCTTTATTTTCTTTTAGAATAGCCGATTTTAGAAATCTAATTCTCTTATTTTCTCCTTGGCTGAATCTTTGAAGGGGATTTTAAGGATTCTTTTTGTAGCCATCGATTAAGGAGAGATCATTCAGGATCATTCAAGGTAAGGATTGTCATATTATTGGTTATATCGTTTTTAGAAAGATTACTAATCAACTTCATTTTAGGGGACTCTATCGCTCGGACATTTCCCGTAAGCGTAAGATTTTGGGATTAACAAAATAGGTTCAAAAAGAGCGGTAAGGAGTGTTTGGAAGAGGGGTGGTTCTGTTATACCCTCAAACTTCAAATAAAGGGCTGTATCGGGGATCCGAGACTTTCCACCGGGTTGTGGACCCTCTGCTAACGAAGATCATTTATTTGAAGTCGTACGTACACCCGAGCCACTTTTTGTTCGTGGTTTGTCATCGAATTCTGATCCATCCATTGGAGATAAACCACATATATCAGTTGTATGAGATTTCGAGGGTAAGGAATTAGATTATTCATCAATAGTATAGTTTTATAAGTATTAGTGTGTTCTAATCAAGTGTGATAAACAATTAGGTGTCGACGAGCAGGAAGGTATCGTTCTCACTATTATAAGGTGTGTAACATGATACTAAATTTCTCATAGATCTAAAATAAATATGATTTGTATGAAAATATGTATTATAATGGTTGCGGGTACCATTCAGTGGTACGCGATATTCAGGTATGTTTAACCCCAATACTTTGTTAATATTGCTATATGCATAAATATGGAATAAGTATGACTCTGCTATGATTTTGGGGTAAATGGCATGAAAACCAAATAATATGTATGTGCATGGGCATATGGATGTTATTGATAAAGGGAAGTGTTAGGTGGTTTTACCACATTATCCATTGACTTGGTCACATATATGAATCCGGTGACTTGGTTACATATTTTGAATCCGTGACTTGGTCACATATTTTGAATCCGGTGACTTGGTCTGGCTATGCGTTCTGTGGCCATGCCACAAAATTATAAGGGCGATCTGCATGTTGATCGCAAGAATCGCCTTCGATGGTGTATAGCGGATGGAGGGTCAATTTAGTAATCCCCATGGTGTGATTGGTAGGTATGGGTGGTGTGTAGCGGATGGATATTTATGTGGGCTTGGGTTTGCATTTCATTTTATATATCCATATGATTTTTAAGTGATTTTATTTGATTTGCTATAAAATGGGCTTATGGCTAAATATGTTTTAAATGGCCTTAATGGCCATGATCAATTGGGCTTTTAGTGTTATGTTACACATTGAGTCTATGACTCACCCTTTTATGGGATATATTTAAGGTGACTCTTAGCTCGATGGATCGGGTCAGCGAGGACTACGTGGTGGCCAATGCTCAACAAAGTATTTCGGAGTTTCTCTTAATTAAACCAATTAAGTTTATTTTTATTACTTAGGATTTATTTTGGGTTATGTTATTTATGTAATAAGGCCGCTATGAACTGTTTAAATTTTACGTTTTAGATTTTTAATGCGCCACGAGCAATATTTACTAAATAACTAAATGATTTTTGAAAATAACTTAAACTATTTTGACACCTAAACATCTATGGTTTTTACAATAATAATAAGTTTTCATTAAATTTGGTTTTCTTTTAACTTATAATTTTCTCTTAAAAATAATGTTTTAAGAAGATACAAATTTATTTAACAATAAGATTTCAACGTGATAATTAAGTTAATCTATTTTATACTGAAACCATCATATTTTCTTAATAAACAAAACGAGATTTAATTAAAGTTTTACTCGAGGAACATATCAAATCTGATTAGGCTTTTGGGCCGGGTTTGGGGTGTTTCAACTTGGAATCAGAGCCAGGTTTTAAACTCTCGGCCTTGGGTTTTGAAGCCCACAACATTTTCAAAATCAGGCCCAAATGACTTTTTGAAAGTTTTCTTAAGTTAAAATGGTTTTATAGAAGCATGGCACCCGAGTTCTCGGCCCAGATCCATCAGGTAAGTACTTTTATTGATAAAGTGATGTGAATGTATGATATTTTAAAGTGATAAGCCTAAGGAAACTATACTTTAGAGACATGGACCCCAGGTGTATGTGTACTACTACGGAAAAACCACTGAATAAATCTTTGTTGCATAAAACTTTCTTTAAATAAGAAGTGAAAAGACTCTAATGCATAAGACTTTTTCGTAAAAACAGATAAGACGCGTAGTAGACATGAGTTCTAGGGGACGTGGTCGTCGTGGACGCGGTAGAGGAAGAATGGCTGTGTCAGAACCAGTTAGATCTGGTCAAGGTTCCGAAAATAAAGCTCCTCCACCGGCTGTTGAAGTGGAATTTCAAGAACAAACTAGAGGAGATGACATAGTATCGCAAGCTATGCTGCGAGTTTTGGAACGAGTAGCGAGAGCTAGTATGGGAAATGGGTCTCAAAAGTTAATAGCTGAGAGACTTAGATCAAATGGAGCCAAAATTTTTAGGGGAGTATCTGGATTAGCTTCGAATGTAGCGGAATACTGGTTAGAGGCAGTCGAGAGGATCATGGATGATTTGGTACCACTCTTGAGGAAAAGTTAAAGGTCTTGTTTCACTACTTCGTGATGAGGCCTACCGGTGGTGGCTCACTATCAAGGAGAGTACCCTGGATCGAGTGGATTGGGGTATTTTAAGGTTAAATTTGAAGGGAAATACATTGGAGCTAGCTACATCGACTCTCGAGAAAGGCATTTCTGAATTTAGTGCAAGGAAATAAGTCGATAGTGAGTATGAAGCGAGTTCTTACAACTTAGCCGATATGCGGAGGATAGTAGCTCACGATTATGGCGGTGTCGATTCGAGGATGGATGAGAGATGATCTACAGTGTTGATTGCTCACTTTTGAAAGAGACTTTGCGATCTTAGTGGGTAGGGCAAGGATAGCTGAAGAAGTTAAGCGGACTGAGAGACAGAACCGGGACAGAGGCCAGAATAAAAATAAGAGGAATGTTGGGTCTTCAGGGTCATCCAAAAATTTTCAAAAGAAACCAAGAGTTGATGGGCGCGAGGTCGAGAGGTTACTACGGAGGACAACATCGTACTTGTGCTCAATGTGGGAAGATGCACTCGGAGAATGTTGGAAAAAGACCGGGATGTTTCAAGTCGGTCTAAAGATCATATGATTAAAGATTGTCGATGAATCTGAGATAAGAACCGCCAAAGAGTCGAGTGTTAATCAGTCGGCGAGGTGGACAATGACCGATGAGGGTCGTGGTCCAAATGGAAGAAGTAATGGTTACGGTAGAGGTCATGGGACTCGAGCGAGGCAAGGGTAGCAACCGAGGCGAGGCGGCCAGTTTGGTATATGTAGTTAAATCACGAGAGAAGATAGTGGCCTTTTGATGTTATCACTGCATGCGTTTACGATTTTTGGGTTGCCCTTTATTGCTTTGATAGATATAGGGTCAACTCATTCATACATCGCTAGTGAAATATTTGGAACTCTACATGTGCTTCTGAGACTGTACCTAGGAAGATGACCGTACTTAGTCCTTTAGGATAAACAGTAGTAATAGATAAACTCTTTAAGGAAGTGCCTTTAGAAGTTCAAGGGATGCAGTTTCTAGCTGATTTAATGGAGTTGCCATTGAAAATTGATCGATCTTAGGCATGAACTGGCTAGTGAAATATCGTGCAAATGTGGATTGTGCTGCTAAGCGGATGTCATTAAGAACTATTGATGACAAAGAAGTTGTGGTGATGGGCGAGAGACGAAATTATTTATCAAATGTAGTATCTGCCCTTAAGGCAGAAAAGATGGTTAGAAAGGGATGTGTAGCTTTTCTGATGTTGGTTAGTGCTTTGGAGGTTAAAGAAGCAACAGTTGAAGAGGTCAGGACTGTGAGTGAATTTATAGATGTTTTTTCGGAAGAACTTTCAGGATTGCCTCCGGATCGAGAGGTAGAATTTGGGATTGATTTATTGCCTGAAACGGCGCCAGTTTCTATTGCTCCGTATAGAATGGCACCGAAAGAGATGGTTGAGCTTAAGGCTCAGATCCAGGAGTTGCTTGATCGTGGATTTATCCGACCCAGTGTGTCTCCATGGGGAGCACCGGTCCTATTCGTGAAGAAGAAGGGCGGAGCGATGAGGATGTGTATAGATTACGGCGGTTGAATAAGTGACCATCAAGAACAAGTATCCTTTGCCGAGGATCGACGACTTGTTCGATCGACAAGGGAGCTGCAGTATTCTCAAAGATAGATCTAAGGTCGGGGTATCATCGACTTAAAGTGAAAGAAGCGGATATCCATAAGACGACTTCCGAACAAGATATGGGCATTATGAGTTTTGGTAATCTTTGTTGATTGACGAACGCCCACCACGTTCATAGATATGATGAATCGGATTTTCCAACCCTACTTGGATCGGTTAAATACGTGGTGTTCATAGACGACATCCTGGTGTATTCTAAGTCTGAGATAGAGCATGATGAGCATCTCCGGATAGTGTTACAAGTGTTAAGGGAGAAGAAGTTATATGCCAAATTTAGCAACTGTGAATTTTAGCTGAAAGAAGCTGCATTCTTAGGCCATTGGTGTCAGTAGAAGGAATAAGGGTGGATCCTCGGAAGATTGAGGCAGTACTAGATTGGAAACCACCTAAGTCCGTATATGAGGTTTGCAGTTTCTTGGGATTAGCAGGCTACTACAGAAGATTCGTCGAAGGATTCTCATCGATAGCTGCACCTTTAACGAAATTGTTACGAAAGGACGTACATTTCATATGGGCAGATAAGCAGCAAGAGAGCTTTGAGAAGCTTAAGAGGGTTTTGACTGAAGCTCGGTTTGATTGACTGAGGCGGAAGGATTTACGGTATCTTGTGATGCTTCTCACACAGGATTAGGATGTGTTCTGATGCAAGACGGGAAGGTAGTTGCGTATGCGTCTCGGCAGTTGAGGCCACACGAGGTTAATTACCCGACGCATGATTTGTAGTTGGCAATAGTAATCTTTGCTTTTAAAATTTGGAGGCATTATTTATATGGGGAAAGGTTAGTGATATACACGGACCACAAGAGTCTGAAATATTCTCTTGACTCAGAAGGAGCTGAATTTGAGACAGCGAAGGAGGATAGAGTTGTTGAAAGACTACGACTGTTCTATTGAGTACCACCCGAGCAAGGCGAATGTGGTGGCAGACGCTCTAAGTCGGAAAGTGGTGTCAGATCTAAGGGCAATGTTTGCACATCTTAGTCTTTATGATGACGAAAGCTTGCTGGCAGAATTACAAGTTAAGCCGACATGGTTGAGTCAAGTGAAAGAGAGATAGTTGGGAGACGATGATCTGAGTGCAAAGCTATGGTAGGTACAGAATGGGGAATTAGAAGATTTTGGTATTAACAATGATGGGGTATTGTGTTTCAAAGGTAAAATCAGATCTTGGGATCGGGAGTTGAGGCAAAGGATTCTTGAGAATCGCATGGTAGCCCTTATGCTATGCATCACGGAGGAAGTAAGTTATCTGAGATTCTGAGATCAATTTTGGTGGCCCGGTCTTAAGCGGAAGTTTCTGAATTCGTGGAAAGTACTTAGCGTGTCGACAAGTCAAGGTTGAACATCAAGTACCTTCTGGATTGCTTGGTGATAAAGATTCTGCATGGAAGTGGGAGAGAATCACCATGGACTTTGTTAGTGGGCTTCCTCCTCGCCTACTAAGAAAGACTTCGGTTTGGGTGATAGTGGATCGATTGACGAAATCTACACATTTTATTCTAGTTCGGGTTGATTACTCTTTGCAGAAATTGGTGAAGTTATATGTGGCGAGATTATGAGATTGCATGGAGTGCCGATGTCGATTATTTCGGATAGGGATCCAAGGTTTACATCTCGATTTTGGAAAGCATTGCTTCAGGCTTTGGGCACCAGATTGGACTTCAGTACAACATTTCATCCACAGTCGGACGGCCAGTCTGAACGAGTAATCCAAGTCTTAGAAGATATGTTAAGGGGATGTGTGATAGATTTCAGAAGAAGCTGGGAGAGTTCTTACCGTTAGCAGAATTTGCGTACAACAACAGTTACCAAGCCAGTATTCGGATGGCACCATATGAAGCACTATATGGGCGGAGGTGTCGTACTCCTACGTGTTGGACAGAACTAGGGGAACGTCATGTTTTGGGTCCAGAAATAGTGGCTGAATCTGAAGAAAAAGTTAAGGTAATTCGGGCTCGGTTAAAAGAAGCATCTGACAGGCAAAAGTCTTACGCAGATCTTAAGCGAAAGGAAATAGAGTTTGCTGTGGAGGATCAAGTGTTCCTAAAGGTTTCACCTTGGAAAAAGGTGATGAGATTTGGTCGCAAAGGAAAGTTAAGTCCCAGGTTCATAGGACCTTATCGGGTTTTGAAGCGAGTCGGACCGGTGGCATATCGCTTAGAATTACCTTGAGTTGAAGCAAATGCGATGTGTTCCATGTTTCAATGTTACGTCATTACCTCGAGATCCATCTCATGTAGTGTCGATTGAGGAGGTGGAATTAAGACCAGATTTGTCTTATGAAGAGGAGCCAATTCAAATTCTGGAGTGGGATGTAAAGGTGTTACGGAGAAAATCAGTTCCTCTCGTCAAAGTGTTATGGCGTAATCATGGATCGGAAGAAGCTTCGTGGGAGCCGGAAGAAGTGATGTGACAGTAATACCCTCACTTGTTTTAACTAGGTAATTTCGAGGTCGAAATTATTTTAAGGGGGTAGAACTGTAACATCCAGAATATGGGGGCTATGCATTTTTACTTAATTGTATGTTATTGAATGCCTAAGTGTAGTTGAGTGTGCTTTGGAAGTTTTAGGAACTTCAGTATGTAAGAGATGCCTTAGAGAAATATTAAATGTTTAAGTCTTAAGATGGAGCTAAGCAAGATAGGCTTTAAGAAATATTGGCAAGAGGTTTTAAGCATAGTAAGTCAATTGGCAAAGTGGTGTTGGCGCATGGGTGAATGCATAAGAGGAGAGGTTCGAATCCCCTAGCTAGCAATTGGAAGGATTTTAATTTTTTCTTTCTTTCCTATAGTGTCGGTCAAGCCTTATCTAGTATGGATGGACTTTCTTTTATTTTTGGATAGTAGACAAAAGGGAAAAGGCAAGTTAGTAGTTATGGTATGGAATCAAGAGGTTATGGAAGGATAAGTGGACAAAGGGCTTGAAGAGTGGATGATGTTTTGAAAGCTTTTCCATGGTCATTTGACCATGAACCTAGACGACATAAGGGGCTAAGGGGGTTGGTTTAATTGTGATAGGAATTAAGGGAATGATAGGGAAGAAATGAGGAGGAAAAAGGGGGATTATGTTGGCATGTGTGTTGGCCGAATTTTGTAATGGGATTAGGGGTTGATAGTTGGCCAAAACTTAACAATTTGTGCATCTTTTCACTTTTCTCCAAAAGCTCTCTCCTTAGCCGAAACTCTCTTAAAGGTTTGGGTGTCTATTTTGTTGAGTTTCTTTTGTTTGGTGCCGAAATTCTAATGCCATCAAAGTGCCATATTGGCCATTTTTCTTTTGACAAAAATTTGTTCCATTCTCTCTTAAATCTTACCCTTTTTCTTTCATAAGTTGAACCACATCAAAGTTTACCATTCTCCATTTTCACCATTCTCCTTCTTTTCTTTTATTAAAAATCGAACCCACCATAGCCGAAACCACCATCTTTTCTCTTCTCTTTTTTCCAAGCCGAAATCACCATTTCTCTTCTTCTAAATTGATAAGGCCGAATCTCCTAATAGTTCAAGTAAGGGTGAATCAATCTCCGTATTACGAGTAAGGATTTTCTATCAATTGTTCTCTTTATTTTCTTTTAGAATAGCCGATTTTAGAAATCTAATTCTCTTATTTTCTCCTTGGCCGAATCTTTGAAGGGGATTTTAAGGATTCTTTTTGTAGCCATCGATTAAGAAGAGATCATTCGGGATCATTCAAGGTAAGGATTGTCATATTATTAGGTATATCATTTTTAGAAAGATTACTAATCGACTTCATTTTAGGGGACTCTATCGCTCGGATATTTCCCGTAAACGTAAGATTTTGGGATTAACAAAATAGGTTCGAAAAGAGTGGTAAGGAGTGTTTGGAAGAGGGGTGGTTCTGTTATACCCTCAAACTTCAAATGAAGGGCTGTATCAGGGATCCAGACTTTCCACCGGGTTGTGGACCCTCTGCTAATGAAGATCGTTTATTTGAAGTCGTACGTACACCCAAGCCACTTTTTGTTCGTGGTTTGTCATCGGATTCTGATCCATCCATTGGAGATAAACCACATATATCAGTTGTCCGAGATTCCGAGAGGTAAGGAATTAGATTATTCATCAATAGTATAGTTTTATAAGTATTAGTGTGTTCTAATCAAGTGTGATAGACAATTAGGTGTCGACGAGCGGGAAGGTATCGTTCTCACTATTATAAGGTGTGTAACATGATACTAAATTTCTCATAGATCTAAAATAAATATTATTTGTATGAAAATATGTATTATAATGGTTATGGTACCATTCGGTGGGTACGCGATATTCAGGTATGTTTAACCCCAATACTTTGTTAATATTGCTATATGCATAAATATGAAATAAGTATGACTCTGCTATGATTTTGGGGTAAATGGCATGAAAACCAAATAATATGTATGTGCATGGGCATATGGGTGTTATTGATAAAGGGAAGTGTTAGGTGGTTTTACCACATTATCCAGTGACTTGGTCACATATATGAATCCGGTGACTTGGTCACATATTTTGAATCCGTGACTTGGTCACATATTTTGAATCCGGTGACTTGGTCACAATATGCTGTGGCCATGCCATAAAATTATAAGGCGATCTACATGTTGGCTATGACAAGCGCCTTCGATGGTGTGTGGCGGATGGAGGTCGATTTAGTAATCCCCACGGTGTGATTGGTAGGTACGGGTGGTGTGTAGCGGATGGATATTTAGATGGGCTTGGGTTTGCATTTCATTTTATATTTCCATATGATTTTTAAGTGATTTTATTTGTTTTTTTATAAAATGGGCTTATGGCTAAATATGTTTTAAATGGGCTTAATGGCCATGATCAATTGGGCTTTTAGTGTTATGTTACACATTGAGTCTATGACTCACCCTTTTATGGGATATATTTCAGGTGACTCTTAGCGCGATGGATCGGGTTAGCGAGGACTACGTGGTGGCCAATGCTCAACAAAGTATTTCGGAGTTTCTCTTAATTAAACCTATTACGTTTGTTTTTATTACTTAGGATTTATTTTGGGTTATGTTATTTATGTAATAAGGCCGCTATGAACTTTTTTAAATTTTACGTTTTAGATTTTAATCGCCACGAATAATATTTACTAAATAACTAAATGATTTTGAAAAATAATTTAAACTGTTTTTGACACCTAAACATCTATGGTTTTTACAAAAATAATAAGTTTTTCATTAAATTTGGTTTTCTTTTAACTTATAATTTTCTCTTAAAAATAATGTTTTAAGAAGATACAAATTTATTTAACAATACGATTTCAACGCGATCATTAAGTTAATACATTTTATCTGAAACCATCATATTTTCTTAATAAACAAAGCGAGATTTAATTAAAGTTTTACTAGAGGAACATATCAAATCCGGTTAGGCTTTTGGGCCGGGTTTGGGGTGTTTCACGAATAGAAAGATTTTGCAGAGGTATCATGTACATCTATTATTGTTTCGATTCTTAAGCATGCATAGAGGCGATCAATAGAGTGCAGAGAGCAACATATTAATTGAAATACACGCACATTGAATACAAAAAAAAGAGAGAAAATAGTTTGATAAGAGGGTTTCCAGATTTAGTTTGGTTTTTTTCATTTTGTTTTTGAGATCCGAAAAAAGAAAAGGAAGGAAGGAAGGAGAGTACTTGAACTCCCTTGCGTGTTGCTGGCCACCAAATCTGATGGTGGTACGGCGGCAACGACGAGGGATTGTGATCGGCGCCTTAGAGAAGAAATATGGGGAAAGGTCTTTCGGCGTTTAGGGAAATGGCAGATCGCCACTTCAATTTCTTTAGGGTTTTAATTCATTTAAGAAATGGTGCCGTTTAGCATAGTCCGTATGTTTTGGTGGAAATGGGATATTTATGCATTTAGTCCTTTTCCTTGGCGCTGTTGTTTTAATTTGATCCTCTGTACATTTTCTCTGCTCTTTAAATTTCGTAGACCAATAAAAATTTTATAAGGTGATCCAATCACACCTGAAGGCGACTCCACATCACATTTGTAAAGTCGATCCCCATTTTTCAAACTCGAAAAAAATGGTTTCGACACTGAAAATCAAGAGGTTAGGTTAGGTACCATTCCAATAATCATTAAATCCAAAAAACTCCATCTGCACATAAACATTGATAATGAATATAAAATTCAATGGTATACAAGTAAATTCAACTTCTTTTTACAAATAATAACAATAGAAGAAACAAAAACCATCTTTATACCTCCCATTGACCTTCGATTAAAGCCTTATTGTAGGCAGCATTATTGTAAACTGCCTTACAGGTCAAATATTGTCCAAACTCTATCGAAATCCTGAAAGAGTCAAAAGCAAAAAACCAAACTCAAAACCAATACGGACCAGTTCAAAACTAAACCGAATGGGGAAAAAAGGAATAGGATCATTACTCTGGCGGATTGAGCAGGGCCACGAAGAGAAGAGAGGACGAAGTAAAGAAGCTATTCCCCTAGTTTAGGGTTCAAATGACGGAAAAGTCCGACCCGAGGGGTTCCGTTGGAGGCTCCGAGTCCGATTATGGATGGATCCAAACCTAAAAGCAAGCAATTCCCGGTTTTCCTTTTTGGGAAAGTTGAGGAGAAGAAAAAGGTTCTTCCCCCTTTTCATTTTTTTGTTTCCTGATTTTTCTTACCCTCTTTTTTTATTATTATCTATTTTTATATTCCCATAAAATTTTAAAATTTTATAACATATATTAAACTATAATGGTTTATTTATTAGATAAATCTCTTAGTTATAATTTAGCTTTTAATTTAATAACAGCCATACTTTTACCACTTACATAATTTAGTCCCTATACTTAAATTGAGCTCTAAAGCAACGAAATTATCTAATCAAAATTCAATTCACCTACAACATAACTCCATAAATATTTAATAAAAATATCTACGACATCAATTTATAAAAACGAAATCACAAAACTAGATTTTTCAATATTATCGACTTTTGGGATTTATCTAATTTTGATATTTTATTATTTAAAAAATAATTTATATTTATCTTATTTATGATTAAAATTTTTAAATATATATAGCATAAATTTTAAAATATTTATATTAAAAAAACTCTAAAATCCTAAACCCCAAACCCATAATCACAAAATCCCAAAATCCTAAACCTTAAACCCATGAACACAAAACCCTAAAACCTTAAACCATGAGCTATAATCCTTAAACCTTAACCTCTAAACACTAAACCTTAAACCCTAAACTAAATTGATTTTTTGTGGCATTTTTATTAAAAACCTTATTCACACTCAAAGTTATTAAGTTATTTTTAATTTGAATATATATAATTATTCATAAACTGATGATATAAAATTTTAAGAATATTCATATTTTAAATCCAATTTTTTGGTGCTACACATTCAAAAAAAGCCGGAATTAAGGAAATTTGGGACGTTACACCTTTATACAAAGAGTTGGCCAGAGTGTATGTTGACAAGTCTATCCCAACACTTAGGAAAGTGTCGCCCCAAAACTGTCATCTTAGGACTAGACAAAAGCCAACTCTTATTCAAGCGTTGCATTAGGCATACATATCCCAACCCTTATACAAAGAGTTGGCTAAAGCGTAGTCTATCGCAACACTTAGGAAAGTGTCGCCACAAAAGTGTCATCTTAGGACTACACAAAAGCTAACTCTTATTCAAGCGTTGCCTTAGGCATACATATCCCAACCCTTATACAAAGAGTTGGCCAAAGCATAGTCTATCCCAACACTTAGGAAACTGTCGCGACAAAAGTGTCATCTTAGGACTACACAAAAGCCAACTATTATTCAAGCGTTGCCTTAGGCATACATATCCCAACCCTTATACAAAGAGTTGGCCAAAGCGTGGTCTATCCCAACACTTAGGAAAGTGTCGCCACAAAAGTGTCATCTTAGGACTACACAAAAGCCAACTCTTATTCAAGCGTTACCTTAGGCATACATATCCCAACCCTTATACAAAGAGTTGGTCAAAGCGTAGTCTATCCCAACACTTAGGAAAGTGTCGCCACAAAAGTGTCGTCTTAGGACTACACAAAAGCCAACTCTTATTCAACCGTCGCCTTAGGCAAACATATCCCAACCCTTATACAAAGAGTTGGCCAAAGCGTATGTTGGCAAGTCTATCCCAACACTTAGGAAAGTGTCACCCCAAAAGTGTCGTCTTAGGACTAGACAAAGCCAACTCTTATTTAAGCGTTGCCTTAGGCATGCATATCCCAACCCTTACAAAAGAGTTGGCCGAAGCGTATGTTGGCCAGTCTATCCCAACACTTAGGAAAGTGTCGCCCCATAAGTGTCGTCTTAGCACTGTTTTGTTGTAGTGTGGTCACGATTCATTTGTCTTTGTGATAAATGACTTGATTACTATTTGATAGTAATTAACTTTTCATGAAAGAAGATGTATTAGTTACTATGAAATAAATAAGAATTATATTGGGAGAACGGATTTATCCCCAAGAAATTAAGGATATCTTATAAGGGTAACAAACTTATGAGAATGTAATAAGGGAGAGTTTAGTCACGATACTATAGTAGAATGACTTCGTGACCAAATAAGTTTGTAATTAATAGATGAAAAACTAAAACTTAATTATAAAATCTTTAAGCCCTAATTACATATGTCCAATTGGTCCCTTCGCTAGATCGTTGAAACCAAAAATTAATTGCATAAAGAACCAAATGAATAGAAATTGATGGAAATGATACATTTAGAGAAATGAGTCAAATTCGCAAATGAATGTGTTTTTTCACTGAGTATAGAAATGACTTGAGAATTAATTTAAGTTTTTAAATTATTATTTAATTAAATAATTAAATTTCAAAAATAAAATAAAATAAATTAGTAAAATATGGAAATTAAATATATTTCCTCATAGATTCTTTTATAATAAAGTTGTCGTGCCTTTACGAAATTAAAATTAGGTTGAAAAATTAATTTAAATTAAATAAATAATATTTATTTTAAGAAATAAGAAAACATGTATTGGGTTGGATTAAATTATAAAATCTTGGGTTAAAAGTCTAGAAAGCATATATAATTGGATTCAATACAAGAGAGGCACATGTAACACCCCTCACCCATATTCAACACCAGAATAGTGTTATGAAGCATTACCGGACTTACAACACACTTAAATAAACTTTTCTTATACATTTAATCAATACATACAATTATTAATCAATCTCAATCAATTTGTCCCTAATACAAGCCTACGAGGCCTTACACATGCATTGGGAGTGGTTCGGGGACTAAACCGATAACTCGAGAAATTTTTCAACACTTATAAAGTTTTTCTCTAAAATAGGGGACACACGCCCGTGTGACCAGGCCGTGTGTCTCACATGGCCACCAGACATGCCCGTGTCACAGGCCGTGTGAACATTCAAAATGGGAATACATGGCCGTGTCCTACCCCGTGTCAAACAAGTGAGGTTACTGACTTGGGTCACATGGCCAACCACACGCTCGTGTGCCCTTCGAAGTGGCTACACAGGCCCGTGTGCCAGGCCGTGTCAAACCTGTAGGGTATACTGACTTATGCAACACAGCCAATTCACACGCCCATGTACTAGGCTGTGTGCCAATTAGAGGGTATACTGACTTGTTGTAACACCCCAGACCCGGCCTAGAAGTTAGGCCCGAATCTGGCGTGTCACATTGGGGTACTTTTTGAGAAACCATGGTTCCATTTGAAAACCTTTCTTGATATAAAAACTATAGTCCCAGTTTGTGTTTGTTCATTATTAATTGACATTTATTAAAAAGTTATTACCAAAAAAACTTTGTTGGTCGCGGAAACTTAATTAAAATGGCTGACTTATGAAAACGTGATGTTTACGACCTATTCGCGAAAGCGTAGTATTTTGTAAGCAGATATTGTTTTGGAAAACCGTGATGAAAAATTTAGCAGATTTAAAACATAATAAACTAAAAATTTATTTAAAAAGAAAACCAAAATGCAAGCACTAAGACTTGAACCTTGGACCTCCTTTCTTCCTTGTGGCGTCACCCCCTTCCTCCTTAAGTGGAGTCACTTTGCCACTACACCACACACTCCAATTGTCATTTTTCCCCACATTTTATTCTTAAAGCCTACTTACCAACACCCAGGGTTTTTTCACCTAAAACCAAAATTTTTCCTATAGTCTAACTTTAACCCGGGACTTTATAAAAGCCCCCTAACCTTCCAAAATCACTCACCTAATAGGTCCAACTTGCCTTAGTACCATTCTCTTGTTCTCAAAAATTTTAAACGCCACTACCCCCAAGGCCCATTAGGCCCAATCCTACTAGGCCCAGTTCTAGGATGTTACAAATCTACCCTCCTTAGAGAAATTTCATCCCCTAAATTTTCAACTATCTCATAGCTGCACAATACCGGATATACCACTACGCTTCTGCTGTACACTCTAGCCCTAATTGCAAATTAGGTAAATAACCCATTACGGGTAAACCATATACCAGTATTCGCATCTAGAGCGTCTCTGTCCTCACGACGACGTGCTGCATAAACCAATGCCAGCTGCCTCGCCTCCTCACGACCAGTACCTCTACCTAGAGCTCCACGTCCCAAACCATTTGTAACATCCTCAATTAGGGGCTATTATGTTTGCATAAATTGCATGTGAATGGCTCGATATAATTGGTAATCAAGGTGTCTTGGGGTCCAGGCATTACCTCGGGTTAGGCCTGAGTCATGGCTAAATTTTTTGTTTTAGGTGTTTGGAAGGGGGATTTAGGGAAGTTAGGGGTTAAAAGGAGTTGTTGGAGTGTCTTGATGCAAATAACCTAGTGGTAAAGTGGCTAGGGAGGCGCCACTAAGGTGCAAGGGAGGTGACGCCACATGCAGGGAAGGGGAGCCTTGGTTCGAGCTGTAGAAATCTCCCCTTGGGTAATTATTTTTGACGCAAGAGAGGGGAAGGGTTGTGCTCAGCTCAAACTCTGATGGATAACTGTTGAGCAAGTCAACAGATTTAAATGGGTGGAGAAGAGAGAATTTAGGTGTTTGATCAATTCAAACTCATTTGAATGGTTGGCCAGGAGTG
The DNA here is from genome assembly GCA_025506655.1 of Gossypium rotundifolium. Lineage (NCBI taxonomy): Eukaryota > Viridiplantae > Streptophyta > Magnoliopsida > Malvales > Malvaceae > Gossypium > Gossypium rotundifolium. Next base: position 58,711,457 of record CP106728.1, on the reverse strand, counting down.
ATTCGGGGAGTTTTCTAAAATTTGAACTCTAGTGTGAGGAAGAGTAATCGGTTGGAAGACTAGGGGAAGTGCCAAAATTCCTAATGACATTTTCGGTTAGTTAGTGCCTTGGTACATTCAGTTGAGAGCTAAGCCAAAACCCCCTTTAGCCTTGCCGATTTCTTCCCCTAGTGCACCACTAGAATCAAAAGCTTAAGGTTTTTCTAGGCTATTGCCGAATTCCCTCTAAAACATCTAGCCAAATCTCCTCCTCTCTCATTCTTTTCTTTTTTTTCTCTCATATTTGTTTCAAAACCCCATCAACATCTCTTATTCTCCTCATCATCTTTTGTGCCGAAAGTTCATCACTCTTTTTTTGATTCTTTTCAAAGCCGAATCTCTTTTGCTCTTCTCTCAAAAGCCATAGCCGAAACCCCTTTTAATTGTTCCACCACTATTGCCGAAACCCCTTTCAACCATTGAAGATCTCTTCTTTACTCTCTTCTTTTTTTACACTTTGGCCGAATATCAACCAAGGGTGGATCTCTTTGGTCTTTTTCTCTAATCGATTTTTGGAGGGGGTAAGTGGACTTGGCCGAATGTCTATTATCTTTTCCTTTTCTTTCTGTCGACATACATAGAACAAAAGCTGAATTTTGGCATTTGTTTTGGTTCTCATTCATTTGTGGAGTCAGTTTCATCTAGGGTCTCTGGGATCTTGAAGCGGTAGATCGTGATCACCTATTCTCTACCAATCGGTCCTAGTAAGTCAGTGGTAAGGTTTCATGCAGACTCAATCTTTATTTTAATGATTTGAGAAGCCGAAGGTTATTAGTTATGTGGTTTAAGATCTTGGTCGATTGTAGGGAAGGCTCAATCTCGTAGACCTCGGGTTGAGATTGGTGATCAAAAAGCGTTAAGGTAAGGATTGTTATTAGGTGCGTTAACTTTTTGGGATTTACAAGTGTAGCCGAATTGCTTTTTCCTAACAATTGTCATTGGCCGAACGTAGGAGGGGGAATCTAGTGCGTTAGATCTTGATCTTCGGGATTCGATTGTCCCGTTAGTAACCAGGTGTGTATCTTACACACTTCATAATCTATGTAAACTTGCTAATAACCTAAAACTATGTTAAAAGCCGAAACTGCGTAGGTTTTGATTTGGTACCTTTTTGGGTATGAGCAAGGATTCGGGTAAGTCCATTTGATAAGTTTAAGATATTTGATTCTGATGAAATCACATATGCTATGGTTTATTATATGTCTAATGATTAATCATGTTGGCATGATATGTATATGCATGTGCATTATTGTGGGTGATATGAGAGGAGGGGGAAGATTGATATCTGTGACTTTGGGTCACCAGTGGTTTGGTACCACAGTTGATATTCGTGACTTTGGGTCACCAGAGGTTTGACACCTCATAGCGACACATCCTAGTGGCTTCGTACCACAGTAGGTTGGCCCCACATTTGATAAAACGAGATTGTCACCAGTGATTTGGTATCACAACGTGGGTTGGCCCCACATATGGATTATTCTAACTTTGGGTCACCAGTGGTTTGGCACCACATTATTGTTGATATCAGTGACTTTGGGTCACCAGTGGTTTGGCACCACCACTAGTTTGGCACCACACGGGGTAGGAAAAAGGAGTTGTGGATGGCTAGGTTTGGGTGCATGATATGTTTGCTTGATTATGACTTGTGTAAGTATGTTGCTATAATCGGGAGGAGGATTATGCACTGAGTCTTGGTGACTCACCTTCTTCCTTATCTTTTCAGGTGACTTGTAGATCGCGGATGGGGAGTCGGGTGGACTCGAGGTGGCCATGCGACATTTATTTTTGATTTTATTTGGACTTTCGGTTTGGGTACCTTCATTTTAAATTCTGATTTTATTTGGGTTTGTAATAAGGCCATTAGTATTTTTATTTTGGGTTTTATTATATCTGCTTAAAATTTCTAAATGTTGTTAAGTAAACAGTTTAGCATGTTTTAAATAACCTGATAACCAAAGTTTTTGAAAATTATACCACACAACGATTTTTTTTTTTAAATCTTACCTTCGGGTAACAATATTTACAAGAGGATAACAAAGTTAACTTAAACGCTCTTCAAAATCTAAGCTTTCCAAGTTCAAAATCAAACGGTTTTAAATTAATTAAGTAAGAATTCACTCGGGTTTCAATAGACTTCAACGTTTTTCTTAAGCAATGAATGATAAATGAGTTTTAAAAAGCCTTTCGGATTTCAAAGCAAATAAAGAAGTTCTTTTCGCTAAAACTAAACCGACAACTTGTTTTCTTCGAAACGTTTTCACTCTGTGACATGCCAGATTCGGTCGTGGTGTGTTGACCGGGTTTGGGGTGTTACATTTTTGGTATCAGATCCAAGTTCAAAAGCTCAGCTGTGGGCCCGAGGCCTAAAATGTTTAAAAGTAGGGTTTTGAAAAGTTTTGTGGGAAATGTACATGGTTTGAACAGCATGGCACCGAGTCTCCGGCACCAATCCGCCCAGGTAAGTACCCCTAATCATTGTGTGATTTGTATGTGGAAGAAATGGGTATTTTAGGATCGTAGATTAGTAGATTAGAAGCTATTGAACCCTAGGATTAGCTTACTCCAACACAAAATTGCATAAGACTTAAAGATCAATCAAACAAACCTATGAGTAAGTAGCCGAGTTAAGGGTGTGGTAACAGTTGTGCGCATGTCTAGGATTGGATTCAGGGGGAGCTTGGTATTTAAGCAGTCCTAGTGACTCACCTCCTCCTCGCTCGAATCCTACCTGGTGCATAGTGATGGTTCACCCTAACCAAGAGGACTTATTCACAGGCTAAATTCAATAACTAAAACCCGAAAGGGACCAGCCACCTTGTTTTGTACAACCCTAAATTAAACCTTGGTTTTGAAATCACTAAAGTACCCTTGATTCGTAAAAAAATTTTGATTTGAAAATGACCAAAATACCCCTGATTTGCAAATTGACCAAATTACCCTGATTCGTAAAACTACCTTAGATATGAAAATTACCGAAATACCCTCGAATTAAAAATTACCAAAATACCCTTATTTCGTAAAATCACCCGAAATTATATTTTGGAAAATTATGAAAATACCTCTGGTTTATGAAATTACCAAAATACCCCTGATTTTTGGAATTTCTGAAATACCTATGATTTGTAAAGATTTTTAAATTAACCCTAATTTATTACTAAAATACCCCGATAGGATAAATTACGAAAATACCCCCAGGTAGTGAAATGACGAGAATACCCTTACAAGTGGTGAGTGTGTGTGGTGGATGTTGTTGAGGAATGAATGTGATTATCTGAATTAGGGTAGAAGACTTAAAACGAAAATGTTGTAATGATCGAAAGAACTACTACTAAACTTCTTTACATAAAACTTGTTTGTGGGTAATTAGTGGAACAGAAGCTAATGCATAAAATTTCTTAAATCAGATTAAATCGCGATCATAGACATAAGTTCTGGGGCGTGGTCGTAATGTGCGAGGCGTGGTAGAGGCGGAATGATATGATCGGAACCGATTAGGTCTGGTCAAGGGTCGAGAATGAGATGCCACCACCACCACCTGGTGTGGAATACCGAGATCGAGATGGGGATGATGCACGATGTCGCAGCGATCTTTGCGAGTTCTTGAGAGAGTGGATGGAGTAGGTGGAGGTACGAGAGCTCAGAAATCGATATCTGAGCGACTCCGAGCCAATGGAGCTGAGGTATTCCGAGGTGTTTCTGGTGTGTCGCCCAATACAGCTGAGTATTGGTTAGAAGCGACGGAGTGAATCATGGATGATTTGGATCTGACGGCTGAGGAGAAACTGAAAAGGGTAGTGTCACTTCTCAGGGATGAGTCATACCAATGGTGGCTCACGGTTCGGGATAGTGCTACAATGGATGATCTCACTTGGGATTTTTTCAAGGTGGCTTATCAGAAGAAGTATATTGGGTCTAGTTATATTGATGCGCAGAGGAAGGCGTTTCTGAGGCTGGTTCAGGGGAGTAAGTCCTATCAGAGTACGAGGTAAAATTTTTAAGGTTGAGTCGGTATGCTCGAGGTATTGTGGCTAAGGAGCATGAACGATGTGTCAGGTTCGAGGACAGACTGAGGGATGATCTGAGGTTGCTGATTGCTCCACAGTAGGAGTGGGAGTTTGCCATGTTGGTGAAGAAGGCTAAGATAGTCGAAGGGGTCAAGGAATCTGTGAGACAGAATTTGGATAGGAATAGACAAAAGAGAGGTCTTGGATCATCTAGATCAGTCGGGAATTCTCAAAAAAGGGCTAGGCATGGTGGGCCAAATTAGTCTGGGAGGCCTATTGCTACTAATCAGGGACCGGCGTAGTGTAATCGGTGTGGAAAATCTCATTGGGGAGAATGTTGGACCGGTGGCAAAGGGTGTTTTGAGTGTGGATCGCTGGATCATCGTGTGAGAGATCCCACGAAATTAGCCAGATTCGATCGAGGTCGTAGGCGGTCTTTGTTCAGAATGAGGGACCGCAACCGCAGAGGGGACGTAGTTTTGGTAGAGGAGATAATGACTCTGGTCGGGGCTGCGGAGCACCAGACCGAGGTGCAGGCAACACTGAAGCAAGACAGCCTGGATTAGTATATGCAGCGAGGCGTCGAGAGAAAGGTGACGCACCGGACATCATAACCGGTACGTTCTTAATCTTTGGATTACCATATACTGCTTTGATAGATGTTGGTTCGACGCATTTGTATGTTGCCACTAGCATAATAGAGACCATGAACCTAGGCTTTGAAACTACTTCTAGGGAGATGATAGTAATTAGCCCTCTAGGTCACTCTGTAGAAGTAAATAAGCTGTATAGGGATGTACCCCTAGAACTCCAAGGGGTAGTATTTATGTCTGATCTGATGGAACTATCATTTGGGGAGTTCGATCTGATCCTTGGGATGGACTGGCTGGTGAAGTACCAAGCAAGTTTGGATTGCGCGGTTAAGCGCATGGTTTTGAAAACGATTGAGGGTGAAGAAGTGGTGATGATAGGTAATAGAAGGGATTACCTATCCAACGTGGTGTCTGCTTTGAAAGCTGAGAAGATGGTCAGGAAGGGCTGTGAGGCGTTTATGGTTTGTGTGTGTGCCTTGGAGGCCAAAGAGTCAGCCGTAGAGAGTGTCTGAATAGTGAAAGAATTTACTGACATATTTCCAAAAGAACTTTCGAGTCTGCCTCCAGATCGGGAAGTTAAATTCGGTATAGATCTGTTATCCGGAATTGCGCCAGTGTTTATTGCCCCATATAGAATGGCGCCAAAGGAATTGGTGGAGCTGAAGGCTCAAATTCAGGAGTTGTTGGACCGGGGTTTTATCTGGCCAAGTGTTTCGCCTTGGAGAGCACCAGTGCTCTTTGTTAAGAAGAAGGATGGTACAATGCGAATGTGCATAGACTACCGCCAGTTGAATAAGCTGACGATCAAAAACAAGTATCCGTTACCGAGGATAGATGACTTGTTTGATCAACTTAAAGGGGCATCGGTCTTCTCGAAGATCGATCTAAGGTCGGGGTGTCATCAGTTTAAGGTGAAGGAGGCTGATATTCACAAAACGGCGTTTCGCACTCGATATGGGCACTACAAGATTCTGGTAATGCCATTTGGATTGACTAACGCGCCGGCAGCATTCATGGACATGATGAATCGGGTGTTCCAACAGTACTTGGACCAATTTGTCGTGGTATTTATAGACGACATATTGGTGTACTCAGGGTCGGAGGGGGATCACGATACGCACTTGCGGGTAGTTTTGCAAATTCTGAGGGAGAAGCAGTTATTTGCCAAGTTTAGTAAGTGCGAGTTCTGGCTAAGGGAGGTGACTTTCTTAGGTCACATAGTGTCAGCTGAAGGGATTAAAGTGGACCTTCGCAAGATTGAGCAGTGTTGGACTGGAAACTGCCTAAGTCGACTGCTGAGATTCAAAGTTTTCTAGGTCTGGCAGGGTATTACAGAAGATTTGTAGAAGGATTTTCTCTGATCGTAGCACCGTTGACCAAGTTATTGAGGAAAGGAGTTCCATTTGTGTAGTCTAAGAAACAACAGAAAAGTTTCGATAAGTTGAGGAAGATTCTGACGGAAGCTCCGATTTTGGTTCAGCCTGAGGTAGGAAAGGTATTCACGGTCTACTGTGATGCATCACATACTGGCTTGGGATGTGTGCTGATGCAGGAAGGGAAAGTAGTGGCTTATGCGTCTCGACAGCTGAGACCGCATGAGGGTAACTATCCGGCACATGACTTGGAGTTGGCTGCAGTGGTTTTCGCCCTGAAGATATAGAGACACTATTTGTACGGGGAGAAGTCGATAGTCTACACGGACCACAAGAGTCTAAAGTATCTTTTGACTCAAAAGGACTTAAATTTGAGACAGCCCAGATGGATTGAGCTGTTAAAGGACTACGACTGTTCAATTGAGTATCATCCGGGCAAGGCTAACGTGGTTGCAAACGCGTTGAGTCGTAAGGTAGTGTCGGACCCGAGAGCGATGTTTTCTCAACTTAGCCTGTATGACGACGAGAATCTTTTGGCAGAATTACAGGTTAAGCTGACTTGGGTAGAGCAGATTAAAGAGAAACAGTTAGTGGATGAGGGTCTGAATGCTCGGAGGTTGCAAGTACAGAGTGGTGGGTTGGAAGGTTACAGCTTGACCAGCGATGGAGTATTGTGCTTGCAAGGGAGAGCTTGTATGCCGAAGGACGTCGAGTTGAGGCAGAGGATTCTTCAAGATGCACATAGCAGCCCATACGCTATGCATCCTGGAGGTAGCAAGATGTACTGGGATTTGCGAGAGCTGTTCTGGTGGCCGGGTCTGAAGCGGAAAGTGACTGAGTTTGTGAGTAAGTGTCTGACGTGTCAGCAGGTCAAGGATGAACATCAGTTACCGTCGGGTTTACTTCAGCCGGTGAAGATTCCTTAGTGAAAGTGGGAAAGGATCACAATGGACTTTGTCAGTGGGCTACCCCTTACGCCTAGTAAAAAGGACTCAGTATGGGTGATTGTGGACCGTTTGACTAAATCAGCTCATTTCATACTGGTAAGGGTTGATTACTCGCTTCAGAAGTTAGCTAAGCTATATGTGGCAAAGACAGTGAGGTTGCATGGTGTGCCAGTATCAATCATCTCGAATAGGGATCCCAGATTCACGTCGAGGTTCTGGAAAGCATTGCATCAGGCATTAGGTACGCAGTTGGATTTTAGTACGGCATTTCATCCGCAGTCAGATGGACATTCAGAAAGGGTTATACAAATCTTGGAAGATATCTTTGAGGGGTCATGTTTTGGACTTGAGGCGATTGGGAAGAATTTCTACCGTTAATGAATTTATGCACAACAATAGTTATCAGGCAAGCATTAAGATGGCACCATATGAGGCATTGTATGGTAGGAAGTGTCACACATCTACGTGCTGGACAAAGTTGGGTGAGCGTCAGATGTTGGGACCAGAGTTAGTTGCTGAAACTGAGGATAAGGTCAAATTGATTCAGGCTCGTCTAAAGGAAGCTTCGGACAGGCAAAAGTCATATGTCGATCTTAAGTGGAGAGATTGAGTTTGCAGTAGGTGACAGGGTTTTTCTGAAGGTCTCGCCATGGAAGAAAGTACTGATATTTGGAAGAAAAGGCAAGCTAAGCCCGAGGTTTATTGGGCCATATAAGGTGTTGAGATGAGTGGGACCAGTAACTTATCAGCTCAAGTTGCCAGCAAAATCGAGTCAAATACATGATGTATTCCACGCCTCCATGCTGAGGCGCTACCATTCAGATCCATCGCATGTTGTATCGGTGGAGGAAATTGAGGTGAGCCCAAATTTAACCATGGAAGAGGAACCAGTATAGATTCTACATCGGGATGTGAAGGTCTTGCGCAAGAAATCGGTTCCATTGGTGAAGGTATTATGGCGAAATCATGGTGTGGAAAAAGCTACGTGGGAACCAGAGGATGTGATGAGGCAGCAATTTCCTCGACTCTTTTGACCAGGTAATTTCGAGGTCGAAATTATTTTTAAGGGGGTAAACTGTAACATCCTTAATTAGGGGCTATTATGTTTGCATAAATTGCATGTGAATGGCTCGATATAATTGGTAATCAAGGTCTCTTGGGGTCCAGGCATGACCTCGGGTTAGGCCTTCTGTTTTAGGTGCTTGGAAGGGGAATTAGGGAAGTTAGGGGTTAAAAGGAATTGTTGGAGTGTCTTGATGCAAATAACCTAGTGGTAAAGTGGCTAGGGAGGCGCCACTAAGGTACAAGGGAGGTGACGCCACATGCAGGGAAGGGGAGCCTTGGTTCGAGCTGCAGAAATCTCCCCTTGGGTAATTATTTTTGACGCAAGAGAGGGGAAGAGTTGTGCTCAGCTCAAACTTTGATGGATAACTGTTGAGCAAGTCAGTGGAGAAGAAAGAATTTAGGAGTTTGATCAATTCAAACTCATTTGAATGGTTGGCCAGGAGTGATTCGGGGAGTTTGCCGAACTTTGAACTCTAGTGTGAGGAAGAGTAATCGGTTGGAAGACTAGGGGGAGTGCCGAAATTTCTAATGACATTTTCGGCTAGTTAGTGCCTTGGTACATTCGGTTGAGAGCTAAGCCAAAACCCCCTTTAGCCTTGCCGATTTCTTCCCCTAGTGCACCACTAGAATCAAAAGCCTAAGGTTTTTCTAGGCTATTGCCGAATTCCCTCTAAAGCATCTAGTCGAATCTCCTCCTCCCCTATTCTTTTCTTTTCTTTTCTTTCATATTTGTTTCAAAACCCCATCAACATCTCTTCTTCTCCTCATCATCTTTTGTACCGAAAGTTCATCACTCTTTTTTTGATTCTTTTCAAAACCGAATCTTTTTTTACTCTTCTTTCAAAAGCCATAGCCGAAACCCCTTTTGACTGTTCCACCACCATTGCCAAAACCCCTCTCAACCATTGAAGATCTCTTCTTTACTCTCCTCTTCTTTTTCTACACTTTGGCTGAATATCAACCAAGGGTGGATCTCTTTGGTCTTTTTCTCTAATTGGTTTTTGGAGGGGGTTAAGTGCACTTGGCCGAATCTCTATTATCTTTTCCTTTTCTTTCTGTCGACATACATAGAACAAAAGCTGAATTTCGGCATTTGTTTTGGTTCTCATTCATTTGTGGAATCGGTTTCATCTAGGGTCTCCAAGATCTTGAAGTGGTAGATCGTGATCACCTATTCTCTGCCAATCGGTCCTAGTAAGTCAGTGGTAAGGTTTCATGTAGACTCAATCTTTCTTTTAATGATTTGAGAAGCCAAATACTATTAGTTATGTGGTTTAAGATCTTGGCCGATTGTAGGGAAGGCTCTATCTTGTAGATCTCGGGTTGAGATTGGTGATCAAAAAGCGTTAAGGTAAGGATTGTTATTAGGTGCGTTAACTTTTCGGGATTTAGAAGTGTAGCCGAATGGCTTTTTCCTAACAATTGTCATTGGCCAAACGTAGGAGGGGGAATCTAGTGTGTTAGATCTTGATCTTCAGGATTCGATTGTCGTGTTAGTAACCAGGTGTGTATCTTACACACTTCATAATCTATGTAAACTTGCTAATAACCTAAAACTATGTTAAAAGCTGAAACTGTGTAGGTTTCGATTTGGTACCCTTTTGGGTATGAGCAAGGATTCGGGTAAGTCCGTTTGATAAGTTTAAGATATTTGATTCTGATGAAATCGTATATGCTATGGTTTATTATATGTCTAATGATTAATCATGTTGGCATGATATGTATATGCATGTGCATTATTGTGGGTGATATGAGAGGAGTGGGAAGATTGATATCTGTGACTTTGGGTCACCAATGGTTTGGTACCACAGTTGATATTCATGACTTTGGGTCACGGAGGTTTGGCACCTCATAGCGACTCGTCCCAAAGTTGGCCGTACCTCGGTGGGTTGGCCCCACATTTGATAAAACGAGATTGTCGCCAGTGATTTGGTATCACAACGTGGGTTGGCCCCACATATGGATTATTCATAACTTTGGGTCACCAGTGGTTTGGCACCACATTATTATTGATATCAGTGACTTTGGGTCATCAGTGGTTTGGCACCACCAGTGGTTTGGTACCACACGCGGTAGAAAAAAAAAGTTGTGGATGGCTAGGTTTGGTTGCATGATATGTTTGCTTGATTATGACTTGTGTAAGTATGTTGCTATAATCGGGAGGGGGATTATGCACTGAGTCTTGGTGACTCACCTTCTCCCTTATCTTTTCAGGTGACTCGTAGATCGCAGATGGGGAGCCGGGTGGACTCGAGGTGGCCATGCGACATTTATTTTTGATTTTATTTGGACTTTCGATTTGGGTACCTTTATTTTAAATTCTGATTTTATTTGGGTTTGTAATAAGGCCATTAGTATTTTTATTTTGGGTTTTATTATATCTGCTTAAAATTTCTAAATGTTGTTAAGTAAACAGTTTAGCATGTTTTAAATAACCTGATAACCAAAGTTTTCGAAAATTATACCACACAACGGTTTTTTTAAATCTTACCTTCGGGTAACAATATTTACAAGAGGATAACAAAGTTAACTTAAACGCTCTTCAAAATCTAAGCTTTCCAAGCTCAAAATCAAACGGTTTTAAATTAATTAAGTAAGAATTCACTCGGGTTTCAATAGACTTCAACGTTTTTCTTAAGCAATGAATGATAAATGAGTTTTAAAAAGCCTTTCGGGATTTCAAAGCAAATAAAGAAGTTCTTTTCGCTAAAACTAAACAAGCAACTTGTTTTCTTCGAAACGTTTTCACTCTGTGACATGCCAGATTCGGTCGTGGTGTGTTGACCGGGTTTGGGGTGTTACACCATTCCCATTCCTTGCATGCCCATGGCCTCTAAGCGGCCTCTTGTACCCCTTCTAGCACTCATTATCACTTCACGTATTATTTGAATTACAAATTTTATGAATTTAGCTCATAGTTCCAGTAATTAAACAAATGTTTTATGGAAGTAGTAGTTAAGAGTTGTTTTCGAAATTGCCAACTAACTATAGTTTTTAGTCTCCTACGGGCCTCAGTATAGTCTATCATCTAAAGTAAGCCCAAAGATCTACTTAGAGCGATAATAGCTTAAAAGCAGATAAAAGAACTTACAGTCCGACGGAGACTCGGTGTGCCACACAAAAACCTTTCAAAACTACTTAAAAATCATTTGTAAACATCTTTAAAATAAACACTAAAGCCCCTCTCACAGCCCGAGTTTTGCAACCTAGGCTCTGATACCACTAAATGTAACACCCCAGACCCGGCCTAGAAGTTAGTTCCGAATCTGGCGTGTCACATTGGGGTGCTTTTTGAGAAACCATGGTTCCATTTGAAAACTTTTCTTGATATTAAAAACTAAAGTCCCAGTTTGCATTTGTTCATTATTAATCGACATTTATTAAAAAGTTATTACCAAAAAAACTTTGTTGGTTGCGGAAACTTAATTAAAATGACTGACTTATGAAAACGTGATGTTTACGACCTATTCTCGAAAGCGTAGTATTTTGAAAGCAAATATTATTTTGGAAAACTGTGATACAAAGTTTAGCAGATTTAAAACATAATAAACTAAAAATCTAAAACTAAAACCAGAATTTAAGAGAGGCCTTATTACAAAATATTAACCCAAGTTAAAAATAAGTAAAATACTAGAGTCCAAAATCGTCAGTAGTGTGGCCACCTCACGAGTCCTCCAACACGCCGAACCGCCTCTGAGGATTACCCGAGGAAAAAATATTAAAAAGAGGGTGTGAGTTTACGAAAACTCAAGGTGTGCATAACCCTCATCAATAAGAACATGAATCACAATAGTTCGGGCGAAGCCCATTTCGATGAACGGTGGCAATTGGGCCTTAGCCCATAAAAGCCTCGATTGGGCCTTAACCCATAAATGTCACAAATCATATTTATCCGGGCTGAGCCCATCTCAAATAAAACCACATATGCGATGCATTAATGCCCATACCAACCTCGCACTTAGTCTCCGTCCAACCTCGCACTCACTGGGGATTTAATCGACCCACCCATCCTTACACTCCTTATGTAGCACCGGTTGCGTAGTAACTTATCGGTGCAAAGATAGTCGCCAGTGGCTAAAGCCTTCGGTGGATCCACGATCATCAGCGACCATGCGATCCTATCTGCACTTCCCCTTTCGAATAATCCCATCCCCATACAACATAATAACACATGAATGCAACATACAATTATAATCATACGATAACAATCATAAATCACATACAAGAATAATCATATAACATGTAGGGGCATTTTCGTCATTTTGCCCTCCAGGGGCATATCGGCCATTTTACCCATCGAGGGTACTTCTATAATTTACCTACCAAGGGTATTTTCATAATTTACCCACCAAGGGTATTTTCATAATTTTGCACCTGCAATGGCCTTTTTGAAGGCCCAAAGTTGCCCCGAACGACTCGGCTACCATTTTCGATCTTATCAGACTATTGGGCCTAAACTCGATTTCAGCCCATTCGGGCCCACACGCTTGTGTGGCCCACTTAGCACAAATCTAGCCACGTATATAAAATTCACCTAGTCTAGTTCACTATATACTACACCATCATACCTTTTATTCAATTGGGCCCACAGGCCCATTGGACCCACTTCGGCCCATCGTGGCCCAACAGCCTCAACCCACAAGAACACTACTGATGGCCTCAACTATCGCGTTGAAGCCCCCACACGTGCGCTCGCATGCCCATGTGGCTACTATTGCCCTGTGACCGGCTTATCAGCATTTGCTGCTCTACAACTATAGTAGAGAGAGAGTTGCACACCTGATAGGAATTCTGAAGCTGCTAAACCGCACTCCCAAAGCTCCTAAGCCCAACGCCCACCAAGGTATCTCTTCTCTCCTTCTAGAATGTGCTCTTTATATAGCTAGCTTCTCACCTTCCTTCTTCATATCTTTCCGATATGGGATCCTTCCGCTAGCAGAGTTTAAATCCAACTCAAACTCTTTTCACCCCATCTTAGCAAAGTAAATACTCCCTTGCTTCTCATGAGATTCGAACCCAGGCTCCCCTATAACATAATCCACGCTGCTAGCCATTTTACCCACTAGCTCCTTGTTTCTAAAATCATGCGCAACTTAATATAAGTCCTATGTCCAAATTCAAAAATCCATTTAAAAAGAAAACCAAAATCCAAGCACCAAGACTTGAACCTTGGACCTCCTCCCTTCCTTGTGGCGTTAACCCCTTGCTCCTTAAGTGGCGTCACTTTGCCACTACACCACACACTCCACTTGTCATTTTTCCCCACATTTTATTCTTAAAGCCTACCTACAAACTCTCAGGGTTTTTGTAACACCCCAAACCCGGCCTAAAAGTTAGGCCCGAATCTGGTGTGTCACAAAAAAAAACTCGTTTGAAAATTTCGGCCTCTTAGTTAAAACCCAAAACAACTAAAGCAATTGTGTCTATGTGAAAACATAATTATTTTAATAAACCTTTTCGGTTGCAAATGCATATTTGAAATAAATGATTTGCGAAAAATAGAGTTGCAACAGCATTTTGAAACATTAAGGAAACGTAGATAAAATACAAGTAATTTTGAGAGATTGATTGATGAATCACAAATCAAGGAATTGAACTTTAAATCCATGACTTTTGAAAGTATCGTTTAATAATTTGAAAGAAAGTTCGAGTTAAATCATATTTGTAAAAGTTTATTTTGAAATCCATTTATTAATCAATTTTGGAAAACCTTTATTTTAGCTTTTAGAAAAATTCTCGTTTAAAACAATTTAAGCAAAATAATAAATAAACCAACCATAAAGCAAATAATAAAATACTCCAGAGGCCTTAATAGAACTTAAACCAAAATAGAAAAATAATAAAATAAATAGAAATAGAAATTTAAAATTTGAAACACCATTTCTGAAGTATGGCCTCCATCGAGTCATCCATGGCCCAAGTCCACCTCACAGAGCATTACCTACAGGGTTAAGAAAGAAGGGGGGTGAGTTACAAGAACTCAGTGTGAAATCCCCTTACCATCATCCACTGAGTCGGAACACACATAGCAATATTTTGGGCCTAAGCCTATTTTACAATAACAATAATGTATCAAATATAACATGTGTATGAAATGCAATTTCCCAACCAAACTTAGTTTTCCATCCGCTACATACCACCCGTACCAACCAACACACCTGTGGGGAGCTTTAGTCACCCATCCTGCCAACACACCGAAGTAGGCATTAAGCCGTATATCAAATTTCGTGGACAAGCCACCGAATTCACAGAGTTTACATGGCATTGCCATTTTTCATATTTGTGCCAGAGCCACCAGATTTATGTAGTAGAGCTACCAGACAGATTGTGACAGAGTCACTAGATTATGTGGCAGAGCCACCAGAACTTCTTTTCATCATATTTTCCCATCCCATGCAAAATTATGTATATGCATTGTACATATCAAATCAAAATCTTTACAGTATAACAACGATAATTAAAAATTCAAAATTTATTTCCAATACTAAGGCCCATTTATCACATATCAATTCGGCCCATTTTATCAAATTATAACCTTGGCCCATATAACAAATTATCACATTGGCCCATATATTGAATTATCAAACGGCCCATATAACAAATATCAAACGACCCATATAGCAAATTATCAATCGGCCCATCTAGCAAATTATCAATTCAAATTTATTAAGCAATTTCAGTATTTTGGCCCATTAACACTTTACAAATAGGCCTAATAGGGCATTTTCATAATTCGCCCATAAGGGCATTTTGTAATTTGGCAATCGTATTCCGCTAAGGGTAATTCAAGAAATTACCCATTAAGGGTATTTCAATAATTTCACAACCTAGGCTTAACTACTAATTTGGAGCATAAAATCGAAACTGTCCATCTGCATCATACTGACTAAATTGACCATAACTCAAGTTAGAAAACTCGAAATCTAAATCCGTAAATTTTCCTTGAAAGTAGACACATATATATTTCTCCTATAAGTTTTCCAGAATTTTTAGCTTAACCGTTTGATACAGTTTATTTCTTAAAGTTTCCCTTGTTTCACTGTCCAATGATTCTGACCTCTCTTATCTTAATCTCAAATATCTTACCGTATGCTTTTCATATACTGCCCCCACTTGTTTCCATTGAAAATAGGCTCACTAAGGATTCCATAAATATAAATTATGTCCCATAATTCACTTTTTACAATTTTATACAATTTTTCCAAGACAGAACAGAATACCCCGAAGTCATTCAGAACCAGTCTCACTAAAATTAATATATCTCAGAATATAATATTTCTTTTCCTTCTTTGTTTCTTTCTTATCAAAATAGACACAGTAAGCTTTTATTCGATATCCCATTCACTTTGTAATTCCTTTTATCCAATTTTTCGTGATTTTTCAAATACATGTCACTATTTCTGACCGAAACTGTTTTATTACAAAATATGATTACCACTACGAATATACGCACTCCCGAGTGATCACGGATGCCGTTATCGGTTTTCTTCGGTATTTATACCGAATCACAGAATATTTCTTGTAAACTTTCAAAGAGATGTGAGATTTACTCACCATTTCAAACATATGTTCGGAAGGGTACGAGATTACACACCTTATTCGGAATCCATAACACAATATTCTCCGCGGCACCTAAAGATACAATCGATCAACAATTAGTCCAAAACCGAATTTACCACTTCAACCAATTATTTCGATTGATTGAAAATCTATACACTTACCAACAATCTGAGTCTCTTATTACGAGGGATAGATCGAGCGATTTAGTCCTAAAAATATAATCGAGTAGTCACAACCACTATTTCGTTAAGCAAAATAACCGGTCAACGATATAGATCCAAAAAGAACCATGATGAATCCCTTACCTTAACGATATTAGTTTCGATTTCTAATGATTGTACGATGGCTACGGATGAGTCAAAGTTTCAGCCTTCCACTATCACTCGATTGATCAAAGGAGTGAATGTCAACACAAATGAGAGGAAATGATTAAAAGAAAGGAAAAGGTGTATCAAGGTGTTTGGAATGTTTCGATCAACACAATGGCTTGTAAATTCGGCACAAAGCAAAAGAAATTTGGAGAGTACCAAATAATGCAAAGAGAAAGGTTTTTGGCCTAACAAGCACCAAAAATTCAATCAAAAGACCATGGAGAATTTCGGCTATCAAGGAAGGTGGGAAGAAAATGAATATGTGACCAAACAAAAGAGAAAGAAAATGCACTATTGTGCTAATATGTTTTGGCAAGGAGAGTTGCAAAATTGGGAGAGGATGACACAAAGTTGAAAGGGATTTTTGGCGAAAACCAAACTAAGACTTTACCAAAAGCCAAAATAAAAAAAATCAGCTACCTAACATCTCCAAACCGTCCACATGCATCCCCCCTTTGGATAAGAGTTTGGCTACCCATACTTTCCAAAACACCTCCCCCGATATTAGCCTCTTGTCCCCCTTTATTTCTTATTCCTCTTGATTCCTTTCCCAAACTTTAACCTTGCCATGTTCTTTTAGCCACCTTACCAAAATAATGAAGTCCACACTTACCAAAAATACTTCTTGGCCGACACATAAGGAAGGAAAGCAAAAATAATAGTCAAATTTGCAAACAATGGGATTTGAACCTCTTCCCTCAAGGTACATCACTTAATGCCATAACCTCTTTACCATAAGCTCCTTTATGCTAACAAATTACTCATCTATTTCCATAAGCCTTGATGCAACTTACTATCTCTCCTTAATAGGTTAAATCACAAAATTTTACTAAGGCCCAACTCGAACCCGGAACTTCATAGAAGCCTCGTAACCTTCCAAATTCACTTAACTAATAAGTCCAATTTGCAATATTGTCATTCTCTTGTTCTCAAAATTTTAAACATTCCTACGCCCACGGCCCATTGGGCCCAATCCTTCTAGGCCCAATTTCTGGATGTTACAGTTTTTTTCACCTAAAACCAAAATTTTTCCTATGGCCTAACTTTAACCCGGGACTTCATAAAAGCCCCCTAACCTTCCAAAATCACTCACCTAATAGGTCCAACTTGCCTTAGTACCATTCTCTTGTTCTCAAAAATTTTAAATGCCACTACCCCCAAGGCCCATTGTGCCCAATCCTACTAGGCCCAGTTCCAGGATGTTACACTTGTGCTACACGGCCGATCACACGCCCGTGTGTGAGACCGTGTGGAGTATATTGACTTCATTTCAATTTCAACACTAGGGGACACACGGCAGTATAACATAACCGTGTGTCACACACGGCTGAGACGCACGCCCGTGTAGACAAAAATAGGTTATTTACCAAGCCATTTAGCCACCCATATTGCACATACCTAAACAAACTCAAATGGTACCAATTCAAGATACAAATATGCAACCAAATACCATCAACCAAAGTTCAAATCATACCAATTCACATATACCATTCAATTAACCAAACTATTCCAAACATGCAATATTCATTCAACCTCAATCACTCATTATAGGTCAATTACCTAACTCAAAATAATATCATTTGTACATTTATAAAAAACATCAAATTCACCATCACAAGCCAACTCAATTGGCCTAAATACATGTTCATTAATCATACCAAAATGACTCAAGCCTATACATGCTATATACCATATATACACACTTTAAAAGTACCAAAATAGATGTCCGATAGTGCGATGAAGTCTCTGACGATCCCTGGTTCTGATCTAGCTTCGATATACTATAAAACATAGAAAAGAATAAACAAAGTAAGGTATAAAGCTTATTAAGCCTGTATAATTCAGAATTAAACTTACTATTTATACATAATCAAGACAATAAATAAGGTATACTCAATTCAATTACCAAATGCCTAAACACATGCATTCATCAACAAGTTAGTGACATAAGTGCATATAATCATCCATTATCTCAATTTAATACTCAATACATTGTATCATATCAAATTCATATAAATAGTAATTCATCCGTATAAACACAATTTAATACTTTTTCACCCGTTGAACCTATTAGAATATCGAGGGATACTTGGGTGATATACATTACGTGCATTAATAAGTAATTCGTCAATTCATTATCATTTCTGCTCTTTCGAGCTATGATCGGTAAGCTCCTTCTAAGCTGATCGACAGTAAGCACTATTGAGCTAAAACGGTAAGCTCTGATGAGCTGAAAACAGTAAGCTCTTACGAGATGATATACCGGTAAGCTTATACGAGCTGTGGTGAATCCGCAACACATGCAGGATCTCGACCAAAACGGTAACCCTAGTGACATGTCACTCGTATCCTACGACTTTTCACGGTTCAAATGGGACTCGGTATTCGATAATTCTCATCAATTAGGCATTCGAACTCAGTAATACCATTTACTCAATTATACTTTCATTTCAAAAAGTTTACAAGTATTTAAAAATTCGATTCTAATTATATGAACTTACCTCGAGTTGCTCGGATAAAATTATCAACTATTCATCCATTTTTCCTTTTCGCCGATCTAATCCCGATCTCGGCTTTTCTTGATCTATATTTTATCAAATTTAGCACATTCAGCATTCGGTCTATTCAATTTAGCCTATAATTTACAATTTGGCAAACTTACACATTTGCCCCTAATGTTTCATATTTTCACAATTTAGTCATTATCACATAAAATTGCAAATTCATGCAATTTAGTACAAACCCATGCTTAGCCTAATTTATACAAGTTACTAGCTGCAGATATGTTTAATTTATTCACACTTTTAACCACCACATTTCACATTTTCTTTATTTAATCCCTAATTTATATTTTCACCAAAAATCACTTAAAAAAACTTGTTTAACTAACATCAAATATTCATAATCTATCATTAAACATCAAAATTCATATATATATTCATCAATGACAACTGTCAAAATCTTGAATAGTTTCGAAATCTAGGGTACGGGCTAGCTAGAATACGAAACAAACGGGGTAAAACACATACCTAAATGCCAAGATTAAAGTTGCCTAATGAAGAACCCTAAAATTTTTCTTTTCTTCTCATTTAAGGCAAAGGAGTAGATGGACACTAATTTTGCCTTTTGTTTTATTTATTTTAAGATTATTATGTTAACTACTATTATACCCTTAATGAAAAACCATTTAAAACATCCATTTAATGACCAAATATGTCCACTCATGTGTTAAATGGTCAAATTACAATTTAAGGCCACCATATTTAAAAACCAAAGCTATTTGACACCTTTAATTATTAGAACTCAAGTTTTATGCTTTACGCGATTTAGTCTTTTTTATCAAATTAACCATTCAAACGATAACATTTCACACCAACATAATATCATACTGTAAACATTAAAAAATAATAAAATAAATATTTCAACTTCGGATTTGTGGTCCCGAAACCACTATTTTGATTTAACCAAAAATGGATTGTTACAACACAAATCCCATTATATGTAATATGAGGGGCAATAGCCCTAGTGTATTTAACTAAGGTGTGCCGCCCTCTCTTCTTGTTCAACTAGAAGACTAATTTTTCTATTAAATAAATATTATTTACTTTTTGCTAATTTAACCAGGATTCTCATATCTCTTCCTATAAATAGATGACACCAATAGAGTTATTCACACAATAAGTTTTACATAAAATTCACATAACTTTGAGATATTGTTATTCTGCTCGAAAGTAGAGAAAATTTATTTTTCAAGTATAAATTTTATTTTCTAGGAATAACAATTTTGTCGGTTTCTATGGAGAGAGAAATGCATTCATACTAAAAGTAATAAATCATTTTTGGTTCTGTGTTTGGTTCGTAATTGTTCGAGTCCATAATCGAAGCAATTTGTTGTACAATAATTGCAGAGAAGATTGTTCAGTTGAAATCTAGCGACATCTAGGATCCATTTTGCACAAAGCACATGTATTTTTCAGGAAAAAATTTATTGTTATAAATATCACAAACCAGCTTGATTTTCAAAATTTTAATTTTTCATTGTGACAGAAAGCCGTTTTTTGAACAGGATTTTTCCAACAAAACCACCTAAGCCAAATTGAGACTACTTCACCCATGCCAATTTGCCACCCTATTCCCATTTCTAACAATCTTCGTGCACTCCAAATGCTCCGCTAAGTAAGTGACGAGTAAGCACCTAGCCTTGATCTCATGAAATCCTTTGTTGGGAAATATTTTGCTTTTAGTATCCTTGACACTATTAAATCTAGTTGCGTTAATAAATGCCAACCTTGTCGAACCAGTAACGTAATATTAAATTTCCCCAATTCACGAAAGCCCATACCCCCATCCTCCTTTAATTTGAACATATCAAGCCAATTGCACCAATGAATACTACACCTAGATTGTGAATGATGCCACAAAAAATTACCAATAATGCTTTCCAGATATTTACAAACTCTTGATGGTAACAAAAAATGTGACATAGTATATGTATGTATCTCTTGTTGAATTGATTTAATAAAAATTTCCTTACCTCTGTGAGACAACAAACAAACATTCAACTGTTAACACTAGCCCACATTCAATCCTTCAAACCTCGAAAAGCCTCGACCTCTTAAGCCTACTATAGTAGGGAGTCCTAGGTACTTCTCTGAGTTCAAAGATATGCAAGACTAAATCTTTGATAATAGTAAGGACATTGGCACTAAATGATATCAAATATTTCTCAAAGTTCACACATCAGCTCAAGCAAGCCTCATACTTCTTAATAGTATCATGCACCACCTTAGCTCTTACCTTAAATGCTTTCCAATACAAAATACTATTATCTAAAAAAAAAAAAAACAAATGGGATACTCATGGACTTCCAAGACACACTTGAGCCTCTCAAAGTTGCCCCTTAGCTTGTGTCATACATAACAAGGTGAAAAAACCCTTGCTGCAAATTAGAAATAGGTACGAGCTTAAAGTGTCCCCTTAACGCAACCCTCTTGTTAAGATGATTTTACCAACAGACTATCCATTCACCATAACATTATAAGAAGTAGATGATACACAATGCATAACCAAGAAAACCTATGTAGAATCAAATTCCAATTTAAGCATCATTGCCTCCACAAAGTGCCATTCCACCCTATCATACGCTTTACTCAAATCCAACTTTAGTACGAATGATCCTTTTCCCCCCATTCTTTTTCTTTTAAAAGCATGAAAGATCTCATATGCTACAAGAACATTATTAGAGATTAGCCTGCCTGGAACAAATACAATATACACAATGTCAATACAATAATGAGAAATTGATTGAAACTGATTAACTAAAACCTTGGAAATAATTTTATAAATTGTCGTACATAAGCTGATTGGCCTCAACTTTTCCATAGTTTTCGGATTCAGCACCTTTAAGATTAAAACAAAGGTAGTTCAATTGATGTCCTTAATTGATCTTCACTTATTAAACACATCCAAACAATAAGTCTTAACCTCTCTTCCTATTATGTGTCAGTATTTTTGAAAAAAGAGCACTAGCATCCCATCCATTCCTAAAGCCTAAGTTGGAGGAATCTTTTTAACTACCTTCACTATTTCCTTCAACTCAAAAGTTGTTGTGAGTGCATTGTTCATCTCATCCATAACACAACGTTGAACTCCCGACAGTGAACATGACAAGTCTCCTCGCCCCTATGAAGTAAAAAGCATAGAAAAATAGTTATAAGCAATCCGCAACATTCCATCGATATCTTCTATCACTCCATCATGGCCATATTCCAAACAATGCAACTTGTTAGTCCACCTCTGTTACTCCCAAAACATTTTCTTTCTATATACTTCTAATCATAAACCCAATTTTACATCAATAATTTTAGCATGCACATAATCATTAATCGACAAGACATTCAATTCATTTAGACGTTGCTACAATGAATTAGTCTTTGTTTAACAAACCTATTGTCATTGCCGTTTTCACATCTCCAACCCCAACCCAAATGTTTTATGCGCTCTGGTAAGTTCCCCTATTGCTCCTACTAAAATCTTTGAATCACCACATCGTAGTAATTATCTAAAGTCCAAGACACCTCAAAGCGGAAAGGTTGTGCATCTAGAGCATTCTAACCCTAAAAGCTTGTCTTCCGATTTAAATTAGAAGTTGGCATTGGTCCAAAAGCAAAAGAGAAAAATGTTTGACACTAAAATCTAGAAATTGATTCCACCAACTAAGATTTGCTACTGCTCTATCTAGTTTACAAGATCACAATCATTTAAAGTTGTAACAACCTGACTTTTAGTGGTATCAAAAATGACAATTTCAGAACCCTATTTCCGTAAACCAAGTTTGTAAATATTAATATATTTATGTGACTAATATATAAATATATTAAAGTTTGGTCTAGTAATTTTGCCGAATTGATAGTTAATTAAGGTACAATGACTAAATTGTAAAAGTTTATCTTTATAGATTTTAAATGACCAAAGGACCAATTGAGTAATTAGACTATTTTAAATGGTCAAATGATGGTGGATGGTATTAAGAATCTACTAACCTTATTAATTATAATTAAGTTTTAATTAAATAAATAATGATTAATTAAGTTAATATAAGTATAAAAGTTAAGTAAATGGATGTTATTATCCTTATTTCATTCTTCTTCACCAAATGAACACAAAACCTAAATGGTAGAAAACTATTTTAGAATATCAAGCTTCGGTCTCAATTGGTAAGCCATTTTAAGTCATTTTCTTGTAATTTTTATGTTTTGAGGTCATGAGAGCTTGATTTAGCTAGCTCATGTACCAATTTACGAAACTGTTAAAGTTTTAAAAAGTTTCCATTGTTGATTTCTTGAAGAAAGTGGTGGTAAATTGTTATATTTGAAGCTTAGATTTGAAAATGGATTAGATTGTATTGTTTAATTGTTAGTTTTGAACATAACGACTAAAGTGTAAAAATTAGATATTTGATGTAAAATTTTTATGATTATAGATAATAGAGGTTCCTAAAAGGATGTAATTGAGATAGATTTTGAAACCGAAGCTCAAAATTGAAAGTTATGGTTATTTCAGTTTTAGGGACTAAGTTGAATAAAATGTAAAACTTTAAGGGCATTTGAAAAATGAAATTGAATTGGTTCATGCATATAATAGGATGTTATAAAATGCTTGGTATTAATAAATTGAACCATATTATTGTATAGATCGGAATTGAACCAAACTGAAGATAACCGGGAAAAGATAAAATTGTTGAATAGCCCTTGAAGTTCCAATTGCTGATTTTTTTAGGTAAGTTCATATGGTATATTGTGTTTAAGTTGTTTTGTTTTTGATTTGTGATCATATATGTGTTTGGTTGTGAAATGGTATAAATGTGAGATTTGGACTAAATTGTCAAGGAATGTAAACATGTGTTAAAAATACCCGAGTAAACTTAGTAAATGTTAGGATGCAATGACACGTCAATAGGGTATTGTGCACACTCATACGGATTGATTACATGTTATTATCGAGATCCAACATTTGTTGCGAACTCGAAGATACATGTGACATAGGTTTAGCCTGGACTAGTGACCTGATGTCATTTTAAAGGTTTAGCTCAGACGGGTAGTCTGACATGAATATTTTTAGCTTGAATAAGCAATTAAATGTGCCATAAAGGTTTAGTTTAGACTGGTAACTTAACACGAATATATTTAGCTCGGATGAGCAACTAATGTGGTTGAGTACCTATGTATCCGATGTAACACCCCACACCGGACCTGATCGTTGGATCCAGGTATGGAGTGTCACAGGTTAACCTGATTAGAAAACACACCTTCTACTAAGAAAAACCTATTATCCATTTTGGTGGATACTCCATTTACCAGAACGATATTCCTTTAGGTTAAGTCCACTTTTATTTGAAAGCGTGATTTTAGAATATCAACTCGCCACATTTAAAGATTTAAAGATACACGGATTAATCTATGGCGGCTACTTAAATTTACATCAATGAGTCATAAATAACGTTATGCCTCAAGGCTTCCATTCAACATTCGAAGTGCTGAAAATAACATTCAATACAGATTAAAATTTTTAAAATGGCGATTTCCAATAGTTGACCTAATGGCGATTTCCAACAATTGACCTATTACCCCCGACAAATACATGTTAACCACACAAATAAAAAGACTCACAAATGGCCACATATCTAGCTATATCCCTTCGATCACCACACTTAACCTAAAAACCTGAAAGACAGAAGAAATTGGGTAAGTTTGTAAGAACTTAGTGAGTTCATAGGAAGAACAATCCCACCAGGATTACTACCAGACATTAAAAAAAATGGATTCGACTAGTTTGCGATGGTTGGCAGATACATTACTCTAGTCTATAGACCAACTAGCGGATGATACCATAATCAAATCAACCTATTAGCGAACAACACTGGTCTCTAAACTCATATATGACAGTCATGGGCACATCTGTTCTGCGAATACACCATTAGTATGGACTACCATTTATGACTAACATGCTTACTATTTATGTTTTCATGTAACCTGCACCACCACATACACCTCTTTTTCCATGTACCGTCTTCCTTGTGCTAGCTTTTAATCTCAGTTCCCGAAGAACTAATTTTTCTTGTATCTTCATATCTGCTCAACTGAGTTATATAAGAATATCACCTTCGTATCTTCCTAACTCCCCTACTTGTATGAACACATGCGTGTTCTCCCAAAAGATCAGGTTTTCACCAATCACGATTTGCATCTAAGTGCCATACCGGAGGCAAAACATTTTATCCTGTGTTGTTTCTATCGTACTATACAATATCTCTCTAATACCTCTTTACACCTATCTAGATGCAAAGGTTGTGCACCAAGGAAGGAATACTCCTACTGTGTATATACTAGGTTTTTCGAGTTTGTTTACCCGTATTTAACCATGTATGCACTGACTCTTTTATTAGGTTTTCTCAGACATGAACACCAAAGACAATTGAAAAAGTCACTTACCTAACTGTACAATATGTAGAAGTAAATGAATTAGCACAAATACCAAACACAAGGTATAGAAGAACTCACCAGAATACTTTACTTAGAGCATTGTCTATTCTACTGGTTCTTTCCCTTTGTTATTAGGACCTTCTTTCATTTCTTTGGCCAAAACAATAAAAAAAATTCTTTAATCATCAAAAATGACTAAAACTTTATGATTTAGCAAGAATATATAGACATGCAAATAATTTTTGTGTAAAAATTTCCAATCTACCTAGTATTCCAAGAAATTCCTACCAACCCTTTCTTAAATTAGTTTCTATCTATCTAGTAAAGCTTAAAGGAAGGTTTAAGAATTTAACAGCAAAAAACAAGTACAAAAGTTCTCCTAAGCTTTTACAGTTAACACCTTTGTTAGCAAAGAAGAACTCTCTTAGTTTCTTCGATGATAATAAAGTCTAGTGAAGAAGATGAATGGAAAATCTTCTCTCCACTATCACATTATCCTATTTATAGATAACCCACATCCAAATCCTAATCAGGATAATCTCTATTCATTACTCATTCTTGCACACTTTCACTAATTAATCACATCTTACGAGGTTTTACAAGTGACCTGTTGGCAAATGTAGTAGTTAATTTGGGTTAGTTCCACGCTTAAGGATCTTATTTTCTAAAAAATTTAGGATTTTAATTTATGTTTTCAGTATTTAGGCCTTAGGATAGAAATTTAATAAAAATAAGTGTTTTTAACACATTTTGTAGGTTTTTTGACCCAATAGACTGACACGGGCCTTAGGTTGTGCTAATTGGTTTAATTGAGTGTGCAGGATGGATATATAAAGGCCCACTTGATGTGAAAGAAAAGGTCAAGTGATGCATATTGTAACGCCCCGTTTTTCTTTAAATTCAGCTTTTGGTAATTTTGACATGAATGAGTGTCTGATTCAGTGGATATATGTTCTGAGTGTGTGTGGGAGGTCTCAAGTTCAAGTCTCAACTTGGGTGAATTTTGGCATTTTTATGAATAAAGCCTAAACTCTGGTTAGTAGGCTTATAAGTTAAAGTGTGTAGGTAATTAACAGAATGGGCCTGCTGGTCTAGTGGTAAGTGGAGTGTTGGTTATGGTTGAGGTCCTAAGTTTGAATCCATGTGCGAACAAGGGATTTATTTTGCTACTTGTGCCATGTGAAGAGGTTGAGTTGGTTTCAAAGTCTGAGTAGTGGAGAGAATTAAGGGGAGAGATTAGAGGTTTAGCAGATTTTTTTATTTTTGAATTTTTGGCTGACACCCAGTTTTCCCAAAAAAATTCCTCCTTTTCTTTTTGTCGTTATCTGCCAAATCCCCTGTCAAAATTTCTTGGCTTTCCCCTCTTCATTGGTTTTTCTCGATTTGTTTCCTCCTTATGAAACGGTAGTGTGTTTTTGGTAAGTCTAGGTGTAACATCCTTAAAATGGGGTTCTCTGTTTTGCTTGTGTTGCATGTGATGAATTATTTATAATGTTCATTTAACATGTTTTGGGGTCTAGTTATAACCCTAAGTTGGGCCTGAGTTAGGGCTGAGAATTTTATTTTGGCATTTAAGGTAGTGAAGCTAAGGGAGAGAGGGGTTAAGAGATTTTATTTGGGAAGGTTAGCACAAGAAATTAATGGGAAAGGTGGCAAGGAGGCGCCACTAAGGTGTCAGAGGAGTGACGCCACATGCAGAGGGGGAGTGTCTATGTTCGAGCTGCAGGAATTGCACTCCTGCTTAGTCTTTTTCATGCCACATACAAGAAGAGGAGTGCTCAGGTGGGACTCTCTTGAGAGATGAGGATTGAGTTATCAGATTTTTAAAAAAAAGAGAGTTGGCCGAATAGTGGACTATGAGCAAAGGGGGGCTATCGATTTTAGGGAGCATTTGGTATAGCCGAATGTCCCCCTAGACTCATTAGTGTTACTTTTTTTTCTTTTTCTCTCAAAAGTACCTAGCCGAAACCTTCATCTCCCTCATCTCTCTCTTTTCTTCTTGAAAACTTAAAGCCGAAATCACCATAACCAAACCCTTACACTCATCTTGTCTTTCTCTTCTCTCAAACTCATTGCCGAATCTTCTCTTCTCTTCACCATCTTTCTCGAATCAAACCACCACTAAGTCGAATCTTGATCCCATCTTTTCTATCTTTTCTATTTTGTTTTGAAAGCCAAATAGTTGTTGTTTCTCATTCGGTTTCATCAAGAACCTTGGCCGAATATTTGGCTCACAAATCTTTCTTTCCCTTGCGTTTTTCTCTTCACCATTCTAAGTGTCGAAATCAAGGTTTGCTTTTAGAGGCCAAGCCAAATCTTCTAGTAAGGGATCTCTTCTTTTCTTCTTGGCCGATTTGAGTAAGGCCGAACCTCTTTGTCTTTCTTTTGATATTTCTTCAATCATAATAATCGAGATCTTAACTTATTATTATTCCATATGGTAGCTGAAACCCTTAACATCAATAGGGGGTGCCGATCTATGGTGTTTAGAGGCCAAAGCAATCATTAAGGTAAGGTGCTGTAACTCTTTCCTTCTTTCGGGATTTATGTTTTGGCCGAATGGCCTTTAATTCTCTAATGAAGTGATAAAACCGATTGTAGGGAAGGCTATTGTCGAATTCAGGGAGCCTTCGAGATTTGGTGGTCGATCTAGGTGAGCGTATTAATATCTCAAGATCTATTCCATAATTGATCAAAAGCCAAAGGCTAACTTGTGAGTGTGCTAGTGTGGCCGATACAAGGAGGACTTAGTGTGTGGTTTCGGGATTTGGTAGGAGACCAAATCGGCACTAAGGTAAGAAAATAACCTTGTGCGATTCATCCTTCGGGATTTGTGAATAAGCCAAATGGCTTAAATCTAAAAGTGGTATTGGCCAATTGTAGGTGCAGTGAGGACATACGTTTCGAGATTTCGTAGAAACGCATAGTTTCGAGATTTTACGAATAGTCAGGTGTGTAAACACTTACACACTTTATTAGTTTAAGACTACTTATTATGTTACTTCTTAACCCTTGATATTAGTGACTTTGTCTTGTGGACATAAGCTTGGATTCCGGGTAAGTCCCCTGTTATGTGATTCTTGGTACACATCATTGTGATCTATTAAATGCTATGGTATATGATATTAGCATGATTAATCGATATTATGACATGTATGTTATGACATGATGATGGGTTTGATGAGAGGAGGGGATGATTTATTTTGGATCGTCACCGTGGTTTTGACCACATGACGGGTTGGCCCGTCTTGATATTTTAATTTGTGACTAAGTCCGTGGTTTTGACCACCGATGGTTTTGACCACATATCGATTTGACTTGTCCCGTGGTTTGGTACTACGATTGGGTTGGGCCCATGAGATTACTTACGGGATTGTCATCGATGGTTTTGACCACACGATGGGTTGGCCCCATCACTTGATTTGTGACTTCGGTCATCAGTGGTTTTGACCACACCGATATATTTGTGACTACGATCACCAGTGGTTTTGACCACCAGTGGTTTTGACCACACGGGGTAGTTGAAGGTGTTTAGATGGCTAGGTTATGGGTTACATGTCTTGCATGGTTTGCGTGATTTTACTGATAACTTGTGTAAGTGGTTGCACTATCGGGTTGGGGATTTATACACTGAGTCTTGGTGACTCACCCCTTCCCTTATATTTTGCAGATGAGTAGATTGCGAAGATGGAGCCGAGAGGACTCGAGGCGGCCATGCATGCTCAATGGACTTGTTTTCTTAGTTACTATTTAATTTTTATTAAATTTCAATTTTTGGGTTATGTAATAAGGCCACTAAGATTTGTTTTGGTTATTTCTATTATTGCTAATAGTTTAAATATGTGAGATAAATGGTTTTACTAAGTAACCGGCAAAATGCTATGTTTTTAAAACTACAACACCATAGTACTGTTTCAAAAAGAAAAAAAAAAGGTTTTCCCCGAGGCCCAAAATGTTTTAAATTTGACTTTGAAAAGTTTTGTGGAAAAGGTACATGGGTTGAACAACATGGCACCGAAGTTTAAGCACCAATCCGCCTGTAAGTATTTCACATCACTAGTGAATTATATGTGGGGGGGAAAGGGGTATTTCGAGATCATAGATTAGTAGAATTGGAATTATTGAACCCTAGGAATAGTTTACCCCAACTCAAGTACATAAGACTTAATAATCCACTAAACAAACCTGTGAGTACGTGACTGAGCCAAGGGTGTGGTAACCATTGTGCGCATGTCTAGGAGTGGATTCAAGGAGGAGCTTGGTATTTAAGCAGTCCTAGTGACTCACCTCCTCTTCACCCGTGTCTTACTTGGTGCGTAGCGATGGTTCACCCCAGCTAAGACGACTTATTCATAGGCTAAACTTCATAACTAAAACCTGAAAGGGACCAGCCGTTTTGTTTTGAAACACTTTAAACTTTAGTTTGAAATTACCACAGTACCCCTACTTTGGAAAAAAAACCAGAATACCCCTGATTTGAAAAAGGACCAAATTACCCCTAACTTGTGAAATTACCAAAATGCCCTTAGTATGGAGAATTGTCGAGGTACCCTTGAATTGAAAATTTTAAAAATACCTATATTTTTTAAAATCACCTTGAACCATATTTTGGAAAAAATTTTTTTGAAAATACCCCTAGATTATGAAAATTATGAAAATACCCTTGGTTTATGAAATTACCAAAACGCCCCAATTTCGGGAAATTTTTGAAAATATCTACGATTTGTAAAAGTTTTCGAATTAACCCTATTTTAATTACCAAAATACCCCGATAGGTTAAAATTACGAAAATACCCGGGTAGTAAAATGACGAGAATACCTCTACTGTGGAATGAGGTAGGAAATTGAACTTAAAGCGTGTGATGATCAAAAGAACCACCGCTAAATTACTTTTCATAAAACTTATTCGTGGGTAATAAGTGGAATGAAGCTAATTCATAAAATTTCTTAATCGATAAATACACCTGGAAGGATGAGTTCTAGAGGACGAGGTCGTAATGTGCGTGGCCGTGGTAGAGGCCAAATGACTGTGTCGGAGCCCGTTAGGTCGGGTCAAGGGTCTGAGAATGAAATACCACCACCACCAGCTGCTGGTATAGAGTATCAAGATCAAGCGGAGAAGATCAAGGTGTCGAGCGATGCTCGAGTCTTTGGAAAGAGTGGTTTGGTCGATGGGGTACATGAGCTCGAAAATCTATATCTGAATGACTTCGAGCCAATGGAGCCGAGGTATTTCGAGGTGTTTCTGGGGTGGCTCCCAATACGGCTGAGTATTGGTTGGAAGCAACTGAACGAATTATGGATGACTTAGATCTGACTGCTGAGGAAAAACTGAAAAGGATAGTGTCGCTTCTACGGGATGAGTCGTACCAGTGGTGGCTCACGGTTCGAGATAGTGCAGCAGTGGATGACCTCACTTGGGACTATTTTAAGGTAGCTTACCAGAAGAAATATGTTGGGTCTAGCTACATTGATGCGCAAAGGAAAGCATTTCTAAGGCTAGTTCAGGGGAATAAATCTGTATCGGAGTATGTGGCAGAATTTTTAAGGCTGAGCCGATATGCTCAGGGCATTATAGCTATGGAGCATGAACGGTGTGTTAGATTCGAGGATGGATTAAGGGACGATTTGAGGCTGCTGATTGCTCCACAGTAGGAGAGAGAGTTTGCGGCCTTAGTGGAAAAGGCCAAAGTTGCTGAAGAGGTGAAACAGTCGGTGAGACGGAATCAAGACAGGGGATGGAATAAAAGGAATGTTGGATCATCTGGGTCTAGCGGGAACCAGCAGAAACGGGGTAGATATAGTGGGCCGAATTAAGCTGTTAGGCCTACTGCTGATAATACTCAGTGGCCGCCACGATGTGCTTGGTGTGGAAAGTCTCACAGGGGGAATACTGAACTGAAAATAGAGGATGTTTTGAATGTGGGTCAATGGAACATTGAGTGAGGGATTGTCTGAAGCAGTCAGCTAGATTACAGTCTGGGGATCAGAACCGTACTCAAAATAGGAGGGAAGGTCAGCAGCCACAGAGGGGCCGTGGTGCTACTAGGGGAGGTAATGGTTCTGGTAGAGGTCGTGGAGCACCGGGTAGAGGTGCAGGTGGTACGGAGGCTAGACAACCTAGATTAGTCTACACAGCGAGGCATCAGGAGGAGGGTGACGCACCGGACGTCATAACCAGTACATTCCTAATCTTTGGATTTCCTTACAATGCTTTAATAGATGTGGGTTCGACGTACTCATACATAGCCAGTAGCATAGTGGAAACTATGAATTTAGACTTTGAGATTACTTCTAGGAAGATGACTGTGATAAGCCCTTTAGGCCACTCTATAGAAGTAAGTAAACTATATAGGGATGTACCCCTAGAACTTTAAGGGGTCGTGTTCTTGGCTGATTTGATGGAACTGCCGTTTGGGGAGTTCGATTTGATTCTCGGGATGGATTGGCTAGTAAAGTACCAGGCCAGTTTGGATTGCGGCTAAGCGCATGGTGTTGAGGACAACGGAAGGGGAGGAGGTGGTGATGATAGGTAACAGGAAAGAGTACCTATCGAATGTGGTCTCGGCACTGAAGGCAGAGAAAATGGTCAGGAAGGGCTGTGAGGCATTTCTGGTTCGAGTATGTACTTTGGAGGTTAAGGAGTTAGTAGTGGAGAATGTTCGAATAGTAAAGGAATTCACTGATGTATTTCCAGAAGAACTTTCGGGTTTGTCTCCGGATCGGGAAGTTGAATTTGGTATAAACTTGTTACCCAGAACTGCGCCAGTGTCTATAGCCCCATATAAGATGGCGCCAAAGGAATTGGTGGAGATGAAGGCTCAAATTCAGGAGTTGTTAGACCGAGGTTTCATCCGACCGAGCATATCTCCTTGGGGAGCACCTGTGCTCTTTGTTAAGAAGAAGTATGGTACGATGCGGATGTGTATAGACTACCGCCAGCTGAACAAGTTGACGATGAAGAACAGGTATCCGTTGCCTCGGATTCACGACCTGTTTGATCAACTGAAGGGTGCATCAATTTTCTCGAAGATAGATCTCAGGTCGGGGTATCACCAACTCAAAGTGAAAGAGGTTGAAGTGTACAAGACGGTATTCCGTACTCGGTATGGGCACTACGAGTTTTTGGTAATGCCGTTCGGGTTAACTAATGCACCGGCAGCATTCATGGACTTGATGAATCGGGTGTTTCAGCAGTACTTGGACCAGTTTGTCGTAGTATTTATAGACGACATATTAGTGTACTCAAAGACTGAGGAGGATTATGATACACACTTACGGGTGGTATTGCAAATTCTGAGGGAGAAGCAGCTATTTGCCAAATTCAGTAAGTGCAAATTTTGGCTTAGGGAGGTGACTTTCTTGGGTCACATAGTGTCCGCTGAAGGGATTAGAGTGGACCCTTGCAAGATTGAAGCGGTGTTGGATTGGAAACCGCCTAGGTCGGTGGCTGAAATTTAGAGTTTTGTAGGTTTGGCAGGGTATTACCGAAGATTTGTGGAAGGATTTTCTCTGATCGCGGCACCGTTGACCAAGTTGTTGAGGAAAGGAGTCCCATTTGTGTGGATGAAGAAATAACGGAAAAGTTTCGATAAGTTTAGAAAGATTTTGACGGAAGCTCTGGTTTTGGTACAGCCTGAGGCAGAAAAGATATTCACGGTCTACTGTGATGCATCACATATTGGTTTGGGATGTGTGCTGATGCAGGAAGGGAAAGTAGTGGC
Source organism: Gossypium rotundifolium (assembly GCA_025506655.1). NCBI lineage: Eukaryota > Viridiplantae > Streptophyta > Magnoliopsida > Malvales > Malvaceae > Gossypium > Gossypium rotundifolium. The sequence continues at coordinate 58,678,800 of CP106728.1, read as the reverse complement.
GTACGCGTCTCGACAACTGAGACCGCATGAGGGTAACTACCCGACGCATGACTTGGAGTTGGCTGCAGTAGTTTTTGCCTTGAAGATTTGGAGGCATTATCTGTATGGAGAGAAGTCAATGGTCTACACAGATCACAAGAGTTTGAAGTATCTTCTGACCCAGAAGGATTTGAACTTGAGACAGTGCAGATGGATTGAGCTATTGAAGGACTACGATTGTTCGATAGAGTACCATCCGGGCAAGGCTAACGTGGTGGCAGACGCGTTGAGCCGTAAGGTGGTAGCAGACTTGCGAGCGATGTATGCTCACCTTATTCTGTATGACGATGGGAGTTTGTTGGCGGAGTTGCAGGTTAAGCTGACTTGGGTTGAGCAGATCAAGGAGAAATAGTTAGTGGATGAGGGCTTGAATGCGCAGATGTTGCAAGTTCAGAATAGTGGTGTAGAGGGTTATAGTGTGACCAGTGATGGAGTACTGTGTTTCCAAGGGAGAGCTTGTATGCCTAAGGATGTGGAGTTGAGGAAAAGGATTCTTCAGGATGCACATAGTAGCCCATACGCTATGCATCCTGGAGGTAGCAAGATGTTCCAGGATTTGCAGAAGCGGTTCTAGTGGCCAGGGTTGAAGCGGAAAATGGCGAGTTTGTGGGTAAATGTCGACATGTCGGTGGTCAAAGTGAGCATCATTTGCCGTCGAGTTTACTTGACCGATGAAGATTCCTTAATGGAAGTGGGAAAGGATTACCATGGACTTTGTCAGTGGGCTACCCCTCACGCCTAGTAAAAAGGACTCAGTTTGGGTAATTGTGGACCGCCTGACCAAATTAGCTCACTTTATACCGGTGAGGGTTGATTATTTACTCTAGAAGCTAGCCAAGTTGTATGTGGCCGAGATAGTAAGGTTGCATGGGGTGCCAGTGTCAATCATCTCGGATAGGGATCCTAGGTTCACGTCGAGGTTCTAGAGGGCTTTGCATCAAGCTTTGGGCATGAGGTTAGATTTTAGCACAGCTTTTCATCCGCAGTCTGATGGACAATCTGAAAGGGTGATTCAGGTTTTAGAGGATATGCTAAGAGGCTGTATTCTGGATTTCATTGGTAGTTGGGAGGAGTATCTACCATTGGCGGAATTCGTTTATAACAATAGTTATCAAGCGAGTATCCAGATGGCACCGTATGAGGTGCTGTATGGACGGAAGTGTCGTACTCCTACGTGTTGGACAGAGTTGGGTGAACGATATGTTTTGGGTTCAAATTGGTGGCGGCGAGGATAAGGTTAAGGTGATTGGGCTCGTCTCAAGGAAGCATCGGACGAGCGAAGTCTTCTGACGATCTTAAGCAGAGATATAGAGTATCATGGTAGGTGATAAAGTTTTTCTAAAGGTATCGCCATGGAAGAAGGTGTTAAGATTTGACGGAAAGGAAAGCTAAGCCCTAGGTTTATCGGGTCGCATACGGTGTTGAAGCGAGTGGGACCGGTAGCTTATCACCGAGTCTTTGGCGAGTTAAGTCGATTCACGACGTCTTCCATGTTTCGATGGTTAGGCGCTCTGATCGATCCATCACATGTGGTACCGATTCTGAGATTGAGGTAAGCTCGGATTTGTCTTTTGAGGAGGAGCCGGTACAGATATTAGATCGGGATGTCAAAGTCCTGCGTAGAAAGTCAGTACCCTTGGTGAAAGTGTTATGGCGAAACCATGGTACGGAGGAGGCCACGTGGGAACCCGAGGATGTAATGAGGCAGCAATACCCTCAACTCTTCTGATCAGGTAATTTTGAGGCCGAAATTATTTTTAAGGGGGTAGAACTGTAACATCCTTAAAATGGGGTTCTGCGTTTTGCTTGTGTTGCATGTGATGAATTGTTTATAATGTTCATTTAACATGTTTTGGGGTCTAGTTATAACCCTAAGTTGGGCCTGAGTTAGGGCTGAGAATTTTATTTTGGCATTTAAGGTAGTGAAGCTAAGGGAGAGAGGGGTTAAGAGATTTTATTTGGGAAGGTTGACACAAGAAATAAATGGGAAAGGTGGCAAGGAGGAGCCACTAGGGTGTCAGAGGAGTGACGCCACATGCAGAGGGGGAGTGCCTGTGTTCGAGCTGCAGGAATTGCACTCCTGCTTAGTCTTTTTCACGCCACATACAAGGAGAGGAGTGCTCAGGCGGGACTCTCTTGAGAGATGAGGATTGAGTTATCAGATTTTTAAAAAAAAGATGTGGATGAGAGAGGAAATCTAGGATTTTGAATTGTTTCAAACTCATGTGAAGAGAGTTGGCCGAATAGTGGACTGTGGGCAAAGGGGGGCTATCGGTTTTAGGGAGCATTTGGTATAGCCGAATGTCCCCCTAGGCTCATTAGTGTTTCTTTTTTTCCTTTTCTCTCAAAAGTACCTAGCCGAAACCTTCATCTCCCTCATCTCTCTCTTTTCTTCTTGAAACCTTAAAGTCGAAATCACCATAACCAAACCCTTACACTTATCTTGTCTTTCTCTTCTCTCAAACTCATTACCGAATCTTCTCTTCTCTTCACCATCTTTCCCGAATCAAACCACCACACAAGCCGAATCTTGATCCCATCTTTTCTTTCTATTTTGTTTCGAAAGCCAAATAGTTGTTGTTTCTCTTTCAGTTTCATCAAGAACCTTGGCCGAATATTTGGCTCACAAATCTTTCTTTCCCTTACTTTTTCTCTTCACCATTCTAAGTGCCAAAATCAAGGTTTACTTTTAGGGGCCAAGCCGAATCTTCTGGTAAGGGATCTCTTCTTTTCTTTTTGGCCGATTTGAGTAAGGCCGAACCTCTTTGTCTTTCTTTTGATATTTCTTCAATCATAGTAATCGAGATCTTAACTTATTATTATTCCATGTGGTTGCCGAAACCCTTAACATCAATAGGGGGTGCCGATCTGTGGTGTTTAGAGGCCAAAGCAATCATTAAGGTAAGGGTGCGACAACTCTTTCCTTCTTTCGGGATTTATGTTTTGGCCGAATGGCCTTTAATTCTCTAATGAAGTGATAAAACTGATTGTAGGGAAGGCTATTGCCGAATTCAGGGAGCCTTCGAGATTTGGTGGTCGATCTAGGTGAGCGTATTAATATCTCAAGATCTATTCCTTAATTGATCAAAAGCCGAAGGCTAACTTGTGAGTGTGTTAGTGTGGCCGATTACAAGGAGGACTTAGTGTGTGGTTTTGGGATTTGGTAGGAGACCAAATCGGCACTAAGGTAAGAAAATAACCTTGTGCGATTCATCCTTCGGGATTTGTGAATAAGCCGAATGGCTTAAATCTAAAAGTGGTATTGGCCAATTGTAGGTGCAGTGAGGACATACATTTCGGGATTTCGTAGAAACGCATAGTTTCGAGATTTTGTGAATAGTCAGGTGTGTAAACACTTACACACTTTATTAGTTTAAGGCCGCTTATTATGTTCTTGCTAACCCTTGATATTAGTGACTTTGTCTTGTGGACATAAGCTTGTATTCTGGGTAAGTCCCCTGTTATGTGATTCTTGGTACACATCATTGTGATCTATTAAATGCTATGGTATATGATATTAGCATGATTAATCGATATTATGGCATATATGTTATGACATGATGATGGGTTTGATGAGAGGAGGGGGAATGATTTATTTTGGACTGTCACGGTGGTTTTGACCACATGACGGGTTGGCCCTGCCTTGATATTTTAATTTGTGACTAAGTCCTGGTTTTGACCACCGTGGTTTTGACCACATATCGATTTGTGACTTGTCCCGTGGTTTGGTACCACGATGGGTTGGCCCAACGAGATTACTTACGGGATTGTCATCAGTGGTTTTGACCACACGATGGGTTGGCCCCATCACTTGATTTGTGACTTCGATCATCAGTGGTTTTGACCACACCGATATATTTGTGACTATGGTCACCAGTGGTTTTGACCACACGGGGTAGTTGAAGGTGTTTGGATGGCTAGGTTGTGGGTTACATGTCTTGCATGGTTTGCGTGATTTTACTGATAACTTGTGTAAGTGGTTGCACTATCGGGTTGGGGATTTATACATTTGAGTCTTGGTGACTCACCCTTCCTTATATTTTGCGTATGAGTAGATTGCGTAGATGGAGCCGGAGGACTCGAGCGACCATGCATGTTCGATGGACTTGTTTTCTTAGTTACTATTTAATTTTTATTAAATTTCGATTTTTGGGTTATGTAATAAGGCCGCTAAGATTTGTTTTGGTTATTTCTATTATTGCTAATAGTTTAACTATGTGAGATAAATGGTTTTACTAAGTAACTGGCAAAATGCTATGTTTTTAAAACTACAACACCATCGTACTATTTCAAGAAAAAAAAGACGTTGCCATCGGGTAACATCACCTATATATGATAACAAAGATAACTTGAATGTTTTCTAAAAACTTGTAACAATAATTAGATTGTAAGTGAGGATTTCTAAAAAGAGTTTTCTAAGCAAATTAATCGGCAAACTTTGATTTAAAAAGGTTTCACTCCGTGGCATGCCAGATCCGGTTGTGAGGTGCTGACTGGGTTTGGGGTGTTACACTAGGTGTACGTTTGTATCGTTTGGATGAATTGATAGGGTATTAAGTGGTTATTTTCTGATTAGGGGACAATCAAGGAGCTGTGGGCTACTTTTCGCCTTTTTAGCTATAACATCTCGATTTAGGGCCTGGTCAAAATAGTGGTGTGAGACCATAAATTCGAGGTATATGTATGAGTTTTTGAGGTTTATGCCATGTTTGCATGTTAGTGTGAAAGTTTCATGAAGTAATTTTGTCAAATTGTAATTGAATTGTCCAAAAGGACTAAATTGCAAAAGTTGTAAAATGTGTGATTCTAGAAGCTATTTGTGTTAAATAGCTTTGGATTATCAACTAGAGTTTCTTAAATAGTAATTTTCCCAAATTCTAATTTTTGGACAAAATTGGCATGAATGGGTTAAAAATTGAAAGTTTAACAAAAGGGCATTTTGGTCATTTGTCAATTAAATGATTTTATGGGAAAAAGATGATAGATTTTTCATTCATATTTTTCCCCAAGGCCACCAAAAATTTGAAAGAAGCCATTGTTAGGGCTCTTCAATTTTTCAAGCTAGCTAGTAAGTGTATTCTAGCTCCGTTTTTTATATTCTTCGTATTTTTGAAGTCCTAGTAGCATGAATAAGCTATTTTTAGCTATATGTTGAGCTAAGATGGATGTTAAAAAATGCACCCATGTATGACTGATGTTTTATGGAAGAATATGAAAGCTTGATGTAGTAGAAACATCTTTTGCTTAGAGAATTCCATTAAAAATACATGTAGGGACTTGTTTGTGAAAGTCTTGAGCTTGGTCATACATGTGGGATTTAGTGAGAATTGTTTATTTCTTTAGTTGAGTAAGTGGTTCGGCTATGCATGAAAGTCTAGAAATTTGAATGAAAATCACTTTACGAGTCTTGGGCCAAAAGTGTAAATATAAAAAAGTTTAGGGGAAAAATGGTAATTTTGCTAAAGTATGAGATAATTGTCAATTTAGTCAATATGTGTATTGAATGAGTTGATTTATCATTATAGATCAAGAAAAACGAAGCCTCAATCGAAACCAAGGCAAGAGGAAGGTGGTGGACTAAATTGCACATATTTATACTTTTTGAGTACCGAGGTAAGTTTATGCGTAATCAATACGCTATACTTATACGTTCTTAATGCTAGCTAGTGTGTAGCATGAATGAGAATAAATGAGAATGATTAAGAACCTATGTGGTTCAAGTGGAATGAATGTGGCAAATATCATGAATGAACGAATGAAAAAGTAGATATGTGGATGTGTAGTGATAATAATTGATGGTGGGCTAAGTGCGATACTGCCTTAATACTTAACAACTATGGGCTATAGTAGGCTATGTGCGAAACCACTATGAGTACCTCTTGGTAGGCTATGTGCGATACTACCTTATTACCCGATTGTGGTAGGCTGAGTGCTAAACCACCGAGTAATTTAGTTGTGTGGATGTATTAGTGTGATAAATTGATGTTTTTTATTTTTGAGTAAATGTGGTATTGAGTGCAGGGGTACATGTCAATGATTATGAGTATGTGACTCAGAATGTTTTGGAAATGTGGTAAGGGATAGAAAGAGTAAGAATAATTGTGGATGTGAATTTGTTTGGTAGTATAATGGTAATTGTTGTTTAGTTTATACTAGAATGCTTAAATTGTTTATGTGTAAACTTACTAAGCTCAAGGCTTACTTCTTTTCTTTTTCCTTGTCTTATAGAGAAAGAGGGTTGAATCGAGATAAGTGGATTAATCGGAAGATCGCCCACACTATCAGCTCACTCCGGTACATTAGACTAAATATTTTGTATATGGCATGTATATGGGCTAGACAAGTTAGTGAATTTTGTTGTAAATGGCTAAGATGTATTAGCCTATAGATAGATACTTTATTTTGATAATGTTATGGTTGATGGCTACTTTATTATATGAAAAGACGTAGTTATCCATGTAAGATTGTGTTGGAATTTGAGTTGATTATGGATTTGTTGTTTGAGTATATGTTGTAAGAACTTGAGGTGTGAGAAGAGCTTAGCACATAGCTTTGTTCTTGTCCATGTGGATAGACACACGGACATGTGTCTAGGCCATCTGTGACACACGGCTAGCCCACGGGCGTGTATCTTGGCCGTGTCTCTTTGACAGATTCGAGCAATATAGGCCACAGGCTAGCCACACGGGTGTGTGTTTAGACTTCAGGCTGTGTGGTGTAGTCAGTGTTCACCACGGGTGGTGAGCACGGGCGTGTGCCCTAGCCGTGGGGCCTTAGCAGAATGCTTGGGTTTTCAAGCACGGGTTGAGGGCATGGGCGTGTGAGACCTTACACAGGCGTGTCTTACCTTACACGGGCATGTAGTCCCTGTTTAGGTGGAAAATTTTTAAAATCGCAGAAGTTTTTGATAGGGTCTCGAGAGCCCTCGTGAGTTCGAGTGAGGCCTTGTAAGTCGAGATTGAGTTTGTTGAGGTGGCTTAAGAGAGTAGTCACGATGAGCCTAAGTGATGATCATGTGGTTTTAATACAGTAACGCCTCGGGCCCAGTTCTAGCAAGTATTACGGGTAAGGGAGTTACATTAGCAGCGAGAAATTAGCGTGGCTCGTTAAGGTAAGGTTGTTGGTAAGTTTTAAGGAACTTTCTGTTCATAATAATTCAGATTAAGTGACTAAAATTGGGCTTTCAATTGTCAAAATACGTGTTGGAGTGCTCGGAAGTAGTTACGCATCGAAATCAAACCAGGTGTGTACCCAAAAATGTAAAAAAGCAAGGTTTCAGCAAAAGCCGAAAACTTTTCTATCGACGTCACACAGGCTTGTGGTCGCCAGTGTGGTAGGCCCTATGAGAGACTGTTAGTCACCACACGGTCGTATGATCAAAGAGCAGGCCGTGCGTGAGCAACATGACCATGTGAGGGCTGAGTGAGGCCGTGTGTGACATACGGGCTCGACCAATGGGTCCGTGTGGGCTACACGGGCTTGACCAATGGGGCCATGTGGGCCACGCGAGCATGAGATTCTAGGCCAGGCCGTGTGATCCACAAGTCCAATGCCAATTTAGGCCGCGTGGGCCACACGGACAAGCCACATAGACGTGTGAGCCTATTTTTCTGAAAACTCTGTAAGGTTGCACAGGTAGCCCAAGTCGACCGTGGACCTACCGTAGGGTCGGTAAGCAATGCTTAGACCCCTAAATAAATGATCTGATTGGTTGATTTTTGTACTAAGCATGTATGCTGTTCTGAATGTATGAACTACTATCTGTATATTAGCATGACATTTTATGTATGTTGCATTGCATCGGGTGGGATTGATGATATTCTGAGAAAGTATCCGAAAGGTTTTAAGCTCATTATCTGGCGGCAAATTACACAAATTTACGATTATGTCTTTGCATTCATACAACATGGTGTGTAGAAATTTGGGTGGGTTGATTTTATCCCACATGGTGTGTAGGGTTGGACGGATTTGTTTTGTAGAGGTGATGGGTAGGACTCATTTTACGCATATTCATGCGAAATGGGCTAAGGCCCTGAAATATGTCTGAATCTATATCTGAGTGGACTAGGGTCCACATCGTTTCTGTAATGGGCTTAGACCCAAATTTTGAACTGATATCTGTTATCTGATATTTCTCTGTGTGTATGTTTTTTGTGGGGATTACACACTGAGTTTGCGAAAATTCACCCCTTTTCTGTTTAATCTGTTCAAGTAATCCCCAATAGTAGACGGATTGGTGCAGCGGAAGACTTGGCGGCGACCACGATTTTGGACACCTATTTGCGGTTTACTTTTAATTATGATTTGGTTATAATTGGGTAAATTTAATGTAATAAGGCCTTTACGAATTTTCACTTAAATTTGGGGTTATTATTTTATGAACTGCTAGCAGTAGGACCAGACTCGAGTTTTCAATGTAAACAAATGTTTTATAAAAAAACACACGAATTCGTAAATTACTTTTAAAAAACTTTCGCAACGTATAACCTTTTGAAAATGGTCCATAAACGACGTATTTTTTACGGTAACCTAAAATATTGAAAATGGCATTATTGTAATTACGTTTTCTAATTATCTACAAATGGTTTTAGCGTAATTATGTTTTCCAAAGCACTATCATGTGACATCGCCAGATTAGGCCATAATGTCTAGGTCGAGTTTGGGGTGTTACATTTAGTGGTATTAGAGCCAGGTTACAAAACTTGGCTGGGGTTTGGGTTTTAAATGATGTTTTCAGAACGATTTTTAAATGATTCAAATATCTTTGGAATAAGTATGTGGTGCACCAAGTCTCTAGCGCCGATTCTGTAAGTGTTCTGATCTTTGTTTAAATTTATCTGAAATACTACTTGCATGCTTGAAACAACCTTAGGTAGTATACTGTATTGAAAACACTTTAGGTAGTGTAAATTGAAAATTGTAGCGAAACTGAAAATCGTAGTAAAAACTGCGATTCGCTATAACAAACTCTGAACTTCTGATACTATTCTGCATAAAACATCTGTTAACAAATATTGGAACTGTAATTAATGCATAAAACTGCTAATACAGATAACTTCCAAAATTATGATGAGGGCACGAGGTATCCATGGACGGGGTACTAGAGGCCGTGGTAGAGGCCGTAAGGGGCTCGAGCTGGGTCCTCCGCATATGAGAATCTGCCTCATCTGGATATGAGCAAGACGCAGATCTCGCCTACTACAGAGACTGAGTCTCGAGATCGCATGGCTGGGGACGACACATTGTCCCAGGCTATGCTGAGGATATTAAAGAGGGTCGTTGGGCCCAACACTGGATCTGGGGGCCGTGGGTTGGTTACAGAACGACTGTGGTCCAATGGGGCTGAATTATTCAGGGGTGTCACTAGAGTTGCCCCTAACATGGCCGAATACTAGATGGAGGCCACAGAAAGAATTATGGACGATTTGGATTTTACCATTGAGCAGAAGCTCAATGGGGCTATTTCCTACTTCGCGACGAGGCTTACTAGTGGTGGCTGACTGTTAAGGAGGGCACTCAACCCGACCGTCTGACTTGGGATTATTTTAAGACGGCTTCCCAGAATAAGTATGTGGGAGCCAGCTACATCGATGCTAGGAGGCGTGAGTTTTTTAATCTCACCCACGGAGACCGTTCAGTGGTCGAGTATGAGGCTGAGTTTTTGAGACTGAGCCGTTATGCCTGAGGCATGGTGGCGACTGAATATGGATGATGCGTCCGTTTCAAGGATGGACTCAGGGATAGCCTACGGGTTCTGAAAGCTCCGTAGAGGGAGCGTGATTTTTTTGCTCTGGTGGATAGGGCAAAGATCACCGAGGAAGATAAGTGCATTGAGCACCAAAACCAAGAAGAAAGAAAGAATTAGAGGGAATTAGAGCCCTCAAATTCTGTGATGAGGCCTAAGAAAAAGGCCAGACCAGATAGGCCAGTGAGAGTTGGGCCTCCTGTTACACATGTTAGGGTGGCGCTGTGTGGGCACTGTGGTAGACGCCATCCGGGCGAGTGTTGGAGGACGACTGAAGCATGTTTGAGATATGGGTTGACGGAGCATCGTGTCTGGGATTATCCACTGAGGACTGATCAGATGCAAGCTACGGGTACTGGTACGGCACAGCCATCGAGAATAGTGCAACAGCCATCTAGGGGCGAGGTTAAGCCAGGGGTGGTGATGGCATGGGCCGAGGACAAAAAGCACCGGGCAGAGTTACAGGACCGACTGAGACGAGACAGCCTGCTCTGGTTTATGCTACACGTCGCCGAGAGGATGGTGATACTCGGGACGTCATTACGGGTACGTTCTTAATTTTTGATGTACCATACACTGCATTGATAGGCATAAGCTCTACACACTCTTACATAGCTAGCTCTGTGTCTGAAACTTAGAGGATTCTAGTTGCGAGTACATCGAGCGAGATAACTGTTGTAAGTCCGTTGGGGCAATCTATCTGGGTTAGTAAACTGTTTAAAGATGTTCAGCTAGAGGTTCAAGGGATAGTACTTCGGGCTGATCTAATGGAGCTTCTATTTTGGAAATTTGATTTGATTCTGGGAATAGATGAGCTGGTCAAGCATCGAGTGAGTCTGGACTGTGCTATAAGAGGGTTATTCTGAGAACCGGCGAGGATAATGAGGTAGTGTTGATTGGGGAACATTAGGATTATCTGGAAAATGTGATTTCTGCGTTGGTGGTGGAAAAGTTGGTACGGAAAGGATGTGAGGCATTCTTGGCCTACATCAGTGTTTCAAATTTTAGGGACTCTTCGGTTAGGGACACCAGAACCGTAAGGGACTTTCTGGATGTTTTTTTTTAGAAACTACCAGGTCTTCCTCTAAGCCGAGAAGTAGAGTTTGAGATTGAGCTCTTTCCTGGTACAGCTCTGGTGTCTATCGCCCCTTATCGAATGGCATCGAAGAAGCTTGTGGAGCTTAAAGCTCAGATTCAAGAGTTACTGGATCGTGGGTTTATTCTCCCTAGTGTGTCTCTATGGGGAGTACCTGTGCTGTTTGTGAAAAAGAAGGATGGATCCTTATGTATGTGTATCGACTATCCTCAATTGAATAAACTGACCATTAAGAACAAGTACCCACTACCGAGAATAGATGATTTATTTGACCAGTTCAGAGGGGCTTCTGTTTTCTCCAAGATCAATCTGTTCTCGGGATACCATCAACTGAAGGTTAAGGAGACTGATGTGCATAAAACGACATTTAGGACTCAGTACGGCCATTGCGAATTCCTAGTAATGACATTTGGACTGACTAATGCACCAGCAGCTTTTTGGATTTGATAAACTGAGTGTTCCAGCCCTATCTGGATCAGTTCGTTGTAGTCTTCATTGATGACATTCTGGTGTATTCGAAGACTGAGGACGAGCACGACGAGCATCTCCGAGTGGTATTACAGACGTTGTGTGAGAAATAGTTGTACACAAAGTTCAGTAAGTGTGAATTCTGGCTCAGGGAAGTAACCTTTCTAGGGCATATAGTTTCTGCGAAGGGGATTCATGTTGATCCTTGTAAGATTAAGGCTGTGTTGGAGTGGAAACAATCGGAGAATGTGTCTAAAATCCGCAGCTTTTTGGGGTTAGCGGGTTACTATCGACACTTCATAGAAGGGTTCTCTTTGATCATAGTACCATTGATCAAGCTTCTGCGTAAGGGAGTTCCATTTGTCTGACCGATAAGCAACAAGAGAGCTTTGAGAAGCTCAAATGCTTCGACGTGAGCTCGATTCTAATCTGACTGAGTGCGGGAAAGATTTTATCGCATCTGATGATGTGTCGCATATGGAGTGCAGGTTACGTTCGGCGGGATGGTAATGTGGTAGCTTATGCATCACGTCAGCTCAAGACGTTTGAGGCTAATTATCCTACGCATGATTTGGAGTTGGCAGTAGTGGTCTTCGCTCTGAAAATCTGGAGGCACTACCTGTATGGTGAGAAGTGTACTATCTACACTAATCACAAGAGCCTTAAGTATCTCCTCACTCAAAAGGAGTTAAACCTTAGGCAGCGTAGATAGGTTGAACTACTTACGGATTATGACTGCACCATCGAATACCACCCTGATAAGGCTAATGTGGTGGCAAATGCTTTGAGCCGTAGGGCGATAACTGATCTGAGAGCGATGTTCGCTCGACTCAGTTTATTCAATGATAAGAGTTTGTTAGCAGGGCTACAGGTTAAACCTACGTGGATTGGTCAGATTAGAGGTAAACAGATAGGGGATAAGTCTCTCGAGTTGAGGTTCCGTTGGGTTGAGAATGGGGATACTACGAATTTTGGGATTAACAGTGATGGGATACTTTGTTTCGCGATGGTTTGTGTCTTGAATGATGAGGATTTGAGACAGTCAATTATGGGGGAGGCGCATAGTAGCCCTTATGCTATGCATCCCAGCGGGAATAAAATGTATCGAGATTTATGAAAGTTATATTGGTGGCCAGGGTTGAAGCGTGAGGTCACAAATTTTGTTGCTCGCTATTTGAATTGTCTGCAGGTTAAGGCTGAGCATCAGTTGCTTTGAGCCGTAGGGCGATAACTGATCTGAGAGCGATGTTCGCTCGACTCAGTTTATTCGATGATAAGAGTTTGTTAGCAGGGCTACAGGTTAAACCTACGTGGATTGGTCAGATTAGAGGTAAACAGATGGGGGATAAGTCTCTCGAGTTGAGGTTCCGTTGGGTTGAGAATGGGGATACTACGAATTTTGGGATTAACAGTGATGGGATACTTTGTTTCCGCAGTCGGATTTGTGTGCCGAATGATGAGGATTTGAGACAGTCAATTATGGGGGAGGCGCATAGTAGCCCTTATGCTATGCATCCCAGCGGGAATAAAATGTATCGAGATTTATGAAAGTTATATTGGTGGCCAGGGTTGAAGCGTGAGGTCACAAATTTTGTTGCTCGCTATTTGAATTGTCTGCAGGTTAAGGCTGAGCATCAGTTGCCTTTGGGGTTACTATAGCCGGTAAAGATACAGATGTGGAAATGGGAGCGAGTAACTATGGACTTCGTTAGTGGGTTGCCTTTAACACCCACTAAGAAGGATTATATCTGGGTCATCGTGGATCAGTTGACCAAGTCTGCTCACTTCATTCCGGTCAGGATGGACTTTTCCCTCCAGAAATTGGCTAAGCTGTACGTGTTCAAAATAGTGAGACTGCATGGGGTTCCTGTCTCGATCATTTTCGATAGGGATCTTCGCTTCATGTCTCGATTCTGGAAGAAATTGCATGAAGCTCTGGGTTCGAGGTTAGACTTCAGTACTGCTTTCCATCCTCAGACAGATGGTCAGTCGGAGAGGGTGATTCAAGTACTGGAGGATATGTTGATGAGCTGTGTTATAGATTTCTGAGGCAGTTGGGAGGAGTACTTACTGTTGGCTGAATTTGCCTATAACAACAGCTATCAGTGTAGCATCCAGATGGCACCGTACGAGGCCCTGTATGGTCGTAGGTGTCGCACTCCCTTATGTTGGACTGAGTGGGGTGAGCGACAGGTTCTGGGTCCGAAATTGGTTTCTAAAACTGAAGATAATGTCTGATTGATTCGAGATAGTCTGAAAGTGGCATCTGATAGGCAGAAGTCCTATGCGGATTTGAAAAGAAAGGATATCGAGTATTCTGTGGGGGACTTAGATTTTCTCAAGTTCTTGCCATGGAATAAGGTCTTGAGGTTTGATTGCAAGGGTAAGCTGAGCCCTCGGTTTATTGGGCCATACCGCATTCTGAAAGGAGTAGGGTCAGTCGCATATCAGTTAGAGCTTCCTCCGGAGTTGAATCACATTCACGATGTGTTCTACATCTCAATGTTGAGACGCTACCACTCTGATCCCACACATGTTGTTCCTATTGAGGACATCGAGGTTAGACCAGATCTGACATTTAAGGAGGAGCCGGTTCAGATTCTAGAGCGTGGCATTAAGGTTCTAAGGAGGAAACCTATCCCCTTAGTGAAAGTGTTGTGGCGGAATCATAGCACTGAAGAGGCCACTTGGGAGCCGAAGGATTCGATGCATCAGTAGTATCCTCACCTCTTCTGATCAGGTAAAATTTTGAGGACGAAATTTTCTTTTAGGGGCAAAGTTGTAATGCCCCGTTTTTCTTTAAATTTGGCTTTTGGTAATTTTGACATGAACGAGTGCCTGGTTCAGTGGATATGTGTTCTGGGTGTGCGTGGGAGGTCCCAAGTTCAAGTCTCAACTTGGGTGAATTTTGGTATTTTTATGAATAAAGCCCAAACTCTGGTTAGTAGGCTTATAAGTTAAAGTGTGTAGGTAATTAACAGAATGAGCCTGCTGGTCTGGTGGTAAGTGGAGTGTTGGTTATGGTTGAGGTACTGAGTTCGAATCCCTGTGCGAACAAGTGATTTATTTTGCTGCTTGTGCCATGTGAAGAGGTTGAGTTGGTTTCAAAGTTTGAGTAGTGGAGAGAATTAAGGGGAGAGATTAGAGGTTTAGCAGATTTTTTCTTTTTGAATTTTTGGCTGACACCCAGTTTTCCCCAAAAATTTCCCCCTTTTCTTTTTGTCATTTACTGCCAAATCCCCTACCAAAATTCTTTAGTTGTCCCCTCTTCATTGGTTTTTCTCAATTTGTTTCCTCCTTATGAAACGGTGGTGTGTTTTCTGTAAGTCTAGGAGTACGTTGTTTCGTTTGGATGAATTAATGGGGTATTAAGTGGTTACTTTCTGATTAGGGAACAATCAAGGAGCTGTGGGCTACTTTTTGACTTTTTAGCAGCGAGAAATTAGCGTGGCTCTTTAAGGTAAGGCTATTGGTAAGTTTTCAGGAATTTCCTATTCATAATAATATATATTAAGTGACTGAAATTGGGCTTTCAATTGTCGAAGTAGGTGTTGGAGTGCTCGGGAGTGGTTATGCGTCGAAATCGAACTAGATGTGTACCCGAAAATGTAGAAAACGAGGTTTTGACAAAACTCAAAAACCTTTTTATCGACACCACACGGGCGTGATCGACGCGCAGGCCGTGCGTAAGCAGTACGACCGTGTGAGGGTCGAGCGAGGTCGTGTGCGACACACGAGCTTGACCAATTGGGCCGTGTGGGCCACACGGACGTGGGATTCTGGGCCAGGCCGTGTGATCCACACGGCCAAGGCTAATTTGGGACGTGTGGGCTACAGGATGTGTAGGCTCACACGGGCAGGCCACATAGGTGTGTGAGCCTATTTTTCTGAAAACTCTATAAGGTTGCACGGGTCGCCCAAGTCAATTGTGGACCTACCGTAGGGTCGGTAAGCAATGCTTAGGCCCCTAAATAAATGATCTGACTGGTTGATTTCTGGACTAAGCATGTATGCTGTTTTGAATGTATGAACTACTATCTGCATATTGGCATGACATTTTATGTATGTTGCATTGCATCGGGGTAAGATTAATGATATTCGGAGGAAGTATCTAAAAGGCTTTTGCAAATTTCTGATTATGTGCCACATTAGGTACAACATGGTTTGTAGGGTTGGGTGGGTTGATTTTATCCCTACATGATGTGTAGGGTTGGACGGAGTTGGTGTGTAAAGGCTGGTGGGTAGGACTCTGTTTTCTGCATATTCTGTCTGAAATGGGTTAAGGCCCTGAAATATGTCTGAATCTGTATCTGAGTGAACTAGGGTCCACACCGTTTCTGTAATGGGCTCATATTCGGATTGTGAATTGATGTCTGTTATCTGATATTTCTATGTGTGTATGTTTTCTTTGGGGATTACATACTGAGTTTACGAAAACTCACCCCTTTTCTGTTTAATCTGCTCGTAATCCCACAAGAATAGACAGGATCGGTGCAAATAAGGACTCGTGATTACTACGGTTTTGGACACCTATTTACGGTTTACTTTTAATTATGATTTGGTTATAATTGGGTAAATTTCATGTAATAAGGCCTTTACGGATTTTCACTTAAATTTGGGATTATTATTTTATGAACTGCTAGCAGTAGGACCAGACTCAAGTTTCCAAAGTAAACAAATGTTTTGTCAAAAACACACGAATTTGCAAATTACTTTTAAAAAGCTTCCGCAACGTATAACGTTTTGAAAATGGTCCATAGATGAATAAACGACGTGTTTTTAATGGTAACCTAAAATATCGAAAAGGGCATTATTGTAATTACATTTTCTAATTATCTACAAATGGTTTTAGCACAATTATGTTTTCCAAAGCACTATCATGTGACGTCGCCAGATTCGGCCATAAGGTCTATGTCGGGTTTGGGGTGTTACACATATGCTTCCCAGGACATCAAAGCATCAAAGAAACGACACAAGGTAGTATTTAGGTTTCATGTTGCTCGACACAAGGCCAATTTGCTGCCCAAGTATTTATAGATTATTTGTATCCATGCAATCAAACTTATACGAAGACCTAGGACGTGCTAAAGACCTAATTTGGGTTGCCATGACCACTATAAATAAGACATTAGGGGTTGAATGTAATCAAGTCATCTTAGACGCCTTAAAAAACCCTTGTAGTTTAGAATTAGTTCTAGTTATTTTTCATTTCAGCTTTTTAAATACTTTCTTATTTTCTTCTTAAATCAGTTTTGATTTAAGAACTTGTTTATTTAATTAAAGAATTAAGTATTTTCCTTTGCATTTTTTATTTCATTATTCCAATCGAGAGATTTACTACTCTGTTTTCCATTCGGTACTCAATCTACAATTCTTCACATCTCTTTTCTTCTTTGAATTGATCATGTTTCTCACATAGTTTATTCACTCGAAGTTGAGATTATGAATAAATTGAGTGACTAAATCCTTTAGGGGAGATTAACAAGTGGATAAGAATGTGACTAACAGTCTAGCACCCCAAACCCAACTGAGACGGGCCGACTCGAATCCAAAACATCACCTTAGCCACTTATGTGACTCTCCTTACCAGAGATCTAGACACACCACAAACCAACCATCACACCAACTAAAAACATGCTTAAACAAGTAGTTTTAATCAAACAAGCCTAAATCATGCTTTGGTCTAACATAATACAACAAAATCTAAACAAGGGTAAAATCATGATTTTACACATAAAAAACAAAACCATTTGTGAAAATTTTAGCTTAAAACGAATTTAAGGACTAAAATGTAAATTTTACAAAATATCTAAATAAACCACTTTAAGAAATTGAAATTAACATTTTGGAATTCAATGTTGATAACCAAGTCATATAAATTTTCAAAACATTTTGTGTTGTTTAAGGCCTTCAATTTTATTGTATAAAAATCAAAAGTAATTTGTAAAGGTTACAAAACATGCCATGAACACATTGGAAGTCTCATCGTGATCACGCGATTTTCATGTCGCAACATCGATCCGGTATCGCGATAGCTTTTAGGGCTCATCACGATATCGACTCGAAAATTTGTAGAAAAATTTTAGCACTTATATATAACACTTTGGTACTCAAATGCACAAACCAATTCGAAGTTTCATGCCATTTCCCTAATCTAACATATCATATAGCATACATAATACAGGTAAATCATGCTCAAATACATAAGATCATACATTAACATGCTTTGGCATCCAAATCAAAAACCTATCCTAGCATGTTTTTTTAAAGTCTCAATTTAATTTACTCAACATACCCAATTTGCATATAAGGCAATTTAAGGTGCATAAATGGTACAAAACATACCAAAAGGTCATTTTGGACTTACCTTAATGCTCAACAAGCCAAACCACCTGCAATTTACATGATAGCCAATATCAAGTACACAACACCTTACCAAATCAACCAACAATGTGCCTTCACAAACCATCCATTAAAAACATCCATCCAAACCAATATTAAAAGTTCCAAAAACCATTTAAGCAGTCCATAACGTCTAGTTACAAACCATTAAAAATTCAAAAACTAAACCCCTTTAAACCAGTCCCCCATTTCCTTTCTTATTGAGTTGGAAACACATCAAGCATGCTCAAATCATTGCCTTGCTTTGGATCACTTGGAAGGCTCACTCTTCCTCCTTTTCTCAAGCTATTTTTCTGAAAATTGTTCATAAAGAGTGTGAGTTTTTTCAAGCTCAGTGAGTGCTCAATGCTTACAACAAATAAACACATTATCCGTATTTAAAGAAGGCATACTGTCTAAACCAATCATGGCAAGTTATCTAGCATACCTCATTGCATTCACATTGATATATTGGCATAATTATGACTAAGAAGCATGCATATAACATAATGCATTGGATAAGCGAATCTCCAACACACCAATTGACTCATAGAATCCATCACTATCTTCTTTAAATGTAGCATGAAACTAAGATACTCTAAACACCACACTATCTTTATGAATGGAGCTAAGCTCACATTCCCTTATCTCTCCAACACTATCTTCAACCTTAATACCTAAACAATATCAATAAGTGGTGAGTACTCATAATTTTATGGCATGCCAATGATATCCAATGGTTTCAAAAGGTCACAATGCCAACATATTCACTTATACACATACTTATTGTTGGGTTTATGCACGCTTTCACTTATCATGTTCATATCACTTATCACATTCATATAATGCACTCCAAGTGCAAACACATTGCTCAATGAGCCAAATACACTTCCATATTAATAAAACTAGTCTTTAAAAAAGCATATTCAGACATATATTCAACACATATATTCATATCACACACTTAAACATATCCCAACACATGTAAGCTTATTTGCAAAATAACAAAGCTCAAGTAAGAACACTTACTCTTAGGACTTAGATTAGATGATTTGTGATCGTGTGTCAAAGTCTTAAAAATTTATAATATGAATGATCTAGCCTAAAAACTAACTGTGATAACGACTTGAGGCAAGCGCACCTATCGAACAGTAGTATAGTTTAGTGGCAAGACCGGATTGTCGAACCCAAAGGAGCCAAAAGTACTAATACTAACTTTCTTTTTATTATTTAACTTAAGAATTAAAGGAATTGTTGTTTAACATAAAATTAACTAACTATTAAGCTTAAGATGCTAAGACAAAAAGAATGAATTGGGGAAATACTTGTGGGAAAAACCAATTGATTGAGACAATACCCAAGGAAGAATCCACCTAGACTTCACTTGTTATTTAACTCTGAACCAGATGATTTATGCACTTGACTTGATCCGTAGGATTCCCTAATTTATATTAATACCTCTCTCGAGGCTACTAACGTCTAACCCTAGGTTGATTAATTGAAATCTCTTTCTAATTAAAACCCCTAAAATTGCATTAACTCAATCTATGGACTCCCATATTAGGTTTGACCCTAATCCGACTGATTTTCATAATCCTATCTCTAGGGCTGCGATCAACTCTGCTTAACTATGCTGGATCTACTCTTAGATAGGGTCTATTCCTCCTCCGCCTAAGAGTATAAATGCTTGAATCAATATCCTAAAATATCAAAACAAGAATTAAGAACACATGTTGAGAACGAATCAAGTATTTATCATATAGTTTAGAAAACAATAACAAGATTCATCTTAGGTTTCATCCCCCTCAAGTATTTTGAGGGGTTTAGTTCATAATCATAAAAGAATGCATCTTAGAAGAAAATATAAAACAAAACATAAAGAAAACCCTAAAACCCCCTGAAGGAATTCAAGGAGATCCTTAGTCTTGAGTATGATTCCGGCTTCTTGAGATGAATCAACTGGCTTTCTTCGAGTGATTCCCACAATTCTGGCCCTCTGGTTTGGCTCATTGCCTAGATGAACGCCCCCTTTGAAGGTTAGCCTCTAGGGTGTTTATATAGCCTTTTGGAATGTCTTTCTTTGCCTCTAAGTACCCTAATCCGAATGAAACTCTTCTTTGCTACTGCAGGGACATGCCCGTGTGCCACGCCCATATAATTCGAGTTATAGGCCGTGGTCGGTCCTGCTAAAGAGGCACGACTGTGTGACTCGGGGTCCAGGCCATGTGGATTTCGTACTTTGGCCCATTTTCTCTGTTTTCGGCCCGTTTCTCGTTCCTTTCATCCTCCGGTGCTCTCCTAAGTATAAAACATGAAAACAAAGGATTAGGAGCACCTATTTCCATAATTAAAGGGATAAATCATCCAAATGTATGCTAAATGTGGGATTAAAATATGTGTATATTATGGATTATCAAATAACCCCACACTTAAGCTTTTGCTTGTCCTCAAGCAAAATTCTCAACTCACAATTAAAACGAACTTCCTCAATTCATAATATTCATCGATAATGTTTCATCATAATTCATTGATAATTTATACATGGATAATTTAACTCAAAGAGTCCTAAAGATTCAAACAATCAAAGTCATAGTTTTTAGCGCGAAAAATATAGGTGTTTCCCCTTATCTAAATAATTACCTTTAATTTAAAATTTACAAGAGTTGACATCCCCACTAAAGATTCACTCAAATCACTCAAGATGTTTAAGGTTCAAAATAAAGCACTCATCAGTCAAACATGAAAAGTTATTAGCATAGGCTTGCATGAAAATAAAATCTCCAACACTATAAAATGAGATGATACACAAATCAAAAGGTCTTTAAAGGGTTGTAATGGGGTTTAGGTTAAAGGTGTGGATAAAGGCTGAATTAAAGGGTTAAAATTGAGATTGAATTGACAATTTACCTAACTAGAAAAATGAACTAATCTTGAATAATTACATCAATTGAAAACTTGAAATACTAATAATACGAGCTTCTTCTTCATGATATCGAATTTAAACGTATAAGCTCACTTAATTATAGAACTAATAATGAATATACTTCGATTTTTTTTTAAGAACAAATCAATAAATACATAATATAAGAAGAATTCAACTACTGAAATAAAATAATTAGGCAACTGATCAAATCAAGTCTCGATAGAAGGGTAGTCAAGAAAAATGGTAATAACAAATACAAGATGGGTTTTGGGTTAATATTAGTGGGTGAATCAATAAAAAGGGTTGTTAGGATCAAAGGGGTTCACTAGGGTTAATTGTGAGGGTAGGATTTTAGTGGAGTAAGTGGGTTAAATCCTAAGTGCCTTTATCATCTCAATGTATCAAATCAAAGATGTGGTCTCAACATGTATAATCAAAGTAAGTTCTAGAATAACAAATCAATGTTCACACACTCATAATCAATAAAGTGAGCACGAAAGGAATGTATGCTCTAAAAGGTTTGAAATCTCACAAAAATTATGGGTTTTTGATGACAACCTTGTAAATTTTAAACTTCAAGGTAATAATTAAATTCAGGTAGACAACCTAAAATATTTTTAATTTTTTGAAAATAGACTCATCATGCTTGATTCTCTAGCATCTTAAAGTTTAAATCATCACCGTATAATTATCAATGACTTAATCCAAAACAATCAATAAAAATCATAAATCGGCAGGAATTTCATTCTAATTAGTGATATGAGAAAATTACTTAAGACAAGATATCATTCAGGGGTTTGAGAATAATACAAAAAGTTAGTAACTTTTCTAAATAAATTTTCACCCCCCACACTTAAGATGTACATTGCCCTCAATGTACAAAGATAAATCGTAATCATATATTAAGAAAATTAAAAGAGAGGGAGAGAAGTGAAACTTCCTGAATTTTTGGATGGATTCCTTGAGTTGGAAGTGTGGAAACTTGATTCGGAGATGAAAGATAAGTTGGAGGGGGCGCCTCTAATTCCTGCGCTAGATGAAGAAATTGGGAATCTTGTGAAGAGTTAGCCAAGAAATAATAAGAATAATTCTAAATATACTAATTATATATTTAAAGAAAAGAAATATAAAAAGAAAGAGTGTAAAAAGTGAAATAAGACTAAAAGAAAAGATTAATGGACTGAAAAGTCCTTATTGTTAGATGGATCGCGAGGTGGGAGTGATTTCATAGGCTTGGTGTAGTGATTCCCTAGCAGCCTTTAGAACCTAAAACCAAGAAACTAAAATAAAATAAACCAAATTTAGTATAAGAAAAATAAAGATAAGGAAAATAAAAGAG
Organism: Gossypium rotundifolium; assembly: GCA_025506655.1. Lineage (NCBI taxonomy): Eukaryota > Viridiplantae > Streptophyta > Magnoliopsida > Malvales > Malvaceae > Gossypium > Gossypium rotundifolium. The sequence continues at coordinate 58,656,809 of CP106728.1, read as the reverse complement.
AAGAGAAAGGAAAAAGAAAGATTAAATGGACTCAAAGGTCCTTTTCCTGTCGAGTTATGAAGTGGTCGGCATGAACTTATGTAGATTGGTCTCACACAGGGAGATTGGGATAGGATCCTTCCGTTTCTTCGACATGGATGAAGTGTAGATAAAGAGTTTGGAAAATAAAGAAGGAGGAATGAAAAGGGAAGAGAGTATAAAGTTTGTGGAATGGAGAGTAGGTGAGAAGGGGAGTAGGTGTTTTAAATAAAATTTTCAGCTCTAGTACATCCCCACGCCCGTGTTTCATGGGCGTGTCACATCACACGGCCGTGCGATGGTTCATTCATTTCTCCCACGCCTGTTATTCAGGTTGCCATGCCTGTGTTGATAAAACAATGTTGGCTACGGCTGTGTCGCATGGCCATGGTGTTTAGTCGAAGCCCGTGGCTTGAAGATATTTTTCGTCCTGTTTCGTACTATCTCTGTCATGCCAGTACGAAAATCTATAGTATCCACATGGCCACTGCCACGGCCGTGTGCAAGGCCGTGTGGTGCGAAAATCTGCGCTTCATTAACTTGGTTAGTTAGTTAGGTGCTAAAAGAAAGTGAATAAAAATAAATGGGGTTAGTACTCGGGTTGCCTCCCGAGAAGCGTTTGTTTAAAGTCTTAAGCTAGACTTACCTCTCATTCGCACATTCATGATGGTTTGAGGAGTGAAAAATCCTTTCTCATGCTATCATTATATAGTTTGAGTTGAGTAGTGTTTACTTTAAAAGTATCGAATGTAGAATTACTTACCTCGACTGTTCCATAAGGGAAAACATTGATTACTTTTAAAGGGATTTCTTCATTTGTATTCAGGTTTGATATGGCGATTCGAGGGTTTGTTTTATCTAACAGTATCTGATCTCCTATTTTAAAGTGGTTTGATGTTCCTATAAGCTAATCTGGGGGTTCCTTCGGTTTCACATCGTGTGGTTTTGATTCATCCTTGAAATGTGCCTTCCACTCGTCTAGTTCATCAATCAGAAGTCTTCGTTTCTCATAAGTTATTTCTTCTTTAGTGATACAAGGTCTAAGATCTGGCTCAGTTGTGTAATTCCATGGTACTTCCTGTAAAGAAAGTTGAACCAAATGATTATCAATAGAATTTAATGATCGTGTCAAATAGTCGAGTTTTAATATTTATAAAGAATGATCAAACCTGTAGACTAACTATGACAATGATAGAGGCAAGTGCACCTATCGAACAGTAGTATAGTTTAGGCAAAAATATCTTATCGAACCCAAAGGAACCTAAAAGTACTACTACTCACTTTCTTTCTATTATTTAGCCTGAAATATGGAGTGATTGGTTTATTAAACTAATGAAAAACTTAAACTAAATGCAAAAACAAAAGAATGAATGGGAAAAAGACTTTAGGAAAACTCAGTTGATGAAGACGATACCCTCAGGAAGAATCCACCTATGACTTCTCTTATTATTTATTCCCCAAACCATATGATTTCTTTACTTAGCTTGATCCGTGAGACTCCCTAACCTATATTAAACCCTCTCTCGAGGTGAATAACATCTAACCTTAGGTTAATTAGTGGAACTCTCGTTCTCTTATAATAATCCCCAAAGGAAGCAGTAAATCGATCAATGGATTCCCATAATAGGTTTCACCTTAATCTGGCAAAATCTCGTAACCCTATCTCTAGGCGCCCGATCAACTCCGCTCAACTATGCTAGATCTACTCTTAGGTAGGGTCTATTCCTCCTCCACCTAAGCACATCAGATTAAATTAAGCAACATAATTAAGAACAAACTAAGTACTTATCATATAATTTAGAAATCAAATAACAAAATTCATCATAGGGTTCATCCCCTTCAGGTATCTGAAGGGTTTAGTTCATAACTAAATAGGAACACTTCTCAAGAGAAAAGATAAAACAAAACATAAGAAATCCCTAAAACCCCCTGAAGGAATTGAAGGACAGATCCTCCGTCTTGAATAGAGTTTTGGCTTTTTGAGATGGATCAACTGGCTATCTTCAAGTGATTCCCTGAATAATGAAAGCTTCGGCAAAAGCCTCTGCAAAAAGCCATCCTTTTCAATGTCTACCTTGGGTTGTTTATATAGGCTTTTGAGATGCTTTACTTGGCTCCTAAGTACCCCTTTCAAGTAGAATTACTAATAGGGTGTTTAAGTAGACTTAGGAGTATGTTTTTTTGGCTTCAAGCATCCAAATCCAAGTGAAATTGCTCATTCCTGACAGGGGCACAGCCAGGGCACGCCCGTGTAAGTCGTCTTCTAGGCCGTGTCTCTATTCTGTTGATTGAGGCATGCCCATAGCACACGCCCGTGCACTTTGGGGTTAGGTCATGCCTTGATTCTATCATTTTGGGCATGGCCGTGTGATCGGGATTCAGGCCGTGCTTCACGTCTGTTGATTGGGACACGGCCTTGTAGATCACCAGGCACGTCCGTGTGTGGTAAATGGATGATGTACGACAGTGTGTGACGGAGTTGAGGCGGTGCTCTAGGTAATCAGCGAGGCACGATCGTGTGGGATTTGGGCCAGGCCGTGTCGAATTCTTGCTAAGGCCCAATTATTCTGTTTTAAGCCCGTTTTACATTCTTTTTATCCTTAGGTACTTTCCAGAGTATAAGACATGAAAAGAAGGGACTAAGAGCACCTTTTTACATAAATCAAGGACTAAATCATCCAAAAGCATACTAAATGTGGGATTAAAATATGTTACTTTTACGGTTTATCAAATACCCCCACACTTAAGCTTTTGCTTGTCCTCAAGCAAAATTCTCAACTTACAATTAAAATGAACTTTCCATAATTCATAATTCCTATCGACAATGTCTCATCATAATTCATAGATAATTTATACATGGATAATTCAACTCAAAGAACCCTAAAGATTCAATCAAGATAAGTCATACCTTTGTAGTAGTACGAAAACATAGGTGTCTCCCCTTATCTAAGTAATTACCTTTAATTCAAATCTGACAAGGATTGACATCCTCACAAAAGATTCACTCAAATCACTCGAAGTGTTTAAGGCTCAAGAATAAGCACTCTAAGTCGACCCTGAAAAGTTAATCCCATAGGCTTGCCTGAAAATCAAATCTCCACCACTATATATGAGATGATACACAAATCAATGGGTCTTTAATCAGGGTTGTAATGGGGCTAAGGTTAAGGGTGTGGTACAGGCTGAATTAGAGTGTTACAATCGAGATTGAATTGACTAATTACCTAATCTAATAACAATAAACTAAATATGAATATTTACATCGAATGAAAACTAACAATACCACTATTGATAATTACTCTATAATAAAGAGCATTTTCATTTGATAATACTTGAATACGAGCTTTTTCTTCAATAATTGGAGTTTAAATGCTCTAAGCTCTTTTATATACTACTAATATTGAATAAACTAATTTTTTTGAATATTACATCATAAATAATAAATGTAACTACTGAACTAATATAATTCGGTAATTTAATCAAATCAAACCTCGATTAATAGATAGTCAAAAGAATGTTGATAACAAATACAAAGGGTTTTGGGTTAATATCAAATGGGTAATTCAATAAAAAGGGTTGTTAGGATCAAATGGGTTCACTAGGGGTTAATTATATGGGTAGGCTTTTTAGTGGTGTGAATGGGTTAAAACCTAGGTGCCTTTATCATCTCAGTATATCAAATCAAAAGTGTGGCCTCGACATGTATAAACGAGGCAAGTTCTAGAATAACAGTTCAAAGTTGACACACTCATAATCAATAAAGTGAGCACGAAAAAGAATATATGCTCTATAAGGCTCAAAATCTCACAAAAATTATGGGTGTTTTTGACCTCAATCCCTGTAAATTTCAAACTTCAAATTAATGCTCAAATTCAGTTCAACGACCTATTAATTTTTAATTTTTAGAAATTAGACTTATCATGCTCGATTCTCTAGTATCCTTCAGATTTAATCACCAATGCACAATTAACTATGACTTACACTAAAACATATCAATAAAAATCATAAATTATTAGAAATTTCACCCTAATTAGTACTATGAGAAAAATACTTAAAATCAAGACTAAATTCAGGGTTTTGAGAATTATGCAAAAAATTAGGCACTATTACCCCCACACTTAAGATGTACATTGCCCTCAATGTACAAAGATAGATAATGATAATTAGATGCCAAATCAAAAAGATAAGTGGGGAAAGTAATACTCCCTGAAATCTGGATGATCCCAAAGTTTGTGTGTGTGAGGTGTGTAATTCTGCAAAGTCACTTTGTTAACGATCTTGTAGTATATAATTGGTTAGGGATTCTTAAGAAATTAGATAGCCAATGGTAAATGAGAAAAAAATGTAATACTAGTAAAAGTTCAAATTTAAACGCAACATCAAATAAAAAGTTTTAAAAAAAGGAAGTAAATGAAAGTGAGGATTCAGAGGTCCTTATCATCAACTGGATCCTGTGGAGGTGTCGGTGGTGATATATGAAAGTGATGGCAGATTTACTGAAGGGTAGCCTCGATCCCATCAAAATGTTGAGCAGTGTCAGTAAACTGCTGGGTGCAGTACTGCTCGAATTGTGTGAGGCATACAGAGATATCTGTCATCGAAGCTGCTGGATAGGATGACTGCTGGCTTGGGACTGGTGGGACATCATCAGTAATGTCCTCAGGCACCTCCTTATTTGTGGCTAGTCTGTATTGAGGGGGATCGGTGCCTCGACGGTGCTTGATCATCTTCATGTGGAGCATTGTCTGGATGCCTTGAGGTGCCATGTTCCCTATCAGTGTGAGGGAGGCAATCTGATTGTCGGTGTTGATAAGATCGAAATGTCGGGCTAGTCTCGTGATGTAAGGCCCCATTGACAAGATTCTTTTCCTGTGTTGATCAGTTTGGTGCTGCATTGCGCATGCAATAAAATATGCCACGTCGAAAACATGTCCTTCGGACATGCATGATAAGAAATAAACATCTTGTTTGTTGACAACGCCGGTGCTTTCTTTGCGACCTGTAATAGTATGAGCGAGAATAGCATGAAGATACTTGAGAGCTGGAAGAAGGGCAGTCGCTTTGGAGCGACAAGGGTTGTAGTCGCATTTAGTGGGGTGTAATTTGTGCCAACATGAGACAGGGGTGCAGTGGAGTTCTCTTTTTAACTCGAAAAGTGGATTTTCTTCTATAAATTCTAGCGTATATAGTCCGAGTGTCGATCTGAATTGAGGTACGCTTAGTCGACGTACTGTGCCCCTAGGTAGAATTAAATTGTGCAGGTATCGTCAAATTGTGTCATTACTATCTGTATGGTGAATGTGGCACAGAACTCGAGAGTGAGTTCCAAGTATGTGGGTTCTACGATCACAAAAAATTACTCCCATGGTTCCGTTGAGATGAGAGCTCAAAAATCTCTAGCGAGTCTGACTTGTTGCAGGGCATCCCAATCGATGCATCTACCAGTTCCGAGGGGTCTATCCCGAAATGCTTTGTATCGTTCTTCCTAACTTGCTTGAGGGAATCTGAGGAATGGGTGTCGAAGCTCCGTAGAAGCACTTGTGGATGATGATCCGAGCCCTTTTCTTTTCTTGCTTGGGGCTGATCGTTTAATTCGGGATATTGACATTGTGACTGCAATTTGTAATGTACTATAAAATAGGTTTTCAACAATAATATAGCCAAAATTAAATCATGAAAAATCTAAAAATTTAGAACATTAATCAGCACAAATCATTAGTGAGCAAAGAAATGCATCAACCTTGTGAATCCGTAAAATGCAATAGTTTATTCCTACTCATTCTCATGAAATAACAACCAATTCATGGAGCCTAAATTTTTGAGGTAAGATTCCTAAAAATAATGATTCAATGCTAAATCTAAACAAAATATGAAAGTAAAGTTATTATCAACTATTTAAGTCAAGAAAAGGGAACCAGGTGTGGTGCAGAAGGATTGATCACGGTGGGAGCACGGACAGAGCACGGTAGTGGTGCGATTGCTGCGTTGTGAACACAACGATGGTAGAAGCGTGGTGTTCATGAGCATGGCTGTGGCACGGGCGTGTGCGAGGTTTGCGGGTGGTTTTTAGGATGAAAAGGGTGAAGGGAGGTGTTCTTGGGTGGAGGGAACCGTTGTGCAGTCGAATTGGGGAAGAAAAGGTTTTAGAAATTTAGATTTTTAGGGTTTGAAATTGGGGGATGAAGGTTAGATTTATATATAGGGGCTGGGGCACGGTCAATCTCCACGCCCGTGTCATTTTGAATTTTCCCGTGCTTTTCGTGATTTTGGGTTTTAGGCGCGTTTAGGTGGATTTTCCACGGCCGTGTATTGATTCACACGGTTGGGTTGAACGGCCATATGAATCCCGTGCTCGATAAGTCAGTATGTTCGCATGGTCATGGGGCACGGCCGTGTTCTACCCGTGCTTAATAAGTTAGTAGCTTCACACGGTCGTGCGGCACGGCCGTGTATAGCCCGTGTTTGACAAGTTCGTAACCTCGCACGATTGAAAGGCACGGGCGTGTCTGATATCATAGCCCGTGTTTGTTGAAAAGAATTTTTTCCCTATTTGTGCATGGATCCGGCCACGCCCGTGGTGTGTCCCCTGTCTTGTACACGGTCATTGGCACGCCCGTGTTCAAGCTGTGTTAACAATCCTACATTTCTGTTAGATCATTTTAGAAAAATTTTAGAAAGACAAAGTCAATGTTAGTGTTTTAGCACCGGGTTGCCTCCCGAGAAGCGCTTGTTTATAGTCTTAAGCTAGACTTTCCCTATTTTCGATTCTAAAGGAGGGTTTGTGGAGTAGAAGCTCCTCTCTCATATCTCCAAAATCTACACCATTATCAATTTTAAGTCGGTGACCATTTACCTTCAATGTGCCTTTTGTGGGATGAGTTACCTCAATGGTGCCGTATGTAAAGATTGTTTTGATCATGAATGGGCCTGACCATCATGACTTTAGTTTTCCCAGGAATCGTTTAAGCCTTGAATTGTATTGTAAGACCAAGTCTCCCACTTCGAATTGTTTCGATCGCTTCAGACGAGCATCGTGGCGTCGCTTTGTTGCTTCCTTGTATAGTTTTGAGTTCTCATAGGCTTCCGTTCTCCACTCATCCAGTTTATCTGCATCATTCTTCTCTTTCCTGCAATTTTGAGGTTAGAATTCAAAAATTTTGTTGCCCAAAAAGCTTTGTGTTCTAGCTCGAATGGTAGATGATGACTTTTCCGTATACAAGCTTGTATGGGGATGTCCTAGCGTGTTTTGAATGTTGTTCAGAGGCCCATAAAGCATCATCTACTTTAATCGCCCAATCTTTTCTATCTGATTCAACCGTTTTTCTAGAATGCACTTAAGCTCTCGGTTTGCTACCTCAACTTGCCCACTAGTTTGAGGATGATATGGGTGGTCGTTCGTGGCATACTCCATATTTCTTTAGAACTTTTTCAAATTGTGTATTACATAAATGAGTACACCTATCACTAATGATGGCTCTAGGTGTCCCGAATCGGGAGAATAGTTTCTTGAGAAATTTAACTACTACCTAGTATCATTGGTAGGTAAGGCTTCCACTTCTACCTATTTTGACATGTAATCAATTGCTTCTAGGATGTATTTATTTTCAAATGAGCTAAGGAATGGTCCCATAAAATGAATACCCCATATATCAAATATTTCACATGACAACATATATGTTTGAGGCATTTCATCACGTTTAGAAATATTACCTGTTCTTTGGCATTTATCACACTAGGTAACATACCTGTTGGCATCTTTAAATAGAGTGGGCCAGTAATAACCTGATTCAAGTATTTTGTGTGCTGTCTTAATACCACTGTATTGTCCTCCTGATGGTCCTGAATGACAATGTTCTAGGATTTTGCTTGCTTCTATCTTTGTAATGCATCTTCAAATTACCTAATCTGCACATATGCGAAAAAGAAAGGGATCTTCCCAAAAATAAATTTTCACATTAGCAAAGAATCGCTTCTTTTGGTGATGTGTTAATTTTCTTGGCAAGATGTTAGCTGCTAAATAATTCGCAATATTTGCAAACCATGGTACTTCAGAATACGTTAAAGAAAAGAGTTGTTCTTCGGGAAACGAATCATTTATTTCATGTTCATCAAGCTTTTTGGAGTGTGGATTTTGTAGTCTTGAGAGGTGATCTGCCGCAAGATTCTCAGCTCCCTTCTTATCCTGTATTTCCAAGTCAAATTCCTGTAAGAGTAAAATCCATCGTATGAGTCTAAGTTTTGCATCAGGTTTGTTTAAAAGATAACGAAGAGCTGAATGGTCAGTGTAAACGACAACTTTAGACAATATTAGATATTGTGTAAATTTGTCAAAAGCAAAAACTACAGCTAGCAATCTTTCTCAGTAGTGGTGTAATTTTCTTGTGCGGGTGTTAATGTTCTGCTAGCGTAGTAAATTGGCTGAAAATGCTTGTCTCTTCGTTGTCCCAAAACTGCACCTACTGCAAAGTCACTTGCATCACACATTAGTTCAAAGGGTAAGTTCCAATCAGGTGCAATTATAATCGGTGCATTTATTAATTTATCTTTAAGGACATTGAATGCATCTAAACATTCCTGATTGAAATTAAAAGGAACATCTTTTTCTAGTAATTTTGTCAAAGGCTTAGCTATTTTAGAAAAATCTTTAATAAATCTTCTATAAAAACCTGCATGTCCTAAAAAGCTTCTAATAGCCTTAACTGAACTAGGGGGAGGTAAATTTTCTATGGCTTCAACTTTTGCTTTATCTACCTCAATCCCTTTACTAGAAATTTTATGTCCTAATACAATCCCTTCTCTAACCATAAAGTGGCATTTCTCCCAATTCAAAACAACGTTTGTTTCCTCACATCTCATTAGAACTCGTTTTAAATTTTTAAGGCAAAGATGGAAAGAATTACCGAATAACGAGAAATCATCCATAAATACCTCCATGATGTCCTCTACGAGTTCGTCAAAAATTACCAACATGCAACGCTGAAAAGTGGCAGGAGCATTACATAATCCACAAGGCATTCTACGATAAGCAAACGTACCATATGGGCATGTAAATGTCATCTTCTCTTGGTCTTCCGGAGCTATGGGAATTTGGAAGTAGCCGGAGAGTCCGTCCAAGAAGCAGTAGTACATATGCCCCGATAGTCTTTCTAACATTTGATCAATGAAGGGTAGAGGAAAGTGATCTTTTCTGGTGGCATCATTCAAGTTTCTATAGTCTATACAGACTCTCCACCCTGTAACTGTTCTTGTGGGAATTAACTCATTCTTTTTGTTGGGCACTACTATCATTCCTCCTTTCTTTGGAACTACCTGCACAGGACTTACCCAAGTGCTGTTAGAAGTGGGATAAATTATTCCTGCATCTAGAAGTTTAATTACCTCGATTTTGACCACTTCTTTCATGTTAGGGTTTAATCGTCGCTGAGGTTGCACACACGGTTTATATTCTTCTTCCATTAAAATTTTGTGGGTGCAAAACGCGGGGTTTATTCCTTTGATGTCAAAAATTTTCCAAGCTATGGCTTTCTTGTGTTCTCTTAGTACCTTTATTAGCTTCTCATTTTCCTTGGATATTCTAAATGTTTTGGTATTTGTTTTAATTCCAATTTGGGCGGCTCTTCGATGGAAGGTTTCTATTTTAATACGTCATCTTCTTTAATGTTTTCTTCTTTTATTTGTCTGAATGATGATGTATTCAAACTGATCTCATTATCTTCATCCTCTTCCCCCTCTCCTTGAGGCGGACACAGTTCCATCGTGTCATCCTACAGGATTTTCTGTAATGAATTTTTAATAATATAATCACTAGTGTCAATAAAATAACAGGAATCATCTTGCTCTTTAGAATATCGCATGGCATCATAAATTTGGAAAATAATTTCTTCATCACCTACCTTAGTGCTAGTTGACCATCACCTACATCAATAATAGCTCTAGCAGTGGCTAAAAAAAGACGCCCTAAGATTAAAGGAACATTGATGTCCTCATCCATGTCTAACACAACAAAATCAATAGGGAAAATAAATTTATCAATTTTTACCAAGACATCTTCAAAAACTCCTCTAGGATATTTAATAGATCTATCAGCTAATTGAATACTCATCCTAGTGGGTTTTGGTTCCCCAAGATCTAGCCGTTTAAACAATTGGTAAGGCATTAAGTTGATACTAGTGCCTAGGTCTGCTAATGCTTTTATGATGTTTAAACTACCAATTAAGCAAGGAATAGTGAAACTCCCTGGATCTTTTAACTTCCGTGGTAGTCTATTTTGGAGAAGGGCTGAACACTCTTCATTAAGCTCCACCTTTGATACTTCTTCAAGCTTCCTTTTGTTTGTGAGAAGTTCCTTTAAGAATTTTGCATATTTTGGCATCTGGGAAACAGCTTCAACGAAAGGTAAGTTAATATGTATTTGTTTAAAGAGTTCAAGGAACTTGCCGTATTGAGCATCCAGTTTTTCCTTCTTTAATTTTTTTGGATATGGAATTTGTGTTCTATTCTCTTTAGGCAATGTATTGTCGTTCTCAACTTCTACACTTTTTTTCTTGGTAACCTCATGTGGTGTCTTTCTTTGTGGTTCAACTAGCTTTTTGCCACTCCTTAGTGTGACTGCCCTTATTTGCTCTGTATCTTTGGAATAAATTTTTGTCCGTATTTCACATACTATTTCAATAAGTATTCCAACTGACGTAATGAGCTCTCCCACCTGAGTCTTGATTCCCTTGAGTGAGATTTGATGTTCATCAAGTGTTGCTTTCGTCATTTGTAGACGAGAATCTGCAGTTGCCATGAATTTTGTCAGCATCTCTTCAAGGTTTGGTTTATTTTCCTGTGGATAGGGCTGATTTTGGTAATTTGGAGGAGGTTGTTGCCTTTGATTTCCTTGATTTCCTTGTCCTCCCCACGAAAAATTTGGGTGGTTCCTCCAACCTGTATTATATGTGTTACTATAAGGATTATTAGATCTGAAATTGTTACCTATATAGTTTGTCTGCTCGTTTTCTGCTCCTAGTTGGTAGGGTGGGTACTCAGAATTCGCCACATTTCCACTCGCTTCGCATTGCATGACTGGGTGTACCTGCGAAGAACATAAGTTATCAAGCTTATTATTCATTAACTCCATCTGCGTTGACAGCATTGTCACTGCGTCTATGTTAAAAACTCTGGCTGATTTTGTCAGTTTGGCTCTTGTAATTTGCCATTGATAGGTGTTGAACGACATCTCTTCAATAAAGTCGTAAGCTGCTTCAGAAGTTTTGTTGTTCAAAGTTCCACCGGCTGATGAATCAATCATTTTTCGCGTTGAAGAATTCACACCGTTGTAAAAAGTTTGGACTTGAAGCCACGAAGGTAACCCATGGTGTGGACATCTTCTCAAGAGGTCCTTGTATCTCTCCCATGCATCATATAGTGTTTCTGCGTCATTCTGCACAAAAGAAGATGTCATTCCTAAATTTGGCCTTTTTGGCTGGTGGAAAATATTTTAAAAGAAATTTTTCGGTCATTTGCTCCTATGTAGTGATTGACCCTCGTGGTAACGAGTTAAACCACTACTTTGCTTTATTCCTTAATGAAAAAGGGAATAACCGAAGACGTATGGCATCATCAGAAACGCCATTTATTTTGAAGGTATCACAGAACTCTAAGAAATTAGATATATGAGTATTTGGATATTCATCCTGCAAACCATCAAATTGAACAAACTGTTGAATCATTTGTATTGTGTTAGGCTTTAATTCAAAATTATTAGCAGCTATAGCGGGCCTGACAATACTAGATTTTGCCCCTGTCAAATTAGGTTTAGCATAATCATACATAGTATGCGGAGCATTCTATTCTTGCACATTTGGCGGTGGATTATTTTCGTCCATCCCTTCAGTAGGATTGGACCTTTCTTGTTGTTCTTCTCTTTGGTAGTCTAGAGCTCGTCTAGTTTCTCGACGATTTCTTCGAGCGGTAGCCTCAATGTCACTTTCGTATTCTAATGGTCCTCCCGTGTTTCTTCTAGTCATAAACTAGAGGTACCTACTAGGAGAAGAAAGAATTTTAGTATAAATAAAAATTTAAACAAAAATAAAAATAAATTGCGAAATAATAAAAGTATGGCTAAAGTAATATAAATAGAGCTTTCTTAATATTTTAGTATTCCCCGGCAACGGCACCAAAAACTTGATCATGTCAAACAGTCGAGTTTTAATATTTATAAAAAGAATGATCGAACCTGTAGACTAACTATGACAATGATAGAGGCAAGTGCACCTATCAAACAGTAGTATAGTTTAGGCAAGAATATCTTATCGAACCCAAAGGAACCTAAAAGTACTACTACTCACTTTCTTCCTATTATTTAGCCTAAAATATGGAGTGATTGGTTTATTAAACTAATGAAAAACTTAAACTAAATGCAAAGAAAAAAGAATGAATGGGAAAAAGACTTTAGGAAAACTCAGTTGATGAAGACGATGCCCTCAGGAAGAATCCACCTATGACTTCTCTTATTATATATTCCCCAAACCATATGATTTCTTTACTTAGCTTGATCCGTGAGACTCCCTAACCTATATTAAACCCTCTCTGGAGGTGAATAACGTCTAACCTTAGGTTAATTAGTGGAACTCCTGTTCTCTTATAATAACCCCCTAAGGAAGCAGTAAATCGATAAATGGATTCCCATATTAGGTTTCACCCCAATTCGGCAAAATCTCGTAACCCTATCTCTAGGCGCCCGATCAACTCCGCTCAATTATGCTAGTTCTACTCTTAGGTAGGGTCTATTCCTCCTCCACCTAAGCACATCAGATTAAATTAAGCAACATAATTAAGAACAAACTAAGTACTTATCATATAATTTAGAAATCAAATAACAAAATCCATCATAGGGTTCATCCCCTTTAGGTATATGAAGGGTTTAGTTCATAACTAAATAAGAAAACATCTCAAGAGAAAAGATAAAACAAAACATAAGAAATCCCTAAAACCCCCTAAAGGAATTGAAGGAGAGATCCTCCGTCTTGAATAGAGTTTCGGCTTCTTGAGATGGATCAACTGGCTATCTTCAAGTGATTCCCTGAATAATAAAAGCTTCGGCAAAAGCCTCTGCAAAAAGCTGTCCTTTTCAATGTCTGCCTTGGGTTGTTTATATAGGCTTTTGAGATGCTTTACTTGGCTCCTAAGTACCTCTTTCAAGTAGAATTACTAATAGGGTGTTTAAGTAGACTTAGGAGTATGTTTCTTTGGCTTCAAGCATCCAAATCCGAGTGAAATTGCTCATTCTTGTGGCAGGGGCACGGCCAGGGCACGCTCGTGTAAGTCATCTTCTAGGCCATGTCTCTATTCTGTTGATTGAGGCACGCCCATGGCACACGCCCGTGCAATTTGGGGTTGGGTCGTGCCTTGATTCTATCGTTTTGGGCACGGCCGTGTGAGTCGAGATTCAGGCCGTGCTTCAGGTCTGTCAATTGGGACACGGCCTTGTAGATCACCAGGCTCGTCTGTGTGTGGTAAATGGATGATGCACGGCCGTGTGTGATGAGTTGAGTTGTGCTCTAGGTAATTAGCGAGGCACGGTCGTGTGGGCTTTGGGCCAAGCCGTGTCGAATTCTTGCTAAGGCCCAATTACTCTGTTTTAAGCCCGTTTTACATTCTTTTTATCCTTAGGTGCTTTCTTGAGTATAAGACATGAAAAGAAGGGATTAAGAGCACCTTTTTACATAAATCAAGGACTAAATCATCCAAAAGCATACTAAATGTGGGATTAAAATATGTTACTTTTACGGTTTATCATTTACGTTCTCAACTTTATCACACGATGTCCAAGCTAAGTCGAAAGCTTGAAGCCTGATTGATTCGTCACCTACACGAAGTGTGAGTTCACATGTACTAACATCAATTTTAGCTCTAGCAGTTGTTAAAAAGGGTCTTCCTAAAATTAAGGGGATACTATTGTCCTCATCCATGTCTAAAACAACAAAGTCTATAGGGAATATTAATTTGTCAATTTTCACTAGTACATCTTCAATTATACCCCTAGGGATTCTAATAGTTTTATCAGCTAATTGAATGCTCATCCTAGTTTGTTTGGGTTTCCCTAGACCTAGCTGTTTAAACATTTTATAAGGCATAACATTTATGCTTGCCCCTAAGTTACCTAACGCGTTATCAATAGATAAACTACCAATTAAACATGGAATTGTAAAACTCCATGGGTCTTTTAATTTTCGTGGTAGTTTTTTTTGTAACATTGCTGAGCACACTGCGTTTAGTTCTACATGTGTTTCCTCATCTAACTTTTGCTTATTTGTCAAAAGCTCTTTTAAAAATTTCCTTGAATCTGGCATCTACGAAAGAGCTTCAAGAAACAGTAAGTTAATATGTGATTTCTTAAGAAGTTTAAGAAACTTACCGAACTGTTCATATGTATTGTCTTTCTTCATCATATTGGGGTATGGTATTCGAGGTTGGTACTTTTTAATTACTGGTTTTGGCTTTTCTTGGCTTACTTCAACCTCACCTTCACTTACCACAGGTTCTTGCCTTGGATCAGATTCAGATTCCACTAACTCTTCACTATTTTGAGTTGTTATGGCTTGAAGTTGCTCCTTTGGGTTAGTCTCAGTATTACTTGGCAAGCTACCTTGTGGTCGTTCGGAGATCAACTTAGCGAGTTGCCCTAACTGGTTCTCAATCCATTAAATCGATGCTTGTTGATTTTTAAGTGTTGTTTCGGTGTTTTGGAAATGAGTTTCTCACATCGCTATGAATTTTGTCAGCATCTCCTTAAGGTTCGGCTTCTTTTCCTGTGGGTAGGGCTGTTGTTGGAAGTTTGGATGAAGTTGTTGTCTCTGATTTCCTTGACCACCCTATGAGAAATTAGGGTGGTTCCTCTAGCCTGAATTATAAGTATTACTATAAGAGTTATTTTGAGATCTGAAATTGTTACCTGTATAGTTTATCTGTTCGCTTTCCATGCCAGGATTGTAGGGTGGGTACTCAGGATTCGCCACACCTCCTAGATTTGAATCACATTGCATTACTGGGTGTACCTACGAGGAACCACACAAACCATCAATCTTTTTATTTAAAATCTTTACCTGATTTGATAGCATGGTGACTTCGTCGAGGTTGAAAACTCTGGCTGTTTTTGTTGGCCTTGCCCTTGTAACTTGCCACTGATAGTTGTTCAGTGACATCTCCTCTATAAACTCATAGGCCGCCTTAGGATTTTTGTTATTCAGGGTTCTGGTGGCTGCTGAATCAATTAGTTGCCTCATTTAAGGGTTCACACCATTGTAAAAGGTTTAGACCTGTAGCCACAAGGGTAATCCATGGTATGGGCACCTTCTCAATAGATCTTTGTATCTCTCCCATGCATCGTATAGTGTTTCTAAATCCATCTGCACAAAAGAAGAGATATCATTCCTCAACTTGGCCGTTTTGGCCGGTGAAAAATATTTTAACAAAAATTTTTCGGTCATTTGATCCAATGTAGTGATTTATCTTCGTGGAAGAGAGTTCAACCACTATTTGGCTTTATTTCTCAAAGAAAAGGGAAATAACCGAAGACGAATGGCATCATCAGAAATGCCAGTTATTTTGAAGGTATCACAGATTTCTAGAAAATTTTTCAAATGAGTATTTGGGTCTTCGTCCTGCAAACCATCAAATTGAAAAAATTGTTGAATCATTTGTAGTGTTAAGTTTCAGTTCAAAATTATTAGCAGTTATAGCAGACCTAACAATACTCTATTCAGCTCCTGTTAAATTAGGTTTAGCATAATCGTATAGAGTACGAGGAGCATGGTTTTCGGCCACCTCCTGAGGTAGCAGATTATTCTCAGACATCTCTTCGGTAGTATTAATTTTGTTCTCTTGCTCTTCTTGTATGTATTGTAGGCTTCTCTTTATTTCTCTTCGGTTTCTGCATACAGTACCTTCAATATCACTATCATAAATCAGGGGTCCCGTTAGGTTCCTTCTAGTCATAAACTAGAGGTACCTACTAGGAAAAGATAAAAAGAAAAAGAAAATTAGAAAAGTAAAAATAAAATTTAATTGCAAAAATAAAATATGGCTAAAGTAATAAAAATTGAGCGTTCTTAATATTTCAATTCCCCGGCAACGGCGCCAAAAACTTGATCGTGTGTCAGAGTCTTAAAAATTTATAATATGAATGATCTAGCCTAAAAACTAACTGTGACAACGACTTGAGGCAAGCGCACCTATCGAACAGTAGTATAGTTTAGTGGCAAGACCGGATTGTCGAACCCAAAGGAACCAAAAGTACTAATACTAACTTTCTTTTTATTATTTAACTTAATAATTAAAGGAATTGTTCTTT
This sequence comes from Gossypium rotundifolium, assembly GCA_025506655.1. Classification (NCBI taxonomy): domain Eukaryota; kingdom Viridiplantae; phylum Streptophyta; class Magnoliopsida; order Malvales; family Malvaceae; genus Gossypium; species Gossypium rotundifolium. Next base: position 58,640,455 of record CP106728.1, on the reverse strand, counting down.
AACTTAAAATTAACTAACTACTAAGCTAAAGATGCTAAGACAAAAAGAATGAATTGGGGAAATACTTGTGGGAAAAGCCAATTGATTGAGATAATACCCGAGGAAGAATCCACCTAGACTTCACTTGTTATTTAACTCTGAACCAGATGATTTATTCACTTGACTTGATCCGTAAGATTCCCTAATTTATATTAATACCTCTCTCGAGGCCACTAATGTCTAACCCTAGGTTGATTAATTAAAATCTCTTTCTAATTAAAACCCCTAAAATTGTATTAACTCGATCTATGTACTCTCATATTAAGTTTGACCCTAATCCGGTAGATTTTCGCCATCCTATCTTTAAGGTTGCGATCAACTCCACTTAACTATGCTAGATCTACTCTTAGACAGGGTCTATTCCTCCTCTGCCTAAGAGCATAAATTCTTGAATCAATATCCTGAAATATCAAAACAAGAATTAAGAACACATAGTTAAGAAAAAATCAAGTATTTATTATATAGTTCAGAAAACAATAACAAGATTCATATTAGGTTTCATCCCCCTCAGGTATTTGAGGGGTTTAGTTCATAATCAGAAAAGAATACATCTAGAAGAAAATATAAAACAAAACATAAAGAAAACCCTAAAACCCCATGAAGGAATTGAAGGAGAGATCCTCAATCTTGAGTATGATTCCGGCTTCTTGAGATGAATCAACTGGCTTTCTTCGAGTGATCCCTACAATTCTAGCCCTTTGGCTTGGCTCCTCGGCCTAGCTGAACGCCCTCTTTGAAGGTTGGCCTCTAGGGTGTTTATATAGCCATTTGGAATGTCTTTCTTTGCCTCTAAGTACCCTAATCTGAATGAAACTCTTCTACGCTACGGCAGGGACACGCCCGAGTAATTCGAGTTATAGGCCGTGGTCGGTCTTGCTAAAGAGGCACTGCCATGTGACTCGGGGTCCAAGCCTTGTGGATTTCATACTTTGGCCCATTTTCTTCATTTTTGGCTTGTTTCTCGTTCTTTTCATCCTTCGGTGCTCTCCTGAGTATAAAACATGAAAACAAAGGATTAGGAGCACCTATTTCCATAATTAAAGGGATAAATCATCCAAAAGTATGTTAAATGTGGGATTAAAATATGTGTATATTATGGTTTATCAATTTGATCACCTAAGCCCCCTCTAATTCATTGTTTTGTATATTAATTATAGTACATCAAACCACTCACCTTAGCAACTTACTTCAATGGCAAAGCTCAAGTAAGCTTTTGCTTGCTTTTGTCTTTACTTGTAAAGGCTCCCAAATTAATTGGAATTTTACATACACATCAAGCACAATGCAAAGGCATTACAAACAACAACAACCAAGATTAATTTATTCTAAAATCACAAATCAAAGCCTCTAGATCTCTATACCGAAAACTTAGCTAGTTCTATCGAAAATACAATTTCACCACTCAAATCTTGTTTCTAAACCTTAATTTCGATCTGAATCTTCCTAAGCATCATTAATTACATATTTAAAGCTTCAATTTTGTACAATTATGTGGATCTGATTTTTTCGAAAAAATCAAGCCAAATCAACTTTAAAGTAATGAGATAACTCAAATCTTTCAAAAATACATAAATGACTTGCTAAATTAAGTTTAAAAACCTTTTAATAGGATCAAAATATGTTTAAAATAGCTTTGAAACAATACTTTAACTCAATAAAACAAGATTCGCAATTTTCAAGCTTGAAATCAACTTAAAATAAAAGGATCTATTGAAATCTTGATTTAATTGATTAAAACTCAATTTAAAAAGCTAACACACTTAGTTTAATCATGAAAAGTCAAAATGTTACCTCAATTTTACAAAATCAATGAGCTACGAAGCTAATTCGAGTTTGAAAACCTAAGTATTCTTTAAAATTGAAAGGAGATTTTGTGTTTGGAAAGCTTTAAAATAAAAAAAGGATGAACTAATTTCGGGAGAAAAACTTTGATTTGTGCTTGGAAATTTTTTTGAAGGAGATGATATAAAGGAGAAAAGAGACGGTGGGTGGTTTAAATAACCAACCAGATTTTAAAAATTGGGCATTTTCCCCTTTGACCAACTACATTTTTCTCCATCTTTCCAAATTGGTCCTTATTTTTCAATTAAAGCCAATTTTAAAATTATTTTCAAATCCAATCTCGTTTTTAAAATCCATTTTAACCAAATTAAATCCCTAACATTCAGTTTTAATTTATTAACCTTAAATTTTAATTCTAATTATTTTTATATTTTATTTAATTATTCCTATTTAATTTAATTATCTAACCTAAATACGATTTCCGATTTACTAACTCGAATCTACTAACCCGATTTTAAGATGTGACAAATGGAGGATTTGGGATTTCTCGAGATGGATTAGTTGGTATAAATTATGTGTTCTTAAACTGTTAGGGTTGACAAACCTAAGAAGTTATCATAGGCTAGATAATATCGGAAGATAAGTCAAACAGAGTAAATCAAAATTTATCCTAAGTTGAGAAAATGAGGTCGGAAGATAAGCGAGTATCAACCAATCGATTAAGTTAATTAGAGCCAGGAGCTAATAATTTCTTGATCGGTGATTAATCACTCTAGACCCCTAATTCGAAATTAGTTGCAAACCCTGAAGCGAGTTCATCTTCCTGATTGGTCTATTAATTTATTTCGATTGTTTATTTTATTTATTTTTATTCCTCTTAATCTATTTTATGATCCATCGTAATATAGGAATTCACTATTCCTACTTAGACTTAGTATTGTAAAAAGTATTTCATTATTTATTCCATCCTCCCTTGGGTATGATCCTCGGAATACTTCCAAATATTTCGTTGTACAATCTATATTACAATTTGACCCTTGCACTTGCAGACACTGCTGTTATTAACTATTATATTTTTTGTGTATTATTTAACTTGTTTATAGGTGATCAAGTTGTTGGCTCCATTGTCGGGGAGGTTTTGGTAATAAACTTTGAAAATAATTCTTTTTACAATTAATAAGATAAGTAGGAACGTTAGGACCTATAGATACGATTTTTTTTTTTTTTTTTATTTTTATTTTTGTTTCAAGTCGTGTATGACCTGAAACTCCAGCACTTCAATTGAACCATACCTAGATCTGGGGCGAATACTTAGGCGTAACCGTCAAATAATGGATAATGCTCCACCCATGTTAATAAATTTTCCCCGGAAAACACGTTATTTGAGGAGCCACGAGAACAATAAGGGCATAATCGGGAAGAGATCTCAATGGCTTAGTGGACATTGTGAGAATACTCCTTACCTACATTAGTCGCGACACAAGGAAACATTGAACGACCATCGATTAACGTCAATAATTTTGAGATAAAGACGGCCATGATCTAGATGATTCAAAACACGCTGCTGTTTAAGGGAACCATGGTTAAAGACCCGAACCAACACTTGAAGCGATTTCTTCAACTATGCAACACCTTCAAATAAAACGAAGTATTCGATGATGCTATACATCTTTAGTTATTCTCATTCCTATTATTTTATAATGCAGTTGATTGGTTAGACTCGTTAGAACCAGGTTCCATCACTACGTGGAACGATCTAGCGGAAAAATTTCTTCATAATTTTTCCCAATTAGTCAAACCATTTAGCTTCAACGGGAAATAAAAAATTTTAAACAATATGAAGTTGAGTCTTTATAGGAGGCGTGGGAGCATTTGAAGACAATACAAGGAACTACCCATACCATGTATAACACCCATAACCCGCCTCCATCGTCAGGTTAGAGTTACAAAATGTCATAGCAAAGAACAAAACAATTAACAACTATAAACTTCCTATTGTTTACTTTAAATATAACCAATCAAATTATTCATTAAACATAGCAAACATACATATTTAAACCTTAAATTGGGATTAAATAACTTAAATACAATTTCAAATACTAAATATAACAAAATTTGAAATATTTAAGAAGTTTGTAAACATTTGGAATTGGTATCAATACCAAAACGATACCTTTTGAAATTCGATACTAAATCGTTATACTATTTTCTTTCAAAACCATAAGTATCGATAATTAATTTATGGTATCGATATTTTATAACCAAGTATCAATACTTAATTAAAAATCGATACCATTTTGACATTTTTTTACCCAAAACTTTGATTCATGATAGGTATCAATACCAAATGCCAAAGTATCGATATCAATGTTTCAAATGGTAAAATCTTAACTTTAAAAGCTTATTTCATGGCATAATCATTTTTCTTTAAAAACTACTCTTTTACCTGATTATAACCTTCCAAAACATAATAAATTTATCTTAATGCATGTTAACACATTCAACCTAATTATCTAACGAATGTGCCCTCAGTGACACCACAATTCATTTACCATACCAAAGGTCATATTTCATACCAAATTAATTTGCATACAAGGTACTCAAATCCATCCCTTTTATCCATTTAGATTTCAAAAAACAACAGCATTAACAACATGCTTAACCTCATATATCAACCAAAATACCATTACCAATCATGACTATTAGCATATATTATCAAAAGGTCACTTTCACCAAAACATATATCAACTTACACATAAAGACATTTAGATTCAAAATACCAAAACATCCACAACCTTAACAAAATATCATCCTATATACATGTCATTTATAACTAGTCCAAAATTTATAAAAAAAACTACGAAATAAGATGTCGAATGGTGTGATCTCTAACAACTTCCAATCAACAGCAAAAGTTTGACAACCAACAAGAACATACAACCAAACAAAGTAAGCTTTCAAATAGCTTAATAAGTTCATAAAACAAACATCACATGCCTTTTACTTGTTTATAAAACAGACAAAGCATGTAACTAAAAATTATTGCTAATATACCATCATTTTAACTTCTCGAAACACTTAGACCTGGATAATCTATATCATTAAGATGCCATATGATAAATAATCATAAATCAAATCATCATTATATTAGCATCTCATTTCAAATAATCAGAAAAAAATACTCATTCAAATTTATTTTAACTAGCTCACGATGTTGCTCACACAAGCTTTAGAGTATCCGCAACACATTTAGGATCTCAAACCATCGTTACGGCCTGTATCACCGATACACAATACCTACTAATAATTCACCAGCTCAAAGCCTACTAAAATAATCACCAGCTCAAGGCCTACTAAATAATCATTGGATCAAAGCTTTCTAAATAAACCCCGGCCCATAGCCTACTAAATAATCAACGACTCATAGCTTGCTAAATAATCACTGGCTCATAACCTGCTAAAGAAATCATCGGCTCAAGGCCCGAAAAATAATTTCTTCACGTATTCACCATATTCAATTACACGTTATTTTCTAGTCATTCAGTAGATAACACTGTAACACCCCAAACCCGGCCCATGCGTTTCGACTGGATCTGGCGTGTCACGGCTTGTACATTGAAAACTTTTGCCTTGTTGGTTTTTGAAGTCGTAAGTTAATTAGACATTATTAGAGTAAATAGGTGACATTTTAAAAATAAAATCTTATATTAGTATTATTAAGTATAAATAAACCTTGACATAAAATTTATAAGTTGCATAACATTGGAAACTTCTTAGTTGAATAAAAACTAGGGGCCTTAAAAAAATCCTAAATAAAAATAAAATAAACTTAAAGAAATCCCGAAATAATTTGTAGAAATAAAACTTGAAGGCCCCTCGAGTCCGCCTCGGCTCCCATGTTCACGATCTACTGCTCACCTAAAATGTTAGGAAAAGTAAAAGGTTGAGTCACCAAGACTCAGTGTGCAAATCCCGAGAACACATAAAAAGCCTTGAAGCTCGCAAACACATTATGAGCCTTGGCCCGTATACAAGGGTAACAAAATATGTAACATGGCCCATCCCAAACCTATGAGTCCATCCTCTACACACCCCCGTCCCAACCATCACACCGTGGGGATTTCTACAATCAACCCTCCATCCGCTACACACCATATCTACAGCTATGCTGCCTGTCATAAAGACCGATCATTATGTGACCTATGTGGCGAAGCCACCAATCGCTATGCGACCTGCTCCCCTTCCGTAAATCAATCAATCCCATCCCATGCATACATGCAAGGATCAGAACATTAAACTATCTAAACAGATCACATATTTTTACATACTTCGATACACATGGAGAAGTTTCTATGATTACGCACTGCATCCCTTGCCTACCCTTTCTAGGTAATACATGTTGTTCATACAACCTCATTTTCCGGCTTTTAGCCCATAACATACAAATAATTCAGATTAACTAGTGTGATAGAGATCTACACACCTTTTCCTACTTTTAGCCCATAACATACATATAATATAACAAAGCTTATGTGTCAAGAATCTACACACGATTCCGATAAAGCGAGGCTTTCTATATCGACGCTATCCTTAGTCGACACAACTGCTATCTGCCGAAGGTGTTATTCAAAAGTCGATCCACAACCAATTGGCCAATCTTGAATAGCAGATACTGCTCGTTTCTTAAACTTAGGGATTCTTTCTTTTGCCTGATCCATATTTAATTCCATCATAAATTCTTATCAGAGTTACTATAATAATATTTAATCGTTAATCCTCCTTATAAAGTTAAAATCTTGTATATAATGATGAAATCTAATAGAAATCTAGGAAAATCTTCTTACCTTAAAAATCCCAAAATTGAAGACTTATGAATTTCGGCTTTTAGATCTAGTCGACTAGGCTTCCTTCAAATCCCGACTTGTCGCCCATCATAAACCATTAAACTATTAGCTTTCGGCTTTTGCCTTTTCAAAAATTGGGAATAGATTATGAGAACTAATCTAAAATCTACTCTTACCTTAACTTAGGAGATTCGGCTAGTACTAGAGAAAGAATTCGACAATGTCAATGGAGGATTTAAATGCCGGAAGTATAGAACAATTTCTCAAATAGGATGAATAAAATAAAAACTATAGAGATTTCAGCTTTTTAGAGAAGGAAGAGAATAATAGAGTTTTCAGCTTTTAGAAGAAAGAAGAGAATAATGGAGTTTTCGGCTTTTAGGAGAAAGAAGAGAATAATGGAGTTTTTGGCTTTTAAAAGAAAGAAGAGAATAATAGAGTTTTCGACTTTTAGAGAAATTGGAGAAAAAAATTTGGAGAAAAGAAGCTAAGGAATTTCGGCACAAAAGCAAGAGGATTTAATGTCAGAAACAATGAGCTAGCCCCCCTATTTATAGGAAATTCGGCAACCCTTTGCCATGTAGTAGCTGGTTTATTTACTCCTCTCAGTGATGGATTCTTGGCCATCACTCTCTTTGTAGATAAATTCCTAACTTTTCTCCTTTATCTTAATCTACTAGCTCATCTAAAGGAGACTTAATTATCTCTAACTCCTCCCTCATTTATCAGCATATTATCCACATATTTTAATCATAAAAATCCCTAGATCTTAGCCTTTATCTGCTTATTATCCACATAAAACAAATTCCTAAATAATAGCCTTTATCTGCTTATTATCCACATATTTTAAACATTAAAACCCCTAAATTTTAGCCTTGTTGCCATCCACTCCACCTAATCCTAATGCCCAAAATTTAGCTAACTTAAATTAAAAGAATTGGGCTCCATGAAACTTAAATTTGGGCCCCTTACTCCTTGTGTGTGGCGTCACCTCCTAAGATTGGGCCACAAGCCCACTTTGGTATTTTAAACATAGATACTACCTTTTAAACCCTATAATGCCCAAACAGATAATTTTAATCAAGGCCTCTGCTAAGCTCGAGCCCAATTTGGACCCCTAACACTTAAATTAACTCATTCCACATATTCACCCATTAAACGATAGGCCCAAAAATTTAGGATGTTACAGTTCTACCCTCCTTAAAGAAATTTTGTCCTCGAAATTTCCAACTAACTAGTAATCATTCTACACGAGTCTCACCACTATGCTTTCATTGCAAGACTCTAATTCTAAAGCCAAACTAAACACTTAGTATACTATGGTAGGTACGCACCATTATTCGCATCTGAAGCGTCTTCGTCCCTTTGTACTCATTCTACTGATTCGCGTTTATCTGATTAGAAATTTTATGAATCATTATTTCTTTCCACTGATTTATCGCGAACAGTCTTATGATTAATAGTTCTAAAAAGTAGTTCTTTCGAATTCATACACACACTACAGTCTCAAGTTCATTCATTCAATCATCAATATTCATGAACTTGTGTTCATTACAGAAAAGTGTTGTGGTTGTCATTGTTGTTGTTTTCCACTACCCAGGGGTATTTTCGTAATTTTATCCTACAAGGGCATTTTTGTAAATTTTTTTTCAAAATGAGGTTCCTTGATAATTTTATAAAATAAGGGTATTTTGGTATCCCGGGGGTATTTTGGTAATTTTGGAATTCAAGGCATTTCAAAAATTTGAAATCTGAGGGTATTTCGATAATTTTGAAATTCGGGGGCATTTCGATAATTTTAAAATTCGGGGGTATTTTGGTAATTTTGAAATTTTGGGGTATTTTGGTAATTTTGAAATTCGAGGGTATTTCGATAATTTTTGTGATCCGAGGTATTTTGGTAATTTTGTGATTCGAGGTATTTGGTAATTTTACAAAACAAGGGTAATTTGGTAATTCTACAAATCGTATTATTTTTGTCATTTTGCATAACAAGGGTAATTTGGTAATTTTCTTCATAGTTGCGAACATTTTCAAATCAAATGTATTTTTTTTCTGAAGTGTACAAAACTTAGGGTTTTGTTTGCAAAATAGGTGGTTGGTCCCTTTCGGGTTTTAATTATGGGTTCACCCATGAACAAGTCCTTATAGCTAGAGTGAGCAGTCACTCGCACTGGTAGGATTCGAGAAGAGGAGGTGAGTCACTTGGACGCTTAAATACCAAGTTCTTCCTGATCTACTCCTAGACATGCATATGCTGTTGCCATACCTTAGTCTTATGACTCGTTTACGTGTTTTGTTTTAGTGAAGTTAAGTCTTATGGAATTGAAGAGTTGTTTGCCTAAGCCTAGAGTCCATCAAGTTCTAACCTAGATAGTCTCGTCCCATAAAGCTCATTAAGCCCACATAAATAACACAAAGAAGAGTTTAGAATACTTACAGGTGGATCGGGTCTTGGTAGACTCGAAGGCCATGTCCTCGAACCAAAAAAAAAATTTCTAAAAACATTTCTAGACCCATTTCACAGCTGAGTTGTGAACTGGGCTTTGATACCAAATTGTAACACCCCAAACCCGGCCCATGTGTTTCGATTGGATCTAGCGTGTCACGGCTTGTACATTGAAAACTTTTGCCTTGTTGGTTTTGGAAGTCGTAAGTTAATTAGATATTATTAGAGTAAATAGGTGACATTTTAAAAATAAAATCTTATATTAGTATTATTAAGTATAAATAAACCTTGACATAAAATTTATAAGTTGCATAACATTGGAAACTTCTTAGTTGAATAAAACTAGGGCCTTAAAAATCCCAAATAAAAATAAAATAAACTTAAAGAAATCCCAAATAATTTGTAAAAATAAAACTTGATGGCCCTCGAGTCCGCCTCGGCTCCCATGTTCACGATCTCTGCTCACCGAAATGTTGGGAAAAATAAAAGGTTGAGTCACCAAGACTCGATGTGCAAATCCGAGAACACATAAAAGGCTTGAGGCCCACAAACACATTATGAGCCTTGGCCCGTATACAAGGGTAACAAAATATGCAACATGGCCCATCCCAAACCTATGAGTCCATCCTCTACACACCCCCGTCCCAACCATCACACCATGGGGATTTCTACAATCAACCCTCCATCTGCTACACACCATATCGACAGCTGTGCTGCCTGTAATAAAGACCGATCACTATGTGACCTATGTGGCGAAGCCACCGATCGCTATGCGACCTGCTTCCCTTCCGTAAATCAATCAATCCCATCCCATGCATACATGCAAGGATCAGAACATTAAACTATCTAAACAGATCACATATTTTTACATACTTCGATACACATAGAGAAGTTTCTATGATTATGTACCTGGCATCCCTTGCCTACCCTTTCTAGGTAATACGACTGTTCATACAGCCTCATTTTCTGGCTTTTAGCCTATAACATACATATAATTTAGATTAACTAGTGTGATAAAGATCTACACACCTTTTCTGGCTTTTAGCCCATAACATACATATAATATAACAAAGCTTATGTGTCAAGAATCTACACACCTGATTACCGATAAAACGAGGCTTTCTATATCGACGCTATCCTTAGTCGACACAACTGCTATCTGCCTAAGGTGTTGTTCAGAATTCGATCCACAATCAATTGGCCAATCTCGAACAGCAGATACTGCTCGTTTCTTAAACTTAGGGCTTCTTTCTTTTGCCTAATCCATATTTAATTCCATCATAAATCCTTATCAGAGTTACTATAATAATATTTAATCGTTAATCCTCCTTATAAAGTTAAAATCTTGTATATAATGATGAAATCTAATAGAAATCTAGGAAAATCTTCTTACCTTAAAAATCTCGAAATTGAAGACTTATGAATTTCGGCTTTTAGATCTAGTCGACTAGGCTTCCTTCAAATCCCGACTTGCCGCCCATCATAAACCATTAAACTATTAGCTTTCGGCTTTTGCCTTTTCAAAAATCGGGAATAGATTATGAGAACTAATCAAAAATCTACTCTTACCTTAACTTAGGAGATTTGGCTAGTACTAGAGAGAGAATTTGACAATGTCAATGTAGGATTTAAATGCCGGAAGTATAGAACAATTTCTCAAATAGGATGAATAAAATAAAAACTATAGAGATTTCAGCTTTTTAGAGAAGGAAGAGAATAATGGAGTTTTCAACTTTTAGAAGAAAGAAGAGAATAATGGAGGTTTTGGCTTTTAGGAGAAAGAAGAGAATAATGGAGTTTTTGGCTTTTAGAAGAAAGAAGAGAATAATGGAGTTTTCATCTTTTAGAGAAATTGGAGAAAGAAATTTGGAGAAAAGAAGCTAAGGAATTTCGGCACAAAAGGGAGAGGATTTAATGTCAGAAACAAGGAGCTAGCCCCCTATTTATAGGAAATTCGGCAACCCTTTGCCATGTAGTAGCTGGTTTCTTTACTTCTCTCAGTGATAGATTCTTGGCCATCACTCTCTTTGTAGATAAATTCCTAAATTTTCTCCTTTATCTTAATCTACTAGCTTATCTAAAAGAGACTTAATTATCTCTAACTCCTCCCTCCTTTATCAGCATATTATCCACATATTTTAATCATAAAAATCCCTAGATCTTAGCCTTTATCTGCTTATTATCCACATAAAATAAATTCTTAAATAATAGCCTTTATCTGATTATTATCCACATATTTTAAACATTAAAACCCTAAATTTTAGCGTTGTTGCCATCCACTCCACCTAATCCTAATGCCCAAAATTTAGCTAACTTAAATTAAAAGAATTGGGCTCCATGAAACTTAAATTTGGGCCCTTACTCCTTGTGTGGCGTCACCTCCTAAGATTGGTACAAGCCCACTTTGGTATTTTAAACATGATACTACCTTTTAAACCATATAATGTCCAAACAAATAATTTTAATCAAGGCCTCTGCCTAAGCCTGAGCCCAATTTGGACCCCTAACACTTAAATTAACTCATTCCACATATTCACCCATTAAACGCATAGGCCCAAAAATTTAGAATGTTACAAATACTAACAATAAATCTAAATATAATAAAATCTATTAAGAGCAGAAATTATTATAAACATAAGAGTAATAGTACGAACTTACTTTTGTAGTGACAACTAGTATCCAACAACGTCTACTCATTCGTTTTTCGTTTCTCGCATATATCTACAAAACCACTCATTTCTTAATATAAATATAATAACTTAATCAATTCAATTAAATACCTTAAAAAATTTTATTAACACAAAATTCTACAATACCTTGATTAAGATCATTTTATGCAATTACCCCAAAATTTTACATTATTTTCAAAGTATTCCTTTTTTAACTTCTAAATTTAAACAAATTGAATTAGAAAGGCTTGTACCGAATCTTCTATAGTCCCTAAATAGTCCCTAACTAACTAGATATTAGCTAGAAACCTTTGAAATTTAGACATTAAATCAATTAAGCCCTTAGCTTCAAAACCGAATCACAACTACATTACAAAACCATCTTGAAATATCCTCAAACCTATAAATTCATTCGCAAATAGCAAAACACTTAAATTCATTCATGGTAAATTCACAAACTCTGCACAATTCTACAAAATGACATATGGGTTGCAAGGGTTAAGCTTCAACGTTCATAAAAATACAAAAATTAACAAAAATGGAGGTGAATTTCCCTTACATGCAAGCTTCTTATAAATTGAAACTCCCTCTTAACAAGCTAAAATTTCTTCTTCCTCTAATCAGTCCCAAACTTAAGAAAGATGATGATGTTTCTTTTTCTTTTGTTTTAATTCCACTTATTTGTCTTATTACTAAACTAACATTTAAAATTTAATTAAATTTCCTTAAAACCAAAGTCACCACCGTCCACTCATAATCAAATGTGTCTAATTGTCATTTAGGTTCATATGATTTCATTTCCATAGCTAATTAACTCCTTTAACTAATACAACTAACTTTTACAACTTTCACAATTTAATCTATTTTTCTTAATTAACTATCTAAATGCTAAAATTTCCCAACCAAATTTTTATATAACTTTCATACGACTAAATAGGCTTCAAATAAATTGTAAAATTAACGCACTATCTGAAATCGTGGTCTTAAAACCACTTTTTTTGACATCATTGAAAATAGACTATTACACAATGGACTGCAAGCATGGCTCCAGATACAAATATTTTACAACGGTGTGACGGACACATTAGATATAGCCTTGATGGAGCATTTGGCGGATCTATCATGTTTCACACATACGAACAAACATACAAAATTATAGAAGACATGGCTATGAATTCGTCCATGTGGCCTAACGAGAGTTTCATGTACCAATTAAAGTCACCAACGGTAAAAGCTGTGAAGGAAGAGAGTGATGATGTTCGATTCCAACAAATTCTTGAAAAACTTAACCGTTTGGAGACACACGTCAAGCCAATGAGAGTGGAACCACATTCAGAAAACCAACTAGAGGATATGAGCTATATAGGCAGCAAAGGTCGAAACCCTTATTCAAACACGTACAATCGCAGTTGGAGAGATCATCTGAACCTCAAGTGTGGACCAAAGAGGCACAAACCAGGCCCAAACTCGATTGAATCATCTTTATCAACCTTCACCACTGCAACAATGAGCCATGGGTAGTGATCATGCTATATGCAGTCAAAGATTCAATCGATTAGATAACTAGATACAAACAATGAAGACGAATATTTGACAAGTTCAAGGCAGATGATTTGACTCCCGAATGGACAACTTCTGTGATCAAGTGAGCCAATTAATGACAATGTTCCAAAAATAAAATGGCCAGAGCCTTCCTAATAACATAGAGAATAATCCTCAAATAGATGGGCAAGAACACGTAAAGGTAATCACGGTACAAGTGGGAAAGGAATTGAATACCCTAACCAAACTTGGCTATGAAGAAGAAAAAGTCACAAAAGAAGTCAGCAAGCCTACGAAGGAGGAGAAAGAAACTGAACACCAAGAACCAATCGAGGGTAATGTTGAACTGATGCCCAATACTGTAATTTTAACTAAAAAATAACAAAAGTTATAGATGTAGGTACTCAGAAGGCATGAGAACAAGACAAATGGCAAGATCTAAAAGAAAATGAAAGAAATTGGAAGAGTCAAGACGGTCGTGAACGACAATTGAAGTCGACGGCAAATTTAAAGACTTGTTAGACACGTCCGATAGTATGACATAAAATTAACCATTGAACTTTAATAAAGTTATAAAATTTTGTAAATTAGTCTCAATTTCGAGCTTTTTGTAAAAATTTAAGATAATTAGGATGTAATCAAATGTTAAGATCAGTAGAACTCAGGTTTTTAGACATAACGGGATGAAAGAAAGCTAAATAGGGTAAAAAACGGACGATTGGAGGATATCGACACACCCCAAAGGGCTAGAAACAATGTTATGTTGCGCCATGCATAGGCTGTAGCACGACGCAAGCACTTTGAAGCAAGGGTACTTGATGTTAAAGGGGTGTGTTGCACCACACACAAGCTAGGGCGTAATAGGAGGACTTCGAATGCAAAATAAGAAAATTAGGGCATTGTGTCACACCACCCACAGGCTGTGGCATGACACGCCTATATTTTCAGTCGAAATTGGGTCATGGCATAAAGCCTGTCGAAATTCTATTTATAACCACATGTTTTAGGCATAAGAACACACAATCTAAAATACCCAAAAGAGAAAAAAATATATTCCTTTAGAGCCACCACACATTTTCCCCACCATTTAGCTTCGATCTTTTTCATTCTTAACCTCCGATTATCCTAAGTAAGTGTTCATCTTCTCTTTTTATTTTAGTTTTTATTTTTTATTTTTTATTTTGTTACATTCTACATCAATCAGGAACCAAGGCTGGTTGGCAACAGTATGAGATATCATGTTCTAAACTTGTTCTTTATCATTTTTATTTTTTGGGTTAGTTGTTATTTTACTGTCATTTGAAAATAGCACCAAGAAAACAATGACCTTCCACTCAACCGAGTAACCCGGAGGCCAATCACTTCCATAATATGAAAGTTGAGAGGTTCTTCCTTCAGATGAGTGGATGATCATTTATACAATAGCGTGTGTGCAATCCCACTATGTCTGCTTGCGACAAGATTTGGGATCTCGGTCGATCCCACCATTGGAATACTTTTTACTCAACCCCAACTGAACCGGCGATTGACGCTGTTGTATATAAATTTTATGCCTCCCTAAAAGATAGAGATAATCAGAAGCAGAGAGGTAAGACGATCACCCACATGACTGCCCGAGGCAAAGAAGTGTCAATTGCACCTCGAGATATTTGTCTATTCTACGACACCCTATATTATACCCTCGATTTTTTATAAACCTTTGACTTACATTTGAGGACTTTGACTTTGAGGGTATTATAAACTACTTGATGCATGACCATGGTAAGTGGACTCGTCAAGCCAACTCTGAGGTGCCATTGAAGTTTAACACGACCATCATGTTCCCGATGGCCAAGATGTAGATGCAGTTTATTTGCACCTGCCTCGTGTCGACCCATAGTTCTTTTGATGTTACCACCTACCAAGTGGTTATGCTTTACTCGATTTTGCAGAGAGACAAAATTTGAATAGCCACTAGATATACGAGGAGATGCTCAAGTGCATACGACATCGAAAATAGAGTATGTACTTCCCACATCTAATTACTACCTTATGTCGCTGAGCTGATGTCCCCATGTCACATACCGAGCCGTTTATGAGACCCACTAGAAATGTGATTGTGAATAACTTATACGACCAATTCATTGAGCTTCAGGGAAAGAAGAATCACGAGAAGAAGATCCAAACTAAACAAAGGAGCAACATTCAGGGGCCCACAAAAAGGAAAGGGAAAGCAAACATGTTGAGGAAGACGGACCTCACGGATATGCCGACATCAGACTGACAGAACCATTAGATGCAGGACATGGGGGACATTCTGATCCATATCACGGAACAGAATAAGTGGCCCACACCAGCACCACTTCCTAACATGTTCGAGAGGTTCCCAGAACCAGTCTCTTTTCAATTCGTCCATTCTTCCATTACACCAATTTTTACTATCTTCATTTAACCCATCAAAATAACTCCCTACGTACTTCACATTTTTATAACATGCATTTCATGCATAACATTCCATACACTATTATAACAAGGATTACACCACGTATCAATACCTCTATACACAGTTCAATCACACGATTCAAATATTATACTTGCAGTCATTCATGTATTCACACAGCCTTATGTATGCATGACTTTCTCATTCATCGTAATCATATATAACTATAGAACTCAGAGTAGACATATAAACAAACCATACAAGCAGCACAACAACCAGTAAATACCCAAAGGTGGAGTACAAAAACATACCTGCTATCTTTCGTCCTTACCAGCTTAGCTTTTCCAAATGCCAGAGCCTCTTTCGTCCAAGAAGCAGCTCACTGAATTCTCTACTTTTCAAACTCGAATCTTATGTTCATTGCCCCATACAGAGTTTTCTTCAACTTTCTCTTATTCGGAGCAACCAAAGAAGATGTTGTAGAAGAGAAGAAAATAAAACAAAAATGAGGAGAATTCTACCTTCAGAATAATCCTCCTTACACATATATATAACCTTTTTTACACATCATCTGTAACGCCCTTAAACCGTATTCGTCGTTGGATTAGAGTTACAGAACGTTACCAAACAAATTATTTTAAATATCAACTTAAGAACCTTTTACCATCAATTCAATACACAACAATCAAGCCAATATTTAATCATGGAGAAAAGATAGTTATGAATTCCTAATTTAAACATACGATGTTACAAAAATAAGTTTGGAACATCCAGGGACCAGATTGAAATAAGTTAGAATTTTTTAAAGAAAACTAAAAAAATTTTAAAAATAGGGGGTCACACGGTCGTGTGGCCAGGCCGTGTGACTTAGGCTAGCCCGTGTTGCCTAACACATGGTCGTATGATCAAAACATATGCATGTGTGGCTATTACACATGCTTGTGTTCCCAAACCGTGTAACTCACTGACTTGAGTCTCACACCCGTGTTACAAACCGTGTAATAGGCCATGTAACTCACTAACTTGGGCCATATGATCGTGTCCCAGCTAGTGTGGAACCTGTGCCTATATCTTTAAATGACACACAGCCATGTGACATCCTGTGTCACAGGCCGTGTGCAACATGATTAGCCCCTTAAACAAGCAATTCCGTACCTTATTTCTTTCACAACAAGTTATACCATAATTAGATCAAATCCTATATTTCAATACACATTTAAAACATCAATTTCATGCCAAAGTAACCTCCATCCTAAGCCTAACCAATATGACATTCAAAGGAAACTCAAACAAGTTTAAAATAATCAATTAAAAAAATTAAGTACATGCATAACTCAACCCTATCATTCACACTCAAGTATCCACCAAATGACCAAATATAGATAAACATTCATTTATAATACCATTTCAATAATGATAACTAAGCCTAGATTAATAATCATACTTAACCACCTAAATTGCATATATATCAAACCAACCACTTCAAAAGTATAACCATCATATAATAACATTTACATTATTATCCCAAAGCAACTATATTCAAGCATTTATCTAAGTTAACACATTATTCACAAGCTTACAAAACAGCATTCCACACAAGTAACTTTTACTAGAAATTAACTAAAATCAAAAGTTCATCACTCAAAACATTAACATCCTAGGTGCATGCCAAGACTCAAAAGTAAACATCACCAAATTGAGTTCGGGATTGACGCAGGATGCTGAGTCGTTAGCTGTTAGCTATGGAAATTAGATACAAAATTATCTATTTTTGAAATAGGCATTAACGTAGTCGATCTTTTAACTCCTTATCGTCGTGGAGGAAAAAATCAGACTATTTGGGGGCTGGGGTTGTACTAGCTCAATTTTTAGTGGTATCAAAAATAGTGGTTCGAGATAGATAAATTCGATGAGTGGACTTGAAAATTTTAATATTTAATTATTATTTATGAGTCAAGTATGACTTTAGGAAACTTTTGAATTATTAAATTTGTGATTTAAAAAAATTTATTAGGTAAATTAGGTTGAAAATGAGGAATCGAGACCTTGATTTCATAAACTGAGCCATAAATATTTTTATAAATATTTATAGAGTGTCATTGAGTTAGTATTAAAGTTTTTTTAGAAAATTGTAATGTTTTGATAGTTGATTAATTTAAAAGGACTAAATTGAAAAAGGTGTAAATTTTGCTAAAGTGATTAAATAGCATAAGTACTAAATAAGAGGGGACCAAAAAGGTAATTAGACCAATATTAGAAGGCTTTTACGGCACAATTAGAAAAAAAAATCAAAGAGTTAGTGTGAACAAGGGTCAAAATTGGAAAAGAAATAAAATCAAATAGTTAAAAATATGACTAAATTGCATTTCTAGATACCTCTTCATTTTTGTTTAGCCAAAAACAACATTGGAGAACCCTTAAGAAGATGTTTTTCATATTTTACTGCATGTAAGTTCAGTTTTTGTTTATTTCTTGAAATTTTTATGTTTTTTAGACTTTTACAACTAGATCCAACTATCTAATTCATTAGTTTTTGATTATATGGGTAATTTTGAAAGTTACCATTGATGAGTGCTAGATGTTTATGATGAATTAACATGGATTTGAAGCTTTAATTTTGTTATATGATGATTTTATTAAGTAAATTTGATAGATATTGATTTTAAGATAAAATTGTGGAAAAGTTAAGAATTAGGGTTTGGTATTAAAATTTTGAATATCAAAGGCTATATAGTAGCCTAAAATAATTAGATAAAGTTTTAATTGAGAAAAGTTAGCTCAATTGATGGGTTAACTGATCAGGGACTAAATGGTAAAAACTATGAAAGTTGGGGTAAATGTGTAATTTCATAAATTGAAGGGTATAAAATTGTGAAATAACTTAGAATTGAATTAGATGCTAGTGAATGAATAATTTTATATTTTAGATCAAGAACCCGAAGAAAATCGTGAAAAAGGGAAATTAGCCGAATAGCCCCTGAATTACAACAAGTTCTACAATCTACCCCAAGTAAGTTCATACGGTTAAACGTTGATGTTTATTTATTAAATGATAAATGTTATAATTATATTTACTCATACTATTATTGTTGAAAATAAAGTTATTGTTAAATTATGAGAATTGAATTGAATGTTTAAAATGAGTAGAATGTCAGATTGAGTACAATCGTACCGTGACAAAAGATGAATTGACGGATAAGAACATGGTTGGACCATGGCAATGTTTGAATGTAAGACCATAGCTGGGCTATGGCATTTTAATGAAAAGAACATAACTGGGTTATGACACTTTGAATGTAAGACCATGGTTGGACCATGGTAGTATATGTATAGGTGTAAGACCATAGTTGGGCTATGGCATCCTTATGATAAGACCATAACTGGGTTATGCCATTACAAGTGTAAGACCATGGCAGAGCCATGGCAATTGTGTAAGACCATAGTTGGACTATGGCATCAAGAAAATGATGTACTCAAATCCGCAAGTCATTCTCTAATTTGACAAGGATTGGTAAGTATTACATGGATTAATGTGAAAGAAATTAAATAGTTATTGATATTGAGCTCAATTATGTGAATTCATCAATTAAAGTTGTGGTTGGCATGAAATTTTGTGAAATGCTTAATATAAATGAATTATTTAGTATGTTTGGTAAGATTTATATTTAAAGTCGATGAACTTACTAAGCTTCATTAAGCTTACTCATGTTGATTAATGTTCTTTGTAGATTAGCGTGAGGTCGAAAGGTTGGATATATATATCGAGCCACATTATCCAGATTGCTTCAGTAGACTTTGTTATACATCTTACAATTTATATGGCATGTATAGGGTTTAATAAGAAAAGAGTTAAACTTGAAATATGGTTGTGAATGATACTTATATATATATATATATATATATATATATATATATATATGTATGCATTAAGTTAGTAGTAGATTTTAGTAAATCAATGAATGAAGTTGTTTTGATAAGTTTATGCAAATTTTATGATGAATTATTATGTTTAAGATTTGATTTTTTGCTCATATTGGGTTGGTTGGTTGAGACATATTAGTGTATTTAAATGTTGTATGCAGGTTGATATTAAAAAGGGTTAGAAAAATGGCCTTAAAATGGCCTATTTTTGTCCACATGGCAGAGACACAGGCGTGTGTCTCAGTCGTGTGTGACACACGTCTTGGCACATGGGTGAGTGATCTGGCCGTGTGTCCCCTACACTTTAAAATTTCAAAATAGAATGCCCAGGGTTTTGCACACGGGCGTGTGGCTTGGCCGTGTGGCACAAGTCAGAGAGTTACATGGGTAAGAACACGGGCTGGGACACGACTGTGTGTCTCACATAGAATGCCCCCATGACCTAAGACACGGACGTGTCTTCTGGCCATGTGAGCCATACGGTCTGACCGCACAGGCATGTGTTCCATATTTCTAAGAAAATTTTTGACATTTTGCGAAAAATTCTTAAAGTCTCCGATCAAGTTCTGGTTTACTTCTAACGCCTATTTTGGGTTTCGAGGACCCATATTAGGGACCATATGAGTGTTTTATGAATGAGTTATGATATATGTATTAAAGATTATGAAATGTTCGTAATTAATCTAAAAAGTTTGATAATGCTCTATAATCCTGTTCTGGCAACGGATATGGGTTAGGGTTTTACATTTATTGGTATTAGAGCTTAGGTTGAGCTGATTCTTGGAACAAAAGTAACGTGTAAAGTGTCTAGAAATACATGCCATATAAATCTATGATAGTGTGATGTGTATAATCCGATCTAATCCTTGTTTTTCGTATAGATTGTAAAGATGTCAGATAGATCCGAATATGCTGAATATGATGAAGCTAATAGCAGAGTACAAACATATGAGCATGGGACAAGTTGTAGTTTCCCAATTTCCCTGGTGCAAGAGCAAGAACTTAAAAATATGTTTTATGGGTTTATGAACCAATGGTTTAATGAGTTTATGCAAGAAAGAAATCAGGCTCAGCAACCTCCTCCCTCTACTGCACCATCTGTAGCACCCCAGTTGTACCTCTACCTCCTTCGATAATTGAATCCAGTAAGCGTACTCCAAAACTCAGAAAGTTTAGAGCCGAAAACTTTCAGGGTAGATTAGATGATGACCTCGTCAAAGCTGAGTATTGGTTTCAAAATACAGTAAGAGTTTTTGATGAAATGGCTTATTTCCCAGAAGAATATTTGAGATGTTTTGTTTCCTTACTGAAAGATGAAGCATATAATTAGTGGATGACTATTGTGGCTGTGGCGTCGAAAGAGAAAATCACTTGGGAATTTTTCCAGAGTGAATTTAAAAAGGAATATGTTGGCAAGAGGTATTTAGACAAAAAGAAGAAGGAATTTCTTGATTAGCGACAAGGTAACAGATTGGTAGACGAGTGCGAAAGGGAATTTGTATTCCTCAATAGATATGCCCGGGAAATTGTATCAACTGAAGAAGAAATGTGTATTCGATTTGAAGAAGGGTTAAATGATGAAATTAGAATGATGATTGGGGGCACTGAAACAAAGGAATTTGTTGTTCTGTCAGATCGTGCTCAGAAAATGGAAGAGGTATACAATAGAAAAATGCAATGGGAAAGAAGGAATAAAGAATCCTACAAGAGAAGCTCTTCCAAATCATTTTCAGCATTTCCAGCTAAAAAGTCTAAAGATGATCCCAGTTGACCTACTTCAATACCAGAACGATCAAGTAAAAATAATATGACTTAACAGGATTTCGGGGTAACTATTAAACCTACAGCTAGTGTGGGTAGCGTACAGAATGCTCTCAGGCCTAAATACAAGTATTGTGGGAAAAATGACTTTGGTGAATGTAGAAGCAAGGCAAGAGCTTGTTACAAGTGTGGGGACACTGATCATTTTATTCGAGACTATCCTCAACTGTTAAAAGAGAAGGGAGAGCAAAAAGAAAAACAAATAGTCATTTATCAAAGAAATAAACGTTCGGGCCAAAGCAGTGCTACTGGGACTGCTCATTTAGGTATGAGAGATTCGGCTACTCGATCAGAGGCTAGGGCACCTGCATGTACGTATGCTATCCGAGCGAGAGAGAAAGCTACAACTCTAAACGCAATTGCTTGTACATTCTATCTTTTTGATGTTATTGTGTATTCATTGATTGATCCTAGGTCTACACATTTTTATGTTTGCACTGCATTAGCATCAGAAAAGAAATTGTATGTTGAACCTACTGATTATGATGTTCAAGTCACTAATCCATTAGGTCAAAGTGTAATAGTTAATTTGGTGTGTCGTGACTGTCCACTGAAAATAAAAGGCTGTGAATTCCTTGCTGATTTGATGTTACTATCGTTTCAAGAATTTGATGTTATATTGGGAATAGATTGGTTGACGAAGCATGATGCCATAGTAAATTGTAGAGAAAAATGGATTGATAACACTTTAGAACGACATGTTTTATGTTCTAATTATATATTAATTTCGAATGTGACTCTACTAATTTGGGTTATTTATGGACTTTATTCTCATAGGGACTAAATTGGAGACCAATGCAAAATTGAGGGCCAAAATCGTGAAATTAAAGATAAAATGGACCAATGTGCAACAAAGGAAAAGATGGTGCCAAAAGTGCAGGACATGGAGAGCGGAGGATGAAATGCAAAAAGAAGAGACTTTGCTTTATCAAATTCTATTTTAAATTATATTAGGATAATTAATATTAGGATAATTATCTAGGATTATTTAATTTCTTTATTTATCTTTATTTATCTTTAATTAAATTGTA
Organism: Gossypium rotundifolium; assembly: GCA_025506655.1. Taxonomy (NCBI): domain Eukaryota; kingdom Viridiplantae; phylum Streptophyta; class Magnoliopsida; order Malvales; family Malvaceae; genus Gossypium; species Gossypium rotundifolium. The sequence continues at coordinate 58,617,938 of CP106728.1, read as the reverse complement.
ATTATCTTTGGGAGTTTGAATAGAATTAGGCTATCTACTCTAAGCACTATAAATAGGGGATGGAGTAGCTCATTTGGGGCATCAATCTTTTTCTGTACACTCCTCCCCCATAATTCTTTTGTGTTTCATTTATTTTTCTTTCAATAAAAATTCCCTTTTCCATATTTTTATATTTTCCACCACAAATATGAGCCACTAAATTCCATCTAGCCGAAGGTTGCCAAATTCCCCAAAAAAAGGTTCTTGAGGCTTAGAACCCGTACTTAACTTTCTCATCCAAGTATTCATCGTTTCTCCGCATTACGGGGCTGACGCTTCCGTCCAGGTCCCTTTAAAAGTAACCCTTTCAACGTATGCAAAGGCGGCCGCTTTGTGTGTTTTGGGAGGATTGCACCGTCGGTTCGTGAGCTTCTCAAGTCGGGTTAGCGAGCCCAAGAGACAAAATGGCGTGGGATTCGCCATTGAGAAACATTGATCTAGTGTAAATGACTCCACAAAAGCAATCGCAAGCTAGAGTCAGGCTCCCTAAATCCGTAAGTTTAAACTCTTGGAGTTGGTGGTCGTAGGCGTCCTCTTCCACTATAACTGGCTTGCTTGGGCAGAGAAGGGTCATCCAAAAGCCGAAGACGGAGCCAAGGAGGAACAAGACAACCGGAGGCTAGAATATCTCCACATAAGAAACTTTTCTCTAAACCCTTTTTTTTATTTTCCTTATTTTAATTCTCGTAATTTCAATTCGTCTTAAATTACATTTTATTATTTTCCGGATCGAAAATTATTAATTCATTTTTTTATTTATTTTTCAGAACGCAGGTTTTCTTGGGCACGATTACATCCAAGATCTCGAAAAATAGGCATTTGTATAATCCGATCCTCGTGGATTCGACCCTACTTTCCCTTCTTGTTATTTTCATTATTTTGCGGAGTAGGATTTATTTTGGTGTATTCAACGACACATCAAATTTTGGCGCCGTTCTTGGGATCGATAACGATACTAATCTGTTTTCTTTTCTATGACCAGATCTGCTCCGGGCATTCTTGCGTTTGATTCGAGATCGAAAAGATCTGCAAAGCTAATCGAAAAGAAACTAAGTTGAAGAAAAAGCGTCGGCGGTGGTAGTAACTCAAGCAACCCACCACCGAAATTAGGGGCCGACGACGAAGCGGAATCTAGGGTTAACGAAAACCCTACTCAAACACTTGAAAGTAAAACAGAAGAAGTCGATCCATTTGAAGAAGTGTTCAACGCCAGGGTTGACGAAAACCCTAATTTGGTACAAGAACCAATGGCTCAAACGATTCGCAACTAAGCAAGCTCAAACGAACAACCACCACTGTGCATTGCATATCCTACCATGGATACCGATTTTGAGTTGAAATCAGGGTTGATTCAGTTGCTGCCAACATTCCGAGGGTTACAGAATGAAAACCCTCATAAGCACTTAAAAGAGTTTCATATGGTTTGTCTGAGTATGAAACCTCAAGGCGTAACTGAGGATCAGATTAAATTACGCGCTTTTCCTTTTTCCCTAGCAGATTCAACTAGGAATGGTTATTTTATTTACCTCCGGATCTATAACTACTTGGGTGATCTATCTCGTTTGTTTCTCAATGTGTTTTTCCAAATCTAGGCGGTGAGCTAAGAAGGAGATCGTAGGATTAGGCAGAAAGAGGCAGAGACTCTATATGATTATTGGGAGCGGTTCAAGAAGTTGTGTGCAAGCTGCCCACAACACGGTATAACAGAGCAATCTCTTCTCCAGTACTTTTATGAAGGGTTGAAACCGATGGAGATGAATATGGTGAAGCTGCTAGTGGAGGAGCGTTGGTTAACATGACCCCCCAACAAGCAAGGGACTTGATTTCCACAATGGCTGCAAATTCTCAGCAGTTCCGAGCCAATCCTGAACCTCCCAGAAGGGTTCACCAGCTAAGTAATTCTTCCATAGAAGATAGACTTGATAAACTTACTAATATGATGAATACTCTTCTTGCGAAAAAAACAAAAACAAATTTCGGTTATGTGGAATATGTGCTACACCGAGCACACAACCGATGCATGTCCCAGTTTGTATGATGACTCTATGGCTCACTTAGGTGCAGTGGGAAATTTTCCTGGCCCACCACAGAGGCGATACGACCCTTACTCTAATACCTACAACCCAGGATGGAGGGATCACCCTAACTTAAGTTATGGGGCCAACCCACAATATAACCAGCCTTACCAGAACCGAGTTCCACAGCAGCCACAAGATTCAGGTAATTCTCTAGAAACTTTGGTCAATAAATTAGCAGCTAATATGCTTGATTTTCAACAAAAACCGAGGCATCTATAAGAGAATTGACCATATCGGTTGAGAAATTAAACTCTCAAGGAAGCCGCCGTCACAAATGAACCAAACCCAAGGCAAAAGCGCAAATGCAAAGTGACTGCGAAGTGGAAAGGTCTGGAATCGATTCCGGCGTAAATCATGCCCAAGAAATCGCCAGAAAAACCCAAAAAGACGAACAGTTCGAACGAAACCCCATTGCCCATAATTCAACCTCCATTTCGAGCGATTCCACCAAAGGTCGAAAAGGTAAGCGGGACAAGGAAATCCTCGAAACATTTAGGAACGTCAAATCAACATTCCATTGTTGGATGCCATCAAGCAAATACCTGTGCGCTAAATTTCTTAAAGAGCTTTGCACCAACAAGCGAAAGTTAACGGTAATGAAAGGGTGAATGTTGGTGAAAATGTGTCTGCAGTGTTACAACGAAAATGCTTGGCAAAATGTAAGGATAGGGGCATGTTTGCAATACCATGCAAAATAGGTCATTTGGGAATTAAAAAGGCTATGTGTGATCTAGGAGCCTCCATAAATGTAATGCCCTATTCTATTTATGAATCACTTAACGCAGGTTTTTTGACAAAAACAGGTGTTAGCATTCAATTGGCAGACAGGTCCGTTGTGCATCCCGAAGGAGTCCTCGAGGACGTGTTGGTAAAAGTTAACGAACTTATTTTTCCTGCAGATTTCTACGTGATAAAAATGGAGGAGGACAGTGCTCCGGGATCTTCAGATCTCTTGTTGGGACGACCATTCCTTAGTACAGCTAGTACTAAAATTGACGTTCGGAGTGGAACTCTCACGATGGAGTTTGATGGGGAGATCGTGAAATTTAACGTCTACGATGCCATTAGCCACCCCAGTGAAATTTTGAACGTGAATTGTGTTGATATAATTGACTCATTAGTGGAAGAAAATTTTGAATCCATTTATGATTTTAAATTTGACTTTGATAAATTTGAATCCGTTAATGAGTTGTTATCCCCAGGTACTAAGCTTTTACCTTCTGTTGTGCAGGAGCCAGATCCAAAATTAAAACCACCTCTCGAGCATCTCAAATTCACATTTTTGGAGGATGATGAGACCATTGCCGACTTCAAAGGGATTGACCCCTTGGAGGAAAATATAAAACCAATGAAAAAGGCGCAAGGACAATTAAACCCAAATATGGTGGATGTGATAAAAAACGAGAAATTCCAAGCTCACACGATTAAAAAGATTTATTTTGAACCACCGTAGAACCATTTAAGTCGTCGAGCTAATGACGTTAAACAAGCGCTTGTTGGGAGGCAACCCAATCTTTATTTTTCTTTTATTATTTATTTTTATTTTATTATTTATTTTTATTTATTTTATTTTTTTCTTTTCTTTTTAATTTCTTTTATTTAAATATCAATAAATTTCTCTTCTTTGCTTAGCTAAAATGGAGCGCGTTGAGGTTCGACTCAACACTTTTGGCCAAGCAACTCACCGAACTCATTGCTATCCTCCGCATTCGACAGTAGCTACACGGGAGTTTTCTAAACTTTTCTTCTTATTTATTTGTTTTATGCCACATTGAGGACAATGTGCTTTAAGTAGGGGGAGGTACTCTTCAGACATTCTTGTCATATTCTGTTGAGATTTGTGTTTGTTGCTTGAGGCTCTTTTAGGTTGTCCATATATATTTTTTTTTAGAACATTCGTCGCTAATCATGCCCAAGAATTTGCCCACGACTTGCCAACGCTTTGACCCACGTGCATGATTCTTGGCCACCGAGTAAATTCGATTCATGCATTTGATTTTATCTCCATTGTTTTATTCTTATTAGGCTAAAAATAATTATGATTAATAAGTTAATTATATCTTGCTTTTAAATAAAATTGATCAAGTTTAATATCAAGTGGACACTTAACATATTTGCATGCCTAAGTTGTGTTCATGACTATTAGGTGATTACTAAAACTTATTTTGACACTTGATTATTTCTCTTAGGTCCTCTTGAAGTTTATATTTTCGTGAAAATTGTGATTAATAAATATTTCCAAGGTTATGAGTACGACTTAGAACGTGGTCGATCGAAATGTAACCGGTAGGGTGCTTGGGTTGTCATTCTACTTGGCGTCAAAAGGTTTTGTGGCGTAATAGGTAAAACTCCGCTAGCCAAGGTTATGAGTACTGCTCGAGCGTGACTAAGCGAAATGTAACCGGTGGGGTGCTTGGGTTGTCATTCTACTTGGCGTCAAAAGGTTGTGTGACGTGTGAGTAAAACTCCGCTAACCGGAAATAAATAATTTTTAAGAATATGTTGAGCTGAGTAACCGGGGTGGGGTGCTTGGGTTGTCATCTCTCTTCGCGTAAAAAGGTTCGATATATTCCGAAGTAAATAAAAAGAATAAAATAAAAAAAGTAAATAAAAAGAAAAAAAAGGAAAAAAAAAGAAAAGAAAAGAAAAATAGTACTAATAAAATTACAGTTGGGGACTAAGGGAGGAAATAAATAGAGTGTCTTGGTAGGTTTGGTAATTTACCTAAATAGCATGAAATAATTCAAGACGATTTTAATTTTTGTGTGTGTTAATTAGAAAACTTTTTCTATTTTACTTAAAGCAAGCTTAGAAGTTCTCTTATTTTTCATATGCATTTTTGACTAATCTTTATAAAACTTTGGAGTAGAATTTCTTTCAGGATCTAATTTTCACAGTGGATAGGAACCATACTTGAGGGCAAGCATGGGCTAAGTAGGGGGGATTTGATAACACTTTAGAACGACATGTTTTTATGTTCTAATTATATATTAATTTCGAATGTGACTCTACTAATTTGGGTTATTTATGGACTTTATTCTCATAGGGACTAAATTGGAGACCAATGCAAAATTGAGGGCCAAAATCGTGAAATTAAAGATAAAATGGACCAATGTGCAACAAAGGAAAAGATGGTGCCAAAAGTGCAGACATGGAGAGCGGAGGGACTGAAATGCAAAAAGAAGAGACTTTGCTTTATCAAATTCTATTTTAAATTATATTAGGATAATTAATATTAGGATAATTATCTAGGATTATTTAATTTCTTTATTTATCTTTATTTATCTTTAATTAAATTGTAATTATCTTTGGGAGTTTGAATAGAATTAGGCTATCTACTCTAAGCACTATAAATAGGGGATGGAGTAGCTCATTTGGGGCATCAATCTTTTTCTCATACCTCCTCCCCATAATTCTTTTGTGTTTCATTTATTTTTCTTTCAATAAAATTCCTTTTCCATATTTTTATATTTTCCACCACAAATATGAGCCACTAAATTCCATCTAGCCGAAGGTTGCCAAATTCCCCAAAAAAAGGTTCTTGAGGCTTAGAACCCGTACTTAACTTTCTCATCCAAGTATTCATCGTTTCTCCGCATTACGGGTGGCGCTTCGTCCGAGTCCCTTTAAAAGTAACCCTTTCAACGTATGCAAAGGCGTAGCTTTGTGTGTTTTGGGAGGATTGCCGTCGGTTCGTGAGCTTCTGCGTCGGAAGTTAGCGAGCCCAAGAGACAAAATGGCGTGGGATTCGCCATTGAGAAACATTGATCTAGTGTAAATGACTCCACAAAAGCAATCGCAAGCTAGAGTCGGGCTCCTAAATCCGTAAGTTTAAACTCTTGGAGTTGGTGGTCGTAGGCGTCCTCTTCCACTATAACTGGCTTGCTTGGGCAGAGAAGGGTCATCCAAAAGCCGAAGACAGAGCCAAGGAGGAACAAGACAACCGGAGGCTAGAATATCTCCACATAAGAAACTTTTCTCTAAACCCTTTTTTTTATTTTCCTTATTTTAATTCTCGTAATTTCAATTCGTCTTAAATTCTGTTTTTATTATTTTCCAGATCGAAAATTATTAATTCTGTTTTTTTATTTATTTTTCAGGAACGCAGGTTTTCTTGGGCACGATTCTGCCCAAGATCTCGAAAAATAGGCATTTGTATAATCCGATCCCTGTGGATTCGACCCTACTTTCCCTTTACTGTTATTTTCATTATTTTGCAGGGAGTAGGATTTATTTTGGTGTATTCAACGACACATCATGGATTGATTTGAAATGTCAGACAGGAAAGATGATTACTGTTCAGTCTGCAAATCCGAAAGAAATAGTCATAATTATTTCAGCTTTTTTTAGCTCAGAGATTATTGCGAAAAGGTAATGAGGCATTTTTAGCCTACATTCTTGATAATCGGGGTTCTAAATCAAAGTTAAAACAGTTACCAGTTGTTAATAAGTTTACTGATGTGTTTCCTGAGGAATTACCGGGTTTACCACTAGATCGTGAAGTTGAGTTTGTGATTGATGTGATTCCAGGAACAGCTTTGATATCAATAACGCCATACAAAATCGCACCAGCTGAGTTAAAAGAATTAAAGACATAGTTGCAAGAGTTGCTAGATAAAGGGTTCATCAGACCGAGTATGTCTCCTTGGGGTGCACCTGTCTTATTTGTGAAAAAGAAATATGGCTCTTTGAGATTGTGTATAGATTACAGACAACTAAACAAGGTCGCAATTAAAAACAAATATCCTTTGCCTCATATTAATGATTTGTTTGACCAACTGAAAGGTGCTGCAATATTTTCTAAGGTAGACCTCAGATCTGGGTATTATCAGTTGAAAGTTAAAGAATGTGATGTGTCGAAAACTGCTTTCAGAACTCAGTATGATCATTATGAGTTTTTAGTAATGCCTTTTGGTTTGACTAATGCTCCTACCGTAAAACACCCCACACCCAGCCCACGAGCCTGGACCAGATCTGGTATGTTCCCCGATGAAAACCATTTCAAATTCTTTTGTATTTATGAAAAACTTGAGCATTTTGAAGGAAAGTTTGTTTTGGGTTGGGCTTGAGTTGAAAACAGGTTTATTTCGTTACTAAAAATCCCTTTGATTTAGGTGACAAAACGTTTGGGCTTTGAATTAAATTAATTTTACTTAATCTTTTAATAAATATAGAGATTGTATGCTCAGTAAATAAAAGTAAAGTAAACGCTACTACGGCCTTATTACATCAAATAATTTCCCAAAATTAAAACCATAATAAACTTTAAATTACTTAAAATAAAATAAAATAAAAGTCCAAGTCGTAAATTTCTTGCTGTGCATGGCCATCCCTAAGTTTCTGCCAAACCCAGTCCATCACTGATCGTCACCTGAAACATGTTCCCACAACGGGGTGAGTCAAACAGACTCAATGTGTACACAAACACTAAGTCTTAACAAATTCAGGCATAACAAATCATATTCATACGTATCATAATTTCACATTTAATGATTCAAGATAATGATGCAACCCAAACCCAAACCTAGATGCCATCCGCTACACATCCCGTACCAACTCGCACTGCTGTGGGGACTACTAAGTCAACCCTCCATCCGCTACACACCATCGAAGGCGTCATTGCAATCGACGTGCTCATCGCCCATATATAAAGTTGTGGCATAGCCACCAGATTAAATAATTGTGTCATGTGACACCATATTCGAATAATGTAACCGGTTACCACATTCAGATAATGTGACCGAAGTCACCACATTCAGATAGTGGGACCAAAGTCACCATCTTCACTTCCCCTTTTTCATATAACCCGAATGCCCCATATTATTTATATCATGCATATCATACTTAAATTCACATTCATGTCACTTTTCACATGTTAAATATAACATATTTCGTAATCCTAGTAGGAGTAGGAAATGTACCTGAGTATTTTGTACCATAACATGGTACTTTAGCCACATTCTTACACTTTCATATTAACACATTTATCATGTTAAAGCCAAAAATCTATTAAGATTAGTGTGGGTACACACGATTAAACAACAATTTCACTAAAATCTAAAATCCAATCTAAAGCCTTAGATCTCAAGTCCCTACATTCTACCAACCTTAGTATGTTAGCATAAAGCCTATTCACTATAAAACCAAATCCTAGTAGGATTAGTACAATAAAACTTACCTTGGTGCCAAATCCAAAATCTTCACTATACTCTTTCTTATATTCTAAAGCTTTAAATTACTTTAACAAATTAGTTTCGCTTTTGAATAAATATGAACTAGAACTAAAACACCAAAAATAGGCCTTGGCGAATATTCGCATGTCTTACCTTGTGGATTTTAAATCCAAAATTCACCGAATAACTAGGAACACGCTGACCTATGGTGTACCTTCGGAAAAGAACTTCTCCTTCTTGTAGTTGACTTAAACAAATCCGAAAAGATCTCTTCAAAGTTTCAAAACAAGATATTAATGGGGTTAGTCCTAGATTTGAAAAATCTTAAAAGAAAAAGGATGAAAATCGAATGATAACTAGTTCTTACCCTTAATACGTGAGTCGACAACCCTTGTTTGAAGTCTCAAAACTATTCGGCTATGGCCTTGATTTTAGCAAATTTTCGCTTTTGGAAGATTATGAAAAAATTAGAGAAAAGAGTTTGAGCAATTTGGTAATGAAGTTTCGGCTACACAAGGTGTATTTTCGACAGCAAAACAATGAAAAAGGAGATATTTGCTAGAGAGAATTCAGAGAGAGAGTTAGAAGAAAGAATGAGTGGCCCTCTTTTCCTTTTATAGCGAAATTACTAACTTAGAATCCCTTACTTGGCCATCACTCTTCTATTTTGATAGCTTTATCTCTTTAATTAAAAATTAAAGAATAATCCTTCAATTATCTCTTTGAAAATAATCTAAAATAAATCATCATTTATCCACCTATTTAGCCGAGTTTTAAGGAGAATTAAACTCTTCCTTAAGAGTCCCTATTGCAGTCCATTGCTTCCTCTTTAAGTAATTAAATAAAATTACTTAAAGTCTTAGCTAGATGCCGTCCACCCCCTTCCCTTGATGAGCCGAATTTAAACTTATTCTATTGGACTCCTTGTGGCCTTACGAGGCCCAAATTATCCACCTAAGTGGCGCCTCCCTATGATTAGTTTAGCTTTAATAACGAATTGGGCCGCAAGCCCAATTCAAACGCAAAAACACTCTCAGAAATGCTCTCCTTGCTGCTCGAACCTAAGCTTGCACACATGCTGGTGGCGTCATTTACTGGGCTTTAAGTGGTGCCTCCTTGTCACTTTTCCAAGCCCGTTTTTATGTCAAATTCCTCCTATTAATTTTCTTAAGGCCACCTTGCCTTAGTTTCCTCTTTTTAAAATTTAAAACTTGACATTTCCTTACATTTCCAGGTTTCCAAAAACGTTCGTTTCCCTCCTTTAACCTAACATTTCCTTACATTTCCAAGTTTCCCGAAATGTTTACTTTCCTCTTTTGAATCATTTCTAAATCATTTCCTTACATTTCCTAGTTTCCAAAAATGTTCACTTTGAACTTAACATTTCCTTACATTTCCATACATTTCCTTACATTTCCATACATTTCCATACATTTCCATACATTTCCTTACATTTCCATACATTTCCTTGCATTTCCATACATTTCCACACATTTCCATACATTTCCTTACATTTCCATACATTTCCTTACATTTCCATACATTTCCATACATTTCCTTACATTTCCAAGGTTCTAAAAATGCACACCACATATCACAGTAAACATGCTATTTCATAAAATTAAGCAAAGATGCACACAATGGAATCCGACCCTCTTCCCTCAAAGTACTTCACTTGATGCCATAACCCTTGCACCATAGGTGGCGTCCCTTGCCACTTTTCCACATCACTTCTTGTTTTTAACTTAAAAACCCATAATTGTCCAAAGCTTTCTCTTCCATCCTAGGATTTTAAAACCCTTAATTCACTTCCAAACACCGCCAAAACCTACTACTCATGAATTATGCATAAACGATAACCCTAATCTAGGATGTTACAGTTCTACCCTCCTTAAAAATAATTTCGTCCTCGAAATTACTTACTAACAACAGACAATCCTTCTCACCGCACTTATGCTTCTGCGCAAGACTCGATCTTAATAGAACCATCATACTTTCCATGCATAATCTCTAAGTTCATGTCCCTTAGAACTCATTTCTAACGTCGCGATTTAATCTGATTAAGAAGTTTTATGTATTAAAAAATTTTGTTTCACTGATTAACCGCGAAGAAGTTTTATGGAAAGAAATTTTTTTTGAGAAGTGGTTCTTTCGTATTCATACATGCACACAATCTTTACATTCATACATTCATCAATCAATTATGAACTTCCATTCATTCAGAGAAATGTTGTAGTTTTCATTATTGTTGTTTTTCCACTACCGAGGGGTATTTGCGTAATTTGTCCTGCAGGGTATTTTCGTAATTTGTCAAATAAGGTTCCTTGGTGATTTTGTCAAAAGTATTTTGGAAATTTTAAAATCCCGAGGCTTTTCAGTAAATTTGGAAATTTTTAGGGGTATTTTGGTAATTAACCAGGGTAAATTTGTAAATCTCAATAAATCAAGGGTACTTCAAAATTTGTAAAACTTGAGGGTTCTTTTTGAGAATTTGTTTTCCAAATCGGTGATGTTGCAAAAATTTTGAAAATCAGGGTCATTTTGGTAATTTTGTCAATCGGGGGTAATTCCGTAAATTTTCAAATCGGGGTATTTTGGACTTTCGCAAAATAGGGTTTTTTTAAATACTTTTACAAAGTGAGGAAATTTTATTGAAATCAAGGGTAATATGGAAATTTTAGAACAAGGGTATTTTAGTAATTTCTACCTCTAAGGGTATTTCGGTAATCTTGTAAATCAAAATTCTTAGAAAGTTTTTTTTAAAATAATTTTCATAATTCAAAAGGGTAGTTTGTCGACTTTTAAAACTAGGGTTTCCATAAAAATGTGGCTAGTCCTCGGGTTTTAGTTAGGGGTTTAGCAGGTGTATAAATCCTCTTGGTTAGGGTGAACCGAGGCTACGCACTGTAGGATTCGAGTGGAGAGGAAGTGAGTCGGTGATTGCTTAAATACTAAGCTCCCACCGAACCCAATCCTAGACATGCGCACCATGGTTACCACACCCTAACTCAGCGACTTAACCACAGGTTTGTTTAGTTAGGCATTTAAGTCTTATGTTTTTGTTGGGGTATACTAGTCCTAGGGTACAAGTACTTAATCTCTATCCTACGTTCCATTTCTACTCTTCTACAAATCATAATATAAATCACACAAAAGATCGGAGTACTTACCTGGTGGACTTCGGGTCGGAGACTTAGTGGGCCATGCCAGAAAAACCTGCTTAATTTGTAAAATTCCTTTTGGGCTTACTTTGGAAAACGTTTTGGGCCTTAAACCCAAGGCCGAGAGTTAAAAACTGGGCTCTGATACCAAATTGAAACACCCCTCACTCGGCCCACGAGCCTGGACCGAATATGGTATGTTCCCCGGTGAAAACCATTTCAAATTCTTTTGTATTTAGGAAAAACTTGAGCGTTTTGAAGGAAAGTTTGTTTTGGGTTGGGCTTGAGTTGAAAACAGGTTTATTTCATTATTAAAAATCCTTTTGATTTAGGTGACAAAATGTTTGGGATTTGAATTAATTAATTTTACTTAATCTTTTAATAAATATAGAGATTGTATGCTCAGTAAATAAAAGTAAAGTAAACGCTACTACTACCTTATTACATCAAATAATTTCCCAAAATTAAAACCATAATAAACTTTAAATTACTTAAAATAAAATAAAATAAAAGTCCAAGTCGTAAATTTCTTCTTTGTGCATCGCCATCCCTAAGCTTCACGAACCCGGTCCATCACCGATCGTCACAAAACATGTTCCCACAACGGTGAGTCAAACAGACTCAATGTGTACACAAACACTAAGTCTTAACAAATTCGGGCATAACAAATCATATTCATACGTATCATAATTTCACATTTAATGATTCAAGATAATGATGCAACCCAAACCCAAACCTAGATGCCATCCGCTACACATCCCGTACCAACACACACACACCGTGGGGACTACTAAGTCAACCTCCATTCGCTACACACCATCGAAGGCGATCAATGAGTCGACGTGCTCATCGCCCATATAAAAGTTGTGGCATAGCCACCAGATTAAATAATTGTGTCATGTGACACCACATTCGAGATAATGTAACCGGTTACCACATTCGGATAATGTGACCAAGTCACCACATTCGGATAATGTGACCAAGTCACCACATTCGGATAGTGGGACCAAAGTCACCACCTTCACTTCCCCTTTTTCATATAACCCGAATGCCCCATATTATTTATATCATGCATATCATACTTAAATTCACATTCATGTCACTTTTCACATGTTAAATATAACATATTTCGTAATCCTAGTAGGAGTAGGAAAGCACCTGAGTACTTTGTACCATAACATGGTACTTTAGCCACATTCTTACACTTTCATATTAACACATTTATCATGTTAAAGCCATAAATCTATTAAGATTAGTGTGGGGTACACACCTGATTCGCTTAACAATTTCATTGAAATCCCGAAAATCTAATCTAAAGCCTTAGATCTCAAGTCCCTACATTCGGCCAACCTTAGATCTCAAGTCCCTACATTCGACCAACCTTAGTATGTTAGCATAAAGCCTATTTGGCTATAAAACCAAATCCTAGTAGGATTAGTACACTAAAACTTTCCTTGGTGCCAAATCCTGAAATCTTCACTATACTCTTTCTTGTATTCGGCAAAGCTTTAAATTACTTTAACAAATTAGTTTGACTTTTGAATAAATATGAACTAGATCTAAAACACCAAAAATAGGCCTTGGCTGAATATTCACATGTCTTACCTTGTGGATTTTAAATCCAAAATTCACCGAATAACTAGGGAACACGCGACCTATGGTGTACCTTCGGAAAAGAACTTCTCCTTCTTGTAGTTGACTTAAACAAATCTGAAAAGATCTCTTCAAAGTTTGACAACAAGATATTAATGGGGTTAGTCCTAGATTTGACAAATCTTAAAAGAAAAGGATGAAAATCGAATGATAACTAGTTCTTACCACGAATACAAAAGTCGACAACCCTTGTTTGAAGTCTCAAAATTATTCTGCTATGGCCTTGATTTTAGCAAACTTTCGGCTTTTGGAAGATTATGAAAGAAGAAGAAAAGAGTTTGAGTAATTTGGTAATGAAGTTTCGGCTACACAAGGTGTATTTTCTTAACAAAACAATGAAGAAAAGAGATATTTGCTAGAGAGAATTCGGTAGAGAGAGTTAGAAGAAAGAATGAATGGCCCTCTTTTCCTTTTATAGCCAAATTACTAACTTAGAATCCCTTACTTGGCCATCACTCTTCTATTTTGATAGCTTTATCTCTTTAATTAAAATTAAAGAATAATCCTTAATTATCTCTTTGAAAATAATCTAAAATAAATCATCATTTATCCACCTATTTAGCCGAGTTTTAAGGAGAATTAAACTCTTCCCTTAAGAGTACCTATTGCCGTCCATTGCTTCATCTTTAAGTAATTAAATAAAATTACTTAAAGTCTTAGCTAGATGCCGTCCACCCCTTCCCTTGATGAGCCGAATTTAAACTTATTCTATTGGACTCCTTGTGGCCATCGAGGCCCAAATTATCCACCTAAGTGGCGCCTCCCTATGATTAGTTTAGCTTTAATAACAATTGGGCATAAGCCCAATTCAAACCAAAAACACTCTCGAAATGCTCCCTTGTGCTCGAACCTAAGCTTGCACACATGCTAGTGGCGTCATTTACTGGGCTGTAAGTGGTGCCTCCTTGTCACTTTTCCAAGCCCATTTTTGTGTCAAATTCCTCCTATTAATTTTTTTAAGGCCACCTTGCCTTAGTTTCCTCTTTTTAAACTTTAAAACTTGACATTTTCTTACATTTCTAGGTTTCCAAAAACATTTATTTCCCTCCTTTAACCTAACATTTCCTTACATTTCCAAGTTTCCCGAAATGTTTACTTTCCTCTTTTGAATAATTTCTAAATCATTTCCTTACATTTCCTAGTTTCCAAAAATGTTCACTTTGAACTTAACATTTCCTTACATTTCCATACATTTCCTTACATTTCCATACATTTCCATACATTTCCATACATTTCCTTACATTTCCATTTCCTTACATTTCCATACATTTCCTTTTCCATACATTTCCTTACATTTCCATACATTTTCATACATTTCTATACATTACATTTCCAAGGTTCTAAAATGCACACCACATACCAAAGTAAACATGCTATTTCATAAAATTAAGCAAAGATGCACACAATGGAATTCGAACCTCTTCCCTCAAAGTACTTCACTTGATGCCATAACCCTTGCACCTTAGGTGGCGTCCCTTGCCACTTTTCCACATCACTTCTTGTTTTTAACTTAAAAACCCATAATTGTCCAAAGCTTTCTCTTCCATCCTAGGATTTTAAAAACCCTTAACTCACTTCCAAACACTGCCAAAACCTACTACTCATGAATTATGCACAAACGCATAACCCCTAATCTAGGATGTTACAGTTCTGCTTTTATGGATTTAATGAATCAGATTTTTCAACCATATTTGGATAGATTTGTAGTTGTGTTTATTGATGATATACTAATCTATTCTAAGACAGAATCCGAGCATGCACAACATTTGAGAATTGTGTTACAGATTTTGAGGGAGAAACAGTTGTATGCAAAGTTCAGTAAATATGAATTCTAGCTTTATGAGGTTGGATTTCTAGGTCATATTGTGTCAGCTGAAGGGATTCGAGTGGATCCGAGCAAAATATTTGTAGTGGTTAACTGGAAAACTCCGAAGAATATAACAGATGTGCGAAGTTTTCTGGGATTAGCAGGATATTACCGTCGTTTTGTGAAGAACTTTTTGATGATTACTTCACCGATGACTCGACTATTATAGAAAAATGTTGAATTTGTTTGGTCTAATGAATGTCAATAGAGCTTTGATCAGTTGAAGAAAATGTTAACAGAAGCTCCAGTTTTGACTCAGCCAGAATCGGGAGTGCAATATGTTATATATAGTGATGCATTTCTAAATGGATTGGGTTGTGTCTTAATGGAGTTAGGAAAAGTAATGGCTTATGCTTCTCGACAATTAAAATAACACAAAAAGAATTACCCTACGCATGATCTTGAATTGGCTGCAATTGTTTTTGCTTTGAAAATTTGGATACATTATTTATGTGGTGAGAATTGCTATGTGTACACAGATCATAAAAGTTTGAAATATTTGATGACTCAGAAATAGTTGAATTTGAGACAGAGACGGTGGTTAGAGTTATTGAAAGATTATGACTTGGTTATTGATTACCACGCAGGAAAGGTTAACGTGGTTGCAGATGCACTCAGTTGAAAGTCATCTTTGTTTGCACTTCGAGTGATGAGTGCTCATTTATCTCTTAATGAAGATGGTTCTGTATTAGCAGAGTTGAAAGAAAAACCTGTATTCTCTTAGCGGATCTGAGAGTTGCAATCTGAAGATCTGAAATTAGTGTTAAAACGACAGATGGTACAAGAAATCTGAGTTTAGAGTTTAGCATTGATGATAATGGTATGTTGTATTATCGTAACAGAATTTGTGTTTCAAATAATTTAGACTTGGAAAATGATATTCTTTATGAAGCTCACAGTAGCATGTACTCCATTCATCCGGGTAGTGCAAAAAT
The DNA here is from genome assembly GCA_025506655.1 of Gossypium rotundifolium. Classification (NCBI taxonomy): domain Eukaryota; kingdom Viridiplantae; phylum Streptophyta; class Magnoliopsida; order Malvales; family Malvaceae; genus Gossypium; species Gossypium rotundifolium. The sequence continues at coordinate 58,602,032 of CP106728.1, read as the reverse complement.
ATATTATGATTTGAAACGGATGTATTGGTGGCCAGGTATGAAATGAGAAATCTGTGAATTTATAACAAAGTGTCTGATTTGTTAGCAAATTAAAGCGGAACATCAGGTACCAACGGGTTTGTTACAACCTGTCATGATTCATGAGTGGAAATGGGAGCATATCACGATGGATTTTGTATCTGGATTACTTGTGACTTCGAGAAAGAAATATTCAATTTGGGTGATTGTTGATAGATTGACTAAGTTAGCACATTTTATCCATGTCAGAACAAACTTTTCACTTGAAAAGTTAGCAGAATTATATTTGTCTGAGATTGTAAGACTACATGGAGTTCTAACATCTATAATTTTGAATCAAGATTCAAGGTTTACATTGAGGTTTTGGAGTAAACTAAAAGAAGCCCTGCGTACTAAACTAAATTTTAGCACAACATTTCATCCTCAGACTGACAGGCAATCAGAATGAGTGATTCAGATTCTAGAAGACATGTTGATATGATGTATACTCGAGTTTAGAGATAGTTGGTATTTACCCTTGGCCGAATTTGCCTATAATAATAGTTATCAGTCCAGCATAAATATGGCACCATTTGAAGCTCTTTATGGAAGAAAATGTAAGACTCCACTGTATTGGTCTAAATTGAATGAATATAAGTTAGTGGGAGTCAATTTGATCTGAGAAATTGAAGAAAAAGTTTGAATCATCCGGGACAGTTTGAAAGCTACTTCAGACCGTCAGAAATCATATGTAGATTTGAAAAGAAGAGATATAGAATTTTCAGTTGGCGATCGAGTGTTCTTAAAAAATTCACTGTAGAAGAAAGTATTACGGTTTGGCAGAAAAGGGAAACTGAGTCCAAGATTTATTGGACCGTATGAAATTATAGAAAGAATTGGCCCTATGGCATATCGGTTAACTCTGCCTCCAGAACTTGAGAAGATTCATAACGTGCTCCATGTGTTTATGCTAAGACGGTATAGATCAGATCCTTCACACGTGATTCTTTATAGTGAAATTGAGATACGACCGGTGATTGTTGTTTTGTCAAGTTTTAAAATTTATAAAGAGAATGATCGAACCTGGAAACTAACTCGACAATGACTTAAGGCAAGTGCACCTATCGAATAGTAGTATAGCTTAGGTAAGACCGGATTGTCGAACCCAAAGGAACTAAAAGCACTAATAATAACCTTCTTTCTATTATTCAGCCTAAATACTAACTAGCTACTAAGCTAAAGATGCAAAGACAAAAAGAATGAATTAAGGAAATAACTTTAGGAAAACTCAGTTAACTAAGACAATACCCTTTGGAAGAATCCACCTAGACTTCACTTCTTATCTAACACTGAACCAAACGATTTATTCACTTGACTTGATCTGTAGGATTCCCTAATTTATATTAAACCCTCTCTCGAGGCAAATAACATCTAACCCTAGGTTGATTAATTGAAATCTCTTCCTAATTAAAACCCCTAGAATTGCATTAACTCGATCTATGGACTCCCATATTAGGTTTCACCCTAATCCGACAAAATCTTGTTACCCTATCTCTAGGCACGCGATTAACTCCGCTTAATTATGCTAGATCTACTCTTAGGCAGGAACTTTTGCTCCACCACCTAAGCACATCCAACTTGAATCAATATCCCGAAAATATTTATCATAATTAAGAATTAAGCACACATAATTAAGAACAAATCAATTATTTATCATATAGTTCAGAAAATAATAACAAGATCCATCTTAGGTTTCATCCCCTTCAGGTATCTGAAGGGCTTAGTTCATAACAATAAAAAAAAACATTTCCGAAGAAAAGATAAAACAAAACATAAGAAATCCCTAAAACTCCCTGAAGGAATTGAAGGAGAAATCTGCCGTCTTGAGTAGAATTCCAACTTCTTGAGATGGATCAACTGGCTATCTTCGAGTGATTCCCACAAATCTGGACTTTTTGGCTCAGCTCTTTGGCCTAGCTAACCGCTAGCTAACCCCCTTTGAAGGTTATGCTTAGGGTGTTTATATAAGCTCTTAGAATGTTTTAATTGGCCCATAAGTATCCTAATCTGAGTGGAATTCCTACTAGGGTGTTTGAATAGGCTTTGGAATGTGTTTCTTTGCCTTCAAGTATCCAAATCTGAGTAGAATGCCTCTTGGCTGCGGCAGGGACATGGCCATGGCACACGCCCGTGTGAATCGATTTCAGGTCGTGATCTAGTCCGCTGAAGAGACACACCCGTGTGTTTCGGGGTCCAGGCCATGTTAGAGTAAATTTGGGAGGCACGGCCGTGTGGTCTTGGGCCCAGGCCGTGTAGATTTCTTCTTTGGCCCAATTTGGTTCGTTTTAGGCCCGTTTCTTGTTCTTTTCATCCTTAGGTGCTTTCCTGAGTATAAAACATGAAAAGAGCACCTTTTTACATAATTCAGGGAACAAATCATCCAAAAGTATGCTAAATGTGGGATTAAAATATGTTACTTTTACAGTTTATCAACCGGATATGACTTATTCAGAAAAACTAGTGAAGATTTTGGCCCGAGAAGTTAAAGAATTACGGAATAAACGAGTACCGTTAGTTAAAGTGTTGTGGCATCGTCATGGTTTAGAGGAGGCAACCTAGGAAACAAAAGAATCAATGAGATCACAGTATTCGAACTTATTTTCAGGTAACAAATTTCAAGGACAAAATTTCCTAAAGGGGGGAAGTTGCAATAGCCCAATTTTCAGTGGTATCGAAAATAGTGGTTCTAGACCACTAAATCCGATGAGTGAGTTTGAAAATTTTAATGTTTAATTATTATTTATGAGTCAAGTATAACTTTAGGAAACTTTTTAATTAGTAAATTTGTGATTTAAATGAATTTATTAGGTAAATTATGTTGAAAACGAGGAATCAAGACCTCGATTTCATAAACCAAGCCGTAAATGTTTTTATAAATATTTACGGAGTGTCATTAAGTTAGTAAGAAAGTTTTGTTAGAAAATTTTAATGTTTTGATAGTTAATTAATTAAAAAGGACTAAACTGAAAAAGGTGTAAAATTTACTAAAGTGATTAAATAGCACAAGTACTAAATAAGAGAGGACCAAAAAGGTAATTAGACCCCTATTAGAAAGCTTGGATGGCACAAGCAAAAAAAAATCAAAGATTTAGTGTGAAAAAAGGGACAAAATTGGAAAAGAAATAAAATCAAATAGTTAAAAATAGGACTAAATGGAATTTCTAGATACCTCTTCACTTTTCTTCAGCCAAAAACACCATTGAAGAAACCTTCAGAAGCTGGTTTTCATATTTTATTGCATCTAAGTTCAATTTTTGTTTATTTCTTGAAATTTTTATGTTTTTGAGACTTTTACAACTAGGTCCAACTATCTAATTCATTAGTTTTTGATTCTATGGGTAATTTTGAAAGTTACCATTGATGAGTTCTGGATGTTTATGATGAATTAACATGGATTTGAAGCTTTAATTTTGTTATATGATGATTTTATTAAGTAAATTTGATAGATATTTGATTTTACGACCAAATTGTGGAAAAGTTAAAAATTAGGGTTTGGTATTAAAATTTGCATATAAAGGGATGTATAGTAGCCTAAAATAATTAGATAAAGTGTTAATTGAAAAAAAGCTTAATTGATGGGTTAATTGATTAGGGACTAAATGGTAAAAATTATGAAAATTGGGATAAATGTGTAATTTTAGAAATTGAAGGGTATAAAATTGTGAAATGAATTAGAATTAAAGTAGATGCTAATGAATGAATAATTTTATATTTTAGATTAAGAACCAGAAGAAATTGGTGAAAAAGGGAAATCAGTCGAATAGTCCCTAAATTACAACAAGTTCTACAATCTACCCTAGGTAAGTTCATACGGTTAAACGTTGATGTTTATTTATTAAATGATAAATGTTATAATTATATTTACTCATACTATTATTGTTGAAAATAAAGTTATTGTTAAATTATGAGAATTGAATTGAATGTTTAAAATGAGTAAAACATCAGATTGAGTACAATCGTACTGTGACAAAAGATGAATTGACGGCTAAGACCATGGTTGGACCATGGAATTGTTTGAATGTAAGACCATAGTTGGGCTATGACATTTTAATGGAAAGACCATAACTGGGTTATGACACTTTGAACGTAAGACCATGGTTGGACCATGACAGTATATGTATACGTGTAAGATCATAGCTGGGTTATGGCATCCTTATGATAAGACCATAACTAGGTTATGGCATTACGAGTGTAAGACCATGGTAAGGCTATGGCAATTATGTAAGACCATAGTTGGACTATGGCGTCAAGAAAACGATGCACTCAAATCCGTAAGTTGTTCTCTAATTTGACAATGATTGGTAAGTATTACATGGATTAATGTGAAAGAAATTAAATAGTTATTGATATTGAGCTCAATTATGTGAATTCATAAATTAAAGTTGTGGTTGGCAAGAAATGTTGTGAAATCCTTAATCTAAATAAATTATTTAGTATGTCCAGTAAGATTTATATTTAAAGTCTATGAACTTACTAAGCTTTATTAAGCTTACTTGTGTTGATTAATATTCTTTGTAGATTAGCGTGAGGTTAGAGGATCGGATCAACATATCGAGCCACACTATCTAGATTGCCCCAGTAGACTTTGTTATACATCTTATGGTTTATACGGAATGTATAGGGTTTAATCAGAAAAGAGTTAAACTTGAAATATGGTTGTGAATGATACTTATATATATATTTGAATACATGAAGTTAGTAGTAGATTTTAGTAAATCAATGAATGAAGTTGTTTTGATAAGTTTAATCAAATAAGTTTTGTGATGATATATTATGTTTAATATATGATTTTTGGCTTGTATTGGGTGCTTGGTTGAGACATATTAGTGTATTTAAATGTTGTGTGCAGGTTCATATTAAAAAGGGTGAGAAAAGTGGCCTTAAAATGGCCTATTTTCGTCCACACGGGCAGAGACACGGGTGTGTGTCTCAGTCGTGTGTGACACACGACCTGGCACATGGGTGTGTGACCTGGCCGTGTGTCCCCTGTACTTTGAAATTTCAAAATAGAATGCCCAGGTTTTTGCACATGGCCTAGCACACGGGCGTATGGCTTGGCCGTGTGACCCTTGCACTTTCCACACGACCTAGCACACGGGTGTGTGGTTGGCCGTGTGGCACAAGTTAGAGAGTTACATGGGTAAGAACACGGGCTAAGACATGGCTATGTGTCTCACATTGAATGCCAACACGGCCTAAGACATGGGCATGTCTCCTGGTCATGTGAGCCACACGGTCTGACCACACAGGCGTGTGTCCCCTATTTCTAAGAAATTTTTTGACATTTTGCGAAAAATTCTTGAACTCTCCGATCGAGTTCCGGTTTACTTCTAACGCCTATTTTGGGCTTCAAGGCCCATATAAGGGATCATATGAGTGTTTTATGAATGAGTTATGATATATGTATTAAAGATTATGAAATGCTCGTAATTAATTCGTAAAGTCTAGTAAGCCCATAACCCTGTTTTGGTAACGGATATGGGTTTGGGGTGACATTGCCAAAGCTCATGGGTTCATATCCGTATTTGGCGTAGTAGGTTAACGGACTTGTGAAGGAAATGATCTTTACATGGAAATGAAAGAATCTGGAGTAATTAATGAACAAAATCTTGCAGAATCAAAAGTGGCTTTAGTCTACGATCAGATGAATGAGCTGCCAGGAAATCGTATGAGTGTTGGATTGACTGCCCTAACTATGGCAGAATATTTTCGAGATGTTAGTGAACAAGACGTACTTCAATTTATAGACAATATCTTCCGTTTTGTCCAAGCGGGATCCGAAGTATCTGCCTTATTGGGTAGATGCTTTCTGTTTTCATTTTCTCTTTTTTTTAAAAAAAAATTTATTTTAGTATAATTTAATTAACTAAGTTTTATAAAAAAAAACATAAAAGCAATGCCATGACCGGCCACCTTTAAACCAATATATATTGGTTTATTTTCATAATAGATCCTTTACCTATTCAATTTTAAATGTAATTCTTTAAGAATCCCTACTTTTAACACTTATGTGATTTTAGTCCCTGTACCCTAATTGGATACCAATTAATTAAAATTATCTAGCCAACATTCAATTTACTTCTAAGATAATCCCATAAATATTTTTATTAAATATTTATGAGCTCGATTCATAGAAATGGAGTTCCAGAAATACATTTCTCGACATCTCTGACTTTTGGGTTGTTACACCGTCCAATGCCCCAAATAACCATTCATTGGTAATCATTTTGTCTCCCACTAAAGAACCAATCAGTTCCAACTTAATTGAACCAAGATTGAATCCCAGTTATTTATCCTTCAGCCACTAAAGTTTCCAGATTTCTCAGTAAGGTTCACCGGACTTATGACAACTTCCAAAAGTGTTAACGTTTAGAGTAAAAATCGTGCAAATAAAATATATAAAATTAAGGCGGTATCTACTAGCGAACAAGTCAAATTGTAATATAGTTTTGTGTTACAACAGAACACCGACAAGTATTTCGAGGATCGTAACCAAGGGATTGCAGGTTTGAGAAATTTATTATTAAATTAATTGCAGAAAATAATAAATAATCTAATCAATTTACAAGTTAGTAGTGTGAACCCAAAAATAACGATTAAACTAATTAAATTAATTACCCTAAATTAACCTAATGGAATTTCTTATTCCTAGTGTCAAATATGAAAGCTTTAAGCCTATGTCCGATTAACATGCAGAATACTACCTTGCTTCAATGGTTATGATTAACAGAAGAACTCGGGTTTTAATAACAAATTAATTATTAACTAGACAGTATTACCTCTTGGCCTCTACTGCCTAGCTAATAGACTAATACACGCTTACCTCTCGGCCTTAATTTCTTGACCAGGATATATCACGATTTTCTTAGTAACCTCGTCTCTCAATCCGTTTACCTATTTTACTTCCTAGGTTTTAATTACACATGAATTTATACCAATTAGTTCATAAGAGAAACCCTCGTTAATTTGTTAACTATCACACATCCACTTGTTAAACTACTTAATCAATTAAACAATTTCATAATCGAAACATGCTAGATATAAATAAAGCACAATTTATTCTAATATTCATATAAACATCAGTTGATTAAGCTAACAAAAATATAAATAAAAGAATAAGAAGTAGGAGAAATCTCTTGAATAAATATATGTATGGTTCCAGAGTAATCTCCACTCGTGATCGTCTTCACATCGAAACAAGGAAAATCTTGACTATGCGAACATAAAAATAAAACTAAATAAAAAAAACAAAACTGTCTAATGTCTAACTTTCAACAACCTTTTAACAGAAGAATAAGAGAATTTATATAGGCACAAATTAGGGCTACCTTATGGAAATTTATTCGTAACACCCTGCTTAGCGTAGTCCTAGTTGGTAGGTTGTGTGGGCGATTTCTGGCTAAGTATAAGCCAAGGAAAGCTGATTTATGCCCTATTCGATAGGTTAAGTTAGTCCTAGTTGTCGCGCCAGATAGGCGAATTGTTTGGCTAATTAGGTAAGTTCGTAAAAACTTGGTTGAAGGTTCGTCTTTTGGCGAAGTATAGGTTACTGATCTATACATCTTGGCCTGGTTGTTGTGGGGAACCCATCAATCAACGAATTCTCTTGGAAATCCTTGTGTTGGTAGACCTTTCTATTAGTATTCGCTAATGGCAGATTGTTAGGTCATGGCATCAATAGTTTTCTTTATGAGCACATAGATATATGTTTAGTTTTAGTTGGTTTTCTAATAAGATCTAGTTGGAAATTAACTAGAATGCAATGGATGTTTAAGGTAGGATTAGCCTAGAAATTATTATGTCAGCCACAAAAAAAGTGTTGAGTCAGCTTTGTATGGTTGGCAATGTGTAGGGTTATTGTGAGAGTTATGAGGGCTATAAATATCAGTGTGGCTGGTGTAGTGGGGGTTCTTCTTTTCTTTCTTCTATTTTGTTTTTATTCTTATACCCTGATAAGAGAGAAGAATCTCGTCGCAGAAGAACCAACGAGTGTTTGAATAACAAGTAAATGTTGAAGAGTGTAGCAAAAGACTTATGGTGTAACCAACTACTTTGAGATGTTTTGTGAGTATCCAGTTTGTGTTAGTCATGTATGACTTTTCCTCTGAGTCTTTGTATACTGTTAAGTTCTGGTTGTCATAGTTACAATTTATGAATTCAAGTGAAACCATCATCATGAAATATGGTAAGCTATTGCATGTAATCATTTTCATGTACATGTAAGTGACAGGAAATAGACACTACCTCATTGGTGTGCAAACTTGGTATCTGGATAAGATGGATTACTGGTAGGGCATGTTAGTTGCTAACCAGATTGGTGGATGTGATAGACCATTGGTAAGGCATGTTAGTTGCTAACCAGATGGGCGAATAAGGTGGGCCACTGGTAGGGCATGTTAGTTGCTAACTAGATTGGCGAATATGATAGACCACTGGTAGGGCATGTTAGTTGCTAACCAGATGTGCGAATAAAGTGGGCCACTAGTAGGGCATGTTAATTGCTAACCAGATTGGTGTAAGTGCTGGGTTTCTAGTAGGGCATGTTAGTTGTTAACCAGCCTAGGAATATGGGTGCTGCCATAGTAGGGCATGTTAGTTATTAACCATGGCAAAAAGCCCTGAACTCTTAGGAACACGCATGTGTTTGAAATAACATAGAGTATGATATATGTTTTGATGTGTAAATATAAGATTCGAGGTTAGCATAATGAAGGATAAGAAAAGGAGTAAGAAAATATGAATCTGGATTTGTTGTATGTTATGTATATCTGAAGAGAGGAATGAGATGCTAAGTAGGAAAGTTTGGTAATGTACTCATAGTGTATGATAATATTGCATGATAGGTGGTAAATCTTAATCCTATTACTGTGTTGTGTACATAGCGTATCCATTAAGTTGTTGTGCTTGGTGTACAATATTTGCCCTAGTGAACGTGAATTCGATAAGCGTGTAAGTACCAGTCAAACAATATGTCTGAGATGAAAAAGGTAAGAGTTAGTAGCATTCGTGTTCCTTATAGGAAGTTTTCGTTTTGTTGATGTTAAAGAAACTGTTCTTAGAGGAAGTATGGGTGAAAGTATTCCCCCGGTAATAGAGTTTGCCTAGGGATACTATCCATCGAGGATAGGTATTAACCGTTGATCTATGTATGAGGGTATATGCCTAAATGTCTTTGCGTGTAGAATGTTGACTTAATAATTTAAATGTATGTATAAGTACATGTTTTGTTATCGCTGTTCATGTAACTTGATTGGAAAGGGTCAAGCATTTTAATTTTAGAGCTCATTAAGTTATTTCGAACTTACTTCCTTTCTTTCCCTTTTCTAATTGGTACCTTGATGTAAAGGGCTTGTAGAAGGGACATTGTAATAGCCCGTTTTTAGTAAAATCGAAACAGTGGTTTTGGGACTACAAATCTGAGGTCAAAAGAATATTTATTTTAATATTATTTTATAGTCAATGTTATGATAGGAATATCATATGAAAATGTTGTTAAGAAATTTCACCGATTATATGTCTAATTTGTTAAAAAGGACTAGATTGAAAAAGTTGCAAAACTTGTTAATTAAAAGAAATAATGATTAAATAGCTTAAATATTAAACAAGGAAGGACTTTACACATAAATATGCCTAAAGTAAATGGCTGATGCAACATAGGCTTAGAAAAATAACAAAATGATGTGAAATAAGGGCAAAATTGTAAATTTTGCCAAATTTAATGAAACAAATGGAAAATTCAATGATTCTAAACATTTTCATCATCATTTTCAGTTTTAAAATAGACATTGAAGAGGGTTTAGGTTCGTTTTTCAATTTTTGCTTCTTTTCCGGATAGACCAAAAACGGAGCTAGATCGAGGAAATGAAAATGTGTCGGATTAGTAGATTTTGCATACACGAATATTTTTGAGGTAAGTTCGTGGAACTATTTGTGTAATTAAATGATTTAAATTGAATATTGTTGTCTTTGAAAAGTATAATTGCTATGTAAAAGTATTGAGCAAATGTCAAAGTAGATCCAACAAGTATTAAATTCCGTTTGAAAAAATGAAATTCGATGGATACAAGGTTCCCGATTGGTTGTGTTCTTGCATGTGCTAGAGACACACCATAGCGCGGAAGAGCTTTCCGTTATTAGCTCTCATTAGCTTCCCGTTAAATGGTTCTTGCGAGCTTCCCGTTAATAGCTCTTCAGAGCATCCCGATTTGGTTGTGATCTTACATATGTTATGGACACACCGTAGCTCTTATGAGCATCCCGATACATGGCTCTTCGTGAGTTTCTCGATTAAAGGATCTTTGTGAGCTTCCCATTAATGGCTCTCTAGAGCTTCTTAATATTGGCTCGCTTGAACCTTCCTAATATTGGCTCGTATGAGCTTCCGGTTAATGGCTCCCTGGAGCTTCCCGTTATATGGTTGGAAAAAGCTTCATGTTTATGTGCTCGAATGAGCATTCCCGAATATGAATTGTTGGGCTACAGATTTGTACACTTCAAGTGCACTACCCATATATCCATCGATATTTCAAATGATTCAAAGGGCTAAGCTCTGACATTAGACCATATGAAATTGAAGTGAACCATAACCCGAAAATACTTGAATTACATGAAATTGATATATGAACACAAGATGTGAAAAGTTTATGTACATGGAAGTTTGATATTTAATGAGATCATATATGTTTCTTGATATACATATGTAATACATGACTAACATGTTTGATGAAGTTATATGTTTAGGCTATTGGCCAAATTGTTGAATGTATTTTGTATGATTACTTTTAATGTAAATGAATGGTAATTTAATTTCCCATTATACAAACTTACTAAGCGTTAAATGCTTACTTGGTTTTGTTTCATCTATTTTATAGTATTCAGAGGCTCGTAAATGTTGGAAGCAAGTTGGAGCTACATCACACTATCTATTGGACTTTTCGGTATATGTAATATACTAAAACTTGGTTATAATGGCATATATAGGATAGTTTGGCCAATGTTGGCATATATATATATATATATATATATGTTTTAATTGCAACTAGCCATTGGGATGGCTAGTGATGCCATGTTTTGATGTATATTTATATGTGAGGATATATCATGTTTGACATGTGTGTGCTTGGTATAGTTGTGTTGGATTTAGTAAATTAAACATAAACATTTATTAGTGTGTATTTGATTAATGTGGTAAGTTTATATGTTTGGACAAATAAGTAAGCTTCTAAACTTGAACATATGCGATGATATATCATGCATAAGACTTGGTTTTGGCTTGATTAAAATGTGTGAAATTTGTTTGAGGATGTGTTAAAATGCTGTAGTAGGTGAAAGACAAGTTGGGTGAGAAAAGTGGCCTTAAAAATGGCCTATTTTCGTCCACACGGGCAGAGACACGGGCGTGTGTCTCGACCGTGTGTGACACATGGCCTAGCACATGGGCGTGTGATCTGGCTGTGTGTCCCTCGCACCTTTAAAATTGAGAAACAAAATGCCTAAGTATTTTCACACGGCTTACCACATGGGCGTGTGGCTTGGCCATGTGACTCAAGTCAGTAAGCACCCTAAATTGGACACAGGCTGGGACACGGCCGTGTGCCCATATTTTGAATACCCACACGGCCTGGCCACATGGGCGTGTTTCCCTTGCACCTATGACAAATTTTGATATTTTTCGAAAAATTCTCTTAGTTTCCGGTTTAGTCTCAACTTGTTTCTAATGCATATTTTGGGCCTCGAGGGCCCATATAAGGGACAATATGATTGAATATGATTCATTTCTGATATAAACAGTAAATGATATGAATTAACTGTATTTGATCTATAAACTTGGAAAATGCTCTGGAACCCTATTCCGGCAAGGGATATGGATTAGGGGTGTTACAGACTCAGCCAGATAGAGCGACGTCTATTGTGAGCCTCACCAATGTTTGTTTTGAAACATGTATATACTTTTGTTTTTGGGCGGGTGGCGAGTAGCCCTCTTTTGTAACCAACATTTGTAATAAGTTACATCTTTAGCCAAATCACTATTTTAAAGAGAATGTTTACGTACTCTTAAATTATAGGTTAAACCTTTGTAGATTATGGTTTATAAAACCATCTTTAATTGTATACGCCAAATTGATTTAGATAATATTTAACTGCCAATGATGCACTTCAAACTTTTATGTGGGAAATAACTCACCTTAAGTTTTATATAAATCTAGTGAATTTTGTAAAGCTTCTATCTAAAGTTTTGAATTATGTTTTATAAAATACGGTGTATCCCTATTTTGATTGTTTTGTCTTTTAAAATCTTGGGTTAATGGCCCAGTTCAATGAGTATACGCCGAAACCATTGTAAAAGTACGAACCAAGTTTAAGTTTATCTTCAGTGTAACGTCTCAGTCCGCCAAAAAATGGTTGGGGTGTTACATTATTCCTAAAATACCCCTAGCTTAATAAACAAATTACAGTTTTAAAATTTTGTTCATGCAGCTATTGACATCATCATCTAGTCATGCTTACGTCACAATGTCGCGACGCCAAGATCCCAACGTTGTGATGTCAACCTCTTTTTAGCCCTTGTTGCTTCGAAGTTCAATGTCGCGATGCTGGATGTTGATGTCACGACATAATCGTCGTTCCTTACATACTTAAGCCTAAATTGATGCCGTACACACTCAAGTAACCCATTATTCATACTCGAGACCCTAATTGGCCTTACAAGTCATTAAAACACTAAAAAGTGCATAAAACGCTTATTTTACCGAATTAATGCCTAGGTATTTTCACACAGGCTAGCACACGACCATGTGGCTTGGCCATGTGACCCCTGTACCTAATTAATGGAAATTAAATTGTTCACATGGCCTAGCACACGAGTGTGTGGCTTGGCCGTGTGACGCAAGTCAACAAGAACCCTAAATTGGACATGGGCTGGGACACGGCCATGTGCCCCTATTTTGAATACCCACATGGCCTGAGACACGGGCGTGTCTATTGGTCGTGTGAGCCACACAGGCATGTGTCCCTTGCACCTAGGAAAAATTTTGATATTTTGTGAAAAATTCTTTAAGTTTCTGGTTTAGTCCCGACTTTTTTCTAATGCATATTTTTGGCCTCGAGGGCCCATATAAGGGACAATATGATTGAATATGATTCATTTCTGATATGATTAATAAATTATATGAATTAACTGTATTTGATCTGTAAACTCTGGAAATGCTACGTAACCCTATTCTGATAATAGATATGGGTTAGGGGTGTTACATTTATTGGTATTAGAGAGCTACGGTTTAGTTGATTCTCGGACTAACGTAGCAAGTACAAGTCTAGTTATATATTCCATTATATAATCTGTGATAGTGTGATATCTCCTGACCATTTTAAACATGATTTTCATATAGTAATGTCGTCCAACCGAGCTGAATACGAAGAAGCTGAGAGTGATGCTCAAACTTCAGTTTAAAGAGTAGCTTCAAGTAGTAGAAGGCCTGTATCTGAGGGCCAAGCAGAATAGGCTAAAGAATCCTTCTTCCAAATGATGAATGAATGGTTTATAGAGTTCGTAAGAACAAATCTGACTGTACAACAACCTCCCCATCTTGTCTCTCAGCCGATTCTTGATATGCCACAAGGTATGGATCTTGTTAGAACTGGTAAGCCTTCGGTGGATAAAATACGTAAATATGGGGCAGAAAAATTTAGAGCTACCGCTGAAGACAATCTAGAAAGGGATGAATTTTGGTTAGAAAACACTATTAAAGTTTTGGATGAATTCTCTTGTACACCAGCTGAATGCCTGAAATGTGTTGTATCTCTGCTAAAAGACTCAGCATACTAGTGGTGGAATACACTGATTTCTATTATATCGAAGGAAAGGATTACATGGGAATTTTTCTAAACTGAGTTCAGAAAGAAATATATCAGTCAGAGATTCCTCGATCAAAAATAGAAAGAATTTTTAGAACTTAAACAGGTGAATATGACAGTATCTGAATATGAAAGAGAATTTTTCGACTGAGTAAATATGCCAGAGAGTGTATCCCGAAATGAAATTGGCATGTGTAACCATTTTGAAAAAAGTTTAAATGAAGACATCAAGTTGTTGGTTGGATTCTGGAATTAAAAGAATTTGTGGTACTGGTCGACCGAGCTCATAAAGCTGAAGAACTAACTAAAAAAAAGAGATAGGCAGAGATGGAAGCTCGGACTTCAAGTAAAAGATTTTCGGGAAAGTCACAACAATTGAATTCAAAGGAATTGAAGAAATATCATGATCGTTTTACCACCTCTGCGGGGTTCTCTGTGAGAGACCAAGGTATTCAACGCTCCAATCCGAGATCTTAGGCTACATCTATAGCAAGTACAGGCAGTGTGGGAAATCCCAGACCCTGATGTAAGCACAGTAATAAAATACATTTTGGAGAGTGTCATATGAAAAGTGAAGCTTGCTTTAGATGTGGTTCCTTTGACGACTATCTCAGAGTTTTCCCGAAAAAGCCTGAGAAAGATACTGTATAGACTTGAAGGCCGAGCAACCCTGCCACAAGAGGTAAACCACCTCGTAACCCCAGCAATGTCAGTGGTAGTCGAGGTACGACAAAAGATTCAACTGTCAGATTTGAAGCATGAGCACTAGCTAGAATATATGCTATTCGTGCACATGAGGATGCCTCTACACCCGATGTTATTACTGGTACTTTTTCTCTTCTTGATACTAATATAACTACTTTAATTGATCTCGGTTCAACGCATTCATATGTCTGCACAAATTTAGTGTTTAATAAAAATTTACTTGTCGAGTCCACTGAATTCAGGGTTAAAGTTTCAAACCCTTTAGGCTAGTATGTGATGGTGGATAAAATTTGTAGAAATTATCCGTTAATGGTAGGGGTTACTGTTTCTCGGCTGATTTAATGTTGTTTCCATTTGATGAATTTGATGTGATTATGGGTATGGACTGGTTAACTCAGCATGATGTTGTGGTAAATTGCAAACAAAAGTATATTGTATTGAAATGTCAAAATGGTGAAATGATTTGTATTGAATCTGATAAAGTGGATGGGTTGTCTAATGTGATATTAATCGTGTCAGCATAGAAATATGTCAGAAAAGGGTATGATGTTTATCTTGCCTCTGTGTTGGACACTAAAGTATCCGAGTTAAAGATTAAGTCAATGTCAGTTGTTTGTGAGTATCCTGATGTGTTTCTGGAGGAGTTACCAGGATTACCGCCAGTCAGAGAAGTGAAATTTTCTATAGATCTTGTTCTGGGGACAACACCGATATCTATAACACCCTACAGAATGGCCCCTACATAATTAAAAGTGTTGAAAGCACAGTTGCAAGAATTGACTGACAGAGGTTTTACTCAACCTAGCTCATCACCTTGGGGTGCACCGATTTTATTTGTTAAGAAAAAAGATGGATCGTTGAGATTGTGTATTAATTATCGATAGTTCAATAAAGTTACAATAAAGAATAAGTATCCACTGCCTCGTATTGATGACTTGCTTGACCAATTAAAAGGTGCTACAGTATTCTCGAAGATAGATCTCCATTCTAGCTACTATCAGTTTCGAATGAAAGACTCAGATGTGCCAAAATTAGCATTCAAAACTAGGTACGGGCACTATGAATTTCTTGTGATGTCATTTGGCTTAACAAATGCACCTACGGTATTTATCGATCTGATGAATAGAATTTTTAGACCATATTTGGATAGATTTGTGGTGGTATTTATTGCTGACATTCAGGTATACTCTTGAGATGAAAATGAACATGTTGATCATTTGAGAATTGTTCTGCAAACTCTGCGTGAGAAACAACTGTATGCTAAAATCAGTAAATGTGAATTTTAGCTTCGGGAAGTTGGTTTTCTTGGACATATAGTATCTACTGAAGGCATTAGAGTAAACCCAAAAAAATTACAGCAATTGTTAACTAGAAACCATCGAAAATGTGTCTGAAAAGTTTTTTGGGACTAGCTGGATATTATCGGAGGTTTGTAAAAGGGTTCTTGATGATAGCTTCTCCGATGACACGGTTGTTACAGAAGGATGTGAAATTTAAATAGACAGATAAATGTCAACAAAGTTTTGACAGATTGAAAGCTTTGTTAACTGAAGCACCAGTTCTAATTCAACCTGAATCGGGTAAGGAATTTGTAATTTAAAATGATGCGCCATCGAATGGTTTAGGCTGTATCTTGATGCAAGAAGGAAAAGTAATAGCCTATGCTTCTAGACAGCTAAAATCACATGAAAAGAATTACCCGACCCATAATTTAGAATTGGCAACTATTGTCTTTGCTCTGAAAATTTGGCGACATTATTTGTTCGGTGAAAAATGTCATATATTCAGGATCATAAAATCTTAAAGTACTTGATGTCTCAAAAAGATTTGAATCTGAGACAACGAAGATGGCTTGAATTGTTAGAAGACTATGATCTAGTTATTGATTATCATCCGGGAAAAGTAAATGTGGTTGCAGATGCTCTGAGCAGAAAGTCTGTGTTTGCTTTGAGAGCAATGAATACCTGGTAGTCATTGTCTGATGATGGTTTAATCATAGCTGAGCTAAAAGCTAAACCGACATTTCTGCAGCAGATTTACGAAGCTTAGAAAAATGATGAGGAGTTACAAGCTAAACAGGTACAATGTGAATCAACCTACGAGTTAGAATTTCATATTAGACCTAATGATTGTCTGTTGTACAGAGGCAAAATATGTGTACCGAGAAATTTAGAGCTTGTACAGAAGATTTTGCACAAAGTTTATAATGGTACTATGTCTGTTAATCTAGGGAGTAATAAAATGTACAATGATTTGAAAAAGATGTACTGGTGGCCGAGGATGAAACATGATATTTCTAAATTTGTATCTATATGTTTGATATGTCAGCAAGTTAAAAGCTGAACATCAAGTACCTTCGGGTTTGCTACAACCAGTGACGATACTGGAATGGAAATGGGAAAGAGTTACTATGGACTTTGTATTAGGGCTACCCCTATCTCTAAAAAAGAAATATGCCATTTGGGTAATCGTCGACCTTTTGATGAAGTCTGCACACTTTATTTCGGTACACATGGATTTCTCACTTGACAGATTGGCTGAATTATATGTTTCTGAGATTGTCAAGCTACATTGAGTGCCAGTATCCATTATTTCAGACAGAGATCCATGGTTCACATCTCGATTCTAGAACAAGTTGCAAGAAGCTCTGGGTACGCAGTTACATTTCAGTACCGCATTCCACCCTCAGACTGATGGTCAATCCAAACGTATGATACAGATTCTAGAAGATATGCTTCGGTGTTGTATTTTAGAATTCGAAGGCAATTGGGAAAAGTATTTGCCTTTAGTTGAATTTGCATATAATAATAGCTATCAGTCAAGCATTAAAATGGCACCGTACGAGGCTCTGTATGGTCGTAAATGTAGAACTCTATTATATTGGACTGAGCTCAATGAGAAAAAGATACACGAACTTAAGATCAGTGAGACTGAAGAAAAGGTAAAAGTGATTCAGGATAGGTTGAAAGGAGCCTTTGATAGTCAAAAATCTTATGCAGATCTTAAACAAAAAGAGATAGAATTCCAAGTTGGCGACAAGGTATTCTTGAAAGTGTCGCCTTGGAAGAAAGTTCTTCGATTTGGTAGTAAAGGAAAAATGAGTCCACGATTTATCGGGCCATATGAAATCATTGAGAGAATCGGACCTGTTGCATACCGATTGTCATTATCGCCAGAACTTGACAAAATTTACAATGTATTTCATGTGTCTATGTTACGACGGTATCGGTCGGATCCTTCACATGTTATTTCTCTGACAGATATTGAGATTCAGCTTGACATGACTTATAATGAGGAACCGATCAAAATTTTGGCACGTATACGAAAGAGTTGAGAAATAAAAAGGTACCTTTAGTAAAATTTCTCTGGCAATGACATGATATAGAATAGGCTACCTGAGAACTGGAGGAAACAATGAGGAAACAATATCAAAAACTCTTTTCTAGTAAGATTTTCGAGGACGAAAATTCTTTAAGGGGGAAGAGTTGTAACAGCCAATTTTTAGTGAAATCGAAACAGTGGTTTCGGGACTACAAATTTGAGGTCAGAAGAATATTTATTTTAATATTATTTATAGTATATGGTATGATAGGAATGTCGTATGAAAATTTTGTTATGATATTTCACCAATTACATGTCTAATTTGTTAAAAAGGACTAGATTGAAAAAGTTGCAAAACTTGTTAATTAAAAGAAATAATGATTAAATAGCTTAAATAGTAAATAAGGAGCGACTTTATGCATAAATATGCCTAAAGTAAATAGCTGAGGTGGCATAAGCTTAGAAAAATGACAAAATGATGTGAAATAAGGGCAAAATTGTAAATTTAGCCAAATTTAATGAAACAAATGGAAAATTAAAGGATTCTAGACATTTTCATCATCATTTTCAGTTCTAAAACAAACATTGAAGAAGGTTTAGGTTGGTTTTTCAATTCTTATTTCTTATCCGGATAGACTAAATATGGAGTTAGATCGAGGAAATGAAAAGGTGTCGGATTAGTAGATTTTGCATACACGAATATTTTCGAGGTAAGTTCGTGTAACTATTTATGTAATTAAATGATTTAAATTGAATATTTTTGTGTGTGAAATGTATAATTTCTATGTAAAAGTATTGAGCAAATATCCAAGAAGATCCGACAAGTATTAAATTCCATTTGAACAAATGAAATTCGATGGATACAGAGTTCTCAATTGGTTATGTTCTTGCATGTGCCACGGACACACCATAGCTCGGAAGAGCATCCCGTTATTAACTCTCATGAGTTTCCCGTTAAATAGTTCTTGCGAGCATCCCATTCATATCTCTTCGGAGCATCCTGATTTGGTTGTGATCCTACATGTGTTGTGGACACACCGTAGCTCTTATGAGTGTCCCGATACATGGCTCTTCGTAAGTTTCCCGATTAAAGGCTCTTTGTGAGCTTCCCAATTAATGGCTTTCCGGAGCTTCCTAATATTGGCTTGCTTGAACCTTCCCGATATTGGCTCGTATGAGCTTCCCGTTAATGGCTCCCTAGAGCTTCCTGTTATATGGCTGGAAAAAGCTTCCTGTTTATGTGCTCGAATGAGCATTCCTGAATATGAATTGATGGGCTACAGATTTTTACACTTCAATTGTACTACCCATATATCCACCGATATTTCAAATGATTCAACGGGCCAAGCTCTGACATGATACCACAAGAAATTGAAGTGAACCATTACCTGAAAATATTTGAATTACATGAAATTGATATATGAACACAAGATGTGAAAAATTTATGTACATCGAAGTTTGATAGTTAATGAGTTCATATATGTTTCTTGATATACATATGTAATACATGAGTAACATGTTTGATGAAGTTATATGTTTAGGCTATTGGCCAATTTGCTGAATGTATTTTGTATGCTTACTTTTAATGTAAATGAATGGTCGTTAATTTCCCGTTATACGAACTTACTCAGCATTACATGCTTACTTGGTTTTGTTTCATCTATTTTATAGTATTAGGAGGCTCGTAAAGGTTGGAAGCAAGTCGGAGCTACATCACACTATCTATCAGACTTTTCGGTATATGTAATATACTAAAACTTGGTTATAATGGCATATATATGATAATTTGGCCAATGTTGGCATATATATGTTTTAATTGTAACTAGCTATTGGGATGGCTAGTGATGGCATGTATTGATGTATATTTATATGTGAGGATATATCATGTTTGATATGTGTGTGCTTGGTATAGTTGTGTTGGATTTAATAAATTAAACATAAACATGTATAAGTGTGTATTTGATTAATGTGGTAAGTTTATATGTTTAGAAAAAAAAGTAAGTTTGTAAACTTGAACATATGAGATGATATATCACGCATAAGACTTGGTTTTGGCTTGATTCAAATATGTGAAATTTGTTTGAGGATGTGCTAAAATGTTGTAGTAGGTGAAAGACAAGTTGGGTGAGAAAAGTGGCTTTGAAAATGGCCTATTTTTGTCCACACGGGCAGAGACACGGGCGTGTGTCTCGACCGTGTGTGACACACGGCCTAACACATAGGCGTGTGATCTGGCCGTGTGTCCCCTACATCTTAAAAGTTGAGAAACAGAATGCCCTGTTATTTTCACATGGCCTGTGACACGGGCTTGTGGCTTGGCCGTGTGACCCCTGCACCTTATTAATGCAAATTAAATTGTTCACACGGCCTAGCACACGGGCATGTGGCTTTGCCGTGTGACCCAAGTCAATAAGCACCCTAAATTGGACACGGGTTAGGACACGACCATGTGCCCCTATTTCAAATACCCACACGGTTTGAGACACGGGTGTCTCTTGTTCGTGTGAGCTACATGGCCTGGCCACACGGGCGTGTGTCCTTTGCACTTAGGAAAAAATTGATATTTTGCAAAAAATTCTCTGAGTTTTTGGTTTAGTCCTAACTTGTTTCTAATACATATTTTGGGCCTCGAGGGCCCATATAAGGGACAATATGATTGAATATGATTCATTTCTGATATAAATAGTAAATGGTAGAAATTAACTGTATTTTATCTGTAAACTCGAAAAGCTCTGTAACCCTATTCTAGCAATGTGTATGGGTTAGGGGTGTTACAGACTCAGCCAGATAGAGCGACCTCTATTGTGAGCCTTACCAATGTTTATTTTGTAACATGCATATACTTTTATTTTTGGGCGGGTGGTGAGTAGCTCTCTTTTGTAACCAACATTTGTAATAAGTTTCACCTTTCACCAAATCACTGTTTTCAAAGAAAATGTTTACGTACTCTTGAAGTATAGGTTAAACCTTTGTAAATTATGGTTTATGAAACCATCTTTAATTGTATACGCCAAATTGATTTAGACAATATTTAACTGCCAATGAGGCACTTCAAACTTTTGTGTGGGAAATAACTCACCTTAAGTTTTATATAAACCTAGCGAATTTTGTAAAGCTTCTATCGAAATTTTTAAATTATGTTTTATATAATATGGTGTATCCCTGTTTTGATCGTTTTGTCTTTTAAAATCTTGGGTTAATGCCCCAGTTCAATGAGTATACACTGAAACCTTAGTAAAAGTACAAACCAAGTTTAAGTTTATCTTCAGTGTAACGTCTCAGTCCGCCAACAATGGTTGGGGTGTTACATTATTCATAAAATACCCCTAGTTTAATAAACAAATTACAGTTTTAAAATTCTGTTCACGTAACTGTTGACATCATCATCTAGTCATGCTTACGTCACAATGTCGCGACGCTAAGATCCGCACATTGTGATGTCAACCTTGTTTTTAGGCCTTAATGCTTCGAAGTTCAATGTCGCGATGCTAGATGTTAATGTCACGACATAATCGTCGTTCCTTACATACTTAAGCCTAAATTGATGCCGTACACACTCAAGTAACCCATTATTCATACCCGAGACCTGAATTGGCCTTACAAGTCATTAAAACACTAAATAGTGCAAAAATGCTTATTTTACCGAATTTAAACTAAAACTATTGAAAATGGAAAATGAAAAAAAAAAATAAAAGTACTAAAAAAAGCTCATTAAGTGCCGAAAAGACTTTATTTTGCCACTACGAATTGTGGCAGATCAACTTACTATCTTTTTCAATTAACTCCCAATCCTTCTTAATTTCAGACTTTGACAATTCTTCTACCCTTAAAGAAATTTTTATCCTCAAAATTTCTTCTTGTGACTAAATCCAGAAGCGTACTCAAAGTATTACTCTTTTCTTCAATAACTTCCTCTTATCGTACAGGTAGACACCTCTACTCTTCCCTTATTCCTTAGCGTTTTTTACTTTATCATGGATCCACCTTCAACTCATTCCACTTGAATGGCGGATCCATAAATACTTCACATGAAGTGGATAGTCGCATACAAATATACTCGCGGTTTCCTAGTGGAGCCTTGGCTTACACCCGAACTGGATATGCTACTTTGTGGGTTTTCTAATTAAAAATACCAATTGGTGGGTACTTGATAGACAACTAGGGGATATCTAAAAAAACCTTTCCCGTGGCTAACAAGTGTCAGATGTTGATTTGGAGAATTGAACAGTTTATTACAAATTTGAAATCTTCCGGTAGATGATTGGCTATATATTTCAAGATGCAGGGAAAGGGAAATCCTTACTTCTGAAATCATTTCCCCTCAAAATTTCCTTATCGATTAAGTTTCTTTAAGAATCTCTAAGTTTCCTTCCTTTGCTTTCTTTGTTTTCATTGTCTGAGTCTTGCTCCCCTTCTTCATTAGACAACTTCTAAATTTCCTTTTTAGGTAATATTTTAATCTTTTCAATTTCTTTCCTTTTACAAAAATGATTAAGGTTTAAGACAGTCACCGTGAGGGTGAAAAAATTGTGACGATCAATTTCAAGGGTCCGTAGGGGTGATTCTACAACGGATGGTAGGGCTGGACCTAGCAATCGGGAGATAAACACCTTGGTAGAGACCCCTTTCTTCCAATGTTCAATGACAAGAGACGAGTTGGTCAAATATTTGGGTGTTAGGGGAATACAGTTGCCTAATTTTACCTATGGCTGTAGTCTAGTTCAAGGCGAGTGTCGGCTGAGTGATAGCACTGATGACATCATTTATCCTCTTTATGTTTTTGAGGTTGGTTTTCACCTCCCTTTACATCCATTCTTCTGTAGTGTGTTGATTGAATATGGGATTACTCTAGGACAACTCGTTAGTTTATCATGGTGGACTTTGGTTGCATACTTCAGCGATTGCAATCTAAGGAAGTTTATCATGGTGGACTTTGGTTGCATACTTCAGCGATTGCAATCTAAGGAATGAGCCACCCATATTTGATGTGTTCTAACAAATCTACCAATTGAAAGTTACCACTTGAGGTGCCACTACTGGGATGGGGCACTTTAGTACTCGCCAAGGACGTGCGCCGATTGTCAGAAACTGAGCCTCCAACCTTCACCTTAACAGAAACAAATTCATCCATGTGAGGCGTAAGCTAAAGGTGGGTTTGGCTTCCCAACACAGGGGTTAATATCCCGGGAGTCCGTTTGTACTCACAGGGAACCAATCGATAATGAGGCTGCTAAGGAGCAAAAATTGCTTTGCTCCAAGATGCAATGCAACTCTGAGCATATGTTACTCTTGAACCCTTCTTGAAAATCCTTGAACCAAGTATCCAATTTGGTATCTATGTCCACTAGAAGCTGAGACAACTCCTGCTGAAATTGATTCATTTCTTGTAGTCACTCCGTCGTTGGCCATGAGGAATGTACGAGCTTTGATACCCTTATAACGTGCAAAATAAAAAAGAGAATAATAAAGGAATAAGAAGAGAAAAGTAAAGAGAGCTCTGAGAGAAGAAAAGAAAAATTGTTTTTCAATTTTCATAACTAACCAATCACCCCCTGGTTCATGATAAAATGAGGAAATAACGACCAATTACAGCTTGACAGTCTGTTAATTCAACTACCAAAAAGCATTATTTTATCAAACGAACCTAGGACCTAAAATAGAACATTTTAGCACTACAACTTAAACAAACATTAAAGAGCAGAAAACGAAATTAACGGTTTTTAAATTCATTGACCATTGTAGACAATTGTTTCATAACAGTAAGGATGTTATGTTGATTTGTAGTTTAAAATTCTTTGTAATACGGCTTCTTAAATATAAAAAAAGTAGAAATGTTCTTAAATTTCTTTTCAAAAGACTCTAGAAATGTTGAATAAACCAAGAAATGTTCTTCCCAAAAGTAATTCAAAATAAAATTTAAATCGATTTATGCTAAAAACAAGTTGATAGAATAAAAGCTTGGATTAAATGTAAAGGATGTGAAAGATGATTTTAAAGAAAATTAAAAGAATAAAATAATATGCTTTTTAAATGGAAGAAGAAACATATTTTTGGTTTTCAAAATAAAATGAAATTGTAATTTCCATTTTTTAAGTTTATTTTAATTACAGATTATTAATTTTGAAAATAAAAAGGTTAAGATTAAAAGAAAAATCTTTTTATTTAATTTTTAAGTCCCCAATGCTTTATTTAAAATAAAATATTTTTGACAAAAAGTGACACATGATAACCTATGATCCGGTTGCATGTCATGACAAGTAAAAGATTAACCGTTAGTAAGAGGTACTGCATTGATAAATAATGTTTATAGTTCAGATATCAAAATTGAATTTTAAAATTTTAAATACCACATTAAAAGATTTGTCAAAATTCAGATACTAAAACAAATATTAAACGTATATACAATCTATAGCAATGTTTTGAAACAAAGAAGGAAAGTAGACTTAAAAGGATAATAGTTTGAAGTGGATTAGGTATAATTTTGAGGACTCTTATTATTTAATAACTCATTAATTAGAACTTTAGAAAATCAATTAAGACCCACGATTAATTATTTTACAAAGTCAATTTATAAATGTATACATTTATATTATTCAATAGTTAAAAAAAATGTTTTTTACAAAGTTGATTTAATAATATCGCTTATACTTACAACTGTTTATGGGACGAGTCATTCGGCCTGACTTGAAGGTTCGCCCGAAAAGTAGGTGAGTTTGGCAAAAATATATACTCGAAAAATGAGATTGGGCAAAAAATAAGACTCGTTTAGAAAAAATGTTGGGCCTTGGGTAAGGCTTTTTTAGCTCGAGCCCGACCAGAATTTGTAAAAAAAATTATTATTTTCTTACTATTTTCTCACTGTTTTGTTGTTGTTTTCTCACTATTTTACTATCATTTCACTATTATGTTGCTACTATTTTGTTATTATTATTTGGATATTGTATAACTCATATTTTGTTGTTAATTTTGCTATTATTTTAGAGACATTTGTTTATTAAGTTGCACCTATCTTAGTACTATTTAAGTATAATAATTTTTTGAAATTTATTTCAATTTGTTGGGTAACATTTATCTTAATATTTTTAGTGTTTTGATATATTATATATTTTTTAAAAGAAATTGTATAAAAATTTTAATATGGCGAGCCGGATCCTGATTTTAACATTTTTATCCGGGTCAGGCTTCTACAAAATTTTAGGTCTATTTTTTTGGAACGGACCAAAATTGGGCCTATCAAACGAGCCAAACTTTTTATCAAGACCCAACTCGAATCTGACCCCACCCATGAACAATTCTACTTATCTGAACCAAAATTCTCACAATAAATGTATACGTTTATATTATTAAACATTTTAAAATAAGAATAAAATAATATGATGTATACATTTATATTATTCAACATTTTAGAAAAAGCTTTTAGAAAATGTCTTTTACTAAGTTAAGAGTTAAAAATTCCTCCATGCCATTAATTATTTTACAAATTAAATTTTAAAAATTATTTTCTATATATATTTTTATTTTAATATTTTAATATTTTAATATTTTAATAAATATTTTTAATTATTTATCCATAAAATTTTAATACAATCAAATTAAAAACATTTTTATTTTACATCATCACTTTTAATTTAAAAATATTCTCTATAAATTTTCTTCCAAAAACATAATTCTAAAAAGTTTTGTAAATTAATAATACATGAAATACTATTTTAATAATTAAATTTTTAAAATTATTATACAAAATTAAACTTTTCTCCAAAATTTATATTATGAATTTTTATTTTTAAATATATAAAAAGTAATTATTGATTACTATAAAATTATTTGTTTTTCAAGAACAAATGTTATTGATTATTATTTTAAATTAAAAATATATTTATATTAAATAAAATTAACTCGTGCATCACACAAGAAAAAACTAGTATATATAATATATGTAACTTCAAATTAAATTTTAAGCATTGGTTATTATTAAGTCTATATAAGTTATTATAAGATATTATCTTATTATAAAATAAACTTCGGTTCTCATAGGAAATAATTCATTGAAAACAAATATAAAAAAATAATTTTATCAAATAACATAAAATATTTTATAAAGAATAATTCAAACATACAAATAATTATTAGTTTTTGCAAAAAAAAAATCTATTTTTAGAAATTATTTTGAGAAAGTTGTTTTCAGTAAAACAAGATGTTATTAATTTTGTAGGCAACCAAATTTCCATTTATTATTTTAAAATTAACTAAATTACATATAGAAACAAAAGAAAGTAATTGGCAGTAGAAATATAAGCTAAAGTATGTATGATTTTAAGAGGAGGCAGGGTATGGTTGACCCCTGCAAGAAAAGATTTGGACTTGTAAAATTATAATCACAAGAAAAAAGAGGCAAAGATGCAAAAGATTAGGTCTTTGTCATGAAAATGTGTTTTGCCGAAGCTGAAAAAGTGATTGGGGGGAAAAACAATTGAAGCAACGGGGGCAAAGATAGTTGATACAGGCATATCATAGGATTCCATTTATTATTTATACTGTTGGAAAACAAACCCATCAAAGCTATAGCTATACATCAATCAACAGTGCCACCCAACCAATCTCTCCAAACATAGTAACATGTTGACTCAGTGATCACGATTTACAACTGAAATGAAATCAACATTCTCTTCCATTCATATTTGCAATTTATAATAGTATAGTAATAAATTTTATCTCATCTATGATGTTAAAATTTATTCAATAATAATTGGTAATGAATTTATATTTTAATACTATTGAACACATGTTCAATCTTTGAATTTATAGTTTATAATTCTTATATAAAAATATGAAAAGATAAAAATATTATCATAAAAATGTTAATTATAATTTAAAAGAAGTATATATTAAATTTTATAATTAAATTAGTGACTCGGTTAAAATGATATCAACTGTTTAAATAATAGTATAAATAAATATTATTTAGAAATATCCCTATAATTACAACAAAAATAATTAGTATAATGCATAAACCAAGGGATTGAGAGAATTAGATAAAAATATAAATAGGACTCACGTACGAATATATCGAAACATATCTAAATGTAAAGATGGTTGCGAATCTTTAAATTATCATTGTAGCAATGGCTGTATAAGTTAAATAGCATGGGAATGGAATTGCCATATTGATAGAAGACGAAAGCCCATCACCCATTTCATGGGTTAGACATCATAAAATGGGCTCTCACTAATTTTAATGACCGCCGCCACGGCCCTCCTGCTTTCTCCTTACACTTTTGGGTCAGTCTCAGAGAAATTTTGTAAAAGTTTCAAAAGGAAATAAATAATTGCCAAAATTGGACCAAATTGATATTATATAATTTGCAATAAAATAATTAAAGAAGATTACGATAACATAGTGATGATAAGGTATGGACTCTCCAGTCCCACACCGTACATAAAATCCAAGAAAAATATATATTGGAAATGGATTTACCATCCACCGAAAGGTTTTCAGCAGCCTTTTTTAAGGTCATGAGTAACATCACTTGTCAAACTATATTCGCTAATTATAAAAGTTAGGGAAAATGATAATAGTTTTTATAATAATTAGTAGTCAAAAGTTTAATTATTATCTTGGATATGAAATAATTTTAAAATTTGCTGCTAATATTTACTCTTTAATGAATTTATAATACATAATGTAGAATATTAATCATTAGACTTGTTCTAATATATACTTTAAGACATAATATATATATATCGCTGCAATTCAAAAATAATTTTAATGTCTTCAAGTTCAACCACTCACCAGGGTACTTTCCACCAGTAGGTTTTCAGTTATTCTTCTTTTAAATCTGATATTTTATTTGGAGAATATCAAATGATTTTGATCCTATAAATATAAATTATTAAATTTGGTTTTATATGATATAATATCCTTATTCTCCAGTCCAATGTGAAGCAATCAAAGGCAAAGGCACATGAAAATGTATGATATTAAATCCGAAGACCCACCATGACTCACTTTTCGAAGCGCATGTGGATCACGCGTCTTTGAAAGAAGAAAAAGAAAATGTAGAATTATCAGGTGGTCGGCCGTCTAGTTTCTGCCACCCTACCTCCACCCAACTGTTCCAAAGCAAACAAATTCCCCTATGAAAGTAACTTATACATTACAAGTCTATCATCCAATCAATAAAAGGCAAAACACAATTTTAGTTAGTAAGATCTCATCATCACGTGAGATTCTTTTTGGTTTTATTCGGCTCCAACCAAAATATTATTGACTTTATTCCACTTGATTAATTCTTCAACTTTATATATCTTTTGGTGGGGGGCGGGGCAAATATATTTAAGCATATGTACGTTTAATTTGGACCACCATTATCTGACATGATGTTTCTCCCTTAAGTCTATGCATGCATTTACACAATTATTGTTCCTCTCCCATAATTGCATGGATTAAACTTGTTTTTACCTTTTTTGCTACTAATTTATTTGCAAAAGGTAAACAAAATATTGATTCCGGATGGTTGGATTGGACCGACATTGATGTCTCATCAAGTAAGCTGGAGCGGATAGATAGGGATGTGTAAATGGGTTTGGGCCATGTATTTCTATACCATATCTAGGTCTTTGGATTTTATCTTAATAAAGGTTTCAAAAAGAAAGGAAGAAAAAGAGGGGAAGGGGTTGGTTGGGTGTAAATGCCAAGTGTGCCCGCCCATGCATTAACTAAAAAAATATTTTTTAAATTGAAAAATATATTTGATAAATAAAAATAAAATACATATTTTCTATAATAAAAACATGATAAGTAAAATAAAGTTACATTTATATAGATTCGAATAGGAGTATTATATTTAATATTTGAAAAGTACATGAAAATTAAATTTTCATTTAAAGTTAAAAATGATTATTTTCATTATTTTTAATTTTATAAAACAGTTTTAGTCAAACAAATGAAAACAGCTTTTATTGTTTTTAAATTTGCACATATCTGCACTTTCAACTTCCAAAAATCATTTTTATATTTTGAACTAAATATGTTTTCTTGAATGTTCTTCATTTTCTATGAAAATGAAAATGACTTTATTTCCTTAAACCAAATGAAGTTTTAATTTCGATTATTAGTTTTGTTTTATGCATAAGTTGAATATTAAATCTTTATATTTTAATTTGAACATTTTAATTTTTTAAAATTTAAAATTTCAGTTCATATTATCATATGTATGGTGTTATGTTAACTTATTATTTTTACAAAACACTTGTAGAAATGTCATGCCATTAATGGAGTTAGTTGTTATGAATAAAATTGTATTTAATGAGCAGTTGATATATAGATAGTCAAGAACCAATGAGGACATAAACTAGAAGTGAACCTATTTCTCGGTGAACAATTAATTAAGGCAACTAAAGGAAATTATAAAGAATAGGTGATTTAGCTGCCTATGAAATGTGATACATGCAAATTACTCACTGTTAACACTTCAATGTATACGAAAATATCAATGTGTAAAGGGTGTTGGGTTATGCTGGAGCATATATGATTTGAGGTCACGACGATCACAGTTTGAGAGATTATGATGCTTTAATTACGAATTTGATTGAGGAAATTAAAACCCATGGAAAGATTCAAGTTGTTCACTACTACCACCAATTATGAGCTTTTAAATACAAGTGGTTTAGTTTAGACTTTAGACCTTTATTGGACCAGGGATGGTATACTTATAAATGCATGCTAAGGTATTAATTAATTTTATGCATCTATCTTGACTGGTGGAGTTGGTTTTTCTTTGAATATTGAACAAAAAACAAATGACACGGACAATAAATACAAAGAAAGAGAATCTCATTTGATCAGTGAATACTAGCTTATTCAAAACTTATTTTATTTGGCCGAAGATCCAATTTTTCTAATTATTGCAATTAATACTTTGGTTTACATATATGGTAAGCACATATCAAAGGGTTTTCAGTTTTCAAGAAAACAAAGGTTGATGGGTGGGTCATTGTCAATCAAACCATCGTATATATAGTTGAAGCATAAGCAAACAGTATGGTTTTGTGTACTTCCCCTTTTGAAGATTGGAACAGGGGCTGGTTTATATACCATCAAACAAAAGCATGAATAAAATGGGAAGAGAGAGAGCTAAAGGTAGCTAATGGCCAAGATGGGATGGGGTGCCTGATGATAAATAAAATAGAAAGCGACAAAACAGCCGGACTCAACGGTTTTCAGAGTGCAGCTGGGGATGGCCCATTATACTACTACTAGTGTGAGGTTTTAGAAGACAAGAAGAGGGGCGGAAACTGGTGCCTAACCCTAACTTTTATAGTTGGATTAATTTCCCCAAACTATGAGCCAGATTCAGAATTGGTTCCAAACTTTTAATTATTCTAATTGAGTCTTTAAAGTATCTATATCATATCAAATAAAATTTTTTTATGTCTTCTTGGATGTTAAATTCCATCTCAAATTTTCCATGGATCAAATATCAATCATGTGCAAACTATAGCATGAAAAGTTTGGATATGACATGCTAAAAACAAACCCCATAAATTTTGATGATACCGTATATATTTTTAATGTGTTGCATTAAAATTATTCATACAATAGGTACATATGTATTTAAAATTTGATTCACGTGTTTTAAATATGTTCTATGTTAGATCTAGCTTGCATTTAATGTTTAAGTTGACATGATTGATATGATATTGAAGTATTGTTACTTTGAGTTTTCAATTAGAACATTTTGAAATTTGAGGATTCATTTAAAAATCTAAACCATACTGAAGGCATCCCGTACAATTGATCCTTTATAATTAAGAAAACAAAACAGTATTCGTGAATAATAACATAACATCTCATCATTTAATAAAAAAAAGAGCAATGAATGACTTATAAATAAATACTAGCAACTTTATTTAAACATGATTAAATAATTAATTACAAATAAATGCTAAAACCCTAAGCTCGAGATTCAAAATCTTAGACCTTGGACTCTAAACTCTTAAAGCCAAGATCCTAAATTCGAGAGTTATTAATATTTATTTATAATAGCTAATATTAATGTTTAATTATGCTTAAATAAAATTATTACTATTTATTTACAAATCTTACATATTTTTTATTTAATTTAATGATGACATATTATATTATTGTTCAATGATGATGCATAAGATTTATGCATTAAATATTATTCCTATATATCTACGGTGATGCTAGCTAGAGAATGCAACTCGCGGGGGTGTGTGCCGTGGGATTAAAAAGGAATTATATGGGAATCCTTGCTACAGTTGAAGTTCCTTTTTTTCAGCAACGTGATTGAATATTTGTGCTGCATCCTTTAGGCCTAACACAAGGGCCTACTGTTTGAGACACTTCGCAGTATTCATTAAAATAATTAATCTCTAAAACTATAGTAGCATAGCTTTATATGAAATTTTGTGTATAGTAATCTAATAGCTCACTTTAGTTTCCCCCCCACTCCTCCCTAGAGTCTGGGGCATGACAGTTGTTGCAATTATATTTCGTCAATTCCTCAATGAAATGGGATAGCACTAGTTGATAGAGACCCATCGATTTTGGTGCTTTTCTATGCGGCTGCTTAACAAACATATATGAATATATGATACCTGTTTTGTGGATAAAATTTTAATTGGGGGAATAGGGACTAATGAAAATCTAAGGACGGGTATCTCACCAAACATCATAAGCCAACCCAACAGCATGGAGCAATCATGCACGAACATGATATACTTAACGGAAACTATGTTAATGGGTACTAAATGAAGATAGCTAGTTAACCCCAGCTTTTTCTTTTTGAGTGGAATTATTAAAAATACAAAATAAAATATCTCAGCTACCTAGGGCGAGTGCTTTTGAGTTCTTGAACTTAAAGAAGCGACAAGAAAATGGTGGTCTAGATGCCACACAATGATATATGAAAATGATATATTAAAAATAAGCAATATATATATATATAAACAGATTATTGAAACATTAAAAGAAACAATACAATACATAACTTATCATGTCTTGTCTCTCTACAAGGTAATAAAAGAGGGAGAAGGAAGGGGACAACATGACAGCAAAAGAAATATGAAATAAGATAACCGCCAACTGGATCATAGTGAAATTGTGTGAGAATGTGGTTTTGGGGGGAGAG
The DNA here is from genome assembly GCA_025506655.1 of Gossypium rotundifolium. Lineage (NCBI taxonomy): Eukaryota > Viridiplantae > Streptophyta > Magnoliopsida > Malvales > Malvaceae > Gossypium > Gossypium rotundifolium. Next base: position 58,569,942 of record CP106728.1, on the reverse strand, counting down.
AGGAAGGATGAAGATGGCAGAGGGGAGGGGTACCCTAGGCGGAGTGTGGTCCTCACCCTCTCTTGTCACTGTTAGCTCCACAGTTGCATCTCTAAATACAAATTTACCAGACAGTAATAAAGAAATAATAATAATAATAGAGAGTAGTACTACTACTACACTGATTAACATTTAATTTATTGGCTGCAAAGAAAAGAAAATAGTATATTAGAAAAAAAGAAAAAAAATGGTGGAGCATCATGCATGAGGACCTTTCATCTGAATAAATGATGAAAGAGAATGAGAGAGGTCCCCCCATTGTAGGGTTTTGAAATAGCTAGGCTGCTGCTGCTTCTGCTTCTGCTTTAGCTTTAAAAAGGGCTGACTAATTAGCAGTGAGATGAGAGAGAGAGAAGCTTAACCATCCTTCCCTTTCTACTCTGATTATCAGCTTTGATGTTAACTCATGAGATTTTCCTCGTAAATTCTTGGTAAGCGTTACATACGACCAGTTTGTGTATAACTATATATAATTACATGACGCATATATATGTAAGTGAGTAAGCGAGGGTTGGGTTAGGTGAAAGAGAAGAGATGGGGGCTGTTCATGTCTTAAGGGCGATGGATGAATGCGCATTGTACTGTTTGGCATCTTTTTGAGGCAGCTGGCAACTGCTGCCTGTAAGAGTCGCAAAGTAAAAGAGAGTTAAAAGGAGCAGTACTTTGCTTTGCTTTTGCAGTTTCCTTTCATCCATATCCCCTCCCTTAGATTGCCTTGCTTCCTTTCCTTTCCCATCACGTGCCTCAATCTAAACCCACCCCTTCTCCCCATTTTCATTTCCTGCTTGCTTTTCTTTCATATTTCACTAATAGCGTTAAATAAATCGTACTACCATGAATGAGATATATATAAACAAATAATTAGGGCAAGCGTCCAATTCAGGGAATGATCATTTTTCATTTTGCCTTGAATTATGTCATGATGGATTTGTTAACCAAGATTTAAACTTAAAATCTAAAAATTCTGAACATCTAATCAACATCATATTACCTATATTATATATATTACCTACCAATATGAATATATAAAAACAGTTAGTCTAATTTAAAATTGATTGATGCCGAAAAGAATGGTGCAGCATAGTGGGGCTAAGTGATGTTTTGGACACTGATTGCTAGAATGAAAAAATTGGCATGCAAATTCCCAAGTCAATAACTAGGGCAGGCAGGAATGGCCGCAGCATTAAGCTCACACAAATAAAGCAAACAAATATCTGAATTGTCAAAACTAAAAACTAGTTCTAAAACTGGACTTCTCCTTTACGTGTCAACTTCATTTATCTATGCCAAAACAAAATCTAGGACATATGTAATCTCTTTTTCTTATCTAGTTCTATCAGAAATAACATACAGTATGATATATACCGCAAATTTTGGACTAATCGATAATCCAATTATTTGGGTCAATCATATTCCGAATTGATATTAAAAAAAGAGAGAGTATATAACTCACGTGATAAAAGTGATTGTATGAGTTTAGTGTTTTAACCTTAATTAGATTTAGTGGATCGTTATTGTATTATGTACATGATATGTTGGTGATGGATGAATAAGTTACAACTGCTTAAATATTCATAGTGTTAATTAAATCCCTAATTAAGATGTGTTTTCAGCTTTTGATATCGTTGCCAATTTTTTATTGTCATAAACCATCAAAAGCAAGGAAAATAATATACGGTTTTGATGGAGGTTTGGCCCAACACATATAAAGTGGAAGATCCAAGTGGAGCACATACACATGCTGAAGACTTAGAAAGCCAAAACATGTTAAAAGATTAAAGAGCCTAATTAAGTCACTGTAAAACCATCTAGTTACTTCCTTCCACTATTTACAGCACTAAGTCCGAAACAAAATTACCTTTTCTTAGGATTTAGTTTTCTAACTTTTCTTATTTGTTTTTTTAATAACATAGTTGTTTACTAGAACTAGTTAATAATATGCTAAGAAACAGAGTACAAATGTAAATAACAGCGTAAGTGGATGTTTTTTGATGTTATTACAATAAACGATAGAAAAACAGAGTTGAAATAATTGTTTATGTAGTTTGAGTTCTTTACATTTGCAGAATTAAGATGAATTCACGATCTTCAAATTTAATATAACAAGTGACCTTAGTTCATCACTTCTTAGTATAGAATTCTCACTTTTCGACTCAAAGACTAAATTTCTCACAATTAAATTCTTTCCCTAAGAATTTAGCTTGTAAAACCTAACAAAAGGTTTTAATATATTAAATGCACTCTTATAAATAATGTTCCTTAATGAACTAATAAGTGCTATCAAATATTTAGCACATAAACCTAGACATGATCATGGGCTGGATGGGTCAATGCAAAATTTTTGGTTCAGGTCTGGCCTGAAAAATGAGTCTAAAATTTTTGTCTAAGTTCGGCCCAAATAAAAAAAGCTAGACATGAGTCTGATTTGACCCAACCATGTTAATTTTATATAAAAACAAATTTTAAACATATAATACATCAAATACACTAAAAATATTAAAATAAATGTTTCCTAACAAACTAAAAATTCATTACAAAAGTTTTTATACTTAAATAACACTAAGATAGTTGCAACTTAACAAGCAAATACCTTTAAAATAGTAGCAAAATTAATAATAAAATAAGAGTTATACAATATTCAAATAATAACAATAAAATAAATAGCAAACAATAGCAAAATGACAATAAAATAACATCAAAATGGCAACAAACAACACGAAACAATAGTGAAAAATTTTAGACAAATTTAGGTTAGGTTAAGTACAGGCCAAAAAAAATTTATTCAAGGCCCGGCATATTTTTTGTCCAAGACTATTTTTCGGGCCTATATATGTTCCTCTAATTGAATTGGTATTCATTGAGTTGAATGTTTCCATAATATTAGCATAGCCCAAATATTTTGCTTTAATAATTTGCCTACTTCAAATATGGCAAATATGACTTTGTTTCCACCTTAAATACTTGCCTTAACAATCTCCCCATTTGGTAGTTTTTTTGAGCAAAACCAAACAAGGCAGGAAGCTAATTAACCAATCAATTATAGCTCCCCTTCAACATAATTCCCTTAATTTGACATATTTAACTTAAAACATAATTAAGTAAATTAATCATCAATGCTTTATCTAGAATTTGCATAAATAATCAAAATACTATAATTATAACTAAGTAAGAAGTGGATAAATCATGTGCACTAATGTAGAAATATCCAACCATTATAAATGTCTAAAAGTTCAAGACCCCGAAAAAAAAAAATCAACATTTCAAAGTTCTGAAATAAAGTAGAAAAGTCATTGAACTAGAACAACTCTCAGCAGCAATAGCAAGTCCTCAGAATATGCTCCCCTTGTTTGAAAAAAAAAGTCAAATTACTGGTCTTGAGGGAGTGCAAGCAAGTCATTATGAAGGGCTATGCCACAATCCTTGATCTTTTGGATCTTCTTCACTTCAACTATTAGCCTCACAATGAAATGGTTGTGTGATTTTACAGAGGAAGTGAGATCATCAACCATTTGTTCCTTGAAGCTTGCAAGAATGGTTTTTGTGCTTGCAGAAATGGGCACTTCAATTGTCTCTTGAATTGGTTCTTCTTTAGGATCTTCTTCGTCCTCATAATCAAGTTACTCTTTAGGTTCAGTTGTTGCATATTTTCCCTTGAGCCATTTAAGAGAGTGTTGGATATGGTGCCCTAAGTGTAGTATTTTTGTCCAAGTACACTTGTAATTTTTTGTATCCCCTAAACTTGATCTAGACATTATGACCAAATTTCGAAAGCTACATTAAATCCGTTGAAAAACTTTTACTTGTTAAAAACAACTATGTTAAACTCGTTTTTTGAAAACTTAAAATAAATACTAAATAATTTAGTTTTTGAAAAGCATTTATTAAAACATAAATATTTGAAAGTTCATTGTTTTATCGAGTTATCATCTTATATCATCAAAACAAAGAATTTGCAACATCAATTTTAATTATTTCTTAAAATGATTTTGGTAAAATATTTTGCAATGGACTTTGAAAATACTTAGGAAAAAAGTTAAATTTATAAGTTTATTAAAAATTAGATAAAATCATTAAAATAGTTGACAACAACAATTTACACTTATAAGTTCATCTATCATGCATGCATGACAATTTATAAATTATAAATAAAAATAACCCATAAATAGTCCAATGTCCAAAATAACAACCCAAAAAGTTTATTAACCATTTTATAAAATATTTCATCTGAGAGAGCCCTCCATATGCTGAATCCAAGTCCTACGCTCGTGAATCATCTGAAAAGTTTATGAAAACTAAAGAGTGAGCTAAAAAGTTCAGTGTGAATTTTATAACAAATTAATTATCAATAAACATATACAAAAATATAACTTTTATGCACATGATTATGACAATGCAATTTTGATAAAACCATTATGCAATTTCTTTTAAAACATCATACCCATCACCGCTACACACCAAAAGAGTTTCTCAGAACTCTACCATCCAAAACACACCAACATATATGTGGACGAAGCCACCAAATTCATAGACAAGCTACCAAAACATGTAGGTTGTGGATAAATCACCAAATTTGCAGATTATTACTGCCACATCTTCCTCCTTACACATGTCCCAACCCCATGTAATGCATCATGGCAAACAAATCACATAGCAAATCAATAGACATGATAATCATGCATTCATGTACATATAAGTTTCAATATCTATGGTAATCCATGTTATCACGATGATCAAATAGCCATGATTTTTTCACAACATGAGATTAGAAAGTATTTTTCAATACATAACAATATTTATCACATCTTATCTTAAAAACTCAAGTAAGAATAACTTACCTTATAACCAAAAAGTCACTCATTTGAAATAACAAAATCATTATGTTTTCATTTGTATAATAGATCGATAATTTATAGGATCAATTCCTTACGTATTTAACTTGTATAAAGTGCACACATTAAATTGTCCAAATCGTAAATCCTAAATTGATTTCGAATTCTTCAGATCCAATGAATAAGAACTTGTTTTGTATCTAACGAAATGATATTGGAAATTATAAAATCGCTTATAACCCAAAGGAGAAATTGGCTACAAACCAACTTACTCTTCATACTTATAACAAACACTTACGCTTAATTTCCTTAAGCCAAAACACTTTCTTAGAACACCAAAAGGAATATGATTCTCATATCACACCTTCAAACCAAAACAAATACTTTATTAAAAGATTATTCAACCTTTCTCCATCAATCAAATCTTCATAAAGTTGAAATAAACTTACATCACCTTAACACTTACTCTTTTATTTCCAATAGTCAGAAAAGATCTTCTACAAATGTTGATGATCTAGATTAGTGTGAGGATCTAAACATCAAAGGGAAAAAAAAAAGAATAAATCAAAATAAGTAGAGATTAAAATGAAATAATAAGGTGAAAGAAAAATAGAAAAGAGAAGTAATAGATAATATGCGGTGGTTACCGGTGGTGGTCAAAAGCAGCGAACGATAGTGCACAGTGGTTGTCTATGGAGAAGATTCAAAATGATAATAAATAGAAGAAAGATAATAACCAAGTAATTAAATCAAGAGAAGAGAAGAGAAGAGAAGAGAAAGAAAAATGAACAAGGGCGGTTATAGAAAATGAAATATGAAGAAGAGTGTTAGCACAATGTGCTTTTTGTGGTGGTGATATGGTGGTTATGGGCGGCCAAAGGTACTGGAATGGTGGAGGGAAGAGTTAAACAACAAACAACAGTAGTAAAATGAAACAAATATGGTGAACTTCCAAAGGAGGGTGGCTCACAGAGATGGATAGAGAGGAGAAAAAGAGAGAATTTGATGGCAAACAAAAATTATTTTTAACCAAAATGCTTATTATAGGATGACAACACTAGCTACCCAATTCAAAATCAAAATTCAAACTCCCAACATCTTATTCACGAGGAGACAAGGGAGTTAGAACAAATTGATGATGGAAAAAATATGGGAGTTTCAAAACATGATATGAATAGCTTTGTAAAAAAATGTTACAAAATTGAAAAAGGAGTTACATCTATGGATAGTTTGCATGGCTAACTTAACCATCATTTAATTAATTTTTTTTTTAAATTATGGATATTTGAACTTGGTTCACTTAGGAGTTACTTAAGGTGCTTAACCATTAGACCACTTCAATTACTTGTTAATAAAATAACAACAACAACTAGAATTTCGGGATGTGACATTTTTGAATAGATTGATTAATAAATAAAATTATTCATGAATTACACTAATACTTTGTATATTGTCCTCACATGATTTTTGCACACAAAGCAAAATGGAAACAAATGCTGCTCACTACTTGTCTAATGTTTAACTAATACTAAGCGATATTACGTGGTCGGATCGTAATACAAAAAGACAACTTATATTAGTAGATGAACCTAAACATGTCCTTAGTCTAATTGGAAATGAGTAAAGCGATTTAAAGACTAATATGCCATCCATCAAGTCCAATTGGGGAGATGCTTTGTCTTGAGCATCGAAGTGGATGACTCCTAGAAGATAGAGACATAGATATGACTGATTAGATTTACAATACAATGAACATGACGCAAAAAGAATAGATCTTGAATTCGTTTATGGATTTATTCACTTGTGACATTCATAGTGTGACATAGCTAAATCATGAGTGGATGACGGACTATGTATGCGTGACTCATACACTTCGATGTAAGTAAAAACTTGAGTTTGAATAGATTAGGAACCAAAAGTTGGTGCGCTGCGTGCACGACTTCTGCAATATGTAACATCATTCACAATGGAATTCATGTTGGATTTGGTGCCTTAAGTATAGTATTTTCGTCAATATACACTTGTAATTTCTTCGAACAGATTGGTAAATAAAATTATTCATGAATTACATTAATATTTTGTATAATTTCCTCATATGGTTTTTGCGCGCAAAGGAAAATGGAAGAAAATGTTTCTCATTGGTTGTTTAACGTTTAACTAATATTAAGCGGTATTACATGGTTAGATTATAATACGAAAAGACAACTGTTATTAGTAGATGATCCTAAACATGTCCTTAGTTTAATCAGAAATGAGCAAACCGATTGAAAGACTAATATGTCATCTATCAAGTTCAATTAGGGAGATACTTTATTTTGGGCATCGGAGCTGATGACTCCCAGATGATAGAGACATAGATGTGATTGACTAGACTAACAGAACATCAGACTAGACCCAAGTAGAATAGATCCTGAATCTGTTTATGGATTTATTCACTTGTGACGCATACCTAAATCTTGAGTGGATGTCAGACTATGTATGTGTAACTCATACACTTTGATGTAAGTAAAAGCCTGAGTTCGAATAGATAAGGAACCGAAACCTAGTTCGTTGGTGTACGACTTTTGCAGTACGTAGTGCCATTCACAATAGTGGAATTCATAGCCAAAGACATGGGTAAATTATATCCTTTCATTGGCATTACATGGTTGATGAAAAGTAAACGTGGCCACGGGTTGTTCGTCTTTGTGATGAATGACTCGATTACTATTTAATAGTAATTGACTTTTCATGAAAAAAGATGTAATGGCTACCATGAGATAAAATAGGATCATATTGGAAGAGCGATATTCCAAAGAGATTAAGGATATCCTGTGAGAATAGAACACTTCTGACAAGGTCATTATACAAGCAATGATTAGATGCTTTCGTAATGGTATGTTGTTAAGGAGAGCTCAGTCATGATATGATAGTGGAATGACTTCGTGACTAAAAGAGTTTATAATTAATAGGCGAAAAGCTCAAACTTAATTATAAACCATTTGAGCCCTAATTGCATATGTCTAATCGATCCCTTCGTTAGCTCGTTGAAACCAGAAATGAGTTGCGTGTTTGAATCAAAATGAGCATAATGAATAGAAATAGAGAAATAGAAAACATTGAGAAATGATTATGGTTTTCTCCTAAATGGAGAAATAGAATCATTTGGAAATGAATGTAGGTTTCTCAAAATGGAAATGGAAATGAAAATGAGAAATGATACATTTGTAAATGTACTTGTATTACTAAAAAATTATCAAAAGAATGCGTTTATGTTTTTGAGTTATTTTAAAGCCATAAAATGAAAATAAATCATTCGGTCATAGTGAACATGTTGAGTGGTGAAATATTAAACATATTTCCTCGAAAATTTTATCATGGGTAAAATCGTCATAATTTTATTGAGGGTAAAATTGGGATGAGAAAATTATTTAATATGAAATATTGAAGTTTATTTTGGGAAAGAGAAAAACAAAATCGGGTTGGATCAAATTACAAAGTACTGGGTCGAAAAGTGCGGGAAGTAATTATTGGACCCGATTTGAGAGAGGCCCAAAATCCCCTAATGGAATTTGAATGGGTGACAGCCCTAGTAAGAGTACTAGGGAATGTCATCCTATCTACTCCTACTCTAAGTAGGAAGCTGTTTTTCTAGTTGCAATAAACTTCTACAATTCAACAAGGTTCTACTTTCTCTTTATATAAATAGATGACACCGATAGAGCTATTAACACAACTTTGAAAGATTGTTGATCTGCCATAATTTTTCGTAGTAGATTAAACCACTTTCTGTACTTAATGAACTTGTTGGAGAGAAATTTAATTATGTTTTTACTTAGTTTTTATCTTTAGTACTTAGGGAATAAAATGAGTAATTTAGGTTGTAACACTTCAAACCTGGCAAAGTTGGTTCGAATCGAATCCAGGGTACCACATTAGCCATCAGAGTGACTCTCCATTAACTCCTAACCTAACCTCCAACACACCACATATTTATAGTATAAAAATGTTCTAAACTATCACAATGTAGCAGAATGTCATAATAGCATGCTTGAAATATAAAACATGCAAGCATATAAAATCAACATAAAGATGAAGGGTTCACATGTTAACAAATAGTAAAGACTTCAGAGTTTGCATGAAGTAATAAACATAGATTTTTAGGGTTCGCATATTCAAAAAAAAAATACACAAGTACTTAGAACTTAATATTAAGGTTCGGACAACAACATAGGTTCGCATAATAACATGGGTTCACATAACAATATAGGTTCGCTCATAACATAATAGGTTCGCCTAAGGGGCTAAGTCATACTTAGTCAAAATTTAAAGAACATAACAGGACACACACAAAAGGAAGGATAATGAAACTTATAACTTTATTCATACTAAAAGGAATTCAAACAAACAAGTGTTTTCTTCCATGGTTTGCAAAGTTGAAAATAAAATGAATATAAAGAATTTGAGTCTAAATAAAAATGAAGTCATTTAACATAACAATTATAATACCAAAAAATAACCACATCGCCTTTTCCCAGGGTTTGTTGGTACCCATCTTGATTAGCCTCGCTTGGATCACTCACCTCGCCATTGCCTTCCACAACCTACTTACTTGCGAAGTAAGAGAGGAGTGGGTGAGCTCATTGAGAACTCAGTGAATATATAGGAAACATCAAAGTATGCTTTAAAATATGGAGTTTAAAACAAAAGCAAACTAGTTCGCATACAAGTGGCGATCCCTGAACACTCACCAATTTGATGTGAATTTAAACAAGTTTTGCTTTTTCCTTTGTCCTTGCTAGAAGATGGTCTAGCTAGTTCGCAACATACATAAACATACACATATTACTTAACAAACAAAACACATTGAATTCTCATAGATAAGCGAACCTAGTTCCTAGACACTTAACTCTAATAGAATAGATATTTACCTTGGTTTGTAAGAACTTTGGTTCAAAACAGAGACTTGACAAAAGAATAATCGATGAGAGAACTTTTCCTGGAAAGGATTTAATTTATCGACACTAAGTGTTTTAGTACTCTTAGGATACCCTACTTGACTTAGGAAAAATGTTACATGCATAGGTAGTGTTCTAATAGGAAAACAAGTCAACTTCCTAATTCAAGTGCAACTCGACTTATACTGGTGAACTCCAGTTCACCAAACCAACCGGAAAGCCCTAGCTAGCCAACCAACTAGTAAACTCCTAGTTCACTAAACTTGCTGGCGAACCTCAGTTCGCTTAACATTGGCGAATCCTCCTTACTACATCCTTAGGCGTACACTGCTCGTCAACTTGCTGACGAACTTTCCTGAAAGTCTTCTAGCAGACACCAGTTCGTCGTACCACTGGCAAATCCTCTACTTGTAAATTCCAAACTTCTAAGCCTTATCTTGGGATGTTACTTAGGTGTTTATATGACCTATTGGGCTAAATTAGACCTAAAGATAGACTGACATGTTAGGTGAACGTGCAGGACATCACTTTAGGGCAAAAAGGTAGTGGACTGCACATTATGTTGCAACACGGAACTTTGATGTCACAACATAGTAGCCAAGATACACAAGGAGCATTTGCTGAGGATGTCACAATACAGACCATAAGGTGTCATGACACAGCTCTGAAGACATGCCTAAAGAATCAATCTGCCATCAGTGTCGCGGCACAAGCTTGAGGGTGCCGCGACATTGACGTGACGTGGCCACTTAATGAAGCAATGGTTTTTTTTGTTCGTACAAGGCAATTTAATGAAGTTTAGTCAGTTGTTTTAGGTCAAGATGAGGCTGTTAACCTAGGCCTATAAACACCGTTGCTTATAACTGTTTAAATAACTTTTGCCTCCCTTTTATTTTCACTTGCATTCTTAGTTTCTTAGGTTTTTAATTTTTATCTTGGTTATTGTTTTGTTCTTCGGAGTTTCAGATTGTGAATTAATTAGACTTTATCAAGGATTGCGCCTCAAGTTTCAATAAATATTCAAGATCTTTCTTATCTCTTTATTTGATTTTGCAATATGTTTATGTCTTAATTCAAGTCTATGATGTTTGTTAGATTCATGAGTAACTAAACCCTTAGGAAGATTAACGAGTGGATGTGGGATTAGTTGACAACTATGTAGGGTTTCTTAGCGGATTAATTGGTTGGAAAAGGAAGAACTTAAACCCTAGGCTTGACAACCCTAGGAAGTCATGTACGTAGATATGAACCCAAAATTGGTATAATGTACCATGAAAACTACCTTGACCCGATCTGACCAGTGACATCGAGAGATAAGTAGTGTTTGATGACTTATTAGGTTAGTGGAAGGCCGAGAGGCCCTGCTAGGTTAATGACTAGCTGATTGGATAGAACCCAAAATAAGAGTTAACTATGAACATTAAAATTAGTTAGTCTTCTATCTTTAGATATGATAATATTTATAATTTGTTTCTGTCGATATTTTATATTCTTTCTTTAAAATTCCTTTTTATTACTACTTTATGAATTATTGTAATATAATTTGGTTAAAGTAGGAATTAATATTAGTTTAACCAAGCCTCCTTTAGGTATGATCCTAGGAGTACTTGTACTTCGTTGTACAAAACTATATTACAACCTGACTCGTATACTTGTGGACACCACCTTAATTCATATATTTAGTTGTAGTATTCTCAGTCCCGACCACAGTATGCTGTGAGGCGGTCAAGTTTTTGGCACCGCTGTCGCAGAGGCTTCGCCATCAGATTAATTTTAATTTTTACGCTTAATAGGATAATTAGAAAATTTTCTCAAATTATAGATACGATTTTTAATTTTTATTAATTTATTTAATTTTCTAACATTTTTTCTTTGTGGATTTCAGTGTATGACTTGGAGTAAAGGCACACCTATAGAGCCAACTATTGATCCAGAAAGAATCATACGCCACAATCATAGACAACAACAACAAAAGTGGATGCAAAATAACCCGCCTGCTGCAGTTGATCTACCACGTGATAATCTGCTGGTCGACGATCTACCAATACAAGACCCATCACCACCACAACACCAATTACAGGTAGAGTCACTCATGGCTTGAGAAGAGAGGACACTTAGAGACTATGTGCTACCAAATCTGGACGTAGTACAAGGCAACATCATAAGACCGGCGATAACTGTGAACAATTTTGAAATAATGCTGACAATGATCCAGATGATTCAGAATACCCTTTAGTTCAAAAGGATGATGACGGAGGACCTTAACAAACATTTAAAATGGTTTTTCTAATTTTGTGATGCATTCAAATTTAATGGGGTCACCGATGACGCTATTCGTATTTGGTTGTTTCCCTTATCTGTAATTGTAATGCTTTTGGTTGGTTAGACTCGCAGGTACCAGGATCAATTACTACATGGAACGAGCTTACGAAAAAAGTTTTTGCTCAAATTCTTCCCTGTCAGTAAAATTGCCCAACTGAGAAGAGATATTACCAACTTCAAAGAGATGGAAGGAGAGAAATTTTACGAAGCTTGGGAGCATTTTAAATTACTTGTATAGAGATGCCCTAATCATGGTTTGCCTTAATGGTTAAGGTTGTAAATGTTCTACAATGGGTTAGATGGAAACTTGAGGTCAGGACTAGATAGAGTCACAAAAAGGGCCTTAATAAATCGAACATATAAGGACGCCTAGTAGTTGATAGAGAATATGGCCATGAACTCTTGCCAGTGGCCAAATGAAAGGTTTACCTATAGTTTGAGACCACCTATGACCAAAGCTGTCCATGAGGAAGACAAGTACCAACATATATCGAACAAGCTTAATTTGTTGGAGTTAACATCTACCAGACCTATTGATAAACCATAAAAGTAACATATTTTAATCCCACATTTATCATACTTTTGGATGATTTATTCCCTGAACTGTGTAAAAAGGTGCTCTTAATCCTTTCTTTTCATGTTTTATACTCAGGAAAGCACTTAGGGACGAAAAGAACGAGAAACTGGCCTAAAGTGGACCAAATTGGGCTAAAGAAGAAATCGACATGGCCTGGGTCCAAGACCACACGACCGTGCCTCATTAAATTATTAGAACACGGCCTGAACCCCGAAATACACAGTCGTGCCTCATTAATAGGATTAAACACAGTCTGGCCACGATTCACACGGGTGTGTTCCATGGCCGTGTCCCTGTCGTGGCAAAGAGCAATTTCATTTGGAATAGGATACTTAGAGGCAAAGAAACACATTCCAAAGCCTATTCAAACACCCTAATAGGAACTCCATTTAGATTTGGATACTTAGGGGCCAAATAAAGTATTCCAAGAGCCTATATAAACACTCTAAGCATAACCTTCAAGGAGGGTTAAGCTAGGCCAAGTAGCCGAGCCAGAAAGGCCAGATTTGTGGGAATCACTCGAAGATAGCCAGTTGATTCATCTCAAGAAGCCAGAATTATACTCAAAACGGCAGATCTCTCCTTCAATTTCTTCAGGGAGTTTTAGGGATTTCTTATATTTTGTTTTATTTTTTCTTTTGAGATGTTTTCTTTTATTGTTATAAACTAAACCCTTTAGATACCTGAAGGGGATGAAACCTAAGACGGATCTTGTTATTGTTTTCTGAACTATATGATAAATATTTAATTTGTTCTTAATTATGTATGCTTAATTCTTGTGTTAATATTTTTAGGATATTGATTCAAGTTGAATGTGCTTAGGTGGTGGAGCTAAAGTCCCTGTTTAAGAGTAGATCTAGCATAATTAAGTGGAGTTGATCGCGCGCCTAGAGATAGGGTGATGAGATTTTGCCGGATTAGGGTAAAACCTAATATGGGAGTCCATAGATCGAGTTACTACGATTCTAGGGGTTTTAATTAGAAAGAGATTTCAATTAATCAACCTAGGGTTAGACGTTATTTGCCTGGAGAGAGGGTTTAATATAAATTAGGGAATCTTACGGATCAAGTCAAGTGAATAAATCGTCTGGTTCAGTGTTAGATAACAAGTGAAGTCTAGGTGGATTCTTCCTAAGGGTATCGTCTTAATCAACTGAGTTTTCCCAACAGTATTTCCCCAAGTCATTCTTTTTGTCTTTGCGTCTTTAGATTAGTAGTTATTTATTTTAGATTAAATAATCAATCACTTAATATTTAGGCTAAATAATAGAAAGAAGGTTAGTATTAGTACTTTTAATTCCTTTGGGTTTGACAATTCGGTCTTGCCTAAGTTATACTACTGTTTGATAGGTGCACTTACCTTAAGTCGTTGTCAGAGTTAGTTTCCAGGTTCGATCATTCTCTTTATAAATTTTAAAACTAGACAAAACAACGATCACCTATGATGAATGAAGCAGTTAGGATGATCAGTCAATATCCTAAGAACTAGTCCAATGACATGAATTACATAGGGAATAGGGGTAGAAACCCTTATTCAAACACTTATAATCCTGAATGGAAAGATCACCCGAACTTGAGATGAAGTGGAATCCAAAGAGGAGGTAATGCTACCTAGAATAGACAAAATCATACTTACCAACCTCCTTAATTGTAGAAAGCTCAGGTGAAGGCCAACACGAATGGCCATATTATCTACAATCAAAGGTTGGATCTCATAGGGGAAATACAGTAAATGAGGACGGAAGTGAGACAAGTGCAGTCTAAGTGCACTTAAACCAAAGTTATATTGACTAACCTGAAAGATTAAATAAGCCAGTTGATGAGCATGATGGGAGATATCAAAAAGGAACATTGACACTAACATTCCAAGCAACACTGAGAATAACCCTCGAAGAGACGGGAAAGAGCAAGTGAAAGAAATTGCGCTCTATTCGGGTAAAGTACTGAGTAACCCAAATGAAAACACTCAAGAGAAGGAAAAAAAAGATGCGAAAGATCTTCCAGAAAATACCTCTCATGAAGATTACCCTGAAGAAGAGCTTGACATGGTAATCGAACTAATAGTTGAGTCGAAAGTTGGAAAAAACACGAATCCTGTCCTTATAAAAGTACCATTCCCATCACGGTTAGAGGACAAAAAAAAGGGATGAAATAGAATTTGTAAGTTTCCTAAACTTATTTAAATGACTTAATGTTGATTTACCCCTTATCGAGCTAATAAAGAAAATTCCTAAAGATGCAAAGTACTTAAGAGAAATAATGGCTAGGTGTAGGAAAATTAAAAGGGGAGAACAAATTAACATAAGTGCATCCTGTAGTGCGATAATGACCAGGAAGGTTCCTCCAAAAGTAAAAGATCCGAGTAGTTTCACAATTCCTATAGGGATAGGGGACATACACTTTAGCAATGCCCTATGTGACTTAGAAGCTAGTATTAACTTAATGCCATTATCGAAATATAAGAAACTTGGGTTAGGGGAACTTAAAAATTCTAATATCACACTAAAATTAGCTGATCGGTCTTCGGTACAACCAAAGGGTGTGCTTGAAGATGTACTGGTTACAGTGGGTAACTTTGTCATCCTGATAGATTTCGTAATCCTAAACTTTGAAGAAGACCGTGAAATCATAGGTCCACCATTTGCTTTGAGAATAATGAACTAATAATGAGAATAAATGGTGAGATTGAAATATTTAAATGTGCTAATTCACAAAATGAGGGATGAGAGGACCATTTAGGGTATAACTGTTACCACATATTTTTAAATGCCCCTAATGAACTTGATCAAAGGAAGGTATATTCTGTGATAAGTGCATGTAGAACAAGCAAGCCTAGAGAGCGAGAAAATGAAAAACGATCGAATGACACGATGGAGTCTGGACAAATGAAGATAGATGATCGCCAAAATAGACATCCGAACAATGCATAACTGAGTCGATGGATGAATCCAACAGCCATACGCAAGAACATTGCGGCCGAAATAATTACTATGTTGTATATTATTGTATTTGTAAATATTTTTGATAAACTTAAACACTTTTAATTAAGTAGGAGTATGACATAAATTATAATTAGATAAGGAGATTACGATTTAATTGTATTAGGGTAATTAGGAGACAAGATGTGTATGTGCCAAAAACTTTGATAAATAAGAAATAGGGCCATAAATAGAGCCAATGTCGCAACATGGAACACCTGTGTCATAACATTGGTAGTAGGGGTCGAAAATCAAGAATTCCAGCTCGGTGTCGCGACTGTAACAGCTCGAATTTAGGGCTACTCAGAACAGTGGTCTCAGGACCAGTAATCCGAGGTTGAGGAGAATTATTTTAGTACTATTTTATGTGTTGTGGTGTCACTATATGATTATATAGAAATTTTGGTGCCTTAATTTTACTAATAGCATGACCAATTGAGAAAAAGGACTAAATCGTATGAGATGCAAAAGTTCTATTTTTAAGGTAGGGGTACCAAATAGCCATAGATTATTAAATTTAGGTATTTAAAGGGCAATTTATCCCTTTTAATTGCTTGGCCGGTCATGGGCTAAGTGGGAGACAAAGATGGACAATATTAAGTCAAAGTTAGTAGGAGTTGGTGGCTAATTTGACTAGTTTAATTTTAGAATAAAGAAAGAGAAAATTATCATCTTTCTCTTCATCTTTCTCCATTGAATTTTTCAAGCAAATAGAGGGTTGAAAGCTCAAAAATTTTCAGCAAGCTCTCCTCCAATTTTAGTAAGTGATTTTGATGATTTTCTTAGTAATAGTTGTACTTTTGAAACCCCTAAAGCTTAAGCTTTCAAATGAGGGGACTATTGTGCAATATTGTGTAAAGCTTAGAGTTTTCCCATGAGAGAAATCATTGTTATTTGCTGCATTTTTATGGAAGAAAATAAATGTTGGGGAGATGTGAAATAACTTTTGTGAAAGGTGTTGTTGTGAAAACACCTAAATGAGACTAAGATGTAAATGTTATAGTTTGGTAATAAATGCATGAAATAGCTAGATTTGTAGGTTGTTGTATGAGGAATAAAGGTTCAGCTAAACTCACTTGTTGAGGAAATGTGTTGAGCAATAATTTACGGGCTTAGGGGCAAAATCGTAATTTTTCCAATATACAAGGGCAAAATGGTCGTTTTGCCCAAGTGAAGAATTTGTGTATTGTAATCATAGGAAATCTAAATAAATGAATTTCATGATTATAAATCAAGAAAAATGAAGCCCCGATTGAAACCGAGGCAAGAACAAGGCCGAGGACTAAATTGCACATCTCCCTACATTTTGTATATTGAGGTAAGTTTGTATGATTTCTAAGCTTTATGATTACTATCATTGAATTGCTTAGTATAATATACATTGCTATTTTATAATGTATATCGTTTTTGTGAACAAAGAGATTAAATATGAGCAAGCCCCGTTTGAATATGAATTCCCCAAGATACCCGATATACCACACAAGATATCATGTAAGTCCAAGGCAAGCTTGGCATTGATCAAGATATCATGTAAGTCCAAGGCAAGCTTAGCATTGATTAAGATATCATTTAAGTCCAAGGCAAGCTTGGCATTGATCAAGATATCATGTAAGTCCAAGGCAAGCTTGGCATTGATCAAGATATCATGTAAGTCCAAGGCAAACTTGGCATTGATCAAGATATCATATAAGTCCAAGGCAAGCTTGGCATTGAGTAAGTTATCAAGGGCAAGACTTCATGTAAGTCCATGTCAAAACATGGCCTTGAAACCAAGATGAGAAATTCCATGCAAGACCATGCCTAAGATATGGCTTTGGTGGCATGCTAAGTGGGTAGAGATCTAGTATCCTCGGGTATTCGTAGAAGTTCATCGGGCAAACAAGTAAGGTTAATAATGAGGTAACAAAAGGGCTAAAAAAGCAAAGCTAGCATCAAAATGAATTAAATATTACTCATGTTATGAATAAAGGATTAGAGATCATAATGATTATTGTTTAAGTACGCTGATCAATGTGATCAAGTGACACAGGTATCATGTTTACTTTACAAAAATGAGTATAGTGAGCATCATGAGACATCTAAGAATCGAGGATGAGTAAGTAAGATTTAGAGCTGAAATTACGATACTATTGTTATGCTAAATGGTTTTTATTAAGCAAGCTTATTGACATGTGCTTTACATGCAAACTTACTTAGCTAAATGCTTACGTATTTGATTGTTTCTTTCTATATAGTCCTGCCAAGCTAATTTGTGGATTATCTGAGTCGGAGCTCGTAGCACACTATCAACTCTTATTTTGGTATAGCCAAGTTACTTTACTAAGTATGGCATGTATAGGAAACATTCATTTTGTGGACATGTTTTTAGAAGGGCCTTTGTAAAACCTATCAAGTTTATTATTCTTTTGTATATGGCTAAGTGATTGGCCAAATTTGACTAATTATTTATGTTTATTGAGATCAATGAAGCATGTTGTATTATTCATAAAATTGGGTTGTTATTGTATCGTTGAATTGTGTATGGATATGATCTTCATTTCAGGGTGGCTAGCTGCTTGGTAAATAGCCTGTAAGTGCCCAAACAGTTGGACACACGGCGTGTGTCAAGGCCGTGTCAACCCTGCACCTTAGTATTATTAATCAAAATAGGCCACGTGTAAATTTCACGGCCGTGTGTATAGGTTGTGTTATATACACGGGTTGGACATGGGCGTGTGCCTAGACCGTGCTGATTTAGTCAGTATATCAAGGATTAGCATACGGTCTAAGCCCACGGGCATGTCTAAGCCGTCTGGAAATAGTCAGTAGCTACCCATAGTTTGAGGGTATGGGCGTGCTTAAGGGTACACGGGCGTGTTCCAAGTCACACGGGCTTGTGAACCCTGCTTTAGAAGAAAGTGAATTTTTTTAAGTTGGAACAAAATTTTATAGCTTGTAAGTACATGTTTAAGTGAGTTTAAGCATAGTAATGTCTCGTATCCAGATCCAGCATCGGTCTTGGGTGTGAGGTGTTACATTTAGTGGTATCAAAGCTATGGTTTAGTCGGTTCTAGGACTAACGTAGCATGAGCATTAGTCTAGCTAAACATGCCATACGTAAGAATGTTTCTATATTGATAGTGTGACGATTCCTGATGATTTTAAATTATGTTTATACATATAAAAATGGATTCCGAAGGGAATATGACAGATGACGTAGAAAGTAATGCGCCAGCTCCCGCTGAAGGGACAGTGCCCAGTGAAAATGAGAATAGACCCACTACGGTGAGTCAAAGGGGAGGAGAAGAGGCTAGAGAAGCCTTCCTCCACAAGATGAACACATGGTATACAGAGTTCATTGGGCGAACCTGAATGCACAGCCCCCTCCACCCCCACCTGTTCCACAAGCTACTCCAGTGGCCCCTCAAGTAGTAGGTGAACCCCCTATTGATAGGATCAGGAAGCATAGGGCAGAAGAATTTCGGACCAAAAAAAAGGATGATCTAAAAAGAGCTGAATTCTGGTTAGAAAATACCATCAGGGTATTTAATAAGTTGTCATGTACATCTGAAGAATGCATGAAGTGTGTAATCTCTCTCTTAAGAGATTCTACTTACTAATGGTGTAACACCCTTGTGTCGGTTGTACCGAGGGAAAGGGTTACATGAGAATTATTTCAAGAAGAGTTTAAGAAAAGTATATCAGCCAGAGATTTGTAGACTAGAAGAGAAAGGAATTCCTAGAGCTGAAACAAGACAAGATGTCGTGACAGATTATGAGCGTGAGTTTGTACGACTCAGCAAGTACGCTCGCGAATGTATATCCACAGAGGCTATTATGAGTAAAAGGTTTGAAGACGGGTTGAATGAAGACATCAAACTGGTTCTACTTGTCTTGGAATTAAAAGAATTTGTCGTGTTAGTGGAAAGAGCTTGTAAAGTCAAGAGCTAATAAAAGAGAAGAAGAAGTCTGAAATGGAGTCTCATGACTCTAAAAAGAGACCGTGGAATAAGTCATTCCAATCTTCACACAAGAAGTCAAAAGATTTCCCTACCCAATCGAATACTTCCACCGGGTTTTCCAAGAAGGACAAAAGTAAACAGTATTCAAGGAACAAAGCACAGATGACTTCAGTTACAAGTGTAAAAAATTTTAGATCTGACAAATTTGAATGCCCACAGTGTGGCAGACGCCATCTGGGAGAATGCCGGGCACATGAAAATGCATGCTTTAGATGTGGTTTGCAAGACCACTATATAAAAGATTGTCCCGAGATGATGAAAGAAGGAAGAGCTCAGGACCCAAAATCTGGGAGTATGGTTAGAGGGAGACCGCAGAGAAACCCTGGAAGTGGGGTAAGTGGAAGAGGTAACCCGAGAGACCAGGCCGTGAGACCCGAGGGTAGAGCGCCTGCAAGGACTTATGCCGTTCGAGCTCGCGAAGAGGCATCTTCTCTTGATGTTATTACGGGTACCTTTTCTCTTTACAATACTAAAGTTATTACTTTAATAGATCCCGGATCCACACACTCTTACATTTGCATGAAATTAGCATCCAGTTTGAGCGTGCCTATAGATACCACTGAATTTGTAATTAAGGTGTCTAATCCATTAGGCAAGAGTGTGTTAGTTAATAAAGTTTGTAAAGATTGTCCATTGATGATTAGAGGTCATTGCTTTAAAGCAAATCTTATGTTATTACCATTTGATGAATTCGGCCTCATTCTTGGAATGGATTGGTTGACTACTCATAATGTAATTGTTAATTGTGGGAAGAAATGCATTGAGGTGAGATGTGAGAATGGGGATACTCTTCATGTTGAATCAGATGAACAAGATAAATCGCCAGTGATAATTTCCCATATGATGGTACAGAGATGTTTAAGAAAAGGGTATGAATCATATTTGGCCTTCGTGTTGAATGATAAGGAGACGAGCTAAAAATTGAGTCGAGACTGTAGTATGTGAATACGTGGATGTATTTCTCGAAGAATTACGGACTACCACCGCTTAGAGAGATTGAGTTCAAGATTGAACTAGCTCCCAGATCTTGTCGATATCCATTACTCCTTACGAATGGCTCCAACGAGTTGAAAGAGTTGAAGTTACAGATTGCAAGAGTTGATGATAAGGGCTTTGCAAGATCAAGTTGTTCACCATGGGGTGCCCCAATTTTATTTGTGAAAAAGAAAGATAGTACCATGAGATTGTGCATAGATTACCATCAGCTTAATAAAGTAACAGTAAAGAATAAGTACCTATTGCCTAGGATCGATGATCTGTTTGATCAATTGAAAGGAGTGACTATGTTCTCCAAAATAGACTTGAGATCAGGGTACTACTAGTTAAGAGTGAAAGACTCAGATGTATCCAAGACGGCCTTTCGAACGAGGTATGGGCATTATGAATTTTTAGTCATCCCTTTGGGTTGACCAATGCTCCTGCGGTGTTTATGGATTTAATGAACTGCATCTTTAAACCATACCTTGACAAGTTTGTAGTCATTTTTATTGATGACATACTGATTTATTCCCAAGATGAGAAAGAGCATGCTGAACACCTACGGACAGTTTTACAGATCCTGCGAGAGAATCAACTATATGCTAAATTCAGTAAAAGTGAATTTTGGCTCAAGGAAGTAGGATTCCTGGGACATATTGTCTCGAGGGATGGGGTCCGAGTTGATCCCAGTAAAATCTCGGCCATAATGGACTAGAAGCCGCCTAAGAACATTATTGAGATTAGAAGTTTTCTGGGCCTAGTCGGCTACTACAGACAATTTGTCAAGGGGTTTTCCATGATCGTAACCCCGATGACTAAACTGTTGCAGAAAAACGTAAAGTTTGAGTGGAAAGAACGATGCCAACAAAGTTTCGAAAAGTTGAAAGCGGTGTTGACAGAAGCTCCAGTCTTAGTACAACCCGAATCAAGGAAAGAATTTATAGTCTACAGCGATGTATCCTTAAATGGATTGGGCTGTGTACTCATACAAGAAGGCAAGGTGATTTCTCATGCCTCCAGATAGTTGAAGCCTCATGAGAAGAATTATCCGACGCATGATCTAGAGTTGGCCGCCATAGTCTTCGGTTTGAAGATTTGGAGACACCATTTATGTGGTGAAAAATGTCAGATTTTTACCGATCACAAAAGTTTGAAGTACTTGATGATGTAGAAAAAGTTGAACTTAAGACAAAGAAGATGGTTAGAGTTGATAAAAGACTATGAGTTGGTCATCGACTACCATCCAGGAAAGGCGAATGTAGTCACCGATGCTTTGAGTAGGAAGTCTCTATTTACTTTAAGAGCATTGAATTCAAGGATATCCTTACCCAACAATGGCTCCCTTTTAGTTGAGTCGAGAGCTAGACTAATGTTTTTTCAAGAGATCTTTGTGGCTCATAAAGAAGATAGTGAGTTGCAAGTCAAGAGAGCTCAATGTGAGTCAGATGCTGAATCTGATTTTCGGATTAATTCTGATGGATACTTTATGTTTAGAGATAGAGTTTGTGTACCGAGGAAAGAGGGGCTTATTCAAAGAATTTTGTATGAAGCACATAACGGATGTTTGTCTGTACATCCGGAAGTACAAAGATGTATAGTAACTTGAAGCAACAGTATTGGTGGTCAAATTAATGAAAGATATTTCAGAGTTCGTTTCAAGATGTCTTATTTGTCAGCAAGTAAAGGCTGACACCAAGTGCCTTCGGGTTTACTTCAGCCTATCTTAGTCCCCGAATGGAAATGGGACCATATCACCATGGATTTTGTAATGGGTTTACCGTCGTCGCCAAGCAAGAAAGATGCTGTATGGGTAGTGATTGATAGACTCACGAAGTCAGCCCACTTTATACCTATACGAGTGGATTACTCCCTAGATAAATTGGCAAACTTATATATTTTAGAAATAGTAAGGCTCCACGGAGTTCCCTTATCAATTATATCGGATAGAGATCCGAGATTCACATCCAGATTTTGGAAGAAGTTGTAAGAAGCCTTGGGTACAAAATTGAGTTTTAGCACAACTTTTCACCCTTAGACTGACGGTCAGTCAGAAAGGTTAATTCAAGTACTCAAGGACATGCTCAGATGTTATGTTTTGGAATTCCAAGGCAGTTGGGAAAAGTTTCTCCCATTGGTAGAATTTGCCTATAATAATAGCTTTTAGTCGAGCTTAAAGATGGCGCCTTATAAGGCCCTATATGGGCGTAAGTGCCTAACTCCCTTGTTTTGGACTGAACTCAAGGAGAACCAAATTCACATGGTTGATTTGGTTAAAAAAGCTGAAGAGAAAGTGAAAATAATTCGAGAATGTTTAAAAGCTGCCTCAGATAGACAGAAATCCTATTCGAATTTAAAGAGAAAAGATATCGAGTACCAAGTTGGGGACAAAGTCTTTTTGAAAGTATCACCATGGAGAAAAGTTCTCAGATTTGGCCATAAAGGCAAATTAAGTCCACGTTTTATTGGACCTTACGAGATTACTGAGAGAGTTGGACCAGTAGCTTACCGTTTGGCGTTGCCATCAGAATTAGAGAGGATACATGATGTTTTTCACGTGTCAATGTTGCAATGCTATAGATCAGACCCTTCACATATAATTACTCCATCAGAAAGAGAGATCAGCCCTGACATGACTTATGGTGAAGAACCAGTCAAGATCTTGGCTCGGGAAGTCAAGCAACTGAGAAATAAAAGTATTGCCTTAGTAAAAGTTCTGTGGAAAAGGCACGGAATAGAAGAAGCTACATGGGAATGAGAAGAGAGTATAAGAAACCAATATCCAAACCCTTTTACTGGTAAGATTTTTGAGGATGAAAAATCCCTAAGGGGGGAGAGTTGTAACAACCCGAATTTGGGGCTAGTCAAAATAGTGGTCTCCGGACCACTAATCTAAGGTTGAGGAGAATTATTTTAGTACTATTTTATATGTTGTGGTGTCACTATATGATTATATAGAAATTTTGGTGCCTTAATTTTACTAATAGCATGACCAATAGAGAAAAAAGACTAAATCGCATGAGATGCAAAAGTTCTATTTTAAGGTAGGGGTACCAAATAGCCATAGATTGTTAAATTGAGGTATTTAAAGGGCAATTTATCCCTTTTAATTGCTTGGCCGGTCATGGGCTATGTGGGAGACAAAGATGGACAATATTAAGTCAAAGTTAGTAGGAGTTGATGGCTAATTTGACTAGTTTAATTTTAGAATAAAGAAAGAGAAAAATATCATCTTTCTCTTCATCTTTCTCCACCAATTTTTGCAAGCAAATAGAGGGTTGAAAGCTCAAAAATTTTCAGCAAGCTCTCCTCCAATTTTAGTAAGTGATTTTGATGATTTTCTTAGTAATAGTTGTATTTTTAAAACCCCTAAAGCTTAAGCTTTCAAATGAGGGGACTATTGTGCAATATTGTGTAAAGCTTAGAGTTTTCCCATGAGAGCAATCATTGTTATTTGCTACATTTTTATGGAAGAAAATAAATGTTGGGGAGATGTGAAACAACTTTGAAAGGTGTTGTTGTGAAAACACCTAAATAAGACTAGGATGTAAATGTTATAGTTTGGTAATAAATGCATGAAATAGCTTAGATTTGTGGGTTGTTGTAGGAGGAATAAAGGTTTAGCTAGACTTAATTGTTGAGGAAATGTGTTGAGTAATAATTTACGGGCTTAGGGGCAAAATCGTAATTTTGCCAATGTACAAGGGTAAAATGGTCATTTTGCCCAAGTGAAGAATTTAATGTATTGTAATCATAGGAAATCTAAATGAATGAATTTCATGATTATAGATCAAGAAAAATGAAGCCCCGATCGAAACCGAGGCAAGAACAAGGTCGAGGACTAAATTGCACATCTCCCTACATTTTGTATATTGAGGTAAGTTTGTATGATTTCTAAGCTTTATGATTACTATCATTGGATTGCTTAGTATAATATAGATTGCTATTTTGTAATGCCTATCATTTTTGTGAACAAAGAGATTAAATATGAGCAAGCCTCGATTGAATATGAATTCCCCAAGATACCCGATATACCACACAAGATATCATGTAAGTCCAAGGCAAGCTTGGGATTGATCAAGATATCATGTAAGTCCAAGGTAATCTTAGCATTGATCAAGATATCATTTAAGTCCAAGGCAAGCTTGGCATTGATCAAGATATCATGTAAGTCCAAGGCAAGCTTGGCATTGATCAAGATATCATGTAAGTCCAAGGCAAGCTTGGCATTGATCAAGATATCATATAAGTCCAAGGCAAGCTTGGCATTGAGTAAGTTATGAAGGACAAGACTTCATGTAAGTCCATGTCAAGACATAGCCTTGAAACCAAGATGAGAAATTCCATGCAAGACCAAGCCTAAGATATGGCTTTGGTGGCATGCTAAGTGGGAAGAGATCTAGTATCCTCGGGTATTCGTAGAAGTTCATCGGGCAAACAAGTAAGGTTAATAATGAGGTAACAAAAGGGCTAAGAAAGCAAAGCTAGCATCAAAATGAATTAAATATTACTCATGTTATGAATGAAGGATTAGAGATCATAATGATTATTGTCTAAGTACGCTGATCAATGTGATCAAGTGACACAGGTATCATGTTTACTTTACAAAAATGAGTTTAGTGAGCATCATGAGACATGTAAGAACCAAGTATGAGTAAATAAGCTTTAGAGCTGAAATTACAATACTATTGTTATGCTAAATGGTTTTTATTAAGCAAGCTTATTGACATGTGCTTTACATGCAAACTTACTAAGCTAAATGCTTACGTATTTGATTGTTTCTTTCTATGTAGTCCCGCCAAGATAATTTGTAGATTATTAGAGTCGGAGCTCGTAGCACACTATCAACTCTTATTTTGGTATAGCCAAGTTACTTTACTAAGTATGGCATGTATAGGAAACATTCATTTTGTGGACATGTTTTTAAAAGGGCCTTTGTAAAACCTATCAAGTTTATTACTCTTTTGTATATGGCTAAGTGATTGGCCAAATTTGACTAAGTATTTATGCTTATTGAGATCAATGAAGCATGTAGTATCATTCATAAAATTGGGTTGTTATAGCATCGTTGAATTGTGTATGGATATGATCTTCATTTTAGGGTGGCTAACGGCTTGGTAAATAGCCTATAAGTGCCCACACGGTTGGACACATGGGCGTGTGTCAAGGCCGTGTTAACCCTGCACCTTAGTATTATTAATCAGAATAGGCCACGAGTAAATTCCACAGCCGTGTGTATAGGCTGTGTTATATACACAGGTTGGACATGGGCGTGTGCCCAGACCGTGCTGATTTAGTCAGTATATCAAGGATTAGCACACGGTCTAAGCCCACGGGCGTGTCTAAGCCATGTGGAAATAGTCAGTAGCTACCCACGGTTTGAGGGTATTGTCGTGCTTAAGGGTACACGGGCGTGTTCCAAGTCACACGGGCTTGTAAACCCACTTCAGAAGAAAGTGAATTTTTTTTAAAGTTGGAACGGAATTTTATAGCTTGTAAGTACATGTTTAAGTGAGTTCAAGCAAAGTAATGTCTCGTATCCAGATCCAGTATCGGTCCTAGGTGTGGGGTGTTACAGCGACACAATTACCCTTATGTCACAACACCGAGGATAGTAGCTTGAAAATACAAATTTTCAAAGTATGTCGTAACATCGAACCTCGATGTCGCGACAACAATAACTTACTAGGAGTGTTGCAACATGGAACCCCTGTGGTTTGACATCACTGCAAAAATCTACAATTGTAACTTAACCTATTGTGCGACCCGTCGGACTAAACCCTAATTTTAACTTTAAAGTACACCTTATATGGCCTTGCTTAACCTCTAAACATCATTCCTAAGCCTTCTAATTTCAAAAACTAAAATCCTCTTACTTTTAAACCCTTGTTTTCCTTCTTCTGTCTTCCTTTGTTGTAAAATTTTCTTTTCTTCTTCTTTTGTGTAGGTAATAAGTTATACATCCATAGAGTAATTGTAGTACGAATCAAATTAAACAAGAAGAGACCATCATAACAAGGTTAAGGGTTTCTTCTTCACTACTCTTCCATTGGTTATTTCAGAATACATTATTTGATTATTGTAGTTGTCTAGTAAAACAATAGCAACATGCCACCTGGGAAAGCTAAGCGAACTAATGCAGAAGAGGCACCAACAAATGTAAATCCCTCTAAATTTCCAAATCCAAATGTTGAATTTTTTTCCTAGAATTGCAAGGAAATACTTTTATTCATTAGAGGGGGTTTGATTCGTTGGTGCATCTTTATAATGAGATTTGGACATGAGCTTGGTATCATAGTTGGGAGAAATTTTGTATAACCCTAAAAGAACCCATTGAAATCCCTGTTGATTAATAATTTTATGCATCATTTAGAGACCAATAAACTAAGTCTTAGAAAAATCAATGAAGTTAACAGATAGATAGATATCTCTAAGCCCAAACGGAATCCCACATTACCTTTAAGTCTAGAGTTTTTTTGTATCACCTATTCAGTGTTTATGCCTCACATGGATCACTCGCTTCACTGTTACACACCGTACGATCTAGTTGTCTGCAGTGTTTAGAAAAGAGTGCGTGAGCTATTACGAGCCCAATGAATGTACAGAAAAACCATATAGCACGCACAAAGCATAAGTTAAACAAAAGATTTAACATGGATACTGAACTATGAACTCGGTTCGCCATACTTACGTGAAGCTTGGTTTACGAATACTCTCTGTTAGTTAGTGAAACACCCCAAACCCGGCCCACAAGCCCTGACCGGATCTGGCATGCTTCTAAAGAAAATCCATTCAAATCTTGTTTGAAACTTTGCTAAAAACTTGTGTGTTTTTGAAATCAGTAGTTGATTTGGGTTGGGCTCGAATTTTAAAACCCGTGTCGAATTAGTGTTAAAAACAATTTGTTATTTAAATTTAAGGAAAAATTAACTTTAATTTGATAAATACCGTGCCATAGTAAAAATAATTTAAAAGCATGCATAAACGGTTCATACTATAATCTTGTTACATCAAAATAAATCTCCAAAATAAAATTTTAAGTACTTAAGTAAAATAAAGTATCCAACTCATTAAGTTCAGATCGAGCATGGTCACCCCGAGCTCCTCGCCACCGGTCCATTCTTGATCATCACCGAAAAATAGTCCCACAAGGGTGAGTCAAACAGACTCAATGTGTACAATCAACACTAAGTCTCAATCGATTTAGGCATGCCAAATCATACATATTCATATAGCATTTAAATAAAATGATGCAATCCTGCACCCAAGCCTAATTATCCATCCGCTACACGTCACCCGTACCAACCGTCACACCGTGGGGACTAGTAAGTCAACCCTCCATCCGCTACACACCATCGAAGGCAGTCGCTGCAGTCGACGTGCTCATCGCCCTTATAAAATTCGTGGCATAGCCACCATATATATATAATTGTGACATAAGTCACCACATTCTTATTTTGTGACATAAGTCACCACATTCTTATATTGTGACATAAGTCACCACATTCTTATATTGTGACATAAGTCCCACCAATTCACTTCCCCTTCACATATCACCCATATGCCCCATGTCATGCAAAACATGCAAAAAAAAATTATGCCTTACGCTTTATTCACATTCTTATAGTTGCACTTATGTGCCATAATAGATCGTATTATATTCCTAGTAGGAGTAGGAAAACGTACCTGAGTACTTTGTACCATTACATGGCACCTTAACCATAATCTTACACTTTTATAATAGCACGTATAATAAATTAAAGCCTGTAAATCTATCAAGATTTAGTGTGGGATACACACCTGATATACTTAGAAAATTCACTCCAAATCCCGAAAATCCAATCTACTGCTTTAGATCTTTACTGCCTATATTCGGCCAACCCCAATCTTATTAGTAAAAAGCCATTCTGCTATAAATCCAAATCCTAATAGGATTATTGTAATCAAATTCTTACCTTGGTGCCGATTTCACTACTAATCAAATCCCGAATCGTTGAAATCCTTCTACCTTGTATTCGGCCAACATTAAATCACTTAAGGGGTTAGTTTCCGGCTTTTGAATAATTAAGAAATAGATCTATATCATTGTTTATAGCCTTGGCCAAATGTACCTAAGTGTTTACCTTGTGATTTGAAATCTCAAAAACTTGTCACTTGTCTTGAGGAGATGTCAAGATACCTATAGGCATTGGTTAGATTTAATTCTAACTTTAAATCACATAAAAGTAGCCGATGGCCGAATGCCTTACCTTAGATCTTAGAAATCCCAAAACTTCGTTGTGCTTCTCTTTGTAGTCGACAACTACTAAATCCCGAAATCTCTCCTTAAGATTTTGGTCAAAGAATAGTAATAGAAATTAGTCTTTAAATTCTGACAAGTCCTAAAAGAAAATAATAGAAATCAAACTTGATCTCACCTCTACTGAAAAAAATCGCCAGCACCTATCTTTGTCACCACAAGGATATTCGGCTTTGTGGCTTAATGGAGAATCGACTAGAGGTACCTTGTATATTTGGCTTTAGAAAAGGGGTAGCAAAGAGAGAGTATGGGCTTAGGAAGAATCGGCTATGGTGGGGTTTTGAGAGGAGGGTATTCGGCTATGGCCTAAATGCTGTCCACTTGATTTTGGCTTTTGATAAACACTATATGATTTCGGCTTTAACAAGGAAAGAAAGGAAAAGGTGTAGGACTTAGAGAAAAATCGGCAAGACTAGAGGGTCCTATATTCGGGTTTTAGAGAATTAAAAAGAAAAGAGAAAGAGTTGCAGAAAGAATTCGGCAGAGACTCAAAGGGAAAGAAAAGAATGAAGAAAAGCCTTAATCTCCTTCCTTGGCCGAAATTACTACCAAGGCCGGCCACCTCTTCCTCTCACTATCAAATTCCTTAATTCACTCTTCCTTCCCCTTTTTCCTACCTTAGCCAAAATTTCTAAAAGAATTAGACTTCATCTCAAACTCCTCTCATAGACTCATTTTGCAGTCCACCTCTCTTCTCCTTGTAGCAAAATAAAAATTCTTTTATTTGCTTCCCTAGCGACTCGAACCTTGGCCCATTTACCCTGCTAGTGGCGTCATTCCTAGAGGTTTTAAGTGGTGTCTCCGGGCCACTTTTCCAAGCCCAATTATATGTCATATTTCCCTTATTTATTTTCTTAAGGCCACCTTGCTTCAGTTCCCTCTTTTAGACTTAAAACTCGATATTTTTCTAAGGCATTTTCCTTATGTTTCAAGATTCTAAAATTCACATAACATATTCATAACACATAAGACATGCTATTTCATATAATTTAACAATAGTGCATAAGCCCTAATCCGGGATATTACAGTTCTACCCCTTAAAATAATTTCGTCCTTGAAATTACACGCTAGAATAGGTGGGGTATTGTTTGTCGATATTTCTTCTTCGGCTCCACGAAGCTTCCTCCGATCCATGATTTCGCCACAACACCTTAACTAAAGGGACCGATTTCCTTCGTAGCACTTTCACATCTCGTTCCAGAATCTAAATCGGCTCTTCCTCGTAGGACAGGTCTGGCCTCAACTCCACCTCCTCAACCGGAACTACGTGAGATGGATCTGATCGGTATCAACGTAGCATGGAAACATGGAATACGTCGTGTATCTGCTTCAATTCTGGAAGCAACTCTAATTGGTATGCCACTGGTCCGATTCGCTTCAATACCCGATAGGGTCCATGAACCTTGGACTTAGCTTCCCTTTTCGACCAAATCTCATCACCTTCTTCCAAGGTGATACTTTAAGGAACACTTGATCTCCCACATCAAATTCAATCTCCTTCCATTTGAGATCTGCGTACGACTTTTGTCTATCGGATGCTTCCTTCAATCGAGCTCGAATTATACTAACCTTCTCCTCTGATTCCGCTACTAACTCTGACCTAAAATTTAACATTCTCCCAACTCCGTCCAACACGTAGGAGTGCGACACTTCCGTCCATATAACGCCTCGTATGGTGCCATCCGTATACTGGCCTGATAGCTGTTGTTGTAAGCAAATTTCGCTAGAGGCAAATATTCTTCTCAACTTCCTCTAAAATCTATCACACAGCCTCTTAACATATCCTCTAACACTTGAATCACTCGTTCAGACTGACCGTCCGACTGTGGATGGAAAGCCGTACTAAAATCCAATCTAGTGCCTAAAGCCTGATGTAATGCTTTCCAAAACCGAGACGTGAACCTCAGATCCCTATCCGAGATAATCGACATCGGCACTCCATGCAACCTTACAATTTTCGCCACATACAACCATGCCAACTTTTGTGGGGAGTAGTCAACCCGTACTGGAATAAAATGTGCGAACTTTATCAACCGATCCACTATCACCCATACCGAGTCCTTCTTAGTAGGCGTAAGGGGGAGCCCACTAACGAAGTCCATGGTAATTCTTTCCCACTTCCATTGGGGAATCTGTATTGGCTGAAGCAATCCTGATGGAACTTGGTGTTCAGCCTTAACTTGCTGACACATCAAGCACTTTCCTGCAAATTCGGTCACTTCCGCTTAAGACTAGGCCACCAAAATTGTTCCCTTAAATCTCTGTACATTTTACTACCTCCGGGATGCATAGCATAGGGGCTACTATGCGATTCCCGAAGAATTCTTTGCCTAAGTTCCACATCCTTCGGCATACAGACCTTACCCTTGAAGCGCAATACTCCTTCGTCATTAACACCATAACCTTCCAACTCTCCATTCTATGCTTGTCGCAACTTAACACTTAGATCCTCATCCACCAACTGTCCTTCTTTCACTTCATTCAACCACGTTGGCTTGACTTGCAACTCTGCTAGTAAACTTCCATCGTCATAGAGGCTTAGATGTGCGAACATTGCCCTCAAATCCGTCACCACCTTCTGACTTAGGGCATTTGCCACCACATTTGCCTTGCCCGGGTCGTACTCTATGGAACAATCATAATCCTTCAATAGTTCCACCCACCTTCGCTGTCTCAGATTCAACTCCTTCTGAGTCAGCAGGTACTTAAGGCTTTTGTGGTCTATGTAGATCACCGACTTTTCTTCATAAAGATAATGCCTCCACACCTTAAGGGCAAAGACCACTGCCGCTAATTCTAAGTCGTGCGTCGGGTAGTTAACCTCGTGTGGCCTTAGTTGTCGAGACGCGTAGGCGACTACTTTTCCATTTTGCATAAGGACACCTCCCAACCCTGTGTGGGAAGCATCATAATACACTACAAAATCCTTCCCCGCCTCCGACTGAATCAAAATTGGAGCTTCAGTCAAGACCTTCTTAAGCTTTTTAAAGCTCTCCTGTTGCTTATCCGTCCATATGAAAGGCACTTCCTTCCTTAACAACTTTGTCAGAGGCGCGGCTATCGACGAGAACCCTTCCACAAACCATCTATAATAGCCGACCAATCCTAAGAAACTCTAAACTTTTGCCACCGACTTAGGTGGTTTCCAATCCAAAACTGCCTCGATCTTCCGAGGATCTACCCTTATTCCTTCAGCAGATACCACATGTCCTAAAAACGTAACCTCCTTAAGCCAAAATTCACACTTGTTGAATTTGGCGTAAAGCTTCTTCTCCCTCAACATTTGCAACACAACTCGGAGGTGCTCATCGTGTTCTTCTTCAGACTTTGAGTACACCAAAATATTGTCTATGAACACGACAATGAATCGATCCAGATAGGGTTGGAAAACCCGGTTCATCATGTTCATAAAAGCGGCTGGGGCATTTGTCAAACTGAACGGCATTACCAAAAACTCATAATGCTCGTACCTTGTTCGAAAAGCCGTCTTATGGATATTAGCCTCCTTCACCTTAAGCTGATGATATCCAGGCCTTAGATCGATCTTTGAGAATACTGTGGCCCCTTTATGCTGATCAAATAAGTCATCTATTCTTGGCAATGGATACTTATTCTTGATGGTCAGCTTATTCAACTGACGATAATCTATGCATATGCGCATAGTTTCGTCCTTCTTCTTCACAAATAAGACCGGTGCTCCCCATAGAGACACACTGGGTCGAATGAACCCACGGTCAAGTAATTCCTGGATCTGAGCCTTGAGCTCCACCAACTCCTTTGGTGCCATTCTGTATGGGGCAATGGACACGGGGTCGTATGCTTGCAGCAAAGTCAATTCCAAACTCTACCTCCCTGTCCGGGGTATTCCGTAATTCCTCTGGAAAGACATCCTCATATTCCCTTACAGTTCTTACTTCACTAACTCCCCCTTCTTTCGTATCCAAAGCACTAATGAAGGTCATAAATGCCTTACACCCCTTTCGAACCATCTTATTAGCCTTTAAAGTCGAAACTACGTTAGGCAAGTAGTTTCGTCTTTCTCCTATCATAACTATCACTTCATCATCTAGGGTCCTTAACTCCATTCGTTTGGCTGTACAATCCAACACAGCTCGATGCTCCACTAGCCAATCTATTCCAAGTATGAGATCGAATTCTCCAAAAGGTAATTCCATTAAATCGGCTGGAAGTACCATTCCTTGAAGCTCCAAAGGTATTCTTCGAAACATCTTATTCACCACTACAGTTTGACCTAGTGGGCTTACTACGGTCATTTCCCTACTAGAAAGTTCAGATGCTATTTCTAGAGTTTCAACTATTCTACATGCAACATAAGAATGGGTCGAGCCCACATCGATCAAAGTAAAATAAAGCTTGCCATAAATAAGGAACATACCGGTTATGACGTCCGATGAGTCACCATCCTCCCTATGATGAACCGCACACACTAAGCCTGACTGTCTTGCCTCTGTATTACCACCACCTCGGCTCGGTGTTCCACGTCCTCTTCCGGCACCATTTCCTCTGTTATTCGGACCACGACCCCGTTGAGGCTGCTGTCCCCCTCTACCAGCCTAATTAGCATTCTGAGTTACCGATCGATTCCCATCTGGTCTCATCGGACAGTCCTTAATCATATGGTCCTTTGACCCACACTTGAAACATTCCGCTGTCTTCTTCCAGCATTCGCCTAAGTGCTTTTTCCCACATTGATCACAAGTAGGGTACTGCCCTCCAGTAGCAGCTTGCTGACCTCGCGGCCCTTCAACTCTAGGCCTCTTTTGCTCATTCTTGGATGGCCTTGACGATCCAAAACCTCTCTTCTGCCTATTTCGATCGGAGTTCTGCCTTACGGAATCCTTGATACCCTCGGCCACTTTGGCCTTTTCCACCAACACAGCAAACTCCCGCTCCTGTTGTGGGGCTATCAATAACCTCAGGTCATCTCTTAGTCCGTCTTCAAACTGGACACACCGCTCATGCTCAGTAGACACTATGCCCCGAGCATAGCGGCTCGATATAGGAATTCAACAGATTACTCATTGGGACTTGTTCCCTTGAACCAGTCCTAGAAAAGCCTTTCTTTGGGCATCAATATAATGAATGCCAACATACTTCTTCTGGTATGCTGCTTTAGCATACTCCCACGTGAGTTCCTCAGCTGTAACACCATCCCACACCGTGAGCCACCATTGATATGACTCATCACAGAGAAGCAACACCAATCCTTTCAGCTTTTCCTCGTCAGTTAAGTCGAGCTCATCCATAATCCGCTCAGTCGCCTCCAACCAATACTCAGCGGTATTGGGTGATACACCTGATACACCGCGAAATACTTCAGCTCCGTTGGCTTGGAGTCGCTCAGGTACCGACTTTCGAGCTCCCATGCCTCCACCTGCTCCTGCCACCCTTTCCAAGACCCGCAGCATCGCTTGTGACACTGCGTCATCCCTCGTCTGGTCCTGATATTCCACATTAGCGGCTGGGGGTGGTGGTGGCATTTCATTTTCAGATCCTTGACCTGACCTAATGGGTTCAGACACAGTCATTCGGCCTCTACCACGGCCTCGCACGTTAAGACCGCGTCCCCTAGAATTCATACTTCCTCTTGTGTTTATCTAATTAAAGAATTTTATAGATTAGTTTTTGTTCCACTGATTTATCACGAACAGTTTTATGTTCAATAGTTTTAAGAAGTAGTTCTTTCGATTCATACACATACAGTCTCACATCATTTATTTAGTCACACACATGAACTTGCGTTCATTACAAAGAAATGTTGTAGTTATCATTGTTTGTTGTTTTCCACTACCCAGGGGTATTTTCGTAATTTTATCCTATAGGGGTATTTTGGTAGTTTTTCAAATTAGGGTATTTGAAAATGTTGCAAAATAGAGATTGATGATGTTTTACAAAATTAAAATTCTTGCTGGAAAAATTTCAAGGGAGAAATGATAATTTTATACACGAGGGGTATTTTTGGTAATTTTACAAGCCAGGGTCATTTCGGTAATTTTTCGCAAAATATGGTTCCTAGTAACTTTTCAAAACAAGGGTATTGTTAAAAATTTCTAATTTGAGGGTACTTCGGTAATTTTCCTTACTGAGGGTATTTTGGTTATTTGCATAGGTTAGGGGTAATTTGGTCATTTTACAAATCAGGGATAATCTCGTAAATTTTCCAAATCAAGGTGTTTCTATAAAGTTTTTGGATATTTTTGCAAAATCAGAAGTTGTTATTGAAATCGGGGGTAGTATGGTAGTTTTGGGAAATCAAGGGCATTTTAGTAATTTTACCACTAAGGGTATTTAGGTAATTTTTTAAATCGTAAATATTTTGGAAAATTTTTCAAACTAAGTTTTGCTACAACTTAAAGGGATAATTTGGTGATTTTAAAACCGAAGTTTTTATGAAAATACAGCTAATCCCTTTCGGGTTTTAGTTATTGGGTTTAGCCTGTGACTAAGTCCTCTTGGTTAGGGTGAACCATCACTACGCACCAGGTAGGATTCAAGTGGGTAGGAGGTGAGTCACTAGGACTGCTTAAATACCAAGCCCCCACTGAAACCAATCCTAGACATGCACACAACCGTTGCCACACCTTAACTCGGCGACTTGGACACTAGTTTGTTTAATTGTGCATTAGAGTCTTATGTAATTCTCATGTTGGGGTAAACTAGTCCTAGGGTTTAATTCCTAATCCACTAATCTACGTCCCTATCAAATCCCATGTACAATTCATAGAAAGGTTAGGGGTACTTACCTGGTGGACTTCGGGTCAGAGACTCAGGTGCCATGCCAGAAAAACCTGCTTATTTCTTAGAAAAGTCTATTTTCAAAAGACAAAAAATGTTTCGGGCCCAAAAAGCCCTCAAGGCCGAGTTTTGAACTGGGCTCTGATACCAAGCTGAAACACCCCAAACCCGACCCACAAGCCCTGATCGGATCTGGCATGCTTCTAAAGAAAATCCATTCAAATCTTGTTTGAAACTTTGCTAAAAACTTGTGTGTTTTTGAAATCAGTAGTTGATTTGGGTTGGGCTCGAATTTTAAAACCCGTGTCGAATTAGTGTTAAAAACAATTTGTTATTTAAATTTAAGGAAAAATTAACTTTAATTTGATAAATACCGTGCCATAGTAAAAATAATTTAAAAGCATGCATAAACGGTTCATACTATAATCTTGTTACATCAAAATAAATCTCCAAAATAAAATTTAAAGTACTTAAGTAAAATAAAGTATCCAACTCATTAAGTTCGTACTGAGCATGGTCACCCCTGAGCTCCTGCCGACCCAGTCCATTACTAATCATCACCTGAAAAATAGTCCCACAAGGGGTGAGTCAAACAGACTCAATGTGTACAATCAACACTAAGTCTCAATCAGATTTAGGCATGTCAAATCATACATATTCATATAGCATTTAAATAAAATGATACAATCCCGGACCCAAGCCTAGTTATCCATCCGCTACACGTCACTCGTACCAACCGACACACTATGGGGACTACTAAGTCAACCCTCCATCCACTACACACCATCGAAGGCAGTCGCTGCAGTCGACGTCCTCATCGCCCTTATAAAATTTGTGGCATAGCCACAATATATATAATTGTGACATAAGTCACCACATTCTTATTTTATGACATAAGTCACCACATTCTTATATTGGGGTTTAGAACCACCAATTCACTTCCCCTTCACATATCACCCATATGCCCCATGTCATGCAAAACATGCAAAAAAAAATTATGCCTTATGCTTTATTCACATTCTTATAGTTGCACTTATGTGCCATAATAGATTGTATTA
The DNA here is from genome assembly GCA_025506655.1 of Gossypium rotundifolium. Lineage (NCBI taxonomy): Eukaryota > Viridiplantae > Streptophyta > Magnoliopsida > Malvales > Malvaceae > Gossypium > Gossypium rotundifolium. Next base: position 58,533,171 of record CP106728.1, on the reverse strand, counting down.
TATTCCTAGTAGGAGTAGGAAAACGTACCTGAGTACTTTGTACCATTACATGGTACCTTAACCATAATCTTACACTTTTATAATAGCACGTATAATAAATTAAAGCCGTAAATCTATCAAGATTTAGTGTGGGGTACACACCTGATATACTTAGAAAATTCACTCCAAATCCAGAAAATCCAATCTATCGCTTTAGATCTTTCTTTGCCTATATTCGACCAACCCCAATCTTATTAGTAAAAGCCATCCCATATAAATCCAAATCCTAATAGGATTATTGTAATCAAATTCTTACCTTGGTGCCGATTTCACTACTAATCAAATCCCGAATCGTTGAAATCCTTCTACCTTGTATTCGGCCAACATTAAATCACTTAAGGGGTTAGTTTCTGGCTTTTGAATAATTAAGAAATAGATCTATATCATTGTTTATAGCCTTGGCCGAATGTACCTAAGTGTTTACCTTGTGATTTGAAATCTCGAAAACTTGTCACTTGTCTTGAGGAGATGTCGAGATACCTATAGGCATTGGTTAGATTTAATTCTAACTTTAAATCACATAAAAGTAGCCTATGGCCGAATGCCTTACCTTAGATCTTAGAAATCCCGAAACTTCGTTGTGCTTCTCTTTGTAGTCGACAACTACTAAATCTCGAAATCTCTCCATAAGATTTCGGTCAAAGAATAGTAATAGGAATTAGTCTTTAAATTTCGACAAGTCCTAAAAGAAAAGAATAGAAATCAAACTTGATCTCACCTCTACTGAAAAAAATCGCCAGCACCTATCTTTGTCACCACAAGGATATTCGACTTTGTGGCTTAATGGAGAATCGGCTAGAGGTACCTTGTATATTCGGCTTTAGAAAAGGGGTAGCAAAGAGAGAGTATGGGCTTAGGAAGAATCGGCTATGGTGGGGTTTTGAGAGGAGCGTATTCGGCTATGGCCTAAATGCTGTCCACTTGATTTCGGCTTTTGATGAACACTATAGGATTTCGACTTTAACAAGGAAAGAAAGGAAAAGGTGTAGGACTTAGAGAAAAATCGGCAAGACTAGAGGGTCCTATATTCGGCTTTTAGAGAATTAAAAAGAAAAGAGAAAGAGTTGCAGTGAGAATTCGGCAGAGACTCAAAGGGAAGGAAAAGAATGAAGAAAAGCCTTAATCTCCTTCCTTGGCCGAAATTACTACCAAGGCCGGCCACCTCTTCCTCTCACTATCAAATTCCTTAATTTACTCTTCCTTCCCCTTTTTCCTACCTTAGCCAAAATTTCTAAAAGAATTAGACTTCATCTCAAACTCCTCTCATAGACTCCTTTTGCCGTCCACCTCTCTTCTCCTTGTAGCAAAATAAAAATTCTTTTATTTGCTTCCCTAGCGACTCAAACCTTGGCCCATTTACCCTGCTAGTGGCGTCATTCCTAGAGGTTTTAAGTGGTGTCTCTGGGCCACTTTTCCAAGCCTAATTATATGTCATATTTCCCTTATTTATTTTCTTAAGGCCACCTTGCTTCAGTTCCCTCTTTTAGACTTAAAACTCGATATTTTTCTAAGGTATTTTCCTTATGTTTCAAGATTCTAAAATTCACATAACACATTCATAACACATAAGACATGCTATTTCATATAATTTAGTAATAGTGCATAAGCCCTAATCTGGGATATTACAGTTAGCTTAAAACAGTAAAACATAATATTTTGGAAAACACAATCTTTTTCACATGTTCTTTCGTATTGGATAATAAGATCTCCATATAACTCCTCTTTTTGACTCAAAGAGTCTGACATATGCCATAAGTGTAGCGTTAAGCCAACACTCTCCAACACACCTACATATCCAATTGAATAGAGCTTGGCTTGCCATTCCTTGATTTCCCCTAACTTGTCCTAGGGCCTCTCGCCCAAATAAAAAAACATAAAGGTGAGTACTCAAAATCCTATGGCATGCCATTATGTCCAACGTGTAACCCCCTTACCCGTAATCCCCATCGAAATAGGGTACGAGGCATTACCGTACAAAAGTACTTAATTGCCACTTAGGCTCAACACGACTACTCTTCTTGAATCACTCTAACAACTCCATATTTGACCTACGAGACTTCACTCGTACCTACGAGGGTTATCGAAACTATATCAAAAACCTTATGGTCAATAAAATTTTCCTTCCATCTAAACAGGGAGTACACACCCGTGTTAGATGACACACATGCCCGTGTGTAGTCACACACAACCATGTGCTCACATCGTGCTCAAAAATCCCAACATCTGCCAAAACTCCCACGGTTAGGGCACACGTATGTGTGGAATGGGGGCACGCCCGTGAACCCTCACAACATGCCCGTGGCTTTGAACCGTGGGGAGTTATTGACTATATTCACACGGCCTTGACACGTCCGTGTCAACCATCCGTGTACTACACACGGCCCAAACGAACGGCCGTGGGATTAGCCCGTGGTCTATTCTGACTTAAAACACTAACATGCAGGGAGTACATGGCCTAGACATACGCCCGTGTGTCTATCCGTGTGGGCACTTTGAGGCTATCTACCAAGCCTTTTTCCACTCTCATTTGCATACCATCATATATTAGCACATAATATCACACAACATTAATATAACTTTTGAATTAAAGACATTTAATCATAAGAGTGATGAAGTCTTCATCCCACACACTAGGGAGAACTATTCCCAATACACTTACAACAACTTAAGCCATCACCTATGGCTACACACAATCCAATTATAAGTTCTCTTAGGCCAACACAATTTGGCTACATCAACAAAGACTTAATCAACCTCAAGTACTAGTCCTATACATGCCATGACTCATAAGGACTTGATACCTCATACCAAGTGTCTACTCGATAGTGTGAAAACATTTCTGGTGATCTCCAACCTGAGCAAGCTAAATTTACCTATAAGAGATGGGAGAAGGAAAGGAGTAAGCAATAATGCTTAGTAAGTTCATCTGCATAATTTAACAATCATAGATATTCACTGAATAAACGTAACTACGAGATAATATGTCGAGTTTTTCTCATTACCTCATGATTTCTTACTCCATCATTCTTGAAGCTTACTCATTCTATCTCCTACCACATTCTTACCATGCCACAATCCAATTTGCTCATTTAATTAACATACATTCCTGCACTGATCACACATGATCATATAAAACAACACATCCATCATTTTCGATAAGCCACTCATTCTACTAATCTCTTGATGGTTTTGCACTTAGCCCACATCCACCTCTAATAGGGTGGTATCGCACACAGCCCACCAATCATTTATAGTTATGGTGATTTCGCACTTAGCTCACCAATCATTTATAAGCGATGGTATCGCACACATCCCATCGATTACTAATTAGTCAGGTGGTTCAGCACACAGCCCACCGATAATAATATATGTGAGGGTATCGCATATAGCCCATCAATTAATAATTAATCAGGTGGTAACGCACACAGCCCACCAATGATAATATGGTTGATGGTATCGCACATAGCCTATCATTTAATAATTAATCAGGTGGTAACGCACACAGCCCACCAATGATAATATGGTTGATGGCATCGCATACAGCCCATTATTTAATAACCCTCAATGAGGCATATTTGCACACAGCTCACCATTATTATACATTCACAAATATTTATCCACATACATTTCTCTAATTCAAATGTTCATCCGTGAACATCCTCACTCACTATCATTCTTACTTAAATTCTACAATAATCGTTCACATTCACACAATGCATTTATAAATCGTTCACATTCACACAATGCATTTATAAATCTATCTTATGCAACTAGGTGTGTTGATTACACATAATCCACCAGGTTTTATCATATTTTGAGTTCATTTCAATTCACTTCTAACACATACTTGTGCTTCTCATGGCACAACCACATACTTTCTCTCTTTCAACATCCCCGTTGAATCACTCAAATTATTAAATAACACTCTTAAGTCTTATACGCATATCGTCATATTGACATTATACCCCAATGGGTCTTACATGATATATAGTATTGATGCCATGTCCCTAGAATGGTCTTATTCAATATCTCACACCGAGGCCATATGCCAACATGGTCTTACACGAGACCTTAACTATCATCATATCATGCTATATATATTTTCTATTACTCTTAGATTCTTTTAACATCTCATCAAAAGATATTTCAAACATTCATTGAATAAATATACATTCCATATTATATTGGAATATTAAATTAGCTCGTACGTAAACACAACAATCGCACATGAACTTACCTAGATGACGAAAAGGCCGAAAATGACTTTTTGCCCACATTTCTCTTTTCACCCGTTCTAGGTCCGAAACTCATTTTCTTTGATCTAGAACAATGGAATTTAGTGATTTAATCACTTATAAATCATAATTCACCATAAACTACACTTTAGGCAAAAATGACTTTTTGCTCACATTTCTCTTTTCACCCGTTCTAGGTCCGAAACTCATTTTCTTTGATCTAGAATAATGGAGTTTAGTGATTTAATCACTTATAAATCATAATTCACCATAAACTACACTTTAGGTAAAAATGACTATTTTGCCCCTATGCTCGTAAATAAATTTTTATCACATTTTCTTGTTAAAAAAGCCTAGATGAACATTTAATCCTATTATAACTATCCACAATTTCATCTATTTCATGCCTTAATGAACAAATTACAACTTTTGCATTTTAGCCAAAATTAGGTGTTTTCATAACACCACCTTTCACAAAAGTTGTTTCTCATCACTTTGACATTCATTTTATTCAATAAAAACTTAGCAACCAACATATAATCTTTCATGGCAAGTCCCTAGAATCTTAACCATATTGCAAATTAGTCCCCTCATTAGCTAGCTTAAGCTTTGCGGACTCTAAAAGTACAATTTTTATCAAGAAGTTGAAAGTTCAAACCCCCAAAGCTCCATTTCTTCTTCAATTTTTAGTGGAGAGAAGATAGATGAATAGTGAAAGATGATAACATCTTTTACTCATCTTATTTTATTCGTTTTTATCACCTAATTCCCACTATTTTGACCAAAATTAAAAATTCTTGTCCCCTATGTCACATGGCCGGCCTACTCACTTAAAACAAGGCTAAATTGCACAATTGGGGCCTCCAATTAATAGCCCATAGCTATTTGGCACCTTTTGCAAATAAACTAGAACTTTTGCACTTTATGCGATTTAGTCTTTTTTCACAAATTAGCTCGAAATTGCTAAAATTAAGGCACCAAAATTTTCATGCATCCTTATAAACATGTTATAACACATAACATAACTTGAAAATAATTTCTCTAACCTCAAATTAGTGATTTTGAGATCACTGTTCTGACTAGCCCCTAAATCGGGCTGTTACACAACGATTACAAAATATTATAGTGTCAGAACATTTACTTAAATATAAAGCTCACAAGTCATGAGAAGCTCGCAAAACATTGTTCACAACTAGCTCGCAATATAGAGTTCGCATATCGCTGTTCATAAAAACACATATTTAATCACAATTAAAAAAATAGACTTTTCGAGAAGACTTACTCTCGGAACTTAGGATAAAGCCATAGGCTCCCAATTAACACTATGGTTCACACATACATGTGGTGATCCCTGAACACTCACCAGTTTGCTGAAAGCTTTAAATAAGCTTCGCCTTTCCCTTGTCTTTTTTTGTAGATGGTTTTATCAGGTTTGCAATTTCACAAACATACACAAGTCACTAATAGCACATTAAAACTCATATTTAAACACAATGCTAGTCTTTTGGCAAACCTAGTTCCCTTTGTTGCAAACTTTCTTAACTAGTTCTAAACGTCTTAACCCAATAGAGAAATAGAGTCTTACCTTAAATCCTAAGAGCTAAGTTTAGAGTTCTTGTTTTCATAGAGACTTGGCAATGAGAGAAAGAAGTAATCGATGAAGAAATTTGACAAAGTTTTGTTGTTAAAAAGAATATAAAATTTCAATGAAAAGATCTTAATTTATAGGCACTAAATTTTTGGATGTTCTTACGATGCCCTAGCCGCAGTAAAAGAAGGAAAGAGTTATGTGCATGAGTGGGATTGTGAAGATGAAAATAAGTTGACTTCCTAAGTTTGGTATAACTGCCATTTGGCTAGTATTTTAACTTTTTTTTTTTCCTTTTTCACAATTGAGACCTTACTTTCACTTTCAACCCAAACCAACTACCGTAGCTCACCAGGCCCACTGGTGACCCTAGTTTGCTAGGCCTTTACCAATGATCGCAGCTCGCCAAGCTCACTAGCAACCTTAGTTTGTATGCTCAAACTCCTAGGCCCTATTATGGGATGTTACATGTATTTGAGCAAGAAATCACTTCTTCAGGAACCTTCATACAAAACCCTGAGTCAAAACATAAATTGTACTTATCCTTTTTCTTTGGTCTCAGAAATGCATGAACTTAGACGTTGGGCCATACGTATTAAGGGATTGGTAGATACAAAATGGTGGTTTTGAAAAATCAGAGTGAAATAGGAAGAAACAATGTGATATAGTAATTATAGGTTAAACAAAGTGTACAAATAATGAAAAATTTAGAAAGAATTAAAACGAGATGAAAAGGACAAAATGAAACAAAAGCATTATGAGTGAGAAAAGAACCAAAAGTGAAGTGAAAAAAACAATAAGTCATAAAATTAGAAAAAAATCAGTCATTAGTGGACTAAAACTTGTTAAGTTGACCATAGTTGCAATTATTACGCTGTAGCTTCTTACAAGGAGAAATAAGAAAGGTGAGAAAAGGAGATATAATACGGTGAGTAGGGAATGAATATTAAAGAGGGTAAATAGGGTACAATACAATATGCCAAACTAATTTCGTGCTTGAACTATTTTGAAGTGCTCTATTCTTGAAATCCATACCAACATTAAGCCTCAGAATGTTACAAGACGGAAAGTCCCATGTAACTTACGTAAATCTATTTGTAACACCCCTTACCCGTATTTGACGCCGGAACAGGGTACGAGGCATTACCAGACTCACATCATAAGTAATCACACAATTTCGAGTCATAAATTTGTGTCCAAATTAAAACCATTCATATTCAATTAGAAAGTCCCTTATACGAGCCTACGAGGCCCAAAACATGCTTTGGAGGTGGTTCAAGACTAAAATGAGAACTCAGGAAACTTTTACAAAACTTAGAAAAATTTTGCTAACTGCAGGGCTCACACACCAGTGTGGTCCAAGGGACACGCCCGTACTCTAGACTATGTTCGATTTAGGGTGCTCTCTGACTTGTGCCACACGGCCGTGTGCTAGGCCATGTAGCAAACACGGCTGAGACACATACCTGTGTCTTTCCTCACGTGCTCATTTCTGGACAGTCTATTTTTCAAAATTAAGGTGCAGGGGACACACGGCCAAAGCACATGCCCGTGGGGTAGACCGTGTGTCACACATGGCCTAGACACATGCCGGTGTGTCTACCCTTGTGAACAAAATAAAGGCTATTTATCAAGCCATTTTCCACCCCTATTCACACATACACTTCAATAATTGAAAGGAATAAAACATAACATACTTTGGAAACCAAAACATCCACAATGATGACCAACACATGCCAATACAATATCAACATCTATCATACTCACAACATTTATTAAGTCACAATTGACTACTTTCAAGATACCTAATTATACACCACTTTATCATCTCATCAATAGACCACATTGCCAACCATCTCACATTCATGTCATAAATCACATTTCTATCCTTCACCAAGCATACCATGACCATATCACCAAAAACATTAGCTCATATATATATATATATATACTTAGGCTTACAACCATGATAGCCCAAATAAGCCAATCTACATGGTCAAATATCAAAACAAGCCATTGACAATCACAAGCCAACACATTGGCTACAATCACAATGACACATTTAACAAAATGACTAAGTCCCTATACATGCCATAAACTCAAAATACTTGAATTCATCAAAACCCAAAGGGATAGCTTGATAGTGTGATAGGATCTTCGACGATCACCAATCCGAGCTAGCTCAATGACACTATAAAACATGGGGAAATGAAGGGGGTAAGCTATATAGCTTAGTAAGTTCATATGAAAATAATACAAAACATTATTCATACATTTGACGTATAAATAACTTAAAAAATATTATCATAAATGTCATTAAAACTTCATAAATGTCATATAACCATAAATGTCATTTAATATCAACATAACACAGTTTACTCAATCACATTTTTATCAATTGTTCATCATATATCGAATCCATTTTCTTTGAGTTTTTTGTACATACCTGTACCAACTCGTAACATAATCACATATATTCTCATCTTTAACATACCCGTTGAACACCTCATCAATATTTCCCATTAAACCATTTGGAATACTAAAGGATACTCGAGAATATCGTACACATAGTACCGCATCAATGCCATATCCCATATATGGTCTTACATGTAATCTCGTATCGATGCCAATAGCCCAGCTATGGTCTTATACGTAGTCTCATATTGATGCCATATCCCAGTTATGGTCTTACACGTAATCTCAGTAACCCTAATGTCATGACATTTTATCCTATCCATTCTTAAGGTTCAACCGGGATTTACTCGCTTGTCGAAACTTCGTCAATTTCATCCATAGAGTAAATCATACAATTCATACAATAAAAAAACATTATAAATACAATTATAACATTGCATTATTTACATACAAACTTACCTCAATACAAAAATAGCAGAAATAGACCTAATCGTCAAACACTTTGGTTTTCCCCCGATCTAGACTCGAACTTCTTTTTTCTTGATCTATAAAACCAAATTCATCTCATTTAATCAACAAATTGTTCATTTCAGTCCAAAAGTCATATTATGGAAAAATTACATTTTTACCCCTAAACTTTTGACATTTTACAATTTAGTCCTTAGGCTCGTAAAATGAAATATGTTCAATTTCATCAAAACCCAAGCCTAGCCAAACCACTTTCATACTCATAACAGCCCATATTTTCCATTTATTCATATTTTTCTACTCATTTTATAACTTTTACAAATAAGTCCTTTTTGACATTTTTATCGAAAATCACTTAGCAAAAGTCATTTAACAAACAACAAACATGCATTTTATACCATCAAACATTAAAATACACGCATGTCTAATATGGGTCAAACCCTAGACCTTGATCATTTCTTAAATTAGTGGTAGAAATAGATAGATCGGGTTACAACGACTTCAAAAATGTAAAGAGCATTAAAAATGGGGCAAGAACGGACTTACAATCGAGCTTGAAATCTGGAAAAACCCTAACCATGGTTTCTCCTTGCAAAATTCATCCATGGGGAAGAAGATGGACAAATTTTGGCTTTTTAATTCATTTTAATTACCAAATTACTAAAATTCCCTTAATGAAAAACTTCAAAATTTCACCTATCCATGTCTATTTTTGTTCATTATGAAGTATAATAGTCTAATTACCATTTAAGGACCTCTAATTTAAAATCTCATAGCAATTAGAAACCTTTAACATATAGAATTCAAGTTTTGCACTTTTTCCAATTTAGTCCCTTTAACTAAATTGAGTGCCCAAACGTCAAAATTTTTGAATGAAATTTTCGCGAAATTGTTCCATACAACTGTAGACCATAAAAATATAATAAAAATAAATTTTTCTGTGTCAGATTTGTGGTCCCAAAACCACTGTTCCGACTAGACCTAAAATCGGGCTGTTATAACTCTCCCCCCTTAGGGATTTTTGTCCCCGAAAATCTTACCAGAATATAAATTCGATTTCCATGTAGACTCCTCTATCTCGGGCCACTGTCAAAGAACTCTTACTAAGGTTATGCTTTTATTTCCCAACTTTTTAATCTCTCGTGTTAAAATTTCGATCGATTCTTCGTTATAGAACACATCGGCTGAATCTTAATCCCTATCGGAGAATTCATACTCAAAGAGTCCAATCGATACCATGCAACATAGATACATGAAACACATTTTGAATTTTTTCCAAGGCAATACTTTCGGAAGCATGCTATCGCTGAACGAAAATTTCATATCCTCATGTTTCAAATTCACATATGTTTTCTGACAATCTGAAGTGGATTCTAAACTGCCACGAATCACTTTTACTTTTTGTACGATTTCTGATTGGATAGTCTCTGAAACATATAACTCAACTAATCTATCATGTTACATACCCGATCACCAGGACATCTATTTCAAATAACTGTTCATTTTATTACTCCCTGAATGAACGAACGAGCTACTACTAAGCTTCACACAAAATTTTCCGCATAAGCTCTGAATTACTTAATGCGCAAATTCTATCTCGGAATAATGATAACAGTAATTAAGTCTGACTTGAAATTCAGAATCAAAAGTCGTCTCACACGGTACCCATTTAGTTTACCACACACTATCACAATCCTGAGGTTCTCAATCTTGTAAAGGAAACATCGCTTTAGCTTCTAATTTAGCTAGATTCAGACCGTCATCACATAAGATTAATCATGTATCAAATACTCACAAAATAATCAAAGGTTTTCCATTCAAGCACTTGCAACTATATCTACTTTCCCAAAGGTTAATCGATAACTGCTCAAAACTTATCAATAGTTCAAGCCATCTATGCTGTTTTAAATTTAGATCATTCTGTAACATTAGCTACTTTAAACTCTTGGGTTCAAGAAGCATATGACATTTTTCGTCGGACAACCAATGTCATCAAATTCTCAACAAAGACATAAAAAAAAGTGGTCGACTCTAAATCACTTGTCAAACAGTTTATTTCATGTGACTTTAACCGTTTGAAAGCATAAACTATCACTTTACATTCGTGTATTTAAACACATTCCAATCCATTCAACAGTGCATCACTGAAAAATCACAAATTCTTTACTCAATTTAAACTGGACCCAAAATTAGTGCTTCAATTACAATACCTTCAACCATTTTCAACTTTGCTAACACTCAACAGACCATTCAAACTTTCACAAATGTGATAACTTTATCAATCAAAACAGTTTTAACTCATAATAATATCATCCAATTAGAACTGATCTAATAGGTACGTCCTTGTATCACACCCTTTTTGAATATAAATTCTTCATTTAGACTGTTCGACAATTTACCCATGAATGTACAAGATTTTATCTTCTTACCTGAGGATAAACTTAAATGCATATAACTCAAACTACCTTTCCACTAACTAGCTCGCTCAGATAAAAACAACTGAGTCAATCTCAACTATCAAATAATATCATATCAAAATACTTCCTTCTTCATGCTATTAAAACAACTCAAACATAAAATCTTTTAAAATTTCCTCACATGCTAGTCAAAGATCTTTACAACTGCATTAGCTTAAGGAAACAAAATATCCTGATTGAACTCATTGACCTTAATCAAACTTACTTGAGAAAAGAAAACCATCGTACAATTTGAGCTGGAGTTTCCACTATCTATACCTTTTTTGATGTCAATTCCTTTCATGAAAATTAGAGAAATCCTGATACCAGAATCACCACGTTCCTATGATCGAACAAAAAATACAACCATAATAGACATAGTTATCACAAGCCAAAGAACACACTTCAAAGATGAGCCATGATTGATAATTTACAAAATAAGGATGTTAAGAAAATTGAAATAAAGAAATCCAAGATACGATATCATACTAGAAGTCCGAGAACATAACTCATAAGAAAATATTAAAGATCTTAATGATTCCTCAGAGAAAACCATAAGAAAAACAATGCTTATATGCTCTGGAATCAATTGTAACAGAGATAATATATTTTCCAAATATATATAAAAAACATAACAACATCCAGTAGAAACAGAAGAATAGCCTTACATAAATTTTCACCAACAACTTTTATTCTAAACAAAATAGAATAGAATCCCACAGAGAGAGATAAGAAATGCTGCTCATCAACCAACCAGATCAATAATGCTTTTGTCTAACATTATAATCAACTAGCATTCTCATACGATAAGAATTTCATTAGAAAATGAACAATCACATATATCTTTGAGGATAAATGAATATATAAAATACCCAGGAGAGATCATCATAATCTATTCAATACAACTGTTACACTCAGACATCTTTACGATTCAAATATCATTTCTCTGACTAATTCTGTCATCACTAATCCCGTATTATTCCATTCACTAATGAAAATCAATTCGGAAGAAATTCCAGCAAATACATACTTTAGACATCATACCTGAATGAGTCGATTAGCTGAGATTAACTTTTTCTTTCACAGTGACATCGCGAAATCCGAATGATCTTTAGAATAACCAGGCATTGATCGTGTGTCTATCGAGCTTTAAAATTTATAATGAATGTGATCGAACCTGGAGACTAACTCTGACAACGATTTAAGGCAAGTGTAGCTATCGAACAGTAGTATAGCTTAGGCAAGACCGAATTGTCGAACCCAAAGGAACTAAAAGTACTAATACTAACTTTCTTTTTATTATTTAGCCTAGAATATGGAGTGTTTGGTTGATTTAATCTAATTTAACGACTACTAAACTAAAGACTCAAAGACAAAAGAGAATGAATTTGGAAATAACTTGATGAAAAACTCAGTTGATCACGACGATACCCTCAGGAAGAATCCACCTAGACTTCACTTGTTATTTAATATTGAACCATATGATTTATTCACTTAGTTTGATTCGTGAGGCTCCCTAACGTATAGTAAACCCTCTCTCGAGGCGAATAACATCTAACCGTAGGTTAATTAGTGGAAATATCATTCTCTTATAATAACCCCTAGAATAGCAATAAATCGATCTATGGATTCCCATATTAAGTTTCACCCTAATCCAGTAAAATCTCGTCACCCTATCTCTAGGTGTGCGATCAACTCCGCTTAATTATGCTAGATTTACTCTTAAACGGGGTCTATTCCTTCTCCACCTAAGCACATCAGATTTGGATTAAGCATGCATAATTAAGAACAAACTAAGTATTTATCATATAATTCAGAAAACAATAACAAGATTCATCTAGGTTTCATCCCCTTCAGGTATCTGAAGGGTTTAGTTCATAACTTTAAAATAAAAGATCTCAAGAGAAAAGATAAAACAAAACATAAGAAATCCCTAAAACCCACTGAAGGAATTGAAGGAGAGATCCACCGTCTTAATTAGAATTCCAGCTTCTTGAGATGGATCAACTGGCTATCTTTGAGTAATTCCCTGAATTAACTACTCTGGCTTCGGCTCTTTGGCTTAGCTCACCGCCTAACCCCTTTTTCAGGTTACACTTAGGGTGTTTATATAGACTTTTAGAATGCTTTACTTAGCTTCTAAGTGTCCCAATTCAAGTATACTTCCTACTCGATGTTTGAATAAGCTTTGGAAAGTGTTTCTTTGGCTCTAAGTATCCAAATCCAAGTGAAATTGCTCTCTCCCGTAACAGGGGCACGGCCATGGTACACGCCCGTGTAAATCATTTTCAGGCTGTGTCTCGATTCTGTCGATTGGGGCACGATCGTGTAAATCGTGGCATGGCCGTGTCTTAGTTAATTGTCGAGGCACGGCCGTGTGGCTTGAAGTCCAAGCTGTGTCGATTTCTTTTTTGGCCCAAATTGGCCCGTTTTAAGCCTGTTTCTCATTCTTTTCGTCTTTGGGTGCTTTCCTGAGTATAAACATGAAAAGAAAGGATTAAAAGCACCTTTTTACATAAATCAAGGGCTAAATCATCCAAAAGTATACTAAATATGGGCCTAGAATATGTTACTTTTACGGTTTATCAGGCATCTTTTTCAGAACTGTGTTCACTTGCCAAACTATTCTTAACTCTGACCACATTACTAGTTATTCCGCTACTGAACACTTTAGTCTCATACTTGTGTGCTCATTCAACTTAAATCTCATGAAATTTTGTTATAAAATACCACATCGGTAAGGGGGTGAGGTCGTAAAGCCTCTAACTCGACTCTCATAAATACAAACATATAACTCAGCATTTATCATCAACATAATATCTTCACAATTATATAATTCACTTCAAGCTAATTAACTTACATATTTATGTTACACGAACTTTTCGATTATCTATATTCAAACAAGTGTACTTAAACATGCATTCCATAAATTTTGAGTAAGTTTACTTATCGCATTCACTTAATCAAACAAGTTAGGCACATAACATCATATGAATGCCAAACAAAAATGGATGAGCTTATCACATTATAAACTTTTTTTTTCATTTCACCTTTCCATATTTCAAGAATAATTCCTATTGAACTATTGTAATTTCGATGGATGCTCGAGTAGTATAATCAAGGTATGCATGTCAACAATTCATCAATTCATATTCAAAAGTTCCTTTTTGGCACATATTCATAGAGCACACTTTTGAGTCATATATGATATAACAGGATTGCCAGTCCAAGCTAAATCCTTTCGGTAACGTATGCTCTAAAGGGCTTACTCTGAATTACCCGTCCGGGCTAAATCCGTTTCATAGCGTATGCTCGAAAGGGCTTAATTCAAGATTTCCCTTCCAGGCTAAATCCTTTTTGCAACATTTAAAACATTTTATCCGTTTCATAAAATTACCATAATCCATCGAAATACAACGTTCAACTGGAACAATGACATTTTATCCATATTTCTCAACTTATGGTCATTTCTTTTTGTACATCATCACATACATATCATGAACTTTTATCCATACCTTTCCAAGTTTTGACTGACCACAAACACATTTTCAAATATCTTAGTATCACTTTCAGCATTTTCGAAAATAGCTTGGTTGGAAAGCATCTCTGCCTCAACAAAACAATTTCATTAGAGTTGGGAGATATCACACTATCACAGGCAGTAATATGGCATGTATAGCTAGACTCACACACACTACATTAGCCTGAGGATCGACTAAATCGTAGCTTTGATACCATTAAATGTAACACCCCTCACTCGTATACGACGACAAAACATGGTACGAGGCATTACCGGACTTGCATCACAAGCAATCACACAATTCTGAGTCATAAATTTGCGTCCAAATTAAAACCATTCATATTCAATCATAAAGTTTCTTATACGAGTCTACGAGGTCCAAAACATGCTTTGGGGGTGGTTTAGGACTAAACCGAGAACTCAGGAAACTTTTACAAAACTTAGAAAACTTTTGCTAACTCTAGGTCTCATACGTCCGTGCCTCAGACCGTGTTCGATTTAGGGTGCTCTCTGACTTGTGCCACACGCCCGTGTGCTAGGCCGTGCAGTACACACGACTGAGACACACGCTTGTGTGCTCAATTCTGGACATTCTATTTTTCAAAATTAAGGTGCAGGGGACACACGGCCAGAACACATGCCCGTAGACCGTGTGTCACACACGGCTTAGACACACGCCCGTGTGTCTACCTGTAGGGACAAAATAAAAGATATTTATTAAGCCATTTGCCACCCTTATTCACACATACACTTCACCAATTCAAAGGCATAAAACATAACATACTTTGGCAACCAAAACATACATAATGATGACCAACACATTCTAATAAAATATCAACATCTATCATACTCACAACATTTATTCACACTTGACTACTTTCAAGATACCTAATTGTACACCACTTTATCATCTCATCAGTAGACCACATTGGCAAACATCTCACATTCATGTCATAAATCACATTTCTATCATTCACCAAGCATACCATGACCATATAACAAAAGACATTAGCAAATATATATCTATACTTAGGCTTACAACCATGATAGCCCAAATAAGCCAATCTACATGGCTAAATATCAAAACAAGCCTTTGACAATCACAAGCCAACACATTGGCTACAATCACAATGGCACATTTAACAAAATGACTAAGTCCCTATACATGCCATAAACTCAAAATACTTGAATTCATTAATAGCCAAAGTGATAGCTTGATAGTGTGATTGGATCTCCGGCGATCTGCAATCCGAGCTAGCTCAATGACACTATAAAACATAAGAAATGAAGGGGGTAAGCTATATAGCTTAGTAAGTTCATACGCAAATAATACAAAACATTATTCATAAATTTGACATATAAATAACTTAACAAATATTAACATAAATGCCATTAAAACTTCATAAATGTCATATAACCATAAATGTCATTTAATATCAACATAACATAGTTTACTCAATCACATTCTTACCAATTGTTCATCATATACCAAATCCATTTTCTTTGAGTTTTTTGTACATACCTGTACCAACTCGTAACATAATCACGTGCTTTCTCATCTTTAACATACCCATTGAACATCTCGTCAACATTTCCCATTGAACCATTTGGAATACAAAAGGATACTCGGGAATCTCGTACACATAGTAACGTATTGATGCCATATCCCATATATAGACTTACATGTAATCTCGTATCGGTGCCAATAGCCCAGCTATGGTCTTATACGAAGTCTCATATTGATGCCATATCCCAGATATGGTCTTACACATAATTTCAATAACCCTAATGTCATGACATTTATATCCTATCTATTCTTAAGGTTCAACCAAAATTTACTTGCTTGTCGAAACTTCATCAATTTCATCCATAGAGTCAATCATACAATTCATAAAATAACAAAACATTATAAATGCAATTATAACTTTGCATTATTTACATACAAACTTACCTCAGTACAAAAATAGCGAAAATGGACCTAATCGTCAAACACTTTGGTTTTCCCCCGATCTAGACCCGAACTTCATTTTTCTTGATCTATGATACCAAATTCATCTCATTTAATCAAAACATTATTCATTTCAGTCCAAAAGTAACATTATTGCAAAATTACATTTTTTCCCCTAAACTTTTAACATTTTACAATTTAGTCCCTAGGCTCATAAAATGAAATATATTCAATTTCTTTAAAACCCAAGCCTATCTGAACCACTTTCATACTCATAACATCCCACATTTTCCATTTATTCATATTTTTCTACTCATTTTATAACTTTTACAAATAAGTCTTTTTTGACATTTTTATTGAAAATCACTTAGCAAAAGTCGTTTAACAAACAACAAACATGCATTTTCTACCATCAAACATCAAAATACACACATGTATAATATGGGTCAAACCCTAGACCTTGATCATTTCTTAAATTAGTGGTAGAAATAGATAGATCAGGTTACAACGACTTCAAAAATGTAAAGAGCATTAAAAACGGGGCAAGAACGGACTTAAAATCGAGCTTGAATGCTTGACAAACCCTAGCATGGTTTATCCTTGTAAAATTCAGCCATGGGGAAGAAGATGGACATATTTTGGCTTTATTTTGGCCTTTTAATTCATTTTAATTACCAAATTACTAAAATGCCCTTAATGAAAAACTTCAAAATTTCACCTATCCATGTCTATTTTTGTCCATTATGAAGTATAATGGTATAATTACCATTTAAGGACCTCTAATTTAAAATCTCATAGGAATTAGACACCTTTAACATATAGAATTCAAGTTTTGTACTTTTTGTAATTTAATCCCTTTAACTAAATTGAGTACCCAAACGTCAAAATTTTCGAACAAAATTTTCGCGAAATCGTTCCATAAAACTGTAGACCATAAAAATATAATAAAAATAAATTTTTCTACGTCGGATTTGTGGTCCCGAAACCACTGTTCTGACTAGACCCAAAATCGGGCTGTTACACTATTCATGGATGGACATTGTATTAAGTGAGGGTAATAATAATTGTCTATATTCTACTAGCATAACTAAAGTCCTTTTGTAATTTTCTTGATGGATCAATATACTTGATAATCTTTTTACCTATATGCTTTGTAATTTACTAAACTTAGGTGTTTGAAATTGATAATGGTAACTCATTTAGATATCATGTCAGAATTTCATGTACTTACGATTATACCTGTTTGCTTTGCTCCTAAACTAATTCTTGTATCATACTTGCTCAAGGATCGCCATTTGTTTTGTTTTCTCTTTTTGCATGTTTGTTTTACTTGAGGACAAGCAACGACATAAGTGTGGGGAAGTCTGATTTGTCACAGTTCGTTGTAGCAGATTAAACCTCTTTCTGTACTTAATGAGCTTGTTGGAGAGCAATTTAGTTATGTTTTTACTTATTTTTTATGTTTAGTATTGACCGACTCCAAACATGCGAACGTTTAGAGTTAAAATTTTGAAAATAAATATATATAAAATTAAGTGCAATATCTATAAGTGAACAGGTCAAATTGTAATATAGTTTTGTTTACAATGAAACACTTGGTAAGTATTCTAAGGATCGTACCCAAGAGATTGCAGATTGGAGAAATTATTATTAAATTAATTAAAGAAAATAATTACTAATCTAATCAAATCATAAGTTAGTAGTGTGAAACTAAATTAATATTTTAATTAAACTAATTAAATTAATTAACCTAAATTAACCTAATGGAATTTCCTATTCCTAGTGTCAACAATGCAAGTCTCTAGCCTATGATTGATTACATACCTAATTATCTAATTAAATAGTTAATTATCCTCGATTAAGTTATTTATCACCCTTAGCTAAGAATACCTTCCCAGCCTCATCTTCACTAAGGATTGCAACCTAAGTCACCCTCTTGATCTCTTCCTAGGCATACAGATACCCTTTCGGTCTCATCGCTTGACACAAGTTATACACGACAGGATGCCTTTCGGTCTCACTTGTCTTGATATTCTATCAGAGGTGTCACTCCCTAATATTCTAAGCACTCTTGAATAAACAACCAATTCCAAATAAATAATCACTTAACAAATAAATCAGTTTACTAGTTGAATCATTGAAGATATAAACAAAACACAAGAAATTATTCTAATATTCATACAAACGTTAATTGATTAGGTTAACGAAGCATAAATAAAAGAATAAAAGAGAAGAGTAAAGAAAATGCTCAAGAATAAATATATTGAAGCATGGATTTAGAGCAATCTCTGTTTGCAATTGTCTTTACATCAACATAGAAAAGTTCCTACTAAGCAAGCATAAAAGAAAAGAAAACTAAAAACTAAATTAAATTGTCTCCGTCTAAAACTACATACCTATGCCGTTGACCCTAAGGTTACTTCTATAGGCTCGAGTTACTTGGTGACTACTTAACCTATATATACTTTGGGATTCTAATTAATGCAATATTCTGATAAATGCTCAGGGTCCAAATAAGGAAATGTCCCAAAAGTTTCATCCAAGGATTGAAATTATTTTGGCCTGTCTTTACCGCGTCGTAATGACGTGGGAAGACTCCTTGTCATGACGCTGCCATTGTGAATTCATTCCCATAATCGTCGTGTCGTCGTGATGTGAAAAAATTCCTCGTCATGACATCAAGTGTTTTTCTGGCCTTGGCAGCTTCGTTGATCTGTGTTGCAACATAAGCTTCATTGTATAATGACTCGACGATTATTCCTTGTATTGTTGGACCTAAATTAGCATCCTACAAACTCAATTTACCCATTAGTCATTCCCGAGGCCAAAATTAACCTTATAGGTCATCAAAATAAAAGAAAATGCTTAAACCACTTATTTTATTAATATTTAGTTCCTAACCTACTAATACTAAAAAAGCAATAATTAATTATAAAATGCCAAGAAAATAGGCTTGTTAAGTGCCGAAATGTACTTAAACTACCACTACAATTTGTGGCAAGGAAAGTACTTAGGAAGTAAAATGAGTAATTTAGGTGTTTATATGACCTATTGGGCCAAATTAGGCCTAAAGGTAGATTGGCATGTTAGGTGTGTGTGCAGGACATCACTTTAGGGTAGAAAGATAGCGGACTACTCTCGATGTTGCAACATCGAGCTTGGATGCCGCAACATATTATCTAGAATACACAAAGAGCAATCTACCAAGGCTGTCGCGACACAGACCATAGGTGTCACGACACAGCCCTGAAGACACACCTAAAGAAGCAACCTTCCATCAATGTCGCGACACAAGCTTGAGGGTGTTGCGACACTGATGTGACGCGCCAACAACATGAATGCCTATAAACATGTTATCGTTTAAAGTAAAAATATCACACCAAAAATATAAGAGATTAAATTGGTGGTGTCCTCAAGTATACGAGTCAAATTGTAATATTTTATTTGTATACAATGGAACACATGAAGTATTCCGAGGTTTGTTCCTAAGGGAGGATGAAAAAAATCTAATGAAAATCTCTTTATAGTAATAAGTCTAAATAGTAATAATTAAATACTATATTACGACAAACCATAAAATAGATGAATATGAGAAATTAAATAAATAAAATAAATAAGTAATAAAATAAACAAAAAACTAAGTCAATAAAACCAATCAGCATGATTAACTCGTTTCAAGGGTTCTATCTAACTTTAGATTCGGGTTTTAGGGTGGATTAGCTATCAATTAACCAAATATTACCTTTAGGCGTCTAACTGATTAATCAATTGGTTGATACTTGTTTATCTCCCAACCTCACTTTCTTAACTAGAATAAACAACGATTTACTCAGCAAAACTTATCTCCCGACCTTGTTTAGCCTATGATTACTCGCTAGGGTTGTCAAGCCTATGGTTTAGGAACATGTAATTTAAACCAACTAATCCTATTGGTAGACCCTAAATCCTCCGTTAATCATGTCCCATCCACTCATTAATCTCCCCCAAGGGATTTAGCCATTTATGTTATTCATAATCTTAATCTCAATGGAAATAAACATGTAATTAACACAAATAAATTGAAAGAGAAATGGGATTAGAATCATCTTAGAATTGATTTCGATTAGAGAATGGAGTGGATAATCTCTCGTTTGGAATAATAAATGTTGTCGCTTGTGAAAATGATCGCTGAAATTAGAGCTTTAAAATTTATAAATAGAATGATCAAACCTGGAAACTAACTCTGACAACGACTTAAAGGCAAGTGTATCTATCGAACAGTAGTATAGCTTAGGCAAGATCGGATTATCGAACCCAAAGGAACTAAAAGTACTAATACTCACTTTCTTTTTATTATTTAGCCTAAAATATGGAGTGATTGGTTGATTTAATCTAATTTAACGACTACTAAGCTAAAGACGCAAAGATAAAAAGATCGAATTGGGAAATAACTTGAAGAAACTCAATTGATTACGACGATATCCTCAGGAAGAATTCACCTAGACTTCACTTGTTACTTATTACTAAATCATATGATTTCTTTACTTAGCTTGATCCGTAGGACTCCCTAACCTATATTAAACCCTCTCTCGAGGCCAATAACGTCTAACCCTAGGTTAATTAGTGGAACTCTCGTTCACTTATAATAACCCCCTAGAATAGTAGTAAATCGATCAATGGATTCCCATATTAGGTTTCACCCTAATCTGGCAAAGTCTCGTAACCCTATCTCTAGGTGTTCGATCAACTCCGCTTAATTATGCTAGATCTACTCTTAGGCAGGGTCTATTCCTCCTCCACCTAAGCACATCAGATTTGGATTAAGCAACATAATTAAGAACAAACTAAGTATTTATCATATAATTCAGAAAATAATAACAAAATTCATCTAGGTTTCATCCGCTTCAGGTATCTGAAGGGTTTAGTTCATAATGGATAAAAACATCTCAAGAGAAAAGATAAAACAAAACATAAGAAATCCTTAAAACCCCCTAGAGGAATTGAAGGATAAATCCACCGTCTTGAGTAGATTTTTGACTCTTTGAGATGGATCTTTTGGCTATCTTCGAGTGATTCCCACAAATGTGATCCTTCTGGCTCGGCTCCTTGGCCTAGCTCACTGCCCCCCTTTCAGGATACACTTAGGGTGTTTATATAGGCTCTTGGAATGCTTTACTTGGCCTCTAAGTGTCCTAATTTAAGTCTGCTTCTTACTCGGTATTTGAATAAGCTTTGGAAAGTGTTTCTTTGGCCATAAGTATCCAAATCCGAGTGAAATTGCTCTCTCTAGTAATAGGGGCACGGCCATGGCACACGCTCGTGTAAATCGTGGTTGGGCCGTGTCTCGATTCTGCTGATTAGGGCACGACCGTGTAAATCGTGCCATGGCTATGTGGCTTGGAGTCCAAGCAGTGTCCATTTTCTTCTTTGGCCTAAATTGGCCCGTTTTAAGCCCGTTTCTTGTTCTTTTCATCCTCGGGTGCTTTTTTGAGTAGAAATATGAAAAGAAAGGATTAAAAGCACCTTTTTACATAAATCAGGGCTAAATCATCCTAAAAGCATACTAAATATGAGGTTAAAATATGTTACTTTTACGGTTTATCAAATACACCCACACTTAAGCTTTTGCTTGTCCTTAAGCAAAATTCTCAACTTACAATTAAAACAAACTTTCTGTAATTCACAATTCCTATCAACAATGCTTCATCATAATTCACAGACAATTTATACATGGATAATTTAACTCAAAGAATCTTAAAGATTCAAACAATATAAGTCATGAATTTTGTAGTACGAAAACATAGGTGTTTCCCCTTATCTAAACGATTACTTTTAATTTGAAACCGACAAGGATTGACATCCTCACTAGGGATTCACTCAAAGCACTTGAAGTGTTTAAGTTTTAAGAAAAAGCACTCATAAGTCGAACTTGAAAAGTTAATCCCATAGGTTTGCGTGAAAATCAAATCTCCACTACTGTAATATGAGATGATACATAAATCAAAAGGTCTTTGACAGGGTTGTAACGGGGCTTGGGTTAAAGGTGTGGATAGAGGCTGAATTAGAGGGTTTAGAATCGAGATTGACCTGACCAATTAATTAACTAAAAGTAATAAATGATTACATCAATTGAAAATTTGAAACTAATAATACTACTATTATAATACTTTTGATACGAGCTCTTCTTCAACAATTGGAATTTAAATGCATAAGCTCCTTTAATCATATACTAATACTTGAATATACTTTGGTTTTTTTTTTTTAAGAACAAACTAAGTATATAATTAAATAAATAAAGAACTTTATCAAATAAACTAATTTGGTAACTTGATCAATTCAATTCTCGATAGAAGGGTGGTCAAAGGAATGGTTATAACAAATACAAAGGCTTTTAGGTTAATATTAAGCGGGTAATTCAATAAAAGCGTTGTTGGGATCAAATGGGTTCACTAAAGGTTAATTATGCAGGCAAGCTTTTTAGTGGAGTGAATGGGTTAAAACCTAGGTGCCTTTATCATCTCAGTATATCAAATTATTAATGTGGTCTCAACATGTATAATCGACGCAAGTTTTAGAATAACAATTCAGTGCTGACACACTCATAATTAATAAAATGAGCATGAAAAAGAATAAATGCTCTATAAGGTTCAACTCACAAAAAATTATGGGTATTTGACATCAATCCTGTAAATTTTAAGCTTCAAGGTAATATTCAAATTCAGTTCAACAACCTAGGAAATTTTTGATTCTTGAAAAATAGACTTATCATGCTTGATTCTCTAGTATTCTTCACGTATAAATCATAAATGCACAATTATCAATGACTTATTCAAGAGCTTATCAATAAAAATCATAAATTATCAGAAATTTCACCCTAATTAATAATATGAGAAAATTTCTTTGGGACAAGACTAAAACTCAGGATTTTAGAATAATGCAAAAATTTAGGTACTTTTACCCCCCCACACTTAAGATGTACATTGCCCTCAATGTACAAAGATAGATAAATAATTATGTGATAAAATAATCAAAAGAGAAGGGGAGAAGTAACACTTCCTAAATTTTGGATGATTCCGGGAGTTGGCGTCTTTGGTGGTAGAAAGTAGGTGGGGAGGTAGTGGTGGCATTTTCTATGGGCCTAGTGGGGTGTCTACAGATGATCTTTGTGCTAGATAAAGAAATTGGGTAGCCTGCAAAGATATAGCCAAGAAATCTAAAGAAACATTAATAATATACTAATACTATAATTAAAGACAAAGGAAATAAAGAGAATGAGACTAAGAAGTAAACTGAAATTGAAAGAAAAGACTAATGGACTAAGGAGTGCTTATTGTTGGATGGTTCGCAAGGTGGGTGTGACCTCTAAGGCTATGGTGCGTGATTCCCAAATAGCCTTTAGAATCTAAAACCAAGAAACTAAAAGAATTTAAAATATATTAAGCAGAAGAGAATTATAGATAAGTAGGATAAAGGGGAAAATAAACATAAAGAAGAATTTAAATGATCTAAGAGACCCTTGGCTTAGTTTTGAATGAAGCGGCCGGCATGAACTTATGTGTTGGGGTCTCCTTTAAGGAGACAATGCTTGCCTTCTTACGCTTCTTCGGCTTGATTCTAGTGTAGCTCAAGAGTCTGGACACTTTTTCTAAGGAAAGAAAGAAAAAGAAAGAAGAAAAATGAGGGGAGAAGGAGGAGGACTGTGGGGTTTAAATAGGGTCTCAAATCTGGCATGTTCCCACGCCCGTGGACCGAGGGTGTGTTGAATGACACGTCCACATCGCACGGCCATGTGTCTAGGTGTATTTGCACACCCATGCCCCTTTTTTGACACCATGCCCGTGCCTAAAAAGGCAGTGTGTGGCACGGTTGGACAGCATAGGCATGTTTGTCCCGTGTCTGATAAGTCAGTGGCTTCACACGATTGTGGAGCACGACCGTGCCAATTTACTGGTGCCCGTGGGGAATGCTTGGATCCGTGACATCGTGGGGTGGTTAGGGCTGATTCGCACGGCCTCTATTGTGTCAGTACGATGGTTCTAGTGGTCCACACGGTCACGGACATGGCTATGTATAAGGCCGTTTGGCCTTGAAGTTCTGCACTTCCGGTTAGTTTAATAGGAAATAAAGAAGGAAGGGAAAGAAACTGAAAATAAATTTGAAAGTAAATAGTGTTAGTACTCCGGTTGCCTCCCGAGAAATGCTCGTTTATAGTCTTAAGCTGGACTTTCCTTGAATTAGAAAAATTAGGGAGGTTTAAAGGTTTGAATATCTTCCCTCTTGCTCAAAATTTTATTTTCTTGATGAGGTTCAAGTCGAGAAACGTTTACCTTAAAAGTGCCGAATGTTGGATTGCTTACCTCGACTGTTCCATGGGGAAGATATCATGTACCTTAAGAAGTATTTCTCCCTTTGTCTTCAGGTCTATTGTGGTGATGTGCGGATCTGCTTTGTCTAACAGTACCTGGTCTCCTATTTTGTAGTGGTTTGATGTTCCTACTAGCTCTTCTTGTGATTCCTCTGGTTTTACTTCTTGCGGTTCTTCTTTGACGTGTGTCCTCTACTCTTCAAACTTGTCAATCCTAAGGTCTTGTCCCTTGTAGGATTCTTCTTTGTTGTTTTGGGACTTATGAGTCGGCTCAGGGTTGTCGTTATGTGGTGTTTCCTACAATTAAAGTTGAACAATTTGATTATCATCTGTATTTACTTTCTCACCTTCATCGATTATTATTCTGGCCAAGTCAAGAGCTTGAAGACTGATTGATTTGTCTCTTACACAAAGTATGAGTTCTCTTGTGGCAACATCAATTTTAGTCTTGGCAGTTGCTAGAAAAGGTGTAACATCCCAAAGTTGGGCCTAGTAGGATTGGGCCCATTGGGCCTTAGGCGTAAGAGCATTTAAAATTTTTGAGAATAAGAGAATGGCATTAATGCAAGTTGGATCTAGTAGGTGAGTGATTTTAGAAGGTTAGGGGCTTCTATGAAGTCCCGGGTTCAAGTTAGGCCTTAGGAAAAATTTTGGTTTTAGGTGAAAAAACCCCTAGGATTTAGCAGGTAGGATTTAAGAATTAAATGTGGAGGAAAATGACACAAGAAGGCTTGTGGTGTAGTGGCAAAGTGACGCCACATAAGAGACAAGGGGGTGACGCCACAAGGAAGGAAGGAGGTCCAAGGTTCAAGTCTTGGCTCTTGCATTTTGGTTTTCTTTTTATATGGAATTTAGAATTTTAACATAGGGTTATATTTAGTTGCGCATGGTTTTAGACACAAAAAAGAGCTAGTTGGTAAAGTGGTTAGCAGCGTGGATTGTGCTACAAAGGAGCCTGGATTCAAATATCATAGAAAGCAGTGGAGTACTTATTTTGCGGATTGGACGGGAAGAGTTTGAGTTGGATTTAAACTCTACTGACGGAGGGATCCCACATTGGAAAGATACAAAGAAGGAAGGTGAGAAGCTAGCTATATATAGAAGCTGCCTAGAAGGAGAAGGAGCATACTTGGTTGGCGTTGGGCGTAGGGGTGCTCGGAGCGTGGTTTAGCAGCTTCAGATTCCTATCAAGTGTGTACCTCTTTCTGCTATAGTTGTAGAGCGGTAAATGCCGAAATGCCGGTCACACGACGATGGTAGCCACACGAGCGTACGAGCGCACGGGTGGAAGCTTCGACGTGATAGTTGAGGCCATCAGTAGTGTTCTTGTGGGTATGGGCTGTTGGGCCACGATGGCCCGAAAGGGGCTATGTGGGCCCAATGGGCTCGGGGGCCCATATGAGTAAATTGTATGATTCAGTAGTAGATAGTGAACTAGACTATGTGAATTTCATATATGTGGCTAGGTTTGGGCTAATGGGCCATACGAGTGTGTGGGCCCACTTGGGTCAAGAATGGGCCTTAGGCCCATTCGCTTCATTATCTCTGTTTAGAATACTTGAGTCATTCGAGCCGATAGTGGACCTTCTGCTGGGCCATGGTTTGTAAAATTACTGAATTACCCAAGGTTTGCAAAATTACCGAATTACCTCTGGTTTACGAAATTATCGAATTACCCCTGGTTTGCAAAATTACTAAATTACCTCTGGTTTGCAAAATTACCGAAATACCATTGGTTTATGAAATTACTAAATTACCCCTAGTTTACAAAATTACCAAATTACCCCTAGTTTGTAAATTATCGAATTACCCCTGGTTTGCAAAATTACTGAATTATCCCTAATTTACAAAATTACCGAATTACCCTTAGTTTGTAAATTACTGAACTACCCCTAGTTTGCAAAATTATCGAATTACCCTCGAATTACAAAATTACCGAAATACCTTTAGTTTGTAATTACCGCTTTACCCCTAAATGATAAATGACCATTGTACCCTCGTGGTAGTACTAATGTTGTCTGTGTTAATTGTATGATTGATTATGTTCGAGATTGTAATATCCAGAATATAGGGGTTATGCATTTTTTTTAACTTAATTGTATGTGGTAGCATGCCTATGTGTGGTTTGAGTGTACTTTGGGAGTTTTAGGAACTTCAGTATGCAGGAGAATGCCTTAGAAAAATATTAAATTTTTAAGTCTTAAGATGGAGCTAAGCAAGATAGGCTTTAAGAAAAATTGGTATGAGGTTTTAATCACAACAAGTCAATTGGCAAGGTGGTGTTGGCGCATGGGTGAATGCATGAGGGGAGAGGTTCGAATCCCTTGGTTAGCAATTAGAAGGATTTTTATTTTTGTTCTCTTTCCTATTGTGTCGGTCAAGCTTTATTTTTGGTATGGATGGATTTTCTTTCATTTTTGGATAGTAGACCAAAGGAAAAAGGCAAGTTATTAGTTAAGGTATGGAATCAAGGTGTTATGGAAGGATAAGGGGACATAAGGCTTGATGAAGAGGTGATGTTTTGGAAGTTTTTCTATGGCCATTTGACCATGAATGTAGACGGCATAGGGGACTAAGGGGGTTGGCTTAATTGTGAAAGTGATTAGGGGGAAGATTAGGAGGAAATGAGAAGGAAAAGGTGGGATTTGGGATGAGATGTGAGTTGGCCGAATGTTGTATGGGATTAGGGGGAAGATAGTTGTCCAAACTCTTAGCATTTTGTGCATCTTTTCCCTTTTTTCCAAAATCTTTCTCCTTAGTCGAATTTGTCATTGGCATTAAGTGAAAATTTTGTTTTGTTTTGGCTACCATCTTTGACCATATTGGTATCTCTTTTTCTTCTTTTCCTCTCAAGTTTTTCTTTCTTTTGGTACCAAAATATGACTACTTTTAAAGGCATTTTTCCTTTCATTCTTTTTCTTACTTGACCGATTGTGCACCATTATCAAAAACTTTTTCTTTGTTCAATTTCTTCCACAACCGAAACCATTTAGCCTCTTTGATCATTTCTTCTTTTCTTTTACTTTTCCTTTCGCTTCTTTTCTCTCTATTTTGTTAAGAGCAGAACCATTTCATCATTCACTTCTTCTTCTTTCTCTTGTAATAGCCGAATCCATCCTCCATTTTCACCATAACCATAACACCTAAAACCTCCCATCTCTATTCTCTTTTGAAAAGGACAAATCTTCTTCTTGTCACCAAGCCGAATCGCATCACACCCCATTCTCTTCTCGTTCTTCGTCAAAGTCAATCATTCTCCTATATAGCCGAATCTCTTTATAGTATCAAGTAAGGGTGCAATTGATTTCAGCGTTAGTGGTAAGGATTAACAGTCTATCGTTTTTCTTTCTTTTTCTTTTGGGATTAGCCGATTTTAGGAATCTAATCCTTTTTTATTCTCTTCGATTTAAACCTTGAAGGAGGATTTGAGATCCTTTTGTAGCCAACGATTAAGGAGAGATCCATCGGATTTAAATATTCAAGGTAAAGGATTTTTATATTACTTGTTATATCGTTTTAGATAGACTACTAATCGATTTCATTTTAGGGGACTCTATCGCTTGATTATTTTCCCGTGAACGTAAGATTTTGGGGCAAACAAAATAGGTTCGAAAAGAGCGGTAAGGAGTGTTTGGAAGAGGGGTGGTTCTGCTATACCCTCAAATTTCAAACGAAGGGCTGTATCAGGGATCTGAGACTTTCCACTTGGTTTGGACCCTTTACCAATGAAGATCGATTATTTGAAGTCGTGCGTACACCCGAGCCATTATTTGTTCGTGGTTTTTCATCGGGTTATGAACCATCTATCGGAGAGAAATCACATATAATTGTTGTTCGAGATTCCGAGGGTAAGGAATTAGATTATTCATCAATTGTATAGTTTTATAAGTATTAGTGTTCTAATCAAGTGTGATAAATATTAGGTATCGACGAGCGGGAAAGTATAGTTCTCACTGTTATAAGGTGTGTAACACTATACTAAATTTCTATTAGATCGATAATATTAATGATTTACATGTATTAAGAAAAATATGTAAGAAAATGGTTGCGAGTACCATTCAGTGGTACATGGTATTCAGGTATGTTTACCCCCTTAATACTTTGTTAATAATGCTATAAGCATGAATATGAAATGTGTATGATTTCCGTTATGATTTTGGGGGTATATGGCATAATATCGAAATAATATGTTTATTGCATGGGCATATGGGTGATTTTGATAAAAGGGAAGTGTTCCAGTGGTTTTACCACATGATCCGGTGACTTCGGTCACATATTATAACTTCGGTCACATGATATATCCGGTCTATCACAATTATCTGGTGGTTATGCCACAATTTATAAGGCGATGTGTAGTTGATCGCAATGACTACCTTCGATGGTGTGTAGCGGATGGAGGGTCGATTTAGTAATCCCACTGTGTGATTGGTAGGTACGGTGGTGTGTAGCGGATGGATATTTAGGTGGGCTCGGGATTGCATTTCATTTTTATATGTACATGTGATTTAATCGATTATTATCTGATTTGCTATAAAATGGGCTTATGGCTAAATATGTTTTAAATGGGCTTAATGACTATGATCGATTGGGCTTTTAGTGTAATGTTACACATTGAGTCTGTTGACTCACCCTTTATGGGATATATTTTCAGGTGACGCTTAGCGTGATGGATCGGGTCAACGAGGACTACGTGGTGGCCATTGCTTAACTCAGTATATCAGATTTTCTTTTAATTAAACTTGCCACATTTTTTTTATTATTTAGGATTTATTTTGGGTTATGTTATTTTTGTAATAAGGCCGCTATGAACTGTTTAAATTTTTACGTTTTTGATTTTTAATCTGCTACGATCAAATATTTACTAAATAATTAAATGGTTTTGAAAAATAACTTAAATTGTTTTGACACCTAAACACCTATGGTTTTTACAATAATAAGTTTTTCATTAAATTTGGTTTTCTTTTAACTTAAAATTTTTCTCTTAAAGATAACATTTTAGTGAGACACCAACTATATAAACACCATTTGCAACGAGACCACTAAGTAGATCCATTGTATACGTAACTATTATATTTTCTCATAAAATAAAATGAGAATTAATTGAAGTTTTACTCGAGGAACATACTAGATCTGGTCAGGGCTTGTGGGCCGGGTTTGGGGTGTTTCAACTTGGTATCAAAGCCCAGTTTTCAACACTCGGCCTTGGGTTTTGAAGTCCACAACGTTTTCAAAATTAGGCCCAAAAGACTTTTTAAAAATTTTTGGTTAAAATGGTTTTATAGAAGCATGGCACCCGAGTTCTCAGCCCAGGTCCGCCAGGTAAGTTCTTTTAATTTATTTATGTATGTTGACGTATGATACTCTAGATAATAGGCCTAGGAAACTTTACTTTAGAGACATGGACCCTAGGTGTATGTGTACTTCCACGGAAAAACCACTGAATAAATCTCTATTGCATAAAACTTTCTTTAAACGAGAAGTGAAAAGACTCTAATGCATAAAACTTTTTCGTAAAAATAGATAAGATGCGAAGTAGACATGAGTTCTAGGGGACGTGATCGTCGAGGACGAGGTAGAGGTAGAATGGCTATGTTGAAACCAGTTAGGTCTGGTCAGGGTTCCAAAAATGAAGCACCGCCACCGACTGTTGGGGTGGATTTTCAAAAGGAAACTGGAGGAGATGACACAGTATCGCAGGCTATGCTGCGAGTGCTAGACCGAGTAGCGGGAGCTAGTATGGGAAATGGGTCTCAAAAGTCAGTAGCTAAGAGACTTAGATCAAACAGAGCTGAGGTTTTTAGGGGAGTATCTGGGGTAGCTCTGAATGTAGCGGAGTTTTGGTCAGAGGCAGTCGAGAGGATCATGGATGATTTGGACCGCCTTCAAAGAAAAGTTGAAAGGTGTCAAGTTTATTTGCTTGAGATGATTCCTACCAATGGTGGCTTACTGTTAAGGAGAGTATTCCTGCAGATCGAGTGGATTGGAGGTATTTTAAGGTTAAGTTTGAAGGAAAATACGTTGGCATGAGCTACATCGGCTCTCAAAGAAAGATGTTTCTGAATTTAGTATAAGGAAATAAGTCGATAGCTGAGTATGAAGCAGAGTTTTTGCGGCTTTGTCGATATGCCGGAGGGATAGTAGCTACTTATTATGAGCGGAATGTCAGAATCGAGGATGGACTGAGAGATGAGTCATGAGTGTTGATTGCTCAAGACGGAAAGAGACTTTGCGGTCTTAGTGGATAGGAAATGGATAGTGAAGAAGTTAAGCGGTGAGAGATGTAACGGGACCGAGGTCGAAATAAGAATAAGAGGAGCTATGGGTCTTGTGGTCATCCAGAACTTTCAAAAGAGACCTAGAGTTGATGGGCATGAGGTCAACAAGTTACTTGAGGTGGACAATATCGTAATTGTGCTCGATGTGGAAAATGCACCCGGGGGAATGTTGGAAAAAGACAGGGGGATGTTTTAAATGCGGGTCCAAGGACCATATGATTAAGGATTGTCCGATGGATACAGATAGGAACCGCCCAGCAGGTCAGGGTTATAATTAGGCTGGCAAAGGTGGACAGCAGCCGATGAGGGGTCGTGGTCCGAATGGAAGAAGTAATGGTTCGGTAGAGGTCGCGGACCCTGTGCAGAGGCGATGGTAGCACGAGGCGAGACAACCAGTCTGTATATGCAGTTAAATCACGGGGAAGATAGTGATGCACCTGATGTTATCACGGGTACATTTCTGATTTCTGGGTTACCCTTTATTGATTTGATAGATATAGGGTCAACTCATTCATACATCTCTAGTGAAGTATCTAGAACTCTACAGGTGACTTCTGAGACTGTACCTAGGAAGAAGACTGTACTTAGTCCTTTAGGACAGACTGTACTAGTAGATAAGCTCTTTAAGGAAGTACCTTTAGAAGTTCAAAGGACGCAGTTTTTGACTAACTTAATGGAGTTGCCATTCAGGAAATTTGACCTGATCTTAGGCATGGATTGGCTAGTGAAGTACCGTGCAAATGTGGATTGTGCTGCTAAGCGGATGTCATTAAGAACTATTGATGACAAAGAAGTTGTGGTAATGGGCGAGAGACGGAACTACTTATCAAATATGGTATCTGCTCTTAAGGCAGAAAAATTGGTAAGAAACGGATGTGTAGCTTTTCTGATGTTGGTTAGTGCCTTAGAGGTTAAAGAAACAACTGTTGAAGAGGTCAGGACTATGAGTGAATTTGTGGATGTTTTTCGGAGGAACTTCCAGGATTGCCTCCAGATCGGGAGGTAGAATTTGGGATTGATTTATTACCTGGAATGGCGCTAGTATCTATAGCTCCGTATAGAATGGCACTAAAGGAGTTGGTTGAGCTTAAGGCTCAAATTCAAGAGTTGCTTGATCGTGGGTTTATCCGACCTAGTGTGTCTCCATGGGGAGCACCGGTCTTGTTTGTAAAGAAGAAGGATGGAACGATGAGGATGTGTATAGATTACCGGCAGTTGAATAAGCTGACCATCAAGAACAAGTATCCTTTGCCGAGGATCGACGACTTGTTCAATCAACTTAAGGGAGCTACGGTATTCTCAAAGATAGATCTAAGGTCGAGGTATCATCAGCTTAAGGTGAAGGAAGCGGATATCCATAAGACAGCTTTCCGAACAAGATATAGGCATTATGAGTTTTTGGTAATGCCGTTCGGATTGATGAACGCCCCAGCTGCGTTCATGGATATGATGAATCAATTTTTTCAACCCTACTTGGATCAGCTCGTCATGGTGTTCATAGATGACATCCTAGTGTATTCTAAGTCAGAGATAGAGCATGATGAGCATCTTCAGATAGTGTTGCAAGTGTTAAGGGAGATGAAGCTTTATGCCAAATTCAGCAAGTGTGAATTTTGGCTGAAAAAAGTTGCGTTTTTAAGCCATGTAGTGTCTGCGGAAGGGATAAAGGTGGATCCTCGAAAAATTGAGGCAGTGTTAGATTGAAAACCACCTAAGTCTGTAGCTGAGATTTGCAGTTTCTTGGGATTAGTAGGCTACTACAGAAGATTCGTCGAAGGATTTTCATCGATAGCTGCACCTTTAACGAAATTGTTGAGAAAGGAGGTACCTTTCGTATGGGCAGAAAAGCAGCAAGAGAGCTTTGAGAAGCTTAAGAGGGTTTTGACCGAAGCTCGATTTTGATTCAGCCTGAGCCAGGGAAGGATTTCGTGGTGTATTGTAACTCTTCTCACACAGGATTAGGATGTGTTCTGATGCAAGACGGAAAGGTAGTTGAGTATGCATCTCGACAATTGAGGCCACACGAGGTTAACTATTCGATGCATGACTTAGAGTTAGCAGCCGTAGTTTTTGCTCTTAAGGTACGGAGGCATTATTTATATGGGGAAAAGTCAGTGATATATACGGATCACAAGAGCCTGAAATATCTGCTGACTCAGAAGGAGCTAAATTTGAGACAGCGAAGGTGGGTAGAGTTGTTGAAAGACTACGATTGTTCTATAGAGTACCACCCGAGCAAGGCGAATGTGGTGGCAGACGCTCTAAATCGAAAAGTGGTGTCTGATCTAAGGGCGATGTTTGCATATCTTAGTCTTTATGACTACGGAAGCTTACTGGCAAAATTATAAGTAAAGCCGACGTGGTTGAGTCAGGTGAAAGAAAGACAGTTGGTAGATGATGATCTAAGTGCTAAGCTACAGCAAGTATGGAGAGGGAAGATGGAAGATTATGGTGTTAATAGCTATGGAATATTGTGTTTCAAGGGTAAGGTCTGTATGCCGAAGGATAAGGAGCTGAGGCAAAGGATTCTTCAGGAGTCGCATGGTAGCCCTTATGCTATGCATCCTGGAGGAAGTAAGTTATACCGAGATTTACGAGATCAGTTTTGGTAGCCTGGTCTTAAGCGAAAAGTTACGGAGTTTGTAGGGAAGTGCTTAACATGTCAGCAAGTCAAGGCTGAACATCAAGTACCTTCGGGATTGCTTCAGCCGATAAAGATTCTGCTGTGGAAGTGGGAGAGAATCACCATGGACTTTGTTAGTGGGCTTCCTCTTACGCCCACTAAGAAAGACTCGGTATGGGTGATAGTGGATCGATTGATGAAATCTGCACAGTTCATCCCAGTACGGGTTGATTAGTTTTTGTAGAAATTGGCGAAGTTGTATGTGGCTAAGATTGTGAGGTTGCATGGAGTGTCGGTGTCGAATATTTCGGATAGGGATCCTAGGTTTACGTCTCGATTTTGGAAAGCATTACATCAGGCTTTAGGCACCAAGTTGGACTTCAGTACGACATTTCATCCTCAGTCAGACGGCAAGTCTGAGCGAGTAATCCAAGTTTTAGAGGATATGTTAAGGGGATGTGTGATAGATTTCAGAGGAAGCTGGGAGGAGTTCTTACCTTTAGCAGAGTTTGCGTACAACAATAGTTACCAATCCAGTATTCGGATGGCACCGTATGAAGCACTATATGGACGGAAGTGTCGCACTCCTACGTGTTGGACAGAATTAGGGGAACGTCAAGTTTTGGGTCCAGAGATGGTGGCTGAATCTGAAGAAAAGGTTAAGGTAATCCGGGCTCGGTTAAATGAAGCTTCTGACAGGCAAAAGTCGTACGCATATCTTAAGTGGAAGGAAATAGAGTTTGCTGTGGGGGATCAAGTGTTCCTAAAGGTTTCACCTTGGAAAAAGGTGATGAGATTTGGTCGCAAAGGAAAGTTAAGTCCCAGGTTTATAGGACCTTATCGGGTTTTGAATCGGGTTGGACCAGTGGCATATCATTTAGACTACGGAATTGAAGTAAATACACAATGTGTTCCATGTTTCAATGTTACGTCGTTACCGGTCGGATCCATCTCATGTAGTGCCAGTTGAGGAGGCAGAATTAAGACCAGATTTGTCTTACGAAGAGGAGCCAATTCAAATTCTAGAACGGGATGTAAAGGTGTTACGGAGAAAATCAGTTCCTCTCGTCAAAGTGCTATGGCGTAATCATGGATCGAAAGAAGCTTCGTGGGGGCCGGAGGAAGCAATGCTACAATAATACTCTTACTTGTTCTAGCCAGGTGATTTCGAGGTCAAAATTATTTTAAGGGTGTAGAACTGTAATATCCGAAATATAGGGGTTATGCATTTTTTTAACTTAATTGTATGTGGAAGCATGCCTATGTGTGGTTTGAGTGTACTTTGGGAGTTTTAGGAACTTCAGTATGTAGGAGAATGCCTTAGAAAAATATTAAATTTTTAAGTCTTAAGATGGAGCTAAGGAAGATAGGCTTTAAGAAAAATTGGTATGAGGTTTTAATCACAACAAGTCAATTGACAAGATGGTGTTGGCACATGGGTGAATGCATGAGGGGAGAGGTTCGAATCCCTTGGTTAGCAATTATAAGGATTTTTATTTTTTTTCTCTTTCTTATTGTGTCGGTCAAGCTTTATTTTTGGTATGGATGTATTTTCTTTCATTTTTGGATAGTAGACCAAAAGAAAAAGGCAAGTTATTAGTTAAGGTATGGAATCAAGGTGTTATGGAAGGATAAGGAGACATAAGGCTTGATGAATGGGTGATGTTTTGGAAGTTTTTCTATGGCCATTTGACCATGAATGTAGACGGCATAGGGGGCTAAGGGGGTTGGCTTAATTGTGAAAGGGATTAGGGGGAAGATTAGGAGGAAATTAGGAGGAAAAGGTGGGATTTGGGATGAGATGTGAGTTGGCCGAATGTTGTATGGGATTAGGGGGAGGATAGTTGTCCAAACTCTTAGCATTTTGTGCATCTTCTCCCTTTTTTCCAAAATCTTTCTCCTTAGCCGAATTTGTTATTGGCATTAGGTGAAAATTTTGTTTTGTTTTGGCTACCATCTTTGACCATATTGGTATCTCTTTTTCTTCTTTTCCTCTCAAGTTTTTCTTTCTTTTGGTACCGAAATATGACTACTTTTGAAGGCATTTTTCCTTTCATTCTTTTTCTTACTTGACCGATTGTGCACCATTATCAAAAACTTTTTCTTTGTTCAATTTCTTCCATAACCGAAACCATTTAGCCTCTTTGATCATTTCTTCTTTTCTTTTACTTTTCCTTTCTCTTTTTTCTCTCTATTTTGTTAAAAGCCGAACCATTTCATCATTCACTTCTTCTTCTTTCTCTTGTAATAGCCAAAACCATCCTCCATTTTCACTATAACCATAACATCTAAAACCTCCCATCTCTATTCTCTTTTGAAAAGGTCGAATCTTCTTCTTGTCACCAAGCCGAATCGCATCACACCCCATTCTCTTCTCGTTCTTCGTCAAAGTCAATCATTCTCATATATAGCCGAATCTCTTTGTAGTATCAAGTAAGGGTGCAATCGATTTCAGCGTTAGTGGTAAGGATTAACTGTCTATCGTTTTTCTTTCTTTTTCTTTTGGGATTAGCCGATTTTAGGAATCTAATCCTTTTTTTATTCTCTTTGGACGAAACCTTGAAGGAGGATTTCAGGATCCTTTTTGTAGCCAACGATTAAGGAGAGATCCATCGGGTTTTAAATATTCAAGGTAAAGGATTTTTATATTACTTGTTATATTGTTTTAGATAGACTACTAATCGATTTCGTTTTAGGGGACTCTATCGCTCGATTATTTTCCCGTGAACGTGAGATTTTGGGGCAAAAAAATAGGTTCAAAAAGAGCGATAGGGAGTGTTTGGAAGAGGGGTGGTTCTGCTATACCCTTAAATTTCAAACGAAGGGCTGTATCGGGGATTCGAGACTTTCCACCGGGTTGTGGACCCTTTGCCAACGAAGATCGATTATTTGAATTCGTGCATACACCCGAGCCATTATTTGTTCGTGGTTTTTCATCGCGTTATGAACCATCTATCGGAGAGAAATCACATATAATTTTGTTCGAGATTTCGAGGGCAAGGAATTAGATTATTCATCAATTGTATAGTTTTATAAGTATTAGTGTTCCAATCAAGTGTGATAAATATTAGATATCGATGAGCGGGAAAGTATAGTTCTCACTGTTATAAGGTGTGTAACACTATACTAAATTTCTATTAGATCGATAATATTAATGATTTACATGTATTAAGAAAAATATGTAAGAAAATGGTTGCAGGTACCATTCAGTGGTACATGGTATTCAGGTATGTTTAACCCCTTAATACTTTGTTAATAATGCAATAAGCATGAATATGAAATGTCAATGATTTCTGTTATGATTTTGGGGGTATATGGCATAATATCAAAATAATATGTTTATTGCATGGGCATATAGGTGATCTTGATAAAAGGGGAAGTGTTCCGGGGGTTTTACCACATAATCCGGTGACTTCGGTCACATACATGAATTCGGTGACTTCGGTCACATATTATAAATCCGGTGACTCTGTCACAATTATCCGGTGGCTATGCCACAATTTATAAGGGCGATGTGTAGTTGACTGCAGCGACTACCTTCGATGGTGTGTAGCGGATGGAGGGTCGATTTAGTAATCCCCACGGTGTGATTGGTAGGTACGGGTGGTGTGTAGTAGATGGATATTTAGGTGGGCTCGAGATTGCATTTCATTTTTATATGTACATGTGATTTAATCGATTATTATCTGATTTGCTATAAAATGGTCTTATGGCTAAATATGTTTTAAATGGGCTTAATAATTATGATCGATTGGGCTTTTAGTGTAATGTTACACATTAAGTCTATTGACTCACCCTTTATGGGATATATTTTCAGGTGACGCTTAGCGTGATGGATCGGGTCAACGAGGACTACGTGGTGGCCATTGCACAACTCAGTATATCGAATTTTCTTTTAATTAAACTTGCTACGTTTTCTTTTATTATTTAGGATTTATTTTGGGTTATGTTATTTTTGTAATAAGGCCGCTATGAACTATTTAAATTTTTACGTTTTTGATTTTTAATTTGCTACGATCAAATATTTACTAAATAATTAAATGGTTTCGAAAAATAACTTAAACTGGTTTTGACACCTAAACACCTATGGTTTTTACAATAATAATAAGTTTTTCATTAAATTTGGTTTTCTTTTAACTTAAAATCTTTCTCTTAAAGATAACGTTTTAATGAGACACCAACTATATAAACACTAGTTACAACGCGACCACTAAGTAGATCCATTGTATACGAAACCATTATATTTTCTTATAAAACAAAATGAGAATTAATTGAAGTTTTACTCGAGGAACATACAAGATCCGGTCAGAGCTTGTGGACCGGGTTTGGGGTGTTTCAACTTGGTATCAGAGCCTAGTTTTCAACACTCGGCCTTGGGTTTTGAAGTCCACAACGTTTTCAAAATTAGTCCCAAAAGACTTTTTGAAAATTTTTGGTTAAAATGGTTTTATAGAAGCATGGCACCCGAGTTCTCGGCCCAGGTCCGCCAGGTAAGTTCTTTTAATTTATTTATGTATGTTGACGTATGATACTCTAGATAATAGGCCTAGGAAACTGTACTTTAGAGACATGGACCCTAGGTGTATGTGTACTTCTACGGAAAAACCACTGAATAAATCTCTGTTGCATAAAACTTTCTTTAAACGAGAAGTGAAAAGACTCTAATGCATAAAACTTTTTCGTTAAAATAGATAAGATGCGAAGTAGACATGAGTTCTAGGGGACGTGGTTGTCGTGGACGAGGTAGAGGTAGAATGGCTGTGTCGGAACCAGTTAGGTCTGGTCAAGGTTCCAAAAATGAAGCACCGCCACCGGCTATTGGGGTGGAATTTCAAGAGCAAACTGGAGGAGATGACATAGTATCACAGGCTATGCTGCGAGTGCTAGACCGAGTAGCGGGAGCTAGTATGGGAAATGGGTCTCGAAAGTCAGTAGCTGAGAGACTTGGATCAAATAGAGCCGAGGTTTTTAGGGGAGTATCTGGGGTAGCTCCGAATGTAGCGGAGTATTGGTTAGAGGCAGTCGAGAGGATCATAGATGATTTGGACTACACTACTGAAGAAAAGTTGAAAGGTGCTATTTCGCTGCTTCGAGATGAGGCCTACCAATGGTGGCTTACTGTTAAGGAGAGTATTCCTGCAGATCGAGTGGATTGGAGGTAT
Source organism: Gossypium rotundifolium (assembly GCA_025506655.1). Taxonomy (NCBI): domain Eukaryota; kingdom Viridiplantae; phylum Streptophyta; class Magnoliopsida; order Malvales; family Malvaceae; genus Gossypium; species Gossypium rotundifolium. The sequence goes on along the minus strand of CP106728.1, from coordinate 58,494,098 downwards.
TTTAAGGTTAAGTTTGAAGGGAAATATGTTGGAGCGAGCTACATCGACTCTCAAAGAAAGGCGTTTCTAGATTTAGTACAAGGAAATAAGTTGGTAGTTGAGTATGAAGTAGAGTTTTTGTGGCTTTGTCGATATGCCAGAGGGATAGTAGCTACTGATTATGAGCGGAGTGTCAGATTCAAGGATGGACTGAGAGATGAGCTGCGAGTGTTGATTGCTCCGCACTAGGAAAGAGACTTTGTAGTCTTAGTGGATAGGGCACGGATAGCTGAATAAGTTAAGCGGACTGAGAGAAAAAACTGGGACCGAGGACAGAATAAGAATAAGAGGAGCTATGGGTCTTCAGGGTCATCCAGGAACTTTCAAAAGAAACCTAGAGTTGATGGGCCGCGAGGTCAACAAGTTGCTTCGGGTGGACAATATCGTAATTGTGCTCAGTGTGGAAAAATGCACCCGGGGGAATGTTGGAAAAAGACAGGGGGATGTTTTAAATGCGGGTCCAAGGACCATATGATTAAGGATTGTCCGATGGATACAGATAGGAACCGTCCAGCAGGTCAGGGTTATCATCAGGCTAGCAAAGGTGGACAGCAGCCGATGAGGGGTCGTGGTCCGAATGGAAGTAGTAATAGTTTTGGTAGAGGTCGTGGGACCCCAGGCAGAGGCAGTGGTAGCACTGAGGCGAGACAGCCAGGTCTGGTATATGCAGTTCATCGTAGGGAAGATAGTGATGCACCTGATGTTATCACGGTACATCTCTGATTTTTGGGTTGCCCTTCATTGCTTTGATAGATATAGGGTCAACTCATTCATACATCTCTAGTGAAGTATCTGGAACTCTGCATTTGACTTCTGAGACTGTACCTAGGAAGATGACTATACTTAGTCCTTTAGGATAGACTATAGTAGTAGATAAGCTCTTTAAGGAAGTACCTTTAGAAGTTCAAGGGACGCAGTTTTCGGCTAACTTAATGGAGTTGCCATTCAGGGAATTTGACCTGATCTTAGGCATGGATTGGCTAGTGAAGTACCGTGCAAATGTGGATTGTACTGCTAAGCGGATGTCATTAAGAACTATTGATGACAAAGAAGTTGTGGTAATGGGCGAGAGACGGAACTACTTATCAAATGTGGTATCTGCTCTTAAGGAAGAAAAATTGGTAAGAAACGGATGTGTAGCTTTTCTGATGTTGGTTAGTGCCTTAAAGGTTAAAGAAGCAACTGTTGAAGAGGTCAGGACTGTGAGTGAATTTGTGGATGTTTTTCCGGAGGAACTTCCAGGATTGCCTCCGGATCAGGAGGTAGAATTTGGGATTGATTTATTGCCTGGAACGGCTCCAGTATCTATCACTCCGTATAGAATGGCACTAAAAGAGTTGGTTGAGCTTAAGGCTCAAATTCAAGAGTTGCTTGATCGTGGGTTTATCCGACCTAGTGTGTCTCCATGGGGAGCACCGGTCTTGTTTGTAAAGAAGAAGGACGAAACGATGAGGATGTGTATAGATTATCAGCAGTTGAATAAGCTGACCATCAAGAACAAGTATCCTTTGCCGAGGATCGACGACTTGTTCGATCAACTTAAGGGAGCTGCGGTATTCTCAAAGATAGATCTAAGGCCGGGGTATCATCAGCTTAAAGTGAAGGAAGCGGATATCCATAAGATAACTTTTCGAACAAGATATGGGCATTATGAGTTTTTGGTAGTACCGTTCGGATTAATGAATGCCCCAGCTGCGTTCATGGATATGATGAATCAACTTTTACAACCCTACTTGGATCAGTTCATCGTGGTATTCATAGATGACATCCTAGTGTATTCTAAGTCAGAAATAGAGCATGATGAGCATCTTCGGATAGTGTTGCAAGTGTTAAGGGAGAAGAAGCTTTATGCCAAATTCAGTAAGTGTGAATTTTGGCTGAAAGAAGTTGCGCTTTTAGGCCATGTGGTGTCTGCGGAAGGATAAGGGTGGATCCTCGAAAATTGAGGCGGTGTTAGATTGAAACCACCTAAGTCTCAGAATGAGATTCACGATTTCTTGGGATTAGCATGCTACTACGTAAGATTCGTCAAGGATTTTCATCGATAGCTGCACCTTTAACGAAATTGTTGAGAAAGGAAGTACCTTTCGTTTGGGCAGATAAGCAGTAAGAGAGCTTTGAGAAGCTGAAGAGGGTTTTGACCGAAGCTCCGATTTTGATTAAGCCTGAGGCAGGGAAGGATTTCGTGGTGTATTGTGACGCTTCTCACACAGGATTAGGATGTGTTCTGATGCAAGACGGGAAGGTAGTTGCGTATGCGTCTCGACAATTGAGGCCACACGAGGTTAACTATCTGATGCATGACTTGGAGTTAGGAGTGGTAGTTTTTGCTCTTAAGGTATGGAGGCATTATTTATATGGGGAAAAGTCAGTGATATATAGAGATCACAAGAGCCTGAAATATCTGCTGACTCAGAAGGAGCTGAATTTGAGACAGCGAAGGTGGGTGGAGTTGTTGAAAGACTATGATTGTTCTATAGAGTACCACCCGGGCAAGGCGAATGTTGTGGCAGACGCTCTAAGTTGGAAAGTGGTGTCAGATCTAAGGGCGATGTTTCCACATCTTAGTCTTTATGACGACGAAAGCTTGCTGGCGAAATTACAAGTAAAGCCGACGTGGTTGAGTCAGGTGAAAGAAAGACAGTTGGTAGATGATGATCTAAGTGCTAAGCTACAGCAAGTATGGAGTGGGAAGTTGGAAGATTATTGTGTTAATAGCGATGGAATATTGTGTTTCAAGGGTAAGGTCTGTATGCCGAAGGATAAGGAGCTGAGGCAAAGGATTCTTTAGGAGTCGCATGGTAGCCCTTATGCTATGCATCTTGGAGGAAGTAAGTTATACCGAGATTTATGAGATTAGTTTTGGTGGCCTGGTTTTAAGCGGGAAGTTACGGAGTTTGTAGGGAAGTGCTTAACGTGTCAGCAAGTCAAGGCTGAACATCAAGTACCTTCAGGATTTCTTCAGCCGATAAAGATTCCGCAGTGGAAGTGGAAGAGAATCACCATGGACTTTGTTAGCGGGCTTCCTCTTACACCCACTAAGAAAGACTCGGTATGGGTGATAGTGGATCGATTGAATAAATCTGCACATTTCATCCCAGTACGGGTTGATTAGTCTTTGCAGAAATTGGCGAAGTTGTATGTGGCTGAGATTGTGAGGTTGCATGGAGTGCCGGTGTCGATTATTTCGGATAGGGATCCGAGGTTTACGTATCGATTTTGGAAAGCATTACATCAGGCTTTAGGCACCAAGTTGGACTTCAGTACGGCATTTCATCCTCTGTCGGACAGCCAGTCTGAGCGAGTAATTCAAGTTTTAGAGGATATGTTAAGAGGATGTGTGATAGATTTAAGAGGAAGCTGGGAGGAGTTCTTACCTTTAGCAGAGTTTGCGTACAACAACAGTTACCAAGCCAGTATTCAGATGGCACCGTATGAAGCACTATATGGACAGAAGTGTCGCACTCCTACGTGTTGGACAGAATTAGGGGAACGTCAAGTTTTGGGTCCAAAGATGGTGGCAGAATCTGAAGAAAAGGTTAAGGTAATCCGGCTCGGTTAAAGGAAGCTTCTGACAGGTAAAAGTCATACGCAGATCTTAAGTGGAAGGAAATAGAGTTTGCTGTGGGGGATCAAGTGTTCCTAAAGGTTTCACCTTGAAAAGAGGTGATGAGATTTGGTCGCAAAAGAAAGTTAAGTCCCAGGTTTATAGGACCTTATCGGGTTTTGAAGCGGGTTGGACCAGTGGCATATCAGTTAGACTACGAAATTAAAGCAAATGCACGATGTGTTCCATGTTTCAATGTTACGTCGTTACCGGTCGGATCCATCTCATGTAGTGCCAGTTGAGGAGGTGGAATTAAGACCAGATTTGTCTTACGAAGAGGAGCCAATTCAAATTCTAGAACGGGATGTAAAGGTGTTACGGAGAAAATCAGTTTCTCTTGTCAAAGTGTTATGGCGTAATCATGGATCGGAAGAAGCTTCGTGGGAGCCGGAGGAAGCAATGCGACAGCAATACTCTCACTTGTTCTAGCCAGGTAATTTCGAGGTCGAAATTATTTTAAGGGGGTAGAACTGTAATATCCAGAATATAGGGGTTAATTGTATGTGGTAGCATGCCTATGTGTGGTTTGAGTATGCTTTGGGAGTTTTAGGAACTTCAGTATGTAGGAGATTGCCTTAGAAAAATATTAAAATTTTAAGTCTTTAGATGGAGCTAAGTAAGATTGGCTTTAAGAAAAAATGGTATGAGGTTTTAATCACAACAAGTCAATTGGCAAGGTGGTGTTGGCGCATGGGTGAATGCATGAGGGGAGAGGTTCGAATCCCTTGGTTAGCAATTAGAAGGATTTTTATTTTTGTTCTCTTTCCCATTGTGTCGGTCAAGCTTTATTTTTGGTATGGATGTATTTTCTTTCATTTTTGGATAGTAGACCAAAGGAAAAAGGCAAGTTATTAGTTAAGGTATGGAATCAAGGTGTTATGGAAGGATAAGGGGTCATAAGGCTTGATGAATAGGTGATGTTTTGGAAGTTTTTCTATGGCCATTTGACCATGAATGTAGACGGCATAGGGGGCTAAGGGGGTTGGCTTAATTGTGAAAGTGATTAGGGGGAAGATTAGGAGGAAATGAGGAGGAAAAGGTGGGATTTGGGATGAGATGTGAGTTGGCCGAATGTTGTATGGGATTAGGGGGAGGATAGTTGTCCAAACTCTTAGCATTTTGTGCATCTTTTCCCTTTTTTCCAAAATCTTTCTCCTTAGCCGAATTTGTTATTGGCATTAGGTGAAAATTTTGTTTTGTTTTGGCTACCATCTTTGACCATATTGGTATCTCTTTTTCTTCTTTTCCTCTCAAGTTTTTCTTTCTTTTGGTACCGAAATATGACTACTTTTGAAGGCATTTTTTCTTTCATTCTTTTTCTTACTTGACCGATTATGCACCATTATCAAAAACTTTTTCTTTGTTCAATTTCTTCCATAACCGAAACCATTTAGCCTCTTTGATCATTTCTTCTTTTCTTTTACTTTTCCTTTCTCTTCTTTTCTCTCTATTTTGTTAAGAGCCGAACCATTTCATCATTCACTTCTTCTTCTTTCTCTTGTAATAGCCAAAACCATCCTCCATTTTCACCATAACCATAACACCTAAAACCTCCCATCTCTATTCTCTTTGAAAAGGTCAATCTTCTTCTTGTCACCAAGTCAATCGCATCACACCCCATTCTCTTCTCGTTCTTTGTCAAAGTCAATCATTCTCCTATATAGCCAATCTCTTTGTAGTATCAAGTAAGGGTGCAATCGATTTCAAATTAGTGGTAAGGATTAACTATCTATCGTTTTCTTTCTTTTCTTTTGGGATTAGCCGATTTTAGGAATCTAATCCTTTTTTTTTATTCTCTTTGGACGAAACCTTGAAGGAGGATTTCAGGATCCTTTTTGTAGCAAACGATTAAGGAGAGATCCATCGGTTTTAAATATTTAAGGTAAAGGATTTTTATATTATTTGTTATATCGTTTTAGATAGACTACTAATCGATTTCGTTTTAGGGGACTCTATCGCTCGATTATTTTCCCGTGAACGTAAGATTTTGGGGCAAACAAAATAGGTTCAAAAAGAGAGGTAAGGAGTGTTTGGAAGAGGGTGGTTCGCTATACCTCAAATTTCAAACGAAGAACAGATCGTGGATCCGAGACTTTCCACCGGGTTGTGGACCCTTTCCCAACGAAAATCGATTATTTGAATTAGATGCGTACACGAGCCATTATTTGTTCGTGGTTTTCATCGGGTTATGAACCATCTATCGAGAGAAATCACATATAATTGTTGTTCGAGATTAGGGGTAAGGAATTAGATTATTCATCAATTATATTGTTTTATAAGTATTAGTGTTCTAATCAAGTGTGATAAATATTAGGTATCGATTTAGCGGAAAGTATAGTTCTCACTTGTTATAAGGTGTGTAACACTATACTAAATTTCTATTAGATCGATAATATTGATGATTTACATGTATTAAGAAAAATATGTAAGAAAATGGTTGTAGGTACCATTCAGTGGTACATGGTATTCAGGTATGTTTACCTCCTTAATACTTTGTTAATAATGCTATAAGCATGAATATGAAATGTGTATGATTTCTGTTATGATTTTGGGGGTATATGGCATAATATCAAAATAATATGTTTATTGCATGGGCATATGGGTGATTTTGATAAAGGGGAAGTGTTCCGGTGGTTTTACCACATAATCCGGTGACTTTAGTCACATATATGAATTCGGTGACTTCGGTCACATATTATAAATTCGGTGACTCTATCACAATTATCCGGTGGCTATGCCACAATTTATAAGGGCGATGTGTAGTTGACTGCAGCGACTACCTTCGATGGTGTGTAGCGGATGGAGGGTCGATTTAGTAATCCCCACGGTGTGATTGGTAGGTTCGTGTGTGTAGCAGATGGATATTTAGGTGGGCTCGGGATTGCATTTCATTTTTATATGTACACGTGATTTAATCGATTATTATCTAATTTGCTATAAAATGGGCTTATGGCTAAATATGTTTTAAATGGGCTTAATGACTATGATCGATTGGGCTTTTACTGTAATGTTACACATTGAGTCTGTTGACTCACCCTTTATGGGATATATTTTCAGGTGATGCTTAGCGTGATGGATCGGGTCAACGAGGACTACGTGGTGGCCATTGCTCACCTCAATATATCGAATTTTCTTTTAATTAAACTTGCTACGTTTTCTTTTATTATTTAGGATTTATTTTGGGTTATGTTATTTTTGTAATAAGGCCACTATGAACTGTTTAAATTTTTACGTTTTTGATTTTTAATCTGCTACGATCAAATATTTACTAAATAATTAAATGGTTTCGAAAAATAACTTAAACTGTTTTGACACCTAAAGACCTATGGTTTTTACAATTATAATAAGTTTTTCATTAAATTTGGTTTTCTTTTAACTTAAAATCTTTCTCTTAAAGATAACGTTTTAATGAGACACCAACTATATAAATGCCATTTACAACGCGACCACTAAGTAGATCCATTGTATACGAAACCATTATATTTTCTTATAAAACAAAACGAGAATTAATTGAAGTTTTACTCGAGGAACATACCAGATTCGGTCAGGGCTTGTGGGCCGGGTTTGGGGTGTTTCAGAGATTGGCCTCGTGTTGTGGGCGACTTACGGCGCAGTCGTGAGATGAGATAGCGATAGTTCCTATTAGCGAGAGTGTCGACATAGAAAGCGTGGTATTACGTGTTACCAGGTGTGTAACTCCTACACACTTTATATGTTAATTATGTTATTATCCGTGTATTGCCAAAAGCCGAAGTGATGGTATGGATCACTATGTTACCCTTGTGGGTAAAAGCGAGGACTCCAGGTAAGTTCTACTATGTGCTGTTATTAATGGTTGCATGTACGAGTGAATTGATTGTAGTTGTACATTGAAAGCATGATCATACCATATTGTAAAGCATGAACATGAAGATGGGGTATGATGTGAAGAGGGAGGAAATATGAACTCTTTTAGACTGTCACCAGTGGTTAGGTACCACAACTGGGTTGGCCCCACATATTATTATTTTGTGACTAAGTCTCAATGGTTTGGAACCACCAGTGGTTAGGTACCACATATATCTTATTTCTGTGACTCGTCCCAGTGGTTTGGTACCACAGTGGGTTGGCCCCACGTACGGATATTAGGGATTGTCACCAGTGGTTAGGTACCACAACTGGGTTGGCCCCACATATTATTATTTTGTGACTAAGTCTCAGTGGTTTGGAACCACCAGTGGTTAGGTACCACATATATCTTATTTCTGTGACTCGTCCTAGTGGTTTGGTACCACAGTAGGTTGGCCCCACATACGGATATTAGGGATTGTCACCAGTGGTTAGGTACCACAAGTGGGTTGGCCCCACATATTATTATTTGTGACTTTTGTCACTAGTGGTTTGGAACCACCAGTGGTTAGGTACCATCAGTGGTTAGGTGCCACAAATGTTGGGTAGACACAGGAGATACGGCGGATGTGCATATTTGGTTGGGCTGGGTTTGCATCGCATTGCATACATTATCTGCTGTGACATATGATATGGGTTAAGGCTCAACTGAGGCTATTTTGGGCTAAGGCCCAATTGCCACCGTTACTTTAATGGGCTTCGGCTTGGATTGTTGCAATGCACGTTCTTACCGATGAGGGTTGTACACACTGAGTTTTCATAAACTCACCCCCTCTTTTTATTAAATGTCTTAGGTAATTCCCAGCGATAGAGGATTGGGAGCCGTGGAGGACTCGGGGATGGCTATACATCGGAGATAATACTTGTGAACTTTAGTAATTTTGATTTTTACCTTTTCTTTTAGATTATTTATTTTGGGTTAATATTTGTAATAAGGCCATTGGTTTATTTTTTCTAAGTTTTCATTTATAACTGTTAAACTTATAAATACGGGGTTTTCTTAAAACATTAGCAATCGTTTTCTAAAATATCATGTTTACGCAACGATGCAAGTTCAACTTTCATAACAAAATAGTTTTTCAAAATAATAACAACTTTTAAACGGTCATTTGACAAATCACATTTTTCTCAGACAAACAACGAACTCGGAGTTCAAAAATATGATAAATCTTTTCTAAACAACTGCTTAGCTTTTCAACTTTCTTCAATGTGACACGCCAGATTCGGGCCTAACTTCTAGGCCGGGTTTGGGGTGTTACAAAAGGTCTTCCTAAAATTAAGGGGATGGTATTATCCTCATCCATATCTAAAACAACAAAATCTACTAGGAAAACAAATTTATCTATTTTGACAAGAACATATTCAATAATGCCCCTAGGAATTCTAACAGCTTTATCAGCTAATTGTATACTCATCCTAGTTGTTTAGGCTTCCCTAGACCTAGTCATTTAAACAATGAATAAGGCATGACATTTATGCTTGCTCCTAAATCAGCTAACGTATTATTAATAGTTAGGCTACCAATTAAACATGGAATTGTAAAACTCCCTGGATCTTTTAGCTTTCGTGGTAGTCTATTTTGTAACATTGTTGAGCATGCTGCGTTTAATTCCACATGGTGCTCTTCATCTAATTTGCGTTTGTTAGTCATGAGCTGTCTTAAGAATTTCCTCGCGTCTGGCATCTGAAAAAGAGCTTCAAGAAGAGGTAAGTTAATATGCATTTTCTTTAAGAGTTTAAGAAACTTACCGAACTATTCTTTGAATCGTCTCTTTTTATCGCTTCGGGATAAGATATGAGAGGTTGGTACTCCTTGATTACCAGTTTTGGCTTTTCTTGTGTTACCTCTATCTTACCTTCGTCTACCTTGTTTTCTTGTATTGATTTTGGTTCATCTAACTCCTTACTGTCTTGAGTTGAGATGGCTTGAATTTGCTCCTTTGGGTTAATCTCGGTGTTACTTGGTAGATGTTCTAGCGGTCATTCTGACATTAGCTTTGCGAGTTGTTCGACTGCATTTGTGGCTTCTTTTACTAACTTCGCAAGTTCCCCCATTCGATTCTCGTTGCTCTTAATTATTTTCGCAGTTTCTTGGAAGCGCTTTTTGTGTCTGACGTAAATTTTGTCAGCACCTCTTCGAGGGTTGGCTTCTTTTCTTGCGGATATGGCTAATTTTGGAAATTTGAAGGAGGTTGTTGTCTTTGATTTCCTTGAATTCCTTGGCCTCCCCATGAAAAATTTGGGTGGTTCCTCCAACTTGGATTGTAAGTGTTACTATAAGGATTATTATTAGATCTGAAATTATTACCTATATAGTTTATCTGTTTGCTCTCTGCGTCCGGTTGGTAGGGTAGATACTCGTGATTCGCCACGCCCACTTATGTTGCATTGCTTGACCGGATGTACACAGGAAGAACATAAACTATCAAGCTTTTATTCATCATCTCTACCGATTTTATAGCATGGTTAATTGCATCAATCTTTGAGACTCCTACCGATTTTGTTGGTTTTGTCCTTGTAACCTGCCAGTGATAATTATTCAACGACATCTCTTCAATGAATTTGTAGGCTACTTCAGGAGTTTTATTATTCAAGGTTCCACCGGCAACTGGATCAATTATTTGTCTCGTTGAGGGATTTACACCATTGTAGAAGGTTTGGGCTTGAAGTCATAATGGTAATCCGTGGTGTGGACATCTCCTCAAGAGATCTTTGTATCTCTCACATGCATCGTATAATGTGTCTAAATCCATCTGCACAAAAGAAAAAATATCATTCCGTAATTTAGCCGTTTTGGCCGGTGGAAAATATTTTAATAAAAAATTTTTGGTCATTTGTTCCCATGTAGTGATTGACCCTCATGGTAACGAGTTCAACCATTGCTTGGCTTTATTCCTTAATGAAAAGGGAAATAACCAAAGACGAATGGCATCATTTGAAATGCCATTTATTTTGAAAGTATCACAGAACTCTAAAAAATTTGCTATATGAGTGTTCGGGTCTTCGTCCTGCAAACCATCAAATTGAACAAATTGTTGAATCATTTGTATTGTATTAGGCTTTAATTCAAAATTATTAGCAGCTATAGCAGGCCTAACAATATTAGATTTTGCTCCTGTCAAATTGGGTTTATCATAATCATACATAGTGCGTGAAGCATCCGCCACATCTCGTGGTGGATTATTCTCGTCCATCCCTTCAGTAGGATTGAATCTGTCTTCTCGCTCTTCTTCTGTGTAATTTAGAACTCGCCTAATTTCTCTGCGATTTCTCTGAGCGGTAGCTTCAATTTCACTATAGTATACTAGAGGTCCTGTCGGGTTCCGTCTAGTTATAAACTAGAGGTACCTGCTAGGAAAAAGAAAGAAAGAAAAAATTTAGGAAAAAAATAATGGAATAAAATAAATTGCGAAATAAAATAATGGCTAAAGTATTAAATATAGAGTTTTCTTAATATTTTAGTTTCCCAGCAACGGCGCCAAAAACTTGATCGCTGAAATCAGAGCTTTAAAATTTATAAATAGAATGATAAAACCTGGAAACTAACTCTGACAACAACTTAAAGGCAAGTGTACCTATCGAACAGTAGTATAACTTAGGCAAGACCGGATTATCGAACCCAAAGGAACTAAAAGTACTAATACTCACTTTCTTTTTATTATTTAGCCTAAAATATGGAGTGATTGGTTGATTTAATCTAGTTTAACGACTACTAAGCTAAAGACGCAAAGACAAAAAGATCGAATTGGGAAATAACTTGAAGAAACTCAATTGATTACGACGATACCCTCAGGAAGAATCCACCTAGACTTCACTTGTTACTTATTACTGAATCATATGATTTCTTTACTTAGCTTGATCCGTAGGACTCCCTAACCTATATTAAACCTTTTCTCGAGGCGAATAATGTCTAACCCTAGGTTAATTAGTGGAACTCTTGTTCACTTATAATAACCCCCTAGAATAGTAGTAAATCGATCAATGGATTCCCATATTGGGTTTCACCCTAATCGCAAAGTCTCGTAACCCTATCTCTAGGTGTTTGATCAACTCCACTTAATTATCTAGATCTACTCTTAGGCAGGGTCTATTCCTCCTCCACCTAAGCACATCAAATTTAGATTAAGCAACATAATTAAGAACAAACTAAGTATTTACCATATAATTCAGAAAATAATAACAAAATTCATCTAGGTTTCATCCGCTTCAGGTATCTGAAGGGTTTAGTTCATAATGAATAAAAATATCTCAAGAGAAAAGATAAAACAAAACATAAGAAATCCTTAAAACCCCTTAGAGGAATTGAAAGAGAAATCTACCATATTGAGTAGATTTCCAGCTCTTCGAGATGGATCTTCTGGCTATCTTCGAGTGATTCCCACAAATGTGATCCTTCTGGCTCGGCTCCTTGGCCTAGCTCACCGGTCCCTTTTAGGATACACTTAGGGTGTTTATATAGGCTCTTAGAATGCTTTACTTAGCCTCTAAGTGTCCTAATTTAAGTCTTCTTCTTACTCGGTATTTGAATAAGCTTTGGAAAGTGTTTCTTTGGCTCTAAGTATCCAAATCTGAGTGAAATTGCTCTCTCCCGTAACAGGGACACGGCCATGGCACACGCCAGCGTAAATCATAGTTGGACCGTGTCTCGATTCTTTCGATTGGGGCACAGTCGTGTAAATTGTTGTAATATCCTTAAACTGGGGCTTTTGCATTTCGTGTGGTTGCATGTGTATTGTATGTTTGGCACGTTAGTTTGGACTATTTTAGGGTCTAGGCTTGAGCTAGGAGTAGGCCTGAGTCTTAGCAGAAATTTGAGTTTTGGGCTTTCGAAGGGGGAGCTACTGACGTTAGGGGTTAAGGGTAGTTGGTGGTGGATTGTGTTACAAGAAGTACCTTGATAAAGTGGCAAGGGAGGCGCTACTTGGGCACAAAGGGAGTGACGCCTCAAGCATACTGGGGGACCTAGGTTCGAGCAGCAGAAATTTTCTTTTCTTCTTATTATTTTGACGCCAAAGCTAAGGAGGTGGTGTGCTCAGGATGGACTCTGGCGGAAGAGTGTTGAAAGAGTCAACATATTTGAATGGTTGGAGAAGAGTGAATGTAGGAAGTTTGACTCATTCAAGTTGTTTGAATGGGTAGATGAGAGAAGTTCAATGAGAAAAGAGGGGGACAACATATAGTTTGAAGGGAGTTGGGGTGTGTGGCTGAAATTTTAGAGGTGGTAGGTGTGGGCATTCGGTTCTTGTGTGTTAGGAGGGTGCCGAAACTTGGGGTGTGGGTTCCTTCCATTTTCGATTTTGGTTTGCTAGTTTAGGGAGGTGGCCGAATGTGGGTGTAGGCCTGGGTGTAGTGTGTAAATTCGGCTAGTTAGGGAACTTTAGAGTTTTTCTTCTCATTTCTTTTTGGGTGCCGAAACTAAACCCCTCTCTTTGGGCATTTTTACATTTTCTTTTTCTTTCATCTACTCAAAGCCGAATGCTCTCCTAAACTTCTCCTCATATTTTCTTCTTTTTACTTCTTCAGTGCTTAGCCAAATCCACAAAACTTATTGGTCTAAGGTTGATCTAAGGTCGAGGTATCACCAGCTTAAGGTAAAGGAGGTTGATCTAAGGTCGGGGTATCACGAGTTCTTGGTAATGCCGTTTGGGTTGACCAATACGCCGACAGTATTCATGGACATGATGAATCGGGTGTTTCAGCCGTACTTGGATCACTTCGTGGTGGTATTCATAGATGACATATTGGTGTACTCAAAATCTGATAAGGAGCATGATTCGCATCTGCGTGTCATTTTGCAGATTCTAAGAGAGAAGCAGTTATTTGCAAAGTTTAGTAAATGCGAGTTCTGGCTAAAAGAGGTAACTTTCTTAGGTCATGTGGTGTCAGTTGAAGGGATTAGGGTTGATCCTCGAAAGATTGAGGCAGTGTTGGACTGGAAACCACCTAAGTTTGTAGCGGAGATTCAGAGTTTTCTAGGTTTGGCAGGATATTACAGAAGATTTGTGGAAGGGTTTTCCTTGATTGCAGTGCCATTAACCAAGTTGCTGAGAAAAAGAGTTCCATTTGTGTGGTCAGACAAGCAGCAGGAAAGTTTTGATAAGTTAAAAAGGATTTTGACAGAAGCTCCGGTGTTGATTTAGCCTGAAGCAAGGAAAGCATTCATGGTTTATTGTGATGCGTCGCATACTGGGTTGGGTTGTGTGCTGATACAAGAAGGGAAAATAGTAGCGTATGCGTCTAAGCAGTTGAGGCCTCACGAAGTGAATTATCTGACACATGATCTGGAGTTGGCTGCAGTGGTTTTTGCTCTGAAAATATGGAGGCATTACTTGTATGGGGAGAAATCGATAGTCTACACGGATCACAAGAGTTTGAAGTATCTCTTGACTCAAAAGGAATTAAATTTGAGGCAGCGTAGGTGGATCGAATTGTTGAAAGACTATGATTGTTCAATTGAATACCATCCGGGCAAGGCTAACATAGTGGCTAACGCGTTGAGCTGCAACGTGGTAGCAGACTTAAGAGCAATGTTTGCCCACCTTAGTCTGTTTGATGACGGGAGTCTATTAGCAGAGTTGTAGATAAAGTTGACTTGGGTAAATCAGATTAAGGAGGAACAGCTAAAAGATGAGGTTCTAAGTGCTCGGAGGTTACAAGTGCAGAATGATGGATTGGAAGGTTATAGTTTGAATAGCGAGGGAGTGTTGTGTCTCTAGGGAAAGTTTGTATGCCAAAAGATGTCGAGTTAAGGCAGGAGATTCTGTAGGAAGCTCATAGCAGCCCATATGCTATGCATCCGAAAGGTAGCAAGATGTACCGGGATTTGCGGGAACAATTCTGGTGGCCGAGTTTGAAGAGAGAAGTAACGAAATTCGTGAGTAGGTGTTTGACATGCCAGCAAGTCAAAGCTGAACATCAGTTACCTTCGGGTCTGTTGCAACCGGTGAAGATTCTGCAGTGGAAGTGGGAAAGGATTACGATGGATTTCGTCACTAGGCTACCCCTTACGCCTAGCAAGAAGGATTCAGTCTGGGTAATTGTGGACTGTCTAACAAAATCAGCTCATTTCATACCTGTTCGGGGGGATTACTCACTCCAAAAGTTGGCTAAGTTGTATGTTGCAGAGATAGTGAGATGGCATGGGGTGCGATGTCGATTATTTGAGACGAGGATCCTCGATTCACATCAAGATTTTGGAAAGCGTTGCACCAGGCATTGGGTACAAGGCTAGATTTTAGTACGGCATTTCATCCGCAGTCAGATGGATAGTCAGAGAGAGTAATCCAAATTTTAGAAGATATGCGGAGGGGTTGTGTTTTGGATTTCAGAGGTAGTTGGGAGGAATATCTACCGTTGGTAGAATTCGCGTACAACAACAGTTACCAAGCAAGTATCCATATGGCACCGTATGAAGCACTGTATGGACGGAGGTGTCGTACCCCTACGTGTTGGACAGAGTTGGGAGAGCGTCAGTTGTTGGGTCCAGAGCTAGTGGCTGAAACAGAGGATAAGGTTAAGCTAATTCGGGCTCGTTTGAAGGAGGCTTCGGACAGGCAGAAGTCTTATGCCGATCTTAAACGAAGAGATATAGAGTTCGCAGTGGGTGATAGGGTCTTTCTTAAGGTGTCGCCATGGAAAAAAGTGCTGAGATTTGGTTGGAAGCGCAAGCTGAGCCCTCTTTTCATCGGGCTGTATAAGGTGTTAAGGCATGTGGGACCAGTAGCTTATCAGCTCGAGTTGCTAGTGGAATTGAGTCAGATCTATGACGTATTCCATGTTTCCATGCTTAGGCGCTATCGATCAGATCCATCACATGTTGTGCCATTAGCGGAGATAAAGATGAGTCCAGATTTGTCCTTTGAGGAAGAACCAGTGCAGATTCTAAATCGAGATGTCAAAGTTCTGCGTAGGAAGTCAGTTCCTTTAGTGAAGGTGTTATGGCAAAATCATGGAAAGGAAGAAGCCACGTGGGAACCAGAAGATGCGATGCAGCAGCAATACCCTTAACTCTTTTGATCAGGTAATTTCGAGGCCAAAATTATTTTTAAGGGGGTAGAACTGTAATATCCTTAAATCGGGGCCTCTGTATTTCTTGTGGTTGCATGTGTATTGTATGTTAGGCACGTTAGTTTGGACTATTTTAGGGTCTAGGCTTGAGCCAAGAGTAAGCTTGAGTCTTAGCAGAAATTTACGTTTTGGGCTTTCGAAGGGGGGAGCTACTGACGTTAGGGGTTAAGGGCAGCTGGTGGTGGATTGTGTCATAAGAAGTACCTTGGTAAAGTGGCAAGGGAGGCACTACTTGCGGACAAGGGAAGTGACGCCTCAAGCATGCTGGGGGACCTAGGTTCGAGCAGCAGAAATCTTCTTTTCTTCTTATTATTTTGACACCAAAGCTAGGGAGGTGGTGTACTCAGGATGGACTCTGGTGGAAGAGTGTTGAAGGAGTCAACATATTTGAATGGTTGGAGAAGAGTGAATGTAGGAAGTTTGACTCATTCAAGTTGTTTGAATGAGTGGATGAAAGAAGTTCAAGGAGAAAGGAGCGGGATGGCATAGAGTTTGAAGGGAGTTGGGGTGTGTGGCCGAACTTTGAGAGGTGATAGGTGTGGGCATTCAGTTCTTGTGTGTTAGGAGTGTGCCGAAACTTGGGGTGTAGGTTCCTTCCATTTTCGATTTTGGTTTGCTAGTTTAGGGAGGTGGCCGAATATGGGTGTAGGCCTGGGTGTAGTGTGCAAATTCGGCTAGTTAGGGACCTTTAGAGTTTTTCTTCTCATTTCTTTTTGGGTGCCGAAACTAAACCCCTCTCTTTGGGCATTTTTACATTTTCTTTTTCTCTCATCTACTCAAAGCTGAATGCTCTCCTAAACTTCTCCTCATCTTTTCTTCTTTTTACTTCTTCAGTGCTTAGCCGAATCTACCTTGCTTACCACACAACAGTTGCAATTTATTCTCTTGCCAAAACCATAAGAACCGAAACTTCACATATCACTTCTCCTTTTCCATTTTTTTTTTCACTTTCATTCTGTTGTTAACCGAAACTACATTCTCCTATTTTTCTCATCATCTTTTCACTCTCTGGAAGCCGAATCCCCATTCATCTTTCTTTCCCGTTCATTGGTTCTCAAAGCCGAAACTGCAACTCTAAAATAGGTAAGATCTCATCTTCTCTTTTGTTCTTATGGCCGAATCTCCCTGGCATATTTACATGTCTATTCTTTTTCTTCTATTTCATTTGCTATAGTAAGAAAACCCGAAGCCTCTGGCACTCAACCTGCTTGCGGGTCTTTTATTTGCAGTGGATCGTTGTTGTTGGTTAGTTGTCTCTTCCAATAGGTTTTGTAGTGTGGGGTAAGTGTTCCATCATTTTGATATTTCTTTATTGCATTAAGTGCCAAAGGCAGAGGGTCAAAGTTATTTGATGCTTGGCCGAATGCAGGGGATTGTGTTGAGGCCACCTGGTGTGAATCTTCAGGATTCGTTGGTTGTGAGTCACGTTTAGAACCTTGGGTTCTTGTCAATTTAGGTAAGGGTTCTAACTTCGGGTTTTAGTTCATTATGTTTAGTCACTGCTTTAACCTGATTTAGTGATAAAGTGTATTATGGATTCGAAGGCAAACCAAGCGTTAGGAGGGGATGGATGTGAGACCCCAGCCCCTATGTAATATCCGAGATTCTGGGGTTATGCATATTTTAATGTGTATCCGTGTGTTTATGTGCTCTGTATGATGTTTGGAAGTGTTTGGGGGTTTTGGGGAAACCTTGGACTTGGGTAGAAGTCATAGGAAAATTTTTGTTTTAAGCTAAGCAAAGGGGAGCTAGGAGAGCTAGGCTTAAAAAGAAATTATGTGTGGAACATGACACAAGAAAGGGAGCAGTGAAGTGGCAAGGTAGCGCCTAGTAGAAAGGGAGGAGTGTGCATCAACAAGGGGTGTCAAGGGGGAGGAGGTTTGAGCTGCGAAGATAGCATTTTGAGTTGCTTTTTGCATCAAGGAGGAGGGAGAGTTGGATGGCATTTGGACTCTGGAAAGGATGAGGGTGGACTTGGTCAAAGAATTCGGATAGGAGGTGGAGAGCTCTTTGAGGAGCTTGACTCATCCCAAACAAGTTTGAATGGGAGGAGGGGAGGAAAATATGGAGAAAAACAAGGGATAAGGGAGAGAGAGAAGCAGTGGCCAAATGTGGGACTCTAAGGGGTGAGAGTTGGCCGGCAGTGGGGCTCTTGGTGATGGCATTTTCGGTCAAGACAAGGGGGAGAGGCCGAATTTGTTAGTAAAGTGTTAGGCACCCTTTTTGTGATTTTTCTCTTCCAAAGAACTCATTTGTCTCTTATTCCTTTTGTGACATCTTTACTTCTTCTCTAAACCGAATCGATTTCTCCTTCCCAACCTCTTTTCTTTTTCTTCTTTTCTGTTCTCTCCATAACTCTATATAGCCGAACCCTATAGTTCCTCATTCTCTCTTCTTTTTCACAAATCCTTAAAGCTGAAACACCAAAGCCGCAACTCTCCACACTCGGGTTTCTCTTCTTCTTTTTTTCTTTGTTTATTTGTGCCATCACTTTTTTCGGAGTCTTTCTTCTTCTCTGTCGATCTGTTAAAGTCGAATCTTTAAGGGTGGTGCCGTCGACTACTCTCTCTTAATCTTTTCAATCATGTTTGGTGGTAAGTGTTTGTCTTCTTTAGCAATCGATTTCATATTTTTTTTATTGGTGTGCCAAAACTGAATGGTTGGCTTTGGTTTTAGGGATGGCCGAACCTTAGGAGGCCCTTAATCTTGTATTTCTTTTGTGCGTAGCCAGTGTAAGGGAGCGTTAAGGATTCTCTTGGGATCGACTACTCTAGGTAAGGGAATAGTGATCGACAAAAGGCCATTTTCATAAACTTTATGTAGAAGCCGAATCTGACTTGGGTTGTATAGGGATTTCGACAAGTGGGAAGTAGAGCAAAGGCCTTCGGGTTATCAGGTGTGTGATTATTACGTAATTTCCCGAGTATGTATAAAATATTGTATGTGTTATAAGTGTGATGATTAGTGCAGTGGCAATAATGAAATGGATACCCTTAGCGGGTATGTCGATAATCAGGTCAGTCATAAATGCCAATAAAATTATCGTTATTGCTGTATATATGTGTTGTATGTTTGATTAATAGGTTCATGCATTATTTCATCACATCACTATCGTATGTTGCATAAGCATTGGGCGGGATTTGTATATAGGAAAGAAGGACAGGGTGTACATTTATGTACGTGGTTTAGTGATGGCTACGAGCCTCACATAGATTGATGATCGGCTCAGTGCCTCATCATGGTTGGTATCGACTTTATGGCATATCGTGGTTGGTGATGGCTATGTGCCTCATCGTGGATTGACGTTGACTACGGTCACGTTGTGGATTATATTGTGACTTGATCACGTGGACCAGTGGCTCGACCACTTGGTGGATGGCATGACTTGCTGAATTGGTGTGTAGAGGTTGGAGGGTCAATTTAGTAATCCCCTAGTGTGTGGTGGTTGGATACGGGGGTGTGTAGAGGATGGACCCTAGGTTGGGTTGGGTGCATTTTGCATTATTCTCTGTTATGTGGACTGGTGTGGTTTTGGGCTAAGCCCATACATGAAAATATGTGGACAAATTACACACTGAGTTAGTTGACTCACCCAAATTTTTACCAAACAATGCAGGTGATTTGTGATGTTTGGATCCGGGCTTGGATGGGATTCGAGATGGCCATGCAGACGCGGTTTTTATATTTAGAAACATATACTTTTAATTTTGGTTTAATTGGGTTGTTTTATTGTAATATGGCCATTTAACTATTTTGGGTTTTCATTATGGTTTATGCTAGACTAGACATGAATTAGTAATTGCAAACGATTTCAAATAATGACATTTGATGATTTTAAAAAAAACTTAACTAAGGTTTTCTAATTGAGATTCTCGTAATTACTCGGATTCTTTTAAAGATTTCAAAAAGACCCGTTTTCAACTAACCTTGAACTTCAAATTGTTTTTCAAATGAAACGTCTCTCTAAGAAATTGAATCCTGTTGTAAAACCTAATCATTAAGGATTTAGTTTAGCACTTGTTTTCATGCCGACCCTAACACTGCTACAAGCAAGATTTATCATCACTTAGCCGATTTTAACCTAAGGTTTTCCGGTAGCATTCCGAATTCGACTGTAGTGTTTTGGGCTGGGTTTGGGGTGTTACAAATTGGTATCAGAGCCAGGTTTCTACACTCGACCTATGGATGTTTGAAGCCCATAAACGTTTTCATTTTGTGTTCTAGTGGGTCAAAGGAAAATTTTTAGGAAAAAGTGGTTTTGTGAAGCATGGCACTCGAATCGTCCGGCTCAAAGGCCACCAGGTAAGTACCCCTAATTTTTGTATGATTGTGTGTGGGTATTATGGGATCGTAGATTAGTAGATTAGGAGTTAATGAACCCTAGGAATAGCTTACCCCAACACATAGGTACATAAAATTTAAAGCCTAATCAAACAAACCTGTGAGTAAGTTGTCGAGTTAGGGTGTGGCAACAATTGTGCGCATGTCTAGGATTGGATTCGGTGAGAGCTTGGTATTTAAGTAGTCCTAGTGACTCACCTCCTCTTCACTTGAATCCTACCTGGTGCGTAGTGACGGTTCACCCTAACCAAGAGGACTTATTCACAGGCTAAACTCGATAACTAAAACCCGGAAGGGATTGACTACACTGTTTTATAAAACCCTAGTTTTAAAAATCACTGAACTGTCCCTTTGATTTGTAAAAGTAATTTTAGGTTTTGAAATTTTTTTTCGAAATATTCCCAGTTTACAGAATTACCGGAATACCCTCAGTTTGTAAAATTAGTAAAATACCCTCAGTTTACAAAACTGTCATATTACCCTCAACTTTTACAAAAATATTCCATTTTTCAAAAATACCCCAAAACCCCTATTTTGCTAAATATCAAGATACCCTAATTTGAAAAATTACCAAAATACCCCTATAGGACAAATTACGAAAATACCCCTGGGCTGGAACGGATGAAAATGTTTGAGTGGTGAATGGGTGTAGTAGGTACTACTGAATGGATGAGATCCTCTGAATTAGGGTAGAAAACTTGAAATGAAAACCCTGAAATGATCGAAAGAACTACCACTAAACTTCTTTGCATAAAACTTGTTCGTGGGTAATCAGTGGAACAAAAACTAATGCATAAATCTTTTTAAAGTAGATTAAATCATGAACGTAGACATGAGTTCTAGGGGTCGTGGTCGTAATGTGCGAGGGCGTGGTAGAGGCAGAATGAGCGTGTTTGAACCATTAGGTGCAGTCGGGGTTCCGAAAATGAAGCACCGCCACCGGCTGTAGAGGCGGAGTTTCAAGAGCAGACAGGAAGAGATGACATAGTATCGCAGGCTATGCTGCGAGTTTTAGAGTGAGTGGCTGGAGCGAGTATGGGAAATGGGGCTCGAAAGTCAGTATCTGAGAGGCTTAGAGTGAATGGAGCTGAGGTTTTTAGAGGAGTATCGAGAGTAGCTCCGAATGTGGCGGAGTACTGGTTAGAGGCAGTCGAAAGGATTATGGACGATTTGGATTTCACTGCTGAGGAAAAGCTAAAGGGTGTTGATTCATTGCTCTAGGACGAGACTTACCAATGGTGGCTCACAGTCAGGGAAGGTACCCTGGCGGACCGAGTGGACTGGGGTTATTTTAAGATCAAGTTTGAGGGAAAGTACGTAGGAGCTAGTTATGTGGACGCACAGAGGAAGGCGTTCCTCAATTTAGTGCAAGGTGGCAAGTCGGTAGCTGCGTATGAGGTAGAATTTCTACGATTGAGCTGGTATGCTCGAGGCATCGTGGCTACTGATTATGAGAGGTGTGTCCGATTCAAAGATGGACTGAGGGATGAGCTGCGAGTGTTGATTGCTCCGCAGAGAGAGAGGGACTTTGCTATACTAGTAGAGAAAGCTCGGATAGCTGAGGAGGTCAAGAGGACTGAGAGACAGAACAGGGATAGAGAAAAAAACCAAAATAAGAGGAGTTTTGGGCCGTCAGCATCATCTGGGGGTTTCCAGAAAAGACCAAGGGTTAAGAATTCTGTTCATGCACCGGTACTAGTTACCGGGAATCAGAGTCATCCATGTGCTAAATGCAGGAGAGCTCATACAGGAGAGTGCTGGGGATAGAGTAAGGAATGTTTCGGTGTGGGTCTAAGGCTCATTTGATTAGGAATTATCCTCAGGAGATGGAAAGGGCTCGATACGAGGGCGTGGATATGTACAAGGCGGCGGAGGTGGGCGTGACGACAAGGGTCGTGGTTCAACCATGGAGGAATGGTTCGGCCGAGGTCGTGGAGCACCGAGCGAGAGGTCTTTGGGGTTCAAAGTCTTGAGACGGCCGGGGTTGGTTTATGCAACCATGCATCGCGAGGAGGGAGATGCGCCGGATGTAATCACGGGTACGTTCCTTATTGCTGGATTACCCTTTATTACATTAATAGACATCGGGTCAACTCATTCTTATATTACTAGTGAAGTATCTGGAACTCTAAATGTAAACTTTGAGATTGTACCTAGGAAGATGACTGTACTTAGTCCTTTAGCGCAATCAGTAATAGTAGACAAACTCCTTAAGGAAGTGCCTTTAGAGGTTCAGGGAGTGAAGTTTCTGGCTGACTTAATGGAACTACCATTCGGGGAGTTTGACCTAATATTAGGCATGGACTGGCTGGTGAGGTATCATGCAAATCTAGACTATGCTGCTAAGTGCATGGCGTTGAAAACTTCCAATGACAAAGAGATTGTAGTGATAGGGGAACGGAGAAATTACTTGTCGAATGTAGTGTCTGCTCTTAAGGCAGAGAAGATGGTGAGGAAAGGATGTGTGGCTTTTCTAATACTTTTAGTGCCTTGGAGGCTAAGGGAGCAACGGTAGGTGAGGTCAGGACAGTGAAAGAGTTTGGGGATGTTTTTCTGGAGGAACGGCCGGGGTTGCCTCCATATCGCGAGGTGGAATTTGAGATTGATTTGTTGCCAGGTACAGCGCCAGTATTTATCGCTTCGTACAGAATGGCACCAAAGGATTTGGTTGAGCTCAAGGCTCAGATCCAGGAGTTACTTGATCGTGGGTTTATCCGACCCAGTGTGTCTCTATGGGGAGCACCGATCTTATTCGTAAAGAAGAAGGATGGGTCTATGCGGATGTACATAGACTATCGACAGCTGAATAAGCTGACGATAAAAAATAAGTACCAGCTGCCAAGGATAGATGACTTGTTTGATTAGCTTAAGAGGGCTGCAATATTTTCAAAAATAGATCTAAGGTCGGGATACCACCAACTCAAGGTGAAGGAAGCGGATATCTATAAAATAGCTTTTCAGACTCGATACGGGCATTATGAATTCCTAGTGATGCCATTCGGGTTGACGAACGCCCCATCTGCGTTCATGGATATGATGAATCGGGTTTTCCAACCCTACCTGGATCGATTCATCGTTGTGTTCATAGACGACATCCTGGTGTATTCCAAGTCTGAGGAGGAACATGATGAGCATCTTCGGGTGGTGTTGCAAGTGTTAAGGGAAAAGAAGCTGTATGCCAAATTTAGCAAGTGTGAATTCTGATTGAGGGAGGTTACTTTTCTGGGTCATGTGGTGTCTGCGGAAGGGATAAGGGTAGATCCCAGGAAGATTGAGGCGTTGTTTGATTGGAAACCACCTAGGTCGGTGGTAGAGGTACACAGTTTCTTGGGATTAGCAGGCTACTACAGGAGATTTGTAGAAGGGTTCTCGTCTATAGCAAAGACCTTTGATTTAAATTGTTGAGAAAGGAGGTACCTTCGTGTGGACGGACAAGCAGCAGGGAAGTTTTGAGAGATTGAAGAAGGTTTTGACTGAAGCTCTGATTTTAATTCAGCCTGAGGCAAGAAAGGACTTTGTGGTGTATTGTGATACTTCTCACACGGGATGGGATGCGTTCTGATGTAAGAAGGGAAGGTTGTTGCCTATGCGTCTCGGCAGTTAAGGCCTCATGAGGTTAATTACCTGACGGATGACCTGGAGTTGGCTGTTGTGGTTTTTACGCTAAAGGTGTGGAGGCACTACTTATATGGAGAGAAGTCGGTGATCTATACGGACCACAAGAGTCTTAAGTATCTGTTGACCCAGAAGGAGCTGAATCTGAGACAGCGAAGGTGGGTGGAGTTGTTGAAAGATTATGATTGTTCTATAAAGTATCATCCGGGCAAGGCGAATGTAGTGGCAGATGCCCTAAGCCGAAAAGTAGTGTCGGATCTGAAGGCGATGTTTGCACATCTTAGCCTGTATGATGACAAAAGTTTGCTACCAGAATTACAAGTAAAGCCGACATGGGTGAGTCAGGTGAAAGAAAGATAGTTGGTAGACGATGATCTAAGTGCTAAGCTACGACAAGTGCAGGATGGGGAATTGAAAAGTTAAGGTGTGAACAGTGATGGAGTGTTGTGTTTCAAGGGCAAGGTCTGTTTGCCGAAGGATGAAGAGCTTAGGCAGAGGATTCTTCAGGAATCGCATGGTAGCCCATATGCTATACATCCTGGAGGAAGCAAGTTATACAGAGATCTATGGGATTAGTTTTGGTGGCTTGGTCTTAAGCGGGAAGCTACAGAGTTTGTAGGGAAGTGCTTAACGTGTCAGCAAATCAAGGCTGAACACCAGATACCTTCGGTGTTACTTCAGCCGATAAAGATTCCGCAGTGGAAGTGGGAGAGAATCACCATAGACTTCATTAGTGGGCTTCCCCTTATGCCTACTAAGAAAGACTCGGTATGGGTGGTAGTAGATCGGTTGACAAAGTTTGCACATTTCATCCCAGTGTGGGTTGATTATTCATTGCAGAAGTTGGCGAAGCTGTATGTGTCAGAAATTGTGAGACTGCATGGAGTGCCGGTGTCGATCATCTCAGATAGGGACCCGAGGTTTACGTCCCAATTTTGGAAGGCACTACATCAGGCATTAGGCACTAGGTTAGACTTCAGTACGTCATTTCATCCATAGTCGGACGGCCAGTCTGAGCGAGTAATCCAAGTATTAGAGGATATGTTGAGGGGATGTGTGATAGATTTTAGAGGAAGCTGGGAGGAGTTTTTGCCTTTAGCGGAATTTGCATATAATAACAGCTATCAAGCGAGTATTCGGATGGCACCGTATGAAGCGCTGTATGGACGAAAGTGTCGCACACCTTCATGTTGGACAGAATTGGGGGAACGTCAGGTGTTGGGTCCGGAGATTGTAGCAGAATCTGAAGAAAAGGTTAAGGTAATTCAGGCACAGTTGAAGGAGGCATCTGATAGACAAAAGTCATATGCAGATCTTAAGAGAAAAAAGATAGAGTTTGCAATAGGTGACTATGTGTTTTTAAAGGTTTCGCCATGGAAGAAGGTAATGAGATTTGGTCACAAGGAAAAGCTGAGTCCCAGGTTTATAGGGCCTTATCAGGTTTTGAAACGGGTTGGACCAGTGGCATATCAATTGGAGTTGCCTTTGGAGTTAAAGCAGTTGCACGATGTATTCCATGTCTTGATGCTACGTCGTTGCCGATTGGATCCATCTCACGTGGTTCCAGTTGAAGAAGTGGAGTTGAGACCAGACTTATGCTACGAGGAAGAACCAATTTAGATTTTGGAATGGGATGTGAAAGTCATGCGTAGGAAATCAGTTCCTTTAGTCAAGGTGTTATGGCGTAACCATGGATCGGAGGAAGCTTTGTGGAAGCCAGAGGAAGCAATGTGGCAGCAATACCCTCACTTATTTTGATCAGGTAATTTCGAGGCCGAAATTATTTTTAAGGGGGTAGAACTGTAATATCTGAGATTCGGGGGTTGTGCATATTTTAATGTGTATC
Source organism: Gossypium rotundifolium (assembly GCA_025506655.1). Classification (NCBI taxonomy): domain Eukaryota; kingdom Viridiplantae; phylum Streptophyta; class Magnoliopsida; order Malvales; family Malvaceae; genus Gossypium; species Gossypium rotundifolium. The sequence continues at coordinate 58,468,695 of CP106728.1, read as the reverse complement.
AGTGTGTTTATATGCTCTATATGATGTTTGGAAGTGTTTGGGGGTTTTGGGGAAACCTTGGACTTGGGTAGAAGTCATAGGAAAATTTTTGTTTTAAGCTAAGCAAAGGGGAGCTGGGAGAGCTAGGCTTAAAAAGAAATTATGTGTGGAACATGACACAAGAAAGGGAGCAGTGGAGTGGCAAGGTAGTGCTTGGTAGAAAGGGAGGAGTGTACGTCAACAAGGGGTGTCAAGTGGGAGGAGGTTCGAGCTGCGAAGATAGCATTTTGAGTTGCTTTTTGCGTCAAGGAGGAGAGAGAGTTGGACGGCATTTGGACTCTGGAAAAGATGAGGGTAGACTTGGTCAAAGAATTCGAATAGGAGGTGGAGAGCTCTTTGAGGAGTTTGACTCATCCCAAACAAGTTTGAATGAGAGGATGGGAGGAAAATGTGGAGAAAAACAAGGGATAAGGGAGAGAGAGAAGCAGTGGCCGAATGTGGGACTCTAAGGGGTGAGAGTTGGCCGGCAGTGGGGCTCTTGGTGATGGCATTTTCGGTCAATATAGGGGGGAGAGGCCGAATTTGTTAGTATAGTGTTAGGCACCCTTTTTGTAATTTTTCTCTTCCAAAGAACTCATTTGTCTCTTATTCCTTTTGTGACATCTTTACTTCTTCTCTAAACCGAATCTATTTCTCCTTCCCAACCTCTTTTCTTTTTCTTCTTTTTGTTCTCTCCATAACTCTCTATAGCCGAACCCTATAGTTCCTCATTCTCTCTTCTTTTTCACAAATCTGTAAAGCCGAAACACCAAAGCCACAACTCTCCACATTCAGGTTTCTCTTCTTCTTCTTTTCTTTGTTCATTTGTGCCATCACTTTTTTCGGAGTCTTTCTTCTTCTCTGTCGACCTGTTAAAGCTGAATCTTTAAGGGTGGTGCCGTCGACTACTCTCTCTTAATCTTTTCAATCGTGTTTGGTGGTAAGTGTTTGTCCTCTTTAGCAATCGGTTTCATATTTTTTTTTATTGGTGTGCCAAAATCGAATGGTTGGCTTTGGTTTTAGGGATGGCCGAACCTTAGGAGGACCTTAATCTTGTATTTCTTTTGTGCATAGCAAGCGTAAGGGAGCGTTAAGGATTCTCTTGGGATCGACTACTCTAGGTAAGGGAATAGTGATCGGCGAAAGGCCATTTTCATAAACTTTATGTAGAAGCCGAATTTGACTTGGGTTGTATAGGGATTTCGACAAGTGGGAAGTAGAGCAAAGGCTTTCGGGTTATCAGGTGTGTGATTATTATGCAATTTCCCGAGTATGTATAAAATATTGTATGTGTTATAAGTGTGATGATTAGTGCAGTGGCAATTATGAGATGGATACCCTTAGCGGGTATGTCGATAATCAGGTCAGTGATAAATGCCGATAAAATTGTGGTTATTGCTGTATATATGTGTTGTATGTTTGATTAATAGGTTCATGCATTATTTCATCATATCACTATCGTATGTTGCATAAGCATTGGGCGGGATTTGTATATATGAAAGAAGGACAAGGTGTACATTTATGTACGTGGTTTAGTGATGGCTACGACCCTCACATGGATTGATGATCGGCTCAGTGCCTCATCATGGTTGGTATCTACTTTTTGCCATATCGTGGTTGGTGATGGCTATGTGCCTCATCGTGGATTGACGTTGACTACGGTCACGTTGTGGATTATATTGTGACTTGATCACGTGGATCAGTGGCTCGACCACTTGGTGGATGGCATGACTTGCCGAATTGGTGTGTAGAGGTTGGAGGGTCGATTTAGTAATCCCCTGGTGTGTGGTGGTTGGATACGGGGGTGTGTAGAGGATGGACCCTAGGCTGGGTTGGGTACATTTTGCATTATTCTCTGTTATGTGGATTGGTGTGGTTTTGGGCTAAGCCCATACGTGGAAATCTGTGGACTAATTACACACTGAGTCGGTTGACCCACCCAAATTTTTACCAAGCAATGCAGGTGATTCGTGATGTTTGGACCGGGCTTGGATGGGATTCGAGATGGCCATGTAGACGCGATTTTTATATTTAGAAACATATACTTTTAATTTCGGTTTAGTTAGGTTGTTTTATTGTAATATGGCCATTTAACTATTTTTGGTTTTCATTATGGTTTGTGCTAGACTAGACATGAATTAGTAATTGCAAACGATTTCAAATAATGACATTTGATGATTTTAAAAAAAAACTTAACTAAGGTTTTCTAATTGAGATTCTTGTAATTACTCGAATTCTTTTAAAGATTTCAAAAGGACACGTTTTCAACTAACCTTGAACTTCAAATTATTTTTCAAATAAAACGTCTCTCTAAGAAATTGAATCCTGTTTTAAAACCTAATCATCAAGGATTTAGTTTAGCACTTGTTTTCATGCCGACCCTAACACTGCTACAAGCAAGATTTATCATCACTTAGCCGATTTCAACCTAAGGTTTTCCAGTAGCATTTCAAATTCAGCCGTAGTGTTTTGGGCCGGGTTTGGGGTGTTACACCCTAAGTTCAAAAAGAGGGCAGTGTCGGCGGTTCGGGATTGGCCATCTGGGTGTGGGCGAACACCTGAGCAACGTTGTAGTCAAATAGCGGTGGTGTCGATTAACAACAGTACCGACGTAGAGAGCATCTTTTTACGAGTAATAAGGTGTGTAACTCTTACACACTTCATTTGTTAATATGTTATATTGTGTAATTGCTAAAAGCCGGATACTAGTTGAAATGGTATGTTACCCTTGTGGGTAAAAAGCGAGGACTCCAAGTAAGTCCACTCTGTTTGGTTAACATTGAATGCCTTGTTAAAATCTGTATATGCCATGCCATGTAATCTCTAATTGTTAAGCATGATATTTATGCCATGAATAGTACATACATTAAGTGGGTATGATGAGAGGAGGGGAAAGGATGATTTAGACTGTCACCAGTGGTTTTGACCACACAGTGGATTGGCCCTGCTTTCGATATTATTTGTGACTAAGTCTCAGTGGTTTTGACCACCAGTGGTTTTGACCACATATTGCTATCTTTGTGACTTGTCCCTGTGGTCTAGCACCACCGTGGGTTGGCCCCACATATGGATATGGGATCGTCACCAGTGGTATTGACCACATATTGCTATCTTTGTGACTTGTCCCAGTGGTCTAGCATCACCGTGGTGGCCCCACATATGGATATGGGATCGTCATTAGTGGTTTTGACCACAAGGTGGGTTGGCCCCACCATATTATTTGTGACTACGACCACTAGTGGTTCTGACCACACAGATATTATTTGTGACTACGGTCACCAGTGGTTTCGACCACCAATGGTTTTGACCACACGGGGTAGATACTGGAGTACGGATGGTTAGGTTTTGGGATTGCATGACTTGCGTGTTGACTTATGAAATCGTGTATGAGCATTACTATTTTCGGGATGGGGGATTACACACTGAGTCTTTATGACTCATCCCAATGTTTGATTTTGCAGGTAACTCTTAGATCACGGATTCGGAGCCGGGGCGGACTCGAGGTGGCCATGCTCATTATTTTTCGGGTTGTTTTAGACTATTACTTTGGTTTACATACTTTAAATTTGGTTTTTAAGTTGTAATAAGGCCGCTAACTTAAATTTGGGGTTTATTGATTTGCTTTACTTCTTTTCCACCAAGTTTTAATATAAATTAAATAAATCTGCATGCCTTAAAATGAGTGTTTTTTGGGGTTACACAAACTATCGGGTTTTTTTAAAATTTTACCATCGGGTAAAAACCAACAAGCAGTATAAATAGGTTAACACGGTTTACTTAAAAAGTCAGTTGGAATCGGTTTTGATAATCAAACTGAAATTGTTTCCTGCTTTTGAAATGAAATGATTAGCTTCCTTGAAATAAGAGACAGTACAATTTTTTTAAGTCAGTTAAAAACAACCAGTTTTTATATAATGACCCCCTCCCTACTACAAAATTTAATTTATAACTTGTTTTCTTAGAAAGCATTTTCTCATGTGACATACCGGATTCGGTCGTGGTGTGTTGACTGGGTTTGGGGTGTTACAATTGTGGCATGGCCGTGTCTTAGTTAATTGTCGAAGCACGGCCGTGTGGCTTGGAGTCCAGGCTGTGTCCATTTTCTTCTTTGGCCCAAATTGGCCCGTTTTAACCCCGTTTCTTGTTCTTTTTGTCTTCGGGTGCTTTCCTGAGTATAAATATGGAAAGAAAGGATTAAAATAACCTTTTTACATAAATCAAGGCTAAATTATCCTAAAGGCATACTAAATATGGGGTTAAAATATGTTACTTTTACGGTTTATCAGAAAACAAAGAAACTAAAATACTTCAATTAAATAAAAGAACTCTTGGATTGAAACCGATTCCAAAAGGAAAGAACAAAGATTTTATGAAAACCAAAAGAAAACTTAATCTAATCTTACTCCTAAAACACTAGGGTTTTTGGATGCGTGTAAGATGACTTAGTTACATCAAACCCTAAGGTTTTATATATAGGAGTGTTGGCAACCCGAATTAGGTCTTCAGCACTTCCTAGGTTTTTGTATAAAGTCGATTGTGTGGATGAAAATAGCCTTGAAGTGCTTGGGCACCACGTCAGTGCTATGTCACGCCATACAAGGTCTGTGGCATTACATGATAATAAATTTGTGGCTTCCATGGTTCGTTTCATGTTTTAACATCCTGAGAAGCTTGTGCATCACTCGTCCCTTGCTTAACGTCAATTAGGCCTATAAATAATCATTCTACTCACTCAATTACACAAATTAGAATTATCTAAGGCCTGTGCTAGCCTAATAGGTCACAACACTAGACTTGCTCATAGGTCGGGCAACCCAGCCTGACCAAAAAGTGGGAGGGCTTGGGCAAAAATATAGGCCCGAAAAATGGGCTTGGGTAAAAAATAAGGCTCGTTTTAAAAGCGAATTGGGCCTCAGGTAAGACATTTTTTACCCGAGCCTGGCTCGGCTTGAATTCACCAAATGAAAAAAATCTACTATTTTTGTTTGTTATTTTAATGATATTTTATTATTTTTTTCTCCCTATTTTGCTACCACTTCACTATTATGTTGCTACTATTTTGTTATTGTTTGGATATTGTATAACACTTGTTTTATTGTTAATTTTGTTATTATTTTAGAGACTTTTTCTTGTTAAGTTGCATTTATCTTAGTATTATTTAAGTATACACATTTTTTAAAATTTATTTTCAATTTGTTTAGAAATATTTATTTTAATGTTTTTAGTATTTTGATATATTATATATATTTAAAAATTATGTAAAAAATAATATAATATAAAAAATTTTAATATGGGCGGACCGGGTTAGGCCAAGATTTTAGCATTTTTATCTAGGTCGGGATTCGAAAAATTTTTAGGCCCTTTTTTGAGCCAGGCCTAGTAAATGGGCCTGGCCCAAACCCGGCCCGACCCATGATCACCTCTACAAAACGCTCACAAAATGTGTTAAGAACAATTATTTTTACTAACTTTTAATCCTACTACTAAATACCAAAAATGTAATAATAAATACTAGAATGGTTAGAAAACAAGCTCCTTAAATGTTAAAATAACTTGAAATGACGACTACATTTAACGTCAGGTCAAATACTCCCAAATTTAAGTCTTTGCTTCCCCTCAAGCAAACTAACAGAAATAAAATGAAAATCGAAAACAAAACAAATAGAAAACGGAAAATACACATGCAAGAAAAGAAAATGTACTTGATCTAGCTTGATACAAGAATTTGGATAGAAATATATTAACAAGATAATGTAAATAAACATATAATTCTAGAATGATATAAAATTGACTCACAATTTCTAAAATTAGAGGGTTAGCTCAATAAATTAGAAAGAAAAAATATAAAATCATATTAAGTATTGGTTTCCATCAAAATATATATTCAAATATACAATTATTGTAACACCCCAAATGTAACATCCCAAAATTGGGATTAGTAGGATTGGGCCCAATGGGCCTTGGGCGTAGGAATGTTTAAAATTTTGAGAACAAGAGAATTACAAATTGGACTTGTTAGTTAAGTGAATTTGGAGTTTACGGGGTTTCTATGAAGTCTCGGGTTTAATTGGGCCTTAAGAAAAAAAATTGGTATTTTAGCACTTTAAGGAGAGATGGTAAGTAGCTTCAATGCTTATTGAAATAAATGAATAAATGGTTAGCACAAGTGAGAAATTAGTAAAGAGGTTATGGCATTAAGTGAAGTACCTTAAGGGAAGAGGTTCTAATCCCTTTGTGTGCAATGTATGGCTAATATTTTTGCACTCTTTCCTTAAGTGTCGGCCAAGGAAAATTATGGCAAGGGTGGGCTTCATTATTTTTGGAAAGGTGGCTATAAGAATAAGGCAAGGTTGAAGTTGGGGAAAGGAATCAAGAGAAATAGGTAAGTAAGGGGGACAAGAGGCTTATTTTGTGGATGGTGTTTTGGAAAGCTTGGGTGGCCAAACTCTTATCCTAAGGGGGGATGCATGTGGATGGTTTTGAGGTAGATAGGTGGCTGAAAATTTTACCTTGGCATTTGATAAGGCCTTGGTTTTGTTTTGGCCAAAAATCCTATTGCAACCTTTGTGTCATCTTCTCTCTTTTTGCTACTTTCTTTGCCGAAATTTTCTAGCACAATAGTGCATTTTCTCTCCTCTTGAATTGGTCACATATTCATCTTTTGTCTAATCTCCTTGATAGCCGAATATCATTGTTCATTCTCCTCCATAACCGAAACCTTTCCATCGTTCTTTCTTTCTCATTCCTTAAGCAATCGGAAAGTATTCTTTCCAATGTTTTATTTTCTCCTCTTATGACCGAATCCATACTTTCGTTTTTGGATGGTCATTTTGACCGAGACCATCACCTAATTTCTCTCATACGAGATTGTTTTCTTCTTCGTAGTGATATAGAGGGGGCCAAATACCACAACATCGCCTAATCATCTTTAGTCATAGGACGATCGTGAGAAACGGGATTATAATCGATTAAGGTAAGGAAGATATTTCATAGTCCATTCGATATCTCCATTTGGTTTTTGATTTAATCGGATTGAAGGTTGGCTAATTGATATTGTTGGTGCGATCGATTTTTGGTGCATCGAGGGAGATCATAGTCGTGGTGTTGAAATCGGTAAAAAACACAACTCATAACCAAGGTGTGTAATCCCGTACCCTTCCGAATATATGTTTGAAATGGTGAGTAAGTCTCACACTTCTCTGAAAGTTTACATGAAATATTCTGTGATTCGGTCAAAATACCAAAGAAAAACCGAAAATCGGAATCCGTAATCACTCGGGCGTGCATATGATCGTAGTGGTAATCATGTTTTGTAATAAAATAGTTTCAGTCAGAAACAGTGACGTGTATTTGAAAAATCACAAAAAATTAGATAAAAGGAATTAAAAAGTGAGTAAGATATCAGATTAAAGATTACTGTGTCTACTTTAATATGGAAGAAACGGAGAAGGAAAAGAAATATTATATTCTGAGATATGTTAATTTTAGTGAGACTGGTTCTGAATGACTTCGGGATATTCTGTTTTGTCTTGGAAAAATCGTATAAAATTGTAAAAAGCGAATTATGGGACATAATTTATATGTATAGATTCCTTAGTGAGCCTATTATTAATAGAGACAAGTGAGAGCACTATATGAAAACTTTACAGTGAGATATTTGAATTTTGGTGAAGAGAGGTCAGAATCTTTGGACAGTGAAACAAGGGAAATTTTAAGGAATAAACTGTACTAAATGGTCAAGGTAAAAATTCTGGAAAAATTGTAGTAAGAAGAAATATGAGTCTAGTTTCAAGGAAAATTTACGAATTTAGATTTCGAGATTCCTAGCATGAGTTATGGTCAATTTAGTCAGTATGACGCAGATGGACAATTTTGATTTTATGCCCCAAATTAGTAGTTAAGCCTAGGTTGTGAAATTACCATAATACCCTTAGAGGGTAAATTACCGAAATACCCTTAGCGGGTACGATTGCCAAATTAAGAAAATGCCCTTATGGGTGGTATTATGGAAATGCCCCTATTGGACCGATTTGGAAAGTGTTAATGGGCCGAAATACGAAATTGCTTAATAGGCTGAATTGACATATTGCCTTATTGGCCGAATGGACATATTGATTAATAGGCAAATGTGATATTTGTTATATGGGCCAAATGTGATATTTTCTATATAGGCCAAATGTGATAAGTGATATATGGGCCTCATGTGTTAGTGGGCCGTATTGATAGATTGCTTAATGGGCCGTTTTTGATAGATTGCTATATGGGTCGATTTGTTGTATTGCTTAATAGGCCAAATTGTGTAATGGGCCAAATTTTAATATGGGCTTGATGTTGAAATTATCATATGAATAAATTGTTGTGCATTGTATATACATGATTGCATGGGTTGGGATATTTTGATGAAGAGAAGAAGGCTTCGTGCCCAGTTTAAATGGCTTAATGCCTGCGTATTAATGGCCACTGGCCTGTGAATTATTGTTATAAATGGCTAAATGCCTGCGATTATAAATGGCCACTAGCCTGCGAATCATTGAATTAAATGGCTTAATGCCTGCGATTGGTGTGTTGGCAGGGTGGGTTGACTCGATCCCCATAGGTGTGCTGGTTGGTACGGATGGTGTGTAGCGGATGGAAAAAACTAGGTTTGGTTGGGAAATTGCATTTCATACACTTGTTATATTTGATACATTATTGTTATTGTAAATGGGCTTAGGCCCAAAATTTGCTATGTGTGTTTCGACCCAGTGGATGATGGTAAGGGGATTTCACACTGAGTTCTTATAACTCACCCCCCTTTTCTCTTAACCCTTGTAGGTAATGCTCAGTGACGAGGACTTGGGGCCATGGATGACTCGGTGTAGGCCATACTTCAGAAATGATTTTATTTGGACTTTAGTTTCTTACTTCTTTTACTTTATTACTTTACTATTTTGGGTTATGTGTTGTAATAAGGCCTCTAGATTATTTTATTTTGCTTTATGTTTGACGTGTTTATATTTTACTCAAATTATTTTAAATGGGATTTTCTAAAATCATAATAAAGGTTTTCCAAAATCGATTAACAAATGAATTTCAAAATAAACTTTTACAAATATTTTTAATACGGAAATTTCCCTCGAACTATCAACGATATTTCCAAAAGTCACAGATTTATAAAATTATTACTTCAAATTTAATCGATCAATCTTCGAGGTTAGTAGTATTTTATTAAATATCTCAAGTCAAACTTGATTTTCTTGATTTTAACAAATCAACATCTATTTTTGTACGAATAGAAAAGGATCTAACATTTTTTTTTATCTTATTTGACATGTTTTCTTTATACGTTATTGAAAATCTTTTTAGTGTGACACACCGGATTTGGGCCTAACTTCTAGGCCGGGTTTGGGGTGTTACACCAAACTGAGCCTAGACGTTATGGCTGAATTTGGCGTGCCACATTGAAATGTTTTTCGAAAACCATGTTTTCATTGAAAACCCTTCTTAATTAAAAGCTTGAGTAAAATCCCAGTTACGTCAGTTTATTATTATTATTTTCTGAGGTTTATAAAAAAAAAAAATTATTACCATCAAAACCTTGTTTGTTGCGGAAACTTAATTTAAGAATAATTGAGTTACAAAAACGTGATGTTTTGAAAACAGTTTTGTTTGGGAAAAATCACGATCTACTCTTAACAGTTATAAAACATCATAGATAAATATCCCAAATAAAAACCAAAAATTAAAAGCGGCCTTATTACAACCCAATAAGAAAGAGGTTTTAGTAAAGTAAAATAAAAACTAAAATATAAAGCTGCTCATAGTGTGGCCACCTCCGAGTCCTCCCGTACGTCGAACCGCTTATTGAGGATTACCTGAAAAAAATTAAAAAGAGGGGGTCAGTTTACGAAAACTCAGTGTGTACAACCCTTATAACAGCCCAACTACGACCCTAATTGGAACGGTGGTTTCGAGACCACGAATCTGGGTTAGAAAAATTATTATTTATTTATTTATTATTTATTTGATATCTATGTTATGTGTTTGAGCATGTGCTAAAATATTGTAGATTAATTTATTTGATTGGGTGATTAATTTAAGTGAAAGGATTAAATTGCATGAGTGGTAAAAATTAGCTATTTACTCAATTGGAGGGTTATATTATTATGTCTTTTTAATTAAGGGGTTTTATGTTGCAATTACCCCTATTATTCTTGTAGTGGACGGCAAGGTGGTATTAAAATATATGTTTGTTTTATAAGTTAAATATATGTATATATGTTAATAGTTTATTATATTAATTTAGCATAATGGAATAAAACATAAAATAATAAAGGAAGCCATTGCATGTTCATCACTTACACTCCCTAAGCCGAAACTAGCAAAAGAAAAAGAAAAGAAAAAGCTCAACAAGGTTTGGCACTCATCAACCTAAATTAAGTAAGTCTTAGCTTTGGATTTTTAGTGATTTTTGCATTTTTGAGATGTTTGTTCACTCTATTATCGAACCCATATGTTAATTTTGTGTATTGGTCATGTATGTTCATTCGGCCATTGATGAATATTCATGTTTTATGATGGTTGATGGTTGTAAACAAAATGTATGTGATAGATCACTACATTTTGTGTTGGAGATTTTGATTAGGCGGAGCATTTAGGACTAAATTTCAAAAATAGTAGATTGAGGGGTTAGATGGTAGAAATTAAAAAATATGGGGACTTGAATAAGCATAAAGAACATTCGACCTTAGCTTGAAATCGGTAGATTTGGCATATTTTGTATTTAGTGAAAAGTGGATTAAATTGTAAAAATGAAAAATGTGAGGGATAAATTGGAAAATTATTCAACTATGTGTTTTGGCCTAAAATGAAAGAAATTCTATTTGAATGAGTTCATTCTTGCAATTATTTAGATCAAGAATGGAAAGAACCAGGACTGGATCGGGGAAAGGCAAAATTAAACGAGTTGCCGAGAAGTTTAATTTGTCGACTCTCGAGGTAAGTTTATAAGCAATCGGTTTAATTGAGTAGTTATTATAAATAAATGTATATGTGCAAATGAATTTAAGGATTTAATTACTAAATTGCCGAATGGGACACGAATTATGAGTATGAAGATCGAATGTGGTTTATTATGTACATGTATATGGGTATATCCCTTGTATTAATTGAAATTAACATATAAAAATCCAATCTTGCCGAATGTGATATGGTATGAGAATAAATATATATGGATTAGCGAATGTTAAGTTGAATAATACATACATGAATAAGTGTGGATTCATTGAGTATTTTGAATAAATATATATATATATATATGATAGAAAAAGGAGCTAAATATGAATATGAATGAGATGGATGTTTGTATTGAATATAGGGTTGAAAATATATATTGTGTATATGTATTTGATTTGTGCCGAATGAAATAGTATGACATAGGTAAATTGAATTGTTGCTGTCGGGTAATTGTATAATTGTTTATATATGCATGAGTTTGAAATTATAAGTGTTCGTTTATACAAAGAAAGGTTCGGTTGAGGGGCACTATGTGTACGAGCTTGAGTACCGAGCACTATGTGTGCGAGATCGGTCTAGTGGCACTGTGTGTGCGGAATAAATAAGTAATGAAACTAAGTGTGCGATACGTTACATGAATTGCACTGTGTGCACGGAAGAAATAAGTAATGGCACTAAGTGTGCGATACGTTACATGAATTGCACTGTGTGTGCGGAAGAAATAAGTAACGTCACTAAGTGTGTGATACGTTACATGAATTGCATTGTGTGTGCGGAAGAAATAAGTAACGACACTAAGTGTGCGATACGTTACATGAGTTGCACTGTGTGGGCAGATTATCGGACTTCTCAAGAACTTGAATAAATGAAATGAGCTAATCAAAAGTGATATGTAGGTAAGTTATACATGATAGTTAAGTAAGTTGGTATTAATGAGGTAAGTAATTCTTGTACACTAAAATGTATAATGTAATGTAATTATAAATCCTTGAGTATTTTTTTAAATGGCCATATGGTATGGGATCATTCGGCCTTTGGATAGTAAATGGTCATGTTATTGTTAAATGGTAAAATGCTATATGTATTGTTGTTATCATTTCATTTTTGAATGAGTTGAATTGAACAAAATTGGTTTAATGGTTAGTTTTATATATATATATATATATATTACCTATTGCATATAACTTAATAAGCTATATTAGCTTACCATTTGTGCGTCTGATTGTCTATTGTTTAGATCTTGAAGGCTAGCTCGTACTTGGGAATCCTTGTCAAAGTCAATCGCACTATCACCTATCTTTGGTATATTATAAGTTGTACCTCTTTTGAAACTTATGGCATGTATAAATTAAGTCTTTTGGGATGTGTTTGAAAGTCATGTAAAAGTGTATATAAATGTACATATGCCATGCGAAAATGGCTATGTTTCTTTGTTTAAGTCGGTTTGAGCTTGTTGAAATTATGGATTTAATATATTTGAGTATTTTAGTATTCATATAATAGATGCCTAAATTTGAAGCTAAATTTTAATAGGTGTATATTAGTTTTGAATTTCTAGTTATGAATTGAATATATATATATATGATATTGGGATTATGATGATTTGTTTCGACATGACTAATTGAATGTATCAATGTGTCTAGATATAGACGAAACTAGTTATAACTTGTGCATGTGTATACTAAAAGAAAAATAATAATGAGCTAATTGTTGTGTAATTTTTCCTTTAGGCATTCGGCTATGGTTTGTTTTAGTACTTTTAAATTAACTCTGTAAGTGATGTTATATGTTCGGTCATGTGGCACAAATGGCTAAATCAATGATGTAATAATTAGATAAAGTGTATTTATGATATATATATATGTTTGATGAGCAATGCCGAATGTGATAAGAAAAATAGGTGATTAATAAATCAATTTGGACTTTATAAATGTGGTTTAAACGAATGGAAATGAGTATATTAGTTAATGATACTATTTGTGCTTTAATGTGAATGAAAATTTGCATGATATGCATGCTGATGAATTGATATTAGATGGATCATATATTTTATTCATGATAGTTTGAAGTGTTATAAAGTTTACCAAATATTAATTATGATAGAGTGAAATGACTTGTGTTTCGTTTAATGATGCCCGTAACCCTAATCCAGCGACAGATATAGGTTAGGGGTGTTACATTTGATTAGTATCAGAGCTATGGTTTAGTCAATTCTAGGACTAATGTAGCGCGTGCGAGTCTAGCTATACATGCCATAATTTATAATGTGATAGTATGATGACTTCTGACAGTGAAATATATTTGTTTCTTCTATATAGTAATAGATCTCGATCCCGAGCGAGCTGTAGCTGATGATGTCGAGAGTGTGGCACCGCTCTCGTGCAAGGGACACACCAGAGGAATCTCGACCGGCTACAAGTAATCCTGATGAGGGGGCTAAACAAGCATTTTAAAGCATGATGAATGATTGGTTCAGTCAGTACATACGAACTAATCCGACTGTTCAACCACCCCTGAATCTAAGCATTCCCTCTGTAGTACCGGTGGTACCCCCAATTGTGAATCTTGAGAGAGTAAACAAGCCTCCGGTTGATCGCATTAGAAAACACAGAGCTTAAGAATTTAGAGCCGAGGATGATGATGATGCAGAGTGAGCTGACTTTTGGCTCGATAATACTATTCGTGTTTTTGATGAACTATCCTACACACCCGATGAGTGTTTGAAGTCTGCTATATCATTATTATATGATTCTGCCTACTGTTGGTGGAATACTCTCGTGTTAGTTTTTCCGAAGGAGAGAGTTACTTGGGACTTCTTTCAGATAGAATTTCGTAAGAAGTACATAAGTCAACACTTCATAGACTTTAAGCGTAAAGAATTTCTCGAGCTCAAACAGGGCCGTATAATCGTGTCCGAGTATGAGCACAAGTTTGTGCGACTTAGTCGCTACGCTTGTGAGTGTGTCACATCTGAGGCTACTATGTGCCGCAGATTCGAAGATGGTTTGAATGAAGATATAAAGCTTCTAGTTGGCATTCTTGAAATTAACGAGTTCGTTGTGTTGGTTGAATGAGCTTGTAAAGCTGAAAAGCTAGGAAAAGAAAAGCGAAAAGCTGAATTTGATGCTAAAGACTTTCGAAAGAGATCTGTAACATCCTAAATATTTGATTATCATTATGATGCTAAGTGTTAGCTCGGGTTTACTTGGAGTTAGAATAAATATTAGTAAAGTGTACTTTAGTGTAAAGAAATTAGGTGACCATGAAACTTAAGTTAATTAAGTACTAAAAGATGGCATAAGATGAGCTAGTGACAAAGTGGTGATGGTGCCATAAGTTGGACATGAGGGAAGGAGTTCGAATCACCTAGCAAGCAATTAGGGAATTTTATTTTTCTCTTTAGCACAGCATGTGTCGGCTAGGGATAAGATTAGGATGAGTCGGATTGTTTTTTTTTTTTGGTAAGAAGACTAAAGATTATGGAAAGCTTAAGATAGGGGATAGAATGTCTTGAATTGGGAGATTTTGTCTCTCCAACTTAAGGAAAAAGGAGGAGGATAAGGCTTAAGATTAGGGAGATGTTTTGGAAACTTCCTAATGGCCTTTTGACCATGTATTTGGACGGCATAGAGGCTAGGGGGGATGGCCGGTTTTGGGTTGATTGTTTTGGTAGGCTTTAGTGTTGGTGAAACACTTTCACTTTGGTCATTTTTTTAGCAAAATATATTTCCTCTCCATTCATTTTCTCTCTAGCCGAAATTTGCCAACATCCTTGAGCAAGCAACTCATTTTTGTGTCATTTTCTTTTGACCATTTCGGTTTAGAAGCTCTTTTTCTCTCCCAAGTCTTTTCTCATTGTGACTAAAAGCACTTATGCAAACAAGGATTCTTCTTTCTTTTCTTTTTTCTCATTTTTCCTCCCTAAAGCCGAATGCACTTTTCTTCTAAACTAAGTTCTCTTTTCTTCTCTTTTCTTTTTCTCTTTCTCTCTTGAAACCGAATCATATCACTTCCATTTTCCTATTCTTTTATTTTCTTCTTCATTAAAATCTCTCCAATACTTTCACCCATGGCGAATGTTAATATGCTCTTGTGCCAAAATCTTTTCATTTCTTTGTTGGTCATAACCAATTCTTCACACTCGATTTTCTTTTCAATCGTGGGCATAGTGAGATTTTGGAGGCGAAACTCAAAGTGTCTTGAGTATTGGGGAACATTGGAATCGATCTCAAGTTAAGGTAAGGAGATTATTCAAAAGATTCTCACTTTATTCATTATATTGGATTAGTCAGTTATTTAATCGATTTCGTTATAGGGACATAATCGCTCGATCGTTTCTTCGATGAACGAAGATAATCATGGTAAGCCAATCTCAAATCTTATAAATCGTTAGCCATATTTCGATAATATTTAGTTGGACTAATGATCTTATGTCTTTAGAGACATTCAAGATAGGGCAGAAAAGGGCAGTCTATAGTCTTCGAAAGAGGGGTGGTTCCGCTAATCCCCCTAAGTATAAACGAAGGGCAGTTTCGGGAATCCAAGATTTTCCACCGGGTTGCGGACCTTCATCCGAGGAGAATCAATTTTTTGAGGTTATTTGTACTCCCGAGCCTTTGTTCATTCGTGGATTCTCATCAGGCAACGAATCAACAATAGAGGAGAAACCAAAAATAGAAGTGGTTCAAAATCAGAAGGGTAAAGATTTAGATTGTTTACCAATAGTGTATTTTAATAAATGAAAGTGTTCTAATGGTTCGTGTTACGTTTAGGTGTTGACGAGCGAGAAGGTTTAGTACTCACGATAACAAGGTGTGTAACTTCACACTTATCTCGGGTTAGATGTCATACCGTAGTATTGAGCAAAATCGTAAAGTCGACAAAATCAGTACAATACGTTATAATTGGTATTTTTGGTGAAATTACATGAAAATGGTTAAAGTTGTGAAAATTATGAAAATGCCCTCGATGGGTTGGTTGGTAAAATGTAAATTTTATGTCTCATGTGTAAATGGGCCGAAATCCCTGTTAGATCGTAAAATGGGCCAAAATCTATACTAGATCGTTAAATGGGCCGAAATCCCTGATAGATTGTTAAATGGGCTGAAATCCCTGATAGATCGTTAAATGGGCCGAAATCTATACTAGATCGTTAAATGGGCCAAAATCCCTGATAGATCGTTAAATGGGCCGAAATCTCTGCTAGATTGCTAAATGGGCCGAAATCTATACTAGATCGTTAGTTGGGCCAAAATCCCTACTAGATCTTTAAATAGGCCAAAGTTGCTAGATTGTTAAATGGGCTAAATGATATTTTGTATTATGGGCCTTAATAAAAACCTGAAATATTGACTTATATGTAAATTGGGCCTTTTTGCTAAAATCATGATATGTATATAGATTATTTTGCATACATGTTGCATGGGATGGGATTAATGATGAAGAGAATAAAGGCCTGTTGCCAAAAATCTAGTTCGGTGGCTTTGCCACAAAATAATTAAATGGCTGATTGCCTTTAGTTCGATGGCTTTGCCACAAAATAATTAAATGGCTCATTGCCTCTAGTTCTGTGGGTTCATACAAATATTTTAATGGCTCAATGCCTCTAGTTCGGTGACTTTGTCACAATATAGTTCGGTGGCTCTACCACAAATATAAAAATGGCTTTATGCCTACGATTGGTGTGTTGGCGGGGTGGGTTGACTTGATCCCCACAGGTGTGATGGTTGGTACGGGTGGTGTGTAGCGGATGGAAATTAGGTTTGGGTGGGAAATTTCATTTTTGCATACATCTCATTATTTATATTGTTAAACCTATTTATGGGCTCAAGCCCAAAATTATGACTTGATGATCTGGCCCAGTGGATAGAGTAAGTAAGTTATACACTGAGTTCTGAGTAACTCACACCCTTAAATTTTTCCTCTCAGGTAATGGAAATTGATGTGGACTTGGGCCAAGGATGACTTCGTGGAGGCCATACTGCAAACATGGGTTAAATAAACTTTGAACTTTTAATAAGTATTTTCTTTAAATTACTATTTTGGGTATGATGTAATAAGGCCTCTATTAATGTTTTATGGATTTTATGTGGATGGATTTAAATTATGTTTTGGACTATTAATATGGGTTTATGTTTATCCTATAATGTTTTCTTAAATTACTTTGGATTTTCAAATACTTTTAACTTTTATTTAAAAAGTTACTTTTGGGTTTTGACAATTTAATATTAAATAATAATAATATTTCCAACTAATGCTTTCTCATATGCATTGAACTTAAATTGTTCTCTTGGTTTTAATTAAACTTTATTTTTAAAATGATTTTGTAATTTCCGATTCACCTTAATCTTTAAGATAGTTCGATCTATGTAACAAACCAAATCTCGTCTTAACGCATAGACCGGGTTTGGGGTGTTACAAGATCTGCGAGTAAATTTTCTTAGATGGCAACGAAGAAGTTCAAGAATGATGGTAGCCGATCCAAACCTAACACCGGTATTTCTATACGAGAACGACCACCAGTGAGTTCTCGGGCTACATCAGTTGCTAGTGGTGACAATGCTCGATCGAGTAAACCAGAGTGTAAGCAGTGTGGCAGACGGCATTTTGGCGAGTGTTGGGGTAAATCTATTAATCGCACTTGTTATAAGTGTGGTTTGTAGGATCATTTTGTTCGGGATTGCTCGAAAATAGCTAAAAAATACGTTGTTCAGAGCGTGAGACCGAGCAGCACTACAACTAGAGGTAGACCATCTCGTAATATGGGAGGTAGAAGTGGAGCTCGAGAGAACGTCAGATGTGGCTATCCGATCAGAGGCTCATGCACCGGCTAGAGCTTATGCCATTCGTGCCAAAGAGAAGGCTTCATCTCCAGATGTTATTACCGGTATTTTCACTCTCTTTGATACTTGTGTAACTTCTTTGATTGATCTTGACTCAACTCATTCGTATGTGTGTGAAACATTAGTATCCAGTAAGACTCTACCTGTTGAGTCTACTGAGTTTGTGATTCGGGTTTCGAACCCTCTGGGTCGATGTGTGCTAGTTGATAAAGTGTGCAAGAACTGCCCTTTGATGGTTTGAGACTTATGTTTTCCGGCCGATTTAATGCTATTACCTTTTAATGAGTTTGATATTATCCTCGGTATGGATTGGTTAACAGTTCATGATGCGGTAGTGAATTGTAGACGAAAGACTATCGATTTGAGATGCCAGAATAATTAAATAATTTGAATTGAGTCGGCGAATTTGAATGGGTTACCAACTGTGATATCTTCGATGTTGGCTCGACAATATTTAAGAAGGGGTTGCGAAGCTTATCTTATGTACGTGATTGATAGCAAGGTAACCAAAAAGAATATTGAATCTGTACCGGTTGTTAGTAAGTATTTAGATGTGTTTCTGGAGGAATTACCAGGATTGCCACCCATTCGTGAGGTAGAATTTGGTATTGAGCTAGTGCCAGGGACCACTCCAATATCAATAGCTCCATATAGAATGACACCGACTGAATTAAAAGAATTGAAGGCTCAGTTGTAAGAATTGACAGATAAAGGTTTCGCCTGACCGAGTATTTCTTGCTTGGGTGCGCCCGTTCTATTTGTGAAAAAGAAGGACGGAACTTTGAGAATGTGCATTGATTATCGGCAGCTCAATAAGGTGGCAGTTAAGAACAAATATTCATTGCCACATATCGACGATTTATTTGATCAGCTTAAGGGTCAAAAATTGATCTGAGGTTAGGATATTATTAGCTGTGAGTTAGGTAATATGACATACCAAAAACTACTTTTCGGATGAGATATGATCATTATGAGTTCTTGGTGATGCCGTTTGGCCTCACTAATGCCCCTGCAGTTTTCATGGATCTGATAAATCGGGTATTCAGACGGTATCTAGATCGATTTGTAGTTGTATTCATAGATGACATACTGATCAATTCACGAGATGAAACCGAGCATGCTGAGCATTTGAGGATGGCATTACAGATTTTGCGTGATAAGCAATTGTTCGCGAAATTCAGTAAATGTGAGTTTTGGTTGAATAAAGTCAGCTTCCTAGGGCATGTTTTTTCATCATCGGGTATTCGAGTTAACCCGAGTAAAATTTCGACTATACTGGATTGGAAACCTTCGCAGAATGTTTCTGAGGTACGTAGCTTTCTAGGGCTTACTGGATATTATAGACGCTTCATGAAAGGATTTTCTATGATAGCAGCCCCGATGACAAAGCTATTATAGAAGGACGTGAAATACGAGTGGTCAGAAAAGTGTCAGAAGAGTTTTGATCAACTAAAGACCTTTCTAACGGAAGCACCAGTGCTCGTTTAGCCAGAGTCAGGTAAGGAGTTCTTTATTTTCAGCGATGCATCTTTAAATGGGTTGGGTTGTGTATTGATGCAGGAGGGTAAAGTTGTAGCCTACATTTCGAGATAGTTGAAACCGCACGAGAGGAATTATCTGACGCACGACCTTGGGTTAGCCGCTATAGTTTTTACTTTGAAAATATGACGTCACTATCTATTCAGTGAGAAATGCCATGTCTATTCAGATCATAAGATTCTAAATTATTTAATGACTCATAAAGATTTGAATTTGAGACAGCGACGATGGTTAGAACTATTGAAAGATTATGAGCTTGTGATTGATTATAAAACAGCCCGATTTGGACCCTAGTCGAAATAGTGGTTCGAGACCACAAATCTGAGGTCGTAAAAATATTTTATTATTATTGTTTGTGTGAATTGTATGTGACATAGTCTTTGTAAAAATTCTGTGTGATGATTTGATCGTTTGAATGTTGAATTAAGAGAAAGGACTTAATTGCATAAAAAGTAAAATGCTGTGTGCTAAATTGTGAGTACTTAGATGTTGTTGGCCTTTTAAAGAGGAGGTCTTGTGTTGTTAATGGACCATTTTCAAGTTAGTGGATGGCTAAATGACTAATTAGCCTTAATTTATCTTTGTTTTATATGTTTAATGGAAGGGCAAAATGGTAAACTTTATGTTAATGATATTATAAAAAAATAAAACATTTTGATGGCCATTATCTCATCTTCCTTCCACCGAAACTAGAGAAAAGAAATAGCCATTGAAGCTTTGTGATTTTCGGCACTTACTTAGCTAAATTCAAGGTATGTTTTGAGTCAGTTTTTAATAATTTCTACATTTTTGTAATCGATGCTTCATGCTCTAGCTAAGCCATGTTGAAATTTTGTGAATTGATGATGTTTATGAAAAGTACCACTGATGAAATGGTGAGCTTTATGATGAGTGTTGCTGTTAAATGAAAGATATGTGGTTAATGAACATGTGTTGTTCTTGATTTTTTGATGAATTTAGCTAATTAGGGCTAAATTGTGAAAATGAGAAATTGGAGGACTAAAATATGAAATAAATAAAATGTGTAGACTCCTATGAGACTAAGGAGAATTTGGCCTAAGCATAGTGTAATGAAATTTTGAGCATTTGATGATTTTGTGAGATAGGGACTAAAGAGTCAAAATGTGAAAATGTGAGGGCTATTATGTAAAATGTCCTAAATATGTGTATTTGGATTAAAATGAATGAATTGATGATTGAATGGATTGAATTTATATGTGTATATACCAAGAGAGGAGAGGTTCGGATCGAGATCAAGGCAAAGAGAAAGTGCTCGATTAATCGACCGCTTTGATAGTTCGACGTTTGAGGTAAGTTCGGATATAATACTAGTTGTAAACTATATCTATGTGATATAAATTGAATGGATGTATATGTATCTATGAGATTAGAAATGCTATGTACAAAATTGAGATAAACGGGCACTAAGGGTACGAAGTTATAAATGAGAAAGAGATGATTAGCACTGTGTGTGCGAAAAGATAGAAGCTTCAGCTTACCAACTTGGCACTGTGTGCGCGATACCAATATAAGTTCGGTTGACGTATTGGCACTAAGTGTGCAAAAGTGAAATCGAGATAGAAATGAATGGCAATGTAAAGCGATGTTATGAAAGCTTGACTTATTGTCGTGGCATCGTAAAAGCATCGATATAAGTTTGATTTAATATATCGGCACTAAATGTGCGATTATGATTAATGAATAGCAATGTGCGTGAGAAACAATAGAAGTTACGGCTTTAATGAATAGCACTGTGTGTGTGAAACGATAGAAGTTTCGACTCATCAAAATAGAGCTGTGTGTGCGTTACCGATATAAGTTCTGTTTAACATATCGACACTAAGTGTGAGATGAAAATTAGGCTTTGGTAAATCGAGAATTGAGTTGTATGTATGGTGAGTAACTACGTGTTGATCAAGCTATGCTTGAATCCATGTGGTTGATGATAGATTTAAGAGTTGAAGGAATAGTTATTTAAGCATTTGGTTGAGAGTGATATTATGCTTATTTGTGTCATTATCTATGTGATGGTTGGATAGTATGGGTAATGATTAACTAAGTGTTGGCAAGGCAAGTATGATACCTATGTGATTGGTGAAATTTGAAGTAAATGAATGAAATGCTATGTGAATATTGAATAAAGTTGAACTTGTGTACCATTGATCAAATATCTATGTGATGGTTAAATGTGTATATTGAATTGGTTCATTGAATTAATTGTTTTATAATTCGAACTTACTTAGATTTGGAAAGCTTACTGTGTGATTTGTTTCTCTGCTTTGCAGTGTCAGTAAAGCTAGCTCGAATCTGGGATCGTTAGCTTCTCAATCACACTATCGGCATTCTGTTTTGGTACTTTTGAAAAGATGTATTTAGTAAGAATATGGCATGTATAGGCTAGTTAATTGAATCAAGTTTGATGTTTGTAAGTAGCCATGGGATGTGGCTAGATATGTGATATGTTTGGCATGAATGAATGTTATATGTGTGATGTATCTTTTGACATGAATTTTGGGTTGAGAAAATGACCATTGAATGGTAACCTTGTGTTGATAAAATGCTAGTAGAGAGTAGTGAAATTGGGAAGGAATGATGTTTGGTATTGAATGTATTATACTTGTGATAAGATAGATTTTGGTATTGAATTTGTTATGGTTGGAATGGAAATTGAATGTATAGATTGGATAGATATATTGGTAAGTTTTCGGTTGCCTTATGTGCATGATATGTTTAGTTGATTGGCTTGTAGGTTTAACCCTAAATGGGGGGCATGTTGGCCTTGCAAAAATGGCCTATAAGGTCACACGGTTGGGGCACATGGGCGTGCCTCAGACCGTGGGTAAATTGGCAGAATGTAGCTTAAACTGCACACGACCATGGCACGGGCGTGCCTACAGGTCATGCGAGAAGTGGCAGTATATGACCTTATAAGACACGGCCTTAGCACACGAGCGTGCTTGTTAGCCGTGTTGATTTTGGTAGTATGTAACCACGGGGAGGTCACACGGGTGTGTCATGTAGCCGTGGGAGAGGCACGGCCTACCCCCACGGTCATGTTTCCCCTGTATTTTAGAAAAGTTTTCAAATTTTCATGAAAATTTTATATGTGTTTCGGTTTAGTCCCGATTTGGTTTATAAGCATGCTTAGAGTCTCGATGACTCATTTAAGGGACACCATGATTGTATATGAATGTGTTTGATGATGATTGACTTTGTGTCGTGAATGTGATGTGGAATGATCCTATTGTTCATTAATGGCTCTAAACCCTATTTCGGTGACGGTCTCGGGTTAGGGGTGTTACAGATTATCACCCAGAAAAGGCTAATGTGGTTGCTGATGCACTTAGCCGAAAGTTATTATTTGCTCTACGTACAATGAATGCGGATTTAGCTATGACCGATGATGGTGTGATCATTGCAGAGCTAAAAGCGAGACCATTGTTTGTACAACAGATTCGAGAAGCTCAAGAGGTTGATGATGATTTGAAAGCAAAAAGGAGTCATTGTGGCTCGTGCACGGATTCAAATTTCCAGATAGATGATGAAGGATGCCTACGGTTCAAAAATCGGGTATGTGTGCCTAAGAAACCTGAATTAATTCGAATGATTTGTGATGAAGCTCATAGTGGTAGATTATTGATTCATCCGGGTAGCACAAAAATGTATAACGACCTGAAACAGCATTACTGGTAGCATGGTATGAAACGAGACATCTCAGACTATGTGTCGAAGTGTTTAGTATGCCAAAAAGTGAAAGCTGAACATTAAGTACCATCGGGACTACTTCTGCCGATTATGATACCAGAGTGGAAGTGGGATCGTGTCACGATGGATTTCGTATTGGGTTTGCCTTTGATGCCAAGTTAGAAAGATTCAATCTGGGTTATTGTAGATAGATTGATCGGCTCATTTTATTCCAGTACATACAGTTTCTCACTTGATAAGTTAGCTGAGTTGTACATATTGTAGATCGTACAGTTACACGGAGTTCCTGTTTCCATTGTTTCGGATAGAGATCCGAGGTTCACATCGCGATTTTGGAAGAAAAGCAGGATGCTTTAGGTATCAAGTTACACTTCAGTACAGCTTTTCATCCTCAGTTGGTTGGTCAATCGAGCGTGTTATCCAAATACTCGAGGATATGTTGAGTTGTTGTGTTCTTGAGTTTGAAGGTACGTGGGAACGATATTTGCCCGATATTTGCCCTTGATCAAATTTGCGTACAACAATAGCTTTCAATCAAGTATTAAAATAACACCCTATGAAGCATTGTATAGTCGAAAATGTCGTACACCTTTATATTGGACCGAGCTAAGTGAAGGTAAGATACACGGGGTTGATTTAATCAGAGAGACGGAGTAGAAAGTGAAAGTAATTCGAGAAAGTTTAAAAGCCACATCAGATCGTCAGAAGTCATACGCGAATTTGAAATGAAAAGATATAGAATTTCAAGTAGGTGATCGAGTGTTCTTGAAAGTATCACCGTGGAAAAAGATACTTAGATTTGGTCATAAGGGAAAGTTGAGTCCACGCTTCATTGGGCCGTATGAAGTTATTGAGCGTATTGGACCGGTTGCGTCTAGACTTATGTTACTGATAAACCATTAAAGTAACATATTTTAATCCCACATTTAGTATGCTTTTGGATGATTTAGCCCTCAATTTATGTAGAAAAGTGCTCTTAATCCTTTCTTTTCATGTCTTATACCCAGGAAAGCACCCGAGAACAAAAAGAATAAGAAATGGGCTTAAAACAGACCAAATTGGGCCAACCCAAGAAATTGGCAAGGCCTAGACTTCAAGTCACACGGCTGTGCCTTGCCAATCATTCAAAGACACACCCTAAGCACGATTTGCATGGCCGTGTCCCAATCGACAGACCTGAAGCACGGCCTGAATCCCGACTTACACGACCGTGCCACGGCCGTGCCTCAATCAACAGAATCGACACACAGCCTGAAGTCGACTTACACGGGCATGTGCCATGGCCGTGCCCCTACTACGGGAAAGAGCAATTTCACTTGGATTTGGATGCTTGGAGGCAAAGAAACACATTCCTAAGTCTGCTTAAACATCCTAGGAGGAATTCTACTTGAATTAGGATACTTAGGAGCCAAGTAAAGCATCTCAAAGCCTATATAAACACTCAAGGTAGCAACTAAAAAAGGGGAGTCCGGCAGAAGCTGGAACAGAGGTATTTGGTAGAGGCTTTTGCTGAAGCTTTCATCTTTTAGGGAATCACTTGAAGATAGCTAGTTGATCCATCTTAAGAAGCCGGAGTTTTTATTCAAGACGGAGGATCTCCTCTTTAATTCCTTCAGGGGTTTTAGGGATTTCTTATGTTTTGTTTTATCTTTTCTCTTGAGATGTTTTCTTATTTAGTTATGAACTAAACCCCTCAGATACCTGAAGGGGATGAAACCTATGATGGATTTTGTTATTTGATTTCTAAATTATATGATAAGTACTTGGTTTGTTCTTAATTATGTTGCTTAATTCAATCTGATATGCTTAGGTGAAGGAGGAATAGACCTTACCTAAGAGTAGATCTAGCATAATTGAGCGGAGTTGATCGGGCGCCTAGAGATAGGGTTACGAGATTTTTCCGAATTAGGGTGAAACCTAATATGGGAATCCATTGATCGATTTACTACTTCCTTAGGGGGTTATTATAAGAGAACGAGAGTTCCACTAATTAACCTAAGGTTAGATGTTATTCACCCCGAGAGGGGGTTTAATATAGGTTAGGGAGTCTCACGGATCAAGATAAGTAAAGAAATCATATGGTTTAGGGTTAAATAATAAGTGAAGTCATAGGTGGATTCTTCCTGAGGGTATCGTCTTCATCAACTGAGTTTTCCTAAAGTCTTTCTCCAATTCGTTCTTTTGTCTTTGCATTAGTTTAAAGTATTTCATTAGTTTTAATAAATCAATCACTCCATATTTCAGGCTAAATAATAGAAAGAAAGTCAGTAGTAGTACTTTTAGGTTCCCTAGGGTTCGATAAGATATTCTTGCCTAAACTATACTACTGTTCGGTAGGTGCACTTGCCTCTATCGTTGTCATAGTTAGTCTACAGGTTCGATGATTCTTTTTATAAATATTAAAACATGACTATTTGACACGATCAAGTTTGTGGTGCCGTTGCCGGGGACATAGATGAGGACATCAATATTCCTTTAATCTTAGGGCGTCATTTTTTAGCCACTGCTAGAGCTATTATTGATGTCGGTGATGGCAAACTAGCACTAAGGATAGGTGTTGAAGAAATTATTTTCCAAATTTATGATGCCATGCGATATTCTAAAGAGCAAGATGATTCCTGTTATTTTGTTGACACTACTGATCATATTATTAAAAATTCATTACAGGAAATCCTGCAGGATGACACGATGGAACTGTGTCTGCCTCAAGGAGAGGGGGAAGGAGATGAAGATAATAAGATCAGTTTGAATACATCATCATTCAGACAATGAAAGAAGAAAACATTAAAGAAGACGACGTATTAAAACAGAAACCTTCCATCGAAGAGCCACCCAAATTGGAATTAAAATAGTTACCAAAACATTTAGAATACTCATTCCTTGGGGACAAGTTTACGTTACCAGTAATCATCTCTTCAGAGCTAGAACCCAAGGAAAAGGAGTAGCTGATAAAGGTACTGAAAGAACACAAGCCATAGCTTGGAAAGTTTCTGACATCAAGGGAATAAACCCCGCATTTTGCACCCACAAAATTTTAATGGAAGAAGAATATAAACAGTGTGTGCAACCTTAGCAACAATTAAACCCTAACATGAAAGAAGTGGTCAAAGATGAGGTAATTAAACTCCTAGATGCAGGAAAAAAATTATCCTATTTCTGACAGCACTCGGGTAAGTCATGTGTAGGTAGTTCCAAAGAAAGGAGGAATGACGGTAGTGCCCAATGAAAAGAACAAGTTAATTCCCACAAGAACAGTTACAGGTTGGAGAGTCTCTATAGAAAGTGAATGATGCCACCGTAAAAGATCACTTTCCTCTACCCTTTATTGATCAAATGTTAGAAAGACTATCCGGCATATGTACTCATCGCTTCTTGGACGGACTCCCGCTACTTCCAAATTCCCATAGCTCCGGAAGACCAAGAGAAGACGACATTTACATGCCCATACGGTACGTTTGCTTATCGTAGAATGCCTTTTGGATTATGTAATGCTCCTGCCACTTTTCAGCGTTGCATGTTGGCAGTTTTTGACGGATTCGTAGAGGACATCATGGAGGTATTTATGGATGATTTCTCGGTATTCGGTAATTTTTTCCAGCTTTGCCTTAAAAATTTAAAATGAGTTCTAATTAGATGTGAAGAAACCAACCTTGTTTTGAATTGGGAAAAATGCCACTTTATGGTTAGAGAAGGGATTGTTTTAGGACATAAGATTTCTAGAAAAGGGATTGAGGTAGATAAAGCAAAAGTTGAAACCATAAAGAAATTTCCTCCTCCTAGTTCAGTGAAGGTTATTAGAAGCTTTTTAGGACATGCATGTTTTTATAGAAGATTCATTAAAGACTTTTCTAAAATAGCTAAGCCTTTGACAAAATTATTAGAAAAAGATGTTCCTTTTAATTTCAAGCAGGAATGTTTAGATGCATTCAATGTCCTTAGAGATAAATTAATAAATGCACCAATTATAATCGCACCTGATTGGAATTTACTCTTTGAACTAATGTGTGATGCAAGTGACTTTGCAGCAGGCGCAGTGTTGGGACAACGAAGAGACAAGCATTTTCAGCCAATTTACTATGCTAGCAGAACATTAACACCCGCGCAAGAAAATTACACCACGACTGAGAAAGAACTGCTAGCTGTAGCTTTTGCTTTTGAATAATTTAGACAATAACTAATATTATCAAAAGTTTTCGTTTACACTAACCATTCAGCTCTTCGTTATCTTTTAATCAAACCTGATGCAAAACCTAAACTCATACGATGGATTTTACTCTTACAAGAATTTGACTTGGAAATACAGGATAAGAAGGGAGCTGAGAATCTTACGGCAGATCACCTCTTAAGACTCGAAAATCCACACACCAAAAAGCTTGATGAACATGAAATAAATGATTCGTTTCCTGAAGAACAACTCTTCTCTATTACCCATTCTAAGGTACCATGGTTTGCAAATATCGCAAATTATTTAGCAGCTAACGTTTTACCAAGGAAACTGACACATCACCAAAAGAAGTGATTTTTTGCTGATATAAAAAATTATTTTTGGGAAGATCCCTTTCTTTTTCGCATATGTTGTAACACCCCAAACCCGGCCCACAAGTCCTGACCGGATCCGGTATGTCACTGCAAAAAACATTTAAAAATGTTCTTACTTGTAGTGGAACTCGAAAATTTTGTACTTATTCAAAAACCATGTCCATTTTAAAATTTATGAAATAATATAAGCTTGATATAAAATGTCCGAATTAAAACCTTAATTTATGTTTTAAGATATAGTTTGCCAAAATAAACTGATTTCAAACTAATAATTTAATCGTCCTTTTGTTTTAACATAACATAAATACTCAAATAATTTAATTGGGCCTTATTACAATAAAAACTTATTCAAATACTTAATAATATTGAAAATGATAAATTCTATTAAATAAGGAAAAACAACTTCTGTATGGAAATCTGCTTCTGCATGGCCACCTTTGTATCCACTCCAACCCGGTCCATTAATCACGAATCACCTGCGATGTTGAAGAAGTTGGGTGAGTCATACAGACTCAGTGTGTAGTTAACCACTGAATTCCACCCACATGCTAACCACATAATAACCCATGCATCAGATATCATATATCATATTCAGATCATATCACATTCTGGGCTTGGCCCATACTCATAACACTTATCAAGTAACCGGGTAATTAGCCACATACCGTCCACATACTGGGCTTAGCCCATTTCTTTTTCAAGTCCACAATCACATGTATTCACATACCACAATTATGCAATAATGAATCCCGACCCAAGCCTAAGGTCCATCCTCTACACACCCCTTATCCAAATTTACCACACACCAGGGGATTATTAAATCACCCTCTCCTTTTAACTCCACAAAGGCATTCAATGTCATCCACGTGCAATTAAGCACAAAATCCACAATGCGATCTCAGTCAGCGCCAATCCATGATGTAGCCGTAGCTAACACCAAAACCACGATGGGACACATAGTCACTCATCAATCCACGATATGGCACATAGTTGATATCAATCACGATGAGGCACATAGCTACTCATCAAACCACGCATCAAGTACACCGCACCTTCTTTCATAACCCACCCATGCACATGCAACATAAAATAGTGCCATGATGATGCATGCACATGTTATTCATAACCATAAGCATACTCACATACAAGCCAATGATCATATTTCAACAACTTTAATACTAACTCGGTCATCGCCATACCCTTGAAGGGTATCAATATCACACTTATCATCGCACTTGTTAGTAAACACATTACACATGCAAATATAAATCCGGAAACGAGGGCTAGCTACACACCTTATAACACAAGCTCTAGACCTCGATCCTCGATGCTATCGCTAAGCGAGACTACTACTATCCGCCTATAGTTTTCTCCTCACATCGCCCATACCCGGTGGCTAATCCCGAACCACCGAGACAACTCTTTTCTTAAACTTCGGATAGGGACCTTCCTTGCCCTCCTTGACCGGTATTTGCCTCCATCAACACACTTAATCGATCAAACGGTTAAACCTCCAAGTCATAAATCTAAATATCGAATCTTACGAATATTTCTTACCAAGTCAACCTTGAACCCCGGAGAATCGATCTATGACACTAGATATCGCTGCTCTCTATTCGCCAAACATAGAGATTAGCAACAAGGCCATTCGCCAAATCAAATAAACCAAAAGGGTTAACGCCAAACCCTTACCTTACAACCGATTTGGTTTCCTCCCAAATCTTGAACCCAACGATGGTTCACTTATGACAATCGGCTACACACTAAGACGCAAAATGTTAGCTTCACAAGCCTTCACAAACGAATATTAAAAGAATAGACTATTATAATAACTCCTTACCACCACTTACCAACCGATTATTCAAGAAGACGGCTTCACTTGATTGTTCCCAAAACCCAAGGCCCTTCTCCAAGCGATTGAAAAGGAAAACCGAAGAGATCAACACCCTCTAATATTCGCCAAAAAGAATCTAATAGGGAGAGGAAGTTTCGCAACAAGAGGAAAGATTCGCTAGAGTCTTGAAGGTAGAAACAAATGAGATGTGGTTTACAAATGAAAGGAAAAAAAATCGGCAATGGTATATGCTACTTGAGGCTTTCGGTTTCAAAGCACAAAAAGAAGTGAACTTTACTTGAAGGTTCGGCTAAGAGTAAAATTAAAAGAAACACCTAATGAATTTCGGAAATCACCTAAGGAAGTTTTGGCTAAATAACAAGTGAAGAAAAGAGGTGTTTTTGATGTGAATAGAGTATGGGAAGAAAAGAAAATGAAGGCTTAGAAGAAAGGACTAAAATTTGGCAAAGGGAAGCTCACCACCCTTTAAATAGAATTCGGCTACTCCCCCTAATTATCATGGCCGAAAATAACCTTAAGAGAACCCCCTAGCTGTCCAACACCTTTTTCCTCTCACCCATTCCCTTGATTTCCTCCTAAATTCACTCTACACTAACCTTTCAAACCAATTCAAATCAAAAGAAAATAAAATCCAGCATTGATCCATTATCCCATTGAATTTAAAAACAACTAGCTTGATCCTTATCTTCCAAATGCCCATGTGCCGTCCAATGCCTTTCCAATCTCCTGCAAAATAAAAATAAAAATAAAGCACCCCGATGTCGCCATTGAGCTTGAACCAATGACCTCCTAGAGCCATAATCTGCATCTAGCGTCCCACCAATTTGCCAATGCGCTATTTGTGATATGATCCACCCAAAACTTCTTTTAACACCTCTTTCCCTAGCTCCACCGGTCTTAACGCCAAAAGCCAAAAACCCCATTTGCCTTCCACGCTACTTGAACTCCCGACCATGGAACCCCCACACGCCACCACTTTGTCGCTAGCTTCTCCGTGTTATAATCTCCCACAACTCATTTTAAGTCCTCCTTAGCCCTGCCTCACTAGTCTTAGCGCCAAAAGAAAATAAAATTCCTTTATTTGTCACCGATTCGAACCAGTGCCCTTATTGGCGCCCTCCCAAGCCTTTAAGTAGCGCCTAGAAGCCACTTTACCAATTCATTTCTTGTGTCCTAAACTTCCACAAAATTCTTTTAAGGCCTTCTTGTCTAGTTTCCCCTTTTTACACTTAAATCCAAATTTTTTTTCCAAAGCCTTCCCTTATAATTTAAAGTTCCCGAAACCCTTAAAACATAACCAAACATACTCCAAGCCTACTATCACTCGAATTATGCATGAACGCATAACCCCTAATCTAGGATGTCACAGTTCTACCCTCGTTAAAATAATTTCGTCCTCGAAATTACTTACTATCAAGTAGTTGTGCATTCTTAACTCCTCACCCTACTCTACCACTACGCACTCTGATCTTAATAAAACTAACACATTCCTTAGATACTATCTCAAGATTCGCATTCAAGGTTCCATACACTTTGCTAGCATACAAACACGAACTAATCAAGTCAAAAGAGATTCCAGGGTTAAGGAACATACCTTGGTTGCCTCACATCCGAACCTTCAGCACCACCGCTTGGTGTTCCATGACCTTGACCTCGAGCCCTATCCATCCTTTGAGGACATTTCTTAACCAAATGAGCCTTAGACCCACATCGATAACATTCCTTACTATTTCCCCAACATTCTCCTGAATGAGCTCTTCCACACTTAGCACATGAATGTTTTCGGTTCCCAGCAACTGGTACTGGTGCACATACAAAATTCTCGATCTTTGGTCTTTTCCGAACATCTCCAAACGATGCTGATAGTCCAAAACTTCTCTTATTCTCATTCCTATTCTTTTTTCGATTTTCTCTTACAGTCCTCTTAACTTCTTCAGCGATCCGAGCTTTCTCCACCAGAATGGCGAAGTCCCTTTCTCTCTGCAGAGCGATCAACTCCCGCAACTCATCTCGCAGCCCATCTTCGAATCGAACACACCTTTCATAATCAGTAGCCATGATTCCTTTGGCGTACTGACTTAATCGCACAAATTCAGCTTCATACTCCGCTACCGACTTACTTCCTTGTACTAGATTTAGAAACGCTTTCCTTTGTGAGTCCAAATAATTGGCTCCTACGTACTTTCCTTCAAACTTAGCCTTAAAGTAATCCCAATCCAATAGATCTGCCGGTACACCTTGTTTGAGAGTGAGCCACCAACGATAAGCTTCGTTGCGAAGCAACGAAATAGCACCTTTCAGCTTTTCTTCCTTGGTACAGTCCAAATTGTCCATGATTCTTTCGACTGCTTCTAGCCAATATTCCGCTACGTTCGGAGCTACTCATGACACTCCTCTAAAGATCTCGACTCCATTCGATCTAAGCCTTTTTGACACTGACTTTTGAGTTCCATTTCCCACACTAGCTCCTGCCACACGTTCTAGAACTCGTAACATGGCCCGCGATACTGCGCCATCTTCTCCTATCTGATCTTGCTCCTCCGCGCCCACTGCTGGCGGCGGCACTTCACTTTCTGACCCATGGACAGACCCTACCGGTTTCGATACCGCCATTCTACCTCTACCGCGTCCCCTAGAACTCATCTCTATCGTCAAGATTTAATCTGATTAAGAAATTTTATGCATTAGTAATTGTTCCACTATTTAACCGCGAATAATTTTATGAAAAGAGATTCTAGCAGTGGTTCTTTCGATCACACAAAGGTTCGGCTCAAGTTCGCTACCCTAATTCAGGGAGTCACATTCATGTTCATAAATAGAGACACATTCATTCATCAACACATTCATTATTCGGACATTTCTGCCCGTTTCTACCCCAGGGGTATTTTCATCATTATTCCTACAAGGGTACTTTGGTAATAAATCGGGGTCGATTAAAATCTTAATAAACCAAGATATTTTGAATTTCAAAACTCCAGGGTATTTTTGGAAATTTTTCTCAAATCAAAGGTATGACAAATTTTTTTTTGAATTCAAGGTTATTTTTGTAATTTATAACATAGGGGCATTTTTGTAATTTTATGAATCGGAGGTACTTTTGGAAAAATTTTCACAATGATCTTTTACTATAATTAAAAGGGTAATTTAGGGATTTTAAAACTAGGAATTTTATAAAACGGCACCGCTAGTCCCTTTCGGGTTTTAATAATTGGTTTAGCCTATGAATAAGTACTCTTGGTTAAGGTGAATCGTAGCTACGCACCAGGTAGGATTTGAGTGGAGAGGAGGTGAGTCACGTGGACTGCTTAAATACCAAGCTCCCACCGAATACCAATCCTAGACATGCGCACACAGGTTGCCACACCTTAACTCGGCGACTTACTTCACAGGTTTGTTTGATTGTCCTTAAGTCTTATGCATGTGTTTGAGTAGACTAGTCCTAGGGTTCAATAGCCCTAATATTCTAATCTACGAGCCCATAAAAAGCCCATATAGCTCATATACACAATTCACTTCAGAAGTCTGAAGTACTTACCTGGTGGACTTAGGGCCGGAGGTACAAGTGCCATGCCAGAATAACCTGAAATAAAAGCCCAGATTTTGAAAAGCCTATTTTTGAAAACTATTTTCGGGCCCAAAACCTCAAAGTCGAGTTTTGAATCTGCTCGATACCAAATCAGTAACACCCCAAACCCGCCCACAAGTCCCGACCGGATCCGATGTCATCGCTAAAAACGCTTAAAATGTTCTTACTTGTGGTGGAACTTGAAAATTTTGTACTTATTCAAAAACCATGTCCATTTTAAAATTTATGAAATAATATAAGCTTGATATAAAATGACCAATTAAAACCTTAATTTATGTTTTAAGATATAGTTTACTGAAAATAAACCGATTTCAAACTAATAATTTAATCGTCCTTTTGTTTTAACATAACATAAATACTCAAATAATTTAATTGGGCCTTATTACAATAAAACTTATTCAAATACTTAATAACATTGAAAATGATAAATTCTATTAAATAAGGAAAAATAATTTTGTATGGAAATCGCTTCGCATGGCCACCTTTGTATCTACTCCAACCCGGTCCATTAATCACGAATCACCTGCGATGTTTAAGAAGTTGGGTGAGTCATACAGACTCAGTGTGTAGTTAACCACTGAATTCCACCCACATGCTAACCACATTATAACCCATGCATCAGATATCATATATCATATTCAGATCATATCACATTCTGGGCTTGGCCCATACTCATAACAGTTATCAAGTAATCGGGTAATTAGCCACATACCCTCCACATACTGGGCTTAGCCCATTTCTTATTCAGGTCCACAATCACATGTATTCACATACCACAATTATGCAATAATGAATCCCAACCCAAGCCTAGGGTCCATCCTCTACACACCCCCTTATCCAGCCTACCACACACCAGGGGATTATTAAATCACCCTCTCCTTTTAACTCCACAAAGGCATTCAATGCCATCCACGTGCAATTAAGCACAAAATCCATAACGTGACCTCAGTCAGCGCCAATCCACGATGTAGCCGTAGCTAACACCAAAACCACGATGGGACACATAGTCACTCATCAATCCACGATATGGCACATAGTCGATATCAATCACGATGAGGCACATAGCTACTCATCAAACCACGCATCAAGTACACCCGCATCTTCTTTCATAACCCACCCATGCACATGCAACATAAAATAGTGCCATGATGATGCATGCACATGTTATTCATAACCATAAGCATACTCACATACAAGCCA
This sequence comes from Gossypium rotundifolium, assembly GCA_025506655.1. Classification (NCBI taxonomy): domain Eukaryota; kingdom Viridiplantae; phylum Streptophyta; class Magnoliopsida; order Malvales; family Malvaceae; genus Gossypium; species Gossypium rotundifolium. The sequence goes on along the minus strand of CP106728.1, from coordinate 58,434,416 downwards.
ATGATCATATTTCAACACTTTGATACTAACTCGTCATCGCCATACCCTTGAAGGGTATCAATATCACACCTATCACTGCACTTGTTAGTAAACACATTACACATGCAAATATAAATCCCGAAAACAGTAGGCTAGCTACACACCTTATAACCTAAAACTCTAGACCCTCGATCCTGACGCTATCGCTAAGCGAAACTACGGCTATCTGCCTATAGTTTTCTCCCGCTGCTGGCCCACACCCCGGTGGCCAATCCTGAACCGCTGAGACAACTCTTTTCTTAAACTTCGGGATAGGGACCTTCCCTTGCCCTCCTTGACTAGTATTTGCCTCCATCAACACACTTAATCAGATCAAACGGTTAAACCTCCAAGTCATAAATCTAAATATTGAATCTTAGAGAATATTTCTTACCAAGTCAACCTTGAACCCCGGAGAATCGATCTATGACACTAGATATCCTTGCTCCTCTATTCGGCCAAACATAGAGATTAGCAACAAGGCCATTAGGCCAAATCAAATAAACCAAAAGGGTTAACGCTCAAACCCTTACCTTACAACCGATTTGGTTTCCTCCCAAATCTTGAACCCAACGATGGTTCACTTCTGACAATCGGCTACACACTAAGACGCAAAACAGTTAGCTTCACAAGCCTTCGGCTTAACGAATATTAAAAGAATAGACTATTAGAATAACTCCTTACCACCACTTACCAACCGATTATTCAAGAAGACGGCTTCACTTGATTGTTCCCAAAACCCGAAGGCCCTTCTCCAAGCGATTGAAAAGGAAAACCCGAAGAGATCAACACCCCTCTAATATTCAGCCAAAAAGAATCTAATAGGGGAGAGGAAGTTTCGGTAACAAGAGGGAAAGATTCGGCTAGAGTCTTGAAGGTAGAAACAAATGAGATGTGGTTTACAAATGAAAGGAAAAAAAATCGGCAATGGTATATGCTACTTGAGGCTTTCGGTTTCAAAGCACAAAAAGAAGTGAACTTTACTTGAAGGTTCTATAGAGTAAAATTAAAAGAAACACCTAATGAATTTCTAAATCACCTAAGGAAGTTTTGGATAAATAACAAGTGAAGAAAAGAGGTGTTTTGATGTGAATAGAGTATGGGAAGAAAAGAAAATGAAGGCTTAGAAGAAAGGACTAAAATTCGCAAAGGAAGCTCACCACCCTTTAAATAGAATTCGCTACTCCCCTAATTATCATGGCTGAAAATAACCTTAAGAGAACCCCCAGCCAGTCAACACCTTTTTCCTCTCACCCATTCCCTTGATTTCCTCCTAAATTCACTCTACACCAACCTTTCAAACCAATTCAAATCAAAAAAAATTAAAATCCAGCATTGATCCATTATCCCATTGAATTTAGCTTGATCCTTATCTTCCAAATGCCCATGTGCCGTCAATGCCTTTCCAATCACGCAAAATAAAAATAAAATAAAACCCCGATGTCGCCATTAAGCTTGAACTAGTGACCTCCTGGAGCCATAATCTGCAGCTAGTGTCCCAGCCAATTTGCCAATGCGCTATTTGCGATATGATCCACCCAAAACTTCTTTTAACACCTCTTTCCCTAGCTCCACCTGGTCTTAACGCCAAAAGCCAAAAAAACCCCATTTGCCTTCCACGCTACTCGAACTCCTGACTTGCTCGAACCCCCACACGCCGCCACCACTTTGTCGCTAGCTTCTCTGCGTTATAATCTCCCCACAACTCATTTTAAGTCCTCCTTAGCCCTGCCTCACTTGTCTTAGTGCCAAAAGAAAATAAAATTCCTTTATTTGTTGCATTGATTAGAACCAGCCCATATTGGCGCCCTCCCAAGCCTTTAAGTAGCGCTGAAGCCACTTTACCAATTCATTCCTTGTGTCCTAAACTTCCACAAAATTCTTTTAAGGCCTTCTTGTCTAGTTTCCCCTTTTTACACTTAAATCCAAAATTTTTTCCAAAGCCTTCCCTTATAATTTAAAGTTCCCGAAACCCTTAAAACATAACCAAACATACTCCAAGCCTACTATCACTCGAATTATGCACGATCGCATAACCCCTAATCTAGGATGTCACATATGTACAAATCAAGTAATTTGAAGATGTGTTACGAAGACAGAAGCAAACAAAATCATGGAGCATTGCCATTCAGGACCATCAGGAGGACACTACAGTGAGATTAAGACAGCACACAAAATACTCGAATCAGGTTTTTATTGGCCCACTCTATTCAAAGATGCTAACAGGTATGTTACCTTATGTGATAGATGCCAGAGGATAGGTAATATCTCTAAACGTGATGAAATGCCTCAAACATATATGTTACATTGTGAGATATTCGCCGTATGGGGTATCGATTTCATGGTACCATTCCCCAATTCATTTGGAAATAAATACATCCTAGTGGCAGTCGATTACATGTCAAAATGGGTAGAAGTAGAAGCCTTACCTACTAATGATGCTAGGGTAGTAGTTAAATTTCTCAAGAAACTATTTTCCCGATTCGGGACACCGAGAGCCATCATTAGTGATAGGGGTACTCACTTTTGTAATACACAATTTGAAAAAGTCCTAAAGAAATATGGAATATGCCATAGAACAGCCATCCCATATCATCCTCAAACTAGCGGGCAAGTTGAGGTAGCAAACCGAGAGCTTAAGCGCATTCTAGAAAATCGATTGAATCAAATAGAAAAGATTGGGCAGTTAAAGTAGATGATGCTTTATGGGCCTACAGAACAGCATTCAAAACACCTCTAGGAACATCCCCATACAAACTTGTATATGGGAAAAGCTGTCATCTACCATTCGAATTAGAACACAAAGCTTTTTGGGCAATAAAATTTTTAAATTCTAATCTTAATGTTGCAGGAAAGAAAAGAGGCAACAAAGAGGCAACAAAGCGACTCCACGATGCTCATCTAAAAAGGTCAAAATAATTCGAAGTAGGAGACTTGATCCTACTGTATAACTCCAGGCTTAAACTATTCCTGGAAAACTAAAGTCAAGATGGTTAGGCCCATTCATGATCAAAACAATCTTTCCATACGGCACCATTGAGATAACTCATCCCACAAAAGGCACATTCAAGGTAAATGGTCACCGACTTAAAATTTATAATGATGCAGAATCTGGAGATATGAGAGAGGAGCTGCTACTCCACAAACGCTTAAGACTATAAACAAGCGCTTCTCGGGAGGCAACCCGAGTGCTAACTCACTAATATTAACTTTATCTTTTTAAAATTTTCTAAAATAATCTAATAGAAATATAGGATTATTAACACGGCCTTGAGCACAGGCGTGCCCAAGATCGTGTACAAGACAGGGGACACACCACGGGTGAGGCTGGATTCGTGCATAAGCAGGGGAAATATTCTTTTCAACAACACGGGCAGCGATACCAGACACGCTCGTGCTGTTCTACCGTGCACGCTACTGACTTGTCTAGTACGAGATTTGCACGACCGTGCCCACGACCTTGTGAAGCTACTAACTTATTGAGCACAGTTAGAACAAGGCCGTGCCCCACGACTGCGAAACATACTGACTTATCAGGCACGGGCTACACACGCCCGTTCGACCCAACCGTGTGAATCAAAACACGGGCGTGGCAACATCAACACGGCCGTCACAAACCCGCCTGAACGCGCCTAAAACCCAAAATCGCGAAAAGCACGGGCAAATTTAAAATGACACGGGCGTGGAGAATGACCGTGCCTCAGTCCCTATATATTAATCTAACCGTCCTCTTCCCCAAATCCAAACCCTAAAATCAGATTCTAGCCCCCTTCTCCAATCCGGCCAACAAATCATCCCTCTCCCCTCAAACCCACCTCTTTTTGACTGTTCTTATCAAAAACCAATCACACACCCACAAAGACCACCGCCGCAAGAATAACCCCACGCCTTACTAAAGTAGTGTCCACACTAAAGAAACCAGCACCACCGCCGTGCCCTTCACCCGTGCACCTCACCCACAACTGCTCATTGTTCCTTTTTCTTCACATTTTAGCATATTTTCCCTTTATTTAATGTTTTGTTTGATTTTAGACTTAAAAATCTGTTTCATATTGTTTAGTTTATTTTAATTTGTGTTTAGTCTATGTTAAAACATGATTTTTCAGTACATTTGCTTTAATGTTCTTCTTGGTTGCTTTATTTTTCTTAGTTGCTTTATTCTATTTTTCTTGTTGATTTCCATTATCTAATGCATTTTCTTCTTTACTATTAATACATGTTAGATTTTATTGGATCTCCTCATTGAAGAATTGATGCTCTACTACAAATCAAAGTTAGCCTTTAAATCATTATATTTATGCAACATGTTTGGTTCCCATGAGTTCTTTGTATAGCTTTATTATTTTATTTAGTATTAGCCATGATTTTAGTTAGGAATTATTCTAATGAATAATGAGATTGTGGTTTGCTGATTTTAGAACTTATTCTTGAAGAAACATTTATATTGGCTATTGATTTTGATTATTGTTAGGAAAATTCTTGGTTACATAAAGGACGTGTTTTTTTCCAGGTATTATGTCGTCATCACGTATTAAACGATCCGCCCCAAGCAAGAAGAGAAAGGGGCCCAGATCATCATCCGAAACTGCCTCTACGGAACTCCGACACCCCTTTCTCCAATTCCCTTAAGATACCCAAGAAGAGCGTTACAAGGCATTCCGAGAACAGTCCTTAGGCATCAAAAGTGCATTGACTGGAACGCCGTGTAACAAATAGGACTAGCAACTGACATTCGAGCCCTCATTTCAATCGAACCATGTGAGTAGTTCTTTTCAATCATCGAGCCCACATACCTGGAGCTAACGCTAGAGTTTTGCACAACTTTTACTTTGCAAACAGTGATGGAACAGTTTGACGAGCCGGGAACAGTGCAATTCCGGTTAGGGGCAATGTTACGTTAATTAAGCATTCCCCAATTTGACATAGCTCTCAGACTTTATACAGACAAATTTAGAGAGGAAAATAACCTATCTGAGTTAGACCGAGAACTCCCCCGCAACCCCCTTCAATGCTGGCACAACCTAGCACCCACCATGAATTCTTACAACGCCAGTCGATCGAAGGCAACAGCCCTTGGCCCACCCCTGAGATATATCCATGCCATCCTAGCCCACACTATCACAGGTCGACACGAAAGCACAGGCGTGGTAAACAAGCACGATGTCTACTACCTATCGTGCATGTCAGAGGGGGACGTTTTCAATTTGGCATATTTCATCGCCTGTGCTATCCAGCACCAAACAGAGCAACAAAAAAAGGGTATTCTATCAATGGGGCCATACATCACTAGGCTGGCTCGACACTTCGACCTACTGAACATCGACGATCAGATCACCTCCCTCACACTGATGGGTAACATGGTACCCCAAGGCATTCAGACGATGCTACACATGGGGATGATTAAACATCGTCGAGGGACCGCCCCCCCTCAATACAGACTAGCCACAGGTGCCTTAGGACATTACTAATGATGTCCCACCAGTCCCAAGCCAGCAGCCATCATATCCAGCAACTTCGATGGTAGATATCTCTGTACGCCTCACACAGTTTGAGCGATCTGCACCCATCGCCATCGACATCGCCGACGCTTTTGATGGGATCGAGGTTACCCTTCAGTAAATCTACCCTCACTTTCATATATCACCACCGACACCGCCACAGGATCCAGTTGACGATGAGGACCTTTGAATCCTCACTTTCAAATATCTTTCATTTACTTCCTTTATTTTAAAACTTTTTATTAGATGTTGTGTTTAAATTTAAACTTTTACTAGTATTACATTTTTTTCCCTTTCTTCTCATTTACCATTGGCTATCTAATTTCTTAAGAATCCCTAACCAATTATATACTACAATATCGTTAACAAAGTGACTTTGCAGAATTACACACCTCACACACACAAACTCCGAGATCATCTAGATTTCAGGGAGTATTACTTTCCCCACTTATCTTTTTGATTTGGCATCTAATTATCATTATCTATCTTTGTACATTGAGGGCAATGTACATCTTAAATGTGGGGGTAATAGTGCCTAACTTTTTACATATTTCTTAAAACCCTGAATTTAGTCTTGATCTTAAGTATTTTTCTCATATTATTAATTAGGGTGAAATTTCTAATGATTTATGATTTTTATTGATATGTTTTAGAGTAAGTCATAGTTAATTGTGCATTGATGATTAAATTTGAAGGATACTAGAGAATCGAGCATGATAAGTCTACTTTCTAAAAATTAAAAATTGATAGGCCGTTGAACTGAATTTGAGTATCACCTTGAAGTTCAAAATTTATAGGGATTGATGTCAAAAACACCCATAATTTTTGTGAGATTTGAGCCTTATAGAGCATATATTCTTTTTCATGCTCACTTTATTGATTATGAGTGTGTCAACTTTGAAATGTTATTCTAAAACTTTCCTCATTTATACATGTTGAGACTACATCTATGATTTGATATACTGAGATGATAAAGGCACCTAGGTTTTAACCCATTTACACCAGTAAAAGCCTACCTACATAATTAACCCCTAGTGAACCCTTTTCAATCCTAACAACCCTTTTTATTGATTTACTCGCTAATATTAACCCAAAAACCCTTTGAATTTGTTATCATTCTTTTGACTACCGTTCCATCGAGAATTGATTTGATTAGTTACCTAATTAGCTTATTTCAGTTGATAAAGTCTTTCTTTATTATGTATTTACTTTAGTTTGTTCTTAAAAAATAATATAAATTCAAAGTACATGCAAAGTATTAGTATAGTCATTATTAAAAAGAGCTTATATGTTTAAATTCTAAATTGTCGAAGAAAAGCTCGTATTAGAAGTATCATCAGTAATAGTATTATTAGTTTTCATTCGATGTAAATATTCATATTTAGTTCATTGTTTCTAGTTAGGTAATTTGTCAAGTCAATCTTGATTTTAACCTTCTAATTCAGCCTTTATCCACACCTTTTAACCCAAGCCCCGTTACAACCTTGATTAAAGACCTGTTGTTTTGTGTATCATCTCATATACAGTGGTGGTGATTTGATTTTCAGGCAAGCCTATGGGATTAACTTTTCAGGTTCGACTTATAAGTGCTTATTCTTGAACCTTAAACCCTTTGAGTGATTTGAGTGAACCTTCAGTGAGGATGTCAATCCTTGTCAGTTTTGAATTAAAGGTAATTACTAAGATAAGGGGAGACACCTATGTTTTCGAACTACAAATGTATGACTTATCTTGATTTAATCTTTAGGGTTCTTTGAGTAAAATTATCCATGTATAAATTATCTATGAATTATGATGAGATATTGTCGATAGGAATTATGAATTATGGAAAGTTCATTTTAATTGTAAGTTGAGAATTTTGCTTGAGGACAAGCAAAAGCTTAAGTGTGGGGGTATTTGATAAACCCTAAAAGTAACATATTTTAATCCCACATTTAGTATGCTTTTGGATGATTTAGCCCTTAATTTATGTAAAAAGGTGCTCTTAATCCTTTCTTTTTTCATGTCTTATACTCAAGAAAGCACCCGAGAACAAAAACAATGAGAAACGGGCTTAAAACAGACCAAATTGGGCCAACCCAAGAAATTGGCACGGCCTGGACTTCAAGTCACACGGCCTTGCCTCGCCAATCATTCAAAGACATGCCCCAAGCACGATTTGCATGGCCGTGTCCCAATCGACAGACCTAAAGCACGGCCTGAATCTTGACTTACATGACCGCGCCACGACCGTGCCTCAATCAACAGAATCGACACACGACCTAAAGTTGACTTACACGGGCATATGCCATGGCCGTGCCCCTGCAATGGGAAAGAGCAATTTCACTCAGATTTGGATGCTTGGAGGCAAAGAAACACATTCCTAATTCCACTTAAACATCTTAAGAGGAATTCTACTTGAATTGGGATACTTAGGAGCCAAGTAAAGCATCTCAAAGCCTATATAAACACCCAAGTAGCAACTAAAAAAGGGGAGTTTGGCAGAAGCTGAAACAAAGGTCTTTGGTAGAGGCTTTTACCGAAGCTTTCAACTTTTAAGGAATCACTTGAAGATAGCCAGTTGATCCATCTCAAGAAGCTGGAGTTTTTATTCAAGACGAAGGATCTCCTCTTTAATTCCTTTAGGGGGTTTTAAGGATTTCTTATGTTTTGTTTTATCTTTTCTCTTGAGATGTTTTCTTATTTAGTTATGAACTAAACCCCTCAGATACCTGAAGGGGATGAAACCTATGATGGATTTTGTTATTTGATTTCTAAATTATATGATAAGTACTTGGTTTGTTCGTAATTATGTTGCTTAATTCAATCTGATATGCTTAGGTGGAGGAGGAATAGACCCTACCTAAGAGTAGATCTAGCATAATTGAGCAGAGTTGATTGGACGCCTAGAGATAGGGTTACGAGATTTTTCCGGATTAGGGTGAAACCTAATATGGGAATCCATTGATCGATTTACTGCTTCCTTAGAGGCTTATTATAAGAGAACGAGAGTTCCACTAATTAACTTAAGGTTAGATGTTATTCACCCCGAGAGGGGGTTTAATATAGGTTAGGGAGTCTCACGGATCAAGATAAGTAAAGAAATCATATGGTTTAGGGTTAAATAATAAGTGAAGTCATAGGTGGATTCTTCCTGAGGGTATCGTCTTCATCAACTGAGTTTTCCTAAAGTCTTTCTCCAATTCATTCTTTTGTCTTTGCATTTAGTTTAAAGTATTTCATTAGTTTTAATAAATCAATCACTCCATATTTCAGGCTAAATAATAGAAAGAAAGTCAGTAGTAGTACTTTTTGGTTCCCTAGGGTTCGATAAGATATTCTTGCCTAAACTATACTACTGTTCGGTAGGTGCACTTCCCTCTATCATTGTCATAGTTAGTCTACAGGTTTAATCATTCTTTTTATAAATATTAAAACGTGACTGTTTGACACGATCAGTTGCCTCCTGTGTTAAACAAGATTCATAATGTCTTCCATGTATCGATGCTTAGACGATATCGATTCGAACCTTCGCATGTGATCAATACATCAGAGATCAAAATTCAACCCGACTTGACTTATGAGGAAGAATCGATTCGCATCTTAACTCGTGAAGTAAAAGAGTTGCGAAATAAGAAGATTTCGTTGGTTAACGTTATGTGGCATAAGCACGGAGTTGAGGAAGCGACCTAGGAAACTGAAGAATCTATGAAAGAATGCTACTCACAATTATTCAACGGTAAGATTTTCGGGGACGAAAATCTCTTAAGGGGGAGAGTTGTAACAACCCAATTACGACCCTAATCGGAACGATGGTTTTGGGACCACGAGTTTGGGTTAGAAAAATTATTATTTATTTATTTATTATTTATTTGATATCAATATTATGTGTTTGGGCATGTGCTAAAATATTGTAGATTAATTTATTTGATTGGGTGATTAATTTAAGTGAAAGGATTAAATTACATGAGTGGTAAAAATTAGCTATTTACTCAATTGGAGGGTTAAATTATTATATCTTTTTAATTAAGGGCCTTTATGTTGCAATTACCCCTATTATTCTTGTAGTGGACGGCAAGGTGGTATTAAAATATATGTTTGTTGGTTTTATAAGTTAAATATATGTATATATGTTAATAGTTTATTATATTAATTTAGCATAGTAGAATAAAACATAAAATAATGAAGGAAGCCATTGCAAGTTCATCACTTACACTCCCTTAGCCGAAACTAGCAAAAGAAAAAGAAAGGAAAAAGCTCAACAAGGTTCGACACTCCTCAACCTAAATTAAGTAAGTCTTAGCTTTGGCTTTTTAGTGTTTTTATTTTTGCATTTTTGAGATGTTTGTTCACTCTATTATCGAACCCATATGTTAATTTTGTGTATTGGTCATGTATGTTCATTCGGCCATTGATGAATATTCATGTTTTATGATGGTTGATGGTTGTAAACAAAATGTATGTGATAGATTACTACATTTTGTGTTGGAGATTTTGATTAGGTTGAGCATTTAGGACTAAATTTTAAAAATAGTAGATTGAGGGGTTAGATGGTAGAAATTAGAAAATATGGGGACTTGAATAAGCTTAAGGAACATTTGGCCTTAGCTTGAAATCGGTAAATTTGTTATATTTTGTATTTAGTGAAAAGTGGATTAAATTGAAAAAAATGAAAAATGTGAGGGATAAATTGGAAAATTATTCAACTATGTGTTTTGGCCTAAAATGAAAGAAATTCTATTTGAATGAGTTCATTCTTGCAATTATTTAGATCAAGAACGGAAAGAACTAGGATTGGATCGGGAAAGGCGAAATTAAACGAGTAGCTGGGAAGTTTAATTTGTCGACTCTCGAGGTAAGTTTATAAGCAATCGGTTTAATTGAGTGGTTATTATAAATAAATGTATATGTGCAAATGAATTTAAGGATTTAATTACTAAACTGCTGAATGGGACACGGATTATGAGTATGAAGATCGAATGTGGTTTATTATGTACATGTATATGGGTATATCCCTTGTATTAATTGAAATTAGCATATAAAAATCCAATCTTGCCGAATGTGATATGGTATGAGAATAAATATATATGGATTAGCTAAATGTTAAGCTGAATAATATATACCTGAATAAGTGTGGATTCATTAAGTATTTTGAATATATATGATTGAAAAAGGGAGCTAAATATGAATATGAAATGAGATGGATGTTTGTATTGAATATAGGGTTGAAAATATATATTGTGTTTATGTATATGATTTGTGCCGAATGAAATAGTATGACATAGGGAAATTGAATTGTTACTGTTGGGTAATTGTATAATTGTTTATATATGCACGAGTTTGAAATTATAAGTGTTCGTTTATACAAAGAAAGGTTCAGTTGAGGGGCACTATGTGTGTGAGCTTGAGTACCGAGCACTATGTGTGCGAGATCGGTCTAGTGGCACTGTGTGTGCAGAAGAAATAAGTAACGAAACTAAGTGTGCGATACATTACATGAATTACACTGTGTGTCCGGAAGAAATAAGTAACGGCACTAAGTGTGCGATACGTTACATGAATTGCACTGTGTGTGCGGAAGAAATAAGTAACGGCACTAAGTGTGTGATACGTTACATGAATTGCACTGTGTGTGCGGAAGAAATAAGTAACGGCACTAAGTGTGCGATACGTTACATGAGTTGCACTGTGTGGGTAGATTATCGGACTTCTCAAGAACTTGAATAAATGAAATGAGCTAATCAGAAGTGATATGTAGGTAAGTTATGCATGATAGTTAAGTAAGTTGGTATTAATGAGGTAAGTAATTCTTGTACACTAAAATGTATAATGTAATGTAATTATAAATCCTTGAGTATTTTTTAAATGGTCATATGGTATGGGATCATTCGGCCTTTGGATTGTAAATGGTCATGTTACTGTTAAATGGTAAAATGCTATATGTATTGTTGTTATCATTTCATTTTTGAATAGGTTGAATTGAACAAAGTTGGTTTAATGGTTAGTTTTATATATATATTACCTATTGCTTATAACTTACTAAGCTATATTAGCTTACCGTTTGTGTGTTTGATTGTCTATTGTTTAGATCTTGAAGGCTAGCTCGTACTCGGGAATCCTTGTCAAAGTTAATCGCACTATCACCTATCTTTGGTATATTATAAGTTGTACCTCTTTTGAAACTTATGGCATGTATAGATTAAGTCTTTTGGGATGTGTTTGAAAGTCATGTAAAGGTGTATATAAATGTACATATGCCATGTGAAAATGGCTATGTTTCTTTGTTTAAGTCAGTTTGAGCTTGTTGAAATTATGGATTTAATATATTTGAGTATTTAGTATTCATATAATAAATGCCTAAATTGAAAGCTAAATTTTAATAGGTGTATATTAGTTTTGAATTTCTAGTTATGAATTGAATATATATATATGTTATTGGGATGATGATGATTTGTTTCGGCATGACTAATTGAATGTATCAATGTGTCTAGATATAGACGAAAGTAGTTATAACTTGTGCATATGTATACTAAAAGAAAAATAATAATGAGCTAATTGTTGTGTAATTTTTCCTTTAGGCATTCGACTATGGTTTGTTTTAGTATGGAGTTTTAAATTAACTCTGTAAGTGATGTTATATGTTCGGTCATGTGGCACAAATGGCTAAATCAATGATGTAATAATTAGATAAGGTGTATTTATGAGATATATATATATGTTTGATGAGCAATGCCGAATGTGATAAGAAAAATAGGTGATTAATAAATCATTTTGGACTTTATAAATGTGGTTTAAATGAATGGAAATGAGTATATTAGTTAATGATACTATTTGTGCTTTAATGTGAATGAAAATTTGCATGATATGCATGCTGATGAATTGATATTAGATGGATCATATATTTTATTCATGATAGTTTGAAGTGTTATGAAGTTTACCAAATATTAATTATGATAGAGTGCAATGACTTGTGTTTCATTTAATAATGCCCGTAACCCTAATCTGGCAACGGATACGGGTTAGGGGTGTTACAACCCTCATCGGTAAAAACATGCATCACAACAATTCGGGCCTAAGCCCATTACAATAATCAATGTGGGCCTAAGCCCAACACAATTACGGTGGAAATTGGGCCTTGGCCCATAATAGCCTCAATTGGATCTTAACCTAATACAGTAATGGTGGCATTTGGGCCTTAGCCCATAATAGCCTCAGCTGGGCCTTAGCCCATATCAAAAGTCATAGATCACATCTATCTGGGCCTAAGCCCATCTCAAAAACATAACAAGTGTATGCAATGCATTAATGCCCATACCAACCCTGCACTCCGTCTCTGTCCAACCCTACACTCTTGTGGGAATTTAATTGACCCACCCATCCCTACACTCCTTATGTAGCACCGGTTGCGGCACTAACCAATATTGAAGTAGAGCTACCAATCACATAATCGGCTTAAAGCCATCGGTGGATCGACAGTCGTCAAGTGACCATGCAACCCTAACAATCATACATTTCCTCCAAATCAATAATCCCATCCCCCATGCAGCATAATATCACATGAATGCAGACATCCTATAAATAGCATACAAAAACAATCATATAACATGTAGGGGCATTTTAGTCATTTTTCCCTTCAGGGGCATAACGGTCATTTACCTTATGGGGGTATTTGGGTCATTTTACCTTTCAGGGGTATTTCGGTCATTTTATCCTCCAGTGGTATTTTAGTCATTTTGCGACCTTTCTGAAGGTCTACAGTCACCTCAAGCGACGTAGATAACATATATGGTCATAACGGTGTAATTGGGCCCAAGGCCCATTATTCGGCCCAAATAGGCCCACACGCTCGTATGGCCCATTTAGCCCAAAACTGCCTTTGGGCATGTGATCATTATGGTCGGCTCATTATTTCCTATCCATCCACAAAATTACTCGCGTAGAGCCCATGGGCCCACGGACCCATTCGGCCCATTCCTGTCCATTTGGCCCCAAAATGGCCTAAGCCCATGAGGATGCTCATGGTGGCTTCAACCATCTTACGCCCATATTCGTAGGCTCGGTCCACCACTCGTGCGATCGCACGCTCGTGTGGCATCATTCGCCGGTATTTTAGCTTTTCAACATTTGCCGATCTACTGTTTGAGTGGTGTGTGTGTGAGTACACACCTGATTTATGAAGCGTACTTCCAAGCCCTTAGCAACTAACCTATATTCAGTCAAGGGGTATAGTTAGCCTTTCGATCTTTAAAGATCACAACACTTTCCCCAAACCGATTAACCACTACCTACCTTGACTGAATAACAACGGCCTATCCTTTCCTTAGATCGCTTGGTTAAGAATTGATTCCCCCTTCTCGTGGCTTATCTGAATTGCAAACGTAATCTATTAGTTAAAATTATTTACTAATCATATGCTACTACAACGAAAATGCATGCCCAAGCAAGGACTAACATTCAGCCTTACCCAAAATTCCTTGACTGAGTACTTACCTTGATCGAAACCTTAGAGTAGGAAGTTGGCTACTATTAGTCACTTGCCCTTTAATCGCCCCTTGAGGAACCTTAAACAAACCAATCATCAGTCAAGATAAGAAAAGGAGATTTGGAAGATAAAGAGGAATACCATCGATACCGAAAACGGTGAAAAAACATTAACCACCACTTACTATCTCATTCGACCAAGAGGAGAAATCCCTAACTCGAGCTCACTGGCTAAACCATCGAAGATTTGAAACTAAGAGGATTGGAGATGGATGACGAAACAAAGAAAATAGATAAAGGAAAGTGTAGATAAAGATTTTAAATAGGCAAAGTGAAGGTATTCGGGTTTAGCAATACAAGGAGGGACACTCGAAAAGAATCGAAGGAAAAGAGAGAAGGAAAAAGGGGTATTCGGCTATCACTGGAAGAAAAAAGAAACAGAGGAACCTTACTTCGATTTAGCAAAAAGGGGAGAAGAATAATGTCAATTCGGCACAGGAAACAATTGATGCAAAGAAAATAACAGAGAAAAAGGGTATTGCTCCTTTTTGAAAAAGGCAAAAAAAGAAGTAAAACAAATGAGTCAAAAGTCGAAATGGCTAAAAGAAAAACGGTATCCCTTCATACACTAGCCGAATTTCCAAGAGCAAGGACCCCAATATTTGGTCAACACCTACCCATTTCAAATTCCCTGATTTTCTCCTTGAATTCAGCCACCAACTGAGTTTGAATTACAATCAAACTCCTTCATCAAGTCTTCATCCCTTGAAACACTCCCATAAAACACTCACTTGACCAATTCAAACTCTCCAACATAGAGTTCAAATCCAACATAAACTCTTGTCCACACAAGAGTAAAATAAATAATCCCCTTTTGCATGCAGTGAGACTTGAACCTCTACCTTCCTTGCCATACCTATGACACCACAACCACTCCACCATAGGCTCTCTTTGTGTCACCTTTTTAATCACAAATACTTATAAGGCTTAATACCAGGAGTCAGGGTCACCTAATGCTAAAAATAAAAATTTTCCAAATGATATGGCTTGAACCTAGGACTTAATAGAAGCCCCCTAACCTTCTAAAATCACTCACCTAACAGATCCAACATGCATTTGTGCCGTTCTCTTGTTCTCAAAAATTTTAAACACTCCCATGCCCAAGGCCCAATAGGCCCAATTCTACTAGGCCCAAATCCAGGGTATTACAATTATGTTCAAATGAATACAAGTGGTAAAAATGTCAATCCTTGGCAAAATTTCATCCACATAAGATACTATCTAAGTTACATAGGACTTTTTGGTTTGTAACATTTTGTGGTGTAGGTTGGTTTGGGATTTAAAGAACAGGCTTGACAAAACGGTGAAGCACAAAGTAGTTAGCCAAATTGTATTATTCCCGATACTTCTCCCATTTTCGAACTATCTCACCTCCTTATTCCCACTTTCTTCATCTTTCTTATCTCTCCATTTACAATGGTATCATATAGTATTCATGCATACAATCATTCGAGCTCGTATAATTTTTTTTGAGCAAATGTAAGCGTACGTTTTTCCAACTCTATTTTTATTCTTTTTTTCTTCTTCCAGATTTTCTTGATAGACATTTTGCCTTATGTTTCTATAAGCTCAAAAATCTTATACTCACTATACCATACAATTTCTTAGTTCATTCTTTTTTTTTTCTTTTGAAACCATCATGATATATCTACCTAATCCCACAATATTAATGGCAGGACGTCTAAATTTGTGTAAGGACTAAGAAATTAAAGGATAAAATAAATTATATATTAGGCTTAAGGTTTCATTTATGGTTCATTAAGAAAATGGATTCAGGCTCAAATAAGGTACTATGGAAAATATTTACGGGATAGCTTTTTGGCTCGAAAATTTGTCCACAAAAATTGTCTTAGATCATCCCTAGGTAATTCAATACATGGACTAAATTGGTCAAGTTTATCAATGTCTACAACCTATAATTTAATTAAACATGTATGCTATTTATATATCTATTTATCATGTGGTTTACTTAATATTTTAAATCTATTCATAGTGTAATAAATTGAACCAATTTGTCTAAAATTAGATAATCTAGAATCAATTATTATCAAACTAAATTTATAGTTGATTCTCAAATCCTATTAGCATGCTCCTAACAAATTACTTGTATTTCTACAAGCTCAAACACATAGAAAACATGCAAAATTAAAAATTTAAAAACTAATAAAAACTAGAAAAACAAAAAAAAATAGAAATATCCAAAAATTTCCTAAGTCAACTCCACACTTTATTCAACACATTGTCCCTAATGTGCAATAAAAATATAAAGGAAAGAGGTTACCCTATTGCCGTGATTTGTGCAACAAAATTGGTGGGACTACTTTTCCTTTTGATTTTAGCTCAATATTGTTGTGCCTTCAAAATATTGCAGGGTTCCTACAAGGAAAAACTAAAATACACAAATATTTATAAAATACTATATCCTAACTAATTAAAAAATGAAAAAATTTAAAAATCATCCCAAATAAAATAAAGTACTAAGTCCAATTTAAAATTTTTAAAAAATGTTCAGAACTAGTCAGAATTAGGTTCCGACTCCTCCATCAAAGGTGCCTTGCCCCTCTCGCACCTTGCTAACACTTGAGTAGTCTGCCTTCTCAAAGTTTGGGTCGGGCTGTGATGGCTCAAGTTACGGATCACCACGTCCTTTGTCGATGAACGGCCTGTTCGAAATACTTGCTCATAATCAGATGGCTCTATCGGGGTCTTCTCTTCCTCCTCCTTTTCTTATTCATTAGCGACCTCCTCGCCCGACGGTGGGAATCACTTGAATATGTCACTCGTAATCAAGTGTTGTCCATCCATTTTGTTCTACAATGTGAATCAAAAGGTCGCCCATATCTTGCATTCGCCATGTCTGTCAGTCCGAGATAGGCATGTTTGTGAGTCCCATCGTCTTTGACATATGTGCTTTACTCTTTCTCTTCATCGGCCCGTGACGATTGCTCATATGTTTCGTTTGTTGTTCCTTCTCCCTATTTTGCTTCCGTTAGAGTGTAATGAACTGGCTATATAGTTTTCTACAATTATGACCTTTATAGGTCTCGTGAATGGCTTGACTGGGGACATAGGAACGTTAGCTCGACAACATAGAATAGTGATCGAATGAGGGAATTACATACTTTTATTTTGGCTTCGTATGTACATTAGCATCTTCTCCTAAATCTAGTGGGTGATGTAGATATCATCTCTTTGCAAAAAAGAATAAAGCATAACCGCTCAATATGCGGTACCTCCAGAAGCATTGTGAGTTGGTGCCAGGTGGGTGAAAATGAATTGCATCCACATCTTGGCCATTGATCGTCTAGATTGTCGAGTTTTAAAATTTATAAAGAGAATGATAGAATCTTGAAGCTAACTCTGACAACGACTTAAGGCAAGTGCACCTATTGAACAGTAGTATAGTTTAGGCAAGACCGAATTGTCGAACCCAAAGGAACTAAAAGTACTAATACTCACTTTCTCTCTATTATTTAGCCTAAATATTAAATGATTTGGTTGATTAAATCTAAATTAACTAATTAATTACTAATGTAACACCCCAAACCCGGCCCATACGTCATGACCGAATCTGGTATGCTATGGGTTGAATGTTGAAAACTTTGCTTTGAAGGGTTTTGAAAACCTTAGTTTATTTTAACCGATTAATCATTAATTGTGACATTTTTTATGAAACTTTAACATTTGAGTTGAACATGCTGGGAAAAACCCATTTTCCTTTCACTTTATAATCAAGACTTTGAAAACATAAGTTTATAAGATGTAACATAAAAAAATATAGTTCGAGAACCTAAGTTATGGGGGCCTTATTACAAAAATAATCCCAAAATTGAAACTTAAAGAAAAATCGAAAATAGTCTAAGAAGATAAAAGACTTGATGGCCCCTCGAGTTCGCCTCGGCTCCCATGTCCATGATCTACTGCTCATCTAAAAAGTTGGGAGAAATAAAAGGGTGAGTCACCAAGACTCAGTGTGCAAATCCCGAAAACACATAAAAGCCTTGAGGCCCACAAACACATTATGGGTCTTGGGCCCATACACAATGGCAACAGAATATATATATTTACATGCAACATGGCCCATCCCAAACCTAAGAGTCCATCCTCTACACACCCCTGTACCAACCATCACACCGTGGGGATTTCTACAATCAACCCTCCATCCACTACACACCATATCAGCAACTATGCTGTCTGTCATAAAGACCGATCACTTTGTGACCTATGTGGCAAAGCCACCGATCGCCATGCGACCTTGTTCCCCTTCATCATATCAATCCCATCCCATGCATACATACATGCAAGAATCAAAACATTATACTATCTAAACAGATCATAGACTTTCACATACTTCGATACACATAGAGAAGTTTCTATGATTACGTACCTGGCATCCCTTGCCTACCCTTTCTGGGTAATACGACTGCTCATGCAGCCTCATTTTCTGGCTTTTAGCCCATAGCATACATATAATACAGATTAATTAGTGTGATAGAGATCTATACACCTGATTACAGACAGGACAGTACTTTCTATGTCGACACTATCAGAAGTCGATATGACTGCTAACTTTCTAAGGTTTTGTTCTGAAGTCGGTCCACAACCCGGCGGCCAATCCCGTATTATTGACACCACGCATTTCTTAAACTTTAGGGCTGGGACTACAGATCCAACCCCTTCCTTCGATTTGCTGACATTCGAGTCTGTGAATGACCTTAGTCAGAGGATACTATAATGATTGCTTAACGTGGCATTAGGTTAAGGCACAATAAAGAAAGGAAACCGATGATCAACTTAGGGAGAATTGAAATCCTTACCTTGAAATCCCGATAAAAGACAATAGGATTGGGAAGTTACCAATTTTTATCCTAGGAACCTAGGTGGTTAGATCTCTTTTAAATCCCGGAATGCCGCCTAAACAGGACACAAGATCAGTGAATAGAATATCGAATTAATGATGGCCTTTCAACCCATTAGCCAATCGACCATGGCCCCCAAAACCGAAAGAGAAAAGATCAAAAGAAATCAGAACTTACCAATAGGTTCGGCTTCTCCTGACAGATTTTGACTTCTGAGAAGATCAAAAGAAAGACAATGTAACAGGATCTATGAAGATTTGGCTATGAAGAAATTGACAAAATGGAGAATAAAGGAAAGAACAATGATCATTTGGTTATAGGAGAAGAATGGAGATGAGAAGAGTTATGAGTTTCGGCTTTTGGAGGAAAAGATGAGAGAAGAGGACAATGAAATTTTTGGCTTTTGCATAGAAGTGAGGATGAGAGGAAAGAAAAAAGAGAATAGGGTCAAATGCCAGAATTGAAGAGATATTGAAACACCCCACACCGGCCCACGAGAATGGACCGGATCTGGTATGTTCCTAAAGTAAACCGGTTTCAAACATTTTCGTTACTTAGAGAAAATTTGTAAATTTTTAGAAAAACTATTGTTTTGAGTTTGGCTTAGGTTGTAAACCCATTTATTTATACTTGTAAACCCATTTAATTAAATACATGCAAAATAGTTCTTAGCATAAAACTTAATAGTAAAGCAAAAATAAAGACAAATCCACGGGCCTTATGGCCTTATTACATCAAGTAAAACCCAAAATAAAATAAAAGTAAAAGTCCAAACTAAATAAAATCTCCGAATGTAGCATGGCCACCTCAACGCTCACCGCCCGGTCAAATCACTTGTTCATCACCTAAAATAGTTCCCATAACGGGTGAGTCAATGACTCAATGTGCACACAATACTAACATTCAACAAATCGCATTCATGTTCAAATCATCGGATCCATATAAAAATGAAATTATGATGCAACCCAAACCCAATCCTAATGGTCCATCCGCTACATACCACCCGTACCTGCCAGTCACACCATGGGGACTACTAAGTCAACCCTCCATCCGCTACACACCATCGAAGGCAGTCATTGCAATGACGTGCTCATCGCCTATATAATTTGTGTCATTAGACACCATATTCAAATAATGTAATCGAAGTTACCAAATTCAAATATTTGTGATCGTAGTCACCATATAACGTTGGTGAGACCAAGTCAACACCTTCTAACGCTGGTGAGACCAAGTCAACACCTTTTCCCCTTTCACATAATTCCCAAATGCCCCAAAATATATATCATGCATAACATACTTAATTTCATAATCATATACATATATTCACATGTTATAAAATAACATATTTCATAATCCTATCAGAAGTAGGAAACGTACCTGAGTACTTTTGTACCACATTAGGGTACTTAGCCATATTCATATTCTTACGTATAATCACATAATAAAATAATTGCCATATGAAATATCGAAAGTTAGTGTGCGTACACACCTGATTGGCTTAATAGATTCCTTGTAATCCCGAAGAACGATCTACCGATCTAGATCTTTATCTCCTATATTCGGTCAACCATTAACATATATTAACAAACTTATTTGGCTTAAAACCAAATCCAAGTAGGATTTGTATTACTTACCTTGTTGTCAATTAAAAGATTGTAAATCAAATGCCTAATTACTAGTATCCTTTTTCCTTGAAATCGGCTAATACTAAATCATGTAACCATGTGAGTTTTCGCTTTTGAAATAATGAAAATAATTCCAAATACCAAAATTAAGCCTTGGCGAATATCACTTACCATACAAATTCCAAATCAAGAGAATTCCTTGCCCTATATGTCTGTCAAAATTTTCATGTTAGATCTAATCTAACATATACATCATAACCTTTAATCGAATAAAATATCTTACCTTGGATCCTTAGATTTCCCGAAAGATTCCCCCTTGTATTCGACAGTTGTAAAAAGATCCTTGATGCCTTGACCGATTGATTCCTTGCCTAGAGTCTCAGGGTTTTGGCTATGGAGATTTAATCAGGGATCAAAAGAAAAAGGTTTTGGCTTGACAGATGAAGAAAAGAGAAGAAGAAAAGATAGAAAGAAAATTCGGTAGGGGAGAGAGCAAAGGATTTTCGACTACTTGGAAAGATGAGAGAAAAGACCTTGGGTTCTCCTTTTATAGCCGACTTGCTAGGCCAAGAGTCCTTGACTTGGCCACCACTCTCCTTAAGATAATATTATCTCTTTTATTTAAAAGATAAAAGCCTTTAATCCATCCATTATCTCCTCAATTATCTCCTTAGAAAATAATCCTTTATTTATCTCTTGTTATTCACATATTTATGTGAATAAAACTCCTTTATTTATCTCTTATTATTCACATATTTATGTGAATAAAACTCCTTTATTTATCTCTTATTATTCACATATTTATGTGAATAAAACTCCTTTATTTATCTCTTATTATTCACATATTTATGTGAATAAAACTCCTTTATTTCTCTTACATATCCAAGTTTCCTAAAATGTTCAAGTTTCCATTTTTGGATCATTTCCAAAAATGTTTAGGTTTCCAAAAATGTCTAAGTTTCCAAAAATGTCTAAGTTTCCAAAAATGTCCATTTCCATTTCCATTTCCATTTTCATTTCCATCTCCATTTTCATTTCCATTTTCATTTTCCTATTCCCAACATAACATTTCCATACATTCTCAGGTTTCCAAAAATCATTCCAAATTTATTCCAAAACACATAAAAGATGTCTTTTCGCACAATTTGGCCAAAATGCAAAGGCCCTTTTCAGGATGTTACGCTTCTACCCTCCTTAAAAATAATTTCGTCCTCGAAATTACTTAACGACAACGTACAATCTTTCTTATCAAGACTATGCTTACGCTGCAAGACTCGATCTTAATAGAACCATCATACTTTCCAGCACAATCTCTAAGTTCCCATCCCTTAGAACTCATTTCTAACGTCATGATTTAATCGATTAAGAAGTTTTATGTATTAAAAAATTTTGTTTCACCGATTAACCGCCAAGAAATTTTATGAAAAGGAATTTAGAGTGGTTCTTTCAGATTCATACATGCACACAGCCTTTTCATTCATTCATACATCCATTAAACAATTATGAACCTTAGTTCATTCGGAGAAACGTTGTAGTTTTCATTGTTGTTGTTGTTGTTTTTTTTACTACCCGGGGGTATTTTCGTAATTTATCCTACAAGGGTATTTTCGTAATTTGTCAAAATAAGGTTCCTTGGTGATTTTGTCACAAAGTATTTTTAAATTCCCGGGGTATTCTGAATTTTTTTTTTGAAATTCGAGGGTATTTCGAAAATTTTTAGACCTTGGGGGTATTTTGGTAATTTTTCCACAAACCGAGGCAAATTGTAAAATTTTGACAAATAGGGGATATTTTAGAAGTTGTAAAACTTTGAGGGTTCTTTTGAGAAATTTATTTTTCAAAGACAATGAAGTTGTAAAATTTTGGAAATCGTGTCATTTTGAAAATTTTGGTAAGTTAGGGCAATTTTGTAATTTTCCAAAAATCACGGTATTTTGATAGTTTGCAAATTAGGGTTTTGGACTTTTATAACATAATGAAATTTTGGCAAAACTATTGAGTAGTTGGACATTTTATAAACCAAGGGCATTTTGTAATTTTACCACTGGGGTATTTTAGTAAATTTGTAAATCGAAATATTTCAGAAAAATTATAAAAATATTCTTTTCAAATCAATAGGTTAATTTAGAAATTTTAAAATTAGGGTTTCCATAAAAATACGGCTAGTCCCTTTCGGGTTTTAGTTATTGGGTTTAAATTTCAGTGACTAAGTCCTCTTGGTTAGGGTGAGCAGTTACTACGCACTGTAGGATTCGAGTAAAGAGGAGGTGAGTCACTAGGACCGCTTAAATACCAAGCTCTTGCTGAATCCACTCCTGACATGCACTGTGAGCTACCACACCTAGCTCTGTGACTTAATCACGTGTTTGTCTAGTGTATTAAGTCTTATGTATTTGTGTTTGAGTAGACTAATCCTAGGGTTCAAGTTCCTATCATGCTATTCTACGCTCCATTCCTTTTCTACCCTTCTATAATTCACATAATCACACGAGATAGTTAGGGAACTTACCCGTGGATCATGGGTTGAGACTTAGGGCCATGCCGAAGCTTGCTTATTTTTCAAAGATAATCATTTGGCTCGCTTTGAAAACGTTTGGGCCTTAGCCCACGTGCCGAGAGTTTAAAACGGCTCGATACTAAATTGAAACACCCACACCGCCCACGAGAATGGACCGGATCTCGTATGTTCCTAAAGTAAACCTAAGCCAAACATTTTCACATTTAGAGAAAATTTGTAAATTTTAGAAAAACTATTGTTTTGAGTTTGGCTTAGGTTGTAAACCCATTTATTTATACTTGTAAACCCATTTAATTAAATACATGCAAAATAGTTCTTAGCATAAAACTTAATAGTAAAGCAAAAATAAAGACAAATCCATGGGCCTTATGGCCTTATTACATCAAGTAAAACCCAAAATAAAATAAAAGTAAAAGTCCAAACTAAATAAAATCTCCGAATGTAGCATGGCCACCTCAACGCTCTACCGCCCGGTCCACCTTTGTTCATCACCTAAAAATAGTTCCCATAACGGGTGAGTCAACAGACTCAATGTGCACACAATACTAACATTCAACAAATCGCATTCATGTTCAAATCATCGGATCCATATAAAATGAAATTATGATGCAACCCAAACCCAATCCTAATGGTCCATCCGCTACATACCACCCGCATGCACCGCGGTCACACCATGGGGACTACTAAGTCAACCCTCCATCCGCTACACACCATCAAGGCGTCATTGCGGTGACGTGCTCATCGCCCATATAATTTGTGTCATTAGACACCATATTCAAATAATGTAATCGGGTTACCAAATTCAAATATTTGTGACCGTAGTCACCATATAACGCTAGTGAGACCAAGTCAACACCTTCTAACGTTGGTGAGACCGAAGTCAACACCTTTTTCCCCTTTCACATAATTCCCAAATGCCCCAAAAATATATATCATGCATAACATACTTAATTTCATAATCATATACATATATTCACATGTTATAAAATAACATATTTCATAATCCTATCAGAAGTAGGAAACGTACCTGAGTACTTTTGTACCACATTAGGGTACTTAGCCATATTCATATTCTTACGTATAATCACATAATAAAATAATTGCCATATGAAATATCGAAAGTTAGTGTGCGTACACACCTGATTGGCTTAATAGATTCCTTGTAATCCTCAAGAACGATCTACCGATCTAGATCTTTATCTCCTATATTCGGTCAACCATTAACATATATTAACAAACTTATTTGGCTTAAAAACCAAATCCAAGTAGGATTTGTATTACTTACCTTGTTGCCGAATTAAAAGATTGTAAATCAAATGCCGGAATTACTAGTATCCTTTTTCCTTGAAATCGGCTAATACTAAATCATGTAACCATGTGAGTTTTCGCTTTTGAAATAATGAAAAATAATTCCAAATACCAAAATTAAGCCTTGGCGAATATCACTTACCATACAAATTCCAAATCAAGAGAATTCCTTGCCCTATATGTACATCAAAATTTTCATGTTAGATCTAATCTAACATATACATCATAACCTTTAATCGAATAAAATATCTTACCTTGGATCCTTAGATTTCCGAAAGATTCCCCTTGTATTCGGTTGTAAAAAGATCCTTGATGCCTTGACCGATTGATTCCTTGCCTAGAGTCTCGTGGTTTTGGCTATGGAGATTTAATCGGGGATCAAAAGAAAAGGTTTTGGCTTGATGATGAAGAAAAGAGAAGAAGAAAAGATAGAAAGAAAATTCGGTGAGGGAGAGAGCAAAGGATTTTCGACTACTTGGAAAGATGAGAGAAAAAGACCTTGGGTTCTCCTTTTATAGCCGAATTTGCTAGGCCAAGAGTCCTTGACTTGGCCACCACTCTCCCTTAAGATAATATTATCTCTTTTATTTAAAAGATAAAAGCCTTTAATCATATACATATATTCACATGTTATAAAATAACATATTTCATAATCCTATCAAGTAGGAAACGTGCACAGTACTTTTGTACCACATTAGGTACTTAGCCATATTCATATTCTTACGATAATCACATAATAAAATAATTGCCATATGAAATATCGAAAGTTAGTGTGCGTACACACCTGATTGGCTTAATAGATTCCTTGTAATCCCGAAGAACGATCTACCGATCTAGATCTTTATCTCCTATATTCGGTCAACCATTAACATATATTAACAAACTTATTTGGCTTAAAAACCAAATCCAAGTAGGATTTGTATTACTTACCTTGTTGCCGAATTAAAAGATTGTAAATCAAATGCCGGAATTACTAGTATCCTTTTTCCTTGAAATCGGCTAATACTAAATCATGTAACCATGTGAGTTTTCGCTTTTGAAATAATGAAAATAATTCCAAATACCAAAATTAAGCCTTGGCGAATATCACTTACCATACAAATTCCAAATCAAGAGAATTCCTTGCCCTATATGTCTCATTAAAATTTTCATGTTAGATCTAATCTAACATATACATCATAACCTTTAATCGAATAAAATATCTTACCTTGGATCCTTAGATTTCCAAAGATTCCCCTTGTATTCGACAGCTTGTAAAAAGATCCTTGATGCCTTGACCGATTGATTCCTTGCCTAGAGTCTCGTGGTTTTGGCTATGGAGATTTAATCGGGATCAAAAGAAAAGGTTTTGGCTTGATGATGAAGAAAAGAGAAGAAGAAAAGATAGAAAGAAAATTCGGTGGGGAGAGAGCAAAGGATTTTCGACTACTTGGAAAGATGAGAGAAAAGACCTTGGGTTCTCCTTTTATAGCCGACTTTGCTAGGCCAAGAGTCCTTGACTTGGCCACCACTCTCCCTTAAGATAATATTATCTCTTTTATTTAAAAGATAAAAGCCTTTAATCCATCCATTATCTCCTCAATTATCTCCTTAGAAAATAATCCTTTATTTATCTCTTGTTATTCACATATTTATGTGAATAAAACTCCTTTATTTATCTCTTATTATTCACATATTTATGTGAATAAAACTCCTTTATTTATCTCTTATTATTCACATATTTATGTGAATAAAACTCCTTTATTTATCTCTTATTATTCACATATTTATGTGAATAAAACTCTTTATTTCTCTTACATATCCAAGTTTCCTAAAATGTTCAAGTTTCCATTTTGGATCATTTCCAAAATGTTTAGGTTTCCAAAATGTCTAAGTTTCCAAAATGTCTAAGTTTCCAAAATGTCCATTTCCATTTCCATTTCCATTTTCATTTCCATCTCCATTTTCATTTCCATTTTCATTTTCCTATTCCCAACATAACATTTCCATACATTCTCAGGTTTCCAAAAATCATTCCAAATTTATTCCAAAACACATAAAAGATGTCTTTTCGCACAATTTGGCCAAAATGCAAAGGCCCTTTTCAGGATGTTACAGATATCCCCCTTACTTAAGCAAAATTTTGGCACCTACTGCCTAAAACAAAAAATGCCCCTTTTTAAAACTAAAACTAAGATATTAATCAAGGGAAATTCTGGCACCCCTTGATCATATCAGAACTGATTCCTCCTCCCCCTCAGTGTTGGAATTTCGGCCACCACTGTGACCAGCAGATAAATCCTAAATTTCATCCCTTATCTTTATCTGATCACACCTCCAAAAGAATCCTAGATAACACTACATCTTCCTCCCTTTATCTACCATATTATCTGCATTATCCACTCAAATAAATCCTCCTATTTCCAAGCCTTATTACCGTCCCACTCTACCCACTTAAATTCCAAAAATTAGCTGAATTTAATTAAAAATAATTGGGCTTTATGCGACTCGAACCTTGGACCTCCTTAACAGCTTGACACGCCACTCCTAGTCCCTGCATATCGCCACTGACCACTGGGCCACAAGCCCATTTTTGTGTATTAATTCATAGGTAATGTCTTTTAAACCCTGTCCTAACTTACTTTCCACTAGAGTGTCCAAACAGAAAATTCAACTAAGGCCTCGGCCCAACTTCGAGCCCATTCTAGACCCCTAAAACATTCTATCAAGCATAACAAGCACAACCATACACATTAAACGTATAGGCCCATTAATTCAGGATGTTACAGTTTGACCCCCTTAAAGAAATTTTGGCCTCGAAATTACCTGATCAGAATAGATACGGGTATTGCCGCCGTATCGCTTCCTCTGGTTCCCAAGTAGCCTCCTCAGAACCGTTATTCGCCATAGAACCTTCACTAACGGAACCGTTTTCCTTCGCAATACCTTGACATCATGATACAAGATTTCTACCGGTTCTTCTTCAAAGGATAGGTCAAGTCTCACTTCGATTTCTTCCACAGACACCACATGGGATGGATCCTAATGGTAACGTCTTAACATAGAAATGTGGAATACATTGTGAATCTGGCTTAGCTCAGAAGGTAGCTCTAGCTGATAGGCTACCGGCCCGACTTATTTCAACATCCGATAAGGTCCGATAAATCTGGGACTTAATTTACCCTTCCATCCAAACCTCAGCACTTTCTTCCATGGCTACACCTTCAAGAACACCTTGTCACCCACTGCAAACTCTATGTCCTTACGCTTCAAGACTTCATAGGACTTTTGTCGGTCTGACACTTCCTTTAGTCGAGCTCGAATTAACTCAACCTTCTCCTCTGTCTCAGTAATCAACTCCAGACCCAAAATCCGACGTTCTCCTAATTCCGTCCAACAGGTAGGAGTATGACACTTTCACCTGTACAATGCTTCATAGGGCGCCATTTGAATACTAGACTGGTAGCTGTTGTTGTAAGCAAACTCTACCAACGGTAAAAACTTTTCCCAACTACCTCCGAAATCAATGACACATCCCCTCAACATGTCCTCCAAGATCTGAATTACCCGCTAAGACTATCCATCTATCTGAGGATGAAACGCTGTACTGAAATCCAACTTCGTACCCAACGCTTGATGTAAAGCCCTCCAGAATCGCGACGTGAACCTCTTGTCCCTGTCCGATATGATTGATACTGGTACCCCATGCAACCTCACTACCTCCGCTATATATAACCTAGCTATCTTTTGCAGAGAGTAATTGACCCGTACTGGTATAGAATGAGCGAATTTCGTCAAGCGATCAACAATCACCCAGACTGAATCTTTCTTAGTAGGCGTGGGGGTAGCCCACTAACAAAGTCCATTGTGATCCTTTCCCACTTCCATTGTGGAATCTTCACTGGCTCCAATAACCCTGATGGTAACTGATGCTCCACCTTTACCTGCTGACAGGTCAAACACTTACTCACCAGTTCAATTACCTCTCGCTTCAAGCTCGGCCACTAGAACTGATCTCGCAAATCCCAATACATCTTACTCCCTCTGGGGTGCATAGCGTATGAACTTCCATGCGCTTCTTGCAAAATCCTATGCCTCAATTCTAGATCTTTTGGCATGTAAACTCTCCCTTGAAAACATAACAGTCCTTTCTCATTCATACTGAAGTCCGTCGATCCATCACTTGATCCTACATGAAACTTCTCTTTTAGCAACTCATCGGTCTGCTGCTTCTCCTTCACCTGACTGACCCAAGAGGGTCTCACTTGATGTTTAGCCAATAAGCTCCCATCATCGTATAAACTAAGGTGAGCAAACATTGCTCTCAAGTTAGAGATTACTCTACGACTTAAAGCATCCGCCACCACATTAGCTTTACCCGGATGGTACTCGATCGAGCAATCATAATCCTTTAACAACTCAATCCACCTCCTCTGCCTTAGATTCAACTCTTTCTAGGTCAAAAGGTATTTTAGGCTCTTATGATTAGTGTAAATAACAGATTTCTCTCCGTACAGATAATGTTCCAAATCTTTAAAGTAAAAACCACCGCCGCCAACTCCAAATCATGGGTGGGATAATTTGCTTCGTGCGGTCTTAACTGCCGAGATGCATACGTAACAACCTTCCCCTCTTGCATCAACACGCATCCTAGTCCCGTGTGTGACGTATCACAGTAAATTACGAATTCCTTTCCAACCTCTGGCTGAATCAATACCAGAGCCTCTGTCAAAATCCTTTTTAACTTCTCAAAACTCTCTTGCTGCTTATTAGACCAAACAAACGGAACTCCTTTCTGTAATACCTTAGTCAATGGTGCCGTTATTGAAGAAAATCCTTTAACAAACCTTCGATAGTACCTGGCCAGTCCAAGAAAACTCTGAATTTCTGCCACGGACTTAGGCGGCTTCCAATCCAATACCACTTCAATTTTTTGAAGGTCAACCCTAATCCCTTTCACCGACACAATATGGCCTAAAAACGTAACTTCCCTTAGCCAAAATTTACACTTTCTGAATTTGGCATACAACTACTTCTCCCTCAAGATCTGCAAAACCACTCGAAAGTGTGAGTCATGTTCCTCCTCTGAACTTGAATAAACCAGGATATCATCTATGAATACCACGACAAACCGATCCAAGTAGGGTTGGAATATTTGGTTCATCATGTCCATAAATGCTACTGGCGCATTGGTCAATCCGAATGGCATTACCATGAACTCGTAATGACCATAGTGAGTCCTAAAAGCCGTCTTATGAATATCTGCCTCCTTGACCTTAAGCTGATGGTATCCTGACCTCAGATCTATCTTTGAAAAGATTGAGGCTCCCTTCAACTGATCGAACAAGTCATCGATCCTCGGCAATGGGTATTTGTTCCTGATTGTTAGCTTATTCAACTGGCGATAGTCAATGCACATACGCATTGATCTATCTTTCTTCTTGACAAATAACACCTACGCTCCCCACGGCGACACACTTGGTCGAATAAACCCTCTATCCAGCAACTCCTGAATCTGCGCTTTCAATTCCACCAACTCCTTTGGCACCATCCTATATGGAGCATTAGATACTGGTGCTGTTCCCAAAAATATCTATACCAAACTCCACTTCATGACCCGGGGTAGTCTCGAAGCTCTTCTGGGAAAACATCAGGAAACTCCTTCACCGTCCTAATGTCCCCAACAGTTAGGTCATTGGCTTCCAAAGCTCGAACAAACATTAAAACTACCTCGCATCCTTTTCTCACCATCCTTTCTACTCTTAGGGCAGTCATCACAATCGACAGACAACTCCCCCCTTTCTCCTATCACCAACACTTCACCACCCTTAGGGGTTTTCAACACCATATGCTTGGCTGCACAATCTAAATTAGCTTGATACTTCACCAGCCAGTCTATGCCTAATATTAAGTCAAACTCCCTGAACGGTAATTCCATCAGATTCGTCCGAAAAACTATTCCCTAAACTTTTAAGGGTACCTCCCGATAGAGTTTGTCTACCACCACAGATTGTCCTAATGGGCTAATTACAGTCATCGCCCTAGGGGTAATCTCGGAATCTAAACTTAAAGTTCCAGACACAGTACTAGAAACATATGAATGTGTCGACCCAATGTCAATCAATGCAGTGTAAGGCAAACCAAATATTAAAAACGTACCGATTATAACATCCGGTGCGTTAGCCTCCTCTCGACGTCTGGCAGCATAGACTAGCCCCAGCTGTCTCGCCTCAATGTTTCCTACCCTTTGGCCTGGTGCTCCACGGCCCCGACCGAAATCATTACCACCTCTAGCTAGACCACGACCCCTCTGTGGCTGTTGACCTCCGCTACCTGGCTGAGCATTTCCCTGCCCTACGGGTCCTACTTCCACTTGTACTTTATCCTGATTCATCTTTTTCGTTCGCTTTACCTCTGTAACACCCCAAACCTGGCCCAAACATTACGACCGAATTTGGTATGTTACAGAGAAAACATTTTGAAAACCCTTATTTAGCCGATTTAATTTAAGTAAAAGATATTGTCTTGTTTTAAAAAAAAATAGTTGAGGTGTATAAAGAAAACAATACTTAGTTCGTTTAAAAATATATTAGGTCAGATTGTTACCGATTTCAGATGTACCCGATGGCACAGAAAACATTTTTATGTTTGATTTTAAGAAAATTTGTGTAATCATTTTAAGGTCATTAAGTGGTTTCAACAAATTATCCAACCA
This sequence comes from Gossypium rotundifolium, assembly GCA_025506655.1. Taxonomy (NCBI): domain Eukaryota; kingdom Viridiplantae; phylum Streptophyta; class Magnoliopsida; order Malvales; family Malvaceae; genus Gossypium; species Gossypium rotundifolium. The sequence goes on along the minus strand of CP106728.1, from coordinate 58,403,376 downwards.
TGTAAAATAACACAAAAAAAAAAAAATCTTAGGAGGCCTTATTACAACTGAACAAATGAAATCGAAATAAAATAAAACAATTCAAAATCCATTTAATCCATATTTTCTCTGCATGGCCACCTCGAGTCCATCCGGCTCGACATCTGCGATCTACGAGTCACCTAAAAATATTAAAGGAAAAGGTGAGTCACCAAGACTCAGTGTGTAACCCTTTTCCCGGTTTAATGCAACATCATGCACACAAATCACAATCAAGTTTAACATGCACCTAACCTGACCATCCAAAACACCATTTTCTACCCCGTGTGGTACCAAACCACTGGTGATGCCAAACCACTGGTGACTTAAAGTCACGATATCCATCAATATTGTGGTGCCAAACCACTGGTGACTTGAAGTCACAAATAACAAGTTGTGGGGCCAACCCACGTGTGATACCAAATCACTGGCGTCAATCCCATAATATCATTTGTGGGGCCAACCCACTGTGGTGCTAAGCCATGGGGACGAGACTCTATGAGGTGCCAAACCTCTGGTGACAAAAGTCACGAAATGTGGTACCAAACCACTGGTGTCCGCCGACACGAATATCACTTCCCCCTCCACTCATTTTACCCACATATGCACTTAACAAAGATCATGCCAAGCATGTTTACTTAATAACATATACTGAATTTATCATTAGCCACATATTTATATGCCACATATACTAAATATGTCATGCTTCCCAAAAGAATCATAAAGTAAACTCATACCAACGAGGACTTACCTGTTTCCTTGCTTATACCACGATGGTATTAAATCCAAATCTACATCAATTCAGATTAGCATACACAATGCATTTAGCACAGTTACGAGTTATGAAGTGTGTATGTACACACCTGTTACTATCGGTAGTCCTAAATCCTGAAGAGTCAATCGGCCATACTAGATTTCTTGCTCCTATATTCGGCCAAACCTGAAAGTTAGTGACATGGCTTATTCGGCTAAACCACATGAATCCAAAGGGTTACACTTGAACCCAAAACCTTACCTAAAACGTCCTTTGATTATCAGCCACCACACTCTATGTGTTTCTACTTCCCTACAATCGACAGTCATCCACATTAATAGCCTTTGGCTTACAATACTAAAAAGATTAGACTACTAACAAATCCTTACCACCACTTACCAACCAATTAAAAGATGACGGCTTCACTAGATTGTTTCCAACACCTAGAAGGCCCTTCCTCTAAAACCGATTGGAGAAAAAGGATGGACGAGAGCACCCTTGACTTTGATGTTCGGCCAAAACTACACCAAATAGGGAGGAGGGGATTAGGCTCAAAAGAAGAAAAGAGATTATGGGGTTGACCTTACAAGAAAGAAAAGAGATTAATGGAGGGTCTTGGAGTGTTTCGGTTTTGTAAAAGAAGAAAAGAATTGGATGGAAGATTGAGGGAGTTTCGGCCAGCAACTAAGTGAAAGAAAAGAGGATATTTGCTTTCGGCACTCCCTTGTTTAATCACTAAACCGAAAATAGATGGCCCTAAAGAGTCCCTATTTCGGCCATAACCTCTCCCCTTTTTGTGATAATTTAGCCTTCAATTATCAAAGATTAAACAAGGTTTATCATACAATTATCTCCTATACACCTCAACAATTTAAAAGTAAATAAACTACTAATAATTCCCCCCTTCCAGCCGAATATATGCAAAAAAAATAAAGCTCATCCACATCACTTCAAGAGTCCACAAACATGCCATCACTTACTCTCCTTCACGCCAGCAGCAAAGAAAAAAATAAAATCCATATGTTGCTTCTTAGATTCGAACCAGCGACCTCATGCCACAGCCCTCTCTTCCAACGCCCATAGCCACTTCTCCCATTAGACTTTCATGTCAAATAACCCCTTCATTTATTTTTAAGACCTTCTTCTTGTCCCTTTTCCTTTTAACGCAAAAAGCCCAAAATAAAATGCTCCTTGTGTCCCTTGTGTCTTGAACCCGAGACCTATCACCTCTAAACCCTTATATGGCACTCGGTAACCACTTAACCAATCTTAACTTTCATGCTTAAACCTTGCCGAAATTTCTTTAAGGCCCTCTTCACTTTAACGCCCCAATGGCCCAAAAGAAAAAACATTTCCCCTTGTAACTCCTAAGAATCGAACCCAAGACCTCCCTTGCATCACCCTTAGGCGCACCAAGCCAATTGTACCAAGCCCATTCTTTGTCATATTTAGCCCAAAATTTTATTTAAGCCCTATCTCACCTAGCTCCTCCTTTTAAGTACTTAAAAGAAATTTTAATACTAAGTCGCCTAGCTCAGTTTAATTCTAGACCTTAGAACATGCCAAATAAATCATAGTATTTATTTCTTCAAGCACACACACACATGGGAACAAATAATTAAATTTTCAAACAACCCCTAATTTAGGGTGTTACAGTTCTACCCCCTTAAAAAGAATTCGGCCTCGAAATTACCTGGATCAGAAGAGTTGGGGGTATTGCTATCGCATCACATCCTCGGGTTCCCACGTGGCCTCCTCCGTACAATGATTCCGCCATAACACCTTTACCAAAGGCACTGACTTCCTACATAGAACTTTGGCATCACGATCCAAGATTTGTACCGGCTCCTCCTCAAAAGACATGTCCAGGTTTACTTCAATTTCCTCAACCGGCACAATGTGTGAGGGATCTGATCGATGGCGCCTCAGCATCGAGACATGGAAGACATCATGGATCTGGCTCAACTCTGCCGATAACTCGAGCTGATAAGCTATCGGTCCCACTCGCTTCACTACTGTATTGGCCCGATAAACCTAGGGCTTAGCTTCCCTTTTCGTCCAAACCTTAATACCTTCTTCCAAGGCGACACTTTCAGAAAAGTTTATCTCCTACTACATATTCCATTTCCTTACGCTTAAGATCAGCATAAGATTTCTGCTTATCTGACGCTTCCTTGAGACGAGCCCGAATCACCTTAACTTTATTTTCAGTTTCTGTTACCAATTCTGGACCCAAAACTTGTCGTTCACCCAACTCCGTCCAACACGTAGGAGTACGGCATTTCTGTACATACAGTGCTTCATATGGTGCCATCTGGATACTCGCTTGATAACTATTGTTATAAGCGAATTCTGCTAGTGGTAGGTACTCTTCCCAACTACCACAGAAATCCAGAACACAACCTCCTAGCATATCTTCTAAAATCTGTATGACCCTTTCCGATTGCCCATCGGACTGTGGATGGAATGCTGTACTGAAATCCAATCGTGTACCCAAAGCTTGATGCAAAGCTCTCCAAAACCTTGACGTAAATCTGGGATCCCTATTTGAGATGATCGATATTGGCACACCATGCAACCTCACTATTTCTAACACATACAGCTTAACTAGCTTCTGAAGTGAGTAATCCACCCTTACCGGTATGAAGTGAGCTGATTTATTCAGACGGTCCACAATCACCCAAACTACGTCCTTCTTGCTGGGTGTGAGGGGTAGCCCACTGACAAAATCCATAGTGATCCTCTCCCATTTCCACTGAGGGATCTTTACTAGTTAAAGTAACCCTGATGGCAACCGGTGTTCACCTTAACTCGCTTGACACGCCGACACCTTCCCACAAATTCGCCACCTCGCTCAAATTTACAGCCACCAAAACTATTTTTGCAAATCTCCATACATCTTGCTACCTCCAGGATGCATAGCGTATGGGTTGCTATATACATCTTGAAGAATTCTTTGCCTCAATTCAACATCCTTCGGCATACAAGCTCACCCTTGAAAACATAATACTCCATCACCAGACAAACTATACCCTTCCAAACCACCATTTTGAACTTGCAATCTCCGCGCATTCAAACTTTCGTCTACCAACTGTTTTTCCTTAATCTCCTCGATCCAAGTCAGCTTAACTTGTAGTTCTGCCAAAAGACTTCCATCGTCGTATAGACTGAGGTGAGCAAACATCGCCCTTAAGTCTTCACAACTTTCTGACTTAATGCGTCAGCCACCACATTAGCTTTGCCCGGATGGTACTCAATTGAACAGTCGTAGTCCTTCAACAGTTCAATCCATCGGCACTGTCTCAAGTTCAAATCCTTCTGAGTCGAGAGATACCTCAAAATTTTATGATCTATGTAGACTATCGACTTTTCCCCATACAAATAATGCCTCCATATCTTCAAAGCGAAGACTACAGCCGCTAATTCTAAGTCATGAGTCGGGTAGTTAACCTCATGCAGTCTTAGCTGACGGGATGCATAGGCCACTACCTTCCCTTCCTGCATCAAGGCACATCCCAACCCCGTATGGAACGCATCACAGTAAACTGTAAACAACTTTCCTGCCTCATGCTATACCAGAACTGGGGCTTTCGTCAGAATCTTCCGTAGCTTATCAAAACTTTCCTGCTGTTTCTCCGACCATACAAATGGAACTCCTTTTCTTAATAACTTAGTTAGTGGGCTGCGATTAAGGAGAACCTTCCACAAATCTTCGATAGTACCCTACTGCACCCGAAAACTTTGAATTTTTGCCATCGACTTAAGTCGTTTCCACTCCAACACCGCTTCAACCTTGCGAGGTCCACTCTAATCCTTCCACGACACCACGTGACCTAAGAATGCCACCTCCCTAAGCCAAAATTCGCACTTCATCAATTTGGCATATAACCGCTTCTCCTCAAGATTTGTAGAACTATACGTAAATGCATGTCATGCTCCTCCTCCGTCTTTAAATAAACCAATATGTCGTCTATAAACACCACGACAAATTGATCCAAGTACTGCTGAAACACCCTATTCATTAAGTCCATGAATGCTGCCGGTGCGTTGGTCAACCCAAATGGCATCACCAAAAACTCGTAATGCCCATACCGAGTACGAAATACCGTCTTGTGAACATCACCCTCCTTCATCTTAAGTTGATGATAACCTGACCTAAGGTCTACCTTCGAGAAAACTGATGCACCCTTCAGTTGGTCAAACAAGTCATCAATCCGAGGCAATGGATACCTGTTTTTGATCGTTAACTTGTTTAGCTGACGGTAATCGATACACATCCGCATTGACCCATCTTTCTTCTTGACAAACAGCACAGGTGCTCCCCACGGAGATATACTTGGTCGGATAAACCCTCGGTCTAAGAGTTCCTGAATTTGAGCCTTCAGCTCTACCAATTCCTTTGGTGCCATTCGGTAGGGTGCTATAGACACAGGTGCTGTTCCGGGTAACAAGTCTATACCGAATTCAACTTCCCGATCTGGAGGTAGACCCGGAAGTTCTTCTGGAAACACATCAGTGAATTCCCCTACCGTTTAGACCTTCTCAACTGTTGACTCCTTAGCCTCCAGGGCACATATTCAGACCAAAAACGCCTCACACCCTTTCCTGACCATCTTCTCCGCCTTCAACGCGGACACCACGTTGGATAGGTAATTTCTTCTATTACCTATCATGACCACTTCATCACCCTCAGCCATCTTTAGAACCATACGCTTAGCGCAATCCAAATTTTGTCGATACTTAACCAACCACCATTCCAAGAATCAAATCGAACTCCCAAATGGCGCTCCATCGATCGCCCACAAACACTACCCTTGGAGTTCTAAAGGTACATCCCTATATAGCTTGTTTACAACTACAGAGTGACCTAGAGGGCTAATTCATCACATCTCCTAGAAGCGCCTCAAAGTCTAGGTTCATAGTCTCTACCACGCTACTAGCTACGCATGAATGCGTTGAACCCACATGAATTAATGCAACATATGGAAGACCAAAAATTAAGAACGTACCGGTTATGACGTCCGGTGCGTCACCCTCCTCTCGACGCCTTGCTGTATAGACTAAACCAGGCTTCTTGGCCTCTGTGTTGCTTGCACCTCTGCCTGAAATTTCGCGACCTCGACTAGAACCATTGCCTCCTCTACCATTACCACGATCGCTCTATGGTGGTCCTACATTTCTAGCTTGAGCACGGTTCTGACCCTCTGGCTGGTTTTTAGCTAACTTTCGAGGACAATACCTTACATGGTGATCCAAAGATCCACATTTAAAGCATCCCCTTTCACCGGTCCAACATCCTCCCCAATGTGATTTCCCACAGCGATTGCACTGAGCTGGTCTCTGATTAGTAGCCATGGGCCTCCCTGCCTGATTCGGCCCACTCTGCCGAGCCCTTTTCTGTGCATTACTACCCGATCCGGATGATCTAAAGCCTCTTTTCTGCTTGTTCCTATCGTAGTTCTGTCTTACGGACTCCTTGACCCCTTCGGCTACCTTAGCCTTTTCCACCAAGACAGAAAACTCACGCTCTTGTTGTGGAGCAATCAGAGACCTCAAATCATCCCTAAGTCTATCTTCAAAGCGGACACACTGCTCATGCTCGCTGACACAATTCCCGAGCATAGCGCCTCGATTTCAAGAATTCCGCTTCATACTCGACACGCCTTATTTCCTTGTACCAACCCCAAAAGGCTTTCCTCTCACAGATCGATGTAGCCGGTGCCCACATACTTCTTCCGTAAGCGCTTTGAAATACCCCCAAGTAAGGTCATCCGCCGTGGCACCATCCTGAACCGTGAGCCACCACTGATATAACTCATCCTTTAGAAGCGACACCGCTCCCTTCAGCTTCTCCTTATTTGTCAGATCGAGATCATCCATGATCCTCTCAGTCGACTCTAACCAATATTCCACCACACTAGGTGCCACACCCGATACTCCCCAGAATACCTCAACCCCGTTGGATCGAAGTCGCTCGGGTACAGATTTTTGAGCTCCCATACCTCCACTTGCCCCAGCCACCATCTCAAGGACTCGCAACACAGCTTGCGACATCGCTTACCTCCCGTCGATCCTCGCTCCTCAAAGACCAAAAGTCTGGGTGGTGGTGACGGTTGTACCTCATTCTCAGACCCTGACCCGACCTCACGAGTTCTGACACGGTCATCCTGCCCCTACCGCGTCCACGATGGTCACATCCTCTAGAGCTCATTCTTAACTATTGCGCTTTAATCTGATTAAGAAATTTTTATGGATTAGTACTTGTTTCACTTGGTTACCCGCGAAGAAATTTTATGAAGAGAGTTTAATAGATATTCTTTCGATCAATCAAAGTTTTAAGTCCTCTATCCTAGTTCACACAGAAAGCACATCCATTCCCTAATACCTTTCATACACACTCACTCTTTCTAGCATTTACGTCTGCTTTCTATCCTGTGGGTATTTTCGCCATTTTCCTACAGGGGTATTTTCGTAATAAATCGAGGAAATTTTGAAAACTTTGGTGAATCAAAACATCTTGTAATTCCTAAAATTGAAGAGTATTTTTGAAAGATTTTCAATTTAAAGGTATGGCAGAATTTTAGAAACCAGGGGTATTTTGGTAATTTTGTCAATCAGGGGTAATTTTGTAAATTTCCAATGTCAGGGTATTATTTTGAAATACAGAATTTTGGATACTCTTGCAAAGTAAGAGGATTTTATTGAAATCGGGGTAGTACGATAATTTTAGAAACTAATGGCATTTTCGTAATTTTGCCACTAGGGGCATTTTGGTAAGTCGAAAATATTTTGAAAATTTTCCAAAAATAGATTTTTCGCTACTATTAAAAAGAGATGCTCTAATGATTTTAAAATTAGAGTTTCCATAAAACATGGCTAATCCCTTTCGGGTTTTAGTTATCAAGTTTAGCCTGTGAGTGTGTCGTCTCAGCTAGGATGAACCGTTACTACGCACCAGGTAGGATTCAAGTGGGTAGGAGGTGAGTCACGAGGACTGCTTAAATACCAGGCCCCCACCGAATCCAATCCTAGACATGCGTATAACGATTGCCACATCCCTCGCTCAGTGACAACTCACAGGGTTGGTTTAGATAATTATTAAATCTTATGCATGTTTGTTGGGGTATGCTAACCCTAGGGTTCAACAGTTTCTACTCTAGTAGTCTACGTTCCCAATTTTACCCTTCTACCCCTTATCAAAGATTCACAAAAATGGATAGAAGTACATACCTGGGCGGATTGGTGCCGGAGACTCGGTGCCATGCTGTTCAAAACCAAAAATTATTTCAAAAAGGCCTACCACCATAAAAACAAAACATTTCGGGCCTTGGGCCCCCCACGCCGAGTTTTGAATCGGGCTCTGATACCAATTTTGTAACACCCCAAACCCAGCCCAAACGTTACGATCGAATTTGGCATGTTGCAGAGAAAACATTTTGAAAACCCTTGTTTAGCCGATTTAATTTAAGGTAAAAGATATTGTCTTGTTTAAAAAAAAAACAGTTGAGGTGTATAAAGAAAACAATACTTAGTTCGTTTAAAAATATATTAGGTCAGATTGTTACCGATTTAAGATGTACATGATGGCACAGAAAATATTTTTACGTTTGATTTTAAGAAAATTTGTGTAATCATTTTAAGGTCATTAAGTGGTTTCAACAAATTATCCAACCATGTAAAATAATACAAAAAAAAAATCTTAGGAGGCTTTATTACAACTGAACAAATGAAACCGAAATAAAATAAAACAATTCAAAATCCATTTAATCCATATTTTCTCTGCAAGGCCACCTCGAGTCCATCTGGCTCCACATCCGCGATCTACGAGTCACCTGAAAAATATTAAAGGAAAAGGTGAGTCACTAAGACTCAGTGTGTAACCCTTTTCCCGGTTTAATGCAACATCATGCACACAAATCACAATCAAGTTTAACATGCACCCAACTTGACCATCCAAAACACCTTTTTCTACCCCGTGTGGTACCAAACCACTGGTGGTGCCAAACCACTGGTGACTTAAAGTCACGATATCCATTAATATTGTGGTGCCAAACCACTGGTGACTTGAAGTCACAAATAACAAGTTGTGGGGGCAACCCACGTGTGATACCAAATCACTAGCGTCAATACCATAATATCATCTGTGGGGCCAACCCACTGTGGTGCGAAGCCACGGGGACGAGACGCTATGAGGTGCCAAACCTCTGGTGACAAAAGTCACGAAATGTGGTACCAAACCACTGGTGTCTGCCGACACGAATATCACTTCCCCCTCCACTCATTTTACCCACAAATGCACTTAACAAAGATCATGCCAAACATGTTTACTTAATAACATATACTGAATTTATCATTAGCCACATATTTATATGCCACATATACCAAATATGTCATGCTTCCCAAAAGCATCATAAAGTAAACTCATAACAATAAGGACTTACCTGTTTCCTTGCTTATACCACGATGGTATTAAATCCAAATCTACATCAATTGATTAGCATACACAATGCATTTAGCACGATTCTGAGTTATGAAGTGTGTATGTACACACCTGTTACTATCGGTAGTCCTAAATCCTGAAGAGCCAATCGGCCATACTAGATTTCTTGCTCCTATATTCGGCCAAACCTGAAAGTTAGTGACATGGCTTATTTGGCTAAACCACATGAATCCAAAGGGTTACACTTGAACCCGAAACCTTACCTAAAACGTCCTTTGATTATCAACCACCACACTCTATGTGTTTTGCTTCCCTACAATCGATAGTCATCCACATTAATAGCCTTGACCACAATACTAAAAAGATTAGACTACTAACAAATCCTTACCACCACTTACCAACCAATTAAAAGATGACGGCTTCACTAGATTGTTTCCAACACCTCGAAGGCCCTTCCTCTAAAACCGATTGGAGAAAAAGGATGGAAAGAGCACCCTTGGCTTTGATGTTCGGCCAAAACTACACCAAATAGGGAGGAGGGGATTCGACTCAAAAGAAGAAAAGAGATTATGGGGTTGACCTTACAAGAAAGAAAAGAGATTAATGGAGGGTCTTGGAGTGTTTCGGTTTTGTAAAAGAAGAAAAGAATTGGATGGAAGATTGAGGGAGTTTCGGCCAGCAACTAATGAAAGAAAAGAGGATATTTGCTGAATGATTTCGGTAGTCCCTTGTTTAATCACTAAACTGAAAATAGATGGCCCTAGAGAGTCCCTATTTCAGCCATAACCTCTCCCATTTTTGTGATAATTCAGCCTTCAATTATTAAAGATTAAATAAGGTTTATCATACAATTATCTCCTATACACCTCAACAATTTAAAAGTAAATAAACTACTAATAATTCCCCCTTCCAAATTAATATATGCAAAAAAATAAAGCTCATCCACATCACTTCAAGAGTCCACAAACATGCCATCACTTACTCTCCTTCACGCCAAAGAAGAAAGAAAAAATAAAATCCATATGTCGCTTCTTAGATTCAATCAAGAACCTCATGCCCCAGCCCTCTCTTCCAACGCCCCTAGCCACTTCTCCCATTAGACTTTCATGTCAAATAACCCCTTCATTTATTTTTAAGACCTTCTTCTTGTCCCTTTTCCTTTTAACGTAAAAATCCCAAAATAAAATGCTCCTTGCGTCCCTTGTGTCTCGAACCCGAGACCTGCCGCCTCGAAACCCTTATGTGGCACTCGGTAACCACTTAACCAATCTTAACTTTCATGCTCAAACCTTGCCCGAAATTTCTTCAAGGCCCTCTTCACTTTAACGCCCCAAAGGCCCAAAAGAAAAAACATTTCCCCCTTGTAACTCCTAAGAATCGAACCCAAGACCTCCCTTGCATCACCCTTAGGCGCACCAAGCCAATTGTACCAAGCCCATTCTTTGTCATATTTCGCCCAAAATTTTATTTAAGCCCTATCTCACCTAGCTCCCTCCTTTTAAGTACTTAAAAAGAAATTTTTAATACTAAGTCAGGCCTATCTCGGGTTTAATTCTAGACCTTAGAACATGCCAAATAAATCATAGTATTTATTTCTTCAAGCACACACACACATGGGAACAAATAATTAAATTTTCAAACAACCCCTAATTTAGGGTGTTACAACCTCCTAGCTATCTTAGCCTTCTCCACAAGCACAGTAAATTCCCTCTCCCGTTGTGGAGCTATCAAAACACGTAAATGATCCTTCAGGCCATCTTCAAATCGAACACACCGTTCATGTTCTGTTGCCACTATCCCTCAAGCATAACAGCTCAAGCGTAAGAATTCCACTTCATACGCCGCCACCGACCTACTTCCCTGAACCAGATTCAGAAATGCTCTACGCTGTGCATCCACATAACTCGTTCCAATGTACTTACTCTGGAACGCCATTTTAAAGTAATCCCAGGTGATACGGTCAGCCACTGTACCATCCTTAACAGTAAGCCACCATTTATAAGCTTCGTCTCGGAGAAGGGACACTACTCCTTTCAGCTTCTCTTCTTCTGTGAAATCCAGATCATCCATTATGTGTTCGACCGCCTCCAACCAATACTCAGCTGTACTCGGGGTTATCCTAGAAATTCCCCTAAACACTTCTGCCCCATTAGCTCTAAGTCGCTCCGACAAAGATTTTCGGGCTCCTATGCCCATGCCCCCCTAGCAACCCTCTCTAAAACCCTCAACATTACCTGAGATACCGCATCATCTCCGGCCGTCTGATCCTGAAATTTTGCCTCCACAGCTGGTGGCACTAGTACCTCATTCCCTGACTCATGACCAGACTCTATCGGTTTTGACACAGTAATCCTGCCTCTACCTCGACCACACACACTACGTCCTCTAGTGCACATTCTACTGATTCGCGTTTATCTAATTAGGAATTTTATGAATTATTAATTTCTTCCACTAATTAATAACGAACAATCTTATGGAGAGTAGCTTTAATGATGAGTTCTTTCAATTCAACTCTATCTACAAGGTTCAGTTCTCGATTAGATTTCCTAGCTCTAGAATCCACATACATTCAACCATCACACATCAACATACAAGTAGCATCCATGAACTCACATTCATCACATAAGGGTATTTTATCATTTCACTACCTAAAGGTATTCTCGTAATTTTTTAAAATAGGGTATCTTGGTGATTTTACAAAATAGGGGTATTTTGGTAATTTTTCAATCCAGGGGTATTTTGATAATTTTGCAAACAAAGGGTATTTTGGGAAATTTTCACAAATCGAGGGTATTTCAAAAATTTTACATAACTAGGGTATTTTAATAATTTTGTGAAATAGGGTGGCTGCTCCTTTTGGGTTTTAGTTATAAATTTTGGCCTATCAACAAGTCCCCGTGGCTACGGTGAACAGTCACTACGCACCAGGTAGGATTCCAGTGAAGAGGAGGTGAGTCGCTAGGGCCGCTTGAATACCAAGCTCTCCCTGAATTCAATCCTAGACATGCGTATGCCTGTTACCACACCCTAACCCTATGACTTGTTCACAGACATGTTTAATTAGAAATTAAGTCTTATGAGATTTGAAGAATTGTTTATACTAAACCTAAAGTCCATAAACTCTAGCATACTAGCCTATGTCCCTATAGAGCCCATCAAGCGCAACATGCATATCACACAATGAGTTTAGAATACTTAACTGCGTGGATCGAGTGCTGGAAGACTCGAAGGCCATATCTCAACGGAACTTTTCTCAAACTTACATCACTTTTACAAATCACTACTAGACCCATTTCACAGCCCGAGTTTTGAACTGGGCTCTGATTCCAAAAATGTAACACCCCAAACCCAGCCCATACATCATGACCGAATTTGGTATGCTACGGGTTGAATGTTGAAAGTTTTTCTTTGAAGGGTTTTGAAAATCTCAGTTTATTTTAACCAGTTAATCATTAATTGTAACATTTTTGAAGAAACTTTCAAATTTGCGTTGAACATGCTGGGAAAAACCTATTTTCCTTTCACTTTATAATCAAGACTTTGAAAACATAAGTTTATAAGATGTAACATAAAAAAAATATAGTTCGATAACCTAAGTTATGGAGGCCTTATTACAAAAATAATCCCAAAATTGAAACTTAAAGAAAAATCAAAAATAGTCTATGAAGATAAAAGATTTGATGGCCCCTCGAGTCTGCCTTGGCTCCCATGTCCACGATCTACTGCTCATCTGAAAAAGTTAGGAGAAATAAAAGGGTGAGTCACCAAGACTCAGTGTGTAAATCCCAAAAACACATAAAAGCCTTGAGGCCCACAAACACATTATGGGTCTTGGGCCCACACACAATGGCAACAGAATATATATTTACATGCAACATGGCCCATCCCAAACCTAAGAGTCCATCCTCTACACACCCCCGTACCAACCATCACACCGTAGGGATTTCTACAATCAACCCTCCATCTGCTACACACCATATCGACAGCTATGCTGTCTATCATAAAGACCAATCACTTTGTAACCTATGTGGCAAAGACACCGATCGCCATTAACCTTCTTCCCCTTCATCATATCAATCCCATCCCATGCATACATGCATGCAAGAATCAGAATATTATACTATCTAAACAGATCACAGACTTTCACATACTTCGTTACACATGGGGAAGTTTCTATTATTACGTACCTAGCATCCATTGCCTACCCTTTCTGGGTATTACGACTGTTCATACAGCCTTATTTTCCAGTTTTTAGCCCATAACATACATATAATACAGATTAATTAGTGTGATAGAGATCTACACACCTGATTGTCGATAGGACAGTACTTTCTATGTCGACACTATGAGAAGTCGATACGACTACTAACTTTCTAAGGTTTTGTTCTGAAGCGGGTCCACAACCCGGCGCCAATCCCATACTGCTGACACCGCGCGTTTCTTGAGCTTTCGGGCTGGGACTATAGATCCAACCCCTTTCTTCGTTTTGTTGACATTCGAGTCCATGAATGACCTTAGTTAGAGGATACTATAATGATTGCTTAACGAGGCATTAGGTTAAGGCACAATAAAGAAAGGAAACCGATGGATCAACTTAAGGAAAATTGAAATCCTTACATTGAAATCCCGAAAGAAGACAATAGGATTGGAAAGTTACTGATTTTTGTCCTAGGAAGCTAGGCGATTAGATCTCCTTTAAATCCCAGAATGCCGCCCAAACAGGACACAAGATCAGTGAATAGAATATCAAATTAATGATGGCCTTACAACCCATTAGCCAATCGGTCATGGCCCCTAAAACTGAAAGAGAAAAGATCAAAATAAATTGGCACTTACCAACTGGTTCGACTTCTCCTGACAAATTTCAGCTTCTGAGAGGATCAAAAGAAAGACAGTGTAACAGGATCTATGAAGATTTAGCTATGAAAAAATCAGTAAAAGGAAGAATAAAAGAAAGAACAATGATCATTCGGCTATAGGAGAAGAATGGAGATGAGAAGAGTTATGAGTTTTGGCTTTTGGAGGAAAAGATGAGAGAAGAGAATAATGAAATTTTTGGCTTTTGCATAGAAGTGGGGATGAGAGAAAAGAAAAAAGAGAATAGGGTCAAATGTTGGAATTGAAGAGATATCCCCCTACTTAAGCAAAATTTTGGCATCTACTGCCTAAAATCGAAAATGCCCCTTTTTAAAACTAAAACTAAGCTATTAATCAAGGGAAATTTCGGCACCCCTTGATCATATCAGAACCGATTCCTCCTCCCCCTCAGTGTTGGAATTTCAGCCACCACTGCGACTAGCAGATAAATCCTAAATTTCCTCCCTTATCTTTATCTGATCACACCTCCAAAAGAATCCTAGATAACACTACCTCTTCCTCCCTTTATCTGTAATATTATCTGCATTATCCACTCAAATAAATCATCCTGTTTCCAAGCCTTATTGTCGTCCCACTCTGCCAACTTAAATGCCAAAAATTAGCTAAATTTAATTAAAAAGAATTGGGCTTTATGCGACTCGAACCTTGGACCTCCTTAACAGCCTGAGACGCCACTCCTAGTCCCTGCATATCGCCACTGACCACTGGGCCACACGCCCATTTTTGTGTCTTAATTCACAGGTAATGTCTTTTAAGCCCTGTCCTAACTTACTTTCCACTAGAGTGTCCAAACAGAAAATTCGACTAAGGCCTCGGCCCAACTTCGAGCCCATTCTGGACCCTTAAAACATTCTATCAAGCATAACAAGCACAACCACACACATTAAACGCATAGGCCCATTAATTCAAGAAGTTACAATTAAACTAAGACACAAAGACAAAAAGAATGAATTTGGGAAAATAACTTTAGTAAAAACTCAGTTGATCACGATGATACCCTCAGGAAGAATCCACCTAGACTTCACTTATTATCTATCACTAAACCATATGATCTATTCACTTGACTTGATCCGTAAGACTCTATAACCTATATTAAACCCTTTTTCGAGGCGAATAACGTCTAACCCTAGGTTAATTAATGGAAATCTCTTTCTCACTTAATAACCCCCTAGAATAGTAGTAAATTGAACTATGGATTCCCATATTAGGTTTCACCCTAATTCGGCAAAATCTCATCACCTTATCTCTAGGCGCAAGAACAACTCCGCTTAATTATGACAGATCTATTTTTAAACAGGGACTTTTGCTCCTCCACCTAAGAAATCTGACTTAAATAAATATCCCAGAAGCATTAACACAAGAATTTAGCACACATAATTAAGAACAAATCAATTATTTATCATATAATTCATAAGAAAATAACAAGATACATCTAGGTTTCATCCCCATCAAGTATCTGAAGGGTTTAGTTCATAATGATAAAATAAAACATCTCAAGAGAAAAGATAAAACAAAACATAAGAAATCCCTAAAACCCCCTGAAAGAATTGAAGGAGAGATCCGCCGTCTTGAGTAGAACTCTGGGTTCTTGAGATGGATCAACTAGCTATCTTCGAGTGATTCCCACGAATTTGGCCTTCTGGCTCGGCTCCTTGGCCTAGCTAACTGCCTAACTGACCACTCCTTTTCAGGTTACACTTACGATCTTTATATAGGTTCTTGGAATGTGTTTCTTTCTCCTTAAGTATCCTTTTTCGAGTAAAATTCCTCTTTTCCACGACAGGGCCACAGCCATGGCACACGCCTGTGTAAATCGACTTCAGGCTGTGTTTTGATTTTGTTGATTGAGGCATGGTCGTGTAAATTGAAGCCCAGGCCGTGTCGATTTCCCCTTTGGCCTAAATTGGCCCGTTTTATGCCCATTTCTCGTTCTTTTCGTCCCTAGGTGCTTTTCTGAGTATAAAACATGAAAAGAAATGATTAAGAGCACCTTTTTATATAAATCGAGGGCTAAATCATCCAAAAGTATGCTAAATATAGGGTTAAAATATGTTACTTTTACGGTTTATCAAATACCCCCACACTTAAGCTTTTGCTTGTCCTCAACCAAAATTCTCCACTTACAATTAAAACGAACTTTCCACATTTCATAATTCTCATTAACAATGTCTCATTATAATTCATAGATAATTTATACATGGATAATTTAACTTAGAGACTCCTAAAGATTCAAACAATTCTAAGTCATATATTTTGTAGTATGAAAACATAGGTGTCTCCCCTTATCTAAATAATTACCTTAATTCAAAATTGACAAGGATTGACATCCTCACTAAAGATTCACTCAAAGCACTCGAAGTGTTTAAGGTTCAAGAAAAAGCACTCATAAGTCGAACCTGAAAAGTTAATCCCATAGACTTGCCTGGAAATCAAATCTCCACCACTGTAATATGAGATGATACACAAGTCAAAAGGTCTTTAACAGGGTTGTAACGGGGCTTGGGTTAAAGGTGTGGATAAAGGCTAAATTAGAAGGTTAAAAATCGAGATTGACCTGACAAATTCACCTAACTAAGAATAATGAACTGGAAAATAAATGGTTACATCAATTGAAACTTTGAAAATAATAATACTATGAGCTTTTTCCTTGATAATTGAAAATTAAATGCACAAGCTCACTTTTTATACTACTAATGCTGAATATACTTTGATTTTTTGATCGATTTTTTTAAGAACAAACTAAGTAAATAAATAATAAAGAATAAACTTTATCAATTGAAATAAAGTAATTAGGCAACTGATCAAATCAATTCTTGATAGAGGGGTAGTCAAAGGAATGGTGATAATAAATACAAAGGTTTTTTGGTTAATATTAGTGGGTGAATCAATAAAGCGGGTTGTTAGGATCAACGGGGTTCACTAAGGGTTAATTATGAAGGTAGACCTTTTAGTTGAGTGAATGGGTTAAAACCTAGGAGCCTTTATCATCTCAGTATATCAAATCAATAATGTGGTCTTGACATGTATAATCGAGGCAAGTTCTAGAATAGTTATTCAGTGTTGACACACTCATAATCAATAAAGTGAGCACGAAAAAGAATAGATGCTCTACGAGGCTCAAAATCTCACAAAAATTATGAATGTTTTTGACATCAATCCCTGTAAATTTCAAACTTCAAGGTAATATTCAAATTCAGTTCAACAACATAGAAAATTTTTTATTCTTAAAAAATAGACTTATCATGCTTGATTCTCTAATATTATGCAATTTTAATCATCAATGCACAATTATCAATGACTTAATCCAAAACATATCAATAAAAATAATAAATCATCAGAAATTTGGTCCTAATTAATAATATCAAAAATTTCTTAAAAACAAGACTAAATTCAGGGATTTGAAAATAATGCAAAAACTTAGGTACTTTTACCCCCCACACTTAAGATGTACATTGCCTTCAATGTACAAGGATATATAAATAATCATGTAATAATGAGATCAAAAGAGAAGGGGAGAAGTGACACTTCTTGAATTTTTGGATGAATCCTTGTTCCCTTATCGAATTGGAGGTGAGGGGCATTTTCTATGGGCTTGGTGGGGTGCCTACTGACAAGCACTGTGCTAGATGAAGAAATTGGGTAGCTTGGAAAGATATAGCCAGGAAATCTAAAGAAACATTAAAAATATACTAATAATATAATTAAGAACAAGAAAAATAAAGAGGAGACTAAGAAGAAAACTGAAATTCAAAGAAAAGATTAATGGACTAAGGAGTCTTTATTGATAGATGGTTTGCGAAGTGGGTGTGACTTCTAAGGCTGCAGAGGGGCTATGGTCGTGGTTTCGATGTGATTCTCTAGCAGCTTGATGAACCTGACACTAAGAAACTAGAATAAAATAAACTAAATTAAGCGGAAAAGAAGTAAAGATAAGGAAAATAAAGGAGATGAGAAAAGAAAAATAGAACCGAAAAGGTTTCGAAGACCCTTGGCATGTTGAGTAGCTGAAGCTGCCGGCATGAACTCATGTGAATCGGTCTCCTTTGAGGAGACTATGGTTGGCCTCTTATGCTTCTTCGGCATGGATTTGGTGTCTCAAGAGTTATAAGAATGTTAGAAGAAATGAGAGAGGTGAAATATGATAGGAAGAAGGAAGAAAGAAAGGAAGGAGGAGGGTGAGTGAGAAGAGGAGGAGGAGGTGGGTTTAACAAAATTTTGGCTCCTGACACTTTTTCACGCCCGTGTCTCATGGGTGTGTTAATTTACACGGTCGCCTCACACGGTCGTGTGTCTAGGCGTGTTGGTTCACCCACGCTCGTTTTCTAGATGCCACGCCCTTTGGTGAAAAGTTAGTATGTTGGCACGGTTGGGTAGCATGGATGTGTCCAACCTATGTTTGGCAAGTCAGTGTCGTCCACAGCTGCATGACACGACCGTGGTATGGGGCATATCATTTTGCCCACGCCCATATGTAGTTTGCCACGGCCGCATCGCACAACAGTGGCGCGGTGGTTGGGTCCGTGACTTTTGAAAAATTGATTCGTTGCCATTTCAGTACGACGATTCAGAGTACCCACATGGCCATAGCCACTCTGGGGAATCTACACTTTTGATTCATTGAAATTCTAAAAGAGAAAATAAAAATAAAAATAAAAATAAAAATAAAACCACAAAATAGAAATTATTGTTAGCGTTCAGGTTACCTCCCGAGAAGCGCTCGTTTAAAGTCTTAAGCTAGACTGTCCTTTTCGCTTGTATGATTACGGCGGTTTAAATGTATGAATATCTCCCCTCATACTATCAGTTTTATAAAATTTAAGTCGAAAAGCATTTACCTTATAAGTGCCAAATATGGGATTGCTTACCTCGACTGTTCGACATGGAAAGATATTGCGTACCTCAAAAGGAATGTCTTCATTTGAACTCAGGGTTGGTATGGTGATGTGCGGATCTGCTTTATCTAACCGTACTTGATTTTCTATTTTGAAGTGATTCGATGTCCCTACGAGCTCTTCTAGATGCTCCTTCAGTTTTGCCTCATGTGGTTTCGGCTTCTCTTTAAAATGTCTTTTCCACTCTTCTAGTTCGTTGTCCTCAAAGCTTTGTTCCTTAAATAATTCTTCTTTATTAACACAGGGTCCTTGCTCCTGTTCAGGTATGTAGCTCTGTGGTTGTTCCTGCGGTGGGATTTAAACAGATTGATTATCAACTGAATTTACTTTCTCACCTTTATTGATCGATGTCCTGGCTGAGTCAAGAGCTTGTAAACTGATCGATTCGTCACCTACACAAAGTATGAGTTCTCCTGTGGCAACATAAATTTTAGTTCTGGCAGTTGCTAAAAAGGGTCTTCCTAAGATTAAAGGAATCGAGTTATCCTCATCCATGTCTAAGACAATAAAATCTACTGGGAAATGAATTTATCAATTTTTACAAGAACATCTTCGATAATACCCCTAGGACTTCTAACAGTTTTATCAGCTAATTGAATACTCATCCTAGTTTGTTTGGGTTTCCCTAGACCTAGATGCTTAAACATTTTTTAGGGCATGACATTTATACTTGCCCCTAAATTAGCTAATGCATTATCAACAGTTAGTCTACCAATTAAACATGGGATTGTAAAAGTCACTGGATCTTTTAGCTTCCGTGGTAGTCTATTCTGTAACATTGCTGAGCGTACTGCGTTTAATTCCACATGTGGTTCCTCATCTAGCTTACATTTGTTCGTCAGAAGCTATTTTAAAAATTTCCTTGAATCTGGCATCTGTGAAAGAGCTTCAAGAAGCGGTAAGTTAATATGTAATTTCTTTAAAATTTTAAGAAACTTACCGAACTGCTCTTCTGAGTCGTCTTTCTTCAACGCTTCAGGATAAGGTATGCGAGGCTTGTACTCTTTGATTACAAGTTTTGGCTTTTCTTGTGTTACCTCAATTTTATCTTCTTCCACTTCATCTTCTTGTATTGAACTGGGTTCGTCTACCTTTATACTACTATGAGCTATTATGGCTTGGATTTGCTCATTAGGGTTAATCTCAGTGTTGCTTGGTAGACACCCTTGTGGTCGTTTGGACATCAGCTGCGTGAGTTGTCCAACCGATTTAGTGATTTCCCCGACTCGGTCCTTGATCTCTTTGATCGATATTTCTTGGTTATCAAGTGTTGTATCAGTTTTTTGGAGACGGGCATCTGTGTCTGCCATGAACTTTTTCAGCATTTCTTCAAGATTTGGCTCCTTTTCTTGTGGATATGGCTGATTTTGGAAATTTGGAAGAGGTTGTTGTTTTTTATTTCCCTGATTTTGTTGGCCTCCTTGACCTCCCCACGAAAAATTTGGGTGGTTCCTCCAATCTGGATTATAGGTGTTACCATAAGGATTAATATTAGATCTGAAATTATTACCTATATAATTCGTTTGTTCATTTTCCATGCCCGGTTGGTAGGGTGGGTACTCAAGATTCACCATGGTTCCACTTGCGTCGCACTGCATTACCGGATTTACCTGCAAAGAACACAAATTGTCAAGCTTTTTATTCATCATCTCTACCTGATTTGACAGCATGATTACTACGTCGACGTTGAAAAATCCGGCTGATTTTGTTGGCCTTGTCCTTTTAACTTGCCAGTGATAATTGTTCAGCGACATCTCTTTGATAAACTCGTAGGCTGCTTCAGGAGTTTTGTTATTCAGGGTTCCACTGGCAGCTGAATCTATTAGTTATCTCGTTGAGGGATTTACACCATTGTAAAAAGTTTGGGCTTGTAGCCATAAAGGTAGTCTATGGTGTGGATATCTCCTCAAGAGATCCTTGTATCTCTCCCATGCGTCGTATAATGTCTCTAAATCCATCTACACAGAAGAAGAGATATCATTCCGTAATTTGGCTATTTTGGCTGCGGAAATATTTTAATAAAATTTTTTGGTCATTTGGTCCCATGTTGTAATTGACCCTCGTGGCAACGAGTTCAACCACTTTTTGGCTTTATTCTTTAATGAAAAGGGAAATTACCGAAGCCGTATGGCATCATCAAAAATGCCATTTATTTTGAAAGTATCACAGAACTCTAAAAAATTAGCTATATGAGTGTTCGGGTCTTCATCCTGCAAACCATCATCTTGAACAAATTGTTGAATCATTTGTATAGTATTATGCTTTAATTCAAAATTATTAGTAGCTATACCAGGCCTAGCAATACCAGATTCCGCTCCTGTTAAACGAGGTTTAGCATAATCATACATAGTACGCGGAGCATTGTTTTCTGCGACATCTCGTGGTAGATTATTCTCATCCATCCCTTCAGTAGGATTGGATCATCACATTTTGTTCCTCTTGGTAATTTAAGGCTCTTTGATTTCTCTCGATTTCTACGTCTTTGTAGCTTCGATATCACTATCGTATGCTAGAGGTCCTGTTGGGTTCCTTCTAGTCATAAACTAGAGGTACCTGCTAGAGAAAGAAATTTAGCAAAAAATAAAATAATAAAATAAAATAAATTACGAAAATAAAAATAAAAATAAAAATAAAAATAAAAATACTAGCTAAAGTAATAAAAATAGAGCTTTCTTAATATTTTAGTTCCCCGGCAACGGCGCCAAAAACGTGATCGTGCAGATTGTCGAGTTTTAAAATTTATAAAGAGAATGATCGAACCTTGAAACTAACTTTGACAACGACTTAAGGCAAGTGCACCTATCGAACAGTAGTATAGTTTAGGCAAGACCAGATTGTCAAACCCAAAGGAACTAAAAGTACTAATACTCACTTTCTCTCTATTATTTAGCCTAAATATTAAATGATTTGGTTGATTAAATCTAAATTAACTAATTAATTAGTAAAATAAGAAGCAAAGACAAAAAGAATGAATTTGGGAAAATAACTTTAGGAAAGACTCAGTTGATCACGATGATACCCTCAGGAAGAATCCACCTAGACTTCACTTATTATCTATCGCTGAACCATACGATCTATTCACTTGACTTGATCCGTAAGACTCCCTAACGTATATTAAACCCTCTCTCGAGGCGAATAAAGTCTAACCCTAGGTTAATTAACGAAAATCTCTTTCTCACTTAATAACCCCCTAGAATAGTAGTAAATCGAACTATGGATTTCCATATTAGGTTTCACCTTAATCTGGCAAAATCTCGTTACACTATCTCTAGGCACGCGAATAACTCTACTTAATTATGCTAGATCTATTCTTAAACAGGGACTTTTGCTCCTCCACCTAAGAACATCTGACTTGAATTAATATCCCGGAAACATTAACACAAGAATTAAGCACACATAATTAAGAACAAATCACGTATTTATCATATAATTCAGAAGACAATAACAAGATTCATCTAGGTTTCATCCCCTTCAGGTATCTGAAGGGTTTAGTTCATAATGATAAAATAAAACATCTCAAGAGAAAAGATAAAACAAAACATAAGAAATCCCTAAACCCCCTGAAGGAATTGAAGGAGAGATCCGCCGTCTTGAGTAGAACTTTGACTTCTTGAGATGGATCAACTGGCTATCTTCAAGTAATTCCCACGAATCTGGCCTTCTGGCTCGGCTCCTTAGCCTAGCTGACTGCCTAATTGATTGCTCCCTTTCAGGTTACACTTAGGGTCTTTATATAGGCTCTTGAAATGCGTTTCTTTCTCCCTAAGTATCCTTTTCCGAGTGAAATTCCTCTTTTCCATGACAGGGCCACGGCCATGGCACACGCCCATGTAAATTGACTTCAAGTCGTGTTTTGGTTCTGTTGGTTGAGGTATGGCACCGTAAATCGTGGTTCAGGTCGTGTTTCGATTCTATTGATTGAGGCACGACCGTGTAAATTGAAGTCCGGGCCGTGTCGATTTCCCCTTTGGCCCAAATTGGCCTGTTAAAAGCCTGTTTCTCATTCTTTTCGTCCCTAGGTACTTTCCTGAGTATAAAACATGAAAAGAAAAGATTAAGAGCATCTTTTTACATAAATCGAGGGCTAAATCATCCAAAAGTATGCTAAATATGGGGTTAAAATATGTTACTTTTATGGTTTATCAGCCATCAGAAACATAATGGCCGTGTTAAATTTAAGGGGCACCTTAGTATTGGCATGGACAATCCACTTGTGATGCCTCTCCATCAAGTAGTTTATTATACCCTCCATATAAAAATACTCGAATGTAAATAGATTCAAAGTTTCTAAATGATCATGGGTATAATATGAGGCATTGTAATATTAGTGAATCTCGTGTAATGAAATCAACACCTTTTTTCCCCGAACAATAACACAAGTAACCGTCTCACCCCCTTTCTTGTGGTTCTTCCTATCCTTCAGGAAGGCATAAAACTCATAAAAAATTGTGTCGACCACCTTTGCGGTTATGCAAAAGTTGTTCCATCAATGGGATTGTACCAAATCCTAAATATCATCGGAAGCAAACATGGTAGGATCAAACGTACATTCCTGTTTAAACAAATGCCCACTCATTTAGAGGAAAAATCTCTCAACTTCTGGGTTATGGAAGCGATTGGCATTGATGTTGGTCAATGCTTGAGTGGTGCATTGTTGTTTCTGTGGTGCGATTTTTTGAAATTAAAGCAAAATAAAAATAAACTCAAATGATTAAATTGATAAAAAAGAATGTGAGAACACAAAAAAAAAAAAAAAAACTGGTAGGTATAAATAGAATTTTTGCTTGCTTTATGCTTGAAATGACCCGATTTTGGCCGAACTACGACAAGTTACCCTAATGTCACACATTTTTGGTTTCAAAGTGCTCTTGCCGCGCCATAACTTATGCATTGGATGACATAGCACCTTAACATCAAATATTTTGGTTTGAAAGGGCCTATTTCGTGCCATAACCTAGGCATGGTGTGACACAACTTTGCGTCTAGCCCTTCAGGATGTGTTGAAGTCCTTTGTTCATCCGTTTTTGTTCCCAATTGGCTTTTCCTTGTCCCATTGTATCTTGAAATCTGTATGCTTTTAATTCTAACATGCAATTATGTAATACTTATCTAAAATCTAACTACAAATGAAAAATTGAAACTAATTTTAAATATGTACAATTTAATTAAACTTCAATGGTTTTAAACAACTATGGTATGTTACTGGACTTGTCCGACAATTCTCTAAACTTCACCATTGACTTCAATTGTCATTCATAACCATCGTAGGCCTTCCAATCGATTCTATTCTTATCGGGATTTAGCCATTTGTCCTGGTCTCTTGCATTACACTTATCTACATCAACATAAAAGAAAGAATGCTTTTGATCGAGGCCGTTAAGGGTTAAATTGAATAAGGCATAACACTCTTCCCTTAATGACCTCTCGCTTTGGGAACTACGACCATTTTTAACACTTCTATTTCACCATTAATTTTTATAATTAGCTCATTTTTTTGAGATCGATTGTCGATTTAGAAGTGGCTAGAAATGGCTTACCCAATAGAATGAAGATTTCTTGATTTCCTCAAAGTTGAGGACTATAAAGTCGACAGGGACTATGAATCCCGTGCCTTGACCAATGCATCCTCGAGTACACCTTTTAGGTGTACCAAGGATCTATCGACTAATTGTACTATTATTGAGGTGTTCTTTAGCTCCCCTAGAACTATTTTTTGATAGATCGATAGGGGTATTAAATTTATGCTAGCCCCTAAGTAGTAAAGGCCCTTGCTAAACCGCCGATCGCTTATCTCAATTGGAATCATTGACCGCCTATAAACGTGTTACCATTTATAGTTTAAATATCACACAAAAAAGATATATAATTGAATCAGCAATGTCTGCAAGCATACGAGTCAAATTGTACTATATTAAAGTTTACAACGAAACACTGGTAAGTACTCCGAGGACCTTACCTGATCTAGCTCAATTCATTATAGCTGATTAGGTCCAACTTTATATTTAATGAGCTAGTTTTGTAGAAATTTAATATAGATTTTTACTAAGTTTCCATTCTTAGGACCTAGCGATAAAATGAGCATTTTATGTTTTTTATAACCTTCTAGGACAATCTGGGCCTAAGGGAGTACTAACATGTTGATTACGTGTATAGGACATCATTCGAGGGCAAAAATATTGTGGACTACTCCCAATGTTGCAACACGGACTTGGATGTCACAACAAAGCAAGCAGAATACTTAAGGAGCAGTCTACCAAGGATGTTGCGACATAGGCTAGGCAGTGTCACGATATAGCCTTAAAGACACCAAGCATAAAGTGAACTGCCTTCGATATCACAAGATAGGCTTAATGGTGTCACGACATAGCTACGACGAGGCCAATTTAATGAGCAAAGGTGTTTTTGTTTACACAACCTAAATTAACATGCTTAGTCATCCTTACTTTATCTACTTAGGTCATAATACACATGATCTATAAATACTCGCTCAGAACAAGACATTAAGGATCTTGGTCAGGCAATCTTAGGTTTTTATTTTCATTTTTAGTTTTTACTTAGTTTATTTTATGTTCTTGTAACCAGAAGATCCTATTCTAAAGTGATACTTTTGCGAGCGGAGATTATTCTAGAGCTACACTGTTTCGGAGCTACACTTTCATCAATAAATCCATGAGCATCTCTTTCTTTTATTCTATTCTTTATATTTCTTTCTTTAATATTGTTAATTGAATGCTTGTGTAAATATTATAATCAATTTATGCTTTATACATATTTCACATATTTTAACTATTTTAATCTAATTAATTAATTGACAGGTAGATTTTAATCTGGATTGGTTAGATCTGGTTGAGTGCAATCAAACCATAGGATTGATGACCTTAGGAAGTAATCTAGGCAGGAATTAAACAGAAATCATTGTTTCCTACCAAACATTACTTAACATATTAGTGATTAGGGAAAGAAGAACTTAAACTATAGGCTTGATGACCCTAGGAAGTCATATAGGTGGGAAATTACCCAAATTTAGTATTGCGTATCTGTGAAAATCTTACCCTACCCCAGTCTGAGCTGCATCATCGAGAGGTGAGTAGTTCCTGCCTCCTAGTTAGATTAGTCGAAGGTTGAGAAGCCTTGCTAGGTTAATTAGTAACCAACTATTTAGAACCCTAGAACATTAATTAATTAAGTAAAACAATTGGATCTTGGCTGAAGGAATTCGCGTATTCGAAACAAGGAATAGGTGAAGTTGATACTTAAACCTAGGAGTAGATTTAGGTTTAGTTCAATTTATTCAATTTATTTGGTTATTATTATTTCATCCTTCTTTTATGTTAACACTACTAATTCGTGACTCAAGTAGACTAGTAGTTATTTTTGGTAATTGACTTAATAGCAGTTTCTCCTAAACTTCTATCCCTTGGGTACGATCCTCAAAATACCTACCAAGTGTTTCGTTGTAAACAAACTATATTGCAACTTGACTCATATACTTGCAGACACTACCTCAATTCCATACATTTAGTTGCAGTATTCAGACTCTGGATGTTAGTACGTTCGGAGGCGGTCAATACCCAGGGATTGCAGATTGGGGAAACTATTATTAAATTAATTATAGAAAATAATTACTAATCTCATCGAGTCAAGAATTAGAAGTGTGAATCCAAATAAATATTTTAATTAAACTAATTAAATTAATTACCCCAAATTAGCCTAATGGAATTTCCTATTCCTAGTGTAGACAATGCAAGCATCTAGCCTATGACTAATTGAATCCCTAATTATCTATCACGTCACTAAAATTAGCTATTTATCACCCTTACTTAAGAATACCCTTCTGGTCTCACCTGTCTCGATATTCTATCACGTCACTCCCTAATATACTAAATACTCTTGACTAAATAACTAATTTTAGATAAATCATTTTATTAATCAAATCATACAAGATATGAGTAAAACACAATAATCTATCCTAATATTCATACAATGATTAATTGGAAAAATCAATGAAATATAAATAAAATAATGGAAAGAAGAGATAAGAGAATGCTAATGAATAATATATTAAGGTGCGGTTCCAAAACAATCTTCGCTCGAAATTGTCTTCAAATAGGAATAGAAATGTTCTAACAAAGCAAATATGAAAATAAAATATAAAGAAAACCGAATAATCAAAATTGTACGTCTAAGTCTTCACACCAATTCCAATGACCCTAAGGTTTCTTATATAAGCAACGGGGTACTTAGTGACCACTCAACCTTAGATACACTTAGATTCCAATTAATACAATATTCTGATAAATTCTAGGGTCCGAATATAGAAATATCAAGAATGTAGTGGAAATAATCAACCACATTTTGACCTGCCATCATCGTGTCGTCGTGACGTAGAAAGGCTTCTTGTCACGATGTCGTCACCGTGATTGCTTTCCCATAATCATTGCATCATCATGAAAAGAGGAAACTCCTCGTCACAACATCAAGTGCTTTCTCGACCTTGGCAGGTTCGTTATGCTATCGGGCTCCTTTGACTCGTGGCCCGATCATCATCCCTTGTATTCTTGGACTTGAATTGGCATCCTATACACTTAAATAGCCCATTAGTGACTCATGAGGCCTGAGTCGGCCTTACGGGTCATCGAAATAGCGAAAAATGTAAAACCCTAAACCCAGCCTAGACGTTTCAACTGGATCTGACATGTTATATAAAAGGGTTGTTTAAAAATCGCATGTTCGTTTAAAAACTTTGAATTCTTTTTGAAACTCCGAGCTTTGTTGTTTGTGAAATTCAAATTTGCTTTTATGATTTTCTTGTAAAAACGTTATTGTTGTTATTTTTTGAAAACTTTGTTTCTAGCAAAAATCAAATTTAGTAATTTGCAGAAACGTGATATTTTGAAAACAGTTATTAACTTTTTAAAGAAAACCCAGAGTTTAATTGTTTATAGTTTGAATATAACTAAAATGAAAGCTTAAGAGAAAATTAAAATTTAATGGCCTAATTACAAAATATTAAACCCAAATTAAAAATAATCTCATGATAAAGCAAAATGGAAAATTTACTAAAGTTTGGGAGTAGTACTCCAATGTATGGCCACCACAGAGTCCTCCGCAGCTCCAAATCCTCAATGCTGGGGATAACCTACAAGGTTAAAGCAGAGGGGTGAGTTACGAGAACTCAGTGTGTAATCCTGTAACACCCCTAACCCGTATCCGTCACCGGATTAGGGTTATAAGGCATTACCAAACCCGACTCAGGTCAGCACAGTTATTTAACATAATTCACCCACTAATCAAAACAAAACACATATCTGATTCTCGATAACAACTAAAAGCTCATATCATACCTATTCTTGTTATGTGCTAATCGATTTCATTATAACTCATGATTTGTACAAATTCCGGATCAAAGTCATTTATCAAAATCAAATTAAACATGATTAATGTTCCTATAGATCGAATCATCTAATCATAGAATTTATCTTGTTCAATCACTTAATACCCATTCAAGTATATACCATTCACTTCATACATATTAACATATCATTTCATATCTTATGTACATATGCATATTTAAACATATAAACACAGAGCACTCTATGGAATGTCAATTCACAAGTAATGCATTATAAGATAAATTAACAAATTCCATACGATATAATGAGCATGATTATATTTGTTCCATACCTAAGTAAGCATATCATTATAACCGCATACCATTTCATCTTAGTATAAAATTTATACCCACAACATTATGCAACCACTATGTTTCGCATATAGCATACTTAGTTAAGCTTACTAAAACCGTACTCATATCATGTAATCCATATGACCGACTTGCATAAATAATTTATATCTTGACCGAATTTAATCTTGCCTAAGTACGTTGATTAAATCATAATCACCTTTTCTTTACTAACGAGAAACGCATAAATAAACATATATAATTTATTTTCCATGAATAATGTAGCATTATAAAGGTATTATTTTAACACATACAACCATTACTCACAACAAATTTGTACTTACTACATGAACCTATACCATAGCCGAATATAGGATAAGCAAATTCATACAATCACTTGCATCAAAATGACTGAATTATAAGCACATTCAATTATTAAAACCATATGCCACTACATCAACTAATACAAAACATAAGCCATATTCGTATGACTTAAATACATAACAATAAATTTTCCAACTCAAGCATGACCATTAATCATCCTATACATGCCTTTATCCAAAAATAAATCCAACCAAAAGAGTACCAAAAAGATGATAGTGTGGTTGACTTTGCTGACAAATTCCCGAGCCCGTAGCTTGACCAAATCTATAAAACAGAACATTAAACATAAACAGAGTAAGCTTACTAGCTTAGTAAGTCTTAAGCATTATTATAACTCTCAACCATCCAGGCATGATATAACTAATTCATAACATTAAACATATATGTCTTATTTACAAAATCCCCATAACAAAGTATCATCACCTAACTTAACTTGGTAGTTTTAACTTCTTTACTAAATACATCAATTACCGAATATAATAAATAAGCACATAACTAGGTGTATAAATACACCAACATGAACATTTTAACCACACTCATGTTTCACATTTCTAATAACCACATGACATAATATATTGTACATATACAACTTCACAACCAAGTGTATAACTCATTTCTTTCATCATTCCATTTGCTCACTATCATAGCACATATATACATAGCATTAAAGTGTGAAAGTACATACCTTATTGCGGAATTAACAAATTCATTTTCAAAGCTTAAACTTACTATATTTGCTTCATGACCTTGTTACTATGTAAACGAAGTTCGAACATGAAACTCACCGGTATAGAACCTGCTAGGCCTTAGCCCGAATCGCACACACCGACATTTAGCCTGCTAGGCAATAAGCATGAAATATTTCACCGGCACAAAGCCTGCTAGGCTCAAAGCCTGATATAAATCACTGGCACAAGGCCTGCTAGACTCAAAGCCTGATATAAATCACCGGCACAAGGCTTGCTAGGATCGAAGCCCGAATATCAACACATTTAATCATTCAATACACATTACTTAATGCTAAAGTCACAAACATCTCATATACTTCATATTACTTTCACATATCAACCAAACATACTTATTCACATTAAAAATACATTCAATCCAATATCATACTTCCACATTCGGCTATCTCATGTTTTTATGCTTTAAATTTTCAAGTTTCATCATTTACTAAATTCATAAATAATTCTTTAACATATTCTTGCTTAAGGACTTACCTCGACAGTCGACAGATAACGTATACTGACTATTCGACAATATTCGACTTCCTCCGATCCAAATCTTTTTTTCTTTGTTCTTGATCTAAACACAATGAAGTTTAGCTCATTCAAATACTTTTGACTTCAATTTAGTCCCAAAACACATGAATGGACAAATTACCATTTTACCCCTAATGTTTCACATTTTTACAATTTAGTCCTATTTACATAAAACACAAAATACACAAAATTTCTCAACACCACTCAAGGGCCGAATACTCATAGGGACTATACAAGTCCATTTCTTTCATTTATTTTGTAAATAAGCCCTCTAAAAATTTACTTTTACAAATTAGCCCTAAATACTCAATTTCACCAAAACTTCCAATACAAAACATACTAATCTTTAACATATCTTTAATATAGAATCATAAAACATCAAAAACCACAAGAATATAACAATGGCCGAACATCAAGCTTGCATAGATTTAAAAATTTTAACATGGGTCAGCTACGGTTCGAAGCAACGATCTCAAAAACGTAAAAATTATCAAGAACCGAAATCAAACTAACCTTGAATTTGTGATTATAGGTGCCGAAATTTAAAAGAAATCAAACCCCTTTTTCTTTTCTCAACATTTAGCCATGCAAAGCTAAAAGATGATAATGGCCATTTTTTTATGTTTTATTACATATATTATGTTATAAATAAATTACCAAACTAACCTTATAATATAAAATAAACATAACATACAATTAAGGGCATTGTTGGCATATACCATCCACTACCTTGTAAAATGGGCTAATTGCCCATTTAATACCTCATATTAAAAAGCCATTATCATTCTAGCACTTTTTACTTTAGTATGTAACTTTTACGCTTTACGTGATTTAATCCTTTTTGTTAAATTAAACACTTAAACGATAAAATTTTTCTACGAAACTTTCACACACATTAATTCACACATAATAAGCACTGAATATAATATTTAAAAATCTCTCGAACTCAGATTCGTGGTCTCGAAACCATCATTTCGATTAGGGTCAAATTTGGACTGTTATAAATCCCCTAATCGATCATTAACTAGCCCGAGCCTATACAGAAGCAGATTGGGCCAAAGCCCCATTCAGTAACAATCTGGGCCTTAGCCCTATAAACATGATCATACAAAGAAAGTATGCATCCCAACCTAACAATCCATCTGCTACACATCTCCGTACCAGCCCAACACACCTGTGGGGACCAAGTCAACCCACCCAGCCCAACACACCAATATGGCAGACAAGTTGCTAATCACAGAATTTGTGGCGGACCAACCAGAACAATAGAATATATGTGGCATGGCCACCAGACAGAATGTGGCAGAGCCACCAGAATACACTTCCTCCGATCATGAATCCCAACCCATGCAACATATTATATATGCAATGCATCATACATACGAAAGTGCAAATAAAGCCTATACATGATAACCAATCCATAGTCAATGGCATAACAGTCATTTACCCTCTAGTGGTATTTCGGTAATTTTACCCTTTAGGGGTATTTCGATAATTTTACCCTCCATGGGTATTTTGGGTAATTTAGCATTTAACAGCCTCTCCGAAGGCCTACTGTCACATCGAGCAACACAGGACCCTTTCTGGGTCTCTACGAAACTATTGGGCCTAAAATGGATTTTAGGCCCAATCGGGCCCACACACTCGTGTGGCCCATTTCGCATGATTCTGATTTCAGATTTGCAAATTTCACAATCGAACCTATCGTTTGATAGTTTTCCAAAAAAATTTTCCCTATGGGTCAGATAGCCCACTGGGCCATTTGGCTCGTTTCGGCTCGATCAGGCCCGTTTCAGCCTTAGTTTCGCGAGAGTGCTCGTGACACTCTCAACGACTTACAGACAATATTTGCTGAAACACCCCAAACCCGACCAAAAAGCCTAACCGGATTTGATATGTTCCTCGAGTAAAACTTTAATTAAATCTCATTTTGTTTATTAAGAAAATATGATGGTTTCGTATAAAACAGATTAACTTAATGATCGCGTTGAAATCGTATTGTTAAATAAATTTGTATCTTCTTAAAACGTTATTTTTAAGAGAAAATTATAAGTTAAAAGAAAACCAAATTTAATGAAAAACTTATTATTATTGTAAAACCATAGATGTTTAGGTGTCAAAAAGCAGTTTAAGTTATTTTTCAAAAATCATTTAGTTATTTAGTAAATATTGTTAGTGGCAGATTAAAAATCTAAAACGTAAAATTTAAACAGTTCATAGCGGCCTTATTACATAAATAACATAACCCAAAATAAATCCTAAGTAATAAAAATAAACTTAATAGGTTTAATTAAAAGAAACTCCGAAATACTTTGTTGAGCATTGGCCACCACGTAGTCCTCGCTGACTCGATCCATCGTGCTAAGAGTCACCTGAAATATATCCCATAAAAGGGTGAGTCATAGACTCAACGTGTAACATAACACTAAAAGCCCAATTGATCATGGCCATTAAGCCCATTTAAAACATATTTAGCCATAAGCCCATTTTATAGCAAATCAAATAAAATCACTTAAAAATCATATGGATATATAAAATGAAATGCAAACCCAAGCCCACCTAAATATCCATCCGCTACACACCACCCGTACCTACCAATCACACCGTGGGGATTACTAAATCGACTCTCCATCCGCTACACACCATCGAAGGTAGTTGCTGCAGTCAACATGTACATCGCCCTTATAATTTTGTGGCATGGCCACCAGACAGTTGTGACTGAAGTCACCGGATTCAAAATATGTGGCCGAAGTCATCGGATTCAAAATATGTGACCGAAGTCACCGGATTCAAAATATGTGACCGAAGTCACTGGATAATGTGGTAAAAACCATCGGAACACTTCCCCTTTATCAATATCACCCATATGCCCATGCACATACATAGTATTCGATTTTCATGCCATTTACCCCAAAATCATAGCAGAGTCATACTTATTTCATATTTATGCATATAGCAATATTAACAAAGTATTGGGGTTAAACATACCTGAATATCGTGTACCACTAAATGGTACCGGCAACCATTATAATACATATTTTCATACAAATCATATTTATTTTAGATCTATGAGAAATCTAGTATCATGTTACACACCTTATAATAGTGAGAACGATATCTTCCCGCTCGTCGACACCTAATTGTTTATCACACTTGATTAGAACACACTAATACTTATAAATCTACACTATTGATGAATAATCTAATTCCTTACCCTCGAGAATCTCGGACAATCGTATATGGTTTTCCTCGATAGATGGATCAAAACCGATGACAAACCACGAACAAAAATGATCTTCGTTAGTAGAGGGTCCACAACCCGGTGGAAAGTCTCGGATCCCCGATACAGCCCTTCGTCTGAAGTTTGAAGGTATAATAGAACCACCCCTCTTCCAAATACTCCTTACCGCTCTTTTCGAACCTATTTTGTTAATCCCAAAATCTTACGTTTACTGGAAATGTCCGAGCGATAGAGTCCCCTAAAATGAAGTCGATTAGTAATCTTTCTAAAAATGATATAATCAATAATATGACAATCCTTACCTTGAATGATCCCGAATGATCTCTCCTTAATCGATGGCTACAAAAAGAATCCTTAAAATCCCCTTCAAAGATTCGACCAAGGAGAAAATAAGAGAATTAGATTCTAAAATCGGCTATTCTAAAAGAAAATAAAGAGAACGATTGATAGAAAATCCTTACTCGTAATACGGAGATTGATTCACCCTTACTTGAACTATTAGGAGATTCGACCTTATCAATTTAGAAGAAGAGAAATGGTGATTTCAGCTTGGACAAAAAGAGAAGAGAAAAGATAATGTTTTTGGCTATGGTGGTTTCGATTTTTTACAAAAGAAAACAAAGAAGAAGATGAAAATGGAGAATGGTTCGATTTTAACAAAAGAGAAGAAAGAGAATGGTGGTTTCGATTAAGAGAAAGAAGGAGAAAGAGAAAGAGAAAGAGAAAGAGAAAGAAAAAGAAAAAGATGAGAAATGCCCTTTTGGTGTTAGTATGATTCGGCCAAAGTGTACAAATGGAGAATGGTAAATTTTGATGCGGTTCAACCTATGAAAGAAAAAGGGTAAGATTTAAGAGAGAATGGAACAAATTTTTGTCAAAAGAAAAATGGCCAATATGGCACTTTGATGGCATTAGAATTTCGGCACCAAACAAAAGAGACTCAACAAAATAGACACCCAAACCTTTAAGAGAGTTTCGGCTAAGGAGAGAGCTTTTGGAGAAAAGTGAAAAGATGCACAAATTGTTAAGTTTTGGCC
The DNA here is from genome assembly GCA_025506655.1 of Gossypium rotundifolium. Lineage (NCBI taxonomy): Eukaryota > Viridiplantae > Streptophyta > Magnoliopsida > Malvales > Malvaceae > Gossypium > Gossypium rotundifolium. The sequence continues at coordinate 58,368,788 of CP106728.1, read as the reverse complement.
AACTATCATCCCCTAATCCCATTACAAAATTCAGCCAACACACATGCCAACATAATCCCCCTTTTCCTCATCATTTCTTCTCTATCATTCCCTTAATTCCTATCACAATTAAACCAACCCCCTTAGCCCCTTATGCCGTCTACGTTCATGGTCAAATGACCATGGAAAAGCTTCCAAAACATCATCCACTCTTCAAGCCCTTTGTCCCCTTATCCTTCCATATCCTTTTGATTCCATACCATAACTACTAACTTGCCTTTTCGCTTTTGTCTACTATCCAAAAATAAAAGAAAGTCCATTCATACTAGATAAGGCTTGACCAACACTATAGGAAAGAAAGCAAAAATTAAAATCCTTCCAATTGCTAGCTAGGGGTTTCGAACCTCTCCCCTCATGCATTCACCCATGCGCCAACACCACTTTGCCAATTGACTTATTATGCTTAAAACCTCTTGCCAATATTTCTTAAAGCCTATCTTGCTTATCTCCATCTTAAGACTTAAAAATTTAATATTTCTCTAAGGCATCTCTTACATACTGAAGTTCCTAAAACTTCCAAAGAACACTCAACTACACTTAGGCATGCAATAACATACAACTAAGTAAAAATGCATAGCCCCATATTCTGGATGTTACAGTTCTACCCCCTTAAAATAATTTTGACCTCGAAATTACCTGGTTAAAACAAGTGAGGGTATTACTGTCGCATCGCTTCTTCCGGCTCCCATGAAGCTTCTTTCGATCCATGATTACGCCATAACACTTTGACGAGAGGAACTGATTTTCTCCGTAACACCTTTACATCCCGCTCCAGAATTTGAATTGGCTCCTCTTCATAAGACAAATCTGGTCTTAATCCCACCTCCTCAACTGACACTACATGAGATGGATCCGATCGGTAACGACGTAACATTGAAACATGGAACACATCGTGCATTTGCTTCAACTCCGAAGGAAATTCTAACTGATATGCCACAAGTCCGACCCACTTCAAAACCTGATAAGGTCCTATGAACTTGAGACTTAACTTCCCTTTGCGACCAAATCTCATCACCTTTTTCCAAGGTGAAACCTTTAGGAACACTTGATCCCCCACAGCAAACTCTATTTCCTTTTGCTTAAGATCTGTGTACGACTTTTGCCTGTCAGATGCCTCTTTTAACCGAGCCTAAATTACCTTAACTTTTTCTTGAATTCAGCCACTATTTCTGGACCCAAAACATGACGTTCCCCTAGTTCTGTCCAACACGTAGGAGTGCGACACTTCCGTCCATATAGTACTTCATACGGTGCCATCCGAATACTGTCTTGGTAACTGTTGTTGTACGCAAATTCTACTAACGGTAAGAACTCCTCCCAGCTTCTTCTGAAATCTATCACATATCCCCTTAACATATCTTCTAAGACTTGGATTACTCGTTCAGACTGGCCGTCCGATTGTGGATGAAATGCCGTACTGAAGTCCAATCTGGTGCCCAAAGCCTGATGCAATGCTTTCCAAAATCGAGACGTAAACCTCGAATCCTATCCGAAATAATCGACACCGGCACTCCATGCAATCTCACAATCTCAGCCACATATAACTTTGCCAATTTCTGCAAAGAGTAATCAACCCGAACTGGGGTAAAATGTGTAGATTTCGTCAATCGATCCACTATCACCCAAACCGAGTCTTTCTTAGTAGGCGTAGGAGGAAGCCTACTAACAAAGTCCATGATGATTCTCTCCCACTTCTACTGTAGAATCTTTATCGGCTGAAGCAATCCCGAAGGTACTTGATGTTCAGCCTTGACTTGCTGACACGTTAAGCACTTCCCTATGAATTCTGTAACTTCCTGCTTAAGACCAGGCCACCACAACTGATCTCGTAAATCTTGGTATAACTTACTTCCTCTAGGATGCATAGCATAAGGGCTACCATGCGATTCCTAAAGAATCTTTTGCCTCAACTCCTGATCCCTCAGCATACAGATTTTACCTTTGAAACACAATACCCTATCGTTGTTAATACCAAAATCTTCTAATTCCCCATTTTGTACCTGCCATAGCTTTGCACTCAGATCATCGTCTCCCAACTGTCTCTCTTTCACTTGACTCAACCATGTCGGCTTAACTTGTAATTCTGCCAGCAAGCTTCCGTCATCATAAAGACTAAGATATGCAAACATTGCCCTTAGATCTGACACCACTTTCCGACTTAGAGCGTTTGCCACCACATTCGCCTTGCCCGGGTGGTACTCAATAGAACAGTCGTAGTCTTTCAACAACTCTATCCACCTTAGCTGTCTCAAATTCAGCTCCTTCTGAGTCAGTAGATATTTCAGACTCTTGTGGTCCGTGTATATCACTGACTTTTCCCCATATAAATAATGCCTCCAAACTTTAAGAGCAAAGACTACTGCTGCCAACTCCAAATCATGTGTCAGGTAATTAACCTCGTGTGGCCTCAACTGCCGAGAGCATATGCAACTACCTTCCCGTCTTGTATCAGAACACATCCTAATCCTGTGTGAGAAGCGTCACAATACACCACGAAATCCTTTCCTGCCTCAGGCTGAATCAAAACCGGAGCTTCAGTCAAAACCCTCTTAAGCTTCTCAAAGCTCTCTTGCTGCTTATCTGCCCATACGAAAGGTACCTCCTTTCGTAACAATTTCATTAAAGGTGCAGCTATCGATGAGAATCCTTCGACGAATCTTCTGTAGTAGCCTGCTAATCCCAAGAAACTGCGAACCTTAGATACGGACTTAGGTGGTTTCCAATCTAGTACTGCCTCAATCTTCCGAGGATCCACCCTTATTCCTTCTGCCGACACCACATGGCCTAAGAACGCAACTTCTTTCAGCCAAAATTCACACTTGCTGAATTTGGCATATAACTTCTTCTCCCTTAACACTTGTAACACTATCCGGAGATGCTCATCATGCTCTATCTCGGACTTAGAATACACTAGGATGTCGTCTATGAACACCACGATGAACTGATCCAAGTAGGGTTGGAAAACCCGATTCATCATATCTATGAATGCGCCGTATGGGCGTTAAATCAATCCGAACGGCATTACCAAAAACTCATAATGCCCATATCTTGTTTGAAAGTTGTCTTATGGATATCCACTTCTTTCACTTTAAGCTGATGATACCCCGACCTTAGATCTATCTTTGAGAATATCGCAGCTCCCTTAAGCTGATCGAACAAGTCGTCGATCCTCGGTAAAGGATACTTGTTCTTAATGGTCAGCTTATTCAACTGCTGGTAATCTATACACATCCTCATCGTTCCGTCCTTCTTCTTCACGAATAGGACCGGTGCTCCCCATGGAGATACACTGGGTCAGATAAATCCACAATCAAGAAACTTCTGGATCTGAGCCTTAAGCTCAACCAACTCCTTCGGTGCCATTCTATACGGAGCAATAGAAACTAGCGCCGTTCCAGGAAATAAATCAATCCCAAATTCTACCTCTCGATCCGGAGGCAATCCTGGAAGTTCTTCCAGAAAAACATCCATAAATTCACTCACAGTCCTGACCTCTTCAACGGTTGCTTCCTTAACCTCCAAAGCACTAACCAACATCAGAAAAGCTACACATCCCTTTCTAACCATCTTTTCTGCCTTAAGGGCAGATACTACATTTGATAAATAATTTCATCTCTCGCCTATCACCACAACTTCTTTGTCATCAATAGTTCTTAATGACATCCGCTTAGCAGCACAATCCACATTTGCACGATATTTCACTAGCCAGTCCATGCCTAAGATCAGATTGAATTCCCTGAATGGCAACTCCATTAAATCAGTCGAAAACTGCATCCTTTGAACTTCTAAAGGCACTTCCTTAAAGAGTTTATCTATTACTACTGTTTGTCCTAAAGGACTAAGTACGGTCATCTTCCTAGGTATAGTCTCAGAAGTCACATGCAGAGTTCCAGATACTTCACTAGTGATGTATGAATGAGTTGACCCTATATCTATCAAAGCAATAAAGGGCAACCCAGAAATCAAAAACGTACCCGTGATAACATCAGGTGTGTCACTATCTTCTCTGCGATGAACTACATATACCAGACTTGGTTGTCTCGCCTCAGTGCTACCACTGCCTCTGCCTGGAGTCCCACGACCTCTATCAGAACCATTACTTCTTCCATTTGGACCACGACCCCTCATCGGCTACTGTCTACCTCTGCCAGCCTAATTAACACCCTGACCTACTGGGCGGTTCTTATCTGTATTCATCGGATAATCTTTAATCATATGATCTTTAGACTCGCACTTGAAACATCCCCCGGTTTTTTTCCAACATTCTCTAGGGTGCATCTTCCCACATTGAGCACAAGTATGATGTTGTCCTCCCATAGCAACCTGCTGACCTCGCGGCCCATCAACTCTTGGTTTCTTTTGAAAATTCCCGGATGACCCTGAAGACCCAAAACTCCTCTTATTTTTATTCTGGCCTTTGTCTCGTTCTCTCTCGATCAAACGCTTAACTTCTTCAGCTATCCTTGCCCTATCCACTAAGATCGCAAAGTCTCTTTCCCAGACGGAGCAATCAACACTTTCATGACTCATCTCTCGCCTATCCTCGAATCGACACACCGCTCATAATCGGTAGCTACTATCCCTCTGGCATATCGGCTAAGTCGTAAGAACTCTGCTTCATACTCAGCTATCGACTTATTTCATTGCACTAAATTCAGAAACGCCTTTCTCTGAGAGTCGATGTAGCTAGCTCCAACATATTTCCCTTCAAATTTAACCTTAAAATACTCCTAATCCACTCGATCCACAGGGGTACTTTCCTTGATAGTGAGCCACCACTAGTAGGCCTCATCACGAAGTAGTGAAACAGCACCTTTCAACTTTTCCTCAGCAGTGCAATCCAAATCGCCCATAATCCTCTCGACTGCCTCTAACCAGGACTCCGCTACATTCGGAGCTACTCCAGATACTCCCCTAAAAATCTCAGCTCTATTTGATCTAAGTCTCTCAGCTACTAACTTTCGAACCCTATTTCCCATACTAGCTCCTACTACTCGTTCCAAAACTCGCAAAGATAGCTTGCGATCATCAAATCATCTCCTCCAGCTTGCTCTTGAAATTCCACCCCAACAAATGGTGGTGGAGTTTCATTTTCGAACCTTGACCAGATCTAACGGTTCGACACAACCATTCTTCCTCTATCAAGTCCACGATTTACTATGTCCCTAGAACTGATGTCTACTACGCGTCTTATCTGCTTTTTACTGAAAAAGTCTTATGCATTAGAGTCTTTTCACTTCTTATTTAAAGAAAGTTTTATGCAACAAAGATTTATTCAGTGGTTTTTCCGTAGTAGTACACATACACCTAAGGTCCATGTCTCTAAAGTATAGTTTCCTTAGGCTTATCACTTTAAAATATCATACATTCACATCACTTTATCAATAAAAGTACTTACTTGATGGACCTAGGCCGAGAACTCGGGTGCCATGCTTCTATAAAACCATTTTAACTTAAGAAAACTTTCAAAAAGTCATTTGGGCCTGATTTTGAAAACATTGTGGGCTTCAAAACCTAAGGCCGAGAGTTTAAAACTGGGCTCTGATACCAAGTTGAAACACCTCAAACCCGGCCCAAAAGCCTAACCGAATTTGATATGTTCCTCGAGTAAAACTTTAATTAAATCTCATTTTGTTTATTAAGAAAATATGATGGTTTCGTATAAAACAGATTAACTTAATGATCGCGTTGAAATCGTATTGTTAAATAAAATCGTATCTTCTTAAAACGTTATTTTTAAGAGAAAATTATAAGTTAAAAGAAAACCAAATTTAATGAAAAGCTTATTATTACTGTAAAAACCATAGATGTTTAGGTGTCAAAAACAGTTTAAGTTATTTTTTGAAAATCATTTAGTTATTTAGTAAATATTGTTCGTGGCAGATTAAAAATCTAAAACGTAAAATTTAAACAGTCATAGCGGCCTTATTACATAAATAACATAACCTAAAATAAGTCCTAAGTAATAAAAATAAACTTAATAGGTTTAATTAAGAGAAACTCTGAAATACTTTGTTGAGCATTGACCACCACGTAGTCCTCGCTGACCCGATCCATCGCGCTAAGAGTCACCTAAAATATATCCGATAAAAGGGTGAGTCATAGACATAATGTGTAACATAACACTAAAAGCCCAATTGATCATGGCCATTAAGCCCATTTAAAACATATTTAGCCATAAGCCCATTTTATAGCAAATCAAATAAAATCACTTAAAAATCATATGGATATATAAAATGAAATGCAAACCCAAGCCCACCTAAATATCCATCCGCTACACACCACCCGTACCTACCAATCACACCGTGGGGATTACTAAATCGACCCTCCATCCGCTACACACCATCGAAGGCAGTTGCTGTAGTCAACGTGCACATCGCCCTTATAATTTTGTGGCATGGCCACCAGACAGTTGTGAACGAAGTCACCAGATTCAAAATATGTGACCGGAGTCACCGGATTCAAAATATGTGACCGAAGTCACCGGATTCAAAATATGTGACCGAAGTCACCGGATAATGGGGTAAAAACCACCGGAACACTTCCCCTTTATCAATATCACCCATATGCCCATGCACATACATATTATTCAATTTTCATGCCATTTACCCCAAAATCATAGCAGAGTCATACTTATTTCATATTTATGCATATAGCAATATTAACAAAGTATTGGGGTTAAACATACCTGAATATCGTGTACCACTGAATAGTACCCGCAACCATTATGATACATATTTTCATACAAATCATATTTATTTTAGATCTATGAGAAATTTAGTATCATGTTACACACCTTATAATAGTGAGAATGATACCTTCCCACTCGTCGACACCTAATTGTTTATCACACTTGATTAGAACACACTAATACTTATAAATCTACACTATTGATGAATAATCTAATTCCTTACCCTCGGTATCTCGGACAACTATTATATGTGGTTTTTCTCCGATAGATGGATCAAAACTAGATGATAAACCATGAACAAAAATTGGCTCGGGTGTACGCACGACTTAAAGTAAACGATCTTCGTTAGCAGAGGGTCCACAACCCGGTGGAAAGTCTCGGATCCCCGACATGACCCTTCGCTTTGAAGTTTGAGGTATAATGTAACCACCCTCTTCCAAACACTCCTTACCGCTCTTTTTGAACCTATTTTGTTAATTCCAAAATCTTACGTTTACGGGAAATGTCCGAGCGATAGAGTCCCCTAAAATGAAGTCAATTAGTAATCTTTCTAAAAACAATATAACCAATAATATGACAATCCTTACCTTGAATGATCCCGAATGATCTCTCCTTAATCGATGGCTACAAAAAGAATCCTTAAAATCCCCTTCAAAGATTCGGCCAAGGAGAAAATAAGAGAATTAGATTCTAAAATCGGCTATTCTAAAAGAAAATAAAGAGAATGATTGATAGAAAATCCTTACTCGTAATACGGAGATTGATTCACCCTTACTTGAACTATTAAGAGATTCGGCCTTATCAATTTAGAAGAAGAGAAATGGTGATTTCGGCTTGGACAAAAAAGAGAAGAGAAAATATAGTGTTTTTGGATATGGTGGTTTCGATTTTTAACAAAAGAAAAGAAAGAAGAAGATGAAAATGGAGAATGGTTCGGTTTTAACAAAAGAGAAGAAAGAGAATGGTGGTTTCGGTTAAGAGAAAGAAGGAGAAAGAGAAAGAGAAAGAGAAAGAGAAAGGAAAAGAAAAAGATGAGAAATGCCCTTTTGGTGTTAGTATGATTCGGCCAAAGTGTACAAATGGAGAATGGTAAATTTTGATGTGGTTCAACTTATGAAAGAAAAAGGGTAAGATTTAAGAGAGAATGGAACAATTTTTTGTCAAAAGAAAAATGGCCAATATGGCACTTTGATGGCATTAGAATTTCGGCACCAAACAAAAGAAACTCAACAAAATAGACACCCAAACCTTTAAGAGAGTTTCGGCTAAGGAGAGAGCTTTTGGAGAAAAGTGAAAAGATGCACAAATTGTTAAGTTTTGGCCAACTATCATCCCCTAATCCTATTACAAAATTCAGCCAACACACATGCCAACATAATCCCCCTTTTTCCTCCTCATTTTTTCCCTATCATTCCCTTAATTCCTATCACAATTAAACCAACCCCTTTAGCCCCTTATGCCGTCTAGGTTCATGGTCAAATGACCATGGAAAAGCTTCCAAAACATCATCCACTCTTCAAGCCCTTTGTCCCCTTATCCTTCCATAACCTCTTGATTCCATACCATAACTACTAACTAGCCTTTTCCCTTTTGTCTACTATCCAAAAATAAAAGAAAGTCCATCCATACTAGATAAGGCTTGACTGACACTATAGGAAAGAAAGCAAAAATTAAAATCCTTCCAATTGCTAGCTAGGGGATTCGAACCTCTCCCCTCATGCATTCACCCATGCGCCAACACCACTTTGCCAATTGACTTATTATGCTTAAAACCTCTTGCCAATATTTCTTAAAGCCTATCTTGCTTAGCTCCATTTTAAGACTTAAAAATTTAATATTTCTCTAAGGCATCTCTTACATACTGAAGTTCCTAAAACTTCCAAAGCACACTCAATTACACTTAGGCATGCAATAACATGCAATTAAGTAAAAATGCATAGCCCCTATATTCTGGATGTTACATTTGCATTTCAATTTACCACTACGAGCGTTTGAGCGCTCGAGTGGTCATAGATGCCGGTTCTTCAGCTTTTTGACTTTTGGCCGATTCACATAACACCACGTGCCATCGTTCAGAGGGGTGTGAGATTACACACATGTTTACGATTTGCGGCACTTGGCACTTTTCCAATCACCCACAAATATTAGCCTTCCTTCTAAAAAGGGTTTTCGATCCACTTCTATCGTTCAGAGATTCGCCCCTCTAATGAAAGAAAATGCGTTAGATTGAAAATCCAAATAATATTAAGAGAAGGGGCATTTCGTCCCAATGAATTAAATCCAAATAAGCGAACCATCACCCCCAATTCCCCATGTCCTCACTTTCCAACAATAAGACAATATCCCGAAGCAGTTGAACCAACATGACACAAGTTTGCCACCTAGAGAATTTGGCCCTTACCAAAAGAAAGCAAGAGGGTTTAAAACTTGAAAGAGTCAACAGATTTGGCCTTGCAAAAAGAATGAGAGTTTCGGGTTTTACAGAGAAACAATAGAGAAAAGAAAGAAAGTAGAGAAAGAAACAGCCATTATCTTAGATTAGAGATAAGTCAAATGGGAGAAAAGATTTAGCAACCAAACGAAGAAACTGAGGATCATTATGGAGCAATTTGGTACTTAGCAACCAAAGCAAAAGGTTCAAGTTCGGCTATGGGGTTAGACCAAAATGAATAATTTAATGATGAGAAAGAAAAGAAATAATCCAAACCAAGACTAGAAGCATAGGGGTTTCGGCTATGGTGAAACACAAGAGAGAAAGGTGAGAGGAAAGTAGAAAAGACTATATGAAGAGAGATGAAAGGAAGAGTTTCGGCTCACTGGTGTTTAGGTAACAAGCAAAGAAAAATTCATGAATACAAAATGGGAAAAAGAGGGAGAGAAAGGGAAGTTGACAACCCGAAAAAGAAGGATTTAAGAGAAAAAATACTCGAAATGCACCAGGAAAACAAAAGAAAACAACCCAATGGCACACCAAAGTTTTGGTTTATGCTCCCTACACTAAAATGTCGAATTTGTTTCTCAAAACCAACCTCTAGCCAAAATTCTCAACCCCACACTCCCACATTCAGCCAACACCTCTTCTCTCCTCTATCCCCATGATTTTCTTTTCATTTTCCTCCTAACTTTGCTCTCTATCATCCCTCTGAACCAATTGACCAAGTCTCTAACTCCCTTAGCAGAATTTGACCCAAACCCAGCTACCTCCTCTTCTAAGACATAAAATAAATACCTTTAAAAGCTTGCCTAGGGAATTGAGCTCCTTCCCCCCTTGCTCTACCAATGACACCGCAGCCACCACACCTCACACTCCACTTGTGTCTTCTAAACACACCAAATTTTACTTAAGTCCTACTTCTAGTAGCCCTCTCCCCTAAAGAGCCAAAAATTAAAAATTTTCCTATGGCCTAACTTGAACCCGAGACTTCATAGAAACCCCATAACCTTCCAAAGTCACCTTCCTAACAGTCCAAATTGAAATAATGCCATTCTCATATTCCAAAAAATTTTAAAATGCTCCTACGCTCGGGGCCCAATAGGCCCAATTCTCCTAGGCCCAGTTTCGGGTCGTCACAAATTTATCCCTTTAAAGAAATTTCGTCCTCAAAATTTCCAGCTATCTTACAGTGGTTTTAACACAGGCTACTCCACTACACTGCCGCTGCGCACTCAATAACACTAATACACTTCTACCCCAACCTAGAAACCTCTTCACCCAACCAAATATCTAACCACAGAAGCAAACATGTATTTATCCCACATACATAAAATTTTCTATATTCAAACACCAAACTAAAACATACCCGACTTAGTGGTGATGGAACAATCTCGAGCCTTATGCTCATTAGACCCGCATCTCAAGCATGCTCCTGACCTCCTCCAACATTCACCTGGATGACGCCTTTTGCAATATTCGCTAGCTGGAAGGTTTGGACATGCCTTAACATGCTTCACAGAACGAGAACTGCAGTCCTAGAGAACTGCGATCTCTTTTCTTCTTACAATCCACGCACACAACTTGAAGTGTTTTACCAATTTCTTTAACCTCCTCTAGTACCTCCCTAACTAGCTGAGTCAGCACATCAGCTCCAGCTCGGCCATGGGACCCCGTCTCAGTCACTGGTGACGCTGGCACCTAGCCTTCAGGCACATTCCCCCAATTTTGAGGATCCAGCCCCAGCTCATTGGCCTCTACCACGATTGCGTGTACCTCATCCATGTCCTCTCGTACTTATACAACTGAATCGAGTAATCTAATTAAGAATTTTATGGATCAGTCTATAATTCCAATGTTTATTAACAAGTGTTTTATGAAAAACATGTATAAGAGTTGTCTTCGCGGATCGAATTTCCTACTGTTTCAGTCTCTATAGTCATAATTCCTATAGCTAACAGTTTCAGTGTACTACCACTAACTCTAGTAGTTTTCTCCCTACAGTCATATCATCATATCATGAAATATTAAATAAGAGGACTTACAGATTTGATGCCGGAGACTCGGTGTGCCATACTACCAATAACGATATATTTTCAAAACCATATTTCAAACAAACTTCAAAAAACGTTTTCGAACCCATTCCACAGTTGAGTTTTGCAATCGGACTCTGATACCATAAAATGTAACACCCTAAACCCGGCCTAGACATTACGATCGGATCTGTCATGTCATATGAAAGGGTTATTTGAAAATCGTGCGTTCGTTTAAAAACTTCGTATTCTTTTTGAAACTCCGAGCTTTGTTGTTTGTGAAATTCAGATTTGCTTTTATGATTTTCTTGTAAAAATGTCATTATTGTTATTTTTGAAAACTTCGTTTATAGCAGAAATCAGATTCAATAATTTGCGAAAATGTGATATTTTGAAAATAATTATTAAGTTTTTAAGAAAACCCAGAGTTTAATTGTTTATAGTTTGAATATAACTGAAATGAAAGCTTAAAAGAAAAATTAAAATCTAATAGCCTTATTACAAAATATTAAACCAAAATTAAAACAAATCTCGTGATAAAGCAAAATGGAAATTTACTAAAGTTTGGGAGTAATACTCCAATGCATCGCCACCACAGAGTCCTCCGCAGCTCCAAATCCTTAATGCCGGGGATCACCTACAAGGTTAAAGCAATAGGGTGAGTTACGAGAACTCATTGTGTAATCCCCTAATCGATCATTAACTAGGCTCGAGCCCATACAGAAGCAGACTAGGCCAAAGCCCTATTCAGTAACAATCTGGGCCTTAGCCCTATAAACATGATCATACAAAGAAAGTATGCAGCCCAACCTAACAATCCATCCGCTACGCATCCCCGTACCAGCCCAACACACCTGTGGGGACCAAGTCAACCCACCCAGCCCAACACACTAATATGGCAAACAAGCTACTAATTACAAAATTTGTGGTGGAGCCACCAGAATAACAAAATATACGTGGCATGGCCACCAGACAGATTGTGGCAGAGCCACTAGAATACACTTCCTCCGATCATCAATCACAACCCATTTAACATATTATATATGTAATGTATTATACATACAAAAGTGCAAATAAAGCATATACATGATAACTAATCGATAGTCAACGGCATAACAGTCATTTACCCTCTAGGGGTATTTTAGTAATTTTACCCTTCAAGGGTATTTCGGTAATTTTACCCTTCAGGGGTATTTTGGGTAATTTTGCATTTAACAGCTTCTCCGAAGGCCTACTATCACCTCGAGAGACACAAGACCCTTTTTGGGTCTCTACAGAACTATTGGGCCTAAAATGGATTTTAGGCCCAATCAAGTCCACACACTCGTGTGGCCCATTTTGCATGATTTTGGTTTCAGATTTGTAGATTTCACAATCGAACCTATCATTTGATAGTTTTCAAACAATTTTTCCCCAGTGGGCCGGATAGCCCATTTGGCCTGTTTTTGCTCGATCAGGCCCGTTACGTTCTCAGTTTCGCGAGAGTGCTTGTGACACTCTCAACGACTTACAAACATTATTCACATTTCAATTTACCACTGCGAGCGTTCGCACGATCGAATGGTTACAGATGCTGATTTTTTGGTTTTTCAGCTTTTGGTCGATTCGCATAACACCACGTGCCATCATTTAGAGGGGTGTGAGATTACACACATGTTTGCAATTTGCGGCACTCAGAACTTTTCCAATCACCCACAAATATTAGCCTTCCTTCTGAAGAGGGTTTTCGATCCACTTCTACCGTTCAGAGATTGTCCCTCTAATTAAAGAAAATGTGTTAGATTGAAAATCCAGATAATAATAAGAGAAGAGGCATTTCGCCCCCAACAAATTCAATCCAAATAAGCGAACCATCACCTCAATCCACCATGTCCCCACTTTCCAACAATAAGACAATATCCCAAAGCAGTTGAACCAACATGACACGAGTTTGCCACCTAGAGAATTCGACCCTTACCAAAAGAGAGCAAGAGGGGTTCAAAAATAGAAAGAGTGAGCAGATTTGGCCTTAGAAAAAGAATGAGAGTTTCGGGTTTTGCAGAGAAACAAGAGAGAAAAGAAAGAAAGTAGAGAAAGAAACAACCATTACATTAGATTAGAGATAAGTCAAATAGGAGAAAAGATTTAGCAACCAAATGAAGAAACTGAGGATCCTTATGGAGCAATTTGGCACTTAGCAACCAAAGCAAAAGGTTCAAGTTCAGCTATGGGGTTAGACCAAAATGAATAATCTAATGATGAGAAAGAAAAGAAATAATCCAAACCAAGACTAGAAGCATAGCGATTTTGGCTATGGTGAAACCCAAGAGAGAAAAGGTGAGAGGAAAGTAGAAAAGACTAGATGAAGAGAGATGAAATGAAGAGTTTCGGCTCACTGGTGTTTAGGTAACAAGCAAAGAAAAATTCATGAATACAAAATGGGAAAAAGAGGGAGAGAGAGAGAAGTTGACAACTCGAAAAAGAAGGATTTAGGAGAAAAAAGACCTGAAATACACCAGGAAAGCAAAAGAAAACAACCCGATGGCACACCAAAGTTTCGATTTATTCTCCCTACACCAAAATGCTGAATTTGTTTCCCAAAACCAGCCTCTAGCCGAAATTCTCAACTCCCCACTTTCCCACATTCGGACAACACCTCTTCTCCCTCTATCCCTACGATTTTCTCCTCATTTTCCTCCTAACTTTGCTCTCCATCATCCTTCTAAACCAATTGACCAAGTCTCTAACTCCCTTAGCAGAATTTGACCCAAACTCAGCTACCTCCTCTTCCAAGACATAAAATAAATACTTTTAAAAGCTAGACAAGGGAATCAAATTCCTTCCCCCTTTTCTCTGCCAAAGATGCCACAGCCAACACACCACACGCTCTACTTGTGTCTTCTAAACACACCAAATTTTACTTAAGTCCTCCTTCCAATAGCCCTCTCCCCTAAAGAGCCAAAAATCAAAATTTTTCCTATGGCCTAACTTGAACCCGAGACTTCATAGAAACCCCGTAACCTTCCAAAGTCACCTTCCTAATAGGTCCAACTTGAAATAATGTCGTTCTCATATTCCCAAAAATTTTAAAATGCTCCTACGCTCTGGGCCCAATATGCCCAATTCTCCTAGGCCCAGTTTTGGGGCATTACAGAAAATGTGTAAAAACACTTATTTTTATTAATATTTAGATCCTAACCTACTATTACTAAAAATGCAACAATTAATTATAAAATGTCAAGAAAATAAGCTCGTCAAATGCCGAAATGTACTTAAACTACTACTGCTATTGGTGATAGGTCAAATACCACCATACTTGAGTCCTTGCTTGTCTTCAAGAAAGTTACACAAAAATAAAAGTAAAACAAAAGAAATTAAAACAACTTAAAAGAAGAAATAAACATGCAAAAGATAAAATATACTTGAGCTAGTATGATACATTAAATCAAATAGAAAATATTAACAAGATAATGTAAGTAAACATATAACTCTAAAATGATATACAATTGACTTATAATTTCTAAAATTAGATAGGTTAGTTCACTAAATTACAAAGTAAACAAATAAAAAAATATTAAGTATAAGTATACATCAAAACAAATATATATATATATATAGAATTATGTTCAAATGAATATAAGTGGGAAAAATTATTAAAACTTGGCATAACTTTCATCTATATAGAGCATTACCTAAGTCACATAGGACTTTTTGGCTTTTAACATCCTGCATCTTAGGTTGGTTTTGAATTCAAAGAATAGGCTCGATAAAATGACTAAGCACGAAAGTAGTTTGGCACATTATATTGTCCCATATACTCCCTCAATAGTCAAATAAACTCACCACCTTCTATCTACTTCCCTCACCTTCTTTATTTCTCAATTACTAAGGCCTAGTATAATATTCATGAGTACAATCATTTGAGTTCGTTTTATTTTTTTCTTTTTTCGAACAAATGTTAGCGTACTCTTTCTTCAACTCACTTTGCTTTTATATTTTTTTCATCGATATTTTCTTAATTGGCATTTTGCCTTATTTTTCTACAAGCTCAAGAATTCTTATACTCACTATTCCATACAATTCCTTAGTTTACTCATTTTTTTCTCTTTTGAAACCATCGAGATGTCCCTGTCTAATCCGTCAATATCCATGGCTAAACGTCTAAATTCGTTCAAGTGTCACGGGCTAGAACCTTTGTTTCACGTTCCATGCGGCCTTAGGCGATCCGTTCGTTCTAAGCACGCCTAAGTCAGTCTAACCACCAAGCAGTTGAGTATTAACAAAGAATTCATTGAAGGAACTAATTTGTATTGCAAAAGCAACTTAGCCAAAATAAAGTACAAAAGAATAAAAAGCCACAGAAAACAATGCATGAGAGGTGTTTGAGTAAACGCTCTCCAAGAATTCAACATACAATGGATGGTTTACAAGTTAGGGGGGCTCTCTATTTATAGTTGAGCTCCCCAAAATCGACGATCTCAATTAAGTTACATTGATGGACAAGATTAAGCTTATCCTCTAAATCAATGGATTTAAAAGATTACAATATCAAATCTAATCTAATCTTTACAAGAAATGATTCCTATCAATATTCTAAGATTAGTTCCCATATTTACCAAGGTAGCCTATGTTTGCATATTTGTATCTTTGGACCACCCAAGCTTCAATCTGATAGGCTTCTCATATAGCTCTTTGAATCAGGCCATTTCTCCTGGGCTAAATGATTCCCATTTAATTGATAGACCACTATGGGACGCATCTTGTGTGATGGTCACGGGCTGTGCACTTTGGCCTGTGACATTCTCTGCCACCCATTCTTGTAACGCCCTCTTTGCACTTTTCGAATGGCATTGACTTGATTTTCCTTGGAACTCTCTTGTCACCTTGGCTATTTCCTAACTAGTCTTGCAATCGGGTTATCCCTTCCTTCAAAACCTTCACATCGGCTTCTGTAGCCTCTTAACTTAAATCGTTGCACTCATTGGTACATCTCGTTGGCAAGAAGCCACAACTCTCCCTTGCCCACATTCTAACCCACTTCAAACAGAATCCTCTTGATTCACAACAGTTGGCTTTGAATTACCCACAGTCCATCGACCTCCTTGCTTAAGAACTTTGAAAGGGTCCTTATGTTCTCGCCGAGCCAACAAGTCATGTAACAGCCAATTTTTCTACGGTGTCAAAAATGGTGGTTTCGAGACCATAATTCTGATGTAAAAATTTCATAAATATTATTTATCTAATATATTTATGAAGTCTTTCGGGTCATATTAAATTGTGGTTGGAAAATTTTGTCGCTTGGATAGTTTAATAAGTAAAAAAGACTGAATTGTAAAAACTGCAAAAGTTAAGTAGTTAAATTAAAGGGACTAAAGGGATAATATAACCCATGGGAATTTAGTTAATGGAATTGAATGATTATTTGCACAAGTGGATGGCTTAATTAGGCTTAAACATAGGTTAATTAAAGTTAATTTAGAAAGTTGTCAAAATTAAAAAATGCTATAGTATATATATTAAATTAAACTAAAAAAATAAATTTTTTATTTCAATCTCACCATCTTCCTCACAGCATAGCCAATAAAACCTAGGGTTTTCATAGTTTTTCAATTGAAGCCTTAATTGATCACGAATGTGTTAATAACTGAGGAAAGTACAAGGTAGTGGAGTAGTCCCTGTGCTTTGGGTGTTTAGTACAAATTAGCCTGGTAAGTTCGTACTTCTAGTTTATATATATTTAAGTTATGAAATGTTAATATGATTTGGTGTTGGGTCAAAATGTAAAGTGATGAAAAGATTAAATATTCTGTTCTGAAGAAATGGACTATTCCGATGGTTAAGAATTATGCATAAGTTGCAAATTCTTGACAGCTTGTGTGAGCAACATCGAGAAGTAGTGAAATGACTAAATGTTATGTTCTAATAAATGAATTGTAGCGATGGCTGAGGACTTGCATACGTTGTAGACCCTTGCCAGCTTCGAGAGAAGTATTGCAAAACAGTCAATGTTCTAAATCTAGCTCGATTGAGTGTTATTCTGTAAATTATGAAAATGGCAAGCGAAGTCAGCTAATCAGTCCAATGTATGGAAATGTGTAGCTCTTATTTGTGGTGGATTGTGAATGACTGGAAATTTCCTATTTGATATTTTTTTATGTTGTCAAATTAAATTGTAGTAAGTTCTATCTTTATTTTACGAATTTACAATGTTTTAAGTAAGCTTACCTCTATTTGTCCTTTGTTTTGTAGACTTTATTTTACTATCAGTAGATCGGATCAAGCTCAAAGAATCACACTATCTCAAGGACTAATTTGGTATATTTTGAATATCTTGGTTATATGGCATGTATAGGACTTTGTGTAGTAATAGTTTATGAATGTGTAAATAATCATTTTGGTTCAAATATGCTTAACTATGCTAGATCTACTCTTGGACAGGGTCTCTTCCTCCTCTGCCTAAGTACATCACACTTGATTTAATATCCCGAAAATACCAAAACAAGGATTAAGAACACATAGTTAAGAACAAATCAAATATTTATCATTCAATTCAGATAACAATAACAAGATTCATCTTATGTCTCATCCCCCTCAAGTATTTAAGGGTTTAGTTCATAATTGTAAAAGAAAACATCTCAGAAGAAAAGATAAAACAAAACATAAGAAATCCCTAAAACCCCCTGAAGGAATTGAAGGAGAGATCCTCTATCTTGAGTATAATTCTGGCTTCTTGAGATGAATCAACTGGCTTTCCTCGAGTAAATCCCTGAAATTAACTGCTCTGGCTCGGCTCTTTGGCTTAGCTGAATGCCCCCTAAAGGTTGGCCTCTAGGGTCTTTATATAGGCTTTTGGAATATATTTCTTTGCCTCTAAGTATCCTAATCAGAATAGAATTCTTATTTCCTGCGGCAGAGACACGCCCATGACACACGCTTGTGTAAATAGTGGCCAGGCCGTGTTCAATCCTGTTGATGAGGCACGACTGTGTTTTTCGGGGTGCAGGCCATGGTCGACTTTTCTCACGAGGCACGGCCGTGTGGTCTTGGGCCCAGGCCATGTGGATTTCATGCTTTGGCCCATTTTCTCTGCTTTCGGCTCATTATTCATTCTTTTCATCCTCTGGTGCTCTACTAGGTATAAAACATGAAAATAAATGATTAGGAGCACCTATTTCCATAGTTAAAAGGAAAAATCATCCAAAAGTATGCTAAATGTGGGATTAAAATATGTTACTATTTCGGTTTATCAAATACCCCCACACTTAAGATTTTGCTTGTCCTCAAGAAAATTCTCAACTCACAATTAAAATGAACATCCTCAATTCATAATATTCATCAACAATGCCTCATCATAATTCATAGATAATTTATACATGGATAATTCAGCTCAAAGATTCCTAAAGATTCAAACAATCAAAGTCATGATTTTTTAGCATGGAAACATAGGTGTTTCCCCTTACCTAAATAATCACCATTAATTCAAAATTGACAAAAGCTGACATCCTCGCTAAAGATTCACTCAAATCACTCAAAGTGTTTAATGTTCAAAAATTAAGCACTCAAAAGTCGAACATGAAAAGTTATTACCATAGGCTTGCTTGAAAATCAAATCTCCACCACTATAAAATGAGATGATACACAAATCAAAAGGTCTTTAAAAGGGTTGTAACGGGCTTGGTTAAAGGTGTGGTTAAAGGCTGAATTCGAAGGGTTAGGATCGAGATTGAATTGACAAATTACCTAACTAGAAAAATAACTAATAACCTGAATAATTACATCAATTGAAAACTTGTAGTACTAATAACACGAGCTTCTTTTTCACGATGTTGAAATTAAACGTATAGGCTTGCTTAAATCTCACAACTAATAATGAATATACTTTGATAATAATGAATATACTTCAATTTTTTTGAAATATTTATTTATATATATTTTAAGAACAAATCAAATATTTAATAGAACTTGAACAACTGAAATAATCTAATTAGGCAACTAATCAAAACAAATCTCGATAGAAGGGTAATCAAAAGGAATGGTGATAACAAATACGAGATGGGTTTTGATTTAATATTAGTGGGTTGAGTCAAAAAGAAAGGGTTGTTAGGATCAAAGGGGTTCACTAGGGGTCAATTATGAGGGTAGGCTTTTTAGTGGAATAAGTGGGTTGAATCCTAGGTGCCTTAATCATCTCTGTATATCAAATCAATAGTCTGGTCTCGACATGTATAATAGAAGCAAGTTCTAGAATAACAAATCAATGTTGACACACTACTAATCAATAAAGTGAGTACGAAAAGAATGTATGCTCTAAAGTCTCAAAATCTCATAAAAATTATGGGTATTTTGATGTCAGCCTTGTAAATTTCAAACTTCAAGGTAACAATTTAGATTTAGGTAGACAACCTAACAGAATTTAAATTTTTGAAAATACAATCATCATGCTTGATTCTCTAGGATCTTAAATTTTAAATCATCATTGCACAATTATCAATGACTTAATCTAAAACATATCAATAAAAATCATGAATCAACAAGAATTTCATTCTAACTAGTGATATGAGAAAATTACTTTAAGACAGAATATTATTCAAGGATTTAAGAATAATGCAAAAATTTAGGCACTTTTTCTAATAAACTTTCACCCCCCACACTTAAGATGTACATTGCCCTCAATGTACAAAGTTAGATAATAATAATATAATAAAAAAATCAAAAGAGATGGAGATAGGTGAAACTTCCTAAATTTTTGGATGAATTCCTTGAGTTGGAAGTGTGGAAACTTGATTCGGAGTAAATGTGGTGGTGAAAATGATGTTTTCCTTTCTTGGGGTGGCATAATGAATCTTTAAACTGCGAATTCATCAGTGAAATTTTTTTAGAAGCTACTAATTAATTGGTGATGTTAGGGATATTTGATGTTTAGATAGCCAGTTATAAAAAAAATAAAACTGTAATAATAAGAGTTTGAAATAAAAATAAAATAAACGTAAGTAAGTAATTGAAATAAAGCGAAAAATAAAAATAAATAGAAAACATAAATAAAGTAAAAAACATAATAATAAAGGGCCTCCAAAGTCCTCGTCGTCGGCTGGATCAGTAGGTGGAGGCGGTGGTGATATGTGGAGGTGATGATAGATCTGTTGAAGGGTTGCTTCAATGCCATCAAATCTTCGAGCGGTGTTATTGAATTGTTGGGTGCAATATTGCTTGAACTGAGTAAGCTGTCCAGAAATGTCCGCAAGTGATGGAGTTGTATGAGGAGTGTGATGGCTCTGTGGTGGCTCTTCACGTGGGTGTGGGACATCTCAGTAATGTCCTCGGGATCCTCCTCCTCAGTAGTAGTGGCTAGTCAATATTAGGGAGGATCGGTCCCCCATCTTCGTTGGATCATCCTTATATGTAGCATTGTTTAGATGCCCTGTGGGGACATCTGTCCTATCAGTGTCAATGAGGAGACCTGAGCAGCGGTGATGAGGAGCCCGAAGTGCCAAGCCAATCGTATGATGTAGGGGCCCATAGATATAACTCCCCTCCTGTGTTACTCTGTTTGGTGTTGGATGGCACGAGATATAAAATATGCTAGGTTGAAAACTTGGCCGTTAGCCATACACCATAGGAAATAAGCATCGTGAGTGTTGACAACACCGGTGCTCTCATGCCGTCCTATCAATGTGTGGGCTAGTATGGCGTGTAAATACCGTAGAGATAGGGTAAGAGCTGTTGCTTTCGAGCGGATAGGGTCGTATGAGTTTGAATTTGGGGCTATGTTGCACCAGCATCTCGTTGGAGTGTTGTGAAGGTGGCGATGGAGATCTGAGAGGTCATGGTCCTCCATAAATTCCTCGTTGTAGAGGCCCAAAGCGGTTCAGAATTGTGGTACGTTCATTTCTCTCATGATTCCTCCTAGACGGAACTGGATTATGCTGGGGTCATCGTAGTTTGTCATTACTATCTGGAGGTGGAACGTGGAGCATAGTTTCAGAATGAGTTCCAAATAGGTGGGCTCAATGATTATGAAGAATTGGTCCCATGGATCCATGGTTAATAGGGCTCGT
The DNA here is from genome assembly GCA_025506655.1 of Gossypium rotundifolium. Lineage (NCBI taxonomy): Eukaryota > Viridiplantae > Streptophyta > Magnoliopsida > Malvales > Malvaceae > Gossypium > Gossypium rotundifolium. The sequence continues at coordinate 58,347,560 of CP106728.1, read as the reverse complement.
ATATCATTTGCCAATTGGACCTGCTCTAGAGCAGCCCAATCAATGCACCTCCCCGTGCCAAGGGGTCGTGCGCAGAGTAGCTTGTAGAAGTCGTCCTAGGGTCTTTGCAGGAATTACAAGAACGGATGTCGTAGTTCGGCGGATGTACTAGCCGAAGATGAGTTAGGTCCCTTTCATTTTTAGAGCCAGGGACCGCAGTTTTCTTTCCTCGGGATGATGACATTGTAGTCCTGAAAATATTAGATAATTGATGATTCAAGTAAGGTTTCCTTCCCAGATGTATCCAGTCTTCATTCCATATCCAAAAGGCACAAAAACTAAATTCATAATAGGATAGTTTAACTATATTTTAGCATGACAAAGAAGTTGACAAGAAATGGTTCCATTTAATTCTAAGCATTATTATTTAACAAAGATTAAATGACTAAATCAATTTAATAGTGATAAACTAATAAGAATAAACTAAAATTCTAACTATAAAATAATTAAAAGGAGAAAAATTTGGAAAAATGAGAAGTGACCAGTAACTCTTTTGGAGTGTGGTGGTGTGGTTAGGCGTGGTACAGACATGTGCTGCAAAGATTCTAGGGGACACAGCGATGGGAAGACTTTAGGCGGGTGTGTGCTGCAAAAAATTTGTTGAACACGATGGTGGAACAACTTTGTGCGGGCGTGTAAACTCTGGGCACTGGCGTGGACTGGTTTTTTATGTGTATTTGAATGAGGGAGGGAGATAAAGGGTGGGGGAAGTCAAAAGTTTTGAGTTTCTTTGGTAGTGGCCAGAGTTGGGTAGGGGATTTTTAGGGAAACAACTAGGGTTGGGAGTTTTGGGGGGGATTTTGGAGAGACGGTGGTTATGTTCTTTAAATAGGGAAGGGAGCACGGACAGATGCCACGCACGTGTTTTTTTTTAGCCCATGTTTTTCGTGATTTTTAAATTTGAGCGTGGTTTGAAATGTTACTCATGTCCGTGTTTCACGGGCGTGCCTATAACTCAGTGTTGTCCATGGTCTCCAGGCACGGGAGTTTTAGTTGCCCATGTCATTTATTCAGGATCATCCACGGTTGGGCAGAACGGGTGTGTTTCAGGCCCGTGTCTTTTAGTTAGTTTTGTCCATGGCCACGTCACACGGCCGTGCCGTTAGTCGGAGCTCGTGGCCTAAAAAATTAGTGTCCTGTTTCTACACCCCCTTTGCCATGCCCATGTGGTTAGTTGTGGTATTTGCACGGCCACGGCCATGCCCGTGTGCAATGCCGTATGGTAGGGAAACCTGTAGTTTTGGGTGTTAAAAAATATTATTTTTAAAGTTAGTGCTCGGGTTGCCTCCCGGAAGAGCTCATTTAAAGTCTTAAGCTAGACTCACCCTGTTTTCATTCCTAAATGGAGGTTCATGGAGCCGAAGCTCCTCTCTTATATCCCAAAAATCGTTTCCAGTATAAATTTTCAGTCGCTGACCATTTACCTTCAATGTGCCATGAGTAGGATGGGCTACCTCGATTGTGCCATAGGGAAAGATAGTTTTTATTACGAATGGACCTAACCATCTCGATTTAAGCTTTCTAGGGAATACTTTTAGTCTTGAGTTGTACAATAGGACTAAGTCGCCTACTTCAAATTATTTTGAGTGCTTTAAATGAGCATCATGACATCGCTTTGTTGCCTCCTTATATAAACGTGAGTTCTCATAGGCATTAGCTCGCCATTCATCTAACTCATTCAACTGCATCATCCTTTTCTCACCATAGGTTTAAGATCGTAATTTAGGAATTTTGTGGCCTAGAAGTCTTTATGCTCTAACTCAAATGGTAGATGACAGCTTTTCCCATAGACGAGTTTGTATGGGGATGTTCCTATAGGAGTTTTAAATGCCGTTCTATATGCCCACAAAGCATCATCTACTTTAACTACCCAATCTTTCCTATTTGCTTCAAATGTTTTCTCTAAGATGCGCTTAAGTTCTCGATTTGCTACTTCCACTTGTCCGCTGGTTTGAGGATGATAAGGGTAGTCATCCGTGGTGTACTCCATATTTCTTTAGGACTTTATCAAATTGAGTATTACAAAAGTGAGTGCCCCTATCACTAATAATTGCTCTAGGTGTTCCAAATCGAGAAAAGAGTTTTTTCAGAAATTTTTCTACTACTCTAGCATCATTACTAGGTAAGGCTTGGGCTTCCACCCATTTTGACACATAGTCGACTGCTACTAAAATGTATTTATTTTCGAAGGAACTAGGGAATGGACCCATAAAATCAACCCCATACGTCGAATATTTCACATGATAATATATATGTTTGAGGCATTTCATTGCATTTAGAAATATTACCTATTCTCTGGCATTTATCGCATGAAGTAGCATACATGTTAGCGTCTTTAAATAAGGTTGGCCAGTAAAAACCTAATTCGATTGTTTTGTGCGCTGTCTTAATCCCGCTACAATGTCCCCCTGAAGGTCTTGAATGGTAATGTTCTAAGATTTTTCTTGCTTCTTCTTTCGTGACGCACCTTCGAATCACTTGATCTGCACATATGCGAAAAAGAAAAGATCTTCCCAAAAATAGTTTTTCACATTAGCAAAAAATCACTTCTTTTGATGATGTGTAAATTTTTTTGGTAAGACGTTAGTAGCTAAGTAATTGGCAATGTCTGCAAACCAAGGTACCTCAGAGTTGGTTATTGAAAAGAGTTGCTCTTCAGGAAATGAGTCGTTTATCTCACTTTCATCAGGTTCTTTGATATGTGGGTTTTCAAGTCTAGAAAGATGGTCTGCTGCAAGATTTTCAGCTCCTTTCTTATCTTGAATTTCCAAGTCAAATTCCTGCAAGAGCAGAATCCATCTTATAAGTTGAGGTTTTGCATCGGGTTTAGTTAAAAGATAACGCAGAGCTGAATAATCAGTGTATACGACAACTTTAGATAGGATCAAATATTGTCTAAATTTATCAAATGAAAACCACAGCTAGTAATTCTTTATCTGTGGTTGTGTATTTTTCTTGTGCAGCCGTTAGTGTCTTGCTAGCGTAGTAAATTGGCTGGAAGTGCTTGTTTCTTCGCTATCCCAAAACTGCACCTACTGCAAAATCTCTCGCATCACACATTAGTTCAAAGGGTAAGTTCCAATCGGGAAATTATAATTGGGGCATTTATTAATTTATCTTTAAGGGTATTAAATGCGTCTAAACATTCCTGATCAAAATCGAAATGTACATCTTTTTCTAGTAGTTTCGTTAAAGGTTTAGCTATTTTAGAGAAATCTTTAATGAATCTTCTATAAAATCTTACATGTCCTATAAAGCTTCTAATGGCTTTGACTAAGCTAGGAGGAGGTAATTTTTCTATGGTTTCAACTTTTTCTTTATCTACCTCAATCTTTTTACAAGAAATTTTATGTCCTAACACAATCCCTTCTCGAACCATAAAGTGACACTTTTCCCAATTTAAAACAAGGTTTGTCTCTTTATACCTTATTAGTACTCGTTTTTAAATTCTTAAGGCAAAGATGGAAAAAATTACCAAATATCGAGAAGTCATCCATAAAGACCTCCATAATGTCTTCCACAAGTTCGTCAAATATGGCTAGCATGCAGCGCTGAAAAGTAGCAGGAGCATTACATAATCCAAAAGGCATTCTACGATAAGCAAACGTACCATATGGACATGTGAATGTAGTTTACTCTTGATCCTCAAGGGCTATCGGGATTTGGAAATATCCAGAAAACCCGTCCAAGAAACAGTAGTACATATGCCCAGATAATCTTTCTAGCATCTGATCAATAAAGGGCAGAGAAAAGTGATCTTTTCTGGTTGCGTCATTCAACTTTCTATAGTCAATATAGACTCTCCATCTTGTGACTATTCTTGTAGGAATCAATTCATTCTTCTCATTTGCTACAACAGTCATGCCTCCTTTCTTTGGAACGACCTGTAGGACTTACCCAAGCACTGTCAGAAATAGGATAAATTATTCCATCAACTAGAAGTTTAATTACCTCATCTTTAACTACTTCTTTCACGTTGGGTTCAATCATCTCTGAGGTTGCACGCATGGTTTATACTCCTCTTCCATTAGAATTTTGTGAGTACAAAATGATGGGCTTATACCCTTAATGTCAAAAACTTTCCAAGCTATGGCCTTTTTATGTTCCCTTAGTACCTATAGCAACTCATCCTTTTCTTTGGGTTTTAGTTCCGAAGAGATGATCACTGGTAGTGTAGAATTATCCCCGAGGAATGCATATTCTAAGTGTTTTGGTAACTGTTTTAATTCTAATTTGGGTGGTTCATCAATAGAGGGTTTTTGTTTTAGTTTGTCATCAATTTCAATGCCCTCTTCTTTCGTTTGTCTAGGGGGAAATGTGTTAGAATCTGATTCATCGATATCATCATCTACCTCCTCACCTTGAGTAAGACACAGTTCCAACGTGTCGTTATGTATGATTTCCTGCAAATAATCTTGAATAGAATGATCAATGGCATCAATAAAAAATAGGAATCATCTTGTTCTCTAGAATATCACATAGCATCGTAAATTTGAAAAATAATTTCTTCGTCGCCTACCTTCAGCGCAAGTTTACCATCACTTACATCAATAACAGCCCTAGCAGTAGCTAGAAAGGGGCGTCTCAAAATTAAAGGCACCTCAACATTCTTATCTATGTCAAGCACAACAAAATCGATAGGGAATATAAATTTATCAACTTTTACTAGAATATATTCCATAATTCCCCTAGGATATTTAACAGATCTGTCAGCTAACTAAATACTCATCCTAGTGGGTTTAGGTTCCCCGAGTCCAAGTTGCTTGAACATTTTATAGGGCATTAAATTGATACTTGCGCCTAGATCAGCTAGTGCTTTCTTTATGTTTAAACTACCAATTAAACAGGGAATAGTGAAACTTCCTGGATCTTTCAATTTGGTTGGTAGTTTGTTTTGGAGAATAGCTGAACATTTGATCTCTACTGTTGATATTTCTTCCAACTTCCTTTTATTTGTTAGAAGCTCTTTTAAAAATTTTGTGTATGTCAGCATCTGTGAAATAGCTTCAACAAAAGGTAAGTTGATATGTAATTGTTTAAAAAGTTTAAGAAATTTACCATATTGGGCATCTAAGCAGTCTTTCTTCAACTTTGCTGGAAATGGTATTGATGGTTTACATTCTTCGCATATTGGTGGTACATTCTCAACTTCCTCGTCATTTGCCTTATCAGTTTCACGTGATATCTTCTTCTTTGTTTCAACCAATTATTTTCCACTCCTTAGTGTAACTGCCCTCACCTGCTTTTCTTGTTTAGTTAAACTTTCTGGTTGCCTAACAGAAATTAACTTAGTTAGTTGTCTGATTTGATCATTCAGTCCTTGGATTAATGCTTGTTAATTAGTCAATATCGTTTAAGTATTTTTGAAGTGAGTTTCTGATAACTCTATAAATTTTGCTAGTGTCTCTTCAAGGTTTGGTCTCCTTTCCTGTGGGTAGGGCTGTTGTCCTTGATTGTGGTGGTATCTCCAGTCTAGATTATAAGCTCTACTATAAGGGTTATTTTGAGATCTAAAATTGTCGCCCATATAGTAAACTTGATCAGTTTTAGTACTCGAATCGTAAGGTGGATATTCTGTATTGTTCATCCATCTTCCATTCGTAATGCACTGCATAACTAAATGTACCTGGAAAGAATCACACAAACCGTCAATCTTTTTATTCATCATCTCTGTAATATCCTGAGTTTGTGGGTCTGTGTATTTGATGCGTTGCATGGCTAAGTTAGTAGGTGAAGGCTTTGAGGTGTGGATTGGGCTCAGGTTTGGACTTTAAAACCTGGGTTAAGAGGCCGATAAATAGTGTTAGTAGAAATTAAAAGTTAAACAATTATATTTGATAGCAAGCTGGGCTTGTGGCCCAAAGTTTAGAGGAGTTTTTAATGGGTATTAAGTGGCGTCACTTAGGGTAGGAGTTTGGGCCAATGTGGCCACTTGGGGCCCAAGTTAATGAGCCAAAATTTGGCACTCCTAAGGGAAGGGGATGGACGGCACCTAGCTATAATTTTGGAGTGTTATTTCTTTTATTTTATGATTAAAAAGGGGTGTTAATTAAGAGGGAAGAGGTGGATTTTAAGTGGCCTCTTTTAAAATAGAGATAAAGGTTGGGTTATCAAGATGGATAGAGGTTATCAGGAGGGAGAGAGTTGGTCGGAATCCAATTCTAAGTGTGTGCTTGTGTATTGTCAAAATTTTGAAGCCTAGTGTCCATCTTTTCCATTTGATTTCTTTTCTTTCTTTCTCATCTACTCTCTAGACCGAAATCTCTCTCAATTCCCTGTTTCTGCAACACCTCTTCAAGCTTCACATTCTCTCTTTTCATCCTTTAGTTAAAACCGAATTCACTTTGCAATTAAGATCTCCTAAGTCGAACCACTCCATCATTCACTTCTTCTTCTCATAGTTCTTTTAAAAGTCGAATCTCCTATCTAGGGGGCAAAATCGATTGCATCTCTACCCCCTGTCGATTTATTCACTAGATCAGAAGCCTATCATCTTTCTCATTTAAACTGATTTTTCCACTTCAGGTGCTTCTTGCTGATTTCTTGGAGTTTAGTGACCATTTGCGTTTTGGTCATTACTTTTTCCGTAAGAATCTTTTCTAGGTTGATTTCTTTTCCTTATTTTTCCTCTGACTGTCGAAAAGTAAAATACTAATCCCTTCTGTTCTCTGTGGCCGAAACCTTGAAGGGGAATTTCAGGATTCTATTGTAGTTGGCGATTAGGGGGAGATTATCCGGGATTTGAATATCCAAGGTAAGTGAAGTGTGATCTTAGACCGAAGGCCATTTACTTTGTTCATCAAATGATAGAATCGAATCTAACATATACCATGTAGGGATTTCGACATCTCCAAGGACAAGTGATATTTTCGGGATTTTGACAATCAAGGTAAGGGATATTAATATTCGGCCAAGGCCATATTATTTATTAAGGGTGCCGATTCTAATTATGGTGTTTTAGGAGATTTTCGACAGATCTTCGCGATTTGGCTAAGCAATCTAGGTAAGGTTTCTTGTGTTTCAAATCTGTTTCTTATTCGTTCAAAATTTGAAAACTAATCGATTGAGTGTTCTAGTGCCTAGCCGATTGCAAGGGGGATCATCACGAAGTTTCGGGATTTGGTTGGTAACCAAATCGGCAGCAAGGTAAGGGTTCTGGTCTCGTTGAACCTTCGGGATTTGTGTTTAGCCAAATGGCCTATTGACTAATGAGCTTAGTGTTGGCCGAATGTAGGAGAAGAGATCTAGTGCATTAGATCGAGATTTTCGGGATTTCGATTAGATCTACGAATAATCAGGTGTGTAACCCACCATAAATTCCCAACTAACAATAATATTGATTTGTATATGTTAATAAGGCTATGCATGAATATGGCTAAAAGTACCATCCCATGGTACAAAGTGCATTCTGTGCACGTTACCCCTAACTCTCGCTAAGTAAATTTTATAAAACATGAATATGGATATATGAGAAATATTATTATGGCTATGGGGTAAGGTATAATGCATGTTATTCATATGTTATGTATGTTGCATGGGCATATGGGTGATTATGTGAAAGGGGAAGTGATCCGATGGTTCATACCACAATATCCGGTGACTCGGCACATTATCCGTGACTATGTCACATAATATGAATCTACTTGACTCATCACATTATCGGTGGCTATGCCACAATTATAAGGGCGATGTGCGCTTGACTACGCACGATCGCCTTCGATGGTGTGTAGCGGATGGAAGGTCGATTTAGTAATCCCCACGGTGTGATCTGTAGGTACGGGTGATGTGTCGAGGTTGGATCTAGGTGGTTTGGGTTGTATCATGGTTTACCATTATTTCATGTGACTTGTTATGCCTTGTATGTTTTGGGAATATGTGATGGTTGTTACACACTGAGTCTGTTGACTCACCCTTCGTGGGCTAACTTTTTGCAGATGGCACTCAGTGAATGGACCGGGTCGGCAGGAACTTAGTGGTGGCCATGCACAGCTCAGTTTTATTTTCGGTTTCCTTATTAAGTTTATTTTGATTTATTTTGGGTTATATTTTGATGTAATAAGGCCATTATCACTTAACTGCTTTATTTATGCATTTTAAATTTTTATTATGATACGAATAACATCGAACAAGACGATTAAACATTTTTCATAAAACAACATCAATTGTTTTGAAACCCAAACACCTACAGTTTTCAAGTTAATAATAATAAACTCTAAAATCTGGTATTTCTTTTAACTTATAACTTTTGCAATATGAAAATATTGTTTTAGTACAAAGCTAAATTACAACACGGTTTTAACTTGAGAACATTCTAAATTTATTTTCTTCAAAATCATAAAGATTTTCAAAATGTCATTACGAAACTTAACTACGTTTTGCTTAAGGAGCATGCCAGATCCGGTCAGGGCTTGTGGGCCGAGTTTGGGGTGTTTCAATTTGGTATCAGAGTCCGATTCAAAACTCGACCTTGAGGGCTTTTTGGGCCCAAAACATTTTCTTTATTTGAAATTGAGTTTTACTAAAGAATAAACAGGTTTTCTGGCATGGCACCTAAGTCTCCGGCCCGAAGTCCACCAGGTAAGTAACCCTAACCCTTGTGTGACTTGTATGTGGGAATTATAGGGACGTAGATTAGTAGACTAGGAGTTATTGAACCCTAGGATTAGCTTACTCCAATACCGAATTACATAAAACTTAAGGTCTAACCAAACAAACCTGTGAGTGAGTCACCGAGCTAAGGGTGTGGCAACTGTTGTGCAGATGTCTAGGATTGGATTCAGGGGGAGCTTGGTATTTAAGCAGTCCTAGTGACTCACCTCCTCTACCACTCGAATCCTACCTGGTGCGTAGTGACGGTTCACCCTAACCAAGAGGACTCAATCACAGGCTAAATTCGATAATTAAAACCCGAAAGGGACCAATCACCTTGGTTTGTATAATCCTAAAGTCAAACCGTGATCATAAAATTACCAAAGTATCCTTGATTCGAAGATGACCAAAATACCCCTGATTTGCAAATTGACCAAAATACCCCTAGTTTGTAAAATTACAAAAATACCCTCAGTTTATAAAATTACCCTTGAATCTTCTTACTCAGTATTCCTATTTTTCAAAAATACCAAAAATCTCTATTTTTCAAAATTTTTAAATACCCTAATTTAGAAAATTACCAAAATACCCCTATAGGAAAAATTACAAAAATACCTCTGGGTAATGGAGAACAACAACAATGACACCCACAACACTTTTCTGTAATGAACGCAAGTTCATGAATATTGATGATTGGATGAATGAATTTGAGACTGTAGTGTGTGTATGAACTCGAAAGAACTACTTTTTAGAACTATTAAACATAAGATTGTTCGAGATAAATCAGTTGAACAAAAACTAATTCATAAAATTCTTAATCAGATTAAATCACGAACGTAGACATGAGTTCTAGAGGACGTGGTCGTAATGTGCGTGGCTGTGGTAGAGGTCGAATGACCATGTCGGAACCCGTTAGGTCTGGTCAAGGGTCCGAGAATGAAATGCCACCACCACCAGCTGCAGGTATGAAATATCAGGATCAGACGGGGGATGATGCAGTATCACAGGCGATGTTGCGAGTTCTGGAAAGGGTGGCTGGAGTAGGTGGAGGCATGGGAGCTCGAAAGTCTATACCTAAATGACTCTGAGCTAATGGAGCTGAGTTTTTTCATGGTATATCTGGTGTGGCGCCCAATGCGGCTGGGTATTGGTTGGAGGCGACGGAGCAAATTATGGATGATTTGGACCTGACTGCCGAGGAGAAACTGAAAGGGGTAGTGTCGCTACTCCGTGATGAGTTATACTAATGGTGGCTCACGGTTTGGGATGGTGCTTGCAGATTATCTTACTTGGGAGTACTTTAAGGCAGCGTATCAAAAGAAGTATATTGGGACCAGCTATGTTGATGCGCAGAGGAAGGCGTTTCTGAGGCTAGTCCAGGGAAATAAGTCTGTAGCGGAGTACGAGGCAGAATTCCTAAGGTTGAGCCGATACGCTTGAGGCATAGTGGCTACGGAGCATGAACGATGTGTCTGGTTTAAGGACGGACTAATGGATGACCTAAGATTATTGATTGCCCCACAGTAGGAGCGGGAGTTTGCTGTGTTGGTAGAAAAGGCAAAGGTTGCTGAAGGAGTTAAGGAGCCTGTGAGACAGAACACGGACAGGAATAAGAAAAAGAGAGGTTTTAGATCATCAGGGTCATTTGGGAATATCTAAAAGAGACCTAGAACGGATAGGTCGCGAGGTCAGCAAGTTACTACGGGAGGACAGTACCGTACTTGTGCTCAGTGTGGAAAGATGCACTTGGGAGAGTGTTAGAAGAAGACGGGAGGATGTTTCAAGTGTGGGTCCAAAGATCACATGATTAGGGGCTGTCCTATGAAAGCAGACGGGAGTCGACCAGTAAGTTAGGGTCTTAATCCGACTGAAAGAGGTGGGCAGCAGCCACCGCGAGGTCGTGGTTCAGCTGGCAGAGATAATGGTTCTGGAAGAGGACGGGGAACACCGGGCAGATGTGTTGGTAGCACAGAGGCGAGACAGTCGGGTCTAGTATATGCAGTTCGTCGGAGGGAGGATGGTGACTCACCTGATGTCATAACAGGTGTGTTCTTTATCTCTGGATTACCCTTTATTGCGTTGATAGATATTGGGTCAACTCATTCATACATTGCTAGTAAGGTGTCTGGAACTTTGCATGTGAACTACGAGACTGCACCTAGGAAGATGATCAGATTTAGTCCTTTAGGGCAATCGGTAGTGTTAGACAAACTCTTTAGGGCAGTACCCTTGGAAGTTCAGGGGGTGCAATTTCTAGCAGACTTAATGGAGTTGCCGTTTGAGGAGTTTGACCTAATCTTAGGCATGGATTGGTTAGTGAAGTACCAGGTGAATGTGGATTATGCTGCTAAGCACATGTCATTAAGAACTTCTGACAACAAAGAGGTTGTGGTGATGGGCGAGAGACGGAATTGCTTGTCAAATGTGGTATCTGCCCCTAAGGTAGAGAAGATGGTGAGAAAAGGATGTGTAGCTTTTCTGATGTTGATAAGTGCCTTAGAGGCTAAGGAAGCAGCTGTCGGAGGAGTTAGAACAGTAAGGGGATTTGTGGATTTCTTTCCGGAGGAGCTGCCTGGGTTACCCCCGGATAGGGAGGTGGAGTTCGAAATTGACTTATTACCGCATGCACTTCTATGTCAATTGTTCGCATCAATGGCACCAAAAGAGCTAGTAGAGCTCAAGGCCCAGATCCAAGAGTTACTCGATCGTGGGTTTATTCAACCTAGTGTGTCTCCATGGGGAGCACTGGTCCTATTTGTGAAGAAGAAGAACGGGACTATGCGCATGTGCATAGACTACCGGCAGTTGAATAAGCTGACCATCAAGAACAAGTATCCATTGCCAAGGATAGATAACTTGTTCGATCGACTAAGGGGCATAATGTTTTCGAAGATAGATCTAAGGTCAGGATATCATCAGCTTAAGGTGAAGGAGGCTGATATCCATAAGACATCTTTTCGGACAAGGTACGGGCATTATGAGTTCTTGGTAATGCCATTCGAATTAACAAATGCCCCAGCTGCGTTCATGGACATGATAAACCGAGTTTTCCAACCCTACCTGGACCGGTTCATCGTTGTGTTCATAAACGATATTCTAGTGTATTCCAAGTTTGAGGAAGAACATATGAGCATTTTCGAGTTGCCCTCCAAGCAAATTTTGGCTGAAAGAAGTTACTTTAGGACATGTGGTATCTACTGAAGGAATAAGGGTGGATCCTCGAAAGATTGAGGCAGTATTGGATTGGAAACCACTAAGTCTGTGGTAAAAGTTCGCAGTTTCTTGGGATTAGCAGGCTACTACAGAAGATTTGTTGAGGGATTCACGTCAATAGCAGCACCTTTGACGAAGTTGTTGAGAAAGGAGGTACCTTTCGTATGGGCGAATAAGCAACAGGAGAGTTTCGAGAAGCTTAAGAAGGTATTGACAAAGGCTCCGATTTTGATTCAGCCTGAAGCAGGGAAGGACTATGTGGTATATTGTGATGCTTCCCATACAGGATTGGGATGTGTCCTTATGCAAGACGGGAAGGTGGTCGCTTATGCGTCTCGACAATTGAGGCCACATGAGGTTAACTATCTGACGCATGATCTGAAATTAGCGGTGGTGGTTTTCGCTCTAAAAGTGTGGAGGCACTACTTGTACGGAGAAAGGTCAGTGATCTACACAGACTATAAGAGCCTAAAGTATTTGCTGACTCAAAGGAGTTGAATTTGAGACAGCGAATGTGGGTGGAGTTGTTGAAAGATTACGATTGCTCTATAAAGTATCACCCGGGCAAGGCGAATGTTGTGGCGGATGCCCTAAGTCAGAAAGTAGTGTCGAATTTAAGGGTGATGTTTGCACATCTTAGCCTTTATGATGATGGAAGCTTGCTAGCAGAATTACAAGTGAAGCCGACATGGTTAAGTCAGGTAAAGGAGAAGCAGTTGGCAAATGGTGAACTAAGTGCTAAGCTGCTACAAGTACAAAATGGGGAGTTGGAAGACTATGGTGTAAACAGCGATGGAGTGCTATGTTTTCGGGGCAAGGTCTGTATGCCGAAGGATGAGGAGTTAAGGCAGATAATTTTTTAGGAATCGCATGGTAGCCCTTATGCTATGCATCCTAGAGGAAGTAAGTTGTACAAGGATTTACGGGAACAGTTTTGGTGGCCTGGCCTTAAGCAGGAAGTTACAGAGTTTGTAAGGAAGTGCTTAACGTGTCAGCAAGTCAAGGCTGAACACCATGTACCGTCAGGGTTGCTTCAGCCGATAAAGATTCTGCAATGGAAGTGGGAGAGAATTACCATAGACTTCGTTAGTGGGCTTCCCCTTACGCCTACTAAGAAGGACTCGGTATGGGTGATAGTAGATCGATTGACGAAGTCTGCACATTTCATACCAGTGCGGGTTGACTATTCTCTACAGAAATTGGCAAAGTTGTATGTAGCAGAAATCGTGAGGCTACATGGAGTGTCGGTGTCGATTATCTCAGATAGGGATCTGAGGTTTACGTCTCGATTTTGGAAGGCACTACATCAAGCTTTGGGCACCAGGTTAGATTTCAGTATGGCATTCCATCCGTAGTCGACGGCCAATCTGAGCGGGTAATTCAAGTGCTGAAGGATATGTTGAGAGGTTGCGTGGTAGACTTCAGAGGGAGTTGGGAAGAGTTTTTGCCTTTAGCGGAATTTGCGTACAATAATAGCTATCAGGCAAGTATTCGGATGGCACCGTATGAAGTGATGTATGGACAGAAGTGTCGCACTCCTACATGTTGGACGGAATTGGGAGAACGTCAAATTTTGGGTCTGAAAATTATGGCAGAATCAGAGGAAAAGGTTAAGGTAATTCAGACACAGTTGAAGGAGGCATCTGATCGGCAAAAGTCATACGCAGATCTTAAGCGGAAGGATATTGAGTTTGCTGTGGGAGATTATGTGTTTCTCAAAGCTTCGCCGTGGAAGAAGGCAATGAGATTTGGTCGCAAGGGAAAGTTAAGTCCTAGGTTTATAGAACCTTATCAAATTCTGAAACGGGTTGGTCCAGTAGCATATCAGTTAGAATTGCCTACAAAATTGAAGCAGATGCACGATGTGTTCCACGTTTCGATGTTACGTCATTATCGATCGGATCCATCTCATATAATACTGGTTGAGGAGGTGGAGCTGAGACCAGATCTGTCCTATGAGGAAGAGTCGATTCAGACTCTAGAACGGGATGTGAAGGTACTTCGAAGAAAATTAGTCCGTCTAATCAAAGTGTTATGGCATAACCATGGATCGGAAGAAGCCTCGTGGGAGCCAGAGGAAGCGATGCGACAGCAATACCCTCACTTATTCTAGCCAGGTAAATTTCAAGGCCGAAATTTATTTTAAGGGGATAGAACTATAATATCCTGACTTTGTGGGTCTGTGTATTTGATGCATTGCATGGCTAAGTTAGTAGGTGAAGGCTTTGAAGTGTGGATTGGGCTCAGGTTTGGACTTTAAAACCTGGGTTAAGTGGCCGATAAATAGTGTTAGTAGAAATTAAAAGTTAAACAATTATATTTGATAGCAATCTGGGCTTGTGGCCCAAAGTTTAGAGGAGTTTTTAATGGGTATTAAGTGGCGTCACTTAGGGTAGGAGTTTGGGCCAATGTGGCCGCTTGGGACCCAAGTTAATGAGCCAAAATTTGGCACTCCTAAGGGAAGGGGATGGACGACACCTAGCTACAATTTTGGAGTGTTATTTCTTTTATTTTATGATTAAAAAGGGGTGTTAATTAATAGGGAAGAGGTGGATTTTAAGTGGCATCTTTTAAAAGAGAGATAAAGGTTGGATTATCGGGATGGATAGAGGTTATCGGGAGGGAGAGTTGGCCTAATTCCAACTCGAGTGTGTGCTTGTGTATTGTCAAATTTTGAAGCCTAGTGTCCTTCTTTTCATTTGATTTCTTTTCTTTCTTTCTCATCTACTCTCTAGACCGAAATCTCTCTCAATTCCTGTTGCTGCAAAGAACACCTCTTCAAGCTTCACATTCTCCTTTTCATCCTTTAGTTAAAACCGAATTCACTTAGCAATTAAGATCTCCTAAGTCGAACCACTCCATCATTCACTTCTTCTTCTCATAGTTCTTTTAAAAGCCGAATCTCCTATGTAAGGGGCAAAACCGATTGCATCTCTACCCCCTGCCGATTTATTCACTAGATCAGAAGCCTATCATCTTTCTCATTTAAGCCGATTTCTCTACTTCAGGTGCTTCTTGCCGATTTCTTGGAGTTTAGTGACCATTTGTGTTTTGGTCATTACTTTTTTGGTAAGAATCTTTTCTAGGTTGATTTCTTTTCCTTATTTTTCCTCTGACTGTCGAAAAGCAATATTCTAATCTCTTCTGTTCTCTGTGGCCAAAACCTTGAAGGGGAATTTCGGGATTCTATTGTAGTTGGCAATTAGGGGAGATTATCCGGGATTTGAATATCCAAGGTAAGTGAAGTGTGATCTTAGGCCGAAGGCCATTTACTTTGTTCATCAAATGTTAGAATCGAATCTAACATATACCATGTAGGGATTTCAACATCTCCAAGGACAAGTGATATTTTCGGGATTTAGACAATCAAGGTAAGGGATATTAATATTCGGCCAAGGCCATATTATTTATTAAGGGTGCCGATTCTAATTATGGTGTTTTAGGAGATTTCGATAGATCTTCGGGATTTGGCTAAGCAATCTAGGTAAGGTTTCTAGTGTTTCGGATCTGTTTCTTATTCGTTCAAAAGCTGAAAACTAATCGATTGAGTGTTCTAGTGCCTAGCCGATTGCAAGGGGGGATCATCACTAAGTTTCAGGATTTGGTTGGTAACCAAATAGGTAGTAAGGTAAGGATTTTGGTCTCGTTGAACCTTCGGGATTTGTGTTTAGCCGAATGGCCTATTGACTAATGAGCTTAGTGTTGGCCGAATGTAGGAGAAGAGATCTAGTGCATTAGATCGAGATTTTCGGGATTTTGATTAGATCTACGAGTAATCAGGTGTGTAACCCACCCTAAATTCCTAACTAACAATAATATTGATTTGTATATGTTAATTAGGCTATGCATGAATATGGCTAAAAGTACCATCCCATGGTACAAAGGCATTCTGTGCACGCTACCCTAACTCTCGCTTAAGTAAAGTTTATAAAACATGAATACGGATATATGAGAAATATTATTATGGCTATGGGGTAAGGTATAATGCATGTTATTCAGATGTTATGTATATTGCATGGGCATATGGGTGATTATGTGAAAGGGAAGTGATCCGTGGTTCATACCACAATATCCGGTGACCTGTCACATTATCTGTGACTATGTCACATAATATGAATCTACGACTCTGTCACATTATCCGGTGGCTATGCCACAATTATAAGGGCGATGTGCGCTTGACTACGGATGGATCGCTTTCGATGGTGTGTAGCGGATGGAAGGTCGATTTAGTAATCCCACGGTGTGATCGGTAGGTATGGGTGATGTGTAGAGGTTGGATCTAGGTGGTTTGGGTTGCATCATGGTTTACCATTATTTCATGTGACTTGTTATGCCTTGTATGTTTTGGGAATCTGTGATGGTTGTTACACACTGAGTCTGTTGACTCACCCTTCGTGGGCTAACTTTTTGCAGATGGCACTCAATGAATGGACCGGGTCGACAGGAACTTAGTGGTGGCCATGCACAGCTCAATTTTATTTTCGGTTTCCTTATTAAGTTTATTTTGATTTATTTTGGGTTATATTTTGATGTAATAAGGCCATTATCACTTAACTGTTTTATTTATGCATTTTAAATTTTTATTATGATACGAATAACATTGAACAAGACGATTAAACATTTTTCGTAAAACAACATCAATTGTTTTAAAGCCCAAACACCTACAGTTTTCAAGTTAATAATAATAAACTCTAAAATCTGGTATTTCTTTTAACTTATAACTTTTGCAATATGAAAATATCGTTTTAGTACAAAGCTAAATTACAACACGGTTTTAACTTGAGAACATTCTAAATTTTTTTCTTCAAAATCATCAAGATTTTCAAAATGTCATTACGAAACTGAACTATGTTTTGCTTAAGGAGCATGCCAGATCCAGTCAGGGCTTGTGGGCCAGGTTTGGGGTGTTTCAATCTCTACCTGATTTGATAGCATGGTGACTGCGTCGAGATTAAAAACTCTGGTTGCTATGGTTGGCTTTGTTCTTGTAACTTGCCACTGATAGCTATTTAGTGATATCTCCTCTATGAATTCATAAGCTTCTTGGGAGTTTTGTTATTAAGGGTTCCACCAGCTGCTGAGTCAATTAACTATCGGGTTGAGGGGTTCACACCATTGTAAAAAGTTTGGACCTGTAACCACAAGGGTAAACCATGGTGTAGGCACCTTCTCAACAAATCTTTGTATCTCTCCCATGCGATGTATAATGTTTCTAAATCCATCTGCATAAAAGAAGAGATATCATTCCTTAATTTGGCTGTTTTGGCCAGTGGAAAATATTTTAGTAGAAATTTTTCGGTCATTTGGTCCCATGTAGTGATTGATACTCGTGGAAGAGAATGTAACCAATGCTTGGCTTTATTTCTCAAAGAAAAGGAAATAATCAAGATTTAATGGCATCATCAAAAATGCCATTTATTTTGAAGGTATCACAGAATTCTAGAAAATTAGCTAAATGAGTATTTGGGTCTTCGTCCTACAAACCATCAAATTGAACAAACTGTTGAATCATTTGTATAGTGTTAGGTTTTAATTAAACATTATTAGCAGCTATAGCAGGCCTAACAATACTCGATTTAGTTCCTGTTAAATTAGGTTTAGCATAATCATACATAGTTCGAGGAGCATGATGGTCGGCCATATCTTGATGTGACGAATTGTTCTCAGCCATCCTTACGGTGGTATTGGTTTCGTCCTCTTGCTCTCCTTGTTTGTACTTTAAGCCTCGCCTTACTTCTCTACGATTTCTGCATGCGGTTCCTTCAATATCACTGTCATAAAGTAATGGTCCTGTCGAGTTCCTTCTAATCATAAACTAGAGGTACCTGCTAGGAAAAGAGAAAAAGAAAGAAATTTAGAAAAATAAAAATAAAATTTAATTGCAAAAATAAAAAAATATAATATGGATAAAGTAATAAAAATTGATTGTTCTTAATATTTTAGTTCCCCAGCAACGGCGCCAAAAACTTGATCGTGTCTGTTGAGTATTAAAAATTTATAAAAAGAATGATCGAACCTAGAAACTAACTAAGATAACGATGGAGGCAAGTGCACCTATCGAATAGTAGTATAACTAGTGGCAAGACCGGATTGTCAAACCCAAAGGAACCAAAAGTACTAATATTAACTCTCTTTCTATTATTTAGCCTATGAATTAAGTGGATGTTTATCTAATATAAAATTAACTATTCAACTAAACTAAAGGTGCGAAGAAAAAGATGAAATTGGGGAAAAGACTGGAGAGAAAACTGATTGACTTGGACAATACCTGAGGAAGAATCCACCTAAACTTCACTTGTTATCTAACTCTGAACAAGACGATTTATTCATTTGACCTGATTCGTAGGATTCCTTAAGTTATATTAATCCCTCTCTTAAAGGCTATTAACATCTAATCCTAGGTTGATTAATTGAAATCTTTTTCTAATTAAAACCCCTAGAATTGCATTAATTCGATCTATGGACTCCCATATTAGGTTTGACCCTAATCCTGAAAATTTTCGTCACCCTATCTCTAGGCGGCCGAGCAACTCCGCTTAACTATGCTAGATCTACTCTTAGACAGGGTCTCTTCCTTCTCTGCCTAAGTACATCATACTTATTTTAATATCTCGAAAATACCAAAATAGGGATTAAGAACACATAGTTAACAACAAATCAAATATTTATCATTCAATTCAGATAACAATCAAGCACATAGAAAACACATAAGAAAAATTTATAAAATACTAAAAACAAAAAAAAAAACATAAAAAATTAAAAGTTTTCCTAAGTTAGCCCCAGACTTTATTCGACACATTGTCCCTAATGTGCAATAAAAGATAAAGGAAATATGTTATCCGATTGGCATGGTACATTCAAAACAATTGGTGGGACTACTCTTCCTTGCGTTTTCGGCTCGATATTGTAGTGTCGTAATAAATTTGAGGTTCTTACAAAGAAAAACTAAACATACAATATATATAATCCTAATTAAACAAAATAAAAATAAAAATCAACCAAAAATAGAATAAGTATTTAAAATATAAATCCAAAATAAAAATTAAAAATGTTTAGAATTAGTTGGAATCAGGCTTCGACTCTTTGTCAGATTTGTTTGGGTTGCCATCTAAATCTGGATTTTCTCCGAGATTTTCTTCTAGGTCCTCCTCTAGATCTTTTTTCTTCCTTTATCATACTGGGTTCCGCTTTTGCCTCGTATTTGGCTGTTTGGAATTGCGACAGCCTTAAATCGGTCTTTTTTGCATAGTCATCTTAGATTGGTCCCACTTATTGCATCCATCGAATTATCCATTCCGTACTAGGTAACACATTCCCACCGAGATGTGGTTTTGTCTTAATGGCTGTCTTTCATTTTCGATTTCCAACCAAGTGTTTTATGCTCGGTTCTCATATCGGATAATTCACTGGTGGAAAGTAGCGCTCGAATTGTCCCATTGGTTCTTCACTATCTCTGGAGGTTAGATTGCAAATTCTTTCCCTTGAACAAAGAGTCGCAACAATGGTACATCCAATTTTTAAGTCGTCTCGATCTCTCTTAAGGCATCATAAAATTCCTGGACGATTGGCATACAAGCTCATTCTTCTAAAATGGAAAAAAATTTCTGCCATCTATGGAACCGAAGCATCTCCCTAGTTTCACCTTTTATAGAAACCCGAAACCTTTCACTTGAAGAGGAGATTTCCATCGAATGGTTTGAAGATGAATTCCAAGCTCCCTTTCATGAAGTTTTTTGATTATCAGCTCCGATTTAGTATTTGAAAAGTTGTTACTTATTTTTTTAGGACCATGGAACAAGTGAAAATTAGAGAATTTGCAGAATCTTGAAGAATAGGGTTATGAAGGGTTGCGTAGTTGCTTTTTATGGTTTCTATGGATAATATATTGACTTGTCGTACAAACTTAGAGAATATATTTGAAGATTGCACCGAAACACAGATGGAAAATTTCAAGAAATGACTAGCATGTCGCACCATAGAGTACGCATGGCGAGACACAACACTAGTTTTTCCCCCATTCTTGCTTCCTTCAAGGGTGTGTCATGCCATAGAGACTAGATGGCACGGCATGAAAAAAAAATTCTGTATTTTTTGTTCAAAGTGGTTATGTCTTGCCATGAGATTGCTGTGTGATGACATGGTTTTGGTTTGGCCTTTTCGAGGCTTGTCAAAAGCCTATGGTTGTCTATCCTTGCCCCCAACTAACATCTAGCTCCTCCATTGCTCCCGAAAACCTATGTTCATCCAATTCTATCATCAAATTAAAAATCTAAATCCTAAAATATAACTAACAATAAAAAAATTAAATTAAATTAAAATCAAATAAAATTTAAAAGCGAAGTCCTTTTTCGGAGTTGAGACAATTCATATCGTCCCTAAAGACTGGTCCTCGACACTTTGATTTGTTTTTTGTTCCGTTATCAATAAATTTGAACCAAAGCCTTCAATCTTTCCAATGATATCGCCTTATCTTCAACAGGCGTGACATCCATATCACGAGCCATTTAACTCCAAATCTGATCCAAGCCCAAATGGATTTCCAGGGTATTATTACCTTGAGCATTTTCACCTCAGCCACGTGAGGATCGATCAACCCGAGTTTTTCCATCATCATTGAATGAGAGTGATATGAAATCATCGACTTCTTCGGTTGGCGTTTCCTCTTCTATGGCTAGAAGTTGTGTCGGCACGTTTGTACCTTTACTCAAAATTAGTTTAGGCTACAAGTTAGTGGTTAATGTTACATTTTCTAGATCTACGTCTATGTTAATTTGATTGGTGGCAACTTTCGTTATATTCAATTAGTTCCCATATCCAAATCCAAACTCTTGTTGACTTTCAAGATTTGATTTCGGATGGTTGTCAGTGGTACATTTGTCCTTCGGATCTAAATTGGAGGCATCATGTATAACATCTTCCAATGGAGTCTTTACTTCGTAAGTTCGCTATAGTTTCTCAATCATGAACGACATCATATCCTCCAGGCGTTCGTCTTTCTTATCCAATCATTTGAAATGTGCGGAAAGAGGTTGCTCCATTGCTTTGCACAATAATGTTTCATGCGAATTATTGAAGAAATTAGAAACGCCATGCATGACATCTTCCAATGGATTATTTGTTTCGTTTCTTCGTTGGAGCAACTTGATCATAAACGATCTTTGGTTCTACATAATCTCCATTTGATTGTATATTCCTTCCTCGTATACTTCGTCTTGAGTCTATTGGTTTGTCAAATCGCCATTCGACCAACCCATCAGGTAGTTCCATTCATTGCCCTAAGAAGTCATTTAATCGTTATACCATATGTAATCACCTTCATCCATGATTAGACCAACTAATCAACAATGTAAAAAATATTAAAAATAAAAATATTTAACTAACTAAAAATTCAAAATAAAAATATTTAAGTATGTACAAAAAAATTAGAACACTATCTAGCTCATTTGTCTTTCGATTAATATTATTTCACAGTAATCAATCTAAAAAAAAGTTTAACCATTGCAATCCTACAACGACACCAATAACTTGGCCACCTATAAACATGTTATTGTTTATAGAATAAATATCACACCAAAAATATATAATTAAATTGGTGGTGTCCGCAAGCATACGAGTCAAATTATAATATAGTAAAGTTTACAACGAAACACTGGTAAGTATTCCGAGGATCATACCCAAGGGATTGCAAATTGCAGAAATTGTTATTAAATTAACTGTAGAAAATAATTTCTAATATAATCGAGTCATGAATTAATAGTATGAATCCAAATTAATATTTTAATTAAACTATGTAAATTAATTACCCTAAATTAACCTAATGGAATGTCCTATTCCTAGATTTGACAATGCGAGCCTCTAGCCTATGATTGATTGAATCCCTAATTATCTAATTAAATAATTAATTATCCTAGATTGGGTTTGTAACACCCCAAACCTGGCCCATGAATCCTGACCGGATCCGGTATGTCACGGAGTAAAATAATTTGAAACAATTTGAGTGTCTGGTGAAAACTTGATAAAATGTGGCTAGGGTTTTAAAGTAGTGTTTGAATGCTCAGTTGGGTTTTTTTTAAAAACACAGTTGTGTTGATAAACCTTTTTGAAAACGGTTGTTCATGTAATCTTTTAAAATCGTCGAAGTTGTAGTTGACTTGGTTTATTTTTGTTACCCGATGGTAACATCTTTTAAAAATTCGTAGAAGTTACTTAGTTGAAAAGTTGCTTTTAACCGGTTCAATTAATATTTATAAAATTCCATTTGTAATATAACATGAGTAAAATAAAGCAATAAAATAAACATTCAAACAATAACTAACGGCCTTATTACAACCCAAAATAAAAAGACTTTGGAAATAAATAATTTTAACTATAGCAAATTAAAATCCAACGATAAGCATGGCCGCCTCGAGTCCTCTCCAGCTCCATCTCCGCGATCTACTCATCTGCAAAATAGTAAGGGAAGGGGTGAGTCACTAAGACTTAGTGTGTAAATCCCCACCGGAAAATACAACTCATACACAATTTATTAATAAGCATGCACATGCAACCCAACTAACCATCCATACTCCTTTTCTACCCCGTGTGGTCAAAACCACTGGTGGTTAAAACTACTGGTGACTAGTGTCACAAAATAAATGATGAGGCCAACCCATCGTGTGGTCAAAACCACTAATGACCATAGGTCACGATATATCAAGTGTGGTCAAAACCATTTGGTGGTACCAAACCACCGGGACTTAGTCGCATTTATCAATCGATGTGGTCAAAACCATCGATGACCATAGGTCACAAATAATCGATGGGGCCAACCCATCTTGTGGTCAAAACCATCGCGCATCCATAAAATCATCCCCTCCTCTCATCAATCCCACCATCATCATGCTTACACAACAATATCATAATCCCATATATATCATGTATTATGTACAACATATCATTTAACAAAGATATGATGGCAACTCACTCATATATCATAGATCACAAGTTAGGGGACTTACCCGGAAACCATGATTATGCCACAAGCTAATCACAACCAAAAAGATTGAAAAGGCAAACAATAAAGTCATGTAAATTAATAAAGTGTGTAGTGAGTTGTTACACACCTATTTACTAGCAAATCCCGAATATACTAGAGAAATCCCGAGACGTTGTTTCCTCCTACAATCGGCCAATACGTGAATTATTAGATCTATTAGCCAATCGACTAAACTAGAGATCCCGAATGATTAATCGCGCTCAATAACCAAAATATGGCCCTAGGCCGAATCTTACCATCACTTACCAAAATAAATTCGAAATCCCGGAAGCCTTTATTAGCCTTGGCCGAATAGTCCCTAGATCTATGGCACATATTAATTTCAACTTTAGACACTAATTTTCAACAAATGGCCCTTGGCCGATTGTGCTCACCAACTTACCGAAATCCCAAAGCTTCCTTCAATCGGCTATGGCTTCCCTACAATCGACTTTTATCACTTCATTAGAGAACTTAAAGGCCATACTACCAAAACATAAATCCGGAAGGGAAAAGAGTTGCCGCACTTACCTTAAAGATGGATTCGGCAAGTCACACCAATATTCGGCACCCTAATTGATGTCAATAGCTTTCGACTCCTTCAAAGAACAAAAACAGGGTTTTAATACAAAGATTTAGAATGAAGAAAGAAGTGTAGTAAAGTCTAGTCACTACACAAAATCGGTCAAGAAAAGATTACCCTTACCAAACTATTGAAATCGGCAGCACTTAGTTAGGGGGAGGAGATTCAGCCAACACAATTGGAAGGTGCAAATTTTTAGTGAAGGAGGGGGTAGGTTCGGCTAAAAAGAAGCAAGAGAAGAAGATAACTTTTGAAGAGTTTTGGCAAGAGGGCCTAGGGAGAATTTGGCAGCAGTAATTTGGAGAGAAAGAAAAGAATAGTTGATGAATTTTGGCACTCCTTTGCCATAACAAAACCAATTATGGATAGCCCCCCAAGGAGTCCCAAAGCTGGCCATTACCTCCCCCTTCTTGTGGTAATTTAGCTCTTAATTATCACATAAGAAAAATAACATTTATCTTCTATCCACTTCTTCAAAATAAAAGAAAACAAAACTAAATACACTTCCTTCCAAATTTAATAAGTGAAAAAAATTTCAGCCTTACCCTTATCAATTTAAGAGTCCAAATTCATGCCATCACTTACTCTCCCATTCATGCCGGTTGCATAAAAAAAAAAAAACAAAACCAATTGCTGCTTCCTTGGTTTGAAACCAAGACCTCACTGCCGCAGCCCCCCTTACACGCCTCATGCCATGTTTCCCATTTGACTTTCATGTCAAATAACCTCACCATTTAATTATAAGGCCTTCATACCTGGCCCCCTTTCCTTGAACGCCAAAAGCCTAAAAATAAAACACCCCTTGCGTCCATCATGACTCGAACTCGAGTTCATACACCAAGGCCCTTAAGTGGCGCCCCGAGCCACTCCACCAAATTGACTTTCATGACATAAAACCCCATCATTTAATTTTAAAGCCTTCCTACCTAAGCCCATCACCGCATATATAAAAATAAAACGGCAAAAACGCTGCTCCTGCCATTCGAACCTATGGCCTGTGCCCATCCTCACCTCCAACACTTAAGTGGTGTATGGAAACCACTTTGCCAGGCTATTACTTGTGTCAAACTTCTCACAAAATTTCTCTTATCCCCTCTCTCACCTAGTTTCCCCCTTTTCAAGTGTTTAAAATAAATTCTAGCCCTAAATCCAATTAGTCCGGGGTCATGACTAGACCCTTAAATATTTCAGGCAATCAAGCATACATATCTCTCAAGCACACACATGGAAAAAATAAGTAAATTTCAAACAACCCCTAATTTAGGGTGTTATAGTTCTACCCCCCTTAAAAGGAATTTCGGCCTCGAAATTACCTGGATCAGAAGAGTTGGGGGTATTGCTGCCGCATCACATCCTCGGGTTCCCATGTGGCCTCCTCCGTACCATGGTTTCGCCATAACACCTTTACCAAAGGCACTGACTTCCTCCTCAAAACCTTGACATCTCGATCCAAGATTTGTACTGGCTCCTCCTCGAAAGACAAGTCTGAGTTCACTTTGATTTTCCGCAACTGGCACTATGTGTGAGGGGTCCGATCGATAGCGTCTCAGTATTGAAACGTGGAAGACGTCATGTATCTGGCTCAATTCTGCTGGCAACTCAAGCTGGTAAGCTACCGGTCCCACACGTTTCAACATCGTGTACGGCCCGATGAATCTAGGGCTTAGCTTGCCCTTCCGGCCAAACCTCAAGACTTTCTTCCAAGGTGATACCTTCAAGAAGACCTTATCACCCATCAGATATTCAACCTCTCGTGCTTAAGATCGGTGTAGATTTCGCCTCTCGATGCCTCCTTAAGACGAGCCCGAATTACTCTAACTTTATCCTCCGTCTCTGCCACTAACTCTGGACCCAACATCTGTTGTTCTCCTAGTACTGCCCAACAGGTAGGAGTACAGTATTTTCGACCATACAGTGCCTCATACGGTGCCATCTGAATGCTCGCTTGATAACTATTGTTATAAGCGAACTCCCGTTCCTGCTGTGGAGCTATCATCATCCTTAGCTCATCTCTCAGCCCATCTTCAAATCTGACACAGTGCTTATGCTCGGTACCCACAATACCACGAGCATACCTACTCAACCGAAGAAATTCGGCCTCATACTCGGCCACTGTCTTACAGGTTCAAGAAAGCCTTCCGCTGTGCATCTACGTAGCTAGTTCTGATATACTTCTTTTGATAGGCATCTCTGAAGAATTCCTAGGTGAGATTTTCTGCCACCGTTCCATCCCTTACAGTGAGCCACCACTGATATGACTCATCCCGAAGCAAAGAAATTATACCCTTTAACTTCTCCTCAGCCGTGAAATCCAGGTCATCCATGATCCTTTCTGTTGCTTCCAACCGTTTTCACAAGACTGGGTGCCACTCAAAACTCCCTAAATACTTCGCTCATAGCCCAGAGTCGTTCAACCACAGATTTACGGGCTCTTACACCCGCGCCAGCCTCAGCAACTCGTTCCAATACCCATAATACAGCTTGAGAAACTACATCATTTCCACCGGCCCGATCTTGAACTCGGCCACGTACGACAGATCCGGATCTCATTCCTGCACCCATGTCTAGACCTCATTGCTCGAGACAAAGTCATCCTACCCTTCCACGGCCACGGGCGACGTCCACGACCTCTTGAACTCATTTCTAACGATTGCGTTTATCTGTTTAAGAATTTTATGCATTAGTACTTGTTTCACTGGATTATCCGCGAAGGAATTTTATGATAAGAGTTTAGGAGTGGTTCTTTCGTAATCATACATGCACACAGTTTTCCATTCATTCATTCAAAGAGACGTTGTAGTTTCCATTGTGATTGTTTTTCCACTACCCAAGGGTATTTTTGTAATTTGTCCTTCAGGGGTATTTTCATAATTTTTCAAAAATAAAAGTTCTCGGATGATTTTGTCAAAAAGTATTTTGGAGCTTTTAAATTCCTGGGGTATTTTGAAAAATTTTGAAATTCGGGGGTATTTCGGTAATTTTAGACCTCGGGGATATTTTGGTAATTTTTCACAAATCAGGGTGAATTTGTAAAAGTTGTAAAACTTTGAGGGCTCTTTTGAGAATTGCATTTTTCAAAATAGCGGTGTTGCAAAATTTTGAAAATCAAGGTCATTTTGGTAATTTTGTTGGTTAGGGGCAATTTTGTAATTTTATCACTGAGGGTATTTTAGTAATAATAATTTTTCATAAAAAGATCTCCAAAATTTGGTTCTAGTAGATTTCACGAAAGAAGGATATTTTGGAAATTTTCTATTTGGAAATTTTTCATACGGAAGGTATTTTGGTAATTTTCAAACCAGGGGTATTTTGGTCTTTTTTCAAACTGAAGGTATTTTGGTCCTTTTTTTTTAAAAAAAATAAGGTTTTGGTTACTTCAAAAACAAAATGGCTAGTCCCTTTCGGGTTTTAGTTATCAAGTTTAGCCTGTGAGTGCGTCGTCTCAGCTAGGATGAACCGTTATTACGCACCAGATAGGATTCAAGTGAGTAGGAGGTGAGTCACGAGGACTGCTTAAATACCAGGCCCCCACCGAATCCAATCCTAGACATGCGTATAACGATTGCCACATCCCTTGCTCTGTGACAACTCACAGGGTTGTTTAGGGAATTATTAAATCTTATGCCTTGTTTGTTGGGCTACGCTAACCCTAGGGTTCAACAATTTCTATTCTAATAGTCTACGTTCCCAATTTTACCCTTCTACCCCTCATCAAATATTCACAGAAATGGCTAGAAGTACTTACCTGGGCGGATAGGTGCCGGAGACTAGGCGCCATGCTGTTCAACCCATAAACAATTTTCCAAAACATTCTAATAAGGCCTACTAACATAAAAACAAAATGTTTTGGGCCCTAGGCCCCCCACAGCCGAGTTTTGAACCGGGATCTGATACCAAAAATGTAACTCCCCAAACCCGGCCCATGAGTCCTGACCGGATCTGGTATGTCACGGAGTAAAATAATTTGAAACAATTTGAGTGTCTGATGAAAACTTGATAAAATGTGGCTAGGGTTTTAAAGCAGTGTTTGAAAACTTAGTTGGATTTTTTTTAAAAACATGGTTGTGTTGATAAACCTTTTTGAAAACGGTTGTTCATGTAATCTTTTAAAATCGTCGAAGTTGTAGTTGACTTGGTTTATTTTTGTTACCCGATGGTAACATCTTTTAAAAACTCGTAGAATCTACTTAGTTGAAAAGTTGCTTTTAACCGGTTCAATTAATATTTATAAAATTCCATTTGTAATATAACATGAGTAAATAAAGCAATAAAATAAACATTCAAACAATAACTAATGGCCTTATTACAACCCAAAATAAAAAGACTTTGGAAATAAATAATTTTAACTATAGCAAAGTAAAATCCAACGATAAGCATGGCCGCCTCGAGTCCTCTCCAGCTCCATCTCCGTGATCTACTCATCTGCAAAATAGTAAGGGAAGGGGTGAGTCACCAAGACTCAGTGTGTTAATCCCCCTCCCGAAAAATACAACTCATACACAATTTATTAATAAGCATGCACATGCAACCCAACTAACCATCCATACTCCTTTTCTACCCCGTGTGGTCAAAACCACTGGTGGTCAAAACCACTGGTGACTAGTGTCACAAAATAAATGATGGGGCAAACTCATTGTGTGGTCAAAACCATTGATGACAATAGGTCACAATATATCAAGTGTGGTCAAAACCAATGGTGGTACCAAACCACTGAGACTTAGTCGTAATTTATCAATCGATGTGGTCAAAACCACTGATGACCATAGGTCACAAATAATCTGATGGGGCCAACCCATCTTGTGGTCAAAACCACTGGCGATAGTCCATAAAATCATCCCCCTCCTCTCATCAATCCCACCATCATCATGCTTACACAACAATATCATAATCCCATATATATCATGTATTATGTACAACATATCATTTAACAGCATATGATGGCAACTCAGTCATATATCATAGATCATAAGTTAGGGGACTTACCCGGAAACCATGATTATGCCACAAGCTAATTACAACCAAAAAGATTGAAAAGGCAAACAATAAAGTCATGTAAATTAATAAAGTGTGTAGTGAGTTTTTACACACCTATTTACTAGCAAATCCCGAATATACTAGCGAAATCCCGAGACGTTGTTTCCTCCTACAATCGGCCAATACGTGAATTATTAGATCTATTAACCAATCGGCTAAACTAGAGATCCCGAAGGATTAATCGCGCTCAATAACCGAAATATGGCCCTAGGCTGAATCTTACTATCACTTACCAAAATAAATTTGAAATCCCGCAAGCCTTTATTAGCCTTGGCCGAATAGTCCCTATATCCATGGCACATATTAATTTCAACTTTAGACACTAATTTTCAACAAATGGCCCTTGGCCGATTGTGCTCACCAACTTACCGAAATCCCGAAAGCTTCCTTCAATCGGCTATGGCTTCCCTACAATCGACTTTTATCACTTCATTAGAGAACTTAAAGGCCATACTGCCAAAACATAAATCCCAGAAGGGAAAAAGAGTTGCCGTACCCTTACCTGAAAGATGGATTCGGCAAGTCACACCAATATTCGGCACCCTAATTGATGTCAATAGCTTTTGGCTCCTTCAAAGAACGAAAATGGGGTTTTAATACTAAGATTTAGAATGAAGAAAGAAGTGTAGTAAAGTCTAGTGACTACACAAAATCGGTCAAGAAAAGATTACCCTTACCAAACTACTCAAATCGGCAAAGACTTAGTTGGGGGAGGAGATTCGCCAACACAATTGGAAGGTGCAAATTTTAGTGAAGGAAGGGTAGGTTCTGCTAAAAAGAAGCAAGAGAAGAAGAGAACTTTTGAAGAGTTTTGGCAAGAGGGCCTAGGAGAATTGGCGTGAGAATTTGGAGAGAAAGAAAAGAATAGTTGATGAATTTTGGCACTCCTTTGCCATAACAAAACCAATTATGGACAGCCCCCAAGGAGTCCCAAAGCCACCATTACCTCCCCTTCTTGTGATAATTTAGCTCTTAATTATCACATAAGAAAAATAACATTTATCTTCTATCCACTTCTTCAAAATAAAAGAAAACAAAACTAAATACACTTCTCTTCCAAATTAATAAGTGAAAAAATTTCAGCCTTACCCTTATCAATTTAAGAGTCCAAATTCATGCCATCACTTACTCTCCAATTCACGCCTTGCATAAAAAACAAAACCAATTGTCGCCTCCTTGGTTCAAACCAAGACCTCATCGCCATGAACCCCTTACACGCCTCATGCCATGTTTCCCATTTGACTTTCATGTCAAATAACCTCACCATTTAATTATAAGGCCTTCATACCTGCCCCTTTCCTTTAACGCCAAAAGCCTAAAATAAAACACCCTTGTGTCCATCATGACTCAACTCGAGTCCATACACTAAGGCCCTTAAGTGGCGCCGAGCCACTCCACCAAACCGACTTTCATGACATAAAACCCCATCATTTAATTTTAAAGCCTTCCTACCTAAGCCCATCACCAAGATATATAAAAATAAAATGGCAAAAACGCTGCTCCTGCCATTCGAACCTATGACCTACGCCCATCTTCACCTCCACCACTTAAGTGGCGCATGGAAACCACTTTGCCAGGCTATTACTTATGTCAAACTTCTCACAAAATTTCTCTTATCCCCTCTCTCACCTAGTTTCCCCCTTCTCAAGTGCTTAAAATAAATTTTAGCCCTAAGTCCAATTAGTCTGGGGTCATGACTAGACCCTTAAATATTTCAGGCAATCAAGCATACATATCTCTCAAGCACACACATGGGAAAAACAAGTAAATTTCAAACAACCCCTAATTTAGGGTGTTACAGGGTTATTTATCACCCTTTGTTAAG
This sequence comes from Gossypium rotundifolium, assembly GCA_025506655.1. NCBI lineage: Eukaryota > Viridiplantae > Streptophyta > Magnoliopsida > Malvales > Malvaceae > Gossypium > Gossypium rotundifolium. Next base: position 58,317,263 of record CP106728.1, on the reverse strand, counting down.
AATACCCTTTTGGTCTCATCTTCACTAAGGATTACCACCTAAGTCACCCTTCTGGTCTCTTCCTAGGCATACAGATACCCTTCTGGTCTCACCGCTCGGCACAAGTTATACGTGATAGGATACTCTTCTGGTCTCACATGTCTAGATATTCTATTAGGGGCATCACTTTCTAATATACTAAATGCTCTCTAATAAAATAACTAATTTCAGATAAATCATTTTATTAATCTAATCATACTAGACATGAGAAACACAATGATCTATTCCAATATTCATACAATGATTAATTGGACAAATCAATGAAATATAAATAAAAAATGAAATAGAAGAGATAAGAGAATGCTCATGAGTAATATATTAAGGCACTGCTCCAAAGCAATCTCCGCTTGCAATTATCTTCACATCAGAATATAAATGTTTTGACTAAGCAAACATGAAATTAAAATACAAAGAAAACTGAATATGTAACACCCCAAACCCAGCCTAGAAGTTCGGCCCAAATCTGGAATGTCACATTAAAGGCACACTTCAAAACAATTTTACAAATTAACAACTTAAGGCCAAAAAGCCCAAAATCTATGTGTCTTGTTAAGTTAAGAAGAAAGCCCATGTTTTAAATAAAATCCCATACGTTATAGTTAATTTGAAACCATGTTATCTTTAGAAATTTTATGAAATTTATTAAGTGGATAGTTGAAACAATAATAATAAACCCGGAATCTAAAGTCAATTATGAAACACCCCAAACCCGGCCCATAAGCCCCGACCGGATCTGGCATGCTCCTTAAGCAAAATGTAGTTAAGTTTCGTAATGACATTTTGAAAATCTTGATGATTTTGAAGAAAATAAATTTAGAATGTTCTCAAGTTAAAACCGTGTTGTAATTTAGCTTTGAACTAAAACGATATTTTCATATTGCAAAAGTTATAAGTTAAAAGAAATACCGGATTTTAGAGTTTATTATTATTAACTTGAAAAATGTAGGTGTTTGGGCTTCAAAACAATTGATGTTGTTTTACGAAAAATGTTTAATCGTCTTGTTCGATGTTATTCGTAATGCATAAATAAAACAGTTAAGTAATAATGGCCTTATTACATTAAAATATAACCCAAAATAAATCAAAATAAACTCAATAGGGAAACCAAAAATAAAACTAAGCTGTGCATGGCCACCACTAAGTTCCTGCTAACCCGGTCCATTCACTGAGTCCATCTGCAAAACGTTAGCCTCACGAAGGGTGAGTCAACAGACTCAGTGTGTAACAACCATCACAGATTCCCAAAACATACAAGGCATAACAAGTCACATGAAATAATGGTAAACCATGATGCAACCCAAACCACCTAGATCCAACCTCTACACGTCACCCGTACCTACCGATCACACCGTGGGGATTACTAAATCGACCCTCCATTCGCTACACACCATCGAAGGCAGTCACTGCAGTCAACTGCACATCGCCCTTATAATTGTGGTATAGCCACCAGATAATGTGACAGAGTCAGCAGATTCATATTATGTGACATAGTCACCAGATAATATGATAGAGTCAGCAGATATTGTGGTATGAACCACCAGATCACTTCCCCTTTCACATAATCACCCATATGCCCATGCAACATACATAACATACGAATAACATGCATTATACCTTACCCCATAGCCATAATAATATTTCTTATATATCCATATTCATGTTTTATAAACTTTACTTAACTGAGAGTTAGGGGTAACGTACCTGAATGCACTGTACCATGGGATGGTACTTTTAGCCATATTCATGCATAGCCTTATTAACATATACAAATCAATATTATTGTTAGTTGGGAATTTAGGGTGGGTTACACACCTGATTACTCGTAGAACTAATCAAAATCCCTAAAATCTCGATCTAATGCACTAGATCTCTTCTCCTACATTCGGCCAACACTAAGCTCATTATTCAATAGACCATTCGGCTAAACACAAATCCCGAAGGTTCAACGAGACCAAAACCCTTACCTTGCTGCCGATTTGGTTACCATCCAAATCCCGAAACTTTGTGATGATCCCTCCTTGCAATCGGCTAGGCACTAGAACACTCAATCGATTAGTTTTTGACTTTTGAATGAATAAGAAATAGATCTAAAACACTAGAAACCTTACCTAGACTGCTTAGCCAAATCCCGAAGATCTGTCGGAAATCTCCTGAAACAACATAATTAGAATCGGCACCCTTAATAAATAATATGGCCTTGGCCGAATATTAATATCCCTTACCTTGATTGTCTAAATCCCGAAAATATCACTTGTCCTTGGAGATGTCAAAATCCCTACATGGAATATGTTAGATTCGATTCTAACATTTGATGAACAAAGTAAATGGCCTTCGGCCTAAGATCACACTTCACTTACCTTGGATATTCAAATCCTTGATCATCTCCCCCTAATCGCCAACTACAATAGAATCTCGAAATTCCCCTTCAAGGTTTCGGCCACAGAGAACAGAAGAGATTGGAACTTTACTTTTTGACAGTCAGAGGAAAAATAAAGACAAGAAATCAACCTAGAAGAGATCCTTACCAAAAAAGTAATGACCAAAACGAAAATAGTCACTAAACTCTAAGAAATCGGCAAGAAGCACCTAAAGTAGAGAAATCGGTTTAAATGAGAAAGATGACAGGCTTCTGATCTAGTGAATAAATCAGCAAGGGTAGAGATACAATTGATTTTGCCCCCTAGATAGGAGATTCGGCTTTTAAAAGAACTATGAGAAGAAGAAGTGAATGATGGAGTGGTTCGACTTAGGAGATCTTAATTGCTAAGTGAATTCGGTTTTAACTAAAGGATGAAAAGGAGAATGTGAAGCTTGAAGAGGTGTTGCAAAGAACAGGAATTGAGAGAGATTTCGGTCTAGAGAGCGATGAGAAAGAAAGAAAAGAAATCAAATGAAAAGATGGACACTAGGCTTCAAAATTTCGCAATACACAAGCACACACTCGAGTTAGAATCCGCCAACTCTCTCCTCCCGATAACCTCTATCCATCTTGATAACCCAACCTTTATCTCTCTTTTAAAAGAGGTCACTTAAAATCCACCTCTTCCCTCTTAATTAACACCCATTTTTAATCATAAAATAAAAGAAATAACACTCCAAAATTGTAGCTAGGTGTCGTCCATCCCCCTCCCTTAGGAGTGCCAAATTTTGGCTCATTAACTTGGGCCCCAAGCGGCCACATTGGCCCAAACTCCTCCCCTAAGTGACGCCACTTAATACCCATTAAAAACTCCTCTAAACTTTGGGCCACAAGCCCAGCTTGCTATCAAAATATAATTGTTTAACTTTTAATTTCTACTATCACTATTTATCGGCCACTTAACCCAAGTTTTAAAGTCCAAACCTGAGCCCAATCCACACCTCAAAGCCTTTACCTACTAACTTAGCCATGCAACGCATCAAATGCACGGACCCACAAAGTCAGGATATTACAGTTCTACCCCCCTTAAAATAAATTTCGGCCTTGAAATTTGCCAGGCTAGAATAAGTGAGGGTATTACTGTCGCATCGCTTCCTCTGGCTCCCACGAGGCTTCTTCCAATCCATGGTTACGCCACAGCACTTTGACTAAAGGGACTGATTTTCTCCGAAGTACCTTCACATCCCATTCCAGAATCTGAATCGGCTCTTCCTCATAGGACAGATCTGGTCTCAGCTCTACCTCTTCAACCGGTATTATATGAGATGGATTCGATTGGTAACTACGTAACATCAAAACGTGGAACACATCGTGCATCTGCTTCAATTCCGTAGGCAATTCTAACTGATATGCTACTGGACCAACCCATTTCAGAATCCGATAAGATCCTATAAACCTATGATTTAACTTTCCCTTACGACCAAATCTCATTACCTTCTTCCAGGCGAAACTTTGAGAAACACATAATCTCCTACAACAAACTCAATCTCCTTCCGCTTAAGATCTGCGTATGACTTTTGCTGGTCAGATGCCTCCTTCAACCGTGTCCGAATTACCTTAACCTTTTTTTCTGATTCTGCAACAATTTTCGGACCCAAAACCTGACGTTCTCCCAATTTCATCCAACAAGTGGGAGTGCGACACTTCCGTCCATACAGTGCTTCGTACGATGCCATTCGAATACTTGCCTGATAGCTATTATTGTAAGTAAATTCTGCTAAAGGCAAGAACTCCTCCCAACTCCCTCTGAAGTCTATCACGCAACCTCCCAACATATCCTCCAGCACTTGAATTACCCGCTCAGATTAGTCAGTCTGATCGCAGATGGAATGCCAGATTGAATTGAACTCGTGCCCAAAGCTTGATGTAGTGCCTTCCAAAATCGAGATGTAAACCTCTGATCCCATGCGAGATAATCGACACCAGACTCAAATCTTTTCCTCACAATTTCTGCTACATACAACTTTGCCAATTTTTGTAGAGAATAGTCAACCTCCTTTGGTATGAAATGTGCAGACTTCGTCAATCGATCTACTATCACCCATACCGAGTCCTTCTTAGTAGGCATAAGAGGAAGCCCACTAACGAAGTCCATGGTAATTCTCTCCCACTTCCATTATGGAATCTTGATTGGCTGAAGCAATCCTGACGGTACTTGGTGTTTAGCCTTGACTTGCTGACACGTTAAGCACTTCCCTATATACTCTGTAACTTCCCGCTTAAGACCAGGCCACTAAAACTGTTCCCGTAAATCCTTGTACCACTTACTTCTTCCAGGATGCATAGCATAAGGGCTACCATGCGATTCCTGAAGAATTCTCTACCTTAACTCCTCATCCTTCGGCATACAGACCTTAGCTTGAAAACATAGCACTCCATCGCTATTTACACCATAGTCTTCCAACTCCCCATTTTGTACTTGTAGTAGCTTAGCACTTAGTTCACCATCTGCCAATTGCTTCTCCTTCACCTGACTTAACCATGTTGGCTTCAATTGCAATTCTGCTAGCAAACTTCCATCATCATAGAGGCTAAGATGTGCAAACATCGCCCTTAAATCTGACACTACTTTTTGACTTAGGGCATCCGCCACAACATTCGCCTTGCCCGGGTGATACTCTATAGAGCAATCGTAATCTTTCAACAACTCCACCCACCTTCGCTGTCTCAAATTCAGCTCCTTCTGAGTCAGCAAATACTTCAGGCTCTTGTGGTCCGTGTAGATCACCGACCTTTCTCCATACAAGTAGTGCCTCCACACTTTTAGAGCGAAAACCACCGCCACCAATTCCAGATCATGCGTCAGATAGTTAACCTCATGTGGCCTCAATTGTTGAGACGCATAAGCGACCACCTTCCCGTCTTGCATAAGGACACATCCTAATCTTGTATGGGAAGCATCATAATATACCACATAGTCCTTCCCTGCTTTAGGCTGAATTAAAACCAGAGCCTCTGTCAATACCTTCTTAAGCTTCTTGAAACTCTCCTGTTGCTTATTCGCCCATGCGAAAGGTACCTCCTTTCTCAAAAACCTCATCAAAGGTGCTACCATCGACGAGAATCCCTTAACAAATCTCCTGTAGTAGCCTACTAATCTCAAGAAACTATGAACTTCCGCTACAGACTTAGGTGGTTTCCAATCCAATACTGCCTCAATCTTCCAAGGATCCACCCTTATTCCTTCAGCAGATACCACATGTCCTAAAAACGTAACTTCCTTTAGCCAAAATTTGCACTTGCTGAACTTGGCATACAACTTCTTTTCCCTTAACACTTGTGGCACAACTCGGAGATGCCATCATGTTCTTCCTTGAACTTGGAATACACTAGAATATCGTCTATGAACACAACGACGAATCGATCCAGGTAGGGTTGGAAAACCCGGTTCATCATGTCCATGAAAGCAGCTGGGGCGTTTGTCAATTCGAATGGCATTACCAAGAACTCATAATGCCCGTACCTTGTCCGAAAAGCTGTCTTATGGATATCAGCCTCCTTCACCTTAAGCTGATGATATCCTGACCTTAGATCTATCTTTGAAAACACTGCGACCCCCTTAAGCTGATCGAACAAGTCATCTATCCTTGGTAATGGATACTTGTTCTTGACGGTCAGCTTATTCAACTGCCGATAGTCTATGCACATGCGCATAGTCCCGTCCTTCTTCTTCACAAATAGGACCGGTGCTCCTCATGAAGACACACTAGGTCTAATAAACCAACGATCGAGTAACTCTTGGATCTGGGCCTTGAGCTCTACTAGCTCCTTTGGTGCCATTCGCTACGGAGTAATTGACACGGGGTTGTACCCAATAAGTCAATTTTGAACTCCACCTCCTATCCGGGGTAACCTGCAGCCTCCTCGGGAGACATCCACAAATTCCCTTCGTTCTAACTCCTCCTACAAATGCTTCCTTAGCCTCTAAGGCACTTATCAACATCGTAAAAGCTACACACCCTTTTCTCACCATTTTCTCGCTTTAAGGCGCGATACCACATTTGACAAGCAATTCCGCTCTCGCCCATCACCACAACTTGTTTGTCGTCAGAAGTTCTTAACGACATGCACTTAGCAGCATAATCCACTTTCGCCTGGTACTTCACTAACCAATCCATGCCTAAGATTAGGTCAAACTCCTCATACGGCAACTCCATTAAGTCTGCTGGAAATTGCGCCCCCTGAACTTCCAAGGGTACTGCCCTAAAGAGTTTGTCTAACACTACTGATTGCCCTAAAGGACTAAGTACAATCATCTTCCTAGGTACGCCTCGTAGTTCACATGCGAGTTTTAGACACCTTACTAGCAATGTATGAATGAGTTGACCCAATATCTATCAACGCAATAAAGGGTAATCTAGAGATAAAGAACATACCTGCTTCGACATCGTGCATCACCATCCTCCTCCGATGAATCGATATACTAGACCCTACTGTCTTGCCTCCGTGCTACCAACACCTCTACCCGTGTTCCCGTCCTCTTCTAGAACCATTACCTCGCCACCAAACCACGACCCAGCAGGTGGTCTGCATCCACCTCTTCCACTGATTAGGACCACGACTTCTTCGGTCGGCTCCCCTCCCTTTCATAGGATGTCCTTAATCATGTGATCTTTAGACCCACACTTAAATATCCTCCCGTCTTCTTCCAACACTCTCCCAAGTGTATCTTTCCACACCGAGCACAAGTACGGTATTGTCCTCCCGTAGTAACTTGCTGACCTCACGACCCATCAGTTCTAGGTCTCTTTTGGATATTCCCAGATGACCCTGATGATCCAAAACCTCTCTTTTGCTTATTCCTATCCGTGTTCTATCTCACAGACTCCTTAACTCCTTCAGTAACCTTTTCCTTTCCTACCAACACAGTAAACTCCCGCTCCTACTGTGGGGCAATCAACAATCTCAGGTCATCCCTTAGTCCGTCCTCAATTCGGACACATCGTTCATGCTCCGTAGCCACTATGCCTCGAGCGTATCCGCTCAACCTTAAGAATTCTACCTCGTACTCCGCTACGGACTTATTTCCCTAGACCAGCCTCAGAAACGCCTTTCTCTGCGCATCAACATAGCTGGTCCCAATATACTTCTTTTGATATGCTGCCTTAAAGTACTCCCAAGTAAGATCATCTACGGCAGCACCATCCCGAACCATGAGCCACCATTGGTATGGCTCATCACGAAGTAGCGACACTACCCCTTTCATTTTTCCTCGGCAGTCAGGTCCAAATCATCCATAATTCGCTCCGTTGCCTCCAACCAATACTCATCCGTATTGGGTGCCACACCAGATATACCACGAAAAAACTCAGCTCCATTAGCTCGGAGTCGCTCAAGTACAGACTTCCGAGCTCTTATGCCTCCACCTGCTCCAACCACCCTTTCCAGAACTCGCAGCATCGCCTATGATACTGCATCATCCCCTGTCGATCCTCGATATTCTATACCAAAGAAATGGTGGTGGTGGCATTTCATTCTCGCACCCTTGACCGCACCTAACGGGTTCGACACTCGGTCATTCGACCTCTACCACGGCCACGCACATTACGGCCACGTCCTCTAGAACTCATGTCTACGTTCATGATTTAATCTGATTAAGAAATTTATTAATTAGTTTTTGCTCCACTGATTTATCACGAACAGTCTTATGTTTAATAGTTCTAAAAAGTAGTTCTTTCGAGTTTATACACACACTACAGTCTCAAATTCATTCATCCAATCATCAACATTCATGAACTTGCGTTCATTACAGAAAAGTGTTGTGGGTGTCATTATTGTTGTTCTCCACTACCTAGGGTATTTTCGTAATTTTTCCTGTAGGGGTATTTTGGCAATTTTCCAAATTAGGGTATTTGAAAATTTCACAAAATAGAGATTTTTGGTATTTTTGAAAAATAGGAATACTTAGTAAGAAGATTCAAAGGTAATTTTATAAACTAAGGGTATTTTTGTAATTTTACAAACCAGGGGTATTTTGGTCAATTTACAAATCAGGGGTATTTTGGTCATCTTCCAAATCAAGGATACTTTGGTAATTTTATGATCATGGTTTGACTTTAGGATTATACAAACCAAGGTGACTGGTCCCTTTCGTGTTTTAATTATCGAATTTAGCCTGTGATTGAGTCCTTTTGGTTAGGGTGAACCGTCACTACGCACCAGGTAGGATTCGAGAGGTAGAGGAGGTGAGTCACTAGGACTGCTTAAATACCAAGCTCCCCCTGAATCCAATCCTAGACATTTGCACAACAGTTGCCACACCCTTAACTCCTGACTCACTCACAGGTTTGTTTGGTTAGACCTTAAGTTTTATGTAATTCGGTGTTGGAGTACGTTAATCCTAGGGTTCAATAACTCCTAGTCTACTATTCTACGTCCCTATAATTCCCATATACAAGTCACACAAGGGTTAGGGTTACTTACCTGGTGGACTTCGGGCCGGAGACTCAGGTGCCATGCCCAAAAACCTGCTCATTCTTTAGTAAAACTCAATTTCAAATAAAGAAGATGTTTTGGGCCCAAAAAGCCCTCAAGGTTGAGTTTTGAACCGGGCTATGATACCAAATTAAAACACCTCAAACCCAGCCCACAAGCCCTGACTGGATCTGGCATGCTCCTTAAGCAAAACGTAGATAAGTTTCGTAATAACATTTTGAAAATCTTGGTGATTTTAAAGAAAATAAATTTAGAATGTTCTCAAGTGAAAACCATGTTGTAATTTAGCTTTGTACTAAAACGATATTTTCATATTGAAAAAGTTATAAGTTAAAAGAAATACCAGATTTTAGAGTTTATTATTATTAACTTGAAAACTGTAAGTGTTTGGGCTTCAAAACAATTGATGTTATTTTACGAAAAATGTTTAATCGTATTGTTCGATGTTATTCGTATCATAATAAAAATTTAAAATACATAAATAAAAAAGTTAAGTGATAATGGCCTTATTACATCAAAATATAACCCAAAATAAATCAAAATAAACTTAATATGGAAACCAAAAATAAAACTGAGCTGTGCATGGCCACCACTAAGTTCCTGCTGACCCGGTCCATTCACTGAGTGCCATCTGCAAAAAGTTAGCCCACGAAGGGTGAGTCAACAAACTCAGTGTGTAACAACCATCACAGATTCCCAAAACATACAAGACATAATAAGTCACATGAAATAATGGTAAACCATGATGCAACCCAAACCACCTAGATCCAACCTCTACACATCACCCGTACCTACCGATCACACCGTGGGGATTACTAAATCGACCCTCTATCCGTTACACACCATCGAAGGCAATCGCTGCAGTCAACTGCAGATCGCCCTTATAATTTGGCATAGCCACCAGATAATGTGACAGAGTCACCAGATTCATATTATGTGACATAGTCACTAGATAATGTGACTAAGTCACCAAATATTATGGTATGAACCACCAGGTCACTTCCCCTTTCACATAATCACCCATATGCCCATGCAACATACATAACATACGAATAACATGCATTATACCTTACCCCATAGCCATAATAATATTTCTCATATATCCATATTCATGTTTTATAAACTTTACTTAACTGAGAGTTAGGGGTAACGTACCTGGATGCACTGTACCATGGGATGGTACTTTTAGCCATATTCATGCATAGCCTTATTAACATATACAAATTAATATTATTGTTAGTTGGGAATTTAGGGTGGGTTACACACCTGATTACTCGTAGATCTAATCGAAATCCGAAAATCTCGATCTAATGCACTAGATCTCTTCTCGTACATTTGGCCAACACTAAGCTCATTAGTCAATAGGCCATTCAGCTAAACACAAATCCTGAAGGTTCAACGAGACCAAAACCCTTACCTTGCTGCCGATTTGGTTACCAACCAAATCCTGAAACTTCGTGATGATCCCCCCTTGCAATCGGCTAGGCACTAGAACACTCAATCGATTAGTTTTTGGCTTTTGAACGAATAAGAAACAAATTTGAAACACTAGAAACCTTACCTAGATTGCTTAGCCAATTCCCGAAGATCTGTCGAAAATCTCCTAAAACACCATAATTAGAATCGGCACCCTTAATAAATAATATGGCCTTGGCCGAATATTAATATCCCTTACCTTGATTGTCTAAATCTCAAAATATCACTTGTCCTTGGAGATGTCGAAATCCCTACATGGTATATGTTAGATTTGATTCTAACATTTGATGAACAAAGTAAATGGCCTTCGGCCTAAGATCACACTTCACTTACCTTGGATATTCAAATCCCGGATAATCTCCCCCTAATCGCCAACTACAATAGAATCCCAAAATTCCCCTTTAAGGTTTCGGCCACAGAGAATAGAAGAGATTAGAATTTTTCTTTTCGATAGTCAGAGGAAAAATAAGGAAAAGAAATCAACCTAGAAGAGATTCTTACCAAAAAAGTAATGACCAAAACTGAAATGGTCACTAAACTCCAAGAAATCGGCAAGAAGGACCTGAAGTAGAGAAATCGATTTAAATGAGAAAGATGATAGGCTTCTGATCTAGTGAATAAATCGGCAGGGGGTAGAGATGCAATCGGTTTTGCCCCCTAGATAGGAGATTCGACTTTTAAAAGAACTATGAGAAGAAGAAGTGAATGATGGAGTGGTTCGACTTAGGAGATCTTAATTGCTAAGTGAATTCGGTTTTAACTAAAGGATGAAAAGGGAGAATGTGAAGCTTGAAGAGGTGTTGCGGCAACAGGGAATTGAGAGAGATTTCGGTCTAGAGAGTAGATGAGAAAGAAAGAAAAGAAATCAAATGGAAAAGATGGACACTAGGCTTCAAAATTTCGGCAATACACAAGCACACACTCAGAGTTGGAATCCCGGCCAACTCTCTCCCTCCTGATAACCTCTATCCATCTTGATAACCCAACCTTTATCTCTCTTTTAAAAGAGGCCACTTAAAATCCACCTTTTCCCTCTTAATTGACACCCCTTTTTAATCATAAAATAAAAGAAATAACACTCCAAAATTGTAGATAGGTGTCATCATCCCCTTTCCTTAGGAGTGCCGAATTTTGGCTCATTAACTTGGGCCTCAAGCGGCCACATTGGCCCAAACTCCTCCCCTAGGTGAAGCCACTTAATACCCATTAAAAACTCCTCTAAACTTTGGGCCACAAGCCCAGCTTGCTATCAAATATAATTGTTTAACTTTTAATTTCTACTAACACTATTTATCGGCCACTTAACCCAGGTTTTAAAGTCCAAACCTGAGCCCAATCCACACCTCAAAGCCTTCACCTACTAACTTAGCCATGCAACGCATCAAATGCACAGACCCACAAAGTCAAGATATTACAAATTAGGAGTTACATGGCCTTATTACAATCTAATGAAAAAAACACATATTATTTAAAACAAATTCATTTGAACAAATTAAAACATTTTAACAGCTTATAGTTTGGCCATCTCTAAGTCCTCTCCCACGCCGAGCCGTCTATTCAGGATCAACTGAAAACATTAAATTAAAGGGTGTGAGTTTCGAAACTCAGTGTGTACAACCATTGGCATTCAAATCACATACAAATATTCACTTTGGCCTAAAGCCCTATCAAAATCGGTGGTCTTAGCCTTAGCCCACAATGACCTCATATCATATCATATCATATGCAAAAAAAGGTAATGCAAAACCCTCCCCAGAGTCCGCTATGCACACCATTTCCCTTCCAACCTTATACACCTATGAGGAATTCTAGCTCGACCCACCCCTCCGCTACCCTCTAATGGTATCACTCACAACGGCATTACTCAATGTTGCAGCACAGCTGCTAATTATATAGCGGGCTTAAAGCCACCAGTGGATCCATGGCCATACGACTATACGATCCTCAAATCTTCCTCCATACCATAATTCCCACCCATATGCATCCTAAACAGAATATCATATGAATGCAGCAAACACATAAGTAACATCCATAAAAACTCATACTCATCACTTAGGGGTATTTTAGTCATTTCACAATCAATGGTATTTTTGTAATTCTACCTTACAGGGGTATTATCGTAATTCTACCCTACAGGGGTATTATCATAATTCTACCCTATATGGGTATTTTCGTAAATTTCTAAATTAGGGGTATTTTAGTAATTCTATAAATTAGGGGTATTTTGGTAATTTCGTAAATCAAGGGTATTATGGTAACTTTCCAAAATAAGGGTATTTTGGTAATTTTTCAAAGTAAGGGTATTTTGGAAATTTTCCAAACTAAGGGTATTTTGGTAATTTTCCAAACTAAGGATATTTTGGAAATTTTACAAATATAAGGTTATTTTAGTAATTTTACAAATATAAGGGTATTTTAGTAATTTTACAAATATAAGGGTATTTGGTCCCTCTCGGGTTTTAGTTACGAACTTTGGCCCATCAACAAGTCCTCGCGGTTAAAGTGAACATGTAACACCCCAAACCCAGTATAGACGTTATGGCCAGATTTAGCATGTCACACTGAAAGATAGTTGAAAAGCTAAGTGTTCATTGAAAACATTGCGTCTCTCTTGAAAACTCTGAGTTTCGTTGTTTGTTTATAAAAACCCAATTTATTTAATGCCCATTTTTATTAAATTGTTATTATTTTAGAAAAAAACGGTTTTTGTTGTGAAAATTGAACTTGAATAATTGCAGATACATAACATTTTGGAAAGCGATTATTAGCATTTTGGAAAACTCAGTATTCAACCATTTAACAGTTTAAGAATGGCCAAATTAGGAGTTAAAAGAAAATAAAATCCAAAGGCCTTATTACAAAATATTAACCCAAAATAAATAATCTTAAAATAAAGCATAAATTGAATTTACTGAGGTTCATGAGGAACAACTCCGAAGTATGGCCACCACTGAGTCCTCCGCAGCTCCCAAATCCACTATCACTGGGGATTACCTGCAAGGTTATGGAAAATAGAGGGGTGAGTTATAAGAACTCAGTGTGTAATCCCATTTTCAGTCACAATCATAGTCTCAGTCTGGGTCTAAGCCCCATACAGTATCAGTTCGGGCTTACGGCCCCAAAGTCATGGTAATGCAAATAAAGAATGTAGCCCACCCCAATCTAGCCTTACACTCCATGTGGGGACCAAGCCAACCTACTCATCCCTACACTCCAAGAATGCAGGTCAAAGTCACCGATAAATACGCAAAGAAAGCTACCAAGAATAAAGATATGTGGCTGAGCCACTAAAATCAGTATATCGTGGCATAGCCATCAGTACAGTACTTCCTCCATAAATATAACCCAACATGTCTTGGCATAATAATTCAGTATATGCAATAATGTATCATCATGGCAATTAATCACACTATATACAACATACCAAATCTTCCCTAAGGATATAACAGTAATTTACCCATTAAGGGTATTTTAGTAATTTACCCATTAAGGGTATTTCAATAATTTACCCTCTAGGGGTATTTCAATAATTTACCCTCTAGGGGTATTTCGATATTTTATCCTCCAAGGGTATTTCGGTAACTTACCCTCTAGGGATATTTCGGTAATTTTACCTTATTGACGGCCTTTCCGGAGGCCTATTGTCGCCTCGAGCGACCTGGGACCCCTTTTGGGTCTCTACGGTGTAATTGGGCCCAAAATCTATTTTAGGGCCAAACGGGCCCACAAGCTCGTGTGGTCCATTATGCATGGTTTCGGTCTTAGTTTTGCTGTTTTCGCAATTGCATCCATTACTCAGTCATTTTCTATCGATTTTTGCCCATATGGGCCCGTTATCCCATTGGGTCTGATTTAGCTCGATCAGGCCCTTTACAGCCTCGATATCATGAGAGTGCTTGTGACACTCTCGAAGATCTATCGCCATCATTCATGGCTCAATTTACCCCACGAGCGTTTGCATGCTCGAGTGGTTGTAGTTGCTGGCTTTTTGGCTTTTCGGCTTTTGGTCGTTTCAGAGAATATCACATACATTCATCGAGGTGGTGTGAGATTCACACCTGATTTAGATGGCCGTAAGAACCACTCCTCGTTGCCTCTAGAACAACAACGCTCAAAAGTTAGCCCCAACCTTTCAAAGATTCCATAAACCTAAATTCACTACATCACTAGAATCACTTACCCCAAACCGTGATCTCCTTTACATAGTCCCAAGATTCGGTCTTGCTTCCTGGCTACCACCACACATTCCTACAAGAAAGTAATTGATGCACCCAAGAGCTTAGCATCTAAGCAACATTCGGCCCTCCTACGGGGAAGAAAGAGACTGAAGCTAACCCCCTAGAAAAAAGGTCACATAAAAACCTTAACACCAAAAAAAAGAGGTAATCTCGAAAATTCACCTTTACCCAAGACCAAATTTGATAGCCTATGCCTGTTGTTTGCCAAAGAAATTCAGTCTACATCCCAAGAAGAAGTTCGACTTAGGCTAAGTAGAGAGGGAAGAAGAATAAAAACCATGAGAGTATGGCATTCAGTCCAAGAAAGAAAGATGATGCCAAAAGAAAAGAAAAAATATGAAAATAAAGACTTACCAATTAAAGAACACAATATGAAGAATGGGTGTTGAAGAGATTCGGCTACTAGAAGAAAAGAGGTCAGAAGGAATTTGGCTACATGTGTTTGTGTTACAACAAATGAAAAGAAAAGTGTTTGAAAAGAAATGAGAAGATGTAAAAAGAAAGGTTGAGGTTTTGGCAAAGAAAATTGCAACAAGAAGACCCGAAATGCTTTAGCAAAAATGCAAAAAAGGTAAAAATTCCTCTCAAAAGAACACTTAGAAAAACGACACTCTTTATAACAGTCCGGTTTGTACCCTAGTCGGAACAATGGTTTCGGGACCACAAATTTGAGTCTGTATAATATTTTAATATTATTTTTTGTGCCGTTGATATATGAATTAGCATGTGGTAAATTTTCGTAAGCGAATTTGTCTGTTTGTGTGTTTAATTTGACAAAAGGACTGAAATGCATTGAATGTGAAAGTTGCATGATATTTGTTAAGTATTAAGGTGTTATGGCTTTTAAAAGAGAAGGCCTTATGAGGCAATAAGACCACTATTTAGATAGTGGATGGATAAAGGTCAAATGTGCCCTTGTTATATATATGTTTTCTTATATTAAGTGAAAGGGCATTTTAGTAAATGGAATAATAATATGTATATAATAAAACAAAACATGAAAATGGCCACATTATCATCCATTGTTAGCCAAAAATCAAAGAAAGAAAAAAAAAAAACCCTAAGCTATATTCAGCCATTTCAAGCTTGAATTAAGGTAAGTTTTGATTACGATTTTTGATAATTTCTACGTTTCTGCAATCATTGCTTTGAGAGCTACAAAACCCATGCCTTGATTTTGTATTTTGATGATGTATGTGAAATGTGCCATTGATGATATGTTGATTTTTATGATGATTTATGGTGTTAAATGAAAGATTTAAGCTAGATGAACATGTTATGTTCTTGAAGTTTTGATGAATTTAGCTAAATAGGGCTAAATTGTGAAAATGGTAAATTAAAGGACTAAATTGCAAATTTGATGAAAAGTATGGGTTTGTATGAAGTCCATAAGTATTCGGCTAAGCTTGTATATGTGTTGATTTTGTGAAATTTGATGTTTTGAGAAAAATAGACTAAATTGTTAAAGTGTGCAAATATGAGGGTTAATTTGCAAATATCCCTAAATGTGTGTCTATGGATTGACTTGAATGGAATGGTGAATAAAAGGGTTAATTCTGAATATGTTTAGATCAAGAACTAGGGAAAATGAATTTAGATCGTGGGAAAGCAAAATAACTGAGTAGCCGTTTTCGTTCGATAAACCAAATTCGAAGTAAGTCACTATGCAAATAAACTTATCTGTATTGAATTGAATATATGTATTCATATGTCTATTAATGAAAATGAATGAGTGTGAGATGCTAAGTGCATGAATTTCGAAATAAGTTCGATATAGTGATAAAGCTGAGAAGTCCCGTACGAACCTAGGAATAGATAGGATTTGCTATGTCATGACATAGGTATCTGTTTTGTTTTATCATGTAAGACCACGTCTGGGACGTTGGCTTTGATTTGAAATTTCATGTAAGACCTCGTCTAGGACGTAGGCATCGATATGAATTATATGTAAAAGACCTCGTCTGGGACGTAGGCATCGATATGAACTTTATGAATAAGACCATGTCTAGGACATCGACATCATATTGACTCGTATAAGACCACATTTGGGACGTTGGCATCGCTATGATTTGTACGTGTAAGACCCTGTCTGGGATAGTGGCATTGATATACGAGTGCATGTAAGACCTCGTCTGGGACGTTGGCATTGTACTACTATTCTAAGCTTTCTGAGCATCCTACTAGGTTCCTAAGGGTTCAATGGGCAAGACTATGATATGAATGTCAAATCTGAGCTATGAACAATTATGTGATATTAAGTTCGATTCAGGTATGTTGTCTATACACTATTTGTGTATGTAAGGTAAGTATCTAAGTGATCTTACTATGGTGATAAATACATGGAATTTGTGATTTGATGAGAATTGTTTTGGCTAGATGAGCTATGTGTTCATATGATTCTTGAATAGTGAAAATGGCTAATATGGTTAAAAGTGTATGAACCAAAAACAAATATGTGAAAGTTTGCTAAGTGATTGATATACGCTTTCCATACCAAGTTTATTTGTATATGACTTACTAAGCTTTTGAAAAGCTTACTCTGTGTGTGTTTTCTTTGTTTTATAGGTCATCGAAGCTATT
The DNA here is from genome assembly GCA_025506655.1 of Gossypium rotundifolium. Lineage (NCBI taxonomy): Eukaryota > Viridiplantae > Streptophyta > Magnoliopsida > Malvales > Malvaceae > Gossypium > Gossypium rotundifolium. Next base: position 58,300,076 of record CP106728.1, on the reverse strand, counting down.
AAAGGCTCGGGATTGTCAAGGATCGTCATCACACTACAAAAAATTATTTTGGATACCCTTTTGGAAATGTATATGGCTAATTATGGCATGTATAGGCTAGATAGGTGTATATGTTTATGAAGTGAGCATGCCTATGTGTATTAGCAAGTTTTTGAGTTGATAAATGTTTGAATGAATGAGTTATGAAGCCAATATTTATTATGTTTTAATGCATATGAAATAGTTAAGTTTTGGTTAAACAAATAGATGATACATGTATGAAATGATGTAGGATTTAGTTTGTAATTTGGTATGAATGGAATTAATATTGAATGTATGGATGAAGTGAACCATTTGATATGTTTTGGTTGCCATATATGCATATTATGTTTTGGTATATATTGCTTGTAGGAAGACCCTAACTGGGTGGCATATTGACCTTGTAAAAGGGCCTATAATGTCACATGGTTGAGGCATAAGGGCATGCCTAAGACTGTGGATAAATTGGCAGAATGTGGCTTAAATTGCACACGACTTCGACACGGGCGTGCTTGGTGGCCGTGTGAGAAATAGCAGTATGTGATCTATTGTACACGGCCTTAGTACATGGGCGTGCTTGGTAACCATGTTGGTTTTGGAAGTATATAGCCACGGGGAAGACACACGGGTGTGTCAAGTAGCCGTGGGAGAGGCACGTCCTACCCCAAGGCCGCGTGTCCCCTGCATTTAGAAAATTTTTAGTTTTCCTCAAAATTTAGTATATGTTTCAATTTAGTCCCAACTCGGTTATTATCATGCTAAAGGTCTTGATGATCTACATATGGGACATTATGTTAGATATTATTGAATGCATGCATGATTAATTCTATAAATGTTTTCGATCTGTCTGGTAACATCTTAACCCTATTCTGATGATCGAACACGGGATAGAGGTGTTAAATTTGGTTGGTATCAGAGCTATGGTGTAGTTGATTCTCAGACTAACGTAGCGTGTCAGAGTATAGCTATACATGCCATATATTTGAACTGTGATAGTGTGATAAATCCTGACGTGTAAAATGTGATTTCTGTATAGCAATGGATCCCAAAAAGCCATAGCTGATGACGTAGAAAGTAATGCGCCTACTCCCGCACAAGGGACAGCGGCCACTGATTTGATACCGGCTACGAGCGGTCAGGAGGGTGAAGCTAAACAAGCTTTCTTCCAGATGATGAGTGAGTGGTTCACTCAATTCATAAGAAATAACCCGACTGTTTCACAACCCCCGCCCCCAATTAATCCCCCTCAGACTACAGTTGTGCCACCGGTTATGTATCTGAATCTATTAAATAAGCCTCCGGTTGATAACATTCGTAAGTATGGGGCTGAAGAATTCTGAGCTACTAATATTGATGATGCTGAAAAAGCTGAGTTCTAGATTGAAAATACTATTCAGGTGTTTGATGAGATGTCTCTGACTCCGGAAGAATGCATAAAGTGTGTTGTATCGTTACTTCGAGATGTGGCTTATCAATAGTGGAAAACTTTAATTTCTATTGTTTCGAGAGAACGGGTTACATGGGATTTCTTTCGATTAAGTTCCGGAAGAAATATATCAGCGAGAGATTCGTCGATCAGAAACGAAAAGAATTTCTAGAGCTAAAGCAAGGCCGTATGACTGCTACCGAATATGAACGAGAATTTGTCAGGTTGAGTTAGTATGCTCGTGAATGCGTATCGTCTGAGGCAATAATGTGTAAAAGATTTGAAGACGGTCTTAATGAAGATATCTATTTCCTGGCTGGGATCCTAGAAATAAAAGAGTTTGTTATAGTCATTGATCGAGCATGCAAAGCTAAAGCACTTGGGAAAGATAAAACAAAAAATGAAACTGAAGCCCGAGATATGAGAAAGAGATTTCAGAACAAATCATTTTAATCTACTCCGAAGAGATTTAGAGATGATCAAAGTCGTTCCCGAGAAAATGTGGGACATTTGAATAGAAATAGAGCTAGATCGCAAATGAGTTCCAAAAACCCAGCAAATTCAGTGGCTAGTGTTGGTAATGTTCGATCTGAGAGAACTGAATGTAAACATTATGGAAAAAGACATCCGGGAAGCTATAGATTAAATGACAGAGCTTACTTTAGATGTGGATCGCTTGATCATTTTATCCGTGATTGTTATGAGTCAGTTGAGCGTAAACTGTTCAGAATCTGAGACTTGAAAATGCATCAGGGAGGGGCAGACCTTCAAAGAATACAAGAAATGTTAGTGGTAGCTAGAAGTGCACGAGAGACACTGTGGTAAGATTTGAAGCTAGAGCGCCTGCCAGAGCATATGCTATCTGAGCTCGTGAAGAAGCTTTATCACCTGATGTTATAACGGGTACTTTTACTCTTTATGATACTTCTGTGATTGCTTTGATAGATCCTGGTTCTACGCATTCATATATATGCATGAATTTAGTATTCAACAAGACTTTGCCTGTAGAGTCTACTGAATTTGTTATAAAAGTATCGAACCCCTTAGGTAAAAGTGTCTTGGTTGACAAAGTATGCAAGAACTGTCCATTAATGTTTCGTGGTATATGTTTTCTTACTGATCTGATGCTCTTGCCATTTGATGAATTCGATATTATTCTAGGTATGGATTGGTTGTTTATGCATGATGCCGTTGTAAACTGTAAAAGAAAGACTATAGATTTGCGAGGTCCGAATGATAAGATTATACGGATTGAGTCTAATAATTTAAATGGATTGCCTGCTTGATATCCATTTTGAAAGCTCAGAGTTATGTGAAAAAGGGATATGAATCATATTTTGCTCATGTGATTGATTCAAAAGTATCCGAGAAGAAAGTTGAAGCAGTACCCATTGTTTGTGATTTTTTTGATGTGTTCCTTGAAGAGTTACCGGGACTACCTTCGATTTGTGAAGTTGAATTTGGTATTGAATTGTTGCCTGTTATGACACCTATTTCGATAGCTCCGTATAGAATGGCACCAACAGAGTTGAAAGAGTTAAAGTCACAACTACAAGAATTGACTGATAGAGGGTTTTCTATACTGAGTTTTTCACCTTCGGGTGCTCCTATTCTATTCGTGAAAAAGAAAGATGGAACGATGAGAATGTGCATTGATTACCGTCAGTTGAATAAGGTGACTATAAAGAACAAATATCCTTTGCCCAGAATTGATGATTTGTTTGATCAGTTAAAAGGAGCTACTGTGTTTTCCAAGATTGATTTAAAATCGGGATACTACCAATTGAGAGTTAAAGATTCAAACATTCTGAAAACTACTTTTCAAATGAGGTACGGGCATTATGAGTTTTTAGTTATGCCATTCGGACTAACCAATGCTCCTGCTATTTTTATGGATCTGATGAACAGAATTTTGAGACCGTATTTAGATCAGTTTGTTGTAGTTTTCATAGATGACATATTGGTTTATTCTTGAAGTGAAAATGAGCATGTTGAACACTTGACGATTGTGTTGCAAACTCTGTGAGAAAAGTAATTGTACAAAAAATTCAGAAAATGTGAATTCTGGTTGAATGAGGTCAGTTTTCTGGGGCATATTGCGTCAGCTTCTGGGATTCGTGTTGATCCGAGCAAGATTTCTGCTATTCTGAATTGGAAACCTTCGAAGAACGTGTCCGAAGTTCGTAGTCTTTTGGGTTTAGCTGGTTATTACCTTAGATTTGTAAAGGGCTTTTCAACAATAGCTACTCCGTTGACAAGATTATTACAGAAAGATATCAGATTTGAATGGTCGGATAAATGTCAAAGAAGTTTTGATTGGTTGAAAACTTTGTTAACAGAAGCTCCAATGTTAGTACAACCAGAATCGGGTAAGGAATTTGTTGTTTACAGTGATGCTTCGTTAAACGGTCTGGGATGTGTTTTGATGCAAGAGGGCAAAGTGGTAGCTTATGCTTCGAGGCAATTAAAGCATCATGAAAAGAATTATTTGACACATGACCTTGAGCTCGCTGCGGTTGTGTTTGCACTTAAAATTTAGCGTCATTATTTGTACGGTGAGAAATGTCATGTGTTTTCAGATCATAAAAGTCTGAAATATCTAATGACCCAGAAGGATTTGAACCTGCGTTAGAAGATGGCTTGAATTGTTAAAAGATTATGAGTTGGTGATAGATTATCATCAGGGGAAAGCAAATGTTGTTGCAGATGCTCTGAGTAGAAAATCATTGTTTGCACTAAGTACTTTGAATGCTCAGTTAGATTTATCTGATGATAGTTCTGTGATAACTGAATTGAGAGCAAAACCGCTATTTGTACAGTAAATATGTGACGCTCAGAAGGTTGATAATGAATTATCGCTGAAACAAGCTTCGTGTGAATTGAATTCTAAATCTAAATTTCAAGTTGTTGATGATTGTTTGAGATTTTGAGATCGAATCTGTGTTCCAAGAAATCTGGAACTGATTCAATTGATTTTGGGTGAAGCACATAACAATCGCCTATCTGTCCATCCGGGAAGTACAAAGATGTATCATGATTTCAAGAAACACTATTGGTAGTTTAGCATGAAACGAGACATTTCTGACTTTGTTTCAAAATGTTTAGTTTGTCAGCAAGTGAAAGCAAAACATCAAGTTTCGTCTGGGTTGTTACAGCAGATTTTGATTCCTGAATGGAAATGGGATAGAGTAACGATGGACTTTATTTCGAGTTTGCCTCTAACTTTGAGAATGAAAGATGCAATATAGGTCGTAGTTGACCGATTGACGAAATCTTCCCATTTTATTCCAGTAAGATCTGATTTCTCACTGGAGAGATTAGCTGAGCTTTATATTTTTGAAATTGTGAGATTACACGGGGTGCCATTTAATTATTGTGTTAGATAGGGATCCATGATTCACATGCGGTTCTGGAAGAAATTGCAAGACGCTTTGGGTACGAAATTGTATTTCAGTATAGCTTTTCATCCGGATGGTCAATCCGAGCGAATTATTCAGATTCTCAAAGATATATTAAGATGCTGTATATTAGAGTTTAATGGTTCGTGGGAACAATACCTACCGTTGATTGAATTTGCGTATAACAATAGTTTTCAGTCGAGCATTAAAATGGCACCATATGAAGCTTTGTATGGATGTAAATGTTGTACACCTTTGTATTGGACTGAACTCAGTGAGAATAAGTTACACGAGGTCAATTTGATAAAAGATACTGAACAGAAAGTGAAATTGATTCGAGATTGTTTGAAAGCAGCATCTGATCGTCAAAAGTCCTATGCAGACTTAAAACGAAAACATATGGAATTTGAAATCGACGACAAAGTATTTCTGAAAGTGTCTCCGTGGAAGAAAGTGCTCTGATTCAGACGTAAAGGCAAGTTAAGTCCGAGATTCATCGGACCGTATGAGATCATTGAGCGTGTTGGGCCAATTGCATATAGATTGAAGTTACCCTCTGAACTAGAAAAGATCCACAATGTATTTCACGTTTCGATGTTCTGTAGATATCGGTCTGATCCGTCACATGTGATTGCCCCATCTGAAATTAAAATCCGATCTGATATGACATACGAAGAGGAACCGATCCGTATCTTAGCTCGTGAAGTGAAAGAGTTGAGAAACAAAAAAATTCCTTTAGTGAAAGTACTCTGGCATCATCACGGTATAGAAGAGGCTACGTGGGAGCCTGAGGAATCAATGAGACAGCAATATCTGATTCTGTTTAACGATAAGATTTTCGGGGATGAAAATCCATAAGGGGAAGAATTGTAACAGTCCGGTTTATACCCTAGTCGAAACAGTGGTTTTAGGACCACAAATTTGAGTCTGTATAATATTTTAATATTATTTTCTGTGCCGTTGATATGTGAATTAGCATGTGGTAAATTTTCATAAGCGAATTTGTCTGTTTGTGTGTTTAATTTGACAAAAGGACTGAAATGCATTGAATATGAAAGTTGCATGATATTTGTTAAGTATCAAGGTGTTATGGCTTTTAAAAGAGAAGGCGTTATGAGGCAATAAGACCACTATTTAGATAGTGGATGGATAAAGGTCAAATGTGCCCTTGTTATATATATGTTTTCTTATAATAAGTGAAAGGGCATTTTAGTAAATGGAATAATAATATGTTTATAATAAAACAAAACATTAAAATGGCCACATTATCATCCATTGTTAGCCGAAAATCAAAGAAAGAAAAAGAAGAAAACCTTAAGCTATATTCGACCATTTCAAGCTTGAATTAAGGTAAATTTTGATTTTGGTTTTTGATAATTTCTATGTTTCTGCAATCGTTTCTTTGAGAGCTACAAAACCCATGCCTTGATTTTGTATTTTGATGATGTATGTGAAATGTGCCATTGATGATATGTTGAGTTTTATGATGATTTATGGTGTTAAATGAAAGATTTGAGCTAGATGAACATGTTATGTTCTTGAGGTTTTGATGAATTTAGCTAAATATGGCTAAATTGTGAAAATGGTAAATTGAAGGAATAAATTGCAAATTTGATGACAAGTATGGGTTTGTATGAAGTCCATAAGTATTTGGCTAAGCTTGTGTATGTGTTGATTTTGTGAAATTTGATGTTTTGAGAAAAATGGACTAAATTGTTAAAGTGTGCAAATATGAGGGTTAATTTGCATATAGCCCTAAATGTGTGTCTATGGATTGAATTGAATGGAATGGTGAATAAAAGGGTTAATTCTGAATATGTTTAGATCAAGGACTGAGGAAATCAGATTTAGATCGCGGGAAAGCGAAATTTCCGTTCTATAAACCAAATCCGAAGTAAGTCACTATGCAAATAAACTTATCTGTATTGAATTGAATATATGTATTCATATGCCTATCAATGAAAATGAATGAGTGTGAGATGGTAAGTGCGTGAATTTTGAAATTAGTACGATATAGTGATAAAGTCGAGAAGTCCCGTACGAACCTAGGAATAGATAAGATTAGCTATGTCATGACATAGGTATCTGTTATGTTTTATCATGTAAGTCCACGTCCGGGACATTGGCGTTGATTTGAAATTTCGTGTAAGACCTCATCTGGGATGTAGGCATCGATATGAGCTTTATGAATAAGACCATGTCTAGGACACCGGCATCATATTGACTCGTGTAAGACCACGTCTGGGATGTTGGCATCATTATGATCTATACGTATAAGACCCTGTCTGGGACAGTGGTATCGATACACGAGTGCATGTCAGACCTCGCCTGGGATGTTGGCATTGTACTACTATTCCGAGCTTTCTGAGTATCCTACTAGGTTCCTAAATGTCAAATCTGAGCTATGAACAATTATGTGATATTAAGTTCGATTTAGGTACATTGTCTATACACTATTTGTGTATGTAAGGTAAGTATCTAAGTGATCTTACTATGGTGATAAGTACATGGAATTTGTGATATGATGAGAATTGTTTTGGCTAGATGAGCTATGTGTTCATATGATTCTTGAATAGTGAAAATGGCTAATGTGGTTAAAAGTGTATGAACCAAAGCAAATATATAAAGTTTGCCAAGTGATTGGTATACGATTTCCATACCAAGTTTATTTGTATATGACTTACTAAGCTTTTGCAAAGCTTACTCTGTGTGTGTGTTTTCTCTGTTTTATAGGTCATCGAAGCTACTGAAGGCTCGAGATTGTCAAGGATCGTCATCACACTACAAAAAATTATTCTGGTACCCTTTTGGAAATGTATATGGCTAATTATGGCATGTATAGGCTAGATAGGTGTATATGTTTATGAAGTGAGCATGGGCACGTGTATTGGCAAGTTTTTGAGTTGATAAATGTTTGAATGAATGAGTTATGAAGCCAATATTTAGTATGTTTTAATGCATATGAAATGGTTAAGTTTTGGTTAAACAAATGGATGATACATGTATGAAATGATGTAGGATTTAGTTTGTAATTTGGTATGAATGGAATTGATATTGAATGTATGGATGAAGTGAACCATTTGATATGTTTTGGTTTCCATATATGCATATTATGTTTTGGTATATATTGCTTGTAGGAAGACCCTAAGTGGGTGGCATATTGACCTTGTAAAAGGGCCTATAATGTCACACGGTTGATTTCTAACTCCTTATTTCCGAGCTAAGATGGATGGTCTTACATAGTAAATGGTTTGATTTCAATTTGCGGGAACAAGCGATCGTTTACACGAACATAAACTGAAAATGTATCTTTTTAATCGGGGCAACTAATTAAAGAAAGGCCCAATGTCTTTTAACTCCAAAACCCAAACTTCCTTGACCAAATATCTTTTTCCCGGCTTTTTAAAATAAGACCCAAACCAAATTAATTTTTTCCCAAATTTAAAACTTTTTATAACTTTTAAAATTTTATTATATTTCTTGGTTTTTCAAGAACCCTGTATTTATTTTTACTACCAATTTTTGAATTTTCCCGTTAAAGGTTAAAGGTGATTTTGCCTTATTGAAACTTTTTGAAATTCTCAAAGGTGTTCGCCCGGCCTTCCCAAAAAAATTTAAATTTTAAATTTTTGGGGAAGGGGTAATTTAAAATGGTTTGTACCTAAAGCCCAATTTCTTCCAAACCCGATGGAATCCTTTCATTGAAACTAACTTGGAACCCATCAATCTACAAAATGTCAATTCCAAGTTTATAATGAATACTGCCTTGGCCAAAATGAGTATTTTTCCCAAATTTAAAGATCTCTTTCCAGTCGTTTCAAAGAGGAAAATTTCCATTGTGATTTAATTTCCTTTATCTATTGGTTATTCAGGCACGATTTTATTTTATTGCGACAAATTAAAATTTGACAAATTAAATTATTTTTAAAATAAATTTAAACTTATAATTTTTGATCCATTAAGTAATTACGTTCCTTGGTTAAATGAGGGTATCACCAAGCTCGATGATTTTCCCTTTAAACTATGGCCCAAAAGAATTGGGCCTTACCCCTTAATTCTCCAAAATAGAATGTAATTGTTCCCTAACCAATTTTACCCTTTACCCCAAAATTCCGTGGGGATTTTACAATCAATATCCCTGATAATGTGCCGCCATTTGGGTCCCTAATTATATACGGGCCAACTCCTTGTGGTCCAAAAGGGAAAGTACAAAATCAAATATTATATTCGGTTCAAAATAGGTCCAAACCAGAGGTTAGTACTAAATTAAATTGGGCAAATTTGTTACCCCACCGGTCAATAGACTTCCCCCTTTTTCCCTATAAATTATAAAATCCTGTACAATAAAGTAAAAATTGAATATTTCATTCCTAAATAACCCGCTTGACCCAACATACCCAAAGGGTTTTAAAGCTTTGCCCTTACAAAAAAATTTTAAAGCTAAACTAATTTAATTGAAACTACAATTGACACCGAATAAACATCAACCTTCACCTTCCTAAGGGACAAAACCCTTTTTCCCAAATTAAAGGGGAAATTACAAACCCTTTTTGAACTTAAATACGGGTCCAACCCCCCCGGGGTTTATTCCATAAAAGATTTGGTCAAAAACCGGTTAACACTGTAAAATAAAGCATTTTTTAAATTTCAACGAACCCGGGCTACTAAATTATTAAGAACCCCAAATCCCTAACATTACCAAATTAATTTTCCCCAATAAACAAAACCTTTGGAAAAAAAAAACCCCCCCTTCGGTCAACACTTTCCAAACTTTTGCAATTACCCGGGAAATAATGGAAACAACCAAATAAATGTAAAACCCCGGGCCCCTTGCAAAACAAAAAAGCCTAATTGCAACGAGAATTACTTTCAAAATGAAATAAAGGAGGAAAAAGGAAACAAAAAGCAAAAGTGGGATTTAATTCATTAAGGTTGTAAAGAAGAAACATTGCAAGTTAAGAATTTGGCTATGAAGGGCTACAAAGAATTGGGAAAGGAACCCCAAATAAATAGCATTTATCACCAAAAAATAAAGGGAAAAATAACAAAGGTTGTTTTTGGAAGGAAAAGAACTGGAAAAAATGTAAAAAGGGTGGAAAATCCCCAATTTTGCAAGGAAAAAAAGAAAACAAAAATAAAGTAAAAAAGTTTAAAAAGGTTTAAGGGCAAAGAAAAGGGTATTGAAGGGATTGGTCAAGAAAAAAAGGAATAAAAGAAGGGAAAGGACAAAAAAACAGGGAAGGAATAATAGGAATTCGTGACCATAAGGGAAAGAGTGAAATGAAAAAAAGCAAAGAAAAGGAACCCAAGAATTTGGAAAAAACCCCATCCCTAGTTGCCAAAAACAAAACCTAAGAAAAAAAAAAAAGGGTTTTGGAGTTAAATCAATGATTATTTTAAATTAAAAACCCCCTTTAAAACCCAAATTTTATTTCCCCATAATTTGAAGGGAAAGATTCAATAATTTTCAGGCCCCAATTAAAAATTTGATTGTTCAACCCCATTTAATGAAAAAAACCTTATCCCAAAGAAAAAACTCAAAAGGGATAGAATCCCCCTTACCTAAAGGGATGACCCAAAAAGGGACCTGCCAAAGTCCTCTTTGGTCTCCCAAAAAACCAAAATTTAAAAAATTTAAAGGTGCCCAAAAGAAATTTTACCCCCCAAACCCCCTTCGGGCCCCCCCTCAAACAATCTACCCCCTCCCTTTAATTAAAGCCCCAATTCCCAATTTCCCCCTTAGGAAACACCCAAATTTACTTGGTCAAAAAATTATTGGCGATAACACCTTTCTCCCAAGGGTTTCAAAAACCCCAAAAATTTGACCGCCCCCTTTCTTAGCCTTAGGGCCCCCCAAATTTCTAGGCCTTTAAACCTGTTTATCCAACCCACTCAAAGTATCATCCAAAGTGCCCAAATGAAATAACAATCTGTACCTGCTAGGCCAAACATCCCACAGTACATTTTCAATAGATAATATAAACCCAACAGTTCCATTCCCCAAATTTCACCCTTTTCGAAAAACTTTCAAGATTGAACCCTTGCAAACTCTTTTTCCCCTTTTTCAATACTTCCCGCGGGTTTTAACCTTTCGGTTTAAATTTTTCCTGTCCCGAAACCTTCCCCCAATCCCACCCAATTTCCGTGGGGAGGCTCCCAACCAAAGGGGCCCATAATACATTTTTTTCGAATTCGCCAATGGTAAAATTTTCCCAATACGAAGCATAAACAACCTTAACATTCCTTTTCACCTTCTTTCGGACCTTCCCGGAGAAAACATTTAATCTAATCTTTCCCAAAGTTATTAGTCCTTCTGGGAAAGGGGAAATTTGGGTCTTATTTTTGTCACCGGACCCCAGTCCTCACAATTTCCCACATAGTAACCCAAAAATACAACAGGGGTTGAAATGGGGACTTGTTATCCAAAATACCCATGAACTTTCATACTGAAGTCCCATAACAAATCTACTTCCCTTTACATTTCCCCTTTGGAATTTTACCTGAATAAAAGGCCCGAGTCCTTTTTACCCGCCGTTAAAACCTTTCCCAAACGGTGATTTCCCTCCCCCAAAAATTTCCAAATGTACCTTACCCCACCAATGCAACATATAGGTTTACACCTCCCAAAATAGTCAACCCCACCCTTTGAAATGGGCCCTTCACAAACAAACCCCTAATTTTTAATATAATTACCCAACCATTTTCGTAACCTCAAAATCTATCCGCTTTCCTTTAACCGCCAACGCTTTCTTGGATTTAAACAAATCCCATTAATTTAAAAGATGGGCAAACACCTTTTGATATTACCTTTACTTCCAAGCCAACGTTAGTTTACCCCGGGGATTAAATCGAACAATCCTTAATGATTAAACCCCCGAAACAAACCTTGTGGAATTTTTCCTCTTATGGTGAGAGATAAGACTTCCCCAACGGTTCTCTTACCCTCCACAACCTTCAGTAGGTAATTTATCTCATGTGCTTAATAAAATAATTCGATATTCCTTTCGATTACCCCCCAAACTGTTTGAAGATAAATAAACCGAATTCTTTCCCAAAATTTTTAACAAAATAAACCTGTGGATTTTTAGCTTAAAATTTTTGGCCCCCCAAACTGGTCCGTTTCCCAAAACTTGAATTCAATTAGAATCCTCCAAAAATTACATTCCCCAAAATAAAAAATTAAATATTCTTCCAATATTCAACCGGGTAACCCAATCCCCAAAACACAAATTCCCAAAGGTAATTTTAACCTTCCAATTCTTTTTGGCTCAACCTTCTCCTTGTTCGCCACCAAAATTAATTTGCCTTTTGTTTGAATAACCAAAACTCTATAACCCCAAAAAAACCCATCCAATAAAGGGTCTTCATCTATCCATCAAAACCCCCTTTCCAAAACCCAGCGGAAATTTAAAACACTTTTTTGAATTTGCCTAAACTACTTTAAAGATTGAACCTTTGGGATAAATAGTTTCCTTCTGTAGGGGTTACTTTTCTTATGGCAACTCACAAGCGGTAGAAGAAATTTCGTTCATCCTTTTCCAAAAAATTCCCCCAGGGAATCACTTTCATAAAACCATGATAAGACCCTAGTTTTTGGTTTAAACCTTTTCCCTTTTTTGGGGAATAAGTTTTTTAAAAGATTAAATTTAATTCCAGGTCCGGGTTGTGGAACTCCTTAAAACATCAAAGCTTTTCCAACCCTTTTAACCCCGGCCCCGGAGAAAACGTTAGAACCTACACTTTTTAATTTTTGCCTTTGTCACTACTTAACAATTTTTTCCCCAATACCCCCCTTTTTATCCTAAACCCACCTTCCAATCCAAGTTTTCGAATTTCTGCCCAAACCCAAGATTTTCAAACTCCCCAAGGTATTCCACGGTCCCGGAAAACCAATTAATCTAACCTCCCTAAAATTTTTCCCCTTTGTTGCCTAAAAGGAATAAACCCTCCAAATCCATTTATTTCGTTCCCCATGGCTGCCAAAAATTGTTGATCCTATCAATCACAATTAACAACCCAAAATAAGTTATCGGATCTTTGGGGCCCCCTCCCCTTCTAGCAAAACCAAAAAGTTTTCAAGTTTCCCAAAAAGCTTTTCCCCCCGCAAAACCATTTTGGTCCAGACCTTCCAAGGTTGTTGACCATTCACGAAAAAACCCTTTTGGGGTAACCCGGGGTTCCTTTTCCGTTTGAACCCAAAAACATCCTCTTTACTTCCCCTCCCAAATAAAACCCAATTACCCCCGGGGCCACCACTAAGGTTAACCCCCACCAACCTAACCTTTTTCCCCCCCCCCTCCAAAATTCCTTTTATTTCTACCCTTACCCCTGGGCCCTTATCTTCATCCCCCTACAGTTTTTCACTGAAAAAATCCCCTATGGGCTCAAACCGCCCTACCATCTTAAAACCCCGGTTCGGGAAATCCAAAATTCTAAATTTCCCTCATCCGGACCTTTTCCCCAACCTTTGAAATTCCTTTTCCAAAAATTTCTTATTTCCCCTTCGCTTAAACCGTTGACCAACCATTAAACGCCAAATGCTATTCCAAAAAATTTAATTTTTCCCCAAAAAATAAATCTCCTTGCCAACCACTTTAAAATCTCCTTTAGGGTCACTGAAACGCCCTCATTTCCCCAGGCCATCGTCAACGGGAGCCCACACCCTCTTTCCAAAACTCTCTCCCCAGTAAATCATAAACCGTCGTCCCCCTAATCTAAAATCCTTTGGTAAAGGGAAATACATTTTCCCCCGCCTTTCCAGGGTTGGACCCAACATCGTCAACCCCAAAACGTATTCCCCTAACATTCCCCATTAACAAAATTTTTTGAAAGATTTTCATTATTTCGGGCCCTTAAAAAATGACAAAAGAATTCTAACATATCATAAGGTTTATCTAAAGTTTGGATCTTAATCATAATTAAAAAATAATTTTTCATGAAAACAACCCTTAGAAATTTGGGATTTTAAAATTCTAATCTACTAAAACATTTCCTTTAAATTTTAAATCCTTTATAAACTTATTAAATTTAAAAATTTTTTTAAAAAACCCAATTTAGAAACTTGGTTGCGGAAAAATTTTTTAATTTTAAGGTCATAAAAATTTCCATTTATAATTTATAAAAAAAGATTTAAAAGAAAATTTGGTTGAGTTAGTTGGGAAATTTTGGACTGAGGAAAAAGGGTTGTTTAGGATTTTTTTAAACCCCATCAAAGTTTTAAAAATAAATTGGCTACTAAATAAATAAATAAAAAATATAATTAAAAGGTTTTACAAACAATTCACCAATTAAAATAAATTTAAAAAGGAAAGAGTTTCAAAAAAACTTTCATGGCTTCCCATTTTCCCACCAGCTTTGTTACAAGGTTAATAAGGGTAAGCCCAAACCTTTGTTTTCCATAACAACCAATACTTAACCCAAAAATTGGGTTACCCACTTAATTGACAACACAAAATATGAATGTTATGTTTTCCCAAACCAATTTTCCAACCCTAACTTTGACAACCCCCCGGGTTTCTAAACAACCCCCATGCAAACCCATAATTAAAGCCCCTTTAAATCCCAATTAACAGTCCAACCCATTTTATACCAAAAGGGGCAAAAACAAAATTTATATAAAAATTTTATTCTTGGGTCAAAACTTTTACCAAAAAAAACTTAGCGTGAATCAAAAGGGTAACCGGACCAAACCATGGCTTTAACACTTCCCTTTGATCATAAACCAAACCCTGATCAAAATAAAATAAAGCAACGCTATTAAATTGTTAAAAATCATTTAAACCTTGGTTGATTCCAAATAAATTAAAAAGGGTTTTGGGGCCCTTTCATTTTTTAAGCCCAAATAGTTTACTAAACAAAAAAGTTAAACTAAAAAAAGAAAACAAATAGATTGTTCCCTTTATTTGGGGATCTTGCCTTTATTTAACCCCCACAACCGGGGAAACTACCCAACCCCTTTTTAAACAGGGAGGGATGACCAACCCTTCCGCGGCGTAGATTCCTGAAAAGGTCTTAGAAAAAAAAGGCATTGCATGATAAAAGAAAGGACCCTAAAAAGGTTTTAAGATGAAAAAAAGACTAAAGGAAAGGAAGGGAATTACCAATTACCAAATTAATTTGGCCCAATAAATAAAAAAGGGTTTGGCCAAAAAGGAAAGAACCCCTTAAATTTGGAAAAACCCAAACCCTTTGCAAGCACACCAAAAGAAATAAGGAAAAACCCTAAAAGCGATTTGGAAAGGAATCCATAGAAAAAATGGAAAAGTAAAAGAAAAGAGAAAATTTCAAAGAAAAAGAAAAAGTTGAAAAAGAAAATAAAAGAAAAGGAGGAAGATTAGGGATTTAAAGTTAAAATAAAGAAGAAAAGTGAATGGTTAAGAATTTGGATGAAGGAAAAGAAATAAGGGAAAAAATAGGAATAGAGGAAAAATCCAATAGATTTTGGCATACCAAAGAAAGAAAAGAAAAAGAAAAGGGAAATTTTGATTTTGGAATAGAAAAACAAATGGGAAAAATGAAAAAGAAAAAAAAGATACCCCAAGTTTTGGTTAAACAAAATAAAATCAAAAAAATAAAAATAAAAAATTTAATTTTAATTTCAAAAATGGAATTTAAATGATTGTTAAAAACTAAGAAAAGAATACCAATTAACAAAAAAATTCAAAAAGGGAATAACTAGGAGTTTCAATAACCTAAGGAAAGGCTAAAAAAAAAAAAAGGCACAAGCCCTTTTGAAAATAACCCCACCTAAGTTGCCCAAAAGCAAAATCTCCAAAAATAAAAGAATTTTACCAAGCTTAAACCCCTCCACCCTCCACCTTTCCCAATTAACAACCCCTCTAAACCCAAATTTCCCCCCTTTCCCATGGTACCCATTAAAAATTTATTTTAAACCCAAGGCCAAACAATCCAACCTTTAGAAAATAAATTAAAAGGGACTTAATGAAGTCTCCCCCCAAATCCCTTTGGGATTTGTTTAGGAACCCCCAAAAAGGGTTTTAGATAATAAAGATAATCCTTAAAGTTTGCCCATAATTCCCCAAAGGGCCCAAAAGGAAACCCTAAACCCGGGTTCCGGGCCCAAAACCCCAATATAAACTAAATAAAAAGCTAATAAATAAAATAATTATGTTTAGGCCAGAGCTTTAAAATTTTAGAAAAAGAAGGAAAATCAATTGGATAAGGGATTATTTTGGAAGGTTGGGGTTTTAAGGGTTTTAAATTGGGTTTAAAAATTTTGGTTTTATGAATAAACACAGGTTTGTGGGTTTTAAGAATAAAATGTGGGAAATAGAATGGGTATGGTCTATCAAATGGCCCAATGGGCAAAAAGGGATGGGGCAAGGGGTAAATTAACTTAGCCTTGCAATTCATTTTATCTTTTTTAAATAAAATTGTTTACCCATAGGTTTATTTTAGTTGAACGTTGTAATAAAAAACTTGTGGTTTAGGTGTGCACCGGACATAAGAAATTAATCCCTTAAAAGTAAAAGGGATATTTATTTTCTAATTGGGGTTAATTTTTGAAAAAATTTTGTTTAAATTGCAAGACGACGGTTGGGGGCTAATTGAATAAAACAATTGGATAGTTTGGGGGAATTTGCTAAATTGCTGATTTGGGCTAAATGGGGAGGGGGCCATTTAAAGAAACCTTAGATTGATTTATCTTGAATACTTTGGTTTTGGGAAATAGTTTTGGCCCTTTATTAGGCCCGGATTTTCATTTGTGATAAGGTTGAAGTACTTTTCATTAAATGGTTGAAAAGCAAGGCAATTGTTTCTTAGTTGAGGCATTTTTAAAAGCCAAAATAAATCATGCCTGAGCAGCGTCCTTTGAAGAACCGGGGTAATTGGGAAACCAATAATTATTTCCCTGTTATTTGAAAAACCTATTAATTCATAGGGCCCAAATCAAAACCCTGTTAAAAAATAATAGGTTAATTGAATCTTATGTTTTTTTTTAAAATTTAAAACTTTGGGAAATGAAATTCCTGTTAAATTATTTTAAAATTTTTTTCAACTTGTTTTTAATTCCCCAATTTTGGGAAACAAAATACCACCCATTTTAATTTAAATTGATTTTAACCTTTGGGTTTGGATTTTGGTCTTAATACCTTGGTTTAAAAATTCAAAACCCGATTTATGAAATTATAAAATACTTTTTTAAAATTAAATACCCCGAGAAAATTTTAAAATACCCTAGTTTTAAAATTTAAAATAAGAAAATTTTGAAATACCCTTATTTGAAAATTTAAATCCTGGTAATTATAAAATAATTGTTTACAAAATTATAAAAACCCTTGTTTTAAAATTTAAAAACCTTGGTTTTAAATTTTAAAAATTTTGATTTTAAATTCTAAAATCCCATTTGCAAAATTGAAATACCCCAATTTATGTTTAAAAATACCCTTGTTTGTTTTTTAAATCCCGATTTGTAAAAATTTAAATTTATTTTAAAGTCGTTGAAATACCTATTTGTAAATTCGGACCCTGATTTTGAAATTATTGTACCCGGTTTTCAAACTTTTCCCCGGGGTTTTGAATTTGGGTAAATTTTGGGGTCCCCAAAGGGTAAATTTTGAAATACCTTTTAAAACTATTTTCCTTTTTTAGTTGGCTAGGAATATTAATTAGGTTTTTAACAATTTATATGGCTTGTATGTGTTTTTTTGTTAAAATTTTTAAACTGGCCATTTTCATCCGTTTTGATTGCTAACCTAGAGGGGTTACATTATCAAAATGTTTTGGTACCTGTTTTTGATTTGGGCATGCCAATTGTTTTTGGGTAACTACTTTTATAATTTTTTGGGTTGTATAGCCCTAGTTTTGGTTTAAAGGGGTGGGTATTTTATTGGTTAGGGTTTTAAATGGTGTTTTTTATTTGGGGGTGCACCTTAATTGTATCTATTTTAAAATGTACATTAGGCCATTTTTGATTGGTTTGGGTACCCAATTATTTTCTGTATTTAAAATATAGTGGGGTTTATAGTTTTAAATTTTTTTGAAAGGGTTTTAAAATTTATTTGATTGATTGCTACTCTAGTGGGTTACAAAGCCAAAACCATTTTTAATCGGAACCTCAAATTGAAATTTTGGGGGAAATAAAACCCAAGTTTGTTTTGTTTAATTCTTTTAAAATTTTTGATTTGGGGTTGTAATAAGGTTTGTTTTATTTAAATTTTAGTTTTTTATTTTGATTTAATATTTAGGTAAACATTTTCCAAAATTTAATTTTTAAACCCTCGTTTTTAAATTTTAAATGGTTTGATTAATTTTTTAAAAATAATTACTTTAAAATTAGTTAATTAAAAGATTTTTGGGAATAAATCTTAATTTTAATGTCCCATTTTTCTAAAACATTTTATTTAACCTGGAATTTTAAAAAACATTTTTAAAAAAAATTAATTTTTTTTGGGCCAATTTATTTTGTTAAAAAAAAAGAATAATAAGACAATCATTACCTTTTACTTAAGGTTTTTAAAATTAAAAAGATAAGGTTTAAAGGTTTTCCAGTTTTTAAATTATTGTATTTGTTACAATTGGGGCCTTTTATTTAAATTTATTAGGTTAATGGATTTCATGATTACCATATTTAGTTAAATATAAAATACATATTGGGACCTTAATATTTTTAGATAATAAAAATAACCCATAAATTAATTATATAGAGTTAATTAATTAAGTTGTATAATTGTTGGTTTGGATGTGGTTCATTGGGGTTAACTTTAGGCTAAACAAAAAAAATTAAAAAATTAAACAAATAAAAATAAAAAAAAATTAAAATTAAATAGCCTTTAAGTTTAAATTATTAAGAAAGAATTTTGATTTAAAAACCCCCGACAACAAAAAACCCTTGAGCCTTAAACGATTGTTTAAAAAAAATTACAAAAAGAAAAAATTAAAAGGGGGCTGAATAAGGGCAAATTTAAATTAACAGGACTGCACAAGAAGATTTTAAGCACCAAAGAGTGGATAAACAATAAATTTTTTAATTAATAATCAAAATAATAATTAAATAATATTCAAAACCATAAAATAATTAAATTAAAAATTAAATAAATAAATAAACAAACAACAAATCAATAAAACAATAAAAATTAACCATTTCAATTTAATAATTTAATTACTTTTAATATTACTATAATAACCAATTATTACCTTTCCCTTTAATACTAATAATTTTGATTTAAACCCCTTACCTCCTTTTTAATTAGGATAAATCATTTACTCAAAAACTTTCCCTTACCTCTTTCCTTTGTCTTCCAATTTCATATTTAGGCCCAATTTTAAACAAATCTCCATTAAACCCTAAACCCATTAATGCCCCAACTTTTTAAGTTTCCCTTAATTTTCTTTTCTTAAACTAAAATTAAAAATTTTATCAAAAATTAAATTAAATTAAAAATATTTCAAATTTATTTTTTTCCCCTTATTTTAAATTTTTAAATTTGCCAAAACCAAAACCAAAATTTAAATTTTCCATAAATTTAAAAACCATTAAGAATTTCCAAAACCTTTTAAATTTTAAAATTTAAATTAAAACCTTTAAATTTTTTTAAATTTAAAAAAAAATTTAAAAATTAAAAAAAAATAAAACCAATTAATTAACCCCTTTTTAAAAATTTTTTTCAAAAAAAAAAACAAAATTTTAAAAAAAATTTTTAAACAAAATTTAAATTTTTAAAAATTTAAATCCTAACTTTTAACATAAAAAAGAAATAATTGCCTTTTTTCCCAAAAAATAAAAAATTTAAATTTTTTTAAATTTTTAATTTTTAAAAAAAAAAATTTTTTAAAAATTTTTTAAATTTAAAAAAAATTTTAAATTTTTTTTTAAAAAATTTCAGGCCAAAAAAACTTTCTTTTTTCCCCCTTTTTTTTTTGGGAAAAAGGGTTTTATTTTTTGCCTTTTTTTTTTAAACCTTTAATTAAAAAAAAAATTTTTTTTTTTTACCATTTTCCCAAAAAATTTTAAATTTTTTCAACTTTTTATTTCCCTTGGGTTTTAAACTTAAAAAGGGTTTTGGTTTTAAAGCCTTTTAACCCAAAAAAACTAAAAATTTCTTACCCAATTTTTTCCTTCGGAAAAATTTACAAATTTTTTTAAAAATTTTTTGGAAACTCCACTTTTAAATTTTAAAAAAAACCCTTTTTTTTAAAAATTTTTTTAAAACCCCATTAAATTTTTAACCAAACCCAAAGGGTTTAAATTAAATTTTTTAAAAAAAAATTTTTCCCCTTAAATTTTTTCCCAAAACGTTCAAGTTTTAAATTATTTTTTGGGCCCTTTGTTTTTAAAACCCCATTTTAACTAAAAATTTTTAATTTACTTAACTCAAATTTTTTAAAATTTTTAAATTTTTAAGGAAATTCCGGGGAAATTTTTCACCTTAAATTTAAAAATCCCTGTCCTGGGGATAAAATTCCCACCCTCACGGATTTAATTTTGAAGGGTTTATTTTAAGCCCCAAAATTTAAAAATTGAATTTTTTTAAAAAGGCGTAAACTACTTTTTTTAAAAAGAATTTTTCTTTAAAATTTTAAGATACCCGATTTTCCCCCAAAAAACCCAATTTTTTCCCGTTTCAAACCAAAAAATTTTTTCACCCCATTTTTTCTTTTTCCCATTTCCCGGGGGTTTTAATAATCACCCTTAAATTTAAAATTTTATTTTATCCTTAAATTTGGGTTAAAAACATGTATTTAAAATTAAAGTTTAAAATGGAAAACATTTAAAAATAGATGTTTCCCCTTAAAACTTTTTAACCCCTTTGGGCCCACAAAAATAACAAAAATTGAATTTTTTCCAAATAACCCTTTAAATTTTTCCCAAAAAAAAAACCTTTGGTTTCCAAAATTTCACCCTCACCAATTTCAAAAAAGTAAAAAAGTAAATTTTGGGCCAAAAATTTTAAAAACCCCTTCCAAACAATTTTAAATCTTCCAAAATTTTTCCAAAACGACATATTTTGATTTTCACCACTTTTGGGTATTTTGACCCTTGGGAAAAATTTAACTTGAAAAAAATTAAAATTTAAAAAAATAATTAATAAAACTATTAAATAAACCCCAAATTAAATTTTTCCCCAAAAAAAATTTTTCCCCTTTTAAACCCTTTAATGGTAAAATTTGGGGTTTTTTCCCAAAGAAAAAACCATTCTTAAATTCAAATGACCAAAATTTCCCCCCCTTACCCCAAAAAGCTAAAAAAAGAATTTTAAAAGGGGCCAAACCCAATTTTTTTTGTTCCGAAAAATTTGAAAGGGGTTTTAAAAAAAATGGGAAAAATAAAAACCAACCAAAATTTACAAAATTTAAAAAAAAAAAAATTTTTGGGAAAAAACCAAAGGGGAAAAAAAAAAAAAATTAACTTTGGCAAACAAATAAAACCCAAAAAAAAGAAAAAGGGAAAAACAATTTGTGGAAAAAGGTTTTTAAACCCCCGGAAAAAAAAATGCCCAAAACAACAGAAATCAAAAAAAATAAAAAAAATAAAAAAAAAAAAAAAAAGAATTTTTTAAAATTTTTCCTTTTTAAAAAAACCTTTAAAAAAAAAAAGGGTAAAAAAAAAATGGAAAATTTTTAAATTTCCCCCAAAAACCCCAAAAAAATCTTTAAACCCTTTTTTTAAATAAAAATAAATTAAAAATTAAAAAAAAACCCCAATCCACCCAAAATAAAAACAAAAGGGTAAAAAAAAATTCTTGGGGTTTTTCCCCAAAAGGTTTGGGAAAAAGGGTTTGGACAAAAAGAAAAAAGGGTTTTTAAAAAAGGGCAAAAAATTTAAGGCAACCCAGGGAAAATATAAAAACAAACCCAAAAAAAAAAGCCCTTTTAAAAAAACCCCGGCCCAAAATTTTAAAAAAAATTCTCCCAACTTCCCCAACCCCCATTTTATTTGAAAAATTTTCCCCCCCAAATTTTTTCCCCTTTAATTTGTTTTAAAACCCCCCAAAGGGCCCCCAAAAATTTGACTTTAAAAAAATTTAATTAAAAAAACCCAATTTTAAAGAAAAAAAAGGAATTTAAAACCCCCCACATTCCTTGAAGGGAAAACTTTTTGCCCCTTAAAATTTTCTTTTTAAAACCCCAAATTTCTTAAATTTTTTTTGGGCCCAAAAAAATTAAAAAATTCCCGAAAAATAAAAAAAAATAAAACCTAGGGTTTGAAATTTTTTAAATTTTAAAAAAAAACCAAATTTAAAAATTAAAAAATAAAGGGAATTCCCCCGTACCTTTTAAAAAAAATTTTAAATTTGAATTTGAAAGAAAGTTTTTAAATTTGGGGTTTTTGGAAGGGTTTTTTGGGGGTTCTTTAAAAACCCCCATAAGAAAAAGACTAATTTTCCCAAAAAAACAAACCTTTTGTAATTAGGGAAAAACCCCCAATTTTCCTGGGAAAAAAATTAAAAACCCCCCCCAAAAAAAAACCTTTCCCACCCATTGGGAAAAATTTCGAAACCCCATTTTCCCCCCTTTCCCCCAGCAAATAAATTTTTCCCCCCAAACAACCCCCCCGAACCCTTCCCCCCCAAAAATTTTAAACTCCCCCAAAATTTCCCACAATTTTTTACTTTCCCACCCCTTTACTTAAGTTAAAACTCCACATTCTTTAAAAAAAATTTATGTTTCCCCTTTTAAAATCCCCAAAATTTTGAAAAAATTTTTTCCCAAAGAAATCCCAATATCGAAAGGGTATTTAATCCCTTTTGGGGAAATCCCCTTTTTCCCACCGGGGAAAAAACCTTTTGTCATCAAACCCAAATTTCCAATCTTTTGTCCCTAAAAATTATTTACCCAAACTTTGAACCCCCCCACCTTTTCACCAGAAACAACCCCCCTTTCAAACCCTTTTAAAAAAAAAATTTTAAAAAAACCCACAAAAATTTCCCCAAAAAAATTAATTTAAAAGGGTTTTTAAATCTTGGCCCCCTTTCCCCAAAAACCCCGGAAAATCCCCACTTTTTTCCTCAAACTTTACACGTTTCCTTTTAAATTTTTCCCTTTGGTTTAGTTTCAAAATTCCCTTAAAAAAACGGGGAAAATTTTTAATTTTCCTACTTTAACTAAACTTTAAAGGAAATGAAACATCCCAATATTTTAACCCCAAATTTTTCCCTAAAAAGGGTTTTTTAAAATAAGATTTTTTTGTTCCATTTCAAAACCCAAAACCTTTTCCGGAAATTTTTTAAGTGCCCCGAAATTATCCTAATTTTTGCTTTGCCCCTCCTTTCTTAACCAAAAAAACCCTTTTTGGGAAACCCCGCCCTTTTACCCAACTCCTGGGAAAAAACTTACCTTTAACCCGAGGGGGAAAAATTAAAACCTAAACTTTTTATTTTCCCCCAAAATAATTTCCCAATATTCCCTTTACCCCACCTTCAACCTTTTCAACCCCTTCCCTCGGCCAAATTTCCTAGGAACCTTTTAAAAAAACCCAGTTTGGAAAACCTTCAAACTTTGAAATCTGGGTTTTTAAAGTTTAAATTTTTCCCCCCCTTTAAAATTCCAATATAATTTTCCAAAAGGGATATCAATGTTGAATGGGGCCCCATAAAAAACCCAAACCGGGGCCCCCCTTTGGGAAATTACCATTTTTGGGATCTTTCCCAAAATTTTTTTGGTTTTCCCTTTAAAAAACCCCGAAGGGGTTTGTTTCCACACCTTAACACTTTTCCCCTTTTTTTTTTCGGGCCCCCCAAAAATCCTTTCCAAACATACCCAAATGTAAAGGGCCCAAACCCACCCTTTTAAAACCCGCCCCAATTTAAAATATACCTAAAAACCAAATTTAACTAAATTCCTTTCCCCCCACCTTCTAAACCCCAAGAATCCCCCGGGCCCTTTTATTGCCCCAACCCTTTTTAAATTTTGAAAAACCCATATTTTTTCCCTAATTAAAACCCCCCAACCTTTCCCCCTTTTTCCCAAAACCCCAAGTTTCTCATTTTTTAAAAACCTTCAAAGATTTAATCAAACCCCCCCAAATTTTCCAAAACCCCAAAAATTTTTAATTTAAACAATTTTAACCCCAACAATTGGTCCCTTAAACAACCCTAAAACCCCAAATTTCAGTTCCCAAATTTTACCCAGGGTTTTTCCTAACAAAAAAAAAAACCCTAAATTTGAAATTTACCCAAAACCCTTGGGCCCCCCTTCTTTTTCCCATAAATTAAACAAAAGGCCCCCTTTTGCCCTTTACCAAAATTTTTTTTTTAAAATTTGTTTTCCCCAAATTAATGTCAAATTTTAAAAACCCCAACCTTTTTTAAACCCAAAAAAATTTTAACCCAAATTTTCCCAAAAAACCCAAATTAAATCCGGGATCCCCCCCTCCCAAAACCCTTCCCAAAAAACCCACCAAAAAATTTTAAAATTTCCCCCCTTTCCCGTTCCCCCCCAAATTTTTTTTTTTTAAAATACCAAAATTTCTTTAACCCTCCCCAAA
The DNA here is from genome assembly GCA_025506655.1 of Gossypium rotundifolium. Classification (NCBI taxonomy): domain Eukaryota; kingdom Viridiplantae; phylum Streptophyta; class Magnoliopsida; order Malvales; family Malvaceae; genus Gossypium; species Gossypium rotundifolium. The sequence goes on along the minus strand of CP106728.1, from coordinate 58,275,787 downwards.
ACCCTGGGGTTACCCAATCTAACCAAAAAAATTTCGCCCAACCCCAAACCCTTATCCAACCAAATTTTTCCTTTAAACCCACATTTTGGTTTTTGCCCAAAAAAATTTTTTTTAAAAAAAACTCCCCAAACAAATTTTAAAAAATTTAACCCTTTTAAAAAATTTTTTAATGGAATTTAAAAAACAAAATCTTTGCCTTTTTCTCCAAAAACCCCGGCCTTTACTTTTACATTTTTCAAAGAATTTCCAAAACTTAAAAGGTTTCCCTTTTTCCCAAATTTTTTGGACCTTTATCAAAAACCCAAATTGGGGAAAAACCGAAACCCCCGGATTTCCCTGTTTGGGCATAAAACCTTTTCTTTAAAATAAAATCCCCCCGGGGGCCCAAAAAAAATGCCCATTTTTTTCCCATTCTTTTTTAAATTTTTTAAAAATAAAAAATTTTTTTTAAAAACCCACAAAAATCTAAAGGGTTCCCCCAATTCCCAAAATTAATTTCCAAAAATTTAAAACGGGCCTTTAAAAATTTTAAAACCCTTTCCCACATTTTTAAAATTAAACCCACCCAGAAATTTTGACCACCCAAAAGGTTTTAAATTTTTAAAATTTTAAAAAAGGCAATAAAAAATATTTAAAAATTTGATTTAGTTAAAAATTTGCAAAAAAATTTTGGGTTTTTTAAAAAAATTTCAAAAATTTTTAAGGAAAAATAATAAAAAATATAAAAATCTTGGGCCCTTTTCTTCAAAACAAAAAAAAAATTAAAAGGAAATTTTTGGGGCCCCAGGGAAAAAAAATTTTTGGGGAAGACCCCTTTGGGTTCCCAAAAAAGGAAAAAAAAAATTTGGGTTTTTTTAAAATAAAGTAAATTTTAAAGGATTGGTTAAAAAAATTAAAAATACCCAAAAACAAAAAGAATTTAAAAAAACCCTTTTCCCCAAAAAAAAAAAAAAAAGGGAAATTTCAAACCCCTTTAAAAACCCCTTTGGGAAAAGCACCCAAAACCTTTTTTATTCCCCCCCTTTTACCCCTTTCCCCTTAAACCCCTTTTTTTAAAAAAATTTTTTTCCTTGCCCCTATTTCCCTTTCAATTTGTTCCCACCCACCAAAACAAAACCCGGATAAGGGAAACCCCTTTTTACCACTGCCCTTAAACCCAAAACCCAAAAAAAGCTTTTCTCAAAAATTTAAATTTTAAATTTCAAATAAAGGGTTTTACCCCTTTTCCCCCTAACCAAAAAAACCCAAACCCAAAAAAAATAAACCCTTTCCCAAATAAGGGTTACTAAAAAAAAAAAACCCCAAAAATTTTTGGGGTTTAAAATTTTATTCTAATCCGCAAACGGGGAAGGGGGAAAAAATTTTTGGGGTAAAAAATTTTTAAAATGAAAAAATTTTTTAAAAACCAAAAAAATTTTTAAAAAAAGGGCCGGTAAAAATTTTTTCTTTAAAAAAAATTAAATTTGGAAAAATAAATTAAAAAGGGGTTTAAAAAAGGGCTGAAAATTAAACCCCAAATTTTTTTTAAAAATTTTTAGAAAATTTTTTTAAAAAAGCGGTTTCCCAAAAAATTTGATTTAAATAAAGGGGTTTCAATTAAAAAATTCTTTGGGTTTTTTAAAAGGGAAATTTTTAAAAAAAATTATTTTTAAAACCCAAAAAAAAAATTTTAAAAAAATTTTTAAAAAATTTTGGGGAGGTAAAACCCAATAAAAATTTAAAACAAAATTTTAAAAAAATTTTAAATGGTTTTTAAAAAAAAAGGGGAAAATGGGTTTAAAAAGGTCAAAGGGCAAAAAAGGGGGGGGTTGGGGTTGGGTTTTTCAAAAAATTTTAAATTTTGGGGAATTAAGGAAAAAAAGGGTTTTTGGAAAAAAAATCAATAAAAACAAGGAAATTTGGAATAAAAAATTTGATTTAAGAAAGGGTTTTGGCATGAAAAAAGGGGGGGAAAAATTTAAATCCCTTTTAAAACCCCCCCAATTTAAAAAATTTTCATTTTTTAAAAAATTTTTAAAAATTTAAATTTTAAAATTTTTAAAATTAAAATTAAAACAAAAAATTAAACCAAAAAAAAAAAAAAAAAAATTTTAAAAAAATTTCCCCCCAATTTTCCCATTTTTTAAAAAATTAAACAAACCTTTTTCTAAACCTAATTTAAATTTCCCAAATAATTTTCCCCCCTTAATTTTAAAAAAAAATTTTTTTCCCAAATAAATTTTAAAAATTTCCCTTTGAAAAAAAAGTAATTTTTTCCCTTTTTAAAAAACCCAAAACCCAAATTTGGAAATTTTTTTTGAAGGGGTTTTTAAAATTGGGAAACCCCTTGGGAAAATTTGGGGAATAAAAGGGTTTTAATTTTTAAAATTTAAAATTGGGTTGTAAAATATGGTTTTCCCAAAAAAAATATGGGAACCGGGGTTTTCCCAATTTGTTTCTTTTGATTTTTTTATTTAAACACCCTTTATTTTTTAAATTTTAATAAAAAGGGTTTTTGGGATTTTCGGGTTTGGGAACAAATTTTATTTTTGGGTTTTTGTAATTGGGGTTTTTTTGGGGTTGGGGTCTTTTATCTAAACCAAATTTTTTTGATAAAAATTTGGTTTTTTTAAGAACCAAAATAAATTTGTTTTCCCCCGGGCATTTTAAAGTTTGAATCCCTTAACCCACCCGAATTTACCCCGTTTTTTTTGGGAAACCGGGGCCCCCTTTGGGTTGCGGTGAAACCCGAAAGTTTTTTAAAAATTTTTTGAATATGCTACCTAGCACTAACCCCTAGCCAAAATTCTCATCCCCCACACTCCCTTTGTCCCCTGATTCTCTCCTCTTTTTGCTCCATCATTCACTCCCCACCTCCCATTCAAATCAGTTGACCAAGTCTCCCTCTACCTTGTAGAGTTCCAATCCAACTCCACCTCTTCTCCCCTAAAGCATAAAATAAAAACTCCTCATATGCTGCTTGTGGGATTCGAACCCCACCCCACCTTGCTTTCATGTTGACGCCATCACCACTCCACCATGTGGCCTCTTGTGTTAACAAAACATCAACAAATTCCCTTAAGCCCTACCTCTAATAGTCCTGTCCCCTAAAGTGCCTAAAAACCAAAATTTTTCCAAGGTTTGGCCTTGACCCCAGGCCTCTCTAGAGCCCTTAAACACCCTCAAATAACCCGCAGAGCAGGCATAACATGCAATTACACGATATGGAAAACCCTTAATTTTGGGATGTTACAATTCTACCCCCTTAAAGAAATTTTGGCCTCGAAATTTTACCCGATCAAAAGAGATGGGGGTATTGATGTTGCATTACCTCCTCAATCTCCCACGTGGCTTCCTCCGAACTGTGATTATGCCACAACACTTTGACCAACGGTATGAAATTTCTTCTCAACATTTTAACATCACGAGCCAAGATCTGCACCGGTTCTTCTTCAAAAGACAGATCAGGTCTTATCTCAATTTCTTTCACAGGCACTACTTGAGAAGGATCTGAACGGTAGCGCCTTAGCATAGAGACATGAAATACGTTGTGTATTTAGTTCAATTCAGGAAGCAACTCAAGCTGATATGCGACTGGTCCTATACGTCTTGACACCCGGCAAGGTCTGATAAATCGGGGGCTCAACTTGCCCTTCCATCCAAATCTCAGAATCTTCTTCCAAGGTGAGACTTTCAAGAAGACAAAGTCTCCCATAGAAAACTCTATCTCTTTACGCTTTAAGTTAGCATACGACTTTTGCCTATCTGAAGCTTCTTTTAACCGACCCCGTATCAGTTTCACTTTTCATTAGTTTCAGAAATTAACTCTAGACCCAACAACCGTCGCTCACCCAATTCCTTCCAGCAGGTAGGGGTACGACACCTACGACCATGGTGCTATCTGAATGCCGGATTGGTAGTTGTTGTTATATGCAAACTCTGCTAAGGGTAAATAATCCTCCCAACTGCCTCTGAAGTCAATCACACAGCTTCTCAACATGTCCTCCAAAATCTGGATTACCCTCTCTGACTGAACATCAGTTTGCGGATGAAACGCTGTACTGAAATCCAACCTTGTACCCAGAGCTTCATGTAATGCCTTCTAGAATCGAGATATGAATCTAGGGTCCCTGTCTGATATGATAGACATTGGTACCCCATGTAGCCTCACAATTTCTTCCACGTACAACTTGGCCAATTTTTGCAACGAAAAGTCAGTACGAACTGGTATGAAATGTGCTGACTTAGTCAACCGATCAACAATTACCTACACTGAATCTTTCTTAGTAGGAGTCAGGGGTATCCCACTAATGAAATCCATTGTTATCCTCTCTCATTTCCAGAGTGGAATCTTTACAGGTTGTAGCAGTCCCGAAGGGAGCTGATGCTCGGCCTTCACTTGCAGGCATGTCAAACACTTGCTTACGAAGTCGGCAACCTCACGCTTCAGTCCTGGCCACTAGTACTGTTCATGCAGATCTTGATATAATTTGTTCCCACCGGGATGCATAGCGTATAGGCTACTATGCGCTTCCCGCAGAATCATCTGTCTTAATTCAGAACCCCTCGGTACACAGACTCATCCACAAAAACATAATACGCCTTCACCATTTGATCCAAAATCCACAGTCTCTCCTTTCTCTACCTGTTGAAAATGACAACTCAATGACTCATCCAACATCTATTTCTCCTTAATCTGAATAATCCATGTTGGTTTTACTTGTAGTTCTGCCAATAAACTACCATCCTCAAATAGACTGAGTCGAGTGAACATTGCTCTCAAGTCAGATACCACCTTACGACTCAGCGCATGCGCTACCACGTTGGCTTTCCCCAAATGATACTCAATTGAGCAATCGTAATCCTTCAGTAACTCTATCCATCTCTGTTTCATGAGATTCAACTCCTTTTGGGTAAGGAGATACTTCAGACTCTTATGGTCGATGTAGATGATTAACTTCTCCCCATACAAGTAATGTCTCCATATCTTTAGTACGAACACTACTGCAGCTAGTTCCAAGTCATGAGTAGGGTAGTTCACCTAGTGCGGCTTAAGTTGACGGGATGCATAAGCCACCACCTTCCCTTCCTGCACCAACACACAACCCAAACCCATGTGCGACGCATCATAGTAGACAACAAATTCTTTCCCAGCCTCCAGCTGAATTAATACCAGTGCTTCAGTCAAAATCTTTTTCAATTTCTCAAAACTCTCTTGCTGCTTATCAGCCCATGTAAATGGTACTCCCTTACGCAACAATTTAGTTAGAGGTGCAACAATTAAAGAAAACCCCTCGACGAACCGCCTGTAGTACCTAGCCAAACCTAGAAAACTTGGATCTCCGACACTAACTTTGGTGGCTTCCAATCCAATACAACTTTGACCTTCCGAGGATCAACCCTAATCCCCTCGGCAGACACGACATGACCCAAAAATGTCACTTCCTTCAACCAAAACTCGCACTTACTGAATTTGGCGTAAAGTTGCTTTTCTCTCAATATCTATAGAACAACCCAAGATGTGAATCATACTCCTCCTCCATGCTTGAATACACCAAAATGTCATCTATGAATACCACCACGAACCGATCTAGATAGGGTTGGAAGACCCGGTTCATCATATCCATGAAAACACTTGGTGCATTCGTTAATCCAAACAACATAACCAGAAACTTGTAATGCCCATAATGAGTTCGGAATGTAGTCTTGTGTATATCCGCCTTCTTGACTCTTAGCTGATGATATCCTCGATCTTAAATCTATCTTCGAGAAGACCGAAGCTCCTTGCAACTGATCGAACAGGTTGTCAATTCTTGGCAACGGGTATTTGTTCTTAATCGTTAACTTGTTCAACTGACAATAGTTAATACACATACGCATTGACCCATCCTTCTTCTTCACGAATCCCTACAACGATACACTTGGTCTGATAAATCCTCGATCCAACAGCTCTTGGATCTGAGCCTTTAGTTCTACCAGCTCCTTCAGTGCCATCCTATAAGGGGTGATAGACACTGGAGCCGTTCCCGATAACATCTCAATACCGAACTCAACCTCACGATTTGGGGGCAACCGGAAAGCTCTTCTGGAAATACATCAGGAAATTCCTTTACAGTCCTGACATCCCCAACCGACAACTCCTCAGCATGAGATGTGCTTAGGGGTGTTCAATCAGTTAATCGACTCAAATAGCATTAACCTAATTAACCGACCTTTCAAAATTTTTAATTAGTTAACCGAACTGAAATTTTTTCAAAAAAATTAACCAAACCAAAATTTTTTTGGTTAATTCTGTCGGTTAACCGAATTAACCGAAAATTATATATTTTTTATTTTTTGTTAAAAATTAACCGAATTAACCGAATTATCCGAATTACCCGAATTAACCGAATTACCCAAATTGCCCGAAATGAATCACTACATAATTAAAAAGAACACATAATTTTAGTTTTAGAATTTTAGAATTTTATTTTTATTTAGTAAATTATTTGTAATTTTTATGATTGGGTTGGATTGGGTAATTGGGTTGGGTTGAATATTTGGGTTTGGATTGGGTTTAGGGATTTGGCTTAGTTGAATAGTGGGCCTATTTATATATTGTAATTTTATTTATTAATTTTTCGGTTAAACCAAAAAAATTCGATTAATCGACTTGTTTCGAATCGAATTAACCGTTAACCAAAAATTCACAAAATAATTAATCGACCACTGATCGAAAAAATTCGATTAATCGACCGATTCACCGAATTCGATCGGTTAACCAAATTTTTTTGATTTTACCCGAAGTTTGCACACACCTAGATGTGCTAACAAAAGCTAGAAATGCCTCGCACCCCTTTCGAACCAATTTCTCGGCTCTTAACACGGAGATTACATTTGTCAGATAGTCCCTTCTCTCTCCTATCACCATCACTTCCTCATCCTCTGACGTCTTTAATATCATACGCTTAGCAACGCACTCTAAGTTCGCACGGTACTTCACCAACCAGTCTATGCCAAGAAAGAGGTCAAATTCACCAAACGGCAGTTCCATCAGTTCTGCCGGAAAGATAACCCCTTGAACCTCTAAAGGCACATCTCTAAATAACTTATTCACTACGACAGACTGTCCTAGATGGCTAATCACTGACATCTCTTTTTCAGCAAGTTCGAATCGTATATCCAATGTTCCAGACACATTGTAAGCAACATACGAATGCATCGACCCAATATAAATTAAAGCAAAACATGGTACATCATGAATAAAGAACGTACCAGTTATGACGTCAGGTGCGTTGCCCTCTTCTTGACGCCGAGCAGCATAAACCAACCATGGCTGTCTTGCATCTGTATTACCAGCACCTCTGCCTGGTGCTCCATGACCTCGCCAAACCTATTCCCCCTCGGGCTAGGCCACGACATCTCGGTGGCTGCTGACCACCTCTCTCTGGTTGAACATACCCCTGTCTTACAACTGGTGTCGGACCCGGTTTCAACGTACAGTCCTTAATTCTGTGGTCTCTTGACCCACACCTAAAGTAGACCCCAACTCTTTTCCAACATTACATACCTCGATGAGACAACCCGACATCGTGTAAGGCGGCGGTTGCCAGCGGAAATGAACTCAGATTCAGACTAGCCCATCAAATCTGGGCCTCTTTTGAAATCTATTCGAAGAACTGGAAGGCCTAAAGTCTCTTTTATTCCTGCCCCTGTCCTTGTCACAGTTCTGACGCTCAGAGCGTTGCACCTCCTCAATAATCTTGGCCTTCTCCACCAAAACAGTGAAATCTCTCTCCCTCTGTGGGGCTATCAACACCCGCAACTCATCTCGCAACCCATTTGCAAATCGTACACAGCGCTCATAATTGATTGAGACTATTCCTCGAGCATACCGACTCAGACGTAAAAATTTTGCCTCATATTCTGCCACAGATCTTTTCCCCTAAACCAGATTTAAGAATTCTTTTCTCCGGAGTCCCCATAACTAGTCCCGACATATTTCTCCTGGAAAGCCATTTTAAAGAAATCCCAGGTTATTCGATCTGCTTGTGTGCCTTCCCTCATTGTGAGCCACCACTGGTATGCCTCATCTCTCAGTAGAGACACTGCCCCTTTCAGTTTTTATTTAGCTGTGCAATTCAGATCATCCATAATTCGTTCCACATCCTCTAGCCAATATTCCGCCACATTCGGGCCTACACCAGAGATGCCCCTAAAAACTTCAGCCCCGTTCGACGGGAGTCACTCAAAAATAGACCCCTGAGCTACCGACCTAGTACTTGCTCCAGCAACCCGTTCTAAGACCCACAGCATTACTTGGGACAGAGCATCGTCCCCTCTAGTTCGGCTTTATGAGACCCTATTTTAGCTACTGGCGATGTCATGCCTCTCTTTCCGGCATATGCCCTAATGCTGAGGATCCAGCCCTAGCACCTCGGCCCCTACCACGGCCACGTGTTCCTCGCCCACATCCTCTTGTACTCATATTGCTTAATCAGATTAATCTGATTAAGAATTTTATGAATCAGTCTATAGTTCCAATGTTTATTCACAAGTGTTTTATGGACAATAGTTATAAGAGTTATTTTTCGCTCAGTCTCTATAGTCTCAATTTTTATAGCTAAAGTTTCAGTGTACTACAACTATCACTAGTAGCTACAGTCATTTCATCGCAAAATACAATATAAAGTAAGAACACTTACGGATTTGGTTGTCGGAGACTCAGTGTGCCATACTTCCAGTAACACTATACATTTTCTAACCCACATTTTAAATTGTTTAGGAAAAAAATTTAAACCCATTCCACAGTCGAGTTTTGTAACCTAGCTCTGATACCATAAAATGTAACACCCCAAACCCGGCCTAGATGTTATGGCCGAATTTAGCATGTCACACTGAAAGATAGTTGAAAAGCTAAGTGTTCATTGAAAATGTTGCGTCTTTCTTGAAAACTCTGAGTTTCATTGTTTGTTTATAAAAACTCGATTTACTTAATGCCAATTTTTATTAAATTGTTATTATTTTAGAAAAATGGTTTTTGTTGTGAAAATTGAACTTGAATAGTTGCGACTACATGACATTTTGGAAAACGATTATTAGCATTTTGGAAAAGTCAGTATCCAACCATTTAACAGTTTAAGAATAGTCGAATTAGGAGTTAAAAGAAAATAAAATCCAAAGTCCTTATTACAAAATATTAACCCAAAAGAAATAATGTTAAAATAAAGCATAAATTGAATTTACTGAGGTTCATGAGGAACAACTCTGAAGTATGGCCACCACTGAGTCCTCCGCAGCTCCCAAATCCACTATCACTGGGGATTACCTGCAAGGTTATGGAAAAGAAAGGGGTGAGTTACAAGAACTCAGTGTGTAATCCCATTTTCAGTCAAAGTCATAGTCTTAGTCTAGGCCTAAGCCCCATATAGTATCAGTTCGGGCTTACGACCCCAAAGTCAGGGTAATGCAAATAAAGAATACAGCCCACCCTAATCCGGCCGACACTCCACCCGTACCATCCCTACACTCCATGTGGGGACCAAGTCAACCCACCCAGCCCTACACTCCAAGAATGCAGTCAAGCTGCCAGTATATATGCAGCAAAGCTGCCAATAACAGTATATGTGGCTGAACCACGAAAATCAGTATATCGTGGCATAGCCACCAGTACAGTACTTCCTGCATAAATATAACCCAACCCAATGCAACATGTCATGGCATAATAATTTAGTGTATGCAATAATGTATCATCATGGCAATTAATCACACTATATACAACATACCAAATCTGCCCCTAAGGGTATAATAGTAATTTACCCATTAAGGGTATTTTAGTAATTTACCCATTAAGGGTATTTCAATAATTTACCCTCCAGGGGTATTTCGGTAATTTACCCTCTAGGGGTATTTTGGTAATTTTACCCTATTGTCGGCCCTTTCGAAGTCCTATTGTCGCCTCGAGCGACCCGTGACCAATTTTGGGTCTCTACGATGCAATTGGGCCCAAAATCCATTTTAGGCCCAAACGGGCCCACATGCTCGTGTGGCCCATTACGCATGGTTTTGGTATCAATTTTATAGTTTTCGCAACTATATCCATTACTTCATCGTTTTCTATTGATTTTTCCCATATGGGCCTGTTAGCCCATTGGGCTTGATTTAGCTCGATTAGGCCTGTTATAGCCTCGATTTTGCAAGGGTGCTCATGACACTCTCGACGATCTATCGCCATCATTTGTGGCTCGATTTACCCCCACGAGCGTTCACATGCTCGAGTGGTCGTAATTGTCAACTTTTCAGCTTTTGGTCGTTTTAGAGAACATCACATGCATTCATCGAGGTGGTGTGAGATTACACACCTAATTTAGATGGCCGTAAGAACCACTCCTCATTACCCCTAGAACAACAACGATCAAAAGTTAGCCCCAACCTTTAAAAGATTCCATAAACCCAAATTCACTACACCACTAGAATCACTTACCCCAAAACGTGATCTCCTTTACAGAGTTCCAAGATTCGGCCTTGCTTCCTAGCTACCACCACATGTTCCTACAAGAGAATAATTGATGCACCCAAGAGGTTAGCATCTAAGCAACATTCGGCCTTCCTACAGGGAAGAAGGAGACCGAAGCTAACCCCCCAGAAAAAAGGTCACATAAATACCTTAACACCAAAATAAAGAGGTAATCGAGAAACTTCAACTTTACCCAGGACCAAAGTTGACAGCATATGCCCATTGTTTGCCAAAGAAATCCGGTCTACACCCTAGGAAGAAGTTCGGCTTAGGCTAAGAAGAAAGGGAAGAAGAATAAAAATCGTGAGAGTATGGCATTCGGTCCAAGAAAGAAAGATGATGACAAAAGAAAAAGAAAGAATATGAAAATAGAGACTTACCAATCAAATAACACAAGATGAAGAAAGGGTGTTGAAGAGATTCAGCTACTGGAAGAAAAGAGGTCAAAAAGGAATTTGGCTACAGGAGTTTGTGCGACAACAAATGAAAAGAAAAGTGTTTGAAAATAAATGAGAAGAAGTGACTAGAAAGGTTGAGGTTTCGGCAAAGAAAATTGCAACAAGAAGACCCGAAATGCTTTAGCCAAAATGCAAAAAAGGTAAAAATTCCTATCAAAAGAACACTTAGAAAAATGGCACTCTCCCTTACTCATTGACCGAATATGCTATCTAGCACTAACCCCTAGCTGAAATTCTCATCCCCCACACACTCCACATTCGGTCAAACACTCCCACACTCCCCTTATCCCCTGATTCTCTCCTCCTTTTGCTCCACCATTCACTCCCCACCTCCCATTTTGACCAAGTCTCCCTCCACCTAGTAGAGTTCCAATCCAACTCCACCTCTTCTCCCCCCAAAGCATAAAATAACAACTCCCCATATGCTACTTGTGGGATTCGAACCCCACCCCACCTTGCTTCCATGTTGACGCCACCACCACTCCACCATTCGGCCACTTGTGTTAACAAAACACCAACAAATTCCCTTAAGCTCTGCCTTCAACAATCCTCTCCCCTAAAGTGCCCAAAAACAAAAATTTTTCCAAGGTTTAGCCTTGACCCTAGGCCTGTCTAGAGCCCTTAACACCCTCAAATAACCCGCAGAGTAGGCATAACATGCAATTACACAGATATGGCAAACCCCTAATTTTGGGATGTTACAGAACAGATGTTACAGAACAGACACTACGCACCAGGTAGGATTCCAAAGAAGAGGAGGTGGGCCACTAGGACTGCTTAAGTACCAAGCTCTCCCTAGATCCAATCCTAGACATGTGTATGCCCGTTACCACACCCTAACCCCGTGACTTGTTAACGGACATGTTTAATTATTAGATTAAGTCTTATGCGGTTTAAGATTTGTTCAGAACTAGGCATAAAGTCCATTAAACCCTAGCATACATGTCTATGTCCCCATAAAGACCATCAAGCCCATTTCACATTCATAAAGCCCCTTATGTCGAAATCACATTCTTATGCCCCATTAGGCCCTAGTCTCATTCATATGGCCCATTAGGCCCAAAACAATTCCAAATCATGTAACATGCATGACTAACCTAATTCATATACCAAATCAATCAATTTCATCAAACTTAGCCTTAAGGGCCCACTGGGCCCATTTAGCCACTTTCAACTTTTTGGCTTTTCGACATTGCCAATTCGTACGTGTGTAGTGTTTGTACACACCTAGCTACTGCGATGTGCTATTCCATCCATGGTCTTGAACCTACAACCAACCAACCTTCAATCAACCATCCATACTTAATCAAAATATTTACCAAAAGCTGAAGCCTTACCGTAACCTTACCGTGTGCCACCAAGTTCTAATAGCCATTCCTTAGCTACTAATCATGAGTATCCCCTAGATCTGCACTCACACATACACCATCACAATTCGAGTGACACATAATCCACAGAAGTCACCCCTATAGATCATACAAATTTGGCCATTCACTTAAACCATAATTGAGTTGAGTACACTTACACTTTGCTAACGATCTTTACCACGCTTGCGATCCTTGAACTTTGCCCTTGTTAATACAAAGTTAACAACAATTATAATTTACGTAGCCCTTTGGCTTTTAACAAAACACACTAAGAAGATTGACTAAGTACTTACCGAAATCCTCCTTTGATCTTGCAGTCTAGACAACTACTGAACAAGATCCGGCTTTTAAACTTGACTAAGAGTGGGTAACAATCGATTTGTGATAACTAAGAATCGACACAAGTATAGTTATTTGATATAAAGATGTATTCGGCTTTCGGGGAAAGAAAAAAACACAACACTGATAGAAATTTTGGCAAAAAAAATGATGGGTTTTTTTTTGTTCGGTAAATAGGAGAATTTTACTGAGTGGGAGAAAACAAAATTTCCAAGAACCTCTCAAAGGGATTCGGCACCCTTCTTTTTATAGCCAAAGCTGAATCCTACCTTCCCCCACAGTCCAATTCGGCACCAACTCTTCCCACCTCTCATCTCCTAATTTTTGTCCATGATATCTCTCTTATCTCATCCGAAATTCCCTCCTTTATCAGCTCACAAGACCAATTCAAACACTTCAACAAAAGAGTCCAAATTCCACACAACTCTGGCCGTCCAATATGCAAAATAAACACTCCAAAAATGCCTTACCACTACTCGAACCTTGGACCTCTTCATGCCACCTTGTAGCTCCCCAAGTGATGCCACCTTGCCACTGGACCACAAGCCCATTCTTGTCCTATTTTCCCCTTAATCTATTTCAAAAGGCCTACTAACTGAAGTTACTATTCCCTAGGGCTAAAACCAAAATTTTTCCTATACCCTTACTTGATCCCAGAACATCTCCAACACCTCTAGACATTCCAAATTCATTAACCCTCAAAGCCCACATGCCAATTGTCATTTTCTCGCTCACTTAAAAATTTTTTGAGATCCAAAGCCCAATAGGCCCAATACTTCTAGGCCCAAATTCGGGGCATTACAATTCTATCCCCTTAAAGAAATTTCATCCTCAAAACTTCCAACTAACTATTAATCGCACTGCTCAAGTCACACCACTATGCTTTTGCTGCGCACTCTGTTTTAATAACACATAACATTGCACACATACAGTTTTTATACCCAAAAATATCGCATCCACACAAAACATACCCGACTTAATTATGATTGAACAATCCCAAGCCTTATGCTCCTCAGACCTACATCTGAAACACACTCCTGACTTCCTCCAGCATTCACCCGAAAGACGCCTTCTGCAATATTCGCAAGCCGAAAAGTTTGGTCGTACCTTAACATGCTTCACAGAACGAGAATGCAGCCCTAGAAAACTGCAATCTCTTTCTTTTCTTACAGTCCACGCACCTAACCCCAAGTGTTGCACCAAATTCTTTAGCCTCCTCCAGTACCTCCCTAATTAGCTGAGTCAGCACATTAGCCCTAGCACTTCCACGGCCTCTATCGCGACCCCTTGCACTTATTCTAGCACTCATCACTGATTATCGTATTATCTGAATTAGGAATTTTATGAATTTAGTTCTTAGTTCCACTATTTAAAGTACATGTCTTATGCAAGTAACAATTTAAAAGTTGTTTCACGGTCGTGAATCCACTACAACTTAAGTTTACTACGGGCTTTAGTCTCTAAAAACCTATTTTTAAGTAGCCCATTATCTACACAGTTCAGTAATTTAAGCAAATAAAATAATAGAAAACTTACTTGGCTCGACGTTGAGGGCTCGGTGAACCACACTTCAAGAATCCTGCCAAAACTTTTTAAAATTCAAACTTTAAATCCCATTTCACAGCCCGAGCTTTGCAACCTGACTCTGAGACCACTAAATGTAACACCCCAAACTCGGCCTAGAAGTTAGGCCCAAATCTGGAATCCCACATTAAAGGCACACTTCAAAACGATTTTACAAATTAACAACTTAAGGCCCAAAAGCGTAAAATCTATATGTCTTGTTAAGTTAAGAAGAAAGCCCGTGTTTTAAATAAAAGCCCATAGGTTATAGTTATTTTGAAACCATGTTATCTTTAGAAATTTTATTAAATTTATTAAGCGGATATTTGAAACAATAATAATAAACCCGGAATCTAAAGTCATTTAGGAGTTACATGGCCTTATTACAATCCAATGAAAAAAAACAAAGTATTTAAAACAAATTCATTTGAACAAATTAAAACATTTTAACAGCTTGTAGTGTGGCCATCTCCGAGTCCTCTCCTACGTCGAGACGTCTATTCAGGATTACCTGAAACATTAAATTAAAGGATGTGAGCTTCAAAACTCAGTGTATACAACCCTTGGCATTCAAATCACATACAAATATTCACATTGAGCCTAAGCCCTATCAAAATCAGTGGTCTTGGCTGTAGCCCACAATGACCTCATATCATATCATATCATATGCAAAACAAGGTAATGCAAAACCCTCCCCAAAATTCATCCGCTACACATACCATTTCCCTTCCAACCTTATACACCTGTGGGGAGTTCTAGCTCGACCCACCCCTCTACTACACTCCAATGGTAGCACTCACAGTGGCACTACTCAACGTTGCATCACAGTTGCTAATCATATAATGGGCTTAAAGCCACTGGTGGATCCATGGCCATACGACTATGTGATCCTCAAATCATCCTCCGTACCATAATTCTCACCCATATTCATCCTAAACAGAATATCATATGAATGCATCAAACACATAAGTAACATCCATAAAAACTCATACTCATCACATAGAGGTATTTTAGTCATTTCACAATCAAGGGTATTTTCATAATTCTACCTCACAAGGGTATTATCTTAATTCTACCCTACAGGGGTTATATCATAATTCTACCCTATAAGGGTATTTTCATAAATTTCCAAATCGGGGGTATTTTGGTAATTCTACAAATTAAGGGTATTTTGGTAATTTTGTAAATTGAGGGTATTATGGTAACTTTCCAAACTAAGGTTATTTGGGTAATTTTCCAAACTAAGGGTATTTTGGTAATTTTCCAAAATAAGGATATTTTGGTAATTTTACAAATATAAGGGTATTTTAGTAATTTTACAAATATAAGGGTATTTGGTCCATCTCGGGGTTTAGTTATGAACTTTGGCCCATCAACAAGTCCTTGCGGCTAAAGTGAACAGACACTACGCACCAGGTAGGATTCCAGAGAAGAGGAGGTGGGCCACTAGGACCGCTTAAGTACCAAGCTCTTCCTAGATCCAATCCTAGACATGCGTATGCCCGTTGCCACACCCTAACCCAATGACTTGTTCACGGACATGTTTAATTATTAGATTAAGTCTTATGCGGTTTAAGAGTTGTTCAAAACTAGGCCTAAAGTCCATTAAACCCTAGCATACATGTCTACGTCACGATAAAGCCCATCAAGCCCATTTCACGTTCATAAAGCCCCTTATGCCCAAATCACATTCTTATGGCCCATTATGCCCTGATCTTATTCATATAGCCTATTAGGCCCAAAATAATTCTAGATCATGTAACATCCATTACTAACCCAATTCATATACCAAATCAATCAATTTCATCAAACTTAGCCTTAGGGCCCATCGGGCCCATTTAGCCACTTTTGACTTTTCGACTTTTTGACTTTTCGGCATTGCCAATGTCGTGTGTGTGTAGTGTTTGTACACACCTGGTTACTGCGACGTGCTATTATATCCTTGGTCTTGAACCTACATCCAACCAACCTTTAATCAACCATCCATACTTAATCAAAATATTTACCAAAAGTCGAAGCCTTACCGTAACCTTACCATGTACCACCAGGTTCTAATAGCCCTTCCTTAGCTACTAATCATGAGTATCTCCTATATCTGCACTCACACATACACCATCACAATTCGAGTGACTCATAATCCACACAAGTTACCCATATAGATCAAACGCAATCGGCCATTCACTTAAACCATAATTGAGTTGAGTACACTTACACTTTGCTAATGATCCTTACCACGCTCGCGATCCTTGAACCTTACCCTTGTTAATACAAAGTTAACAATAATGAGAAGTTAGATAGCCCTTTGGACTTTAACAAATCACACTAAGAAGATTGACAAAGTACTTATCGAAATCCTCCTTTGATCCTACGGCCTAGACAACTACTGAATAAGATCTGGCTTTTAAACTTGACTAAGAGTGGGTAACAATCGATTTGTGATAACTAAGAATCGACAGAAGTATAGTTATTTGATATAAAGGTGTATTCCACTTTCAGAGAAAGAAAAGAATACAACACTAATAGGAATTTTGTCAAAAAGAATGATGGGTTCTTTTTTTGTTCGGCAAATGGGATAATTCGACTGAGGGAGAGAAACAAAATTTCTAAGAACCTCTCAAAGGGATTCGGCAACCCTCCTTTTTATAGCCAAAGCCGAATCCTACCTTCCCCCACAGTCCAATTCGACACCAACTTTTCCCACATCTCATCTTCTAATTTTTCTCCATGATATCTCCCTTATCTCATCCGAAATTCCCTCCTTTATCAGCTCATAAGACCAATTCAAACACTTCAACAAAATGGTCCAAATTCCACACAACTCTGGCCGTCCAATATGCAAAATAAACACTCTAAAAACACCTTACCACTATTCGAACCTTGGACCTCTTCACACCACTTTGTAGCTCCCCAAGTGACGCCACCTTGCCACTGGACCACAAGCCCATTCTTGTCCTATTTCCCTTAATCTATTTAAAAGGCCTACTAATTGAAGTCACTGTTCCCTAGGGCTAAAACCAAAATTTTTCCTTTACCCTTACTTGATCCCAGAACATCTCTAACACCCCTAGACATTCCAAATTCATTAACCCTCAAAGCCTATATGCCAATTGTCATTTTCTCGCTCACTTAAAAATTTTCTGAGATCCAAAGCCCAAAGCCCAATAGGACCAAATTCGGGGTGTTACAGAATATGAAAAACTATTTATCTAAGTTTGCACACCAATTCTGGTGACCTTAAGTGGCCTTATATAGGCAACAAGCTACTTGGTGACCACTCAACCCTAGATAAACATAGATACCAATTAATATAATATTATGATAAATGCTACGTTTTAAACATGGAAATAACCCAAGAATGTCGTGGAAAGAATCAACCATATTTTGACCTGTCGTCATCGTAACGTGGAATGGCTCCTCTTCACGACTCATGTCATCCTTACAAAAGCAAACTCCTTGTCACGACATTAAGTTCTTTTGGGCCTTGGCATCTTCATTTGCTAGCGGGCTCCCTTGTCTAGCAGACCTATCATCATCCTCTATATTCTTGGACCCAAATTGGCAATCTACATAATTAATAGCCCATTAGTCACTCATGAGGCCTGAGTCGGCCTTGTGGGTCCTTGAAATAGTAGAAAATGTGTAAAAAATGCTTATTTTATTAATATTTAGATCCTAACCTACTACTACTAAAAATTCAGTAATAAATTATAAATTACCAAGAAAATAAGCTCGCTAAGTGCCAAAATGTATTTAAACTACCACTACGATTAGCGGTAAGTCAATCGTAAAACTGCAAGAACCTTTTAATTTCGAGGATATCTTTTCACAATTAGTGCACTACATGAGGCGTCAATGTCAATTTTCTCACTCTTTTTCATCTTTTTATGTCATTTCATAATTTCTTTTAGGTATTTGGCATATTTCAAAATTTTATCGATAAGTTGAAGGAGCGGTAAGTTGAAATTGAGGCATTTAAATAAATTAAGAAAACATACAAAATCTTCCTCATCCCTATTTTTTATCCTGTAGTCTAATTGGGAATGGTACTTTTGTTGTGCTTGGATTTATGATGACTAGATCAGACACTGATTTGGCTATCTCCTCGATAAGCTTGTCGTGCTCAGCTTCTTTCTCCTTGGGTTCGTTGATTGCTTCGAGAACCTTCTACTCTTCATAGATGGGCTTGTTCAGCTTTTCAAGTGTCTTCCCCGATCTTAAGGTGATCACTTTTACATGTTACTTCCCATCTCTCTGAGGATTGTTTTTCGTGTTGCTAGGGAGACTTTAACCATGTAAATTTTGAATCGTCGTAATTAATTGGCTCATTTGGTCATAAAGAATGTCCATTTCGGATTTGAGACGTCCATATGTGGCTGGGACTTGTTGAATGTCCATTTTCATTGTTTGTATCTCCCATCTAATTGATTGAATCATTTACCACATGCAGCATGGTCATTGCCCACGGATCTTTGTTGCAATGGTGGAGGTTGGTAAGGAGGGTTTTATCGGTTTTATGCTTGATTTGCACCTCTTTGGTTGCCTTCCCAATTATGGTTCAAATGATCCCTCCAAATTAGATTGTAGGTGTTCGAATAAGGATCTCGACCCCTATTATTGATGTAGCTCATCTTCTCTGATTGGTTTTCAATACGTGGCTCCTCTCTCGTTGGTTTGACAGCCAAATCCAAACAGTTAAGCTTTTCCAATATTTTATGATATCGGTCATCTTTATTCACAAATTTTATCATTGGAGGCATTGATTTATACACGAATCTTGCATTGGGCCACATATACGAATTCATAGCCATATCATCAATGATTTTATAAGCTCATTCATAAGTGTGGGAAATGAGAGATCTTCTGGCCACTTTGTCTAGGCTGGATCTGATGTTGCCTTCAATAGCATTGTAGAATATTTGGATATGGGTCCAAGCTTACAGTCCATGGTGTGGGCAATTAACATCGAATTGAAACGTTCCTATGCCTTCTATAGGGATTCACCTTCATATTGTTTAAAATTGGTGATTTCTCGCTTGAGTTGAATGGTTTTACTAATCGGGAACAATTTATAAAGAAAATTTTTTGCTAGATCATTCTACGTGGTAATGGAACCTAGTTCTAACGAATCTAACCAATCAGCTTTATTTTCACATAAAGAGTGTAACACCCAAATTTGGGCCTAGTAGAATTGGGCCTATTGGGCCTTGGCCATGTAACACCCCATGCCCGGTCTAGACGTTATGACCAGATCTGGTATGTCACAGGGAAAGGTTATAAAAAGGCTTTGGAATTTTAAGGAAAAACCATAAGTTTGAAACTTGCCGTTTAGGTGATGTTATAAAAACAGTGACTTGTAGATTTAAGAAAAATTTATGAGTTGAGTTAGTCGAGTATTCAATATCTTTGTTGGCACTTGAGAGAAAATAGTTGTTTAGGTTACATATGTGTTTGAAAACCCCATATTAAAGTTTTCATGTCAAAATATATATTGATGTCATATCATAAATAAATAAAAAAAACCAAATATCAACTTAAAAAGGCCTTATTACATAACAATATACCCGATTAAAAATAATTTATAAAAAGGAAATGAGTTTACGAAAAGAAACATTTCATGGCCTCCACAAGTCCGTCTCGGCTCCCAGATCCACGATCTACTGATTACCTGTAAGGTTAAGCTGAGGGGTGGGTCACCGAGACTCAGTGTGCATTTTCCCTTATAACACATCAACGGCTTCGAGCCCACAATCGCACATTGGGCCTTAGCCCACTTAATATGACATACACAAAATATGAATGTAATGTGTTCCAGCCCAACCTAATTTTCCATCCTCTACACGCCACTCGTACCAGCCCAACACACCCTGGGGATTTCTACAATCAACCCTCCATCCGCTACACGCCATATATGTAGCACCAAGCCACTGGTGACAGAGCCCCTAATTATATCACGTGGGGCCAACTCACTTGTGGTACCAAACCACTGGGACAAGTCACAGAATCAACATATATATATATATGGTGTCAAACCACTATGGTACCAAACCACTGAGACTTAGTAACTAAATTAGATATGTGGGGTCAACCCACTGTGGTACCAAACCACTGTGACAGTCTTTAATAGCACTTCCCCTTTCGCATCATAAATCGAACCCATGCATAACATACATATCAAATGAATGCAACATGCTATCAATCAAAGTAACATATTACAGTATATATTTATATACTCATAAATAGAACGTTAACGTCACTTACCTGGTATCCCCAACTATACCCACAAGGGTTTTGCGACTGCCTTTCCAGTCACTTCAACTTTATAGCCCAAACCTTTATAGCATAAACTAATAGCAGAGTGTGAAATCTACATATTGTACACACGAAGAACTAAACTATCAATCTCGTTAACACCTTTACTCGCAGGGATCACAATGATCTACTTATTCCTCTCCAAAGCTGGCCCACAACCCGGTGGAAAGTCTCGAACAGTCGACAACGCTCATTTTTTGAACTTAGGGGTAGGGACTACGAGTCCAACCCCCTACTTTGCTTGGCTGGTATTCGATTCCATGAAAGAGATCTTGGTCAAAAGACCGGGTTAAGGCATTGCATAAGATAAAAGTAAGAGTACACGCTCAATCTGAA